>OY253745.1:28199543-29576891 GCA_958009045.1 Oxytorus armatus | reverse complement strand
CCGACGCAGCGCGGATCCAGCTCGCGGAGCGCTCGCTCACAGACGCTGCAAAAGAAGCGAGAAAAGCCTTAACAAGTTCGAGGAAAGAATCAGGAGACAACGATTTGCTTCCTGAAGGCCAGCTATATGGTGCCGGCATCGCTGATTGAAGGTAAATTTTTTTTTTTTCAATTTATAACATAAGTTAACAAACCTAAAACTTTGAACGCGTTTTTCTCAAAACCACTTTTTTGAGTGCGGCATGCAGCAGAACTCAAGCAATTTTTATCTGATCGACTTCAATTTTTTACTGTATCAATAAAGGTAGATTATCTAGAGAAGTACATAGGATTTTTTCGATATCTCAATAATTATAAAAGTTATAGCCTATTTTCGACGAGAAATTTTGCTAAAAAATCATTCTTTAATTTCAAAGGCGTGCCTATTTTTTTTAAAACAATATTTTTCGAAATCCCTATGTACTTCTCTTTAAAATATCATATTATTAACGAAAACACTCGGTATTTTTTCAGATCGACGTTGAAGAGAGTTCTGCTGCGTGCCGCGAACCACTGCGGAGATGACAACACCTGACGCGAGAGCTTCCCCAGCGCCACCATGCGGCGTGAAAAATGTGAAAAAAATGTTTTTTGATACATTAATAAACAAGAAACAAAACCCTAAACATTTTTTCGAATATCTCTTTTTTTTCCCACAAAAAAAAATTCTTGAAAAATGTGAAAAAAAAACAGGGGGTCACAGTGGTGTTGTCCCTTAAAACACAAGTAGCCATTGTTTGTGCTTTTTCTCGAGATCGTATGATAAAAAAACGCGATACCACCGATACAAAACAGAAAAAATATTGGTATAGCTAGTATTCATCAAGCAGGTGCTATAAATTATTAATTAGGGGACAAATACGAGGGTGGTCTGAAAAGTTTCCGACTTCAACATGAAGATGGCAGCACTTGTTAACAAAAGCTAGGGAATGTGTTTGCGCATCCTTTGACAGGTACCAGAATTTCAGCCATTTCGGACGCGCATTTGTTGTTTGACAATCGCTTGAGTGAATCATTGCGAGTGTTTTTGTGAAAATGGAAAAAATCGAGTATCGAGCTGTCATTAAATATTTGGTTTCGAAAGGCAACACGTTCACGCAAATCAAAGACGAGTTGGGCACTGTATACCGGGACTCTGCACCATCATTTACCATTTACATCTTAATCGATTATCTTCAAAAAGGAACAATCCTTACAGGAGTATACTACGCATCATTACTTGACAAGCTGAAGGCAGAAATTGCGAAATAAACGGCCACATTTGCAGAAAACAAAATTTTGTTTCACCGAGACAGTGCGCCGTCCCACACCTCGGCAGTTGCCATGGCGAAAATCCACGAATTACGTTTTAAACTGCTAGACCACCCTCCTTACTCACCAGATTCAGCCCCGAGCGACTTTTTTTTGTTCCTCAAGCTAAAAGTTGCGGTCAGAGTACAGAGATTTTCGTCGAATGAGGAGGCCATCACCTTTGAAAATAACTATTTTTCAGAGAAAGACGCCGAATACTATTTGGACACGTTGAAGAGATATGAACATTGATGGGAAAGTTGTATAGACTTGCAAGAAGACTATGTAGAAAATTAAAAATAAATTTGAAAAAAATGTCTTGTTTGTATGTGAAGACGGAAACTTTTCAAAACACGCACGTAAATTTTATTATAATGAAACGTTTCACATTCCCGGTGCGGTCCAATTGACCGTTCGGGTTATTTCTTTTGGTATTAAAAAGAAATTGTGAATTGATGATAATGTTTTTCTGAATCGTGTCTCGTGATTGTCTGAGGTTGATGATTCGGTCGTGGACTCGAGAGAAAACTGGAGGTTCGAGGAGACGATTGGATGAGAATTCTTTGAATTAAATAATTTGATTTCATTAAAAAAAATGTCTCAGATTTCGTGGAATTCGATCATTACATATTTAAAGCGTGTTACGAGTCGACCTCTCATCATCGGCACTCGGAGAGTGAGATTATAGGTTGATTCAAAACTGCTGTGTCTCAGGAAGTGATGTCCAGTAGGAGCAAGAAATATATCTCGCAATGCTATTTGAAATTATAGCTTTTATTTAATGGATTTAAAGTTACGTTGCGGAAGGTATCGTTAATAGGATTTGATTTATTTTATTAAATTGCTTGAAGAGCGTGGTTAGTGAAATTAGAGAGATTGAGTTGGTAAATTAAGTCAGGAAAACGTTCGTCGAGTATTCGTGAGAGTTTGTCGTTTTCTGTAAATATTTCTTTTTACTATTTTTGATAATTTTGCCTTCTGGCAGAATGAGGTCGAAGTTTCCCTCAGGTAATTAAGCTCATGCGTTCTTCACTGGACGCACGTAGTATTGCGTTGCTATAACGCTCCGTGCGGCGACTCGGGGAAGGCCCTAACTATGGGTGTTTGGTGAGACTGAGAATATCACCTTCTGTGGCTCGAGCGTCCAGGCGCAATGCAAGGGGTCTCACCACAATCGGCTCTCTAACAGGTAGCTGAAAGATTTATTCAAAAATGTCGATGCGTTTTGAAATGCAGTGCAGTCTTGAAGAGACGGCACTGCTTCTGATATTATGAACAATACTTTCTTCAAACAGAAGCGTTTGTTCACACGAGATAATAGAATAGTCTTGAAAAAGACTATTCTATTTCCTGATGATAATTGCTTGGCACGATGTCTTTCGAAGTGCGATGAATCGTTGGAATCGTCGATGAAGCTTCGTTGAGACTCGTCTAAGGTAACTACAGCTCGTTTCAAAATGAAACGAGAGAAAACAAAATAATTAATAAATGATAGAAGAGCTGTTCATTTTAAGAAAACGAACGAAAATGTAGATTAAAATAATTACTTCAACGTGTAATTAGACGCAGAGAATGACCAGCACGATGTTGCGTATTGAACTGATAAATTATGCCGAAAAAGGTCGACTTTTATAGCCATGCTTGACCGGCATATTCTTCTTGGTAGTCAAAATCGTTATATTGTTCATTATTATTTATTCGTCACGTCCGGTCTTAGTTGAATTGAAATTGTTCACTGCCTCGTGGGGCAGGGTGGATCACTGTTCTGTCCGTGTATTAGGAGCGCAGAATCGTCGAGTAGGTGTCTCAAGGCTCGCCGCATCACAGTTGACGACGCGTGGTGCGATACCAGCATCGCCGGCCGTGCGGCACTCGGTCAGACCACCTCCTCGCCTGGTTATTTTTCTTGGCGACAGGGGGGCCCCGGGTCCGTCCCGTCACAATACATATAATTCTGTGTATAAGCTAATTGTGTCGAGTATAGAGTCTTGGATGTTCTTCGCGTCGTGTCGGTCGTATCGGTGCGGTAGGAACTATACTTTTCTCGAGTCACCGCCGCGACTCTTAATGGATTCAGCATAGACTGTACGATCCTCTAGCAATAAGCCTGACATCTGTGAGTCTTTAAAATGGACAAGTGAAATAATTCGTCTAAAATTATCATATCTGAGGATTGAGTAGATCGATTGAGATAAAACAACAAGCTTGTGATTGATACTATTGCATAGGAAAAAATTCGTGAGATTTTTTTTATAGGTCATCTTGATATTGGATATCGGAGTTCAATCGCGAAGCAGTTTGTTTCACGAACAAAACTATCGAATGAACTTAATTTTTTTCATAACACTAAACTTTAGACTTCTTATTTACTCACGGTTGTACTTGGTGTTTGGCATATATTGATCGATAATCTCGGTGCGATTGAGAGTAGCGAGAGTTATCCAGAATTTTCCTTCGAGGGGCAAAGATGGTGCCGTAATACCGTCCAGTTTTCGACCGCACTTTAACGAGTTGACGATTGTTGTCAGACCGACAAGAATGGTCAGAATGTATTGCCTCGCGGGGAATAGCATCTGAAAACGATAATAGTAATGCCGATGTGAAATTTTTATATACTCAAATTCTAATCAGCGTGGAATCCTGATTTTGGTATATTGCATACTTTTTGCGGAAGTCTTCACAGTTCCATAAAATCTAATTCAAATGGCCATTGCCTCCTTTTTTAATGATCATATTTCCATTCATTTAAATACATTTATTCACATCAGACTAAAAAAAAAATAATCAAATCAATCCACTTTTTTCAATATATGACTTACGAGTACTGATAATTACTGATTACTGATAGGATCAGTAATTACCAGTAATCATAAATGGTATTATGAGAGAAGTGGATTGACTTGTTTAGTGATTTTTTGGTCGCATGTGAATGAATCAAAATGTATTCACATAAAATGAAATGTTATGATCAGTAAAGCAGGAAACAATGACCATCTGAATTAAATTTTACGGAACTTTGAAGACTTCCGCAAAAACTACGCAATATATTTGTAATATATATGCGTAGTATATTTGTAATATATTGCCGAGCAAAATATTTGTAAAATTATGTGCAAATTGACAAAAAAATATTGTCCCAGGAGTTTGACGATCACTCATTTGTAAATTTGACAAATAAATTGTTTGTAAAATATAATAGAAATACATTTTACACCGTGAATAGCAAAATGAAAACTTGTTAACTTTACAACATATTATTGCACTATTTGTAGGATCTTGATAAATAAATTTCATAAATTAGCTGGATGGAAAATAAATTTTCGAAATTCAGTGTATTATGGTGTTCAACAGAATGTACGAACAATATTGACTACAATGACTAATCATTTTTGGTTACTTTTGGTACCAATTAAATGTATTTATTTTTACAGGTAACTTATTTTGGTAATTTACAAGCTTTACAGCACAGCCAAAAATAGCAAATTGTACATTTGTTAAATTGGCTGAAGCATTTTCTAAAATTTAACAGCTATTTAAGATTTATTTTACTATTCCAATTTTATCAAGTTTCCGAATTATTTTGTACTATGTATAAAAGAAATACAACATTTAACACAAATTTAGAAAAGGGAAAAATATTGTAAATATATTTAGGAGAAAAGAATGGATGCAATTGATCTCTATAGAAAGTACGGAGATCAACGTGAAAATGGACAAGTCTCGTTGACAGTCTCGCATTAACGCATTTAAATATATCTCTAAATATGTATATTTAGATATATATGTATACAAGTGGTGTGCGTAGCTAATTCAACGTTCCTAGCACACGAGAAGAGCTTTGTACATTGATTCGTATTATTTATTTAACTGTCTCGTTAATGTTAATAACTAAGGAGGAAACTCCCGTGATAATCAATAATGGTAGATAATAATAATTACATCGTTCTACATTGATCAAAAAAATTGACAATGCAATATGTCGCTTTAATAGGCCTTTTTCCTGTTTATGGCTATGTACCTAAAGGTTATTCAGATTTGTCTGAAAATATAATTGAGATAACGTAAAATATATATTATATTCCACATAATATAGGACGATTTGTCAGGGAGCGAATTTTTATGAAACTGTTTGATTCGTGAACGATGGATTGAAAAAAAAACATAAATTTTTACATTGCAACTATAAAAAAAGCGAAAATTCAAATACAGGCTACTCGACACACTTATAGTTCTCGTCGGAACCACCGAGACATTTTTTCACCCCTAACTTTTTATTTTACAACCCCTTCTTTGCTAAAGTCCTTTTATTTTAGCAAAGAAGGGGTTGTAAAATAAAAAGTTAGGGGTGAAAAAAATTATCGGTGGTTCCGACAATAACTATAAGTGTGTAGAGTAGCCTGTTAAAATTTGAAAGCAATCGGTTCGGTAGAGAAAAAGTTAGGACCCGGGCTGCCAACTTCGAGGTGCCAACTTCGATCAATAATAATAATAATAATAAGCTATTGAATTTTTTCAAACATATTTTTTTTGTATCTTTAATATGTAAATAAAAACATCCTAAATATCCAAAACGATTCATTTTTATTTTCTTACAACAAAACGCCCTCCAAAAAAGACATGAAAATCGGCTTAAGTTACCAGACTACTACCTTAACGGACCGGCACTCTGTTCTATATAACTGTCATAGTTTTTATTATTTTTCAATAAAAATCTTTATAAAGAACTTCAAAGTGCCCTTAAAAATATACCATTCTCCCAATCCTGAAATAATTTATTAAGTAGCAAAGAAAAATTTGTGAAAAAGGAACTTTTTGAGCCCTTCGCAGTGGGGTTCCCCCTTAAGCCTATAAGTCCATAAAAACCCCAATGGTATATTGCCGTTGCCTCTTTATGGGGAAAAATGAATGATAATATACGAGGTCTGTTCAAAAAGTATCGCGAATTTTGTGTTTTTTTTTTAAAGTATTTATTTGTTCATTAATATTTATTTTGTCCCCTTCAAAGTAATTCCCCTCGGATATAATACATTTATGCCAACGTTTTTCCCAATCCTCGAAGCACTTAAAAAAATCATTTTTTGTGATCTTGTTTAACTCCTCCTTCGATGCCGTCTTTATCGCTTTAATCGTGGCGTAGCGTCGTCCTTTTATGGGCCTCTTCATTTTTGAGAACAGGAAAAAGTCACAGGGGGCCAGGTCTGGGGAATACGGTGGCTGCGGCATCATTAGAGTGTTGTTTTTGGCCAAAAATTCGCGCACAAGCAACGATGTGTGAGCAGGGGCGTTATCATGGTGCAAAAGCCAATTTTTGTTCTTCCACAAATCCGGGCGTTTATGGCAGATTGCTTCGCGCAAAATACGCATAACTTGCAGGTAATATTCTTTATTGCCTGTACGACCCTGTGGCAAGAACTCATGATGCACCACGCCCCTGCAATCGAAGAAAACTGTGAGCAAAGCCTTCACATTCGACCGAAATTGGCGCACTTTTTTCGGTCTTGGCTCATGCGGCAGCTTCTATTGCGATGATTGAGCTTTAGTTTCCACGTCATAACCGTAAACCCATGATTCGTCACCAGTTATGACCCTCTGGAGCAAATTTGGGTCGTCGCGGACCGAGTCCAACAGCTCCTCACAATGTTAACGCGACACTGTTTTTGTTTGAAATTGAGCAATTTTGGCACGAAATTCGCGGCGACCCGTCTCATGCCCAAATCATTGGTAAAAATCGAATAGCACGAGCCAATCGATATGTTTAGTTCCTCAGCAACTTCTCTAACGGTGATTCGACGATTGGCCAATATTATTTTCTTCACTTCATCAATGTTTTCGTCTGTTGTTGATGTGCTCGGGCGTCCAGAACGCATTTCGTTGTTCGCATCTTTTCGGCCCTGTGAGAACATTTTGTACCACCGATAAACGTTGCTTTGGTCCACCAAAGCAACGTTTATCGGTGGTACAAAATGGTGGTACGTTGGAACGTAGCTTCACCATATGCCACAGTCAACATTCGGAATGCGTCCGCGCACTTAATTTTGTTTTTCGAACAAAATTTGATACAGATTCTTTGATCCTTTTTTTGGAATAGGCAAAAATCGATGACAAGTCAGAACACGTCTAACCAAAACAGCTGTCAACAATTAACTAAACATTCAAAATGGCCGATTTTTTTAGCATACGTGAGGGTCATGTGTACCAACCTAACGCCACAAAAAAATCGAAAATCGAATATACGTAGCCCGCGGAAATTCAAAATTCGCGATAGTTTTTTAACAGACCTCGTATTATTACCCTTGGGAAAATAAAACATTCTTTCACAGCTTTTTTACCTACACCAGTGCAATTGAAATTCAATTGCTTTTTTTCCATGTCACTAAATGCCGAATTTTTCTCTTAACGTGTCATATATAGAATATAGAATATTGAGATCCGCTGAAGAAACATTTCGAACATTATTATTAGTATCACCTTGTAGACATAAGTGAAATATATATTGTATAGCAATTTATTGTGGTGTACCATTGAGATGTTAGTGACAATATTTATCGCCACTAACATGGAAGATGTATGTTATTTACCTTACAACATCTTCCCTGGCCCATTCCTTTTGATTAACTTATTACCATTCGGAATTTGTACTGGATGACATTGGCTAATAGTGAAAGATATGCCATTCGAATTTAACCTTGATAATCCATTGGCATTTCCATTCAATTCCGATGAAAAAAAACTGTCATTCGAACTTGCAATTGGTTTCCATTGAGCTTGTTGCCATTGAATGTTATCTCTTGACCTTCCCATACAATTTGCATGAGAAGTGGTGGTAGCCCGCCTTTGCCATTGACTATCATTGCGTACTCAATGGCACATTTTGCTAAGGGGCCTCCCAACTGTAGTAAAAATTGGTACTTTTTATTATTATGTATTAATGATTATTATCCTATTGTAAATATCCCGAATTATCCGAATTATTTTTCTGTTTTTGGATGTATAATACATATATATGAAGGTTTCTTGGACACCTTTTCAGTTACTAGTATTTTAAGTATTATAAAATTTTGGTTATTTTATACTTTTTGGAGGTCTTCCAACACGCTAATAACTAATCGAAATAAAGGAGTATATTGGATCTTAAATTCCATTTGTATACCGTAAGTTCTGCACAAAATGTTAACATTTATGATTTTTTTCCTCTATGGTGCACCGAACAAGATTACTATCTATATTGAGCTGAAGATTTTCTTTTTTTCCGGAAAGCTCCATTAAATTCTTCATACGAACTTTCAGTGATGAGATAAAGAATCATAAATCCCACTATTAATAATATTTTGTTTATGGTTTTTTTTCATCGCTGTACACTGAACAAAATGCTATCAATATAGGGGTTTATGCTTTTGTTCTTTTGCAGCACACTCAACAACATTTTACTCTAATAGTTAAAATCAATGTATCTAGTAGTAAATAGATAGATTTATTCCAGTGTACGCTCTACAATCCCTTCTCTTACCCACACAAGATAAGATTCATATATGTAGATATCAGTTTTTCATACCGCCATATCTTACTTAGTTATGCCTACTACGCTCGGGCAGAGACTTAATATTTCATGAGTCTCGATCCTATATATAAGTGAGCAAGTGAACGATGCGTATCATTTAGTGTAATGAATAAACTTTATATGGGAGATGAATTTTCGGGCCTATATGTATACATATCGTGGCAAACTAAGTAAGAAGAATAGTTACATTTCTGTTAGCGCGGGCATTTCGTCATAATTTCTTTACTTTTTAATATTTTGACACCAAATGTTGATCACCTTCAAAGTATTCTCCTTTGACCACAACGCACCTCTGCAAACGATCCTTCCAATGTTCAAAACATTTTTTAAATTCACTTATCGGGATGTTCTTTAGGCCTTCCAGCGATTTTTGTTTTACCTCCTCCACAGTGGCAAAACGCTTGATTGCTGCTTTGTTTCGGGGTCGTATCCATAGCACCACGATTCATCACCAGTAATCACCTTGGAAAAAAGTTCAGGGTCCTCTTCGAGCTGATTTTGAAGTTCAAAACAAGCCTGAAGTCGATGCTCCCTTTGTTCGTTTGTGAGAAGGCGAGGGACAAATTTGCCTGCAACTCTGCTCATGTGCAAATCTTTGGATAAAATCCTCTGAAATGAACTCCATCATATCCCAGACATCTCACAGAGTTGATCAATGGTTCGGCGACGGTCTTCATGAATGAGAGCATTGATTTTGTCGACGTTTTCGTCACTTCTTGACGTTGAGAGGCGTCCTGAACGGGGTTGGTCTTCAATTGACATTTCTCCATTTTTAAAACGTGAAAACCACTCGTAGACTCTGGTTTTACTTAGGGCAGCATCTCCATAAGCAGTCTTAAGCATTGCAGTAGTTTCCGCGGCCGATTTCCCCAATAGGAAACAAAATTTTACAGCCGCGCGTTGCTCTCGACAATCGGCCATCACGTTTTCGCCGAAATGGAAAAAGTTGTTTTACTACAAAAACTCCCACGGGCGAACCGATGTACTCACGGGGGCAGAACTTCGCACACTAACTCAGGAAACGTGTCCCCAACGGACACCTGGTCGAGCAATGGGTTCCCCCACTCTCCCGCCCTGCCGCAGCGCAATTCCCGTTTTTTTTGGGTCCCCCCTCATATTTGGTGCTTTTCATCGTTGGATCAACTGGATAACCATCAAATACAATGATACTCTCTGGCTGGTAACTTGCCTTCACATATTCGATGTACTTATTAATTTTGCGTTTGAAAGTTGCTCTTGGCTCCCATGATACTTGATGCAACAAGAAACCACCATCAACAATGTTGACGCAATTCTCAGAGGATAAATTTACAATGACTGGCTCAAAAGTATCATAAAGCGTAGATTATAATCGGGTATACGTAAGAGTACAACTCTTACGTATACCCGATTCATCGAACAAGGAAAGAGAGTACGGCCTCAACTCATATTCCAAGTAAGTTTTGAGTTCATCAGGTATTTTATTTATTTAAAAAATCCTCTTAGACAACAGCAGGGGGTCCACTGGAACTGTTTCATCCTTGATTTTGATCGATTTATGGGCCACTAAAAGGGGTTTCTCTCTTGCCTTCATGAAGAGTTCGATGTCTGCGAATTGTTGTCCAATCACCTGTTCCATCTACTCCATTCCCGCCTCATAAGCATTATGACAGATGATAATTTCAGGACCTTTTACTCCTGTGCTGAATAACATGATTGCCGTAGTTTCTGGGAAGGGTGGATGAGCAGCGAGCCAGTCCATGAATTTCTGGAGGTCCTCACTATCTCGTTGTATTGTAGCAGGTTTAGCATCTATGTGTTACTCGCTAGTACCAAAATCGACTCTACAAAAATCACTAATTTTGCTCGATACTTCGATCGCACTGGGCATACCAAGAACTCACTTTGCCAACACACTTTCTGATGTTCCTCTACCGCGGGTGAATCCTCCACTGCTCTTCGAATCTTACATCAGGGTCTGCTCGATAGTCATGTCCGACCAAATGCCACTCCAAAATTTGTCTGAACGCCTGATCGTAAAAAACCCTTATTCAACGACTTTCTCGTACTCTTCAGCAAGCAATTTAGATTTCAGTTCAAACATTGTCTTGGAAAGACAACTGAGCTGACTTTGATACGGCAGATGAGAACTGGCATGAAAAAATGGCATCATTATCTGAACACACTCCAAATATAATGACCAATTTCCTGTTCTTTCAGCGTTGATAAATTGCTTCACAATCAAGATCATTTTGAAATACTGAGACCAGAGTTTTGCAGTAATCTCCTGATTCTGTAACTGAGCTACGGCGGCCATAAATCTATCCACATTGGTTTGAACGGCTGGCTCCTCAAGTTTTTCTAAAATTTTATCGGGAAAAAGAAATATATCTTGCAACAATACTTCATCATCTTCAGAGAGATCTGTCTTTGGTAGAATTATTTGTGCTAACGCCAAATAATCCAGCAAGTGTGCTCGTATTGCTCATGAATAAGCATGTCCACTAAGCATTTTATCTACAGACGATGGAGCGTAGGCAACGCTGAAGAGTTCTTTGACGCCACTACCGCCCATGATGTAGCCCATTGCACCTAAAAATGATATTGGGAGATGGAATTTCCCAAGACTGATTGTAATGCAACATAAATCTGAATTAAATACATTTGAAGCCACAATCTGTCTAGCTTTGTGATAAAGTGGCTGATCGAATGTCACACAGTAACTTTTCTGTCTTTGTTTTACACATTGATCAAAATCGTGAAGAAGAGCCGTATAAACTGTGTCATAATTGCTAGGTGGGGCTGTGATGGAAGGAAAAAAAATTATTCGTGATGCTGACAAGGAAAGTACTCGAGGTGTCCCCCTCCGATTTTGTTGAAACTCAAGTATGTTATAGAGCATTGAAAACTAAGCGAGACGTATTTTTTTTATCGGCGGAAAAACGGTTTCAAGGGGTGAAACCACCCCCTAAAGTTACACATGTCAAGGGGCGATTTTGCAGTTTCACATAGAAGCCATCATCGATTTTGATGAAACAAAGATTAAAATGTTTCTTGCACGAAGAAATGAAGAACCCACCAGATAATGAAAAAAATATATATTTTAAGGGGTTGAAACACCCTCGAACATCCACTTTTTGCCCTCTACATTGAAAACTTGCGAATTGATTAGAATAAAAATTATGCTATTGTGTAGCGGAAATAAAATTAAAGTTGACGTGTTTTTGTATTTGTGCGAGAAATTTTTTTTAAGGGGGTAAACTACCCCTATTTGAGTATTTACATTCCAGGTGTCTCCTCGTCATTCCAAACGTGCTTGCCGATACGAACTCTTCTCATCGAGCTAAAATTAATGTTTCACCATTTTTCTGTTATTTTAAGGGGTAGAAACACCCTTGAACATCTACGTCTTGCACCCTACATTGAAAACTTGCTAATCGATTGTAATGAAAGTTATACTGTTTTATAGCGGAAATAAAATTGAAGTTGACGTGTTTTTGTATTTGTGCAAGAAAAATTTGTTAAGGTGGTAAACTGCCCCTATTTGAGTTTTTACATTCCAGTTATCTCCTTGTCATTGCAAATATGTTTGTCGATAAGAACTCTCCTCATCAAGCCAAAATTAATGATTCACCGTTTTTTTTTTAAATAGTACGTATACATAAGAGGGCAGATCACCTTTTGTAACCCTTTTTTTAATAGTTATTCAAAAGTTTCCGAACCACGGCCAAGAAATTTTATGATGGTATGATTTTCGTATTCAGATGAACTTACGCATTTACGAGAAGCATAATTAAGAGGGATTATAGTATACTTCATTCACTAACGCATCCGTTTTTTATAACATTTTCCTTGCCTTTTCACACGTTGCTGCAAGAGCATATTTTCAATATTAGCAGTATAGCTATATGCCTGACCGTCAAAATACACTTTTGATTGTGCCTTCGTATCATTATCCGTAATTGAGGAATTTACAACTTCAGTACTATTTCGTTTTACCACCTAAATTTGTTAATAATACTTTGCTGTTCGGTGACACCACATGAATATCGCGTGAATGTAGGCGTATCCGTGAAAAACAAAGTCATTAACATACCATGAAGTGTTTTTAGCACTGACGAAATCATCATCTTCTTCTGTTAGTGCGCGATATCTCTCGTTTTTTTTGGATACCTTAAAATGTGAATATTGGATACGAATTGACGGCGTCTATAAAAGACGCCGTTAATTCGTATTTTCGCATTTACTTTTGGACTCGGGCTCTACACCTTGTTCTCCGAGCAGCGTTTAAAGTTTTTTTGTGCAACCTATAATCGTTGACAATGAAAGTGAATCCGATTAACGTTATTAAACTTCTGCTGGCTACATTTGAAGTTATGAACATAGCAGAAACTCCATTGAATAATGCGCAAATGGAGCTGACGGGACACCTTGAACAAATTTTAATCGACTCTCTGGAAGACAATAGAGTTGAAATGGAACAGGAAAATGCGCTCGATTTCCAAGAACATTTTAAGGAACCCGAAGTGAAGCCTGTTGAAGATACTTTTTGGGAAACAGATATTACCGAATACGATTCCGATAAGTGTCCAGTGATGATGAATTAAGTTATGACTATAAACGAAAAGCGGTGGAATACTGGAGATGGAGTGAAAAAAAAATTATAGTGTTGAAACCGTTAAACAAAAATACAAACAGGTTAATCTATACGACAATTGAGAGGCTGGGCACATCAGTTCAACAAAGGCGGCACTTATAAAGAGCAACTCGCACGGATTTCCGAGTATGTATTGAAAAATATGAAAACCGCTATAGAGGCGAGTGTAATCTTATATGATATTGATATACAAAAGTGGGCTATTCAAGCTAAAAAGGAAAAGGCCACGAAGACATACGGTTCAAGGCTTCTCGTACTTGGCTCTCGAAATTCAAGAAATTACATCGTATCACATCTAGAAAAATTACTAAATTTGTATCGCAGAAAACTATAGAAGAAGAAGCGGTTATACGACAAACAGGGGAACATTTTGTAAATAAGGTTAAACCCTATATCTCAACATATTCAGCATAAAATATATATAATTCAGATCAAAGTGGTTTTCAACTGGAAATTCACTCGGGACGAACTTCAGCAGTTGAAGGGTCAAAGAAAGTCGAATGTGTAGTACAATCAGTCTCTTCAACAACCCATAGTTACATGATTCAGACTACAATAAGTGCTGATGGAAAATCACTTTCTCCACTGTTTATTGTTTTAAAGGAAGCAAACGGTGAATTTGGACAGATAGTAAAAAAAAGAATTATTTAGGCCGTAAAACGTCGTACTGACAGCTTCTTAATCTGGAAAATTCACTTCAGGTATGAATAAACTTTTTGTGAAACTCATTTTCATATCGATTGCATTACGTCAAGACACTTGATTATCATATCATATACGGATTTTTTTATAATTAAAAATATGTTTACGTCAACAGAACATTTCAAAACATGGCTGGAAAAAGTATTCTTCCCTAATGTCGGTAAAGACAGCATATTATTGATAGATTCCTGGAGTGGACACTGTCCACAAGTGATTCGTGAAGCATCACCTCATGACAAAATTATCATCCCAATGATTATACCAAAAGGTACTAATGGAAGAATCCAACCACTCGATGTGTACGGCTTCCGGGTATGGAAAAATTTCGTGCGACATTTTTCTGATAGTGTTGTTTTATTAAAGACTAATATAAATTTATATTTACGAAATAATATAATCAAACTCCAATCTCTCACACATAATCAACTTTCAAGTCCGAGGTATAAGAATCTTTTCAAATATTCGTGATTAAAAGCAATTATGTAGCTGAAAGACCAGGATATTTTACAAACCCGGTCGAATTTGGATTTGGTGGTTCCAAAACACATTGTGAA
Source organism: Oxytorus armatus (assembly GCA_958009045.1). Lineage (NCBI taxonomy): Eukaryota > Metazoa > Arthropoda > Insecta > Hymenoptera > Ichneumonidae > Oxytorus > Oxytorus armatus. The sequence goes on along the minus strand of OY253745.1, from coordinate 29,562,113 downwards.
GTACCTGGTTGTAATAACGTAGCCGTTATTAAACGTGCGTGGTGTAAAAATTCGTTGTGTTTGAAGCATTTTTTCGATGACTACCATTTTTGTTCGGCCTATGAACCATGATTGTGGTTAAAAGTTGATAACAACGGACGGTAGATAATGAACATGTATACAAAAGATGATGATGGCGTGTGTTTGAGTAAAGTTACTATGTAAACAGAGTGTGTACGTCAAAAGCGCTCATACACATATGATCCTTTCGAAAGAAGCGACCGATTCACTTGAAATATACTATTAAGGTTCCCGTTTCAAAGAATCTAGCACACCTGTTTTGGGTAAAAGTAACACCTAACTGAAAATATGTACAGAGAAATTAGTACGGGTAATATCATTTAATAATATACATATAAACACCGTGTTTATGCTAATAATACAAATACTCCCACAGTGATATGTGAAAAAGTGAGGAAAATTATATAAAAAAAGGATCTGTTAGCGAATGATGTATAGTATAATCCCTCCTAATTATGCTTCTCCTAGATGCGTAAGTTTATCTAAATACGAAAATCGTAACATCATAAAATGTCTTGGCAGTGGTTCGGAAACTTTTGAATATCTATTAAAAAAGGGGCTACAAAGGGTGGTCTACGCCCTTAAGTATTTGTACTCATTTTTGAAAAACGTCGAATCATTAATTTTAGCTTAATGAGAAGAGTCCATATCGGCAAACACATTTGGAATGACGAGGAGACACCTGGAATGTAAAAACTCAAATAGGGCTATCCCTATTTACCCCTTAAAAAAATTTTCTCGCACAAATACAAAAACACGTCAATTTCAATTTTATTTCCGTTATAAAACAGTATAATTTTCATTACAATCGATTAGCAAGTTTTCAATGTAGGGTGCCAGACGTACATGTTCAAGGGTGTTTCTACCCCTTAAAATAATAGAAAAATGGTGAAACATTAATTTTAGCTCAATGAGAAGAGTTCGTATCGGCAAGCACATTTGGAATGACGAGGAGACACCTGGAATGTAAAAACTCAAATGGGGGTAGTTTACCCCCTTAAAAAAAATGTCTCGCACAAATACAAAAACACGTCAACTTTAATTTTGTTTCCGCTACACAATAGCATAATTTTCATTCCAATCGATTCGCAAGTTTTCAATGTAGTGGGCAAAAAGTGGATGTTCGAGGGTGTTTCAACCGCTCAAAATATTTTTTTAAATTATTATCTGGTGGGTTCAACATTTCTTTGCACAAGAAACATTTAAATCTTTCATCAAAATCGATGCACTGCTTCTATGTGAAACTGCAAAATCGCCCCTTGACATGTGTAACTTTAGGGGGTGGTTTCACCCCTTGAAACCGTTTTTCCGCCGATAAAAAAAATACGTGTCGCTTAGTTTTCAACGTCCATAACATACTTGAGTTTCAACAAAATCGGAGGGGGACACCTTGAGTACTTTCCTTGTGAGTAAGGAAGATGAGAAGTGATTCCATCCATAAAGCCGTGCCAACCCGGCAGACTCCGCGACGTGTCTTTCGATTTCCCATACAACCAGAGAAAGTCAGCAGGTGATAATCTTACCTCTTTATGAATTGGATTCAATTCACCGAGATTTTCTACTGTTATTTGGGCAAGACTTTGTCCAGGGTGTTTTCCTAATGACTTCAAAGCAGTCGTCCCAAACTTTCCAATGTCGTGAGCAGCGGAGATTTTCTTAAGTCTTCGTATAGCACCTTCAGTTAGCACTGAGGACTTTGGAGTCGCGACTTGGATTCTTCCCATTGCATGGAATGTATTAAGGCCATTAATTGTAGCAACATTGTGGTCAGCATTGTCAAATACGAATTGTATGAATGAATCTGACATTACATGGGTTTGAGGGTGCATAATGGCTGATGTTTCAAACAATACTGCTTTTTCATAAGTTGCTGAAGCTCCTAATGACGACAATAAGTTTAACAAAACTCGAGAACCATATTTCCAATTTAATACAGTAGCCAATCCCACTTGCAGTGAAGAAATGAACGATCTTGGTCGGACAGCAATGATAATAGCATGTGCAATTGTTGTGATTTTGGTAGCCCATGGTAGGCCATGGTAGTGGATCCCCCTTTTTATTCTTGAGGATAATTGTATCCAGAAAAAATGTCAAAGTTTCAGGTACATCAGTTTTGACAATTTCCAAAAATTGGTGTGGTGATGGATACTTATTTAGCTCATAAACCTTCGACCTGATATCTTCTAAGATGATATCGGCAGATTCACAGACTATTCTCTTACGTTTTTCTTCGATGTTTTTGTATGTCTAGTGTAGAATGTTTCAGCAAGTATTTTTGACCTATACGTCGAAAACAAATTACTGGTTCTTTCTTTGCATTGAAAGTGATGATTTAAAGTGAAAGTTGATAATTTCGTGTCCATATATTTCCAACAAGTTCCGTTTAATTGTTCTTTCACTACGAGTTTCATCTTCACATTCCTCGATTAGATCGCGTAAAGAAAACGGCATTCTTCTTGATTCTCTTCAAGGTAGGTATAGATATGAAATCGATCGTTTTCTGGGTTTTGGGATTGACAGGACGGCCTACAGCGTTTTCAGATTTTCCATGAATTTTGAATTTAATGAAACAGGACTTGTGATATCTCCCCTCTGCCGCGACAAGATCAATCACATCAACGAGTCGCTGTATTACCTCCCTCGCCCACTCATCATTCCTTTTTTCCGCTGTGGTAATAAGGTTTGCCTTGAAGTGGAGAGTAGTAATGGCGTACACTGGGTCTCGTTTATTTGACGGTTTTTTATTGTCGTTAGTGGTATATATCGCTGAAGCATCTTTTGTACAAAGTAAACAATCGTTCGTGAAATCAACGGCATGTGTTTGTCTCAATCGACTCGTGCTGGGCTTCTGAAGTGCATTGACCGCTGCAGCAATAGGTTTGTCCCTAGTGTACGTTTTTCTGCACTTGAACAGATGATAGTTTCTTTAATAGTTTACTTTTACTATCTTTTCGCTGGACACTTGATGAAATAAATATTTCGATCTCTCGTACATGAACTGTCACAATATCATCTCTAGATAATTCCTCACATATAAAACACGTCTTCTGCACATCCATCTTACTTAACAACTGTAGTGTACGCGATGGTGGTTTGGTCGATACTACCTATAACTATTCGAAACACGCTCCTCTTTCCTCCGCAGGGAGCCTTCTCCAACCGAAAAAGGGACTCGAAGGGGCCGCAGGTATGAAGAATTTAACATCTGCCTGTTTCTCCACTAGTTCCTCGATCTTATTCACTTCATGCAATTTTCCTGACTAACGGACTTTATCGTATCAATATAATAGAACTGATAAAATAATCAATTGAATAATTCAGAGCTCGGAATAAGCTGCACAGTTGGGCACCGATAGCAAGGCGACACCTCCGCTGCCCCCTCTGCCGCGTAACGCGCGGCGGCCACGGCGGCGAGCACACAATCTCAGGAGCGTTCCGATTATAAAAATACATGGCACCCGCGACAAATTGTCATTAAAATATTGTATCGTTCGGTAATATTATATTAATTAATCAATGAAAATATAATTATTTACCACAATTTTGTATTAATATCGCATAATTGTTAAATGATTTTAACAATAGTTTTCCACATCACCCGTGAGGTACTATTGCAGATGCGGTTTTTTCAGAGTGGTTTACCCAGGAGGCCTATTCCACTGAAAATTAACGCAATGATGAAACGCCGCTCAGTAGGAAAAAACAAAGAAAGTATAGCAACCAATTTTCCGACAAATATTAATTTGATCGTTTGGATTTTTTGTATAGAAGGTTCAACTAGGGACTTTTCGAATGCGAATTGCGAATTTTCGAAGAATTTGCTCGCATTAAGGAGGTCAATGATGCATCGTTCATGGAAGAACGTTTGTCTGTTTTCGTCAATTTCATTTTTGAGAACGAGCATTCGCATAAATATGTGGACCCAAACATGGAGAAAATTCGAAGACTGAAATCCCCAAGACGTGGATAACTCGACGCATCTAAAATTTTGAAGAATCAATCTCTTTTTTTGGCCGTGCTTTTAACGAAATATCACTTTGCAAATCGCACAATTCTGCCAGAAATTGTAGGCTCTGTTCCTCGATTTGCACAGTGAGAGGACTTTCAAAAAGTATCAAACCTTTTCGCAGCGTTTCAAAATCACTAAAACGCGTAACAAATTGACTTATCAAAGAATCAATTATATTTAAAAATTGTATGAAATTACAACGTGCGCCATCATCGCAATCATGTTCTCCAAAGATAATTTCACACAAAGGGAAAAAATGAAGAATGTTATTTTCAAAATGATTTTTAAAAAGTACTAAGTTTCTGCGGAAAGAATCGATGTGACTAATTACCTATGAGATGATTTGGTCGGTTTTTTGCAGCTTCAAATTTTTTATATTTAATTTCTAAATATTTAAAATATTTAAATTTTAAATATGTTAAATTTGAAGCCAGTGCATGGCTGAACGGTCACCCATTCCAGTTCTGATCGTGGTCAATATCGGTTAACATGGGAGATCACTGAAGCTGCTCATCGGCTGCGAGTCCACTGCTTCGCTTTTAAGTTTTTATATTTTTCTTGTTTTTGTGATTATAAGAAAACATATCGCTGAAGACCCAGTGCCTAAATATATTGCTCGTGACAAATGACAAATGAGAGAAACTAAATAATTTTTTTTTATTCTTAATGGTTAGATATTCGCTTTTCGCCGCAGGCGGGATACCCGTATGGTGTTGTTGGTACAAAAAAAGGCTGTGGCTATCTCGGGAAATAATAATCCAAATACGATTCGTAGTAATTCAAATAAAATCTCGGGGTATAATAATAATTCAAATAATCCAACTAATAGGTCGGGAAACAATAATTTAAATACAAATCGCAATAACCAAAATAATATCTCGTGGAATGACAACTTAAATATAATTCGTAATAATTCAACGATACCTTGCGAAATGGCAAGTGAAACACTAGTTCGGAAAACTACCATTTAAATATAATCTGCAATAATTTACTTAGTAGTTTCCGGAATGACAATTTAAATATAATTCGTAATAAGTCAAATCATCGCTCGAAGAATGACAACTCAAATAGTAATTCGGGGCGCTATGCCCCGAATTACTATTTGAGTGGTATTCACACGTACATAATTATGGTACCTCGGGAAAGAAGGAATTTCCCGAATCACGGTCCAGTTCTGTTAAGGGTGAACACCACTGTGACCCCCTGTTTTTTTTCATATTTGTCAAGAATTTTTTTTTGTGGGAATAAAAAGAGATATTCGGAAATTTTTTTTGGGTTTTGTTCCTTGTTCATTAATGTATCAAAAAACATTTTTTTCACATTTTTCACGCCGCATGGTGGCGCTGGGGAAGCTCTCGCGTCAGGTGCTGTCATCTCCGCGGCACGCAGCAGAACTCTCTTCAACGTCGATCTGAAAAAAATACCGAGTGTTTTCGTTAATAATATGATATTTTTAAGAGAAGTACATAGGGATTTGGAAAAATATTGTTTTAAAAAAATAGGCACGCCTTTGAAATTAAAGTTAATTTCAAAGGCGTGCCTATTTTTTTAAAACAATATTTTTCCAAATCCCTATGTACTTCTCTTGCCTATTTTTTTAAAACAATATTTTTCCAAATCCCTATGTACTTCTCTTCAAAATATCATATTATTAGCGAAAACACTCGGTATTTTTTTTCAGATCGACGTTGAAGAGAGTTCTGCTGCGTGCCGCGGAGATGACAGCACCTGACGCGAGAGCTTCCCCAGCGCCACCATGCGGCGTGAAAACTGTGAAAAAAATGTTTTTTGATACATTAATAAACAAGGAACAAAACCCAAAAAAATTTTTCGAATATCTCTTTTTTTCCCACAAAAAATAATTCTTGAAAAATGTGAAAAAAAACAGGGGGTCACAGTGGTGTTCACCCTTAAGTGTCATTCTCCGGATTATTACTTGGATGGCTATCATCCAAGTAATAATCCGGAGAATGGCAATCCAAGTAATTATCAGGAGAATGACACTTAACAGTAGTGGACCGTGATTCGGGAAATGCCTTCTTTCCCGAGGCACCATAATTCTGTATTTGTTACCTTTGGTTAAATTTTGTTTTAATTTTACTGTACTTCTCGAAACAGGATGGCTCTGGCAATTTAATCTGAAGGGTGCTGCATCGTTTTGATCCTTTTTCGAAAAATAACGGGAAACTATTTCCAATTGTAGTCAATAATGGCACAAAAAAAATCGAACATTTTTTTGACGCGTCCAAACTTCATATAAATATACATATATACACAGTTCTATATTTTATAGCAATCGTTTCTATTTTTTGTGCAATAAAATTTGTTTAGCCCGTTTTGTACTGAATGTTATTTATACGTATATAGAGGTGCTTACCGTATGTCGATTGCTCGCTGCTCGAAAAGTTGGCATTGGGATAAATTTTTCATACACGTCAATGCTGCATCGTGAGACTCCCTCTAAGCTACACAACTTTACAATTTCGTAATTTTTCCAGAACACGATGAAAGATCGTCGCGGTTTTCTATGTCTCTAGCTTATTTATATCAATCAGTTTTAAAGCACGTATTTTCACGTACGTAGTTTAGTTAGCGATCCTGATACGGGTACGTGAGGGATGAAAAAGCTCGACCTGGGGCAAGAACTTTGTACATACAGCTGTAGTAAGAACATATACTATACGGTCTTAAGCAAATCATAGAGCGTGACCCGCAAGATTTAACATGTAAAGTGACACGAGTTACACGCTTCTATTTACTAGCAATTGATATACATAGGTCAATAACTCAGCAGTCAATACACGAAATTGTTGAACATTTTTCCAACAATTCAGTTGCATCGTATTGAATGAACGTAGAGAGAGGGTTACTAATTGAAAAGATTTATTGCGGGAGAAACTCTGGATTTAAATGAATTTTACTAATTATAATAATTATTATCAATCCTATGATTCGTTTTAGAAAACTTGAAATTTCCCGTTATTTATCAAATATATTTGTTTCTGATATCAGTTCCCTACGTTTCCATGCATTTGCAGCAATACGGTTAATTATTTTGCACAGAAAATTTGTTGCATTAATAAAAATTGACAATTACATACATCATATGGTTAACCGACGATCTTAATGCAGTTAATATATACAAACGTAAAAATATATTAATCAAACTGATAGTGAAATGAATAGTAATAATAAAAATGGGGCATGAAACAGTTGCTGAGAAAGACGTGATTGCTCACAACACTTGTTATTAGCGTGAAATTGTTATGAAATGACGGGGGTTAAATTATGAATGATATAGTCAGATATTTTGGAACTTCGTTGAATCCTTATAATCCATGTTATGTCGTGACATTTTTCCCTCACATCATTTTATTTATACTTAATATTATTTTATATTCCTTCAGTATGATATTAGAACGCCAATGGCAAACGAAATTACCGAGACGAAATTATAGCACCGGAAGTTTCTTCTCGTTTTTCTGTCCTGTTTTATTTATTTCTGTCCCCCAAAACATTTTTATTCAATAATAATCACGTAACTCGTCCATACGGTGAACGTTCGATAAGACCAGACGATAATATCACATTTTTGTTGATAAATATTCGTCGCAGTGAGGCGCGAGATGTCGCTCTCTCTCTCTCTCTCTCTCTCTCTTTCAATCTCTTGCATACTTCTCCATTTCCATATTCACACGTACCGTGATTAATCAGCGCTTATTGGTTGTCACTTCACGACACCAAATCCACGTTCTTCTTTCCAGTCTTAACTCAATACTCGTAACAACGAGTCAACTTTTAACATGTCATAGACTCACTAGTATTCGTTCAACGCTCTCAGCAGCAACCACCTCAACTAACTAATTACCCTCAGTACATCTGTCAATAATCAAAGTTTAATTAAACTCCTATGCCATCCTTTGGTAATAAATTGCAACTATATCATTTGATTCAATTTCATCAATTTTGATATTAATCAATTTTTATATATCAACTTTTATCAATTTTTATATATTATTTGTCCAAAAAGAATTTGTCATTAATTATATTTGACATCTCGATTTCAATCTCTAATCGGGGAAGAGCCACAATTACTTCACAATTTTCCTATCGTACCCCATGCGTTTCCTCAATGAACTTTGATGTGCCGCGTCAACGCTATTCGCCTTCTTACTTTTGAGTCGCCGCGCAAATGTCGAAATTGCGAAACCCCCTGGGATATAACAGAGTACAATTTCCGCAAAATAATTGTTAAACGTTACATCATGAAATACGAGAGATAGCTGCGAAACGTGATCACCAGATGGCGTTGGGTGAAAGTGGGCGTTATTAGCAACAAAATTTGATTTTGATCGTATTTTTGTCATGCCAGCCGGATGCCGGGCAGGATTGCTGAATGAATACGATAACAGTTTGACAGGTTTTGTTTATTTTTCGGTACTTTTCATATTAATATTATCGAAAGTTATGGTCTGTAGATTGCTAGGTCAAGGCTAGATACGTCGTTGTGAATGCGGCGATGACAGCGATAAGGGCTGTAAGTGTATATGTGTTTGTAACCACAATGTACCTCAAAGTCAAATCTTTGCGCCTTACACAATTTTTTGAGTTTAATATTGGTAGGTTCAACACATTCAGTTTGGTATTTCTTAAGAACGACTAGACCGATTTCTTATAAATTTGCATGGATTTGGGTAATCGAACCTCTATTGTTAGTTGCAATTTTCATTTCAATTAGTGGAGAGCTAGGAATTTTGCGCGTTTTTTAATTTAAAAAAACGGGTGTGACCGCTCTAACTTTCGTAAATTTTCAACTGTCGATTTAAAATGTTCTACATCGAAGGGTTAGGGGACAAGGATATTTGGCTTTGAATTTGACAAAAATCGCTTGAGGAGTTTAGATTTTATACAATTCTGATTTTTTTGAAAAATTTCTGAAATTTACTAATTTTCCGAAAATATTGAAATTTTGAGTTGATTTTTTTAACATTAAAGGATGATTGGTAATGAATGTGGTATAGACCATTGAAACAAATAAGACTTTATTGAATTTTGAATTTTATAAATTTTCATATTTTATGTAAAAATGGATGTTAATTTAACTTTCTTAAATTTTTAAATATAGAATCGATACTTCAAGATTTTAAACAAATTCGAATGTGCGGACTTTCATATATTTTTCAAAATCAGTCAATTGCTCTAACTTTAGTAAATTTTGCACACTGATATTAAAGAATCATGAAACTTTGCAACCCGTCGTACTTTAAAATAGTTTAGATCGAATTCATTGAAAAAAAGGTTCCCGATGATTGCATCTCCCTCACAAATCTTCCTCGGTGCAGAATACCATAATTTTGTGGTCAAATTTTTTGTGGATTGCGATATTTTCTCTCTTTGCATACTCACAATTAGCATGTGATAAGAAAGGATAAGTGATCCTAGTAAAAAGGTTCACGTGCCCAACAAACTATTTATTGATGGCAAACAAGTTTCAATTCATATGAGCGTATTCGCTTTAATTTGAATGAATCATAGTAGACTTGTTTTGATATAGCAACAAATAATGGCTTATTTATTGCTAAATAATTCTATTGAATCGTTATATATCATGACTACAATAAGCAAAATTGTTGATAGTACTTCCGCAGACACAATTTATGAATTATAATTGAATCTGATGAAAACTCATGTGCAACACATATTTTGAATGACCATATATGCTTCATATATGCTTCATTTAAAATGTTGAAAATCTTTCTGGCGCACTCCCTCGACCAAGCTAAAACATGGTATCCATGTTCACGACAGCAACATGAACAAATTGTATTACCGCATTGCTAATATTTAAGAAAATAGAAAAGAAGTAGACGGTTCCGATTGAATTATTCACCACATTTTATTTTACACTTTTGTAAACAATTTATCGGCACAATATTACAAAACTGACTATTACCAGCTTTGTATTACCATGAGAGCAGTTCCCTCATAAAACAAGAATTGTCAAAATGCGAGTTATTTGTCAAGTCACCATAGACGGATTCTCATTTTATATCGATGCTATCCTCGCAGTTAAGTCATGGGCATACTTCAAATAGCGCGGTCGTAGCTGGTGAACCTAATTTACAAGGCAGCTTGCGCTGCGCTCGACCCGATTCTAGTAAGAGCATATACTTGATCCTCCAGGAGTTACAAAAGAATGAAATAAAATTATGGCTGCTCACGGGAGATGTTTGGAAATTTTGCATTTCGTACGTAGATATTTCAGCAACGTAATGTATGCGGTTTTGAAACATTCCGAATACTCGTGAAGTTTCGGTAATTTGCTCTGTTAGTTCAGAAACAGAACGCTTCATTGTACCCTATAGAGCGTATCGTCAAAGTTTTCCGACAGAAGGGAAACGAAAGCCGGCTCAAGCTGATTAACGGGATGTATCAGTCTCCTCGAACGGCTCGAAAACGCGAAAGACTCGTTCTCCGATACGGTACAACCAATCGCGTTGAAATTTTGGGCACAAAGAGACGGTAATCGCGCCCATGGCGCTGCAAGACAGAGAGACATATAGCGAACAATGAAACGACTATCGCCGTTGCACGCACGAGTCTGATATTCCAAGAGCTAACGACCGATTTCGTTACACGACCGTTTCGTTCGTTTCGAGAATAGGGCTAGACGTTTCATAATCCGTCCCTTGTAGCGGAACAATAAGACAATCGGAGGTTTGGTAACCGTTCAGGGGTGGCTTTTGCGCGTCTAGATTTTTCAAGGGTGAATCAGAAATAATAAAATTACATTATTATAATCAGTCCGGCACTTTGGAATATCAAAGTTGAGAATATCCCAAGTAAATGAAAAAATCGCCAGACCGATGGGTGGGTGAAAAGTGGGTGCAAGAAGGTACTGAAGTGCCGCACAAAACTGGACTATTTACAGTAAAATAATCAGGTTGGGTTTGGTTGATTATTCTAAAATATATCCCCACATAGTAATCTTCTTGATGCCAGACCAAATTTCTTTGAAAATCTATTTTCAAATAAATCTTTTACTAGGTGTTTTTTAATTTATGTAAATTTTTATATATAAGGGGGGACATGTATATATCTGTATATACATTTGGGTACAAATGTCCCCAAATGAGAGAATTTTTCAATGTATTCAAGATAATTCATTACACTTGAAGCAAGCTACAATGTAAGATGATACATACAAATATTGAAAGTTATTAAAAACGTTTTGCAAATAAATAATCCACAGTAGAATCATGGTTCATGTATGCCCTTATATTAGGAAGCTTGCATGAGATGGTCTCACTCGCATTCACGCGCGCGCATAAGACGGTCTCACTCGCATTCACGGGGAAGGTTTTGTGGGTCTGTAGGGGTATTCCCACCGGAATTTCGGTCTGGCATCGGGAAGATTATTTCATGGGGATGTATTTTAGAATAATCAATCATACCCAACCTGATTATTTTACTGTAAATAGTGCAGTTTAGTGAGCTTGCGCCGTGAACGCCGACAGTCATAGTACTAGTGTAAGACAGAGAGAAATAGAGAGAGAGAGAGAGAGAGAGAGAGAGAGAGAGAGAGAGAGCGAGAAAGACTCAGATAGGACACGTGTAGCTGTATCAGCTGGTGATTTTTGTTTTATTAGAAAGAGTACGTTCGTTGATTTTTTAATTGAATATCCGTGTTGGATTTGAAAGTGCCGATGTGCAGAATAGTTGTAATTGTGTAGTCAACTAGAGAAAATTGCAATGTTTTAATAAAAAATACATTTTAAGTCGTTAATGAGCGTGATAAATGTGATTGCGTAGTTAACCGCTCTAACGTAGAGCAAGAAGCAAGTAATCTTCATTGCCCGAAAGTTTTACGCTTGTCGAACCGCCCATCGATGCATATCGACGGAAAACCGTATCGGAATATAAGGTATTTGTTTAAATAATAATTATTATTATTTACTTTGACCGTTCTAACATAGAACGAAAAACGGGCAATCTTTATTGCTCGAAAGTTTGACGCATGTCGAATTACCCGTCGATGCCTGCCGACGGAGATCCGTAGTATAATATAACTGATTTGTTTAAATAATAATAATTATTATTTACTTTGACCGTTATAACATAGAGCGAGAAACGAGCAATCTTCATTGCTCGAAAGTTTGACGCTTGTCGAACCACCCGTCGATTTGTTTAAATAATAATAATTATTATTTACTTTGAACGTTCTACCATAGAGCGAGAAACGGGCAATCTTTATTGCTCGAAAGTTTGACGCTTGTCGAACCACCCTTCGATGGATGCCGACGGAGATCCGTAGCATAACATAACTTATTTGTTTAAATTATTATTTACTTTGACCGCTCTCACGTAGAGCGAGAAACAAGCAATCCTCATTGCTTGAAAGTTTGACGCTTGTCAAACCATCCGTCGATGCATGTCGACGGAGATCCTAAGCATAACTTATTCGTTTAAATAATAATAATTATTATTTACTTTGACCGCTCTAACATACAGCGAGAAATGAACTACCCTGCTGCATGGTAGGAACAGCTGATATGAGCTGCATACGCTATGGTGTGTCCAAGCGCTACCGAGTAGCGGCGAGAGCCACTAGCTTCATATGTGTATACACAGCCATATGTAGAATAAGATGTGCAATCACAGCAACCATCTGCTATTTGACTTCGATGCTCCGTCACGCGGAGCATCGAAACCTCATAGAAGACGCGCGCTGTGACATATAGCGGTAGTTAGCAACGACTCGTAGTGAAATACTACGAGCCCTGCACTACCGCGACGAGGAGGGCCGCGTCGAAATTTTCTTGCGACTGATACATCCGGTTGGACCGTGATAGTGATTCGAAATAATTTGTACATTTCCTACTATTCCGACATATCCATCGACCAACTGTTAAGGAGCTTCAAAACACTTGTACTGAAAGCAACATCATTATACCCAGGAATATATTCTTACGGTCCGAGATTTTGGTATTGGGTTAAACCGTTTGGTTATAGCCTTTGGTTAACCATATTGTCGATTAATCACCTTATCTTACCGTGAACCAATTAGTTAAACGGTATTGATGTGTAAACATCTTAGCGCTCGGTACACGGTAGGGGCTAACTGAGACTTCGAACGTAAGACGAGTAAGCGTAAGACTTCGAGCGTCAGATGACGTCACCGTAAGACTCGTTGTTGTGAGTTCGATCGCTATTCTCCGTCTCCGCTTTGTGCGGTTCTTCATTTTCTTTCTGCCTGCGCGGTGGGACTAAACACATTTATATCCTGTATATGTGTGCAGACTCGCCAAGAAAGGGCAGTTGCAGGGATTTGGGTGAGAATAGAACGGACAAAAAATACTTTCAGTAGTCGTTTATATGTCACCGAATCATCGAGTCAATCAAATAATAAAATTTCTTCACTTCGTTCTTCTGCCATACACTTCGGTCGGATCTGCTGGACTTGGTGAAGAATACGACACAATTCCAATGATAATTGGAGGCGATTTCAATATCAACTTCTCTTCAGATGAGGCAGAACCGCCAATTTCATTTTTACGCGAAAAACTCAATCTACGAATGAATACAAATAGAAACATTCCAACAACAAATTCAATCACTACAATCGATACTATATTGTCGCGGTATTGGGAAACACTACAGCCATGGTTGTATGTGTTTTATTTCAGTTACCACAAACCCATAATTTCGTGTATAAAAGAAATTGAGCAATAAATTTTGAAATTTCATTCTCTACGCTATTTTCGCATTGTTTCATTACAAAATAAATTTTGATCAAAACCAGTGCACGACTTCAAATTTCCCAAACTGAACTGATACGAGCTCACACGTTTACACATCAATTCTCGTGAGTACCTTGGCACTCACGCATTCTTTTTTTAGTCGCTCCATGTTGTTTAGACGGGAATGCGCCCATCAAGGGTTAGAATGTCCGACAGAGATTGGTAATATTTGTCGGATAATTATTTCCCGGTTTTCCGATTTTCATCACTTGTTTGAATAAACGAATGTGGGCCTAGCGGGTTATTCAAATATATATTCTTGGAGGTTCGTGTTATATTTGACAGCAATAGAATATTGATTTCTTTAAAAACAACAGGGTTAAAGTTAGTTTAAAAAATTTCACAATTTCGGTTTAATGTTATAATTTGGTTTTCGTTGGAACTGGTTTCGCACATTATTACAACTATGTTTTTGCCACTGATCATGGTGATCGAGTCGCGACATTTTTATCTACATATACTGAACGACCTCGACCATCATTGTCGAAAGTCCGGGACGAATTATATTTTTGAGACCGAGTGTCTTGATCGGCTTAGCGAGTAGGACTGTTTTTTAGACCTGAACGTCCTTGTCGACTCGTCAAATTGAACTGTATAATAGAAGACTCGAAAAGTAGTGCTATGCACTATCATAAGACTAAAGCGCGTTAAAAAAATGTGTGTGCCGGATGCTGCACATGTCTCTGGCGACCGTGTGCCGTGATCCCAAACGTCAGTAGGATTAGCAGACTGTTTTACCGTGGGATCGCCAACGGTAACAACCTCTCACGCTGATAAATATAAGATAACAACTGTGCGTTGAGATAGAGCTGAATATTTCGAGACGACTCTTTTGTCTCATAAAACTAATTGCTAAATTATAAATATGGTTGAAAAACAGAATTATCCGCCGTTATTAATAATCGCCGATAATCTCCGGACGTAACAATATCTATATAAAAAAAAAAAATGTTCTCGTATTCAATGAATTATAGCGGCATGGTGAATACTAGCTATATGCATATTTTGTTATTGTTTTTCTCGGTCGATTGATACTAGAACAGATTCTGTAGCTATACGGACGTCAACGGTATCCCCTATCTAATTCTTATGGGATGTATATGCGTTTTCATAATTTCTACTCGATACGACGAATTATCGATATGATAATTCGACCCCAAACATCCTTCAATGGTATTCTATGGTGTACAAGGGATGAGGGGGGAGCCCGCGGCAAGATGGGAAGGCGGGGCGGGGGGGAGCCTCCCTAGTACTATTATATTTGTCCGATGATTAAAAAGAACTTTTGTCTGATACTTGTAACAAGAAGTGAAATTCGCCGGCTCTATCATAGTTGAGACCGATGGACCACCCGAATAAATCGGCAGAATATACGATTCGCTCTCTTGGCCCCATTTGACGAATAGCGCGACGTGCGAGTTGGTCCACGGTTTCAGCTAATCCATCGCAGTTCTTTACCGTGACTGGTAGCAAAGAAACGCCACTCCACACGGATATCAAAATCATTATAAAGGCTGCATAAATTTACAAAAGCCATTTTGTTTTAAACATGCCGTGGAGTTCTATCGGGAAAGTTACAGTTTTGATTATTTCCGTGAGTTTGCGTCGCAGATTCTTTAATAACTACTCTTGCATCTAGTAGTATCTGCTATGAATCTGCAACACGTCGATTCACAATTTTGCCGGTAATATATTATTATTACAGAAAAATGCTTGAACTGCTTCATGCGCAATAAAGGCGTAAATTTCAGCAATATATACTACAACCAGAAACTCAAAAAGTTCCAACTTGGATTTTAATTCCGTATAAAATTTATTCTGTGCGTTTGCTACAAAGTCGGGTTACAAAAGCGAATTAAATTTCCCTCAAAGTGTCTCAATGAACTCGGTTGCATTCGAATTGACGTACGAAATTTGTTAAAAACAAAAGGTGACTTTTCAAATTTCGCAGGCTACGAACATTCGATTTTTGAATTTATTATTTGTTATGTTGGTATACATGTTCTCAACATATGTTGACATTATCAGCCATTTTGCATTTCCAGTTTGTTTTTGACAGCTACAAAGGTAAGACGTGTTTTCGTGTGTTTGGCGATTTTTTGCTATCGAAAAAATGGACCAAAGAATCTGTATTAAATTTTGTGTGAAAAATAAAATTAAGTGCTCCAACACACTTAAAATGTTAACTGTGACATTTGGCGAGTATACTTCGAGGAAAAAAATGTTTATAAGTGGTACAAGCTCTTCACAGAAGCCGGGGAAGATGTTAATGACGGTGCCCGCTCTGGACGCCCCAGCACGTCAACAACCAATGAAAACGTTGAAGCAGTGTAGAAAATTGTTATGGAAAATCATCGAATCACCATTAGAGAAGTTGCTGAGGATGTCAGCATATTGGTTGGCTCATGCCATGCAATTTTTTCGGATGTTTTGAGCATGAAACATGTGGCAGCGAACAGTCGCATGAGCATTGCTCAGGAGCTGTTGAATGATGTCAACGACGATCCAAATTTGCTCAAAAGGGTCATAACTGGTGACGAAACATGGGTACGACGTCGAAAAAAAGCCCAATCACCCCAATGCAAGCGGCCAGAAGAGCCAAGACCGAAAAAAGCACCCAAAGTTCGGTCAAATGTGAAGGCTCACTGTTTTCTTCGATTAGAGTGGCGTGATGCATCGTGAGTTCTTTTCAGAAGGTCGTACAGCTAATAAGGAATATTACCTTCAAGTTGTGCGCCGTTTGCGTGAAGCAATACGAAAAAAACGCCCAGAATTGTGGAACAACCAGTTATGGATATTGCACCACGATAATGCGTCAGCTCAGACGTTATTGCTCGTTCGTGATGTTTTGGCCAAAAACAACACCGTAATCATGTCTCAGCCACCGTATTCACCGGACTTGGCCCCCGGCGACTTTTTCCTGTTCCCAAGTGAAGAGACAGTGAAAGAGGTCGAGAGAAAAATAGAGAAAGGAGAGACAGAGAGTAGGAGAAGAAACGTCGTAATAAAGGGTATGGAGATGAACGGAACAGCGAAACAAACGGCGTCGAGATTCATAGAGGGGATGGGGGTCAGGGCGAAGGTGGCAGAAGCAAAAGAGATAGCCAGAAGGAGGGCAGAAGGTAAGCAAACGATAATGGAGGTTAGAATGGAAGACGTTGAGGGAAAGATAGAGGTTATGAAAATGAGGAAAAATATAAGAGGGAAAAAAGTGAAGATTGAAGACGATATGACATGGAGCGAAAGAAGGATGCAGTGGTTGTTAGGAGGAATAGGATACGAGGAGCAGAGAAAAGGTAACAGAGTAAGGGTGGGCTACGGGAAGATAACAATAAATGGAATAACGTGGTTTTGGGATGAGCAGAGAGAAATACTGAAAGACGGAAGGGGAACGGTTAGGGCAGAATAGGGAGAAGGGGCGAGACACGAGAACGAGCGGGAAGACGAAAGACGGGACGACGTAAGCGGCGGCCAAGAGAAGGGGGAGGAAAAAGAGGCAAAAAACGGATAAGGAAAAACGAATCAGGGCTAGGAGGCAAAGGAAGGAGGACGGAATGAGGATAGAAGGCTGGGATTTGGTGATTTGGAATGTCACGGGGTTGTGGTACGAAGACAAGGGATTTATGAAAACGTTAGGGGAATGGGAGGTTGTGGTGTTGCTGGAGACTTGGATAGAAGAGAAAGGATGGGAGCAATTGAGAAGAAGACTACCGGGGGGATACAGGTGGACTCTGCAAGGAACGAAGAAAAGAAACAAGAAAGGAAGGGCTATGGGAGGGATAGTTATGGGTATTAGAGAAGAGATGGTGTGGAGGAAGAAGGGGAGCAGAGAGAGGAAGAAGGACTAGTAGTAACGACGATAAAAGCGGGAAGCGAGAGATGAACGGTGGTCGGGGTCTATGTAAACGGAGACATATAAAGGAAGTTAGAGAGCGATTAGAGGATATATGGAGAGGCAAGGTGAGGACGAAAGGGTAATAATAATAGGAAGAGACTTTAACGCGAGAACGGATACAGAGGGAGGCAGAGTAAAGGGAGCGGGAGAAGAGGAGGAAAGCGGGAGACAGTTAAAGGATAAAAAGATAAATGGAGAAGGAAGGAAGCTCGTGAAGACAGTGGAAGAAGTAGGGCGAAAGATGAGCAACGGAAACATAGAGGGGGACGAAGAAGGGGAGTTCACCTATACAGGGGCGGGGGGAGGGGGGACACACTGATAGATTACGTGTTGGGGTATGAAAATACGAGAAAAGGGATAGAAAGGATAAGGCTCGGAGATAGGGTGGAATCAGACCATCACCCACTGGTGGTAATAGTGAGGAGGGGTAGAGTGCAGAGACAGCAGAAGGAGCCGGGGGAAAAGAAGTGGGGGAGGGGGAAATGGTCAGAGAGAATGAAGGAAGAATACGCGAGAGGGATGAAAGAGATGAAAGCAGGGGGGGATCTACAGGAAAGAATGAGAAAGGCAGAAGAGAGAATAAAGAAAGAGATAGGGAAGGCCGAAAAGAATGGGGGAAGAGAGAGAAGACAAAGAAAGGAAGGGTGGTGGGACGAAGAATGCCAAGGAAAAAAAGCGGAAGTAAGGAAAGACTTGAGAAACTGTCTTGAGAAAGACTTGAGAAAGATGCAGAGAAAGGAAGAGAGAGTACAAGGAGATGTGCGACAGGAAAAAGAGGGGGGAACAGGAGAGGTTGATAAGGGAAATAGCGGAGGCTAAGTCGGAGAACAAGGTTTGGGAAATAGTGAATAGGGGAAGAAAGAGCAGGAAAAGGGTAAACAATACGATAAAAAGCGAGGAATAGAAAGAATACTTTATGAATATTCTAGGAGGGGTCGACGAGAGGGCAAGAAGGGGAACGGAGGGGGCGGGGAGGACCGGACAGGGAGAGGAGATAAACAGGGAAGAAATTAACAGAACTGTGAGAAGAATGAAAAAGGTAAAAGCGACGGGAAGTGACGGAATACCGAACGAAGCTTGGAAGTGGGGAAGGGAATGTACAGAGGAACTGGCCTGGGAGATATGCAGAAAGGTGTGGAGGAGGGATGGGTAGCCGGAAGAATGGAAAGAAGGGATTATCGCGCCAATTGTGAAGAAAGGGGAAGGGACAAAGGTGGAGGAATATAGGGGCGTGACGCTAATGGCGTCGCTATACAAGACGTACACAGCGATACTAACGACGAGATTAGAGGAAGAGGTAGAGGGGAGGGGTATGATACCGCCGAACCAGACGGGTTTTAGAAAAGGAGTGGGGGCGGTGGATAACATATACGTCCTGAATTATATAGTGAATAGGCAGATAGGAAAGGAGAAAGGGAAGGTAGTGACGCTATTCGTCGATCTGAAGGCGGTATTCGATTTAGTAGACAAGCAGGTATCGCTGGAGGCCATGGAACGAAGGGGCGTAAGGGAAGGGTTAAGGGAGAGGGTAGAGGAGATATACAGGAAGACTAAGAGCAGGGTGAAAGTGGGAGAAGAGATAGGGGAAAGTTTCTGGACTGTGAAGGGGGCAAGGTTGCCCGCTTAGTCCAATTTTGTTTAACCTGTTGACGGCGGATATGGAGAAAGCGCTAGGGCGGGGTAGCGGTGGAGGGGTGAAAGTTGGAGGAAGACGAATATGCTCGCTGGCCTACGCGGATGATGTAGTGGTCTTGGCGGAGAACAAGGAGGAAATGGGGATACTGATACGGAGTCTAGAGAGATATTTCGACAAGAAGAAGTTGGAGGTGAACGTAGGGAAAACGAAAGTAATGAGATTTCGAAAAGGGGGTTAGAGACAGAAGTAAGCGAAATGGAGATGGAAAAGGAAGAGGATAGAGGAAGTAAAGGAGTTTAAGTACCTAGGATACACGTTCATGAAAAACGGGGGGCAGGAAGCACACGTAAAGGATAGGTCGAGGAGGGCAGAGTGGTGATGAAGCAGGCGTGGGGAATAGGGAAAAGGAAGTTTGGGAACGACTGAGAGAGAAGGATGTGGCTCTACGTCACGCTGGTATGGACGACGGCAGGGTACGGAGCGGCAATCTGGGGGTGGGAAGAGAGGGACAAGATGGAAAGACTGCAAGAAAGATACATAAGATGGTCACTAGGGGTGGACTGGAGAACGCCAGGGTACATGGTCAGAGAGGAAGTACAAAGAGAGAAGATGAAGATAAGAGCAGGAAGGAGAGCTTGGGCGTTTGAACGAAAGTTAAGGAAAGGAGAGGGTAGTGAAATAGCAAGGGAGTGCCTAGAGAAAATAAGACAGAGGGAAAGAGCAGAGGGGGGGGGCTGTCGAAGTGGGAAAAGGGAAGGAAGGAGTTCCGACAAGGGGAAGAGCAAGGCGCAAGGGAGGACAGGGAACAGGAGAAAGAGTAGTATGACAGGAAAGAAAAAGACGAAAGGGAGAGATACAATAGGATAGTGCGGTCCAGATATAATAGATGGAACGGAGAAGTAAAAACCGAGGGTCTACCGGGGTATCTGAAAGCGGGGTGGAATGAGGGAAGGTACAGTAGAATAGGTTTAGATTAGGGAATGCGATGAGGGAAGGGAAGTATTGGGGGACGGAGGAAGAGAGGACATGCAGTGTATGTGGAGAGGAAAGGGAGTCGTGGGAACACGTGCTCGAAAGGTGCAGAGGAGGAAGTGGGGAGGAGAGAGGGATTCGGGAGAGAGTAAGAGAAGTACTCGATGAGAGAGGAACGGGAGAGAGGTGGATGAAGGATCTGGAAGGCACAAGAAAGGAGTGGGCAGACAGAGAAAATGGAGGGGGAAGGAAGAAAGAGAGCAGGCGTGAGGAAAAGGAGACGGAAGTAAGGGACTGACGGAGCAAGCGGTAGGGTAGTAACATCCCGCATCACTTAATCCGTCGGAGGCCTAAAAAGGAGGAGGATGGAGACAGAGGGGCGAAGGGGGAGCGGAAGGCGGAAAATAGCGAATGGGAGGAAAGAGAAGAGAGGCAATGAAATGTAAAAAGAGCGTATATAAGTAGATAATTAAAGGATGGGCAAATGAGTGAAAGATGTAAAGACAGATGATGAAGATGATTTCGGAGAGGAAGAGAGCGAGAGAGAGAGAGAGGCTGGAGGGGGTGCAGAGAGAGGTGGCAGAAGAGAGATCGAGAAGGAAAGTAAGAACAAGAACAAGAGCGAGGCGGAGCGAAACGAGAGACGGAAAGCGAGCGAGCGAGCGAGAGCGAGATAGAATAGAGTAGGCTAAGGTAGAATAAGATATGATAAGATAGGAAAAGATAGAGTAAGGCGAGAAAATAGTTTGTAAATAGGTTAAGGATGTAAAGGTGAAAGGAGGCGGAAATGGAATCCTTGTAACCCTTCGGGGAATCAATAAACATACATACATACAGCGTTTTCATCTGGATGGGTTAATCAATACTAGGTTTGCACCGAGCGAATCTCCATCTTTCATTTTCATTTCAAAACAATAGAAATGGACATACACTAATTATAAGTACACCCTAGTGAACCCAGTTGAGAACGATAATAGTAAATCGCTTCTCGCACGGAGGGCTTACATATTTTTACATATTTTTAGGATGTGCCTTGAATGTTACCCTGATTTCAATGGCGCCCACTATACGGACGCTATTGGGGTTTCTCATCGCTTTCCACAAGTTCTTAGCATGCATTAATAAGTCTTTTCATTTCCACACACCTGTAATAAATTTTCTTTCACTCGGATACCTTACACGAAATTCCGTGTAAAAAATACGAAAACAGGAGACCAAAATGTTCCCCAACCCAAAATGTACCCAAATGTACTTTGGGATATGGATAGACTCATAAATGGGACTCTTAATGCTGCTTTCCCATGGAGTACAATTTGTGTATCGTGTAACATGCGTTACTCAATCATGTTTCACTATTAGATTTTCGGTAGATTTTACAACGAAATGGCTAATTTGCAATTAAGTAGGCAAGCTATGTAGTACACACAGGATTACGTAGCTTGCCTACAGAAACAAAAGGGGAAGTTTCAAATAAGATTTTTCACATTGAAAGTCGGAAAGTGTGATTTATATTTTTCAACTCTGTATATGAGAATATTTTTGTCGTTATAAATTCGATTTTTCGATATTTCGAATATTATTGAGAATTGTGAATTAGTGAGAATGATAACATGAACATAAAATATCCACATTTTTTGTATTAATTCGTGTAATTTGCTGAACAAAATAACACGTTTTTTATGTGTACGCTCGGTACACGGTAGGGGCTGACTGAGACTTCAAGCGTCAGATGAGTAAGCGTAAGGCTTCGAGCGTCAGATGACGTCACCGTAAGACTCGTGTTGTGAGTGCGTTAATGTGTGCTTGAGATCGGTACACGGTAGGGGCTAGCTGATACTTCGAGCGTCAGATGAGTGAGCGTAATAGTATGCAAATAAGCTGAGACCTCCACTTTTTTAAGTTGTTAATTAAATCCAATGATTTATTATATCCAAATAAGCTGGGACCTCCACCTTTTTGAGTTGTTAATTAAATCCAATGATTTATTTTATCCAAATAAGCTAGGACCTCGACTTTTTAGAGTTATTAATTAAATTCAATGATTAATTTTATCCAAATAGGCTGACACCTCCACTTTTTTGAGTAATTAATTAAATTCAATGATTTATTATATCCAAATAAGCTGGGACCTCCACTTTTTTGAGTTGTTAATTAAATTCAATGATTTATTATATACAAATAAGCTGGGACCTCCACTTTTTTGAGTAATTAATTTAATTCAATGATTAATTATATACAAATAAGCTGAGACCTCCACTTTTTTGAGTTATTAATTAAATTCAATGATTTATTATATACAAGTAAGCTGGGACCTCCACTTTTTTGAGTTGTTAATTAAATTTTTATTGTTTCATTACAAAATAAATTTTGATCAAAACCAGTGCACGACCTCAATTTTCCCAAACCGAACTGATACGAGCTCACATGTTTACACATCAATTCTCGTGAGTACCTTGGCGCTTTCATGTGTATACAGAAAAACTTATACGTAAAGAACTATGTTTGGAACAAATAACAGATTGAAAATTGTCTGAATGTCTTATCACTGTTCTAAAAGATTTATTTTAATTAAAAAAAAATAGAAAAATTCATACACGAGTTCTGTGATGATCCCAAATATGAATAAATGTGAAAGAGTCATATTTTTATTAAATCCATAGACTTACGGTTATCTGAATGGTTACAAACTCTGTGGGACACTTCTTTATGATCGTGTCAAAAAACGTTGCAAAGGAAAAAGAATTCCGTTCAATAGTTGCTGAGTTCAGACTCCGTACGGACACAAAAATGGTGATTTTGTTAAAAAAAATGTTGTTTTTTTAGAAATTTCATCGTTCCCGCTGGTTAATTGGAATAAAACTCTCTGTGCGATAAGTTTATATCATAATGTAATAATCCTAATCAAGTATAACTTAATCTGTTCCCAAGAATCGACTTCGGAAAGTCGTTAGAGGGGACGGAAAGAGTAATATTATTCGACACTTGTTTCATTTTGCAGAGTAAGTACCTAAAAATGGCATGGAAATAATAATGAATTAACTCAATACAGACTAAGACAAATCGATTCTAATTTAGGGGTTAATTAAGGGTGGTGGAAAAAGCACCCACTTACCCGAGTCTCCGGAGATTGGCGCGCGAAGCGCGCATGAAGCCTGAGCGCTCCGTACTACCATATATCTCTCTATATTATGTCAAGAGACGCGGCAGCGTCTTAACGCCAAGTATAAAAAAAGGAGTTTTTAAACTGTGCCGATGTCTCTATACAGTAAGGTGGCCTGGAGCCCATTATATTCAAACTCTAAATCGACTTCACCCACAAACGCGTCGAGTTATAACAAATCTGACGACATTTTTGCGATGTAATGTTATTTTTTTCTTTCGAATGCATTTCGATTCATTTAGATCCATCCACGCATTGTTGAGATATCGTAATATTGCCATGATTTTTCACGCAACTTTGCTCAAGAATTCTCTTCTTCCAGTGTTGTCGACAAAGGGGCATATGTGCCTAGTAGATCAAATAGCTTATACGCCCCTTCATACAAATTATACAAACACGATATATATATATCACCTGTGTCCGATGTAAGCACGTGGTTCTCTTCACTACGATGCTGCGCGCTGTCGTGCTCTACATGCTCTACGTCATTAGTCGAGTCGGTACCGGCGGCCGGCCCCTCGCAGTGTGCGAGAAAGAGAGTGAGAGTTATAGATTGGACAAATTTTTTTATACTTGGCGTCCATTTTTAACTTTTTAAGTTTTTAATGAAGATAAATATTACGCCGCCGCCATCGCCACCGCTACCACCGTGTACAAGAATTGAGAGCAATGGTAACCACAGCAACGATCGCCATGGCAGCGGTCGCCATGGTAATAGTCGCTATAGGAAACCGTTGCGGCTTGGATGCGAGGGCGCATAGCGCCCGAGCCATACGAACCTGTTGTATATATTGAAACGTTTCACGCTATCCGCGACGTGGTGAGAAGGACCGACTGATTTGAAATTTGGTCAAATTCTTCTGGTCACCTTTGTCCCTTTAGTGAATACTATAATATTTTGAAATTCAAAACACAAACTTAAATTTTTAGCTAAAAACCAAGAGGTCTAAAACAAATATGGATATAATTATTATTGTATAACGTAATTCCGAAAAAATGGGTATTCGCTAAAGGGATGGATAAAAACCCTTACTAACAAGCCTTCTGTTATTGACGTATGTGAAAAATTAACGACGTGGCATTTGGCCGAAAATGAACATGTAACTTTTGTCAGTAAATGGAGATCGATACAACGTGTAGTTGTCAAGCGCTCCGGTGGGTGTCTCGTAGAGTTGAGCGTTGCAGTATTTTTCTCCGATAACCCGATAAATACGAGTTCATTCAAGTGACAAATGTTTATAGAAGTTTGTATGGACGGGTTTCAGATTAATGAATGTTTAGTAGAAATTATAAAATGAATCTGGCGGACCGCATATAAAGAATTGAATATTGTAACCAAACTATAACTTGTGAGTTTTCTATCTCGAGGTTTTTTAATGCACTGCACACGAATTTGAGGTCCAAATTACGAAATAAAAAAATGGCGCATCCAATATGATAAATCAAAAATTACAAAAACATTAAAGATTTTTCTGAAACCTTGTACCTTGTTTTTTAGATCACTAAATTCGAATTTGAGCTGAAAATCACGAAATAAAAGATGGCAGATCCATTATGATAACTCAAACATTATAAAAATACTCGAACACGTCCGATTCATCTCGAACGCCGTATCTAGGGGTTTATTGGTTACTGAATCCAAATTTGCGGTCCAGATTACAAAATAAAAAATGGCAGACCCAATATGGAAATTCAACATTTTTTTGAATGCCAAAACTCGCCAGATTTTTCTGGAACTTCGTATTTAAGAGTTTTTTTAGATAACTGAATACAAACTTGAGATCAAAATTACAAAATAGAAAACAGCGAATCCAATACGATAAATCGAAAATTTAAAAAATACCAAAACTCGTCAGATTTTTTTGGAACTGTGTATCTAACGGTTTTTTAGATCACTGAATACGAATTTGAGGTCGAAATTACAATATAAGATAAGGCGGAACCAATACGATAACTCAAAAATTTAAAGATTACTAAAACTCGTCAATTTTTTACTGATACCGCGCTATTGCTGATAACGCCCCCATCCATATAAAGTGAAAAAGATGCGCGTGATAGTGTAATCTGGAAACACTTAATCAATCAGCATTATATCATCCTCGGCATATTCTCTATCCATTCTTACCATCGCCCTCTGCCGAACTACCCTTGTTTTCTAGTACACTATTTTGAGCGTTGAGACTGATAAAAGGGCATTTTGGAAAGTATCGGAGATAGAATTTTCGAATCCTGAGATTATATCATCCTCGAAATGTTCTCTACTCATTATTTCCACCACCCGTTGTCGAAATACACTTGTTTTTTTAGTACACTATTTTGATTGGTAAGGCTGATAAAGGGGTATGAGTATCTTCGTATTTGTGTGTGCGAGCAGCAACTAAGGGAAAGAGGACGACGAGAAAGAAGGGAATTCCTTCGGAAATCCGCTTGACAAGTTTTTTTGCCGATACATTACAATGTAAACAAATGAACACGTTGAGACTCCACACGTTTCGATGCCGCGCTTGCGATCGATACACAAGTAGTGTGCGCACGTTCATGAGTGATACATGCCGATGACCGTAGTTGCGTAGACTACATATCGTACGAGGGCCGTCTTTGTGTGCGTGGGGCAGCGACCGTCACACTCATTACTCACTACCGCCTCATAACAGTTTGCCTTGTGCTGATCCGGAATAAATTCGCGTCGTGACGCTTATACGACACTATAATGTTTGGGTACAGTGAGGAATAAATTAATTTCCAAATCAATACCATCCTATCAATCCATGAAAGGAAAAATTGGACGACTAATGTTTTGTGATTTGTGTACGTACCCGCGCAAGAAAAAAGTATGAGAAGTCTTGTCATGAGCTGAAAACTCACTTTCCCAGACTATGAAACTCTTCGAAACTCTCATTGATCCGGAATTTTTATATTTTCGAGAAATCTCTCCAATATTTCTTTTGAGTCTTTTTAATATCGGCATCGACTGTCTGTCCGAGACATTAATCTAGATGGTATTTAACATTTTCGGAGAAATTTATTCTATAGAAATAAATCGATGAAACTACTGTCATTTTATAAAATTTTTTTCTTATCGGAAACTGTCTGTGATTACTCTGACTTCCACAAATACGACGAAATGCCAATTCGACTACGCCGCTATACGACGACGATACTACAGATCGACCACTGCTACGTTGACGACGCGAACGACGATGACGAGGACGACGATTATAACGACTACTACGACCACTACGATGACAATGACCCTCGACCACAGTCTTGTATACAGGTTTGGAAACTCTTCCGCTGAAAGTGACCCCTCAACGAAGTTATTTTAAATTGCTGTAGCAACCACTAGATGCGTTCCGATCTTAGTTACGAACTTACAATGCGAACAGGCATAACCTGAAAATCCCTCGATATTGTTATCCTTGTATATTACGTTGATTTGGTGTATATCACGTCTATTAGTAATGATTAGATTATTTGCAAATTTGACAGACATTGCAAAATTGACAGCACAAGAAAGAAATAATGTTCTACATTTCACGAGCCGAAAGACATTGATATGCGGAAAAAGTGGAATGAGTCTATTCCAGGGATTGTAAAATTACAAAAGGCGAATCGTGTATGTTAACAGTAATTACACGGGTAAGTTTAATAAAAAGATTTTACAACAGTTTGAGAAGATAATTACTGAGAAATGGGGTTTTTCCACAATCTTCTTTCTACCAGCCGCTTGTGCGTAACCGTACGTTCGCTTTTTTCAGATTATCCTGGTCTGAACCTGTTTGGTCAGCTCCCAGTGAAAAAGTCACAAGAGTGTAACTGTTCAAATTGTGACAGAGGTGTCGCGGTGTGCAGATTTGCAATGCATCTTGAGAAATGTATGGGAATGGGACGAAATAGTTCGAGAATAGCTTCGCAACAGATACCAAACTGTTCGACGGACAAGAGTAATTTCTGCGGTGTAATAAACGACAACGATGATAACTGTAGCTTGACGAATTACAAACGTAAATGTCGTAAAGATCGTAACGGTATAAAGCGATCGAAGCAACAGAAGAGCGGTCATAGAAACGGTGATACAACGGGCGGTAATATGCAATCGAGTAATGAAAACTCACCCTCAAACTACAAGAATATGTCGATTGAGTACAAATTAGCTCTGTTGACGCTAATATGTGGTGTTACGTCGGAACGCATGAAGAAATTGTGCACCCGCTCGATGCGATGCTGACAACAGCCGGAGGATCAGCGAAATGAAATGGGAGCCAATCTCGAAACTTCGGAAATTGGACGCGTGAAGCAGAACAAGTTGCACGTTGACATGGACGCTTACGACGAGATGGAAGGACAAAATTTGCACGAGGCACTGGCTTGTTGGGATCACGACGGTTCGAATCATTCAAGTCTAGCTGACTCGACTTCGATCACATCAACATCATCGGTGAGCCGTAAACGCGACAGCAAGTCCAAAGAAAGGGCAAACGCTCGAAAAGAGTTTGCGGCTCTCCGATCTCACAGGACGATTGATCCTTTTTATTCTCGCTCTTTTTTTAGCTGTATGTTATAATTTATTTTGTGTTTTCAGGCATTCAGCCTGTAGCCTGTAATACTCCGAATCGTGACATGTTCCTATGCGCTTTGTGTGCAAACGAGGAGGATTGACATCACGTGTGATTTTCATTACGATATATATTGATAATAAATTATCGATTGTGCCGCGATTTCGTCCTATTATTCCTTCTATTTTTTGTAGATTTTTTGATAGTTGGCTATGTGTCTTATTATTGTTTGGAGCTTATCTCGTTTATCGACGTACGTTAGCTGGATCATTTACTACTTTTCATGTTGAAAGTATTGGATGTTACAAAGTTTTTAATATTTTTTAAGATAAGAAAACGAAAAAAATGGCTCTGGTGGATTCTCAGATATATGAGCTCAGAGGCGAGTTATTTAAGCGTAATTTTTTAAATAAATTTATTCATCCAAATGGAGTACAATTAAAAAATTACCATCTTTTTAAACAAAAGTTATTTAACGACTGATTAGCAACAAAAAACAACCATCAATTCAATTGCTCTATATACAGAGGCAAACATTTCCATGCATTCAATTTTGTTACAAATCCATTGTCTCTGGTAACGACCAAAGAACTGTTAACATCAAAAAAATTTTAAATACCAATTTGAACAAGCGCGTGATTATTCTCTATCAGGATTAGTACTATTTTTTAACACATTTCATTAGCACGGGTTTGCAGGTTATGTCTGTTGGCATTATAAGTTCTTGTTAAGATCGGCACGCCTCTAGTGGTTGCTACCGAAAGTAAAACCGACTTTGTTAAGGGGGGGGTAGGGTTTTAAAATTATTTTTTTTTCATTTTTTTTTTTTTTTCTGAATGAACAATATGTTTTTCTGAATGAAGAATATTGTGTATACATTTTAAGTCAATCGGAGTGAAACTAACAGAGTTACAGCATTTCAAACGACCGGCCGTGATACCTGATTTTTATACCTGCTCGGTAGCCGCTCGGTACCCCTAGTAGAAAGCAGCTGCAATTCCTTTTGTTTCCTCAAATCCCTTTTTCAGTCTGTGTTTCTATCAAACAATGTAAACTGACCTTGAATATATTGTATATTTTTCGGTATATCGAATATAAAATAGTTTACTGGCACACTCTCTGCTGAACGGTTGTGTACTATAACAGTGCTAAAATTTTCTCGGAATTATTCTTAAATTTTCGTTTCTGTTCGTTCTTTTACAGTTATATTTTCACTCGTTTAGTGTTGTTTTGTAATTTATTTATTTATTTGCAAAATGCCAAAAAAAGTAACCCGGCAAGATCGCCAGGAAGCTGGCAATATTGTGGGTCGACCGAGAAAAAAATCTTTCCCAAAACGTTGAAATGATAGTGTCGAAGCGTCCAGCGCGTCGCATAAGAAAATAAAACTTAGTACATCTGAACATGTAGAGCAAGATTTGGAGAAACATTACAGGATTATAGACTTCCTGTTAGTATTTTCAACGATAAGTACACTAGTGAAGTGCGTTGAATGTGATGGAAAAATGAGTTTTCGCACATGCAAAACCGAAGGTATAGCTTTCACCATCAAAGTGTCATGTGAAAAATGCAAAGCGCCTCGGTATGTTCCATCTAGTTAAAGAGTGAAAAAAGAGTCAAGGCAATCATATTATGAAGTGAATCATCGTTTTGCTTTCGTCATGCGTCTGTTAGGCCTAGGTTTAGCTGGATGTAATAAGTTTAGTGGTTTGATGGATTTAGCGGAATCTTTCTTGTCAAAATCATGTTATAACACGCATATACAGAAAATACATACGACTGTGAATGATGTTACGAAAAGATTTCTGGCTGCTGCTGTAAAAGAAGAAAAAGAGGAAACATGCAAAGCGAATAACGTACAAGATACTAACGAATTAACAATATCAGGTGACGGAACGTGGAAGAAACGGGGGTTCACTTCGCTATTCGGTGTCGCTTCTTTGATCGGTTATTACACGGGAAAGGTTGTTGATGTGTTTGCCAAGAGTTCTTATTACCACCAATGCAAAACTTGGGAAAATAAGTTAGATACTGTCGAATTTAAAGAATGGTACGAAGAACACGTCAACAGCGGAGACTGTAAAGCAAATCATGATGGTCCATCAGGTAACATGGAAGTAAACGCCATCATACAGATGTTCAAACGGTCCACAGAATATTACGGAGTGATGTTTAAAAATCGTATAGGAGATGGCGACTCGAAAACCTACAGTGGTGTGGTAAATTCAAAACCGTATGGTGAAGATTTCACAATAAATAAGAAAGAGTGCATAAGGCACGTGCAGAAAAGAATGGGTCACGTTTACGCGAACTAGTAAAAACAACTGTGGTCGATAGTGAAATTAAAATAGGCAAAAAAATAAAGAGGAAAAGTCTCTCTGGAAAAGGTAAACTCACTGCAAAAATGATAGAGAAGTTGACCGTATATTATGGACTGGCCATTCGACACAACTCCGATTGTGTAACGAAAATGAAAAATGCGATTTGGGCGACATACTATCACTACTGCTCGACAGACGAGGAACCACAGCACGACAAATGCCCGAGCGGTGATGACTCTTGGTGTGAATGGCAAAAAGCGGCAGCTGCAAATACTCTGCATTCGTTCAGACACAGCTACAATGCTCTTCCTACAGATGTTACAACAGCCATAAAGCCAATCTATGAAGATTTGAGCAAAGACGCACTTTTGCAGCGGTGTCTTGGAGGTTTCACGCAAAATAACAACGAGAGTATCAATCAACTTATTTGGAAAATCTCTCCAAAATCAGTAAGCGGTACTGCAATCGTTGTTGAAATTGCAGCAAATGTAGCAGCATGCATTTTCAATGAAGGATGTTTTGCTCTTATATCCTTTTTGGATGAAATGGGCATCTCTACAGGCCCAAGTGCTCACCAGTGGGCGCGCCGAACTGATGAACTACGAATAACCCGAGCGAACGAAGAAGCTGCGCGTACAACAAAACAGGGTAGAATTCAACGTAGACAAGAGCAAAAAAATGCATTGGATATGCCGAATGACAGTGTTTCACTGTATGGAGCTGGCATTGATGACTCTATGTAAGTATAAAAATTCATGTTCTTTTATTAATGGTTTATTTCGAATTTTCACGTATTAAAAACTTTAAATCGATTTTCCCGAAAACGTCATTTTTGAAGTTTGTGAACATTAGAACTCAAAATCTACTGAACCGATCCTTTTGAAAATTTAAACATTACTTCTTCACATAAATCGACAGGTAATCAGGAGGAGTTTTTTTTTTCAATTCTTTCAATTTTTTTAATAACAAATTAAGCGCAATGTTTGAGCTAAAATTGCGTTTTTTACTTCCAAGTGCTGCAAAAAATAGAAAACAAAAAAAAAAAAAACTCTTCCTGAGTACCTCGAGAAATAGATCACCTTTAAAATGCATATCAATTTTTTTGTTTCAGATGATCCGGTAACGAGTTATAATGTTCACCGCAAAACCACTTTTTTTCAAGGCGCCTCTGGAGATTCAACGTCACCGGCTTATTTATCAATATTTTTCATTGAAAATTTTTTCTGAGATACTTCAATAGTTGTACAATAATATGTAATTCTATTTAATGAAATTATATTACTCATGTCGCCGCAAAAAAATCATAAAAATATGCTTTTTTTCACCTTTAAAACCCTCCCCTCCCCCCCCCCCCCCCCCTTTAAGAGGGTTACCCCCCACCACCAAAATTTGAGGGAGTTTCCAGACCTGTATACAAGACCGTGTCCTTGACAAACCTCGTGAACCGTTGAGGGAAATTAGCAATACAAATCTTTTGAATAATTGAATATTATTTACAAGGAAGTGAAATATATTATTTCGTTTTATAAAATATTCTAAAACGAGAGAAGGAGCGAGAACGAAAGAGAGGCATTGCCTGCTTGTTACCATACGATTTGTTGCATATGGCGGTTGACAGTTTCGTGTGACACTCGAACAGACTGACGCGATGCAATATCAAAATTTCTTATATCGGAGGATCAATTCAAAGGGTGCCCGAACATCGTTCATTCGTTGCCGTTAAGTGCCTTCCCTTCCTGTACGCCTCTCTCTCTCTCTCTCTCTCTCTCTCTCTCTCGTTTCAAAATATTGTCTAAAACAAAATAATTAATTTCATTTCCTTTTAATTAATATTCAATTATTAAAAATGTTTGTATAACTGTCCTTCCTGAACGGTTCACGAGGTTTCTCGAGAGTCACATCGTAGTGGTCGTGGTAGTTGTCGTAGTCATCGTCCTCCTCATCATCATCATCCTGGTTCGCGTCGTCAACGTAGTCAGTGATCGATCTGTCGTATTGTCGTCGAATAGCGTAGTCGAATTGGCATTTTGTCGTAATTGAGGAAGTTAGAGTAATCACAGACAGTTTCCGATAGATAAAATTTTTTATAAAATGTCAGTGGTTTCGTCGATTTATTTCTATAGAATAAATTTTTCCGAAAATGTTAAATACAGTATCAATTAAAGTCTCGAAGCGTTTTGGAGTCTGGGGAAGCCACTTTCTAGTTCAAGACAATAGTATGGGAAAGAGTTTCTTTCCGAGACTCTTTGCGAGATAGCATAACTACGCTCGTTCGACGAACTCTAAAATTCATGTCGATGAGGGTCGATTGAGAATCTACGATTCTCCGTCGAGAACTCACTAATTTGACATGTTGAGCTCGTCGAATTTTCGATCGTGCATGTGCTATTTGGTCGAGAGACTCGTTCGTCGCCGATATTGCCCGCTCTCGGTGACGATGTAAGTACGCTGGATCGAGGATGCTCTTACAGCATTCGTCGACGTGCTGTTAAATTCATTTCAATGAGGTTCGATCAAGAATCTAAGATCGAGAATCTCTACCGATATCTCATCGATTTGAATGCGAAGAGCTAGGCAAACTTCTCGACTGATCTCACCTCAAACTTTGCACACGCCTTGAGCATGAAACCCCTTTTGTTTAATGACATATTTGGTCTATAACTCGTGTCAAGTTTTACACGATTTTGGCCTGTCCACAAATCTTTGGGGTTGCTCTAACTCACCCAAATGTTGAATTATCGAAATGTATCTTTGTCGGTAAATAGACCATTATTTTAGTACGGTTGGTATTGTATTTTGTCAAAGTCGGGCCTTCTTTAGGTGTTGCTAATTTTTTTATTTTTTGCAGCTCGACTGCGATCGCTCTAACCTAGGTAAATTCTGCGATATCCGGCTAAATTTTTTCTCACACGAATACAACATCATCAGAGGATAATTGGTATTGAATTTGGCGGGAATTAATGGAGGAGTTCAAATTCAATGAAATATCGATTTTTTTGGAATTCTGAAACAAACGTCTGTACTCATTCTGACTTTCGCAATTTTTAAGTTACCGGACTACATCTTTCCACATGAATTCAAATATCATCAAATGATATTTGGTATTGAATTTAGAGTAAATCGGTGAAAGGATTAAAACTTCGTGACACTCAATTTTTAAAGAAAGTATGATTGTTAAAATTAAAATTATTAGAAAAAAATAGCATTAGAAACAAAAAGGAAATTAGATACTGGCATATTTCCAACACTGAGAAAACTAACTTGTACATATAGAGAGATTACTAACCGCGATAAAGTAATAACGAAACAATTGCAAATTTCTAATTTGCACGCTTTTTTTTTGCTTCAATTTCAATAATCACAGAATGTTATTTTTTTTAAATTGCATTCCATCAAATCTAAACCCTTTTATCGATTTGTTATAAATTCAATATTAAGTACCGTTTCATGGTATAATACTTTATACATGTGAGGAAAGTTTAGTGCAATATCTCAAAAATTGCCCAAGTGCGAATGCTCACAGGTTTTTTTATTCACAAAAAATCAAAATTTCATCAAATTTGAACCAATCCACCGATTCACACCCGCATCAATACACAACCTCCGATGACGATACTGTATTCATGTAAACAAAAAAAATTGAGCCGTCATGGGACGCCTGGTAGATGTGAAACATCCAACATCTTGACAATACCGTGTGGGATATGTGGCGTGGAGAATTGAAAAAAAAAATAACAAGAAAAGTAGCTTTTGATTTTGTTCTAAAATTTTTATTTAGTTGCTTCATCTGTTACTTCGGTTAAAGTAGCAGTCGTTGCGGCGTTTGATTCGATGAAACTAACAATCGGTCGATGATAGCTGAAGTATGAACCAAATGTTTTAGATGTCATGTTGTCAAGATATCTACAGAACACTGCAACTATAGTCGTGCCATACCTTGTAGTAGGCTCATTTGCGTGGTTGTTCATGATCAACTGAAATTTATTTTGGAGAAAATTTATGAGTGGCAATGATTCAGCTTTGGCAAAATTAACATTGAAATCCCCTGCTAAAATTAATGGAATTGATGTAAATTTGCTCCTAGTAGCATTGAACCAGCTGGACTATGTTTGAGTAGTTCTTCGTGTATAAATCGTATGATATTGTGAATTTTTTGATTTGGAGAAATATATACAACGACCATGACCAATTTCCTTCCATCCCCCATAACAATTTGTGCCGCACATAAATCGCCAATATCGTCTTGACCAAAACCAAATCACCTTACATTTCTCAACCTAACGATTATGCGAGATGAAATAACATCCAATGAATCTCTGTTCTGATAAATAGCTGCACCACCAGCTCTAACATTATTGCGTTTAAAGTGAACAATACAATCAACATTGGGGATGTCGACGTTTTCTTCATTACCAAGCCATGTTTCACTCAATAATAAGAAATTACTATTGTTAACGATCGAATCTTGTAGATCTGGGACATACTCTCTGAGACTTTGACAACTCAACGTGAATAACGGCAATCTCTTTCTTGATGTTATGAAATTTGATACTAATCCTTGGAGTGTCTCGAGTCTATTAAGCGATAAGCTTTTAAATTCTTTTTGCAACGCTACAACTGATGGGTCAATTCGTCTACCGTGGTAGAATTTTAGATCAATATTATGTGTATATATGTATAAGCCTTCAATACTTGTTATTCGCGATAGGGCTACATATAATAATTGTATAGAATTAGTTTTGTTATATTCATAAACAATCTCGCTGTAAGTCCCCCCTTGAGACTTATGCATAGTCATAGCACATCCAGGTATCATTGGGAAGTGATTTCTATTTGCAACGACCGTAGACGCGGTGTCGTTAGCAAGCGATAGCCTACGAGAGTCGTGCCTTTCCGCTGAAATCTTTCTTGCAATTGGCTGTTGCTCGCTAGCGCCAGACGCTATGGTATTGCATCTGGTTCAGAATCGCTCCTCTGCATGCGCAATCAACCCGTACGCAGAGTTGAGTGGAGGGGAGCGTCATTACGACGTGCCATCGACGTTCCCTATCGACCGATTTACTCCCAACGCCCATAAAGATATTTCACATAAAAAATTAAGCAGAATATCTGAAAATATTCTGAAGTTAGAGAGGTCACAGTCATTTTTCGAGTAATAACCTTTTGAGCATAGGCGCCACGTTACGCGTGATGCCATTTTCATACAGGTCCATACTCGTATAGCGGTGTTGCGTAGGTAGGGCAAATGGTAACGGCGT
The DNA here is from genome assembly GCA_958009045.1 of Oxytorus armatus. Taxonomy (NCBI): domain Eukaryota; kingdom Metazoa; phylum Arthropoda; class Insecta; order Hymenoptera; family Ichneumonidae; genus Oxytorus; species Oxytorus armatus. The sequence continues at coordinate 29,526,446 of OY253745.1, read as the reverse complement.
GCACGTGCCCGGTTTACTACTATTCCGACTACATTGGAGTTCGTCGTCGTCTTTAACATACTCTTTAAACGCATCTCGATTTTTTTTAAATTCAAAATGTCATAAATCGTCTCGCTTGACTTTATTTCTTCAAATTCAGTTTGAAGTATGCTTTGGTAGTACCCAATCAATGTACAGAATTTTACCTCCATAGCCCAAAATTACACGAGCGTGGATATTAACAAATACCTATATCGATTTTATTGAAGAATTCAAAACTTCATAAATTCAAACGCCTCGATCGATTTTTTCTGAATTCAATAGCGAACTTTTTTTGTGATAGTCTGTTTGTGTAAAAACTTTGGTCCTGATTGCTTGAAAATTGCACGAGTCGTGCTCTCAACACGCTTTTTTGAACAATTTCAAAATCTTACCAAATTCAAAAAAATGTGTCAATTGACATAAAAATCGTTCGTGAACGAAGGGCCTGTACTGATTTACTTGTGTACCAATTTTCCGCTCGTAAGCTCAAATTAATTCGAGGTTACAGCTATTTAAATTTGTTAACCCTATCATAAATGGACATACGCGGATACACACATGGGCACACATCCAGCCGGACGTTTTTTCTAAAAATAATTTTTTCATCAAAATAAAACTTTCTCTGCGCGGAAGCAAAACGGATGCAATAATTAACGATTACACGGAAATGGCCGAAAAACTGAAGAAACAATTTCATTTCGAAACGAAAAGGTAATTTGTTGTATTTTAAGTATTCATTAACTGAACTTAATTCATTGAAAGTATAATTAATTTCTATAAATGTACCAATTAAACAGGGATAAGCAAATAAATTTAATATCTATTATTGCTGATAATTGGATCTGTTAGGAAATCGCTAACTAAGTCAATGTTTCAACATCGATCGTTTGTACCAATGAATACATTCACGTGTGATTCAAATGAATGAAAGCACTGCAATTTTATATTAGCAAATTGTGTCCTTTTTTCATACTAGAGAAATTGTTCTAACAAAAAAGTTGCACCATATATACTTGCCATTGGTTCCTCATTATTTTATCACGCCCATAAATCTCTCTCTATGATCGAATTAAGGCCTTACATACGTCGAGAATTTTCAAAAAATCGATTTTTTTTTGTTTACAGATTATTATTCCTTATAGTCTCTGACGCGCGCCTACCTGAGTTGAGTTGTTTGAGTTATTCGAACAATTCGTAGATTAGAAAAAAATAAACAACAACAATTTTTTACTGACAAGGAAGGCGTACAATATGAAGCTGGAATGGGAGATTAGATGTAAGTTAACTAAATAAATTTAAAAAATTCATAAAGTTCTTGCTCCAGCCGCGCGCGTCTTCGAGCGAAACGCGCTTGAAACTTTAAACGCGTTTTTCTCAAAACTACTTTTTCTGACACGGTCGGCATGATAACTCGTACGGTTTTTAATATTTTTTGATGATTTTTTTTTTAAATATTCGGAATTGTTTTTTCTATAGTCTGTCGAGCCGGATTTTTAAAATTATAATTAGAAAATTTTATAAAAACAATTAAAGTGTGACTTTTTTTACACAAACTTAACATTTTTTTTTAAATTACCGTAAATTGTTTAATTTTTCGAATTTCAAAAATCCGGCTCGACAGACTATAACTACTACCTTATTTTACAAGAATTTCTTAACATTTTGCTTCAAAAAATGTGATTTCACAAATTGTAATTTTTGAAAAAAAAAATTGAAATAAATTTGTTTACAAACTTAACACAGTAATAAAAAATGTGTAAGAATTTTGTTATCAATTTCTATTTCTATCCCTCCTAAAAACAGTTTTTCTTTTGGTACGTTTTCGGTACCGCTGGACGTATGTAAGGCCTTAATTGTTTAATTTCGACTTTCTCATAGTGGAAGCTTCCTGAGGGGTACCAAATAATAAGGGATCAATGTACAAGTTTCCGATTTCCAATTTTTTTTATTCTATCAAACTCGATCAGAAGAATTCTAAAGAACCATGGGTTACACAAAGTTTTATGAGGTCTCATCACAATTCTGCAACATTTACTAAAGTGAGAGCAAGCATCCTAATTTAACGAAAAATACATGATTTTAATTATTCCAGCATGTATACATTTGATTTATAACCATGTACAATGTACCGATAACAATGTTTGGTACTGCTACGTCCGCTTTAAAACTTTTTTATTTCAGACTGATCTGCTCATCCACCAACCTGTGTCGTTAATTTTTGGGGGATATATTTATTTTTTAGCGAACAAAAATAAGAGCCTTGATACGCTGTTGGAAATCTGAATTTTTTATCAAGAATTTCATCGTTTAATCGTTTAGCTTCAAAGTTTTATATTGATGTGGTCAATGGCAAAATTATCATCCGGATCCACCGCTTAACGTGTCTTTTCATTTTGCATGTTGTTACCAAAAATAATAGGTTCATGTCGGAACAGACCGATGCACGCAATTCGACTAGCACGTAATTTCATCACTAAATATATTTTCGTTATATTTTGATTTCTTATTGCAAATAACTTTATAATGTTTAGTGCGTTTGAAAGTACATGAACTTAAAATGAAAAATCGCATGGCATTACGAATTTGTTTATCATAACCGAAACGTTTCACAGTAGCTTTAACCAACTTTGAATTTGTTTATTCATTTTCTGCTATATTGGCTACTGAAATGCTAAACAGAGATAATACGGTCGGTCTCTTATCAAAAACGACATGAACATAATGAGAAACAATTTGGTTGAGAAATATACAATAACGATACTGGAGCCACATGATTTGTTTCAAGCCCTGATAAATTCAACAAATTCAGAATTTCATAGAATTCCAACTCTTTCACTGATTCCGAATAAATTCAATGCCAAACATACTTTTATTTATTAATGTAAATATTTTTAGTTAGGTATCTCGAAAGTTTGCAGAAGCTAGATCTATCACAGTAAGTTTTCGAAAACTGACACGTACCTTTTTCATTATTTTATCTCGCTAATAAATTCCCATCTATGACTGTTTTAAATATGGCTTCCTCATAGAGGAACTTTTGTAGGCGAGATAAAATAATAAGGAAGCAATGTGCAGGTTCCCAGTTTGCATACCTTTTTTGATCAAAAAAATTCAAAGCTTCATAAAATCTAAACCCTCTTACCGATTTGCCTCAGACAAAGAAAAAAATTAAAATACCATGAATATAAAACGCTTTTATCGATTTTCACTAAATGCAATATCAAATATCCTTCTATGGTACCGAATTTATTTAAGAAGATTATACCCGAAAACCCAAAGATTGCCCGAGCCGAAACAAATATGAATAAAAAACGATTTTTCGGAAAATTAAAAATGTCAAAGATTAATTTAAAACGCCCTGAACGATGTTCACCAAATTTGATAGCGGATAGTATTTAATGATAGTCTATTTCTGTATAAAGTTTTACCCTGATAGCTCAAAAATTACAGGAGTAACAGAAACAATAAAAATCGTGGAAAATTTGAACGAGTTGTTCAAACCCAATGAAAATTGTATTAGATAAAGGGAGCTGGCAGCTCCGCTTGTGAACGAAATTTCGACCCAGGCGGTTCAACCATGCAAGTTATAGAAGTTCAATTTTTCACACTCATCATACACACACACACACACACACACACGCGCACGATATACCCGGTTATGCGGACACTTTTTGCAAATGGGGTTTTCCAACGTTTTGACACATTTTGAATACATTAGCCTTGAAAACTGAAAATTAAAATTTTTCACGAAAACAAAGCTTCCTATATGAGGAAGCAAAGTTTCAACCAGATATCTCAAAAGTTGTGAAAGTCATACTGCGATCACAGTCATTTTTCAAAATATTCGAAATTTAAATCATCCAAACACTGACCAATTTTGACCTAATTCAATACCACCCATTCTTTAGTAATGTTTTATTTATAGAACAAAAATTGGGTGGATTTCTCGCGATTGGCGATAGAGCAATCTCGAACATTTTTTGACAAGTCAAAGTCGTGCTTTGACAAAACTTTACATCCATTATAAACGCTTCCAAAAGTGTCAACAAACAAAAGGCGTTGGCTGTTCAAGTGTGAAGAACTGTTAAGCAAGATCAGTTGAGCTGCTCTTAAGATATATCCATTGTTTAACTTTTGCGTTCACTGCACACAAACATACATACATACACACGTCCAGAGATGTTTTCTAAATATGATTTTCTGATTGTCTCAGACATTCTGAACAGTCTATTATGAAAATATTGCGTTTACCAAGATTCGAACGGGGTAATGTCATAAGACCGAACGGTAAGAAACCCGATTGGTCATACGCCCAAACTGTCATATGTCCAAACTGTCATAGTCTCAAACTGTCTTGAGCTCAAACGGCCGTAAGCACAAATTGTCAATAAGCCTGACCGATCATAACCCCGAGCAGCCATGATCTCGAGCGGTTATAAGACCGAACCGCAATAAGCCCGAGAGGTCATAAGCCCAAACTGTCATATATCCAAATGGTCATAAGCCCAAACAATCTCGAGCCCAAACGGCCAGAAGCACAAATTGTCATAAGCTCAAACGGGCATAACCCCGAGCGACCAAGAATCCGAGCGCTCATAAGATCGAACAGTAAGGCGTACGAGCGGTGATCAGCCCAAAGTGTCATAAGCTCAACCAGTTATAATCCCGAATTATCATGTTTGGGCTATTGACCGTTCAGGCGGATCCCTCGGACTTATTACCGTTTGATCTTATGACCGCTCGGGTTCATGGCTGTTTGGGGTTGTGACCGTTTGAGCTTATGACAATTTGTGCTTATGGCCGTTCGAGCATAAATCAGTTTGGGCCTATAACCGTTTCGATATATGCCAGTTTGCGTTTATGACCGCTCGGGCTTATTATCATCCCGATTCGAACTACCTTAAAAGACTTTCAAGAACTAAAGTGTTCAAAAAATGTCTAAACTTTCTAACATTGTTGTCTTTTGAGACCTGTTTCTGACGACTATACCATTACAATAATTATGTATATTATTACTTTCAAATGTAGCCCGAGAGGTTTTTCTAAATTAACAAATCAAGTAATGTACTCCCAGTATAGCATAAATAACCAGCTAACATTCTATGTGCTATCTATTTCTCTCTCTTTTCCTACCTCTCTCTTTCGTCGTATTGCCGCGGTCACCGGCGCGGGTTCAGGGAGAGCGCATACGCGCAAAGATACCGTGCAGGATCGTCGTGAGAAGAGACCGAGTTCGGGTCGGACATATCTGGTATATATATATATACCAGATGACAAAATCGATATATATATATATATATATATATTGGGGCGATTTTTTTTCGACTATTTTTTTTTCTCAGGCCCACTTAAAATTTTGTTGGATATGTCGAAAAACAAATTCCCTGAAAGTTACAGCCCTTAATATTAATTCTAAGTACTTTCCCTTAGCGTGAAAAGATTTTCCATCTAAAATACACGTAAATCGAATTTTTATTTTTTTTTTCAGAATTCTATAACTCAGCCACATTTTATGCTATCATATTGTTCTTGGTTTCGAATTACTCAGGATAAAACAATCTAGAAAAGTGCCTATTGCAGCGAAAGTGTAAATTGTACTGGTGAGTTGGTACGGGCCACTGAAGTTGATTTTTACCCAAAATTCTCGTTTTTTTGCTGTTATCTTCGGAGCAATTAACTTTACGAAAAAAATGTGAATGAAAAATTTGTTGGAAATTTAATTTCCTACAAAAAAGGTCCTATCGACCCAATTGCTTAAATTGATATTTCTTGAGATATTAAACTTTAACTTATGAGTAGTATAAAATTTGTACGGTAATATGATCCGTAAAATTGTCGAAAAAAAAAATCGCCCTAATATATCTCTCTATATTATATAAATATTTCGCCGCCGCCGCCGCCGCCGTCGCCGCCGCCGTGTACAAGAGTTGAGGGGATCGAGCGGGGGCGGGGGAGGCGTGGGTGGCAGCGTGGGCGGGGGTGGCGCGCGAAGCGCGCAGGGGGGCAGAGCCCCCCCTAGTATATATATATATATTATATATGTATACAAAAGGGTGGATCTCGGGTCCATTTCAGAAGTCTAGCGGTACATATGGGGACATTTGGTACTTACGGGGACGGTCCCCATATTTTTATTGATAAAAGGGTGAAAGCCAGGTCCGGTCCCCATAATTTGCTACCTGTATACGGGATGTTATGAGGACCACGTTATCGCTGGACGCACGGTGATTATCAGGACCACAGTGAAACGAGATAGTAATGTCTTCTGGCTAGTGATAGTAATTGGAGGACAAGTGGAAAAAAATATTAGCTATTGTTGTTGTCTTGCTATCTGCAGGTTTTTTCATGACCGTTCACAGACCCGAATGTTTGCAAATGTTTTTACATTGCACCCGGGAAAGGTTCTTCCATAAAACTGGTGTTACTAACGACAGTACGTAATATTTCACTATGTCTGGAATATGCAATATTTTTAAGATGGAATGGTCCAATTTCAAATTGTTATGCGTGATTGATTTGGGGCAACTCTTTCATTCAGTTAAAACAAATATACCACATTCGCAAAAGCGCTTTGTTACCGAACTTCCTAAAATATAACAGATATGTGAGTTGGCACGTCTGTTTTTTGTTTCTGCAAAGTTGGACTAATCCGCTACAGTTTATCATTCAAGATTTATTCCTTAACCAAGAATCATCAGTACGTTTCTATAAATAAGTCACGCTGAATGAGTTACATAATATAGATTTTGTGTGAAATATACATATATGAAAGTACTTTCCACGCAGAATGGTGTGTAAACGGCAGAAATTAATAACGTAAGTCATGATCCTTATAATTCTCGAATAAATATAAATATTTCGCAGTGAATGTTATCGCACATATCAGGGCCGGTCACTGTGTTGAAACGGTGATTACGGGTACCATACGATAATTGTAAGGGTCGTTGCCGGGACCGGTCCCGGCAAATACCTTTATAATATATGAGATGAATAATTTTGTAAAAAAGCTGGGGTCCAGATTAATAAAGAGAAGAATAAAATAGCACGTCGCCTTTTCGCTGAGACGTTGATCAACTTGCATACAGAACAGTTAGTTAACAATAAAACATAGCATATAAAGACAATAACACTCTCGACAATAGCGGACTGTACGAAGCGGATACTTTTATTTATCATCAAAAGAGTGAATTTGAGACCAGGAATGAGAAGATGTTCGTTTTTGATGAAGGGGATTCTATTTGATAAAAGAAGAACTTTTTAAGCGTGTGAATAACGCCAATTCTAATGTTAATTCCCCTGCTACTTCTCCGCTGTCATATACTGCTAGTATAATACTATCTGTTCGGGGCGGGCTCGAAGTTTCGAACCGTAAAAGCTTCGACGGTTCAAAACTCCGAATTTATGTGGGACGATCTTAAAACTTTTCGAAACTTTTAAAATCCGTCCTTTTTAAAACAGAAATGTCATTGCGAAGAATAGTTATACGTCGAGGATTAAATGACAAGAATAATTATCGGACCAACCTGCAAAAGTATCGAAAATCAAAAATCCTACTACTTTAAAAATCGTATTTTAATGATTAGAGAACGTAAAGTTCCGAAAAATTGTGGTGTTAGAAACTCGAGTTGCCGAACGGTCAAGTTTTATACCTGAAAAGATTCAGAAAAAAAAAGTTCGAAGCCAAATAAATTAGAATTTGTATGTCCCGAAAAGGGTAAACAGACGACAGTGTATTAATTCGACGGGGCAAAATTCCGACAGGGCAAAATTTCGAAAGAAAGTAAAAGTAGCGCTACTAGTGGGCTCTGACGCTTGCTCGTGAAAAAAGATTCATGGGACATAACACCAGTGGTGCTGCTATCTAAACGCACTAATTGGAAATTTTCGAAATTTTGCCCCTTCGGAACTTTTATTTTCGGAATACCGCATCGTCGACGCCGTAATTTTCGGAGTCCGAAAAATTCGTATACCCGAGAATTCTTTTCTTCAATTTTATTACGTTCGCACTTCCCGATAGTTTCTCGTTCGATAATATAATTTTCGGAACTTTGCGGATCTCTAAAAATCACCAATTCGGAATTTTTCAAGTAGTACTACTGACCGTTCGATAAATTGCTCTGTCGTCTGCGTAATCTTTCGAAAAAATATTTACTCGACGATATTAAATTCGTATCATTTTTGGTATCGATTCATACCCGTTCGATGTTATTTACAGTCGATTATTCAAACTGTCGTCGGAATAAACCATGTAATTCGTACTATTAAAATTCGGAGTTTTGCACCGTCGAAGCTTTTACGGTTCGAAACTTCGACCCGGCCCCATCTGTTCCAACAAATTTTAGGTTTTCAATATGTATGGTAACGGTACATATCGGTACCGGTTACTGTACCGTAACGGTGATTATGGGTACCATACAATAGTTGTAATAGTTTGCCAGGACCGGTCCTGGCAAATACCTTTACAATATAGGAACACAGTGACACAGCCGAGATGGATAATTTTGTAAAAAATCTGGGGTCCTGTTCAAACGTCACTGATGAATTACAAGACCACCAGATTAATAGAAAGAAGACTCAAATAGCATGTCACCTTTTCAGTGAGAGATTGATCAATTTGCATACAGAATAGTCATATAACAAGAAAACGTGCCATATAAAAACGATAACAATCTCGACCTAAGCGGAACATACGACGCGGATACTTTTATTGCCCGTCAAAGGAGTGAATTTGAGACCAAGAATGAGAACATGTTCGTTTTTGATGCAGTTGATTCTATTTGATAGAAGGAGAACTTTTCACGAGTGAGAATAACGCCGATTCCAATGTTAATTCCCCCACTACTTTCCCGCTGTAGTATACTCCTAGTATAGTACTACCTATGCTAATAAATTTTCGGTTTTCAATATGTGTTGTAACGGTACATATCGGTACCGGTAACTGTGTCATAATGGTTATTACAGGTACCGTACAAAGGTTGTAAGAATTCTTGACACCATCGTGCGGATTCCGGTCCTGCCAAATACCTTTACATTATATTAATCGATTTTAGTTGAACAGACAATATTTTTTTCTTCCGCAATAACAAAAAGTGGAACAATAGATGTTCTCGTTAACTTTAATCTACCAATAGCAGGGTCTTAAGAGGAGCCTAAACACGCGCGGTGATCACATGAGTGCAACCGAGATAGCGGCATAGGAATTGTTCGCGAATGAGAGAGAGGGTCTTTAGCCTCCTCTTAAGGGAGAACACCACTGTGACCCCCTGTTTTTTTTAACATTTTTCAAGAATTATTTTTTATGGGAAAAAAAAGAGATATTCAAAAAAATTTTTTGGGTTTTGTTCCTTGTTTATTAATGTATCAAAAAACATTTTTTTCGCATTTTTCACGCCGCATGGTGGCGCTGGGGAAGCTCTCGCGTCAGTTGCTGTCATTTCCGCGGCACGCAGCAGAACTATCTTCAACGTCGATCTGACCTCGATCGTGCCTATTTTTTTTAAAACAATATTTTTCCAAATCCCTGTGTACTTCTCTTCAAAATATCATACTATTAACGAAAACACTCGGTATTTTTTTTCAGATCGACGTTGAAGAGAGTTCTGCTGCGTGCCGCGGAAATGACAGCACCTGACCCGAGAGCTTCCCCAGCGCCACCATGTGGCGTGAAAAATGTGAAAAAAATGTTTTTTGATACATTAATAAACAAGGAACAAAACCCAAAAAAATTTATCGAATATCTCTTTTTTTTCCCACAAAAAAAAATTCTTCAAAAATGTGAAAAAAACAGGGGGTCACAGTGGTGTTCTCCGTTAAATCCGAAAAGTTTCTTCGATGAACTTGAATTGCACAATCTGTGCTGTGAAGGTACATATCGGTTGCAGCGTCGGCTGTATTATCATGATTATGGAGACCGAACGTCGCTTCTGTTTACGTTTTATTGTATGGGTACTTGTGAGGACTGAACACACAATCAAAGTTTCTTTCACAGATTGAAAATCTAGCTAACAGTGTTTATTTCGTGAAATGTGGTCGTATTTGTTTTTCGTACCGTTCGCCTCTCGGGAGTCAGTTTGGCGACGGCTGTCGAAAGACTGCGACTGGTTACTTCGCGTTAACGTTCGACAATGTATTCATTAGTGCTGTTCGAAGATGATATATATCATGTCTGCAAATATACAGACATAACAAAAAAAAGGAAACGAATCAATTATTCGTTATAAGGGGTCGTGGCCCTCAATGGTAAGTACAATATAATCATTTAAAGCATTCTAAAATATCAGGACTTTCGTCCTACGCGGGATATCGAAAAATTTTGTGTTTGATTTTTTAAAAGTAAAATACGAAAAAATCTATGAATTAATTTCATATGAAAATAATAGAACTTGTTGCAATTTAATTAATAACTTTGTAGCATTGTTCTTATTTAAGATCGATGTTGTTAGTACCTTCTATATCATTGTTCTCAAACTTTTATCGATACTGTTAAGTACTTAAAATTCTCATCGAATCTCACTTTTGGCTGAGAAAGGATACGTGAAGCATCTTCAAATCTTGAAACAAAACTGTCGAATGCGACCGATTGTTTGAAACTTTTATAGTATACTCTTTGTTGAAAAATTGTTTTTTATTATATTATTTAAAATATGTACGAAACAAAATTTACGCACACCCACTCAAGCAGAACTGTTTCAAACGAGACACCCGATATATGTCGCGATTTCTTGCTTACAGCAATTGCGGTGTCAGCGGGTTTTGCGAGATATTTAAGCAATACAAATAGCGACATATTTATAAATATGTATTGTATAAATTTGATGCTTTAAAAAAAAATTGCGAATTTCCTAGCTGTTTAATGTCTAAATTTATTCGTTATTTTCTAGCAAATAAGGAAGAGCTTATTACGTTGAAAGCAAGATTAGAAAATGATCGCAAGTCCAAAAACGAACTGCCCACCTCGAAGGAGGGGATCACGAATAACGATCGTATCGAGCACGAAATAAAAAACGACATCGAACGATTCGTTGACGGACCGTCAACTTCTGGGTGTAACGTAACGCATACGAGTTCGGATCATCACCGAGATGAGAGATTGGGTGATGAAAGTTTCATTCATGGCGAGACAGCGGCGAAAATGTCAAAGAAAAAACGATCAAGTAAGATTTTTGTTATATCTATGAAATTAGATTTCAATAAAAATATTTTTCATATTACCGTATTGATTCTTAATAATTTGTATATTTCTTTGTTAAGCTTCACCATGTGGAGCATGTGGCAGAGTTCGTTGGACCGCAAGGGAAAAGGAAGTAGCATTCCGTATTTTCGATATTTATATTGCATCAAAAAAGTTGCCATAATTTGTAACCATTCAAAAAGTGATAGATGCCAATCCGGGTTTGTTCAAGCGCAATATCACGTCAATTAAAACACGGGTCTCTAATCAAATAAAAAATGCTTAATGCCGCAGTAATGAATTTTTTTTTTCCTACTAGATAATATAATAAAAAATATAACTTCTGTTTAATTTTATATGTGTACCGGTTAATGACGCAATAAGTCAGATTTTGTATGAGATAAAACAATATAAAATATATTTTGTTTTAAATTTTGTACGCGTAACGATAATTTCTTCCCGTGATACAAACATTTATTAATTTAGAAATATATACGTAAATTTAAGTTTTGTATGGAAACGGGTTAAAATGGGGGCCATCAAGATCACAAGTTTATGCATATCCATGGTCCTCAGATTAACCTTTTTATCAACAAAATCGGAATTCATATTTATCTTTTTTTCCGCGATATACATATCGATGCCGATAGGAATGTACACCTCCATTGCTAATTGTAGACGGTTGTATACTCGTTCCCCAATACGTACACTTGGACCCCATTGCACCCTTTTATAAACACATATATATATTACGGCGATTTTTTTTTTCGACATATCCAACAAAATTTCAGGTGGGGACTAAGGACAAAAAATAGTCGAAAAAAAAAATCGCCCTTATATATATTAGGGCGTTTTTTTTTCGAGAATTTTTGAGGTTTACCATATATTACCGTAAAAATGTTATACTACTCATAAGTTAAAGTTTAATATCTGAAGAAATATCAATCTAAGCAATTGGGTCGACAGGACCTTTTTTGTAGGAAATTAAATTTCCAATAAAGTTTCAGTAAAATTTTTTTCGTAAAGTTAATTGTTTCGGAGATAACAGCAAAAAAACGAGTATTTTGGGTAAAAATCAACTTCAGTGACCCGTGCCAACTCACCAGTACAATTTACACTTTCGCCGCAATAGGCACTTTTCTAGATTGTTTTATTCTGAGTAAATCGAAACCAAGAACAATATGATAGCATAAAATGCGGCTGAGTTATAGAATTTTGAAAAAAAAATTCGATTTACGTGTATTTTAGATGGAAAATCTTTTCACGCTAAGGGAAAGTACTTAGAATTAATATTAAGGGTTATAACTTTCAGGGAATTTGTTTTTTGACATATCCAACAAAATTTCAGGTGGGGACTGCGAAAAAAAATAGTCGAAAAAAAATCGCCCTAATATATATATATATATATATATTAGAGCGATTTTTTGTTCGACTATTTTTTTTTTTCGTAGATTTTTTTTTTCTTATTTCGAACCGCTTTGGAGGGCGGCGCGATCAATTTTTTTTTGGCCCATATTAAGGGCCACCCTTATATATATCTCTCTATATTATATAAAGATCTCGCCGCCGCCGCCGCCGCCGTGTACAAGAGTTGAGGGGGGAGCCCGGGGCGAGATGGAACGGCAGGGGGGGCAGGCCGGGGCGAGATGGAACGGCGGGGGGGGGGGGGGGGGGCGCGAAGCGCGCAGGGGGGCGGAGCCCCCCTAGTATATATATATATATATATAAGGGTGGCCCTTAATATGGGGTGACCCTTAATATTAAGGGCCACCCTTATATATCTCTCTATATTATATAAATATTTCGCCGCCGCCGCCGCCGCCGCCGCCGCCGTGTACAAGAGTTGAGGAGAGCGAGCGGGATCGAGTAGGCTGGGTGAGCGGATCGAGCGGGGGCGGGGGAGGCGTGGGTGGGGTGGGGGGGGGGGCGCAGGGGGGCAGAGCCCCCCTAGTATATATATATAAGGGTGGCCCTTAATATGGGCCAAACCAAAATTGATCGCGCCGCCCTCCAAAGCGGTTCGAAATAAGAAAAAAAAATCTACGCGAAGCCCCAGCCGTTAAGAGGAAGACATGCCTGTAAGCATGAAATTTCCGTAATTTTGATAAAATTCCTCATTTTTTCATAATCTGTGTCGTTTTTTTTTTTTTTCATTTATGTTGATGTGAAACTTTTTTTGCATCATCGTAATACCGATTTATACGGTTAAATTTGATTCACTTTGCCGATTTCCTTCAATTGATGCATAAAAAAATAAAGGCATCAACATTTTACTTGATGAAAATAAAAAAAAAAAATTTTATTCAGAATAATCTACATACTTTCCACGTTTTTTTCATTCGTGATTTGAAATTTGGCGATAGATCATAAAAAGCGTATGATAGCCCCGTCATAGTGACACATGCTGCCAAGAGGTGGCGACACAGAAGAAAAGAAAAGATATCCACGCCCTTGTGTCGTCAGCTGGGCTATTGGGACGCTATAACCTTCAAACTTATATGGAGACGGGAGAACAGTGTACTTCTAATGTCTTGTGACTAACTTATCGAATACAGTACTTAATTTTTATGTGGAGTTAAAGGCAATTGAATCATGGCATCGACACGTACTCTCTGTAAGGATATTTTTTTGATCGGCAACGTTGATGCGCAAATTTACGACTATAAGCTACCGTCTCGATTACAGATTCTTAAAGTTTTGTTCTTCAACCTGCGAGTATTGAAATTAACTCTACGTGAAAGTTCAACATTGACGATAAACGAAGCGATGATTTTTTGGGCAAAAGCTCGTTTGCCGACAGAAAAGTTGAATCGGTGTGTAACAAAATTGGAGAAGTTATATGAAGACTGGCGAAATATACAAAGAAATCGTGGACAGAGTTTTAACGAAGAACGAGAAATAGGTTTTACCTCGCAGTTCAATAACCTATTCGATATTGCCCACGGAAATGTGCTCGAAATGATTGATGAGAAAGGAAAAGATTTTTTAATGAATCAGAGAAAAGATGGACGAATCGGATTCATTGGAGACATCGAGACCATCTATGATACAGAAGAAAAGCTAAATTGCAGTGAGAGGTAATTGAAGCGCGGAGATTAAAAAGAAGCATCGCTGAAAAAGAATTATTGAGTAAGTTTTCTTAAAATTATTAGTGACAGTTTAATATCTCATTCGAATAATAATAGTGTAAATAATTACAATCCACTTATTTTTCATTTTATTTTCAAGATCGATTTGTGGAATTAGAGACAAGCTCGGAAAGCGTTTCTCTTAAAAGTCTCAGCCAAAGAAGCGTTGGAACTTATTAAGGAATTTCCATAGAGGATGTAGATGACTCTTCTTCTATCGAGGTTGAAGATGATGCTGGGCCATCCATCCCAAAAAAATCACGTGGAATGATTAGTTTCATAGACGAAAAATTAGTTGCGGTATTAGACAAATGTAGATTGAGCAACAGAGATTCTGTACATCTGATTGCTGCTGTAGCTCAATCTTTAGGTCATGATTTGGATTCTTTAATAATAAATAGAACATCGATTCAGCGTTATAGGCAAAAATTGCGGGAAACGAAAGCAAAAAATATTAAAACATTTAAAAATATCGACGTAAATTCCGTCGTTCTACATTGGGATGGAAAAATGATTGCTAATTTGTTGAAGCGTGAAGTATTGGATAGGCTACCCATTGTCATCACCAATGGCGATGTTGACCAACTGTTAGGAATACCCGAGCTAGTTAATGGAACGGGACTAGCTCAAGCAAAAGCCATTATGAAGTTCTTGAGGATTGGGGGCTTTGCGACGCAGTAAAGGCCCTGTGCTGTGATACGACGGCGGCCAATCTTGGTGGGGTAAATGGTGCAGCAGTTCTTTTAGAGCAAATGTTGGAACGAGATATTTTATTGCTACCTTGCCGACACCACATATTTGAAATAATTCTTAGAAGTATCTTCGAAGAAAAAATGCCCGGAACTTCTGGTCCGAGTGTTCCCATATTCAAGAGGTTCCAAGAAACCTGGCCGCAGCTGGATAAAAGTAAATATAAGAGCGGAATAGAGAGTGAAAATGTATAGAAAGTATTGATTGACAATGTTGAAAGTATTAATTCTTTCGTTGAAGATACTTTGACAAATGTGCAACCAAGAGACGATTATAAGGAACTTTTAGAATTGACGCAAATATTCCTAGGTGTTATTCCATTTCGCGGTGTTAGATTATCTCGGGTAACACTCCTCAAGTTAAAAAAACATTTATGGTACCTTAGTCCAGAATCAGCTGCGATTGCATTTTTCGATGAAAAATTATCGTCCGAGATAAAGCGGAAATTGTTGTTCGAAATAAATTCGGACGAAGAAACATCATACGAGAACAGCTCGAAACGATTCCAAATTAATCCGAAAAACATTGATTACTTATTAGACAAAGAGATGAACTACTTTGTAACTTCGCAATCATCATCATCAAACTGTAAAGAGTACAATGTTTCACTCCCCCCCCCCGCCCCCCGATCTCGTAGAAAATGGAGAAACTCTTCACTGAGCGAATTGCATTGCGAATTCCCGAGATTGGTGATTCGGTGCCGTAAGATTTAATTTACTACCAGTCGTTTCCTTTTTGAAGTATTATTTGTCGAACCAATTGGCACTCATTTACGTGGTTATTAATTCTGAGACTTTCAGAAATGTAATAAGTTTTCAAATAAAAGAAAATTATTGGATTATTTACAAAGTCATTTCTCGAAATGAGGTCTTTACACTTTTATATTACAACAGATCTTTTTAAATGGTTTACCTCATAATTACTTGTACGTTTTACTTTTTCTTTAAGAAGTCAATTGTCTCCTTAATACTGTAATTTTTTTTAAATTCCTGTAATGATCAACTGTAGCATTTTTTAAAACAACGCAAAACGAATCGGTAACTCAAATTTGATGTAATCCAGCAGTCAATTGCTTTTCAATTACAATTCGAATAATTAACTTCGAATTTTCTGTTTACTCCAATAAACCTGTTATTTTTAAATCGTGAAATCGCTTTTTTAAACTTCTCGATATAAGTCAATTGCATTAATCTAATGAATCGTAAGTGATCCGTTTATAATTTACATTCAGACATCCCTTGAAGTGCCAATATAATTACGAAAAGTATTCAATCGATTGTAAATAATTCGCGAGAGAAAATTCTGAAATTTTGCCAAGTACAAATGCAGATCACAATTCTTAACACTAGCTATACGTATATATGATAATTACATCGATAATACTCACTTCTACTATGGTATGGGTCTCACCGCACAG
The DNA here is from genome assembly GCA_958009045.1 of Oxytorus armatus. Taxonomy (NCBI): domain Eukaryota; kingdom Metazoa; phylum Arthropoda; class Insecta; order Hymenoptera; family Ichneumonidae; genus Oxytorus; species Oxytorus armatus. The sequence goes on along the minus strand of OY253745.1, from coordinate 29,509,960 downwards.
TGCAAATAAAGCGAAAACAATGTAACAGGCCAACGCGACGAAGCGAGGAACAACACATCACGTGTAATTCTAACGTAGAGAGATATTTAACACGTCCGACGCGTTCCCGGGTTTTTCAACGACTGCCTCGTCCTCGCACTCGTGCGAGCTACATAGTCTGACGCGATACGGACGTCACTACTGTGGAAGCCATGGAGTGTGTGTGTGTGTGTGTGTGAGTCGCGCACGCGTCATCAGTCGGGATTCCCAAGTCAACTTGGGAATCTCCCACGACGTTTGGATAATTTGTTTCGTTCTTTTTTTATATATTGTGAACGAACGGTTCAAATATTAAAATGGTTCAGGGTCACGACGACGTTTAATGAAAACACTAACACGAAAAAAACCTTGGTAAACATCGGGTTTAGGGTACCCCCCTCCGATTCCCTTCGTAATAGGCTCATCCGATGCGTTTTCGCACGCGAAACAATTTTTTCTTCTGACAAAATAGGGGAACGTTATTTATTAAAAAGTTATTAACAAATAAAGTTATTAATTCATATAGCTATTTTCCTTATACCAGCCAGTGCCAATCATCTTGTACTTCAAATGTGTTGTTAAGAATACCCCCTGAGTAACATACAAAAAGTTTTAGCCCTCGCTCATTGTTTGTTAAAAAGTTATTAACAAAAGAAGTTTCATAAATCAAACATGAAATACTTATATTAGCGTATAGTGAACAGTACACGTATGAACGGGTTGGCTTGCCCCCCTGCACCGCCCAAAAACAACCCAAAGCAACCCAAAACAACCCAAAAATAAACCAAAAACAATCCAAAAACAAACCAAATACAAACCAAAAACAAACCAAAAACAAGCCAAAAACAACCCAAAAATAAACCAAAAATAAACCAAAGACAACCCAAAAACAAACTAAAAACAACAAACAGCAAACAACAAACAAACAAAACAAACCTCCACCCCACACGCGATATGTATAAGCAAGGGATATATGTGCTATTTACTATACTTACAGGTTGGTTGGTTTGTTTTTGGTTTGTTTTTATGATGCTGAAATTTGCATCGTTGGAACGCAACGAAATCAAGTTAAAAAAAAAATATTAATTTTCGGTATTCCTCGAGCTTTTCGCGAACATTTAGGACCCAGGCCCCTAAAGGCGGCCCCTAAAAAAATTTGAATGATTTTCTATGTCCGGAAAGCACCCTTATGGAGGGGTGGAAAACTGAAAAAATCGTACTTCGTACTGTAATAAGATAGTCAGATTTTTTATGACCCCTAGACGTTTTTCGTCTCTACAGGAGACCCCTAAAAAAATTTGCACCATTATGGAGGAGTGAAAACTGAAAAAATCGTACTCCGTATTGTAATAAGATCGTAAAGTTTTTTATGATCGTTAAGGGAGGGGTAAGGGTTTCAGCGTAAAAAAAACACTTTTTTGCGATTTTTTTTCTCAAATATGGATTGAGCAATTTTATTCAAACCTTTTGTACATTATTGAGCATACTTTTGACAATGTTTTGTAATTTTTTCATGCAGAAATATTGAAGCATAAGCCCGTAACAGAGCTTCCCCCAGAACGTCTTGGAAAAAAAACAATTTGCAGTGTTCACTATAACTCGGCCGGAAATTATCTGAAAATGAAAAACCATGAAAATTTAGTCAAATTATAATCAAATCTTCCCCCCAACGTTCTGTGATAATTTTTTTTTCCATTTAAAAATTTTTGGCGGCCATCTAAAGTGTGAACTGTTATTTTCCACGAAAAATTCCGCCATTTTGTGGGTGGGAAACACCCTTAATGTAAAAAAAAAATTTTACTAAACGTTGGGGGGAGGTATTTTATATGTAGAAAATGTGTACAAAGTTTGAAATGAATCGGTCAAGTAGTTTTTAAATGGCAGTGTACACGGACTTTGAAAAAGTAGTTTTGAGAAAAACGCGTCTAAAGTTTATGAAGTAAAAAAGTGAAGAAACATTTTTTTTTCCAACTTACACAGAATCATCGATTCCAGCTCCATACAGCAGACTTCCTGCGGCATTTTCGATGTCTTCAGCCTCTTTTCTCTCAAGTCTTCGTTTTATTCTGGCTTCTTTGCTCTGCTGCTCAGCTTGAATCTCGGCCCTGTCAATGCGATTGCTGTCCGTGAATGATGCATAATCATGAGCGCTTGGGCCGACGCTGACGTTCATGTCAGACAGAAAAGTTATAAAAGCACCAGCACCTTCATTGAAAGTGAATGCAGCTACATAAGATGCAAATTCAACAATTTGTCTGCTGCCAGATAATTTCTTCGGTGCAATTCTCCAAATCAGCTGGTTCAAACTTTCATTGGCATTTTGAGTAAAGCCTCCAAGACACCTTTCTAGAAGTTCGTCTTTACTCAAATCTTCATAAATCGGTTTGATCGCTTCTATGACATCTTGTGGAAGTGGAGTGTACTCATGTTTGAAATTTTCCAAAATCGATGATTCTGTAATGTTTTTCAACGTCTTTTGGTACACTTGCACTGGTATTTAGTTTGATTTTCTTCGATGAAGCCCTTTTTGTGGTAGCCTCATCTTTAATTATTTTATTCGGGTAAACCGTTTTTTTGATCTACACAAATAAGTCCTTCCACTTTGTCGGTCTTCTCTCGAAACTTTGCTTACTCTCGGCATTTTTGTACAGGAAATTTTTTAGATGATTATAAAATGGCAAGCGCACGGTCGAACGTCTAACGACAAACTGACGCTCGTTTCTTGTTTTTAAATATTGTAGTGTATAGTATACACTATATACTATATACACAATAGCAATGAATAAACTGTATACCTGTTCGACAGCTGCACTGCTAGCCCGACCGCCCGCAGCTGTTAGAGGTATAGCGTTAAAGGCCAGGAGATTAATAAGACAATAACTTCAAGAATATTGCTTAGATCGGTTAAAAATGTTAAGGACATATTCTTGAAATGTTAAACAATAAGATAAGACAAAAAAAAATTCGATTTTTCGAAAGTGAAAACCCTTACCCCGCCCTTAAACGTTCATCGTCTCTACAGGAGACCTCTAAACAAATTTGAATGATTTTCTATGTCCGGAAAGCACCTTTATGGGGGGGTGAAAACTGAAAAAATCGTAATCCGTATTGTTATAGGATTGTAAGATTTTTTATGATCGTTGAACCTTTTTCGCCTTTACAGGAGATCGCTAAAGAAATTTGAACAATTTTCTATGTCCGGAATGCACCTTTATGGAGGAGTGAAAACTGAAAAAATCGTACTCCGCATTGTAATAAGATCGTAAGGTTTTTTATGATCATTAAACGTTCTTCGTCTCTACAGGAGACCCCTAAAAAAATTTGAACGATTTTAACCGTCCGGAAACCACCTTTTTGGGGGGTGAATGACTGAAAAAAATCGTACTCCGTGACGTTATGGCATTCTCAGATTTTTTATGATCGTTGTCTTGGTTTCTTGTCCCTACAGGTGCCCCCTCTAAAAACTACGAGGTACTTAAAATGAAAGACGTTTTTGTATCGTTTATCATGTAATTATTGTTATTCATGATTTTTATTATCCGCAAAATGCTAAATTTTCTAGATCAAAAACATCGAAGTACCAATTTTGTAACGCTTTTGAACATCGAAAACACAAAAAAGTTGACTGTGCTTTGGACCACACAACTGAAGTAAAACTTTTTTCGCAACATACAGATATCTCTCTATATTATATAAATATATCGCCGCCGCCGTGTACAAGAGTTGAGGCGGTCATTCCCTTCACCGTACCCCCGCCCCCCGCAACCCCAGGGGGAGGGGGGGTACGGTGGATGGAATGGCCCAAGGTGGGGGGAGGGGGTTGGCGTGCGAAGCGCGCAGAGTGGCAGAGCCCCCCTAGTATACATATATAAAAGTAAAATATCTCTTTATATTATATAAATATTTCGCCGCCGCCGTGTACAAGAGTTGAGGCGGTCATTCCCTTCACCGTACCCCCTCCCAACCCGGGGGGGGGGGGGGGGGTACGCCGAATGAAACTGCCCGAGGGGGGGGGGGGCGCCGAATAGAATGGCCCGAGGGGGGGTTGGCGCAGGCGGCAGAGCCCCTCTAGTATATATATTTTTTTTTTATGTTCATGGGTTTTCATTGATAAATCAATATTTCAGATTTGATTTTTTTTTTATTCATTATCTTCATTCATCATTTCATTATTTTCATATTCGGATACATCAGTAATTACAGTAGTTGATTGTAAGACTGAGACAATAGGTTTACGGTAGAAGAAATAAGAGACATATACTTTTGAATGCATATTTAAAAGATATCTAGAGAAAACTGCGTCGATTGTTGTTCCATGTCTTGTGGTCGGCTCATTTGGATTATTATTAATTTGTAATTCTAATTTATCTTGGAGGAATTGTATCAAAAGTTGTCCATCATTGGACGAGAAATTAACATTGAAATCTCCTGCTAAAAGCCATCTCCTTGTGGCGTCTGCAGACTTTGCTCTTTTTTCAACTATACTTGTTTAAGAAGGTCCAGGGATTTGATTTTCTTCTGATGGACCAGTGCTTTGAATATCTTCTGTTGAAATTTCATCTATGGTATCTGATTGCTGTTGTTGCTGACTTTGGTGTTTAAGCAGTCCTTTTCGAGCTCTGAGTTCTCGACCACGTTCTGCCGAAGTTTTCGGCTCTTTATTCAACCTATATTGCCATCGATTTATTTTTTTAGTTAGTAAATTTAGTAAATCATTATTGAGTCATGAATGATTATAAAAATAAAATGAAAAATAATGTACCTAACTCCAATAGTTTGTCTCGCTTTCTGTATAGAAAGCGGGACAAACCAGAGACACAGTATCAGAGAGATACAGTATCAGAGTGGCAGTATGATTTTCACTATCAACTTCCATTTGATACTTGCCATGTTCAATCACGATGTCACCAATTATTTGTAATGGTGAACCTCTAAAATGTATATGTTTTTTCATATATAAATATTAGAGAAAGGGAGGAAGAGAGGGAGAATGTGACACACAAGAAATAATGGACAGAGAAAAAGCGCGTCCCAGTGTAGTGTAGTAGAGTGTAGTATTAGAGGGAAAAAATAGACAAAGAAAAAGGGACGCTGCATATGACGCTACGACGCCAGCGACAATTATGAGATACGTACTCACCTTCGAGATTCATTATCAGTAGATTGAGTCGCACTAGCTTCAAAATCTTGTCTTGAATACGTTGTCACAGACTATGTTTGCAGAATTTCCGTGCATAATTTTTTTTTTTTTGGTTGATGGTCCTGGAGCATCGCATTCATACTCCGAGTCTGTATCACTCCCTGCCATAATTTTATATTATTCAAGCAAAAATTCACAAAATGTGAATTTAAAATGAATTTACAATTTTATTCACTCTAAACGTCGAATAATTAATGTATTGAACGAAATATTGATTTATAAAATTGTTCAAGAACGAAATGAAATCACGAAATAACCAAGAAATCACCGTTCGTGTAACGCTAGTGAACTCACACACGCATTACTGAGATATATATATTTCATGAACTGGCATTGAGAAAAAGAGAGAAAGAATATATGCGCGCGCAATTCTTTTTTTCACTTGCTCCTATAGGGCTTCCAACAACGTTTGTATAACGTAGGTTAACTCGCTAACACTACGTAATGGGCAATGAGAGAAAGAGAAAAAGAAAATGTGCGTGCGCACCACTTCTCTCTTGCTCCTACAATGCTGCTAGATCTGGGCTCAAGACTCAATGTAAGAGTGGGGACGATAGGCCTACACTGCGTATTAGGTATACGAAACATAACTCTCTCTCTTTCTGTCTTTACCAACGTATATCTCCCTCTCAACTTACGTTCGCCTCGCCCGATCACACTTTTCGTAACGCTCCCGTCACGCTTTCACCAGTTTACACCCCAAGCCCAGCGTACGTATAGAAGTTTTACTTCAAAAATCTTTATTTTTCACATACATTTTTTTTTGTAAAGAATAGAAAAAAAGTTTTATTTTAATGTTTTTTTAGGGTGGGTCGAATAGCGAAACACCAAAAACTCGACCGGTTTGGTTTGTTTTGTTTGGAAATAGCGAGAGACCAAAAAAGAGCCCACGATATAATATATCTTCAGCGTATCTTGCTGCTTGCCAACGAGTGGTAGATTATATTTATATATCTCATAGTTTCGTCCTATTCTCGATGTCTCCTATTTGTGCGGTGCTTCGTACGTTGCCCATGCGGCGTTGCCGATAGTGCTCGCACTTGAGTGTCGGGCAGTTTGCTGGCACACGGTCGACTCGGTCGAATACCACTACATCGCTGGGATTGCCTGGCGTTACGCGTTGGTGCACGATAGGCCAGACTCCGGCTTGCGCGCGTGTGTGACAGTGAAATCGTAACGTCGTTTCAAGTTCGAAGTCCCTGAGAAGGTTTGCTGTGAGGCGCGGACTGTGCTATATCTCTCTATATCTCTCTATATTATATAAATATTTCGCCGCCGCCGCCGCCGTGTACAAGAGTTGAGGAGAGCGAGCGGGATCGAGTAGGCTGGGTGAGCGGATCGAGCGGTGGCGGGGGAGGCGTGGGTGGGGGTGGGGGGCGGCGCGCGAAGCGCGCAGGGGGGCAGAGCCCCCCTAGTTATATAAATATATCACCGCCGCCGCCGCCGCCGTGTACAAGAGTTGAGTAGGGGGTATCCAAAATCAAAGTCAGGAGTGTCTAAAACCGCGGTCAGGGGTGTCCAAAATTGTGGGGGGGCTTGGCGCGCAAAGCGCAGGGCGGCAGAACCCCCTAGTATCTCTCTATATTATATAAATATTTCGCCGCCGCCGTGTACAAAAGTTGAGGTGGTCATTCCCTTCACCGTACCCCCGCCCCCACCTGGGGGGAGCGGTACGGTGGTGGGAATAGCCCGAGGGGTGGAGGGGATACGCCGAATGGAGTAGCCCGGGGGTACGCCGAATGGAATAGCCCGGGGGGGGGGGGGTACGCCGAATGGAATGGCCCGAGGGGGTTGGCGCGCAAAAGGCGCAGGGGGGCAGAGCCCCCCTAGTATCTCTCTATATTATATAAATATTTCGCCGCCGCCGCCGTGTACAAGAGTTCAGGACCGAAAATGACCAAAAATGACCGAAAATGACCAAAAATGGCCGAAAATGACCAAAAAATGACCGCAAATGCAGGGGGTGCATTAGCGGTCATTTTCGGACGGGGGTCGGCGCGCGAAGCGCGCAGGGGGGCGAAGCCCCCCTAGTATATATATATATCTCTCTATATTATATAAATACATCGCCGCCGCCGCCGCCGCCGTGTTCAAGAGTTCAGGACCGAAAATGACCGAAAATTACCAAAAATGCAGGGGGTGCATTAGCGGTCATTTTCGGACGGGGGGTTGGGGCGCGAAGCGCGCAGGGGGGCGAAGCCCCCCTAGTATATATTCTCTCTATATTATATAAATATTTCGCCGCCGCCGCCGCCGTGTACAAGAGTTGAGGAGAGCGAGCGGGATCGAGTAGGCTGGGTGAGCGGATCGAGCGGGGGCGGGGGAGGCGTGGGTGGGGGGGGAGGCGCGCGAAGCGCGCAGGGGGGCAGAGACCCCCTAGTATATATATATATTATATAAATATATCGCCGGCGGCCATTGAGGCGGTCATTCCTTTTACCGTACCCCGCCCCCCAAACCCAAGAGGGAGAGGGGGGCGGTACACTGAATGGAATGGCCCAAAGGGGGGGTGGGGGGATGTTGGCGCGCGAAGCGCGCAGGGGGGCAGAGCCCCCCTAGTATATATATATCTCTCTATATTATATAAATATATCGCCGCCGCCGCCGTGTACAAGAATTGAGGAGAGCGAGCGGGATCGAGTAGGCTAGGTGAGGGGATCGAGCGGGGGAGGGGGTGACGTGGGGGCGGGGGTGGGGGCGCTGAATGGAACGGCCCGAGGGCGGGGGATGCGCTAAATGGAATGGCCCGAGGGGGGTGGGGGTACGCTGAATGGAATGGCCCGAGGCGGGGTTGGCGCGCGAAGCGCGCAGGGGGGCAGAGCGCCCCTAGTATATATATATATTTGTAAAGGCAGTTTTGAGGACGTTATTTTTTTTCATTTAAAAATAATCATTTGGATCATAGTCGACCGATTGGTACTGGAAATTTTCCTATATACTCTTTCGTTTGCGAAATATAGCAGGTTATGTAATTCACATATATACTTGTTACTTTGGGACATTATTGAACACGAAATGACTACTTCGAGGACAGTGTACAAGTCCGGTATCAGTTCGTGAACCAATCACGGAGAAGGAGGATTTTGTTTGTTTAGCATTTCAATATAACTTTTATTTATCAACCGTCAAGTCAGTTCCGTTTAATGAATTTCAATGCGTCTGTAGAGTTTGCGAAATGTTATAATAAGTGTGGGCAAAAGATTGGTTGTGTCACAGTTTTTTACACGTAAGCGACAAAATGAAAAATTTTCACTAATATCCTGGAACAATTTTTCGAGTAGATTACAATGGAGAAATCTGTTTTTCGGTAAAGCGATCATTTCATCATCTCTTATTAAGATTTTCCTTACAATTTGAATACAAAACAAACAAATTCAGGAGCATTATTATATTCCAATGCCGAATTCATCGCGGTTAAGGCCTTAATGTTCCAATAAATCTGTTATTTTGGAATAATGATAAAAAGACCTATGGAACCTCACATATTACCATACGTATAAAGTGTCCTCAGACCACCCAATGCATCAGTGTTGCAATTCATCCAGTAGTAGCCTTCGAGGACATGACCCTCGTAATGTCGGCTGGTAAACCCAAGTCCTCAAATAAACCACTTTACGAACTAATCGTTTTTGACAAATATATAATCGCATTTATGGAATGAAATCATCACGGAACAAATACTGAATACGTTTTAAACGAATTCGGGACGATTGGCAGGTTACAGTAATGTAGTCGAACCCATTATTCCATTTGAGAAAACATATTTAACGGCGGGGTAGGGTTTTAAAGGCGAAAAAAAAGCATATTTTTATGATTTTTTTGCGGCGACATGAGTAATATAATTTTACTAAATAGAATTACATATTATTTTACAACTATTGAAGTATATCAGAAAAAATTTTCAATGAAAAATATTGATAAATAAGCCGGTGACGTTGAACCTCCAGAGGCGCCTTGAAAAAAGTGGTTTTGCGGTGAACATTATAACTCGTTACCGGATCATCCGAAACAAAAAAATTGATATGCATTTTAAAGGTGATGTATTTCTCGAGGTAATCAGGAAGAGTTTTTTTTTTTTTTTTTTTTCTATTTTTTGCAGCACTTGGAAGTAAAAGCGCAATTTTAGCTCAAAAATCGCGCTTAATTTGTTATTAAAAAAATGAAAAAATTGAAAAAAAAAAAAAACTCCTCCTGATTACCTGTTGATTTATGTGAAGAAGTAATGTTTAAATTTTCAAAAGGATCGGTTCAATAGATTTTGAGTTCTAATGTTCACAAACTTCAAAAATGACGTTTTCGGGAAAATCGATTTAGAGTTTTCACGTATCACGTATCACGTATCACGGCCGGTCGTTTGAAACGCTGTAACTCCGTTAGTTTTACTCCGATTGACTTAAAATTTATACACAATATTCTCGACATATTGTTTATTCAGAAAAAAAATATTAAAAAAAATGCAATAAAAATCATTTTAAAACCCTATCCCCCCCTTAAATCAATTAATAGATGATATTCTAAGTAACACCATCGGGCTTATGGCTTATATTTAAACAACAAATTTGGTCTGAATTCATAAACCACTGCTTAATAATAATTAATGATAATGTATACTGAACCCTCTCGGTTCTTCTTATGGATTAAGTTCCCATTCGTCAAAGAAACAGAAGGTCTGCAGTGAAATTCCTTACGATAGAAAAGAGTCCTCGAACTAACCGCAAAACAAATGTAATCATTTATCCAACGGTATTTTCGAGGACTAATAGGAAGTGCAAGCCCTTCCTTGAGATGGTCGTATTAAATTTTGACGCTAATGTCTATTCCATGTTATGACATCTCCTTATCCGTATTATTGGAATTAATTGATAATAACAATCAATTAACCTGTCATTATCACTAACAACTTAACGGCCCGAATTGAAAATTATCAGGGGGTGTTAGTTGAAGTTTGCCGGTTTTACCAGTAGATGTCGCTAGCAATATGTATACATTTCTATGATTTGGCATGTATGTCATTTTTTTCTATTGACATTAACCTACAAAAATACGCAAGTCACATTCCGCCAAAATAATAGCGTCATATTTGTTTACCTCAGTGAATATGTCGAGTTTCGTTCCAAGTAAATCGCATTTGCGGCATTCGTTGTTTTTCTTATTTCATCAAAAGAAAAAAGCAGCTGAAGCTCACCGGTTGCTGGTAGAAACTTATGGTGAACATGCTCCAGTGATTAGAATATGTGAGACATGGTTTTGTCAAATTAAAAGTGGAGATTTCGATTTGACAGACAATGAACATCCTGGTGCAGCGAAAAAGTTCGAAGACGAGGAATTGCAGGCGTTATTGGATGTTGATCCAACCCAATCTCAACAAAATTGGCAGAAACACTAAATGTGACTCGAGGAGCAATTTGCCAACGTTTAACAGCCATGGGAAGGATCCGAAAGTATGGAAAATGGGTGCCACACCAGCTGAACGATAGACAAATGGAAAATCGAAAAACCGTTTGTGAAATGCTGCTTCAACGATTCGAAAGGAAATCTTTTCTGCATCGAATTGTCACGGGGGAAGAAAAGTGGATTTATTTTGAGAACCGAAGCGAAAAAAATCATGGCTTTCACCTGGTGAAGCCGGCCCATCGACTGCAAGGCCAAATCGCTTTGGCCGTAAGACAATGCTTTGTGTTTGGTGGGACCAGTGTGGTGTGGTGTACTACGAGTTGTTAAAACCTGGTGAAACGGTGAACAAGGATCGCTACCGACAACAAGTGATCAATTTGAATTATGCGTTGATCGAAAAACGGCCGGAATGGGCCCGAAGACATGGCAAAGTTATCTTGCAACATGACAACGCGCCGTCTCATACCGCTAAACTGGTGAAAGATACATTAAAAACACTTAATTGGGAAATATCACACCCGCCGTACTCTCTAGACCTCGCCCCGTCCGACTATCACATTTTCGCATCGATGGGACACTCCCTTACAGAGCAGTGCTTCGCTAATTTTGAAGAAGTCGAAAAATGGCTCGTCGAATGGTTTACCTCGAAAGAGAAAAAGTTTTTTGGGATGGTATCCATAATTTGCCTGAGAGATGGACGAAATGTGTAGAAACCAATGGTCAATACTTTGAATAAAAAAATTTTGAGCTTCCTCTGAAAATTAAGTGTTTTCTTTATCGAAAAAACCGGCAAATTTCAACTAACACCCCTGGTAGTCCTCAATTGAATCGATAATCAAATGAATTATTCGTTTGTGTAATAGAATTGTTAATAGAAACATTTTTCAAACCGTAAAAACTGAGTTGAATCATAGCATTATTGATTATTAAACATTCTCACTGATATTTGTTTGGAAACTTAACATCAGATCAACTTATAAATACTCGTGTTCTTTTAAAAGCAGTTGTCTTCATTGAAATAATGCTGTAATGAATCGTAACGGGATCATATCACAGGAAAAGAAAAATTTTCGAAGGCTATCTGTTTCCAATTATACTACCATACGTATAAAGTGTCCTCGAACCACATATTGCATCGGTGCTGCAATTCGTCCAGAAGTGGTCTTCGAGGACTGAGTTCCTTTCATGATGTATGGTAAATACAATAACTCAAATAATACTCTGAAAGCTCATTCATTGTGCCAAATATATTATCCGGTACATTGAATTGAATGATCAATTGATCACGGAAAGACAGTTGATTATCTTTAAAGCGAATTGTTCTGGAGAATCACGTCATGTACCTATGAGGAAAAATTAAGTATGATGATTTGCCGTTTTTAATGTGGTGCATTCGAAATTTATTCCATTTCAGGAGACATTCAACAATCAATTATTAAATGATATTTCAGGTAAAAACATTCGGCTTAACGTTTACGATTAAACAGCGAATTTACCCAGTATTTAGGAACCGCTACTTCATAATATTTGAAGATAATGTAATTGTATGTAAATGGAACCCTCTCGGTTCTTCGTATGGATTAAGTCCCCATTCGCCAAAATAACATAACCTCTGCAGTGAAATTCCTCACGATAAAAGAGAGTCCTCGGAACAACCGCAAAATAGATGTAATCATTTATCCAACGGTATTTTCGAGGACTAATAGGAAGCGTACGAGTAAGCCCTTCCTTAAGAAGGTCGTTTTTAATTTTGAAGCCAATGTCTGTTGTATGCCACAACGGCTGCTTGTCCATGTGATTATAATTAATTGATAATAACAATCACCTAACTTGTCCTCATCACCCACGACTTAACGGACCGAATTACTATATATTCCTCAATCCAATCGATACTGAAATCAAAACCAATGCTTCATTAAAGAAATGTTTCCGGGATCGCCGGTTATCTATTTGTACATTAGAAAATATGAGCCGACGATGCAACACTTATTCAAACTCGATTAAGTGCATTAATTTTGACAATTCGGGAAAACACGGCAGTGTTTTATAGTCCTCTTTTTTATAATTACTAGGGAGGGAAACCCTAGTTTCCACCACCAAACTTGCCGTTTGGTGAAGTTGACCTCGCCGAAAATGACCGCAAATGCAGGGGTGCATTAGCGGTCATTTTCGATCCGGTCAGCTTCACAAAACGGGTTCGAGTTGCCCTGTTTGGTGAAGCTGACCGTTTCCCCCTTGTGGCAAAGGGAAATCGGTCGGCTGCACCAAACGGAAAGGTCTTTCCCATTTGGTGAAGCTGACCCCACCGAAAATGACCGCAAATGCAGGGGTGCATTAGCGGTCATTTTCGATCCGGTCAGCTTCACCAAACGGGTTCGAGTTGCCCTGTTTGGTGAAGCTGACCGTTTTCCCTTTGTGGCAAAGGGAAATCGGTCCGCTTCACCAAACGGGACAACCCTGGCCCGTTTGGTGAAGCTGACCTCCTGAACTCTTGTACACCGCGGCGGCGGCGGCGGCGATATATTTATATAATATAGAGAGATATATATACAGGGTTTCCCAATAACTATTAGCACTTTAGATATCTTCGAAACTATAAGGTTCATAGAAATATTTGCTGAATCAAAATTGCACAGTATGAAGGGGGCCATCCAATGAAACCAAAGTACTCACCCCCACCCCCACCCCCTGGGCTGGGGGTGGGGCAACTTTGAAATCTTAAATGGGAACCCCCATTTTTTATTGTAGATTAGGATTCCCCATAAAAAAATACGTTACTTTTGTTCAAAATTTTTTTTTCGATTCGTTATAGATGGTGCTGTAATCGCAAAAAATCCCCGAAAGTACAGAAAGGCGATAATACTCACAGTTCCGGTAGTAAATAAAATTACTACGTTTATAGTAAGTGTTCGAAATGACGACCATCAGTATCAATGCAATATTGGATTCTTTTTTCGATTGATTGACTTGCGAGTTTTACAGCGTCAGAACTTATTGATGCACAGGAATAATTCTTCCCATTCGTTCCCATGCAATTCTTGGTGAAGACTAACCCATGTTAGTGCATCTGGCATTGGCAGGACTAGCGTACTTCGCATTTTGCACCGTCACAAATTTCACCCGTACCATTACGGGTGAAATTTGTGACGGTGCAAAATGCGAAGTACGCTAGTCCTGCCAATGCCAGATGCATTTTGAATTTGTCGCAAAGTAATGTGAGGATCTCGATACACACTTGCGAGCACACCGATTTCCATTTCTTCATTCGTTACACGTTTCTGGCGTACACTACTACGGACACTTTTGTTACAATGTTACGAAAATGGTACAATGTTACAAACGTTACAATGTTTGTTACATTTCTTCAACAGGAAGGTACAGAAAGGCGATAATACTTACGGTTTACTTCACTGAAAATAAACACTATTTCAAGGACACTTTAATAAGCTTAAAAAGATGAATTTTTGTTCATTTTGAACTTTGAACTCGGATATCATTGGAATGGCTACGTTTATCGAAAAACTGCAAGATATCTTTTTGTAGAGCGTTCAATTTTCTATAAAATATGTAATGCGCGTTATCAAACACGCATTTTAAGCCTTGTCAATTTAAGCCTTGTCAATTTAAGCCTTGACCAATGGTGGAGAAATGAAACTTTTATTTTTTTTCGTGTGCGTGTGTGTGCGTATCTTGACCGATTAGATCGAAATTTCACACGCAAGTGAAGCTGTCAAGTTTCCACTACTCATTCCGATTTTACACGATTTAGAAAATGTTCAAATACGTCTGTTAAGAGCCAAACTCGTGCGATTTTCAAGCCATCAGTCAAAATTTGTATACACAAATAGACTTCACGGTCATTAAATACCGTTGAACATAAAGAATATCGATCAAGGCGTTCTTAATTTAACGTATCTTGAATTTTTCGAAAAATCGGTATACGTGGTTGTTGAGCCTTTAGCTCCAGCAATTTCTAAGCTGTCGGGTCAAAACTTCTATATGAATTGTGTACCATAGGAGTATACTTGGAATCAAATTTAGAATAAAATCGATAAAAAAAACAGTTTTGTGCTTACAGTATTTTCAACATTTCGCTAACTACATTGAAACTTGCATATTGTTTACTCATCATTTTTCCGCATACATAAAACTTCTTCCGCATTATAGCACGGATTCTGATTTTTTCAGTTTTTCACCTTCCCCATAAAGGTGCTTTCCGGACATAGAAAATCGTTCAAATTTTTATAGGGGTCTCCTGTAGAGACGAAAAACGTTTAACGATGATAAAAAAACTTACTATCTTATTACAATACGGAGTACAATTTTTCCGTATTCACCCCCCCCCCCCCATAAGGGTGCTTTCCGGACTTAGAAAATTGTTCGAAATTTTTTAGGGGTCTCTTGTCGAGACGAAAAAGTTTAACGATCATAAAAACTCTTACTATCTTATAACAATACGGAGTATGATTTTTTCAGTCCCCCCCCCCCCATAAGGGTGCTTTTCGGACAAAGAAAATCGTTCAAATTTTTTTAGAGGTCTCCTGTAGAGACGAAAAATGTTTAATGATCATAAAAATTCTGACTATCTTATTACAGTACGAAGTACGATTTTTTCAGTTTTCCACCCCCTCATAAGGGTGGTTTCCAGACCTAAATGTTCGCGGAAAGCTCGAGCAATACTGAAAATAAATTTTTTTTCTTTTAAACTTGATTTCGTTGCGTTCCAACGATGCAAACTTCAGCATCATTTGTTTTTAGTTTGTTTTTGAGTTGTTTTGGGTTGTTTTTGGGTTAGGCTGGTGTGTGGGGGGTGTAGGAGGGGCGCAGTCAACCCGCTCATACGTGTACTGTTCACCATACAGTAGTATAAGAATTTCATGTTTGATTTATGAAACTTCTTTTATAATAACTTTTTAATAAACAATGAGCGACGGATAAAACTTTTTGTATGTTACTCAGGGGGTATTCTTAACAATACATGTGAAGGACAAAATGATTCGGACTGGCTGGTATAAGGAAAACTGCTATATGAATTATTAACTTTGTTTGTTAATAACTGTTTAATAAATAACGTCCCCCAATTTTGTGAGAGGATAAAGTTGTTTCGCGTGCGAAAACGCGTCGGGTGAGCCTATTACGAAAGGATTCGGAGGGGGGTCCCCTAATCGCGATGTTTACCAAAACATTATCAAGTCTCAGAGAAAGCTTTGTTTTCGTGCAAAAAAAATTATAAATTTCTTTTTTAACGGCAATCTACAGAATGTGTCAAAATATGCAAAAAATAAGTTGAGAAATAATGTCAGTACCTACGTATGTTTGCGTAAGTGCGTGTGTCTGTGTGTGTGGTAGGCTCACAAATTTCAAATAGTATGTCGACAACGACTTTTCGGATTTCACTCAAACTCTGCACACATTTCGAATATCAAATCCCTCTTGTTTCATGCAGTTTTCGTTGAAACTGCAATAATCATTTTCATAAATTTTCGGTCATAGAGTAGAAACTTTTTGCACAAATACGCTAGAGATCATGGATATTTGGTATTGAATTTTGTGTAATTCGTTTAAGGTGCTCAGATTTGTTTCGATTTTGAATTTTTCAAAAACGGTTGTAAAGTAACTTGCCCATTAACGGAACACCAACGAATGAATGAACAAAACTGTTTTCCACAGATAATCTTACTTGCATGACTACTTAATGCACGGAGTTTTTTAAATATAGAAACTGAACTAATACAACTGTAAATACAACTGTGTGGTTACCGTGAAGCTGTACGCATGTATGCATCGAAAGCTGTATGCATCGAAAAAATGAAAAGCTGATCTCAGTATTTTTTTGGCAAATGTTAGTTAGAAGCCATGTGTGACCGCCCCTGATATTAAAGCATTGTTCAGAATGTACTGACTACTAACGGTAGGTTTTAACCAATACGAGTATAAAAATGTTTGTTCTTTAAATATAAGACGTAATTTCCGTGAAATAATGTAAAAATATGTGAAATATGTGAGTGCTCATACATAGGTTAGATGTTCTAGACTCATTCCATTAGATAAACACACATACATCGACTGTCGCATTAATATTATTTTCGTAATAGTAATTATACTATTAAACTCTTCATTTATACTTCACTAACTATGTATATATTTGAAAAAAAAAGTAAAAACGTATTCTTAAAAGCCACATCATGAACATATTTTTGTGTATGTTCATCCAATGGGAAAAGTATTCTTTCATTGGAATATCGGGCATCGCGTTTATTTTTATTAATTTTCGGAAAATCCATTAATCATTACTTAAATATTATCCAATATTCAATCAGTTTTTGAACAATCAGTATGAGTTTGATGTAATTTTATATAAATTATCTACTATTCCAAACCGAGAAGCGCCGTGTATGTTCCTTCAATGGCTAATTTAACCTACTCGCTCCAACTTTCCCAATATTTCAGTTATCGGATCGAAACTTTTTATATAAACAGGCTAGGAGACAACGGAATTTCGAACCAAATTCGGCGAGAATCGATTGGTGAGTTTATATTTTTTATTTTTTCTTAACCTTCGAAAAATGTTTCTCATCGCTCTAACTTTCACAACTTTTTAGCTATCGAACCAAAATTTTATACACAAAAAGAATTCGTATTTCTAGTCGTCGTGGTCATCGTGATCATCATAGTCGCCTTGTCATATCGTTGTCGTGATCGTCGTAATTGTCGCACTCTATGACGACGATACGGCGATACGGTGGGTATTAAACAAGTATTCGATTTAAAGCGGTCTAAAAATGAAATGGCATTTTAATCTGTAGACCTATGGCTATAATCGAAACTAGAACTTAAGTCGGTCGAACCGTGTGAATCGAAAAATTGACAAAAATTGGAACTAAATTTTTTAAACCGGGCCAAAAATGTAATTTACAAAATTTTCATTTAATCGTAGTTCCGGCTATAGCCACAACTCTACAGATTAAAATGCCATTTCATTTTTTCATTTCAGATGAACAGAACAGCCGGAATCATCTCACAATCAGCCGTTAGCCTACTTATTTTCGCTATGTGTGCCTTTCGAACGCTGTAAAGTCTATTTTTATCTATATTTTGGCTTCAACAAATTCTGAGTGGCTATATAAATGATAATAAATATATTGCAAAAATTCCAAGATAGTGTATTTTTATGGTCCATCAGAAAAAATTCACAGAAAAAGCAAAAAAATACAGCCGTCATACGGTACGACTGCCTTATTATTTGAGTATTAATCACTTGCAATTATAAGTATTAAACAAGTATTGGTTTTCATATCGGTTAGTGCGGAGTATAATACTACAATTAATTGCTTCGATTTACAGTACTTCAAAGGATTTTTTTAAAACAATCATCCGATAAAAGCGTACGGATTATTGATTTTAAAAATTCCTTCAAATTGATGTAATACGAATGACGTGATTAAAGCATTACACTCATCGTTGGCATCATTGGTTACGAAAACAAATACTTCTTTAATACTTAATACTCAAATATTTCATGAAATACTTGCTCAATATTTAATACTTATATATTGATTTTAAAGCCAGTTTAATGATTAATACGCTTCGGCATCATATAAGAGTATTAACTTAGTATCCGCCAGTCCCATACGACATGCTTCGAATTTTGATCCTCTTGTAATACTATTTTGATTCTTCCTTTTTTTGTGGGGGAAGACACGGCGAGTGATCTTTCTTTTGTATTCCAAAATGTGTTTATTATGTACTATCTACTAAGTATGTTGCGTTTTAATAACTATAATTAAATATCACCCTATAAATCATTGCAACGATTGAACTTGACGAGTTGAGCTTTGCTTGCCACCTTGAAATCTTGTTATTCAGAGACTAAAAAAGTAGACTTTAACTCTATGTAAATCATAAAACGTGCAGTGGCGTGTCATTTTTTTTTTATGACGAAAATATTTTCCAACAATCGTAATGTTCAAATTATTTTGCTTCTTCGTGCAAAAATCCCATTGGTATGTATCATTTCAGTTTCACAAAGATACCGTGGCCAATATGAATGTACTTGTCTCAGGCTTTTTTACACCAGTAATGATGTATTGGCGAGGATGGATTCATTAGACATTATATATTTCGGCGAACTTAAACTCGATATTGCATCGTGGAAACGTACATGTTCACCAGATACGAAGATTCTAAATGCTTGTTACACATACGAGCACACAGAAAAATATTCCGTGTATGATAATCCGTTACTGCCACATGTGACAGTGTGCAGTACAGATGAATAATATGTATCGCAGCGGAAAGAGGCAGTGAAAAAAACGTCCCGACAGTTAATTAAATTGGCCTTACCACATAGTGTGGTAGAATTGTTTTATTTACGAGCTTGTGTGTGTTTACCAGTCAGCCTCCGTCCTTTTTGGTAATCATCTCGTCTACCCTGTCGACTAGTGGGGAGAGAGAGAAAACTAAATTAGCTCGGTAATTCCACGGTATATTAATCTATCAAGCTACTTTCACGAAACTACGTCCGGTCTCAACTGTTTTCCCAGTTATTAATAATATTCGGTCTCCACGGTGAGAGTTTGACGCCCCATTCGTGAAATGTAATATAAACATTATCCACAAACGACGAGAAAGATTAGGAAATTAGTGAGGGTAGATTGACTTATTCTGGGACGAATATATACGAGCGATCTTTTATAACAAATGTACACTCTGGATGGTAACAGAGTGTTTTAGATTATAATTCATACTATAATTTTATAGTAAATATATTTAATATTAAATATCAAATTATAAGGATAGGCTGGACAAACCGTTCTATCGCTTTCGCCATCTGCGGAGCGGGGCTTCTCGTGCCACGGAACTAGGTGATAGCGCGAGGTTCTAATGTTGTCGCTTACTTAAATATCCGATTCTGATGTCAAAAGGTTTATTTTGTATAGCAAATTACGTGCACCCAAAAATCTTATGTAAACAATACTGTATCATGTTATTATAACTAGAAATGTTGTCAACGCTTGCAGAGGTTAATTATTGCAAGTCATTATTATTGTTTCTGGTTATTTCACTGGTGGTCCGTCAGTGGAAAGTGTTACTATAAGGTGTAAGCTGAGATCAGAGATAATTGTTGATGTACACACCATAACGTCTAATTATTCAGGAATGGAATTATTTATTATTAATTATAAAAATATGCAGTGAAATCCTGTATGACAAAGAGTTATGGGATTTGTCGTGATGCAATAAAGGTTGTTCCATGAAAGCATGCGGACTTGGTTTACACGTTTTTTTTCCAGTCTCGGCACGTCGCATAGTGCGATCGACAGTCATGGAACGTAATATTTAGTCTTTCTTTGATAATACGAAATACCTAACATAGTTCGGTATAACCGGTGGTGAACAGTAATATTCATTTATTTGCCACTTTGTACCTTATAATTTTCGTAACGTGTTACAATGAACTCTTTCCTTACGGGTTTCAAGGAGCTGAAATCAGTAGTTTTTACATCCGTTTCTCATTGTACACTCTCTAGTGCATCTGTAGCTATAGCTATAAAGTGGGAAAAACTTGCAAGCATAGAATATTATTTGATAATTTGATTTTATTAATTTTCGGACAATATGTTAAAACTAAAAACATAGAATGCACATACATTCGACCATATGGGAGAAAGTTCGACATCACTTATCGAATTTTCGACCAGGACAAAATGTTAGATATCTCGGCCAAAAAAGCCGTAAATTACTGGTCCACGTGTCATTTGAAAGTGTAGAGAACCAGCATCAATATGTTTTTTCTCAAAATACTGACGGCTGTTTTTGCATTCATTAGGCGATGCTGAATATAGTTGTTTTTTTTCGAAATTCATGCCGTGATATAGTCGCGTGTATTTTTTGGGAAATAGCAATTGAAATATCTTCTCATAGGATCTCGAAAGTTTTTTGGAAAATACATCGCAACTATAGAACTATGAAGTAGTAAATAAAATATCATGTAGGGATGCCGTTGTAATTGATGATTTTCAACTTGCAAGATTTTCTTTAAAATTTTCCTTGGAAATTTTCGCTATGAACAATTATACCGCTTAACGGAGTACTAGAGTTAAATATAAAGGTCTCAAGTATCAATCATAATGTTTTATTCGTCACATGATTAACAGTAATAAACTCAGGAAATAACATTGTTAATTGCAAACGTTGAGAAAAATTAACATTAAATTTCCTAAAAAAATTCTCAAAACAATCAGGATTTGAACTCACATTTGCGAAAATGATAATCCTTATATAAATAATGATAGTAACAAACATACATTTTTTCAACGTGAATACACCCATGGCTTTGATGTAGCAGGAAGAACCTACCCATGGCTTTGATGATTGTTTTGAAAATTCGAGGCATTCGGGCGATTAACTCATTCAAAACACGTTGATAGTTTTCAGATTTCTTGTCGATAATTCCATAGATCGGAGGCTTCAGTTTTACCGCCACGTCATGGTTAATATCGCGCTGCGACGGAGCAGAGAACGATGGAATCCGTCTCCAGTAACACCAATACCGCCATAGCGATGCGATCGGCTGTGACCAGGGACAGATATAGATATGCAGTGTGAAATGTAGAGTAAGAAAACGCTTACCACCAACGGTTAAGCCCGGCAGCACTTCCCAGCACGAACAAGCTGTCCCCACTTGTTTACCTTTGGCTGTCCTGCACACATCACCGTCGCTTCCCCACTTCTTCACATGGTCAAAAAGAGCACGTGATGCTAGCATTGCCGATCGTCCGAACCGTGTATTATTTCAAGCAATTACGCCTGGGACTAAAAACGAGCCTTCACAAATGAGTATAATTCCTAATATGGGCCCAATCATAAGGATGACTTCTATAGTGATCAGTCCGATGTGATCAAAAATGAGAATCCTCGAAATGAAGCCCTTAAGGTCTATCAAAGTGGTGACCGAAGTCAACGGAACCTTACACATGTATACCGACTAGGGTAGCTTGTAGCCACATATAGAGTCGCCGAGTACAGTAAACGTTCAACTGGCGCCATCTCGTGTACGCTGACTCTCACTACCCACCGCTATAATTCCCACTTACCACCAAACACCCAACCGCTTCGGTGCTACCATCCGACGAACGCCTTAACCCACTGCTCTAGTACACCTCTTTCACGTGCCTGACCACGGTCTTGTATACAGGTCTGGAAACTCCTCCGCTGGACGTGACCCCCTTAACGAAGGCTTTTTAAGTTTCTCTAGAAGCCACTAGAAGCGTTGCGATCGGGTATCATCCATAGACGTAACCTGAAAACTCCTCGATACTCCTATGCTAGCATATTATATTCATTTGTTGTAAATCACGATCTAGTAATGATTATAATATTAAAAATGCCGAATCGGTGTGTGGTACCACATTGCATAACCGGTAGTAACATAAAGAAAAAATGTTCTACATTCCGAGTGCCAAAAGACATTGATATGTGCAAAAAATGGGAAAAATCTATTCCAGGCACTATAAAATTACAACAGACAAATCGTGTATGTGAATAGCATTTTAACGATGAAGATATAGTTCGCGAATGCGTCAAGCTCGACACAAATGACCAAGTAATTGCACGGGTAAGTTTAATAAAAAGATTTTACACATAGATTCAGAAGATAGTTACTCATATCATATATTTTAAATATGTAAGGTCGTATACAAAACAATGCGACTCAAAGAGTTTGCTGTGGCAACAAGATTTGATGACGTCGCAGCAGAAAGATGGTCTCAGGTGACGATACTCCGGCAGGAGTATCGCCTATGGAAATCAGCAATAGGGCAGCTTCTAGTTTAGGGGCAGGGTGTCTCTATTTAAAAGGGGGGGGTAGGGTTTTAAAATTATTTTTTTTGCATTTTTTTTAAATTTTTTTCTGAATGAACAATATGTCGAGAATATTGTGTATAAATTTTAAGTGAATCGGAGTAAAACTAACGGAGTTCCAGCGTTTCAAACGACCGGCCGTGATACCTGATTTTTATACCTGCTCGGTATAAAAATTTCACGTATAAAAAACTTTAAATCGATTTTCCCGAACACGTCATTTTTGAAGTTTGTGAACATTAGAACTCAAAATCTACTGAACCGATCCTTTTGAAAATTCAAACATTACTTCTTCACATAAATCAACGGGTAATCAGGAGGAGTTTTTTTTTTCAAATTTTTCAATTTTTTAATAACAAATTAAGCGCGATTTTTTTAGCTAAAATTGCGTTTTTCACTTCCAAGTGCTGCAAAAAATAGAAAAAAAAAAAAAACTCTTCCTGATTACCTCGAGAAATACATCACCTTTAAAATGCATATCAATTTTTTTGTTTCAGATGATCCGGTAACGAGTTATAATGTTCACCGCAAAACCACTTTTTTTCAAGGCGCCTCTGGAGATTCAACGTCACCGGCTTATTTATCAATATTTTTCATTGAAAATTTTTTCTGAGATACTTCAATAGTTGTACAATAATATGTAATTCTATTTAATAAAATTATATTACTCATGTCGCCGCAAAAAAATCATAAAAATATGCTTTTTTTCGCCTTTAAAACCCTACCCCCCTTTTAAACAGATGATAAAAAATTATTACATTATTTTCCAGGTTATTTGTGTAAGCAAGTTCTTAAAAAATATGAATCCTGTCTAGTGTGTCAAGACGCTGTGAGATTAAAAACTAGCTGCGGATCTTCGGAATCGCAACTGGTTCAAATGAAATCACGCGGTGGTCTAATTCACGAAAATCTTTATTCCTTTCATCTGATCCGCCATATAGAAGCATCATTTGCAAAATATTTCTCTCGAATTGATGTCATCGATATAACTCTAGATGAAGTATTTGATTCTTAAACCTCCACTTATCCCTGCAAAGAGCATGGATATGAAATCCTATCATATGCGATAATTTACGATGTAAGATTAAGAATGAGGCAATATTGTCACCAGGGAAATTTTAAACTGAAAAAGAAATTTGTTGTTAAGAAAAATTGTCTAAATTAACTAATGAATAAATCTTATGTTAAGTTTTTGCAAGTGTTCCAGCTTTCAACATCAAGGAAGTGTGAATAAAAATAAATTCTCTAATTTTTCTCTATATTTGACTTTTGTCAATATTCCGAAATAGCCAGCATTTAGTAGTATGCCAAAAAATAGTAGATTAAGGTAAGTAAAAATCAGCTCTTTCCATTTTCTTACACTTTATTTTTTAAGTTTTTGCAAGTGTTTTCAAAATCAAGTAAGTATGAATAAAAATAAATTCTTTAATTTTTCTCTTTATTTGAATACCTGCAATCTTCACAAAAATATAATGAAAAAGGATCAAATGAAATATACGAAACCGTTGGCTGTATTTATATTTTTGAAAATGAAAACCTTTCTTTATTTTATAGGATTTTCAAAACATCTAACAGAAATCGATCCATCAAGAGGTAGACAACTATTTCGTCAAATATATATTCATATGACATACCAGGGGTGTTAGTTGAAATTTGCCGGTTTTTTCGATAAAGAAATAAAGAAAACACTTAATTTTCAGAGGAATCTCAAAATTTTTTTATTCAAAGTATTGACCATTGGTTTCTACACATTTCGCCCATCTCTCAGGCAAATTATGGATACCATCCCAAAAAAACTTTTTCTCTTTCGAGGTAAACCATTCGACGAGCCATTTTTCGACTTCTTCAAAATTAGCGGAGCACTGCTCTGCAAGGGAGTGTCCCATCGATGCGAAAAGGTGATAGTCGGACGGGGCGAGGTCTGGAGAGTACGGCGGGTGTGATAATATTTCCCAATTAAGTGTTTTTAATGTGTCTTTCACCAGTTTAGCGGTATGAGACGGTGCGTTGTCATGTTGCAAGATAACTTTGCCATGTCTTCGGGCCCATTCCGGCCGTTTTTCGATCAACGCATAATTCAAATTGATCATTTGTTGTCGGTAGCGATCCTTGTTCACCGTTTCACCAGGTTTCAACAACTCGTAGTATACCACACCACACTGGTCCCACCAGAAACAGAGCATTGTCTTATGGCCAAAGCGATTTGGCCTTGCAGTCGATGGACCGGCTTCACCAGGTGAAAGCGATGATTTTTTTCGCTTCGGGTTCTGAAAATAAATCCACTTTTCGTCCCCCGTGACAATTCGATGCAGAAAAGATTTCCTGTCGAATCGTTGAAGCAGCATTTCACAAACGGTTTTTCGATTTTCCATTTGTCTATCGTTCAGCTGGTGTGGCACCCATTTTCCATACTTTTCGATCTTTCCCATGCCTTTTAAACGTTGGCAAATTGCTCCTCGAGTCACATTTAGTGTTTCTGCCAATTTTTGTTGCGATTGGGTTGGATCAACATCCAATAACGCCTGCAATTCCTCGTCTTCGAACTTTTTCGCTGCGCCAGGATGTTCATTGTCTGTCAAATCGAAATCTCCACTTTTAAATTGACGAAACCATGTCTCACATGTTTTAATCACTGGAGCATGTTCACCATAAATTTCTACCAGCAACCGGTGAGCTTCATCTACTTTTTTCTTTTGATGAAATAAGAAAAGCAACGAATGCCGCAAATGCGATTTACTTGGAACGAAACGCGACATATTCACTAAGGTAAACAAATATGACGCTATTATTTTGGCGGAATGAGACTTTCGTATTTTTGTAGGTTAATGTCAATAGAAAAAAATGACATACATGCCAAATCATAGAAATGTATACATATTGCTAGCGACATCTACTGGTAAAACCGGCAAACTTCAACTAACACCCCTGGTACATATTTTAAAATAGTTTATATTTATCATGCTCGGTTAACACTTAGAATGCTTAAAAGCCGATTCAAATTAAGAGCATATTTATTCAGTATATTCATTGAAGTTGTCGGGATTAATAACTTATAATTACATATAATTAATATATGTAACGCGGTGGAAAATGTTAGTCGGACGATAGATCTTGCGGTCGTCTGTCTCTACAGACGACCGTAAGATCTATCGCGGAGTTTTTAGGTTGTGCCTATCACCGCACCCGATCGCAACGCCTCTAGTGGACACTACACAAATCAAAAATGGCTTCGTTAAGAGGGCCACCCCCATCACTGAAATTTGAGGGGGTTTCCAGACCTGTATACAAGACCGGACCGATACTTACCTGTTGAGTATCTATAAGTATATTGTAACGGTATCACTATCGTTAACTTTTTTTTATAGGTAGAACTCGATTGGAGAAATAAAGAGGTTAGAGCCTGACTCGGGTTATCGGTAAATTTCATTTATTTTGTACATTTTCTTTCATCCTTAGGTGCATTTGTATATCTTTCCAATTTTTATTATTCAAAATTAAATTCGTGTATCTTATGTGTTCTTAATTCTTTTTATTTGAACGGAGAATTTTGTTTTATGTATTTTCTTGAATTTATTATTTGAATTCTCCCGCCCCGCGGGTGTGGTAAGCTCTGCTCGTGCCGGCTCGCTGACTCCACCTGAGCTGTCCCAATCGGCCGCACTTGCTGATGGCGCCACTGCGTACGGGGAGTTGACGCTCTATGCGCGTTAGCGTTTAGGCTCCGGGATTTTTGCCATGCGGTCGACTTAGAGCATATATATATATATATATATATATATATATATATATATATATATATATATATATATATATATATATCTATATTATATAAATATATCACCGCCGCCGCCGCCGCCGTGTACAAGAGTTGAGGAGAGCGAGCGGAATCGAGTAGGATGGGTGAGGGGATCGAGCGGGGGCGTGGGTGGCGTGAGGGGGGGGGGGGGGCGCAGGGCGCAGAGCCCCCCTAGTATATATATTAAGGTGGCCCTTAATATGCGTAAAAAAAAATTGATCGCGCCGCCTTTCAAAGCGGTTCCGAATACTAAAAAAAAAACCGACGCGAAGCCCCAGCTATGTCCGGTAAGAGGAAGACATGGCTGTAAGCATGAACTTAAATTTAAATATCAATTTTTTTTCACGATTGGAGAAATTTTGATTTTTTTAATCAAGTTTATGTGTCAATTTTTTTTTTAACTTTCCGAAGCTATTGTATATTGGTATTCAATGAACAGATCAAATAATATGGTCCTCCATATTAGATTTGATGAGCGTTCAGGTCTGCCATCCTATTATTTTGGAACAATGGTTTGATTTAGCTGCTGTCAACCGTTTTTAATCATATCAAAATCAAACGTTAAATTTGCATCTTGTCAGAAAAATCTATTAAGTAAGAAGGATATAAATTCATGATAAACCATTCACATCGAACTCCCGGATCGGCCAGAATTGTTTTTTTTTTTCAATTTCGTTAGAAATATTCCTTGTGTGCTGAGATGCAAACATATCAATATTTCACTGAGATCAGACTTCCAGTGATGTGGATAAAAAATATATTTGAAAATTACTTTCGCAAGAATGCATAAGGACATTTTTAATTTGGCAGGATTTTAAACTTGGCGAGCTTGTTCGTTTTATTGAAAACAAAGAAATTATTTATTCGCACAAGTCATCCAATTGCTCGGAAAAAACATAATATTTTTTTCGTAATATTTTTTTCATAATAAGTTCGATGTGAATGGTTTATCGTGAATTTATATACTTCTTACTTAATAGATTTTTCTGATAAGATGCAAATTTAACGTTTGATTTTGATATGATTAGAAACGTTTGACAGCAGCTAAATCAAACCATTGTTCCAGAATAATAGGATGGCAGACCTGAACACTCATCAAATCTAGTATGGAGGACCATATTATCTGATCTGTATATTGAATACCAATATACAATAGCTTCGGAAAGTTAAAAAAAAAATTGACACATAAACTAGATTAAAAAAATTAAAATTTCTCCAATCATGAAGAAAAATTGATATTTAAATTTAAGTTCATGCTTACAGCCAAGTCTTCCTCTTAACGGACATAGCTGGGGCTTCGCGTAGGTTTTTTTTTTTAGTATTCGGAACCGCTTTGATTGGCGGCGCGATCAATTTTTTTTTTTGACCCACATTAAGGGCCACCCTAGTATATATATATATATATATATATATATATATATATATATATACATATATATATATATATATATGGAGGGGAAATAGCCTATGTTTCGTATAGACTAAAAGTGTGTCCAAGTTGAGTACGACAGAGAAAGGTATATTGTCCTACGTTGTATCTATGCGCATACGTCGATCTTGCACATGGAGGGGAAATTTTCAGCTATGTCTCTCGCACTCACGTGTCTCGTGGTACATGTGCGCCTTCCTCTTAAAATACTAATTGAAACACTTGAAACATAAGAATTTACTTCCAGAATCAATAGCTGAAAGGTAAATGAGCAATTTTTAAATAGGTATATAAAATAGAATTTATTTCTCTGTTGTATATAGGCTGAAATCCCTGAAATCCTGAACGAGATTGCCCAACGAAAAGCACGTGCTAAAAATAAGTACTTTGCGGAATTAAGGTCATTCGCTCTTACATTAAATTTTTATTCTGCAAAAGCCTACAACTATGTACGCAAAATTCTAAAAGCAAAGGGACTTCAATATTTGGTAAGTTATAAACTGAATCAAGATCATCTTCAAACCTTTTTTCGTGCGTGACGTAGTAGAGGGGGCTTTAATGATAATCCTAATGCAAAGCAATTTGAAAATAGTTATAAAAGATTGCTTGTGAAGCACGAAATTGAAGTTTCGCATAAAGGTTTGGTTATTAACGATGTACAAATTTTATATGTATCATCAGCACAAAATAGTAATGTAAGCGATGGCTTATTCAAAGATGTGCATGATATAGAATTAATGCTCTCTTCTGATAAATTTGTCCATGATTATTTGTCAACATTATGGTCACCCAGCCCATTTGTCGATAACGTGCTCAAATATATTAGTGGATTCGTTATCAGAAAATTAGAAGGAAAGATTTGTCAGGTGTGCTTTACTTTTCTTGTCGCAAAATCCACTAAATCAATAGTGATAACGACAAACAGCAAAGGTAACTTAATCTTTCCTTCAGAAGACGTTATTAAAATAACGCAATACTGCGAAAAACTTATAAGAGAAAATTCTAAGATAATTAGTATTACAAATAATATTAAGACAATTTTTAAAAGACAAATTTTTTATGAAATTAGTTCCAGTGTTTTTAATGACAGTGGAATGAACATATTATGCAGCAGGATTTTTTCGACAATCACAAAATTCAGCTGATTAAAAATATCATTGAAATGTATATTAATTTACGATTATTTCACGTGACAAGGTATACTAGTAATTTAATAACAAAAGATTATATTAGACATAAGTTTACGATATTAATTGATTTTAAACATGAATAAAGATAAAATAAATTTTAATTAATGGTTTTTCTAAATATCTATACATATCTACAATATTCTACATCAATATACTGTTATATTCAACAACATATGTCATTTTTTATGTAGCATTTGAGATATATCCTACTTATAATCTATATCGTTTGACGCATTGACGCATGCGCACTGAAAACGTTTAGGGCATGTATACCTTTCTCGCTCAGACTCAATTTGGACACACTTTTAAGCCAGCATTCCCCCTCCATATATATATATGCTCTAAGGCGGTCGACCGCGCTCACGGTCTTGTATACAGGTCTGGAAACTCCTCAAATTTCGTCGGCGGGGGGGGGGGGGGGGGGGGGGGGGGCGACCGTATTAACGAAGTTCGTTTTACTTTCTGTAGCAACCACCAGAGGCGTTCCCATCTTAGTTGCGACATAATCTAAAAAACCATGATCTGAAAAGCCCACGATAGCTCTCGCGGTTGTCTGTCTCTGTCCCACTAACGACTTCCGCCGCATTACACATAATTTTTATATGTAATTATGAAAGCGTTATTAACCTCGTCAACTTCAATGAAGATACTGAATAAATATGCTCTTAATTTGAATCGGGTTTTAAAGATTCTAACTGTTAACCGAGCATGATAAATATAAACTATTTCTAAATATCTATGTCATATAAACATATATTAGGGGAAATAGTTGTCTACCTCTTGATGGATCGATCTCCGTTAGATTTTTTTTTTAATCTTATAAAATAAACAAAAGTTTTCATTTTCAAAAATAGAAATATATCGAACCGTTTCATATATTTAATTTGATCCTTTTTCATTATATTTTCGTGAAAATTACAGGTACTCAAAGAGAAAAATTAAACTATTTATTTTTTTCATACTTACTTAATTTTGAAAACTAGAACATTTGCAAAAACTTAATAAATGAAGTGTAAAAAAATGGAAAGAGCTGATTTTTACTTACATTAATCTACTATATTTTGGCATGCTACTAATTAGTCTATTTCGGAATATTGAGAAAACTCAAATAAGAAGAAAAATTAAAGAATTTATTTTTATTCGTACTTCCTTGATGTTGACAGCTGGAACACTTACAAAAACTCAACATAAGATTTATTCATTATTTAATTTAGACAATTTTTTTTAACAGCAAATTTCTTTTTTAGTTTTAAATTTTCCTGATGGCAATATTGCCTCATTCTTAGTCTTACATGGTAAATTACAATTTTTATTAACTATAGTCATTTGGTGTTAAATAGCTCTTATAGTCATTACGTTGCAACACTTAGGCAAGATATTGCGTTACTCATGTTTGCTGATTTCCATACGTGAGGATACTTCGGCAGGCTTCTCAAGAACAGACAAATCTGCTACTGTAGACTCGCAACTTAATATCTTCATGGGAGAAAGTAACAACCTAATGTCTGTGCCAACAGAAACTGATGACGGAACATCAGGAATATCTGAAATATCAATAGAAGAAATTTATGTACGTTTAAATTACTTATATTTCATCTGTTTACAAAATACAATACAAAAGAAATTAGAAATAATATTCGGTATATCAACACTATGCCCTATTGGTTTTTCGCTCGGGAAGGACTCCGGACGTGAAGAGACGGTGCATGTCCTGACTTCGTATACAAGAATTTGGTGTTATTTGTGACGTTGCCCAAAAATCTAACGTCACAATACTAACAATAGGTACTTTCTGTTAGGGAAACTCACCGATACAAGTACTGATTCCTTGAATTGACGGTTTCGTTACTCTAAAGAACGGAACAGAGCTTGGATAATTTATTTCAAAATTCGAAACTTGTTTCGCATAGCCATGCTCTGGCACACAATTTTCCTTTTCTATTGAGACGTCATTGAACCTTGTTGGCACAGCTAACTCGTTGAGTCGCATTCTTTTGTACGTGACCTTACATATTGAAAAATACTTGATACGAGTAACTATCTTCTCAAACTATGTGTAAAATCTTTTTATTAAACTTACCCATGCAATTACTTGGCCATTTGCGTGATTAAAATGCTGTTCACATAAACGATTCGTCTTTTGTAGTTTTACAATGCCTGGAATAGACTCTTCCCACTTTTTCCGCATATCAATATCTTTTGGCACGTGAAATGTAGAACATTTCTTCTTTCTTTTGCTGCCGCTTTTGCAATTTGAGACCACACACTGATATCTCATTTTCAATATAATTATCACTAATAGTCGTGATATAAACGAAATGAACGTAATATGCAAGGATAACAAAATCGAGGAGTTTTCAGGCTATGCCTGTTGGCATTATGAGTTCGCAACTAAGATCGGAACGCCTCTAGTGGTTGCTACAGCAATTAAACTTGACTTCGTTAAGGAGGTCACTTTCAGCGGAGGAGTTTCCAGACCTGTATACAAGACCGTGACCGCGCTGGCATCCTCCATCATGGCCGAACGTCATCTGTTTGTTCGTTCTGTGTGTTACGTGTGTGGTGTTTTTCGTGTAGTTGCTTCCGCATTGTGTGCTATGCAGCGACGGTCGTTCTACTCGTTCGTCTTGGAGATTTACGAAAAATGTCGAACTCGTTCGGCCGTGTAGTTAAATACGGGTAAATGTTTCTAAGCACCGGTTCATTTTGTGGGCGCGCATGTGTGTTGGTGGCAGTTTCTCTTAAACTTTTGTTATTGCTGTTTCTGTTTCTCTCCTTATTCCTTTCCCTTAGATCCTCCGCCTTCCACCGGTCCGCTTTCCCTTGGGTTTCTCGTATGACGGTCCGCCTTCCGCCGGTCCGCTTTCCCTTGGTTCTCGTACGCGGTTCCGCGTTCCCTTGGGGTTCTCCTAGGTCTGTATGTTGTTCCTCTTCCCCGTTCCGCGTTGAACTCGTTTTATTGTAGTAAATTATTATTTTTTGTCTTTTGTCTTTTACAGTTCGTCGTTTTCTTCTTTTCCACACCGCCCCGTCGCTCCTTCTCTTTCCAGTCCTCTATTTCCCAAAATATCTGCTTTCCTTACGACTGGGCCAGTACGACAGATACTCTAGTACTATAGTCTCCTTTCAGAACCCGGAGTACAAGTGTCTTTCCTCGCCAAAATCTGGCCTTTTTATACCTAGTTTGCGGACCTGCCCTTCTCATTTTCTCTGCCCTTTCCTCTCTTAAGTCTTTGCCGCATTGCGGTATTTCGCGGTATTTCGCAGATCTCTGGGCCTGTTGGATGCCCTATTTGATAAGTCGTCCTTTCCATCGTCGTCGCGGGATAGGCTGTTCCTGTTCGCCTCGTGGTTCCCTCTACTTCTGCTCGACGGTAAACTGGAGCCCCACACCGAAGGACACTTGACGTCACGAGCAGAGTTGCCGAAATTATAATGTAAAAATAATGCATTATCCATTTGAGAAATAACTACAATTGGATGATGAAAAACATTAAGCATTACATTGCTCATGAAAAATGTAAAAGACGACCATTATGCATTGCATTAATAATGAATAATACGAAAAACATTACATCATTCATTACTGAAGCAATGGATAATGCAAAAGTGTTTCATTATCTATTACTAAAGTAATGGGTATGTTACGTCCTGGCGTAACGACTCATAATTTCTTTTTACATTATTTCAAAACGTACAATGGCAAATCTTTCAAATCCTTCATCTGGAAAACCATATGAAATATATTAATCCTGGGAGAAAGGAAAAATCATCGTTCGAGGGACATTTTAGATTACATCAAAACTATCGGTCTTAACGGCAAATCCCGAGCCTTGGTTCAGAAACGGCAATATCCAATAGCACGGTTCAGAAATGAAAATACGGAATTATCAAATTCCGAACCTGTTGTATCAGCCAGAGTATCAACCACGTATCTGGATATAAAAGTCCAAGACAGGCTTATCAGGGAAGCTGTGTGATGACATAATCGCTCGACGTGTCGTTTTGAACGCGCGGGCATCTGATTTCTATACTCAAACTATAGATCTTTGGGCGGTCGCACTCGCGTGACGTAACCGGAGATAGTATATACAAACGCAAATTATACTTGCGAACAATGGTTCGTTCGCCACGATTTTTCTTGGATCCCATAATACCTGTCCATTCCATACCAATTACCTTACATCATACCATTAGTCCTACTTTTTCAAATAAACCATTCTGATTTTCTTGGCAGAATACTAATTAGAAAATTGAATGATATTCAATGTGGGGGAATTCTGGATTTACTTATGTGCTCAATCGTGGGCTTGAAATCTTCTCACAATTTACGTCGGAGAAACTTCTGCAAAAACGTCCAGTTATTGGATTAAAACCGGAACGATATCAATATTACTATCAATATGATCACTGAACGAAGCAATGAACAAACTCCTTCACCTAGGGTTTACCATGATTACTTAATAGAGTTAAGAAATATTCATGCAACTATTAAAATAATATAGCGAAGATTGAAACGGTAAAAATAAGCAAACGAAACAGCAAGAGTGAGACGGGAAAAGGCTGGGTCATAGATTATCTCATATCTCGACGTTTTGTACGCGCGACTAGCTATCCAACGCCTTCGTTAAAGTTGGGCGTAAGTAATTCCCCTTCCATGATAACGAACGACACTCATTGCTATTGGAGAAATCACAAACTTAGGAAGCAATAGCGACAATTCAGAAAAGAAGCGATGGCAGCCGCGCTTTATTATTGGAACGAAGTTCCTTAACGCAGCTTACGGGGGGAGCGATTCAAAATATCCTTTATTTTTACGAGTAAACCTGTAAACCTAGTAATAGTTCATACAAAATACGAGAGCAATGTTGTACGTTGACTCCCGTTCTGATTAAAACATTGGAAGAGGAAAACGTTGAACGCCAAGAACTGAGAAATGGAGAACATCGAAAAAGCAAAACAAATTTACTGCGACGATATGAAATAAATTATAACGCCAGATATGAGAAGATGATAGCGACCTTTGTCCAAACTGGATACCGCTCAATTATAATATCTTTAGAAAAATAGTTTTACGACCGGTCATAGGTCATACCGGTTTCATCTTACGGGAGATATATGGTACCATTGACAACTCCTAAGATATCAAATTCCCCCGCTATAACGATACGACGAAAACTCCAAGATTCAATAAGAGAAAAACAAATCTAACGGGGGTCTCCGGTGAGATATAAGAATAACGACGATACAGAAGAAACTATCTATTCCACATTATCCCAAGAACATCAGAATCCACGTCGAAAATCAGGAAATCAACTGATGATAACAAGAAAATTAGGGGACATTAAACAAACTAGATGCATTAAATTTAAGCATGTTGTGTATTATAAGAAAAAGATAAAACTTTGTATTATCAGTTAGCAACGTCAAAATTATAATTACGACACAGTATTTGGGAGTGCTGACTAAAAAGAAGTAGGAGAAGATTGCCCTATCTTTCTCATCTCGGAACTAAAGACTACCTACTCCCGACCCAATATCTACAAGAAATGTAATGGCTAACAGGCCAATCAGAAGACACTGGCGTGATGCAGATCGGTCAGAGGTCGAACACGTGCACATAGAATTATTTTCCGCGACGAAAAAACTTCTAGAATGTTCGAAATAAATACGCAAAACCTCTCCTCAAACAAGGCTATAAAAAGCCGGAGAAACCATCTTCGGCAGCCGTTCCCCCACGATTTTTCGTTTAGAAACCACGTAGTGTAAAATTACCGATTTCATTCTTACTTTTCGACCACACCCAATTGCGTATACCGTTTCAATTTAGAAGTTATTTGTGCTGAATTTTATTTCACTATTATCATAAAACGTATATAATTCTGTAATCCAAGTTGATCAAATATCTCTCTATATTATATAAATATATCGCCGCCGCCGCCGCCGTGTACAAGAGTTCAGGACCGAAAATGACCGAAAATGACCGAAGATGACCGAAAATGACTAAAATGACCGCAAATGCAGGGGGTGCATTAGCGGTCATTTTCGGACGGGGGGTTGGCGCGCGAAGCGCGCAGGGGGGCGAAGCCCCCCTAGTATATATATATAAATAATCCCTATTAAAACCTTAAATCTTAATCATCATTTACGATCGAGACTTCCAGAAGTAAAGAAGCCGTTTTAACTAAAAAGTGAGTAATAAATCATTCCCACTATCCTTCGCCGAACACTATTGGTCACGAATTTTGGGTGCATTACTAACAAATTCACGCCTTTTTCAATAACTTTTTTCATCCTGGGGGAAATCCGTCACCATCTAACGGTCTGGCTCAAATAACCTTGTTTTTAATCTTCTTCTAATTTTTCCTTCTTCTAAACCCTAAGACATCTGTAACCTTAGCATTCTACGAGCGCCTATCCCGAGTAACTTTCCGAAAGGTTAAACTCAAAAAGACAATTTCGCGTTTGAGACTGTTTCCAGGAGTGTGTAGAAGGGGTTTTCTTCTTGACCAGAGAGTCTCAGTCAGATTCAAACGTCGACGTTCGTCAGAGAGAATTAATAGTTCGCAAAAACTCAATCTTTGACGTAGCAGGTAATGCAAAAGTGTTCCATTATCCATTACTGCAGTAATGGGTGATGCGGAATGCTTCCATCATCGATTACTAATGTAAAGGATAATGCGAAAAACGTTACTTTTTCCGTTGCTAAATTAATGAATGTTGCAAAAGTGTTCCATTATCGATTACTATAGTAATTCGTAGTGCAAAATACTTCCATTATCGATTACTATATTGATGGATAATGCAGAGCAGCATTAACTTTCCATTACTATAATGATAAATAATGTATTACCGCGAGTAATGCATTATTTCTTCGAGTAAAGCATTAATTCGAGTAATGCATTATTGCGTCGAGTAATGAATTATCGGAATACGAATATTTTATGCATTCATAATGCTGATGACTGGATGTATGAATCGGATGGATGAAAAGGGTTGATGAAACGGATGAGTAGGGTCATGTTACACGGAGAGAAGTAAAACTTCAAAATAACCGTTACAGAATAGAAACGGTGGATGACTTTGAATGTTCGACAATTTTTACCGTGCTGAATGTAAATTTTCATGAAAATAAAATAAAACTCATTGTATACGAGGTCTGTTCATAAAGTATCACGAATTTTGAATTTCCGCGGGCTACGTTTATTCGATTTTCGATATTTTTGTGGCGTTAGGTTGGTCTCATGTCCCTCACTTATGCTGAAAAAATCGGCCATTTTGAATGTTTAGATAATTGTTGACAACTGTTTTGGTTAGACGTGTTTTAGCATGTCATCGATTTTTGCCTATTCCAAAAAATGGATCAAAGAATCTGTATCAAATTTTGTGTGAAAAACAAAATTAAGTGCGCGGACGCATTCCGAATGTTGATTGTGGCATATGGTGAAGCTACCTTGGACCAAAGCAACGTTTATCAATGGTACAAAATGTTCTCAGAGGGCCGAGAAGATGCGAACAACGAAATGCGTTCCGGACGCCCGAGCATATCAACAACAGACGAAAACATTGATGAAGTGAAGAAAATAATATTGGCCAATCGTCGACTCACCGTTAGAGAAGTTGCTGAGGAACTAAACATATCGATTGTCTCGTGCTATTCGATTTTTACCAATGATTTGGGCATGAGACGGATCGCCGCGAAATTCGTGCCAAAATTGCTCAATTTCGAACAAAAACAGTGTCGCGTTAACATTGCTAAGGAGCTGTTGGACTCGGTCCGCGACGACCCAAATTTGCTCCAGCAAACTGGAGCATAACTGGGTTTGCATAACTGGTGACGAATCATGGGTTTATGGTTATGACGTGGAAACCAAAGTTCAATCATCGCAATGAAAGCTGGTTTTTTGGAATAGGAAAAAATCGAAGACAAGCCAAAACACGTCTAACCAAAACAGCTGTCAACAATTAACTAAACATTCAAAATGACCGATTTTTTCAGCATAAGTGAGGGACATGAGTAACCAACCCAACACCACAAAAAAATCGACAATCGAATATACGTAGCCCGCGGAAATTAAAAATTCGCGATAATTTTTTAACATACCTCGTACGAGATAATCTGACGATGATCGTTATCACGTATCGTCATAATTTTTTTACTCCGCTTTTGGGGAAGTGAACAACCCGGGGAAAAAAATGATCATATTTAATAAGATATGATCATATATGGTTCATGTATGCAAATATATGAATCATATATGATAATGTATCAGTCATATGTCATATACGAACATATAGAAGTCATACGTAACATATATACTACTTACATATTCTACTCTGATTCTCTGAAGCAACGTATATGAAGATGTATAATTACATATGCTCGATATATTGTCATATATCTTTATATCTAAAACATATATGTTCATATTTAAAGCATATATGAATATACATCCCTCATATATGTTCATATTTGGCGCTTATATGGCCATGTATGGCATTCCCACGATTGGCATCAGTAAATTCATGCTCCATACGAAATCATATCCATCCATATCAAACACTATATGTTTACATATGATCATACACAGTTTATATATGGCGATGCATGATTCATATATGCTCATATATGCTCATCACATATCTTTCCTGATTTTTCAAAGCGACATATATGCTCATCACATATCTTTCCTGATTTTTCAAAGCGACATACCAGGGGTGTTAGTTGAAGTTTGCTGGTTTTACCAATAGATGTCGCTAGCAATATGTATACATTTCGATGATTTGGCATGTATGTCATTTTTTTCTATTGACATTAACCTACAAAAATACGCAAGTCACATTCCGCCAAAATAATAGCGTCATATTTGTTTACCTCAGTGAATATGTCGAGTATCGTTCCAAGTAAATCGCATTTGCGGCATTCGTTGCTTTTCTTATTTCATCAAAAGAAAAAAGCAGCTGAAGCTCACCGGTTGCTGGTAGAAACTTATGGTGAACATGCTCCAGTGATTAGAACATGTGAGACATGGTTTCGTCAATTTAAAAGTGGAGATTTCCATTTGACAGACAATGAACATCCTGGTGCAGCGAAAAAGTTCGAAGACGAGGAATTGCAGGCGTTATTGGATGTTGATCCAACCCAATCGCAACAAAAATTGGCAGAAACACTAAATGTGACTCGAGGAGCAATTTGCCAACGTTTAAAAGCCATGGGAAAGATCCAAAAGTATGGAAAATGGGTGCCACACCAGCTGAACGATAGACAAATGGAAAATCGAAAAACCGTTTGTGAAATGCTGCTTCAACGATTCGAAAGGAAATCTTTTCTGCATCGAATTGTCACAGGGGACAATAAGTGGATTTATTTTCAGAACCCGAAGCGAAAAAAATCATGGCTTTCACCTGGTGAAGCCGGCCCATCGACTGCAAGGCCAAATCGCTTTGGCCGTAAGACAATGCTCTGTGTTTGGTGGGACCAGTGTGGTGTGGTGTACTACGAGTTGTTAAAACCTGGTGAAACGGTGAACAAGGATCGCTACCGACAACAAATGATCAATTTGAATTATGCGTTGATCGAAAAACGGCCGGAATGGGCCCGAAGACATGGCAAAGTTATCTTGCAACATGACAACGCGCCGTCTCATACCGCTAAACTGGTGAAAGACACATTAAAAACACTTAATTGGGAAATATTATCACACCCGCCGTACTCTCCAGACCTCGCCCCGTCCGACTATCACCTTTTCGCATCGATGGGACACCCCCCCCCTTGCACTCCCTTGCAGAGCAGTGCTTCGCTAATTTTGAAGAAGTCGAAAAATGGCTCGTCGAATGGTTTACCTCGAAAGAGAAAAAGTTTTTTGGGATGGTATCCATAATTTGCCTGAGAGATGGGCGAAATGTGCAGAAACCAATGATCAATACAGTGAATAAAAAAATTTTGAGATTCCTCTGAAAATGAAGTGTTTTCTTTATCGAAAAAACCGGCAAATTTCAACTAACACCCCTGGTATGTGGACTGTGACGAAACATTTGGCGTCTCGTCACCCGTACGGAGTGTATGCGTGCAGGGGGTCAGATTTACGACCCTGGGACGACGCGCGCTCGCGTTGTCGCACATTCGAGACGGTAAAAACTCAAAATCTCCGGTTACCTCCAGCGTTGACAATTTGGCAACGCTGTGGCTAACTGTCGTCCAGCGACTTTGTTTGGTTTTTCTGTTTATATTATCGCATCTGTTTTTCTAGCCCGTCCCGTCCGGCTCTCTTAGCCTCTCGTAAAGTAAATATTCGAGTCATTAAATTATATTGTAAGCAAGTGCTTCGTTTGAAATTTAAGAAATTATTTCGGTGTGGTTAAATTCAATAAATATTTTCGTCTCTTTATTTTTTTGGTTTTGTCGCTCTTTGCCGGCTATCGTATGGCTCTCTTATTTTTCGGGCTCTCTCTCCTTATTATTAACAACTCTTTTAGGCTCTCTGCGTTTCCCGGCGGGTGACTGGCGTTTATCTCGACATGGACTTTATTTTTTTTGTACTCGGGAGACCGATCATCTCCCGAGGTTAGGATTTTAGGGACTTTTAGAGTCGGTAGTTCGTCCTTAAAGGGCAGGCGGGTTGCCTAACATCTGCACCCGTGGTCATGGTTGCCAGGGAGCGAGCTGGAGAAACGGCCAAGATTTACCGAGCCACCCTCCTCCCGTACGGCTTCCCAGCCTCGTGCTGGACCAGCCTGCTGTTGTCTCGACCGTCGCGGACCGGATATCCTCCGGCGCCTCATTCGTAGAGGGCCTATGGGACCGATGGGGGTTTATGAGGTGGCAATGTGCCGGTTCAGGGATCCGCGTGGACAGAGTTGGCAGCCACCACCATCCACGGGCGGGATCCCGACCTTACCCTCGTTGGAGACCGGGTCCTGGGGGAAGACGGCCGAGACACGGCATAAAAAACTGCCGGACGGACACCGACTCGCTCCGTCTTTGTCGTGATATTCGCCGTGAGCCTTGCCATCGCTCGTTCTCTCTCTCCAGCTTTCGTCAAGAAGGACCCCTCTCCCCGCGCAACCCTCGAGTCGACGCGAGAGGTGCCGGCGTAAGAAGGAGGGCCAGCGTAACCCAGTGACCCGAGCGTTAACGAGCAACCCCGAAAGCGTACGAGTGTGCGCAGGACTTGACCCAGGGTCAAGAGTGGGGACCATCGACCCACGGAGAGCGAGGATCGCACATCGATTACCAATTACCGTTCGGACTGCTTACTCGCGTGACGCGTCTTTCTAGTGCTCTCTCGAGTGTCGCAACGCTATCTTCTTTCTCCATCACCGAGCTTCGACATCCTTCAACGTCGGCATCGACGATTCCCCGACATCTTTCGACATCGGCTTCAACGATCCTCCGACATCTTGCAATCTTCCGGAACGAGTTCCTCGCGTGGCGAGGAACTCGTCAGAGAATATTCGGTGAGGTACTTCCTCCTTCTTCTTTTGTAAGGTTAGTAACTTCGTCTTTTCCCCAGTTAGCCGTGTGGCTGTTAGTTTTGGTGATTTTTGGAATTTTGGTTATTTTATTAATTATTGGGATTAAGTCCCGTTAGAGTTTTGTGGGAAACGAGCGGTCCTCGGACCGCGTAACGAAGTTACTGGCCCATTATCGCCACTTGTTAGATTTCTTACATTTCAATTTCGTTGCTTTCTTTATTCGCGTTTGTATCGCATTTCGGGATTTATTTTATTAATTGAAGTTGTGTTATCGTGTTCAAGTTTGTTACGAATTTCCCCGTTATATCGAGTTTTGTGTTCCCTTTACTGATTAATTTCACGTTTTGATTATTTGGTTAAAAATACCGCTTATCGCACCGCTACCTCTGTTTTTCGCTTGCCCGTTATCTCGAACCCTGTGCTATCTTTGCCCGGTTAATATCTCATTTTTCCCTGACCCGTTATTTTCAGATTTCGTATCTCGGCTACCGTTAACCCCAGCCATTAATTCATTATCTCCCGGACCGCTATCTTTCAGATTTCGTGTCTCGGCTACCGTTAACCCCAGTTATTACTTCAGTATTTCCCTGACCGCTATCTTTCAGATTTCGTGTCTCGGCTACCGTTAACCCCAGTTATCAATTCAGTATTTCCCTGACCCGTTATTTTCAGATTTCGTATCTCGGCTACCCTTCACCCCAGCCATTAATTCGTTATTTCCCGGACCGCTATCTTTCAAATCTCGTATCTCGGCTACCGTTAACCCCAGTTAATTATTGCATTATTTCCCTAACCGCTATCTTTCAGATCTCGTATTTCGGCTACCGTTAACCCCAGTTAATTATTGCCTTATTTCCCTGACCGCTATCTTTCAGATCTCGTATCTCGGGTACCGTTAACCCCGATTAATTATTGCCTTATTTCCCTGACCGCTATCTTTCAGATTTCGTGTCTCGGCTACCGTTAACCCCAGCCATTAATTCATTATCTCCCGGACCGCTATCTTTCAGATTTCGTGTCTCGGCTACCGTTAACCCCAGTTAGTAATTCAGTATTTCCCTGACCGCTATCTTTCAGATTTCGTGTCTCGGCTACCGTTAACCCCGGTTAATTATTGCCTTATTTCCCTGACCGCTATCTTTCAGATTTCGTGTCTCGGGTACCGTTAACCCCAGTTATTAATTCAGTATTTCCCTGACCACTATCTTTCAGATCTCGTATCTCGGATACCGTTAACCCCAGTGAATTATTGCATTATTTCCCCGACCGCAATCTTTCAGATTTTGTATCTCGGCTACCGTTAACCCCATTACTTATTCTATTATTTCTTCGACCGCTACCTTGACAATTTAGTATCTCAGTCCTCATTAACCCCAGCTTCTAGTTCACCATTTCTGTTACCGCTACCTTTGTAGTTTAGTATTTCAGTCCTCATTAACCCCAGTAAATATTTCATTATTTCTGTTACCGCTACCTTTGCAATTTAGTATTTCAGTCATCATTAACCCCAGTAATTATTTCAGTATCTCTTTGCCCGCTACCTTTAAAATTCCGTATCTTAGCCATCGTTAACCCCAGTAATTATTTCAGTATTTCTTTGACCGATACCTTGTAATTCCGTATCTCAGCTTTCGTCAACCCCTATTTATTATTTGCATTGCCCTCCTTGGCCATTACCCCGAGGTTCACGAATCTCCGTTTATTTCAACCCCTTTGGTGCGTTAAGTCGGTAATCCGTTTGATTGTTTTTGCCGTAAATTTAAGTTGAATCGTTTGTATTGGATTTTCGCCTACGTTTCCGCGACACATTGTTCCCACCGGAAACCTATTATTTTCGTCGAATTCTCCCTGAGGCGAATTCTCAGTTTATAATATTCTGTTTTATATTGCGGTTAACTCTCTTAATTCTAGTCTTTTATTTTGTTTATTTTGCTTCGTTCTGGTAATTATTGTATGCGAAGTTATTGCGCGCGTTGCGGTCGACAATAACGTGACTGTTGGCGTAAATTGCGTTTGGTTATTTGTTTGTTAATTTTAAGGGACAACACCACTGTGACGGCTTCAAAAAATCGATTTTTTGAAAACCATTTTAAAAAATCTAAAATAGTTTTAAGATTGAAATGCTGTTGGACCCAGGTCGGTTATTTTCGTAAATATTGAATATTTTGTGGAGCGGTGCAGCGGTCCGCGACGCTCGGGGTCCCGCGCAGCTGGGCGCCTTAGGGTGGCCAGGTATTCTTCCCGCCTTTCTCAGGTATTCTTTTGGCTCCCTCCACAAAAACCGGCTATTGTTAGGCGGTTAACTATTGCTATAAATGTAGTTTCGAAAAATAGCACTAATTGGCGATAATTGAAAAAATTCCATGGCAGGTCTAGGGATAGCGTAATAGCGTCAGCTTGCGAATAGAAGCGACGCTGTTCGTGTCTAATCGCTCCGAATCGTTTCGTTTGTGAATATCAAACGCTCCAAATTATTATTTTCAAGTTGAAATGGAGGATAAGAAAGTGTATACGGGGAAAAAGGGAACAAAACGGAGCTATGTGACGAGGAGTGGAACGAAAATGTCGAATCGAAAACCTCCGAACCGTTATAGCTCCGAAAACAGTTCTGCAGAGCATGTGAGCACGTCGGCGAAAAAGTTAAAATCATCGGACGATTTAGAGGTCGGTGTTACTAACGATTTCAATTATCGTATAGTACAACTTTTTACTGCATTGAACATTATATCCACGTTAGTGAAATGTAAAGTGTGTGATCGTGACATAAAATTCACCGAAAAAAGTTTGCGCGGATTCGGGTTCAAAATCGAGGTCGATTGCGGCCATTGTGAAAAAGTGTTAATCAATTCATGTCCTATGATTAACAATGCATACGAAATAAATCATCGGATCGTATTCAGTATGCGTCTTCTTGGCGTCGGTTTGAATGGCCTGATGAAATTTTGTGCATTCATGGACCTACCGCGCCCCATATTTCAGTCTTTTTACGATCGAATCATAAATTCGATTTTGAATGCCACTAAAGCGGTGAGCGCAATAAGCCAAAAAAAGGCTGCACTTGAGGAGTAGAAAATTTCGTTGGAAAATGGGGTGGCGGACGAAATTATCGTTTCAGGCGACGGATCGTTGCGAAAGCGCTATTTGAGCTCGCTTTTCGGTATAACATCGCTAATCGGCTGGTACACTAAAAAAGTGATTGACGTTATGGTTAAATCGAAATACTGCAAAGCTTGCGAGCATTGGGAAAAAAAAGAAAACACCGCGGAGTACTGGGAATGGAAAGCTACCCATGACGATGAGTGCCAGGCGAACCATAGCGGCTCCTCCGGAAAAATGGAAGTCGACGCAGCTATCGAAATGTTTCAACGGTCTGAAGAGCTCTATGGCACAAAATATAAATATTATATTGGTGACGGCGATTCTAAAACGTTTCTGGGCATATCGAATAGCGATCCATACGACGGTTTCGAGATAGAAAAAAAGAGTGCATCGATCATGTCCAAAAACGTATGGGGACGCGCCTCCGCGAAATCGTGAAAAAAAAGGATTGTCTGGCAGAGGAAAGCTCACCGGAAAATTGATTGACGAGTTGAGCACATATTACGGCTTGGCTATTCGGAGGGACAGCGATGATGTTGACAAAATGAGGAAGGCAATTTGGGCAATATCAAACATAAAATGTCCACAGACAGTGAGCCACAACATGACGATTGCCCGGAAGGAGCCGAGTCGTGGTGTTCGTGGCAGCGCGCGGTCGCAAATGGTGATATTTCTAAATATCGCCATAAACCGCTTCTTCCTCAGGAAATATTGGAGGCAATTCAGCCAATCTTCGAAAATTTGAGCAGGGACGATTTGCTACAGCGTTGTTTGGGCGGCTATACGCAAAATAATAACGAAAGTTACAATAAATCAGTTTGGGCAATAGCCCCCAAGTGCCAGTCCGGAAGCAAAAGAATCATTGATATTGCAACTGATATCGCGGTATTAGTATTCAATGATGGCCTGAGAAGTCTCATGAAAGTACTGGAGACGTTGCGGATAACGATCGGCCCAAATTGTTTCAACTTTTGCGTTGAGACCGACGCAGCG
The DNA here is from genome assembly GCA_958009045.1 of Oxytorus armatus. Lineage (NCBI taxonomy): Eukaryota > Metazoa > Arthropoda > Insecta > Hymenoptera > Ichneumonidae > Oxytorus > Oxytorus armatus. Next base: position 29,465,504 of record OY253745.1, on the reverse strand, counting down.
CGGATCCAGCTCGCGGAGCGCTCGCTCACAGACGCTGCAAAAGAAGCGAGAAAAGCCTTAACAAGTTCGAGGAAAGAATCAGGAGACAACGATTTGCTTCTTGAAGACCAGCTATATGGTGCCGGCATCGCTGATTGAAGGTAAATATTTTTTTTTCAATTTATAACATAAATTAACAAACCTAAAACTTTGAACGCGTTTTTCTCAAAACCACTTTTTTGAGTGCGGCATGCAGCAGAACTCGAGCAATTTTTATCCGATCGACTTCAATTTACTGTATCAATAAAGGTAGATTATCTAGAGAAGTACATAGGATTTTTTCGATATCTCAATAATTATAAAAGTTATAGCCTATTTTCGACGAGAAATTTTGTTAAAAAATCATTCTTTAATTTCAAAGGCGTGCCTATTTTTTTTAAAACAATATTTTTCCAAGTCCCTATGTACTTCTCTTCAAAATATCATATTATTAACGAAAACACTCGGTACTTTTTTTCAGATCGACGTTGAAGAGAGTTCTGCTGCGTGCCGCGAACCACTGCGGAGATGACAGCACCTAACGCGAGAGTTTCCCCAGCGCCACCATGCGGCGTGAAAAATGTGAAAAAAATGTTTTTTGATACATTAATAAACAAGAAACAAAACCCTAAACATTTTTTCGAATATCTCTTTTTTTTCCCACAAAAAAAAATTCTTGAAAAATGTGAAAAAAACAGGGGGTCACAGTGGTGTTGTCCCTTAAGTTTGGTTATTTTGTTTTGTTCTTGCAAAAACGCTGGTTCCATTCTTTATATTGTAAATCTTTCGAGTGCGTAGTAACCGTTAGTTTTCGTTGCCGTTGGCAGTGTTGTCGCGCTACCTTACTACACGATTTTTGTACAACCGCCGATCTCCTTGTACAGCCTCCGCCGCATAAGGTGCGGGTGGTTTCCGGGATCCAATAAATAATTTGCCCAGTTTTCCGAGTCACCGAGTTTGCTTATTCGCCCAAAAAATCCCGCCCCTCTACCATTCTCGGAAGTATTAACTGAGTAGCCGTAGTTGTTTGCCGAACGTTTCAACTGTGTTTCTTTGTTATTAAACGGCGAGAGGGAAAAATTAAATAAGCCGTTCTCTTTACGGGAGCGGTGGTGACGCGCGAATCTCGCTCGTTGCCTGGCGCCTATCTCTCGTTCGTTTGGTCGGTACTTCCGGCATTTTTGTGAGAGTTGGTTACCTCTCCAACTTAATATTCATTTTCTTAGGGTTTTGTTCTCGTACATTAGGCCACGTTCGACGCTCACGTGACGAGTGTAAATAATTCGTTACAGGACATATATACTTATATCTCGAGCATATATCATATTATATGCTGTATCCATTAATTAGATTGAAAGATTCATGGTCCATATGGGATCATATCTATTCGTATATAAATCGTATATCTTCATACATGATTATACATGGTTTATATATGACCATGTACGACTCATATATCAATTAAATATTCTAGCCAAATCCTTTAATACGGAATACGTAGACATATGTACCTATATCTAGAGCATATATTTGGGTTCAAAAGATTCATGCTTTAAATATATTCATGTATAAAGCATATATGTTTATGTATGATTCCTATAGGCACATATATGCTCATATCTAGATTATATATCGATATACAGGGTGTCCCAATAACTATTAGCACCTTCGATATCTTCGAAACTATAAGGTTCACAGAACTATTTGCTGAATCAAAATTGCACAGTACGAAGGGGGCCAGCCAATGATAGCAAAGTACTCACCCACCACCTCTACCCCCTGGGCTGGGGTTGGGCAACCTCGAAATCTGAAATGGGAACCCCCATTTTTCATTGTGGATTCCGATTCCCGATAAAAAATACGTAACTTTTGTTAAAAATTTTTTTTTCGATTCGTGATAGATGGCGCTGTAATCGCAAAAAATCCCCGAAAGTACAGAAAGGCGATAATACTTACAGTTTCGTCAATTACTACGTTAATAGTGTTACGTCCGGGGTTTCAAATCATTGGGAAATCCCATCGGTAGTTTCATCTTTTGATTTTTCATTATGTTTTCTCACAACATTTTTAAACATTTTTCAAAATCGCTCGGATTTCCGGAATCCTCGCGTAAGCATAAAGATAGGCCCTTATGGCACAAAACGGTCGAGCGACCGGTTCACACGCTTGAAAATACTTTTTGAAAACTGAAATGCGCCTATCATAGGATGTAGTCTAGACGCTGACTTAAAAGTCAGCGTTCTCAACACTGTCCGCGTTCCCACGACAAAGGCTTGTGTCCGAGGCAGGATTCTGCTGACATCTTAGCTAAGCGAAATTTCTTGATAACGTAGATGTCGAGACGTGTGGGAACGAATCATCCCCCACGCGCCAGCATCTCCAACTTCATACGCAAAATTAAAATGCGCTTTTTGATTAGGATAAATTAGAAGTAAGTCAGTTGTTCACGGGAGCTTGACCACGATGGTCAAGCTCGATAATTATCCGGTTGCTCCGTGGTCGATCAGAATAATCGACCACGTTAAAATAAAGGTCAGTGTTTTCCGTTCCGTGGATCGACCAATTGTGGCCGACCACGTAAAGTTCCATTTTTCGTTGAAAATATTAAAATAATAAATTTAAAATTATAAATTCAAAGTTTGCTCAGTGATGATTCGCTGATTAGCGTTAACGGAATAAAACCATTCAAAACCGACATCCATCAACATTTTGTGTGTTAATAAACGGTGACCGACACCTGAATCAGAACGGGCGGCACTTATTGCCTGTCCGGAGACCGCGCTTCATTAAGGCTGCTCCTAGCGACAGCCCAGAGGCGGGTTTTCCGAGGGGTTCCCCCTTTTAAAACACTGCTCTTAGCGACAGTGGTCAGGGGTGTTAAATAATCGAACAGTGAACAACGCCTACGCGACGAATTATCGAACGACTAATTGGAAAATTATAAAATAAATCACGAACCCCTTCAGAACATTCTTCTATCAAAATAGTAAACGAAAATTGCTAATTAAATTGTGAACCAAAATCAAAATCAAAATTGTGAACCAAAATCAAAACCAAAATTGTAAACGAAAATTGCTAATTAAATTGTGAACCAAAATCAAAACTAAAATTGTGAACGAAAATTGCGAAACCAAAATTGCGGAATCAAAATTGTGAAGCTGTGAAATAAAACGAGAACCGAAAAATTTTGTAATTTGCAAAACAAAATCGTGAAACGAAAATCGAGAACGAAAAATATAAAAATCGTGAAACGAAAATCGAGAACGAAAAATATTAAAATCGTGATACGAAACTCGAGAACCAAAAATGTTAAACTGTTCGACGAAAATTGTGAAACCGTGGATAATAAATTGTAAACCATGATCAACGAAATTATTCAAACGAAAAGTGTTTGAGTAAAATAAATTACTGTTATTTGTTATTTGTAAAATGTTCTACGAAGTTTTTATTTCAATCAACCCGCTACGCCCAACTCGCCTTACGCTTATCAAGTTTTAAATAATTTTCATTACGTCGACAATCGCCCTCGCTGCGCCTCGATCCCTGACCGGCACATTCCGGTCTAAATAAGAGGTCTAAATAAGACGTAACAATAGTATGTGTTCGAAATGACGACCATCAGTATCTGTTTCGACCTCGCGGTCGTGAGGTGGCAGCACCTTACGGGCCCCTTGGTCAGCTTGAAGCCTGCAGTACTCACGCGTTGTTCTCGGGAAGGTCGGCAAACTCACGTAGAACGCTGACCGCCACGTGGCCACCACGCTGGACACTGTTGTGCCCGTCTGCTCATGCGCACTCACGCTTCTCGCGCTCTCGACCAATAATCAATCGACACGTGGAGGCGCATCGACACGTCACTTCCGTCGACTACGCACTCGCCTCGACGCGGTCGCCTTCTCCCTCCCTTTTCACTCACTCCCATTGTATCTAGCGAACAAGCCGCACGTGCTGTCGTCCCGTACCGTTAAAATCATTTTGTCGACTCCATGCGCAACGTTCAGTGAAAATTCAGTGAACAACTCAGTGCAATACTCAAGTGTGTTTGTGTGATTCATTATAGACTCATTCAAGGACAGTTAAGCTTATTTTGTGTATGATCAAGTGTTTAATTGCGTCGCAATTAATCACGGTGTGAAATTTGACACGTGGCATTCGCCATTGTGCGTTCATCGATCTTCTTGTGTGTGATCACTATTGTTATATTCATCCATCAGTATTGTTCATCTTGTGAAACTCGATTGTACTCATGTACATTTTTGGCTAATTGTATTTAGCACAATTCACTTGTACTCAGCGTAATTTTACATTCGCAAACTCGTGTTCATTTAATCTAGCGTAACCATCATCACGTGGCTTAAATCAGATACACCTCGCTTCCGCTCACCCGACGCCACGTTGCAACATTCATCCCGCTTGTACAACTCATCATCAATCCGTTCTAATCATCTAGTAATTAAACCAAGGTAACTCTATCATTAATTATTAATCAATCTGTTACTAATTTAAATATATTTTCTTTTTATATTTTTCTCTTACAACTGTGTTTAATTCATTTATCCTTTGACCTCTTATATCCAATACCGGCACTAGTTTATTTGATTTCAACAACATCGAAACATTTTTTGGTCCTTCGAGCCAGATATAATTGGTCCTTCGAGCCGGATATAATTGGTCATAGGATTAACTCAAAAGGATTTTTTTCTTGTTGTTCAACAATTCATTGGTCAATTCAAATTAATTGCAAAGCTCATTCGTACATTCATTGTGAAAGCTGTCGTTGCGCTACCTCATTGTATTACTCACTGTACGCACTCATAGTACTAGTTCATCGTAAGGCTCGATTGTTCAACCATTGTCAACGCTATTGCGATACTCATTGCGCCTTACTATAAGAACCTGTGTTGGTTTCAATTTGAGAAAGTACGCAGTCATCAGTAACAATCATCATTCAGCTCAAATTGAGAATCTATTGAAACAGTTAGTGTGTGAATCAAATCAAATCAACTAAAGACAATGCAAGTGTTCTAGTTCAAGTCCGCGGTCGGTAGTTCATCCAGAGCACGTGCGCACGCGGTTCATCAGTCGAATCATGTCCAACCATGGAGAGTTGGTTGGCGAGACAAGTGATGCGGCGGCAAGTGTAGCAGATCAACCTCAAGCCGAAGACTCATCGCTACGCGTACAGGAAGTACGATCCAGCGCATCATCCCGAGCACCATCACCGACGGCAACGAACACCATAGCGGCAGAGTACATGATAGCGAGCCAGAAGTCAAGGCTGAGAATGCTAGCTCAACTCAACCTACGATCATCGCAGTTCGAGGCACTTGACTCATCAATTGACGAGGTACAACGCCATATTCAAACACTCGAGCGAGAGTGGGAGAAATTCAACGACGAACACGAGAAGATTGGTGCCACAACTCGTCGATCACTGCTCACTCATTCGTACATCACTGAAGACTACTTCGGTCAAGCATTAAACCTCTTCTGGGAAGCAATGACGCTCTCAAGCAAACATCTTGCACGACTCAACAAAATCGCCATGGACCAAGCCAATTCAGCACGATCATCAGCTCACTCATCGACTCACCAGGTAAATAAATTGCCTGACATCATCCTACCATCGTTTGCAGGAAAGTATGTGGATTGGCCATCATTTCGTGATCTATTCAAGTCCTTGGTGATTGACAATTCAACAATCACGGATGTTCAAAGGATGCACTATCTAAGGTCATCTTTAAAGGACAGTGCTGCTCAATTGATTGCCTCAATGCCACTGGAGGGCGATTCATTCAATTCAGCATGAGAAATCTTATCGAAACGATTCGAAAACAAAAGGTTATTAGTTGCTGCTCATCTCTCACGCATAACAAACGACAACTCAGCGGTGAAGTGTACCTCAAAGGATCTGAATCAATTACTCAGCACATGGACCGAATCAATCAACGCATTGCGATCACTTGAAGTAAATACCCATCAATGGGACATAATCTTGGTTCATCTCATTACTCAACGTCTAAGTCGTCCGCTCATCGAGTCATGGGAAAACAAATCGGGTTCCTCATCTGAATTGCCTACTCTTGAACAACTCACTTCGTTCCTCGTGGCAAAAGCAAGAGTTCAAGGGCGTTTAGAAACAACTCATCCGAACAACGATACGAACACTCAGCAAAACAAGGGCATAGCTCATTCATCGAGTCAACGCTCGCAGAGATCAAGTGCGGTTCACATTGCATCCACGTCATCGTCAAAGGCCCCGCTCAAACATCAATATCCGTGTGACGTGTGCAAGAGTGAACTTCGGGCATGGTCGCGTGCCCGAAGCCTTTGACACTCACACCAGAGCAACGCCATCAGGGTGCAGTCACAAATAGGCTGTGCTCCATTTTCCTTGGCCATCACAGTCTGATCAACTGCTCATCAACGAAGACATGCAGGACGTGCGGCGGGAAACATCATACGATGCTGCACCTGCCGAAAGAGTCAACTCAAACGTCTACTCAACAAAGCTCATCGGTTGTTCATTGAGACAATCAAGCCATGCATAGGCTCACTCATCATAGCTCAACTCATGCCAGTTCAACTCAACAATTGCCAACTCAACAAATCATTCAACATTCAAGACCAGCTGTTCTGCTCGGCACTGGTCTCGCATTATTGCTCATCAGGTCAATCACATATGCATGGCGGGCAGCTTTCCACTGGCGAAATGGCAAAGCAATCACCCAGAATTTAGTAATAAATTTTCCTCAAACTCGAACAAATCAGAAGAAATCATCATCGACGACAACAGCATGAAAATCCTCGGCCTGTATTGGCATCCGAAATCGGATGTATTCAAATTCAAACCGAAGCCACCACATTCAGGATCCAAACTCACAAAACGAATCATATTGTCAGAGATTGCTCAACTATTCGATCCACTCGGACTCTTGTCACCATTCACTGTCAAATAAAAAATGTTGATGCAAGAGTTATGGCTGGAGGAGATCACCTGGGACGAACCAGTGCCATCTCACAACGCATCAGAGTGGATTCAACTCAAGAATGATCTACTCCAGAGCTCGGAATAAAGTGCACAGTTCGGCTCCAGCAGGAAGGCTACGCCTCCGTTACCCCCTCTACCACGTAAGGCGCGGCGGCTACAGCGGCGAGCGCGTCATCTCAGGAGCGTTCCGATAAAAAAATACATGGCACCCGCGACAAATTGTCATTCAAATATTTTATCGTTCCTTAATATTATATTAATTAATCATTAAAAATATAATTATTTACCACAATTATTTATTAATATCGCATAATGATTAAATGATTTTAACAATATTTTTCCACATCACCCGTGAGGTACTATTGCAGATGCGCTTTTTTTAGAGTGGTTTTCCCAGGAGGCTATTCCACTGAAAATTAATGCAATAATGAAATCTGGCTCATTAGGAAAAAACGAAGAAAGTATAGCAACCAATTTTCCGACAAATATTAATTAGATCGTCTGAGTTTTTTTGTAGAAGATTTCATTAGGGACGGTACATCCACAGAAATTTTTGAAGAACTTGCTCGCATTAAGGAAGTTAATGACGCATCGTTCATGGACGAACGTTTATCTGTTTTCGTCAATTTCATTTTTGAGAACGAGCATTCGCATATATATGTGGATCCAAACATGGAGAAAATTCGAAGACTGAAATCCCTAAGACGTGAATAACGCAACGAATCTAAAATTTTGAAGATGTCAATCCCTTTTTCTGGCCGTGCTTTTAACGAAATATCACTCTGCCAATCGCTTAATTCTGCCAGAAGTTCTAGGCTTTGTTCCTCGATTTGTACAGTGAGAGGATTTTCAAAGAGTATCAAATCTTTTCGCAGAGTTTCAAAATCACTAAAACGCGTATCAAATTGACTTATCAAAGAATCAATTATATTTGAAAATTGTATCAAATTACAACCTGCGCCATTATCGCAATCATGTTCTTCGAAGATAATTTGACAACAAGGGCAAAAATGAAGAATGTTTTTTTCTAAATGATTGTTTAAAAATACAAACTTTCTGCGGAAAGAATTGATGTGACTAATTACCTGTGAGATGGTTTGGTCGGTTTTTTGCAGCTTCAAATTTAAAATATTTAAATGATTCGTCACATCAGTGACTTGAGCAAGTTCGCAAAGGGAATCTAAATCTTGGAAAAAAAATTTTAATTCGTCAAATTGATCAGGAAATGTTTGTTGTTAAAAAAGTAACATCTCCTTTCTTATTGCAAAAAACTTTTCAAGACATTGTCCTGCACTGAGCCGGCAAACTTCACAATACGCTGGCTCAGTGCAGGACAATGTCTTGAAAAGTTTTTTGCAATAAGAAAGGAGGTATTACTTTTTTTGCAAGAAACATTTCCTGACAAATTTGACGAATTAAAATTTTTTTTGCAAGATTTAGATTCGCTTTGCGAACTTGCTCTAAGCACTGATGTGACGAATCATTTAAATATGTTAAATTTGGAGCTGCAAAAAAACGACCAAACCATCTCACAGGTAATTAGTCACATCGATTCTTACCGCAGAAAGTTAGTACTTTTAAAAAATCATTTAGAAAATAACATTCTTCATTTTTTCCCTTGTTGTCAAATTATCTTTGAAGAACATGATTACGATAATGGCGCAGGTTGTAATTTTATAGTTTTCAAATATAATTGATTCTTCAATAAGTCAATTTGATACGCGTTTTAGTGATTTTGAAACGCTGCGAAAAGACTTGATACTCTTTGAAAATCCACTCACTGTGCAAATCGAGGAACAGAGCCTAGAACTTCTGGCAGAATTGTGCGATTTGCAGAGTGATATTTCGTTAAAAGCACGGCCAGAAAAAGGGATTGACTTCTTCAAAATTTTAGATTCGTCGCGTTATTCGCGTCTTAGGGATTTCAGTCTTCGAATTTTCTCCATGTGTGGATCCACATATATATGCGAATGCTCGTTCTCAAAAATGAAATTGACGAAAACAGATAAACGTTCGTCCATGAACGATGCGTCATTAACTTCCTTAATGCGAGCAAGTTCTTCAAAAATTTCTGTGGATGTACCGTCCCTAATGGAATCTTCTACAAAAAAACTCAGACGATCTAATTAATATTTGTCGGAAAATTGGTTGCTATACTTTCTTCGTTTTTTCCTACTGAGCCAGATTTCATCATTGCATTAATTTTCAGTGGAATGGGCCTCCTGGGGAAACCACTCTAAAAAAAGCGCATCTGCAATAGTACCTCACGGGTGATGTGGAAAACTATTGTTAAAATCATTTAATAATTATGCGATATTAATAAATAATTGTGGTAAATAATTATATTTTTAATTATTGATTAATATAATATTAAGGAACGATAAAATATTTGAATGACAATTTGTCGCGGGTGCCATGTATTTTTTTATCGGAACGCTCCTGAGATGACGCGCTCGCCGCTGTAGCCGCCGCGCGTTACGTGGTAGAGGGGGTAACGGAGGCGTAGCCTTCCTGCCGGAGCCGAACTGTGCACTTTATTCCGAGCTCTGATCTACTCAACGTGTCTTCAATATCGATACCAAGATGGTATCATACGAACCGCTCATCAAACATCGAAATTCATGGATTCTCTAACGCATCACAATTATCAATGGCTGCTGTCGTCTACATCAAAATTGTTGTTCCAACTAATCATGCTCACATCTCGCTCGTGTGCTCAAAAACGAAAGTTGCACCACTCAAAAGACTCACCATACCTCGACTTGAACTCACAGCCGCTATGATATTATCAAAATTGGTCAGGTATGTTCAATCAACATTGGAGAAACCAAACACTCCAATTGACTTATGGACATCTGTCTCACTCACTTGGATCAACTCACACTCATCACGGTGGAAAGAATTTGTCAGGAACAGAGTGTCGAAAATTCAAGATCTCGTTCCAAATAGCGTATGGGAGTTCGTTTCTGGCAAAGAAAATCCAGCCGACTACGCTTCATGCGGGCTAAACATCTCCCAGCTCGAGAAGCATTATCTATGGTGGACAGGCCCACCATGGCTCATCAAATCGCAAGACTCATGGCCAGCAAATACGTTTGCGACAACTCATCAGGCACAACTCGAAGAGCAACCAGGAGTATCATTCACAGTAATATCAAATCGGCCACAAAATCATTGGGAGATGATAGAAAGGTATTCGTCCCTCACGAGATTGCTCAGAGTGACGTCAATCTGCTTTCGAGTAGGGCGACGAATGAAGAAGATATCAAACTCATCGATGATGTATCCTCTATCGCCACAAGAACTCAACGAATCTCGCTCATTTTGGATACAATCAACTCAGGCAGCGTACTTTAGTACAGAAACCAAGTTGCTCAGATCAGGCTCACCACTACCACACAATCATCCATTCCATCGATTGACTGCCTACATCGACACTCAAGGCATCATTCGCGTGGGAGGTCGACTCAACAACTCAATCTTGGATCGTGAAGCCACTCATCCAGCAATCATTCCGAAAGAATCACATTTCACAACATTGGCAATTCAACATGCACATCAGTCGACTCTACACGGTGGCACTCAATCAACTCTGGCTCACCTGAGAACATCGTAATGGATTCTTGGTCGTAGAAATCCAGTTCGATCATTCATTCTACGCTGCATCAAGTGTGCTCGTCAACGTGGCGAACGAGCACAACTCATGGGCCAACTACCATCATCAAGGGTCACACCATCACGACCCTTCTATGCATCTGGAGTGGACTACGCTGGTCCACTGACGATTAAAACATGGCGTGGCAGAGGCGCGAAACTTACAAAAGGATGGGCTCTGCGTGTTTGTCTGCTTTACGACTTCAGCTGTGCATCTGGAAGTAGTAACAGAATACTCAACCGACTCATTCGTAGCTGGATTCAGACGATTCACTGGGCGGCGAGGCATCTGTCACACTCTCTATAGTGACTGCGGCAAGAACTTCGAGGGTGCAGATCCTAGGCTCAGACAAATGTTCACTTAATGTCCCCAGGAAAATCAACACTTGATCTGCTCATTCACCAATACTGGGACTACGTGGAAATTCAACTCACCATCAGCTCCACATATGGGCGAAAAGTGTGAAGCTGCCGTGAAATCAGCTAAGTATCACCTAACCAGAACAATTAGTGAAACTGTTCTCACGTTAGAAGAACTCAACACTCTGTTCATTCAGATAGAAGCAGTACTCAACTCGAGACCATTAAAACCACTTAGCAACGATCCAGACGATGTATCAGCTCTGACACCAGCTCACTTCTTGATCGGAGATACATTGAACACTGTTCCAGAACCATCACTAGAATTCATTCAACAATCTCGACTCAACCGTTGGCAACTTATTCAACAACGTGTTCAATATTTCTGGAACAAATGGTCAACTCAATATCTCCAGACTCAACTCGCTCGAACCAAGTGGCATCATCCAACAAACACGATCAACATCGGATCACTGGTACTAATCACCGATGAAAGATTTCCACCATCAAAGTGGCCACTTGCTTGAGTCATTGCTGTTCATCCTGGATCAGATGGACTCGTCAGAGTTGTGACGCTCAAAACCGCGACCACAACCCTGACGCGACCAATCACCAAGCTGGCAATCCTACCAATCGCAACACTTCACAAGTCATAATCAGTAACGCTATTCCCGATGGCGGGCGGAATGTTTCGACCTCGCGGTCGTGAGGTGGCAGCACCTTACGGGCCCCCTGGTCAGCTTGACGCCTGCAGTACTCATGCGTTGTTCTCGGGACGGTCAGCAAACTCACGCAGTACGCTGACCGCCACATGGCCACCGCGCTGGACACTGTTGTGCCCGTCTGCTCATGCGCACACACGCTTCTCGCGCTCGCGACCAATAATCAATCGACACGTAGAGGCTCATCGACACGTCACTTCCGTCGACTACGCACTCGCCTCGACGCGGTCGCCTTCTCCCTCCCTTTTCTCTCACTCTCATTGTATCTAGCGAACAAGCCGCACGTGCTCTCGTCCCGTACCGTTAAAATCATTTTGTCGTCTCAATGCGCAACGTTCAGTGAAAATTCAGTGAACAACTCAGTGCAATACTCAAGTGTGTTTGTGTGATTCATTATAGACTCATTCAAGGACAGTTAAGCACATTTTGTGTATGATCAAGTGTTTAATTGCGTCGCAATTAATCACGGTGTGAAATTTGACACGTGGCATTCGCCATTGTGCGTTCATCGATCTTATTGTGTGTGATCACTATTGTTATATTCATCCATCAGTATTGTTTATCTTGTGAAACTCGATTGTACTCATGTACATTTTTGGCTAATTGTATTTAGCACAATTCACTTGTACTCAGCGTAATTTTACATTCGCGAACTCGTGTTCATTTAATCTAGCGTCACCATCATCACGTGGCTTAAATCAGATACACCTCGCTTCCGCTCACCCGACGCCACGTTGCAACATTCATCCCGCTTGTACAACTCATCATCAATCCGTTCTAATCATCTAGTAATTAAGCCAAGGTAACATTATCATTAATTATTAATCAATCTGTTACTAATTTAAATATATTTTCTTTTTATATTTTTCTCTTACGACTGTGTTCAATTCATTTATCCTTTTACCTCTTATATCCAATCCCGGCACTAGTTTATTTGATTTCAACAACATCGAAACAGTATCAATGCAATATTGGATTCTTTTTTCGATTGATTGACTTGCAAGTTTTACAGCGTCAGAACTTATTGATGCACAGGCTGTAATAATTCTTTGTTGCATGTCGGCAAGTGTAGTTGGTAATTCTTTGTACACTTTATCTTTCAATCTTCCCCATAGAAAGAAGTCTAAAGGTGTTAGGTCTGGGGAATGAGCTGGCCACGATATTCGACCGCCGCATCCAAACCAACGATTTCGAAATTTTTCGTCGAGTTGCCTTCGTACAGTCAATGAATAATGTGCTGGACATCCGTCGTGTTGATACCACATGGTTTGTCGTGTAAGTAAAGGCAACTCTTCTATCAAAAGTCTTAATGTATCTTTGATAAAATTACTGTAGATGTTGCCAATCAAATTTCCATTGATAAAAAAAGGACCAATAATTTTAGCACCTATGGTTCTGCACCATACATTCACAGACCATTGTCTCTGGTGTTCAACCTGCCGCAGCCAATGTGGATTTTCCGTTGCCCATAAATGCATGTTATGCAAGTTAACGTTCCCATGATTTGTAAATGTTGCCTCATCAGTAAATAAACAGTATTAAGAAATGACTCATTGTTTTCGATCTGACGTTGAACCGTTCGATAAAATTCTACGCGATTCATGAAGTCGTCCCCATGTAATTCTTCGTGAAGACTAACATGGTACAGGTGAAATTTGTGACGGTGCAAAATGCGATGTGCGCTTGTCCTGCCAATGTCAGATTCAGTTTGAATTTGTCGCAAACTAATGTGAGGATCTCGATACACACTTGCAAGCACACCGATTTCCATTTCTTTATTCGTTACACGTTTCTGGCGTACACTACTACGGACACTTAAACTACCGGTTTGCCTAAGTTTATCACACACATGTTTAAATGTTTGACGCGAAGGCTGAGACCGATGTGGATATCATTCACCATACAAGGTTTCTGCCCTTACAGAATTTTGTTGGCATTCGCTATAAATGAGAAGCATATCGACTTGCTCTTCAAACGGATACATTGCACTCGATTGACTGATTTATCGATACTAATCGTATCATATTTATCTTATCCTGCAAACTTATTAAGGTAGTAGTCTGATAACTTAAGCCGATTTTCATGTCGTTTTTGGAGGGCGTTTATTTGTAGGAAAATAAGAATGAATCGTTTTGGATATTTAGGATGTTTTTATTTACAAATTAAAGTAACAAAAAAAATTTGTTTGTAAAAATTTAATAGTTTATTATCATTATTAGTATTGATCGAAGTTGGCACCTCGAAAAAAAAGGCGTGGGTGGCCCCGGTGATTTTGGCTCTTGATGTTATCTGAAATCAAAAATTCTTGATAATTCTTAATCTATAGACTTGTCATTCTGGTCGGAACTACTGAAGTTAAATTTCATGTATAAATAACAAAATGGCGGATTTTGGAAAAAAAGTCCTTTTATTTTAGCAAAGAAGGGGTTGTAAAATAAAAAGTTAGGGGTGAAAAAATTGGTCGGTAGTTCCGACGAGAACTATAAGTGTGTAGAGTAGCCTGTTAAAATTTGAAAGCAATCGGTTCGGTAGAAAAAAGTTAGGACCCGGGCTGACCAGAAAAACAGTTTTGAGAAAAACGCGTTTAAAATTCAACAACAGATTTTCATAAGTAAACTTATACTTACGTTAATCCTCTATGCCTGGCGCGTATAATATGCCTTCATCCTCTTCATAGGCATCATTTTCCGCAACTTTGTCCGCTCTGCGACTCTTTCGGGCTTCTTTCGATAACATCGTTGTGGCATTTTCCGCTTTTGCGATCCGAGATTTATTGTAGGATTTTGCAAACTCGAAAGCGTACGGCCGAGAGTAACGTCCATGTCTTCCAATATTTTTAGTATTGGGAAAAACCCTTCGTTAAATATACATGCTGCAGTGAATGCAGCAATTTCTAACGTTTTTTCGCTTACAAAAATATGCTTTGGTGCAAAATTCCATACACAATGGTTGAAAGCCTCGTTGTTATTCTGCGTGTTTCTTCCTAAACATCTTTCCAAAAGATCATCTGATGACAAATATTCGTATATTGGTTTCAGAAGATTTGCAGTGTCTTTATCGAAAGCAGGTGGATGAACAAACGTATCTTCATGACCTTTAGATTTTAATCTTTGGTACTCGCACCAGGAATCGGGACCCTCTGAGCAATAAGAATGCTGGGGCTCTTCATCAGTTGATATCAAATGATAATACGTTGCCCATACAGCTTTTCTCATATTTTCAACAGAGTCTTCATTTCTCATAATAGCTAAGCCATAATAAGTACTAAGTTGGATCATTAATTTATTAGTTAATGTAAGACTTTTGGTAACTTTGGTGCTCTCAGTACCCACAGTATCCTTCTTTGGTGTTCTTGTTTTTTTCGGTGTTACCCCTTTCTTCGGAGTTATTCCTTTCTTCGCCGTAACTTCTTTTTCTTCTTACAATTTTTCTTGGTTTTTCGGTTTTTCTTTAGCAGCTTCAATTTCTTTTTTAACTTTTTGGAGCTGCGTTAAAGTTTTTTTAGCTTCTTTGACTCGTCTGCACATACGCTTTTTCACATGTAAAATGCACTCATTTTTCTCTACTTTAGGATCATTATTGTAAATATTTGCTTCTAGTAAGTTTTTATAAGTTTTGGAGTCCCCATCACCAATATATTTTTTTATATTTTACACCGAGCTCTTCGACGGATCGTCGAAACATTTCAATAGCCCCGTCAACCTCCATCTTACCGGAACTTCCATCGTGATTCGCCGTACAGTCAGTCTGGTGATCCTCGTACCATTCTAAATATTCATCAGTTTTTTCTTTACCCACCCACTTTTCACAAGCTCTGCAAACTTTAGATTAAACAATAACGTCTATCACTTTATTAGAGTACTTCCCGATTAAAGAAACGATACCTAGTAGTGACGTGAAGCCACGTTTTGCCCATAAACCATCACCCAAAACTGTTATTTCATCTGCGATATTTCCTTCTTTTTCATATGCTTCTTTTTTTTCTTGAGCTGCTTTACGAAATAAAACTTCAGCAACAGCTTTAACAGCAATATGTATTGTTTCAAGTATACTGTAGTATCCGCTTTTACTTAACCCTGGGCCCAAATCCATCATGGCACAAAAAATGTTTATGCCCGATAAACCAACACCGAGTAGTCGCATTACAAAAGTGAGACGTCTGTTGACCACAAAGGCATTCCTCACTTTTGGGCAAGAATTAATCTTAGCAAATTCATCACACTTACACTTTACGCACAAGGTAAATCCCAATCCTACTTGAGATTTTTTAAGAAATTTTATATCACTCTTGCAAGCTTTGCAAATCAGAACACTTTCTAAAGCACTGAAAACTAAAATAAAACTCAAAAGAGTGTACGTTGAGCTCTCATCAATGGCTGGTTCAATATCTTCTTTATTTTTTAATTTTTAGCAGATTTGTTCACAAATGTGACATCTTCTTCAGCTGTGTATCTATTACCATGAAATTTTCGTTTAGTAACTGGATCTCCAGGACTTTTCCTACTACGTTTTTTCCTTTCCTATCCAGCTTAGATGTTTACGCGTCAAGTTACGATCATATACTAACAGAGTACTATGAATTTTAACGTCAATATACTTTAAAATAAATATATATTATGTTGGTACGGATTCTAAGATTCTATTATTCTAAGATTCTATTATAAAATACAATGTAATACAACAACAAAGTCAACCCAGGTATAAAGGATGCGCGTAAACAATAGAAGGGCCCAACCGCTCGCAGTTGCCGGTCGACCTTCAATGTGCGACTTCGAGGCGCTCTCGAAAACTCATAACTCAGGAAGTATTTCGAATTTCGGTCTGAAATTTTCACAGCATATTCTCAAGACATTGTACTTTCAAATTAAGCAAAAAAAAATTTTCGATTTTTTGAACCCAAGTTACCAGACTACTACCTTAAAGTGTCCTTGAAACAGTGTTAATTTTCAGTGAAGCAAACCGTAAGTATTATGACCTTTTTGTACTTTCTGTACCTTTCTGTCGAAGAAATGTAACAAACATTGTAACATTTGTAACATTGTAACAAAAGTGTCCGTAGTAGTGTACGCCAGAAACGTGTAACGAATGAAGAAATGGAAATCGGTGTGCTCGCAAGTGTGTATCGAGATCCTCAGATTAGTTTATGACAAATTCAAAATGAATCTGACATTGGCAGGACTAGCGTACATCGCATTTTGCACCGTCATAAATTTCACCCGTACCATGTTAGTCGTCACCAAAAATTGCATGGGAACGAATGGGAAGAATTATTACAGCCTGTACATCGATAAGTTCTGACGCTGTGAAACTTGCAAGTCAATCAATCGAAAAAAGAATCCAATATTGCATTGATACTGATGGTCGTCATTTCGAACACTTACTATAAACGTAGTAATTTTATTTACTACCGAAACTGTAAGTATTATCGCCTTTCTGTACTTTCGGGGATTTTTTGTGATTACAGCGCCATCTATCACGAATCAAAAAAAAAATTTTAACAAAAGTAACGTATTCTTTTATGGGGAATCCGAATCTACAATAAAAAATGGGAGTTCCCATTTAAGATTTCAAAGTTGCCCCACCCCCAGCCCAGGGTGTGGGAGTGGGGGTGAGTACTTTGGTATCATTGGATGGCCCTTCGTACTGTGCAATTTTGATTCAGCAAATATTTCTGTGAACCTTATAGTTTCGAAGATATCTAAGGTGCTCATAGTTATTGGGACACCCTGTATATGTCCACATCTAGAAAACATATGGCCCCGTCTAGAAAACGTATGCCCCGTCTATCATTTGCTCCAAAAGATCCATGATCCAAACATAATCATATTTTTTCGTATGCAAGCATTATAGTTCATATGCTCGTATATGCATGACATATTTTTTGAACGTATATGAGTGAGCTATGATTAATATGTAATGTCCCAGTAAATATGAATACATTATCTCTAACTACCCGGGAAGCAATGATTGGATACGACCGTATGTAACTGCATATGGTAATATACAATCATATACGACTATATATGAATTATGTATGTTGTCATATATAATTGGATATAGTTATACATTTTCGCATACAGTATTATATGATAAGTTGTATATAATCACATACAATAGTATCTGGCTATATACTATTATATAGAGCTGTATATGATATTGTATTGAATCATTTTCGATAATATACGATCATATATCTCTCTATATTATATAAATATTTCGCCACCGCCGCCGCCGCCGTGTACAAGAGTTGAGAGGGTGCCCGGGGCGCAGTGGCACGGGGGGGGGGGGTAAGCCGGGGCGCGATGGAACGGGGTCGAGGGTTAGCGCGAAGCGCGCAGGGGGGCTAAGCCCCCTAGTGTCTATATTAGAGTGGTCCTTATATGCGGTCAAAATTTATTTTTTTTCCCAGCGGCCAAAAATCGTTTCTATGTGGGCCAAAAATAATGTCTGTTGAAGAGTTTTTCTTAATTTTAATATTAACCCATGCCCGTAACCGCTTAAGTTTATAAATGCGAAATTTAGATCTCTATAAATCGTGGCGATGAATTTAATTTGTTTTTCGTTCATAACTACTGAAACTCTGAATTCTCGAAAAAAATGTAAGAGAGTGTTACGTCCTACGGCTTTCGGGAATTTCGCAACGATTCGAAATTGTCACCATAAGGCAATTTTCGGATATTCAATGGAACGATCACAAGAGAGGGAGATAATGTATTTTCTCTCTTTTCAACACCGAATAAGAGTGCGAGTATGCGTCGAGTTAGTCACCCACACCAACACGGTCACGCATCAACGTGAATCTCTGGCCGGTGACTCAACGACGCCAGCAATATCAATGGTGAAAAATAACAATTTCTTTATCATCAACGTCAAGAGGAATCATCGATTGAGCTAGCGAGAAAAAACATTGGAGATAGTATTGGGTTACTCTAAAACGTTGGTGGGCCTTTGTGCCAGAGCGTGAGACCCATGCGTCGAAATCTTCATGCGCGCGTGGCACTACTACCAGGCCATTGACTCATCGATACCCTCACAGACACTACAGTGCGTGTACAATAATATACCCAAGTGTGCCGGAGATAGAAGGCGTGCATTTCTTTACCAATGAAAAGAACAGTGTTTCCTTTTTCTGGACAATAAAACTATATGACTATATTTCCCGAAAGTGCGCGAGTGAAAATGTATTGTAACAGTAATGTAGATTCAAAGCATGAGCATGATACCTGGGTCAGGTCGTCAGGGGTATTAGGGATAAATATTGCGTTATACGTTTGCGAGCGAAATTATTAGATCCTAATGTGGGAATTCGCGTCAGCTCCAATTGGTCAAATTATTAATTCGTTATTCACCTTATCTAGAGGCATATATATATATTCTCCTTCTGAGAATTATATTTATTTTGACATTTTGTTTTATTTACTCGTGCCTTGAGCGTTGGTTTATTCAAGATTGCATATGTGCTGGTTGTTTAAGGGGAGCTCAGTTTTGTTAATACGATCTTCAGAATGGAACATTCGAGACGGAGTTGGAAATTATGGCAGATAAGGATGGCGTGCATGAGTCTCGGACGTGGTCGATGAATTGGGGTAGTGGTTGAACAGTGAACAGGACCTTTGTTGGAGAAAGAATTTTAAGCGGCCACCCGAAACTTTCGACGGTGTCATAAATTTAACAAACTCTTCCGAGAACTTCGGGTGAAATCAATGATATCGATTGATTATAAAAATCCGCTGATAGAAAGAGACGTTATCCAGATCCGGAACACGAAACCACGACTATGAGAATATTTATCTAAGTTTGACATGGCATAGAGTTCGATTGGAGTGACGACACACGGCCTGGAGAGCTTTGTCTCTGGGATCGGACCGGCAATATAACTATCCTCGTGCCCATGGCGGTCTTCGTCGCACGAATCACCACGGGATAACGCGATCTCTCTCGCACCGACACGGCATATGGCAATAGCTAGCTTTCAACGCCTAGAGACAGCGATACCAGGACCACCAACGTTATGGACATAGACCCGTCATGAAGATGGAGAGAGAGAGAGAGGGACGACATAACGAACGAATGTCCCCTCAACAATGAGCTCTTTTTTTGCCAACCAAAACATGAACAAATTAAATTGCAGAAATTAAATGACCAATTGATGTTCGAGAGAATTTTCAGGAAACTCATAAAGTAATAAATGTAGTTTATAATTATTAATATAGGCAGTGTGTGTGTATGCGTTAAAAGGAAGGATCGCATTTAAATTTTGCATGAAAAAAAGGTATGAATGGTGATTGCGAATGAATTTAAAGAAAATGCGTAAAAATAATGAGAATATTTATCTAAGTTTGACATGGCATAGAGTTCGATTGGAGTGACGACACACGGCCTGGAGAGCTTTGTCTCTGGGATCGGACCGGCAATATAACTATCCTCGTGCCCATGGCGGTCTTCGTCGCACGAATCACCACGGGATAACGCGATCTCTCTCGCACCGACACGGCATATGGCAATAGCTAGCTTTCAACGCCTAGAGACAGCGATACCAGGACCACCAACGTTATGGACATAGACCCGTCATGAAGATGGAGAGAGAGAGAGAGGGACGACATAACGAACGAATGTCCCCTCAACAATGAGCTCTTTTTTTGCCAACCAAAACATGAACAAATTAAATTGCAGAAATTAAATGACCAATTGATGTTCGAGAGAATTTTCAGGAAACTCATAAAGTAATAAATGTAGTTTATAATTATTAATATAGGCAGTGTGTGTGTATGCGTTAAAAGGAAGGATCGCATTTAAATTTTGCATGAAAAAAAGGTATGAATGGTGATTGCGAATGAATTTAAAGAAAATGCGTAAAAATAATAATACTACTTTCAATTTTTTCTTTAATTAGAAACATCATAAATATATTTCAAATTCAATTAAAAGTAATTACGCATGATAAAACGAGAATATTCCACATTTTGGACAGAGTAATAATGTTGACAGTTAAATAAAAGATGCATGTATTTTAATAACCCTTTTTACATTGGAAACTTAAAATTTGCAATGAATAATAATAACTTTAATACGCGATTACAAGGAGTGGAATGAGAAAAGAATAGAGAGAGAGAGAGAGAGAGAGGGAGAGAAGTGAAATAAGAAAGAAAGCGAAGACACCGCGAGAACCAAGAAAGGAGAAAATTGTGACGAAGAGGGATGGATGCAGAGAATGAGTGTGAGACAGAGAAATCATATGTAGAGTGAACGAGAGTATAGTATGAGAGTAGGAAAAGAGTGCAGGAGGGGTCAGGCTATGCGTAAAGACATACTGACCCACAGCGCCTTCGAAATGAGGGGTAGAACGAGAGAGAAGGAGAGATGGTCCGGAGCATGAGTATGAGAGAGATAGCGAGAGTTGTGCTAAGAGTATGGACGTTAAAATGAGAGAGGAGGATGTGGAAATGTGTGACTATGAAAGAGATGGAATGATTTTTTGTTAAAAGAATATGAATATAATAAGAGAGCGGGGTTTATTGCAATTTACCTTGCAAATCAATTATTGTAAGCAATGTAAGAATGATGTGAAGTAAAGTTAAGGGTATATGTAAGTTAAATTTTAAGATAATTTTGATTATATAGAGTCATATAGTCCTCCTGAATGCGAGGTGGAGGTGGAGGGAGAGACCCATCGCGTCTTAGAGGATGGAGGGCGCACTGTCCCACCACCGAAGCTAAGCAGTCTAACGAAGGCTATATAATGACGGGTCATTGGCCAAATCAGGCAGTTGGTTTTTCGTCGAGTTCGTTTTGAGAGTAGCTGTTTGAGTTAGTTGGTCGTTGTTTTGGGGAGTTTGCAGTACATTTTTTTCGTGCAGTTCAGTTTTTCGTCGAGTACAGTTTTTTTTGCAGAGTACTAGAAAAGTAGAAGAGTTCGTCAGTTCGTTGTTTGGGGAGTTTACAGTCTACAGTCTTTGGAGTTGAGAAGTGCAGTACGTATCGGAGTCGTAATTTGGACAATACAGTTTTTCGTCGAGTTCAGTACAGTTCAGTTTTTCTTTCATTGAGTACAGTACAGTTTTTGAAGAGTAATAGAGTAGTAGTAGAGTGTTCGTCGGGGTACGTTTTGGAGACAGTTTAATTGTCATGACTTCTCGTGGTAGTACGGTTTTATATTTTTTTGAGAATCTCTTATTTCTTTTTTTGAGAATCTTTTATATTTTTGAATCACTTCAGTTCGGGAATTCGAGATTCTGACAATAAGTGATTGCGGCGTGTTGAAAACTCCACGCGGATTTATTTTATGATAAAAGTTGTAAATTGTGTGGTGAACGAAATTATAAATAAAAGTTTGTGAAACGGAAAGACAGCGATTGTGTTTAATTCATCGACATCGCCAATCCACATCATTTCATTTCGAACTATCGCATCACCCGAGGGAAAGGAATTCCCATTATTGAACATCGCTCCAGGTTCTGGCCATTTACCATCGTTTCATCAATCCACATCGTTTCGTTTCCGTTTTCATTTTTCATCACACGAGTAAGTACAAAAATGGTTTTCCTTTGCAATTTATTCGTTTCGATTTGCGCCATGCCGCACCGTCTCGTTCCCCGGACGACAACCTCACCCGTAAGCGAATTTATTGTTCGCATCGAAAAGCTCCTTGCGGACTCTTTTGAGAGGTTTTCCAACTAATTTAGAGTCGACGTTCTTTTTGTCCGTATAGTGGTTTTCTTGTGCGCGTGATATTCATGATTAGTTTAATTCTTTAAATTCCAAGTTCCGTTCGTGTTTTATTCTTCGGGAATTCTCGAGGTGTTTTCCCCATTTGCCACCCGTTAGTTGATCTCATGCGCCGAGCATGCACCTCGTAGCTATACGGGGTCCGGGAAGTACTCCGCGCGTTAAAATTTCTTCAGGCTCAAGATTAATTTCGTGATTTCGTTTTCCGCGATGATTTAAGGGCGAATTAATTGAATTTCCATAATTTCTTTACTTCTTTTATTTTTATTATTTGACTTACTACAGCCGCTTATAGTCAATATGGAGCAACTTCAAGTTCGAATTGCCCTTATGGGAATCGTGATAATTCTATTGGTTGCCATTGGTTTTAATGGCTTTATCAATGTGTATGGAGCATCGACGGGAGAGTCTCCCTGAAAATCATCCATCTGTGTGTTTTCTCCCATATTAGGGTCCTTTAAGTTCATCCCTGCGCGAACTATAAAATCAAATCTATCAATGGAGCTTTATAAATTATCATCATAAAAATTTGTTTTAATAATCATGGTTAACGACATGTTATGTTCTGAAAATTCGCGAAATGTTAAAATGCAATAGAAAATTTATATCTTCCCTTCATAATTACAAATTTGCACTCTCCGCCCATCCCCGAGCAATTTTCCGCAAGGTTAGGCTCGAAACAGGGCATCTCCCTGACTGTCATCGATTTATCTCGAAAACGTGTAAAGGGGGAGCGTGCTCTCCTTGACCGAGATGAGAAAGTCGTAAGTCAGGACGTAACAAATTTTGGGGGCTCGTCCGGGATATGAGAGTGCATTGTATTGTTTTTTTTTGTGTTTTGTGTGTGTTTCTTTTTGCATTAGTAATATTCGTATTGCACGGAATTTTGTTTGTTTGTTTTTTTTTACGATTTCTTTGATATTGTGCATGTTTTATTCTCGCCCGTTTATTGCCGTCGAGTATTTAGGGTCAACTGGATGAAGGCGGACGTAGGTTCGTTCAGGCGTCCACCACCGGGTCAACAACCCCGTTTATAAATGAATAGGCAAACGCGTTCGAAGGTCCAGGTAGATAGTTCGGTTCTAAGTAATTATCCGCGAGAAAGAAAGCGTCGCGCAAAAAGTGCGTCTGAACGAGTAATTTGTGTCGATGATCGCGTTGTAACAAATGAAAATTTGGGGACCAACAAGGATAATAGTGGTGGTTCTCCTAAAGCGATATTCCGAGTTTTGTCATCGCCATCTTTAATAGATCATGTAGAATTGAAAAATAATAATCCAAACGAGTCAGAAGTAAGATTAGTCGAAAGTTCGGTAGAAACACCCAATAGTCGTGAGCCTTTGATAGTATCACTTTCTACATCGGAAACAGCAAAATATGAGGAAGATTTAGCTAACCATTTTAAGGAAGTTCTGTCACCTTCTGAATATAAACAATTTAAACATGCTCTCGAAATACAAAAATCCTTTGATTTGGATGCTCATAGCATACAAGAAATTAATAGAGATTTGAATCCATTGTCGAATAAAGCAACATTGGCGGAAACACCAAAATCGTCATTCTTGTCGCTACCGTCTGTAGAAATTCGAAAATCATCAGCTACTTTGAACCCAAGTAATAATCTTCCTTCATTGCTTTCTGCAAAAACTTCTGCGGAAGCCCCAGTAATTTCTGTTTTTGAGAGAGCGAATAATTTCCTTCCGATACCTCCGTTACCGTCGCCTTCAAAATGACTTGATCCTGTTGTGTCATTAAAGAATCAGTTATTGTCATTTTTCGGTATTCCACCTAAATCATTTACACCATTGATTGAAAAATCAAAAACACCGGAAGTCTTTTTATCAGCAGAAGCTAGTTTAACACCTCTTAGAAGTGTTCGTGGAAGGGATACAGTAAGACCTCATCGAATTTTTAATACCACAATGCCGGAAACAAAATACGACCCGTCCACTTTGACCGCTCTGCGGGAAGGGATGAGAGTTATTCCGGATTTCGACGGTAGGAAAACATCGCTCGGACGTTATATTGCAGGTATAGAGGAAGCAAGTAGTATGACAGGTGGTGAGCTCGATGCCCAATTATTAAGATTAATAAAGGTAAAATTGGCTCCCGCGATATGGAATAAAGTTTCAAAAATCACTTTTGCTAATCTCAAAGAATATTCAAATTATCTTCGCGAAACGTACGATCCTCCTAGGGACGTATATCAATTGATTGCCGAATTAGGAAATAGTTATCAGAAACCATTAGAAACTGTAGATGATTACGTGGACCGGATTAGATATTATGCGGAAAAAATCTTAGAGGCTTATGCTACCGACGGTAATTTGGCCGATGGGGAGCGCGAAAAAATCGATATAATGGCGAAAAAAGTTATGCAACGCGGATTATTGCCGGAAATTGAACAGCGAATGAAAGAGGAAGCTTCTCTTAGCGACGCGGTAAATCGAGCAAAGGCGATCGAACGCCAACTTGCTGACGTAAATCGTTTGAGGGGTGGGGATACTCAAAAATCGCGATCTTCGGATAAAAATGAAAGGAAAGATAGTATAAATGTAGTTGAACCTGAAAAAGTAGATCACAGTAAGAGACCGGTAGGCGCGGGAGTTCCGTCGTTCGTGAGTTGCCAGCTTTGCGGACGAAAGGGACATACCGCTGATAAATGTTATTCTCTTCAGGGTAGATCAGATTCTGTGGCTGCGATCGTGTGTTAGCTGTGCGGAAAAACGGGTCATACCGCCGACAAATGTATCCCGGTGGCGCCTGTTGCACAGCCAAAGATGCCTATCGTATGTCAACGATGCGGAAAGCCAGGTCATACAGCTGATAAATGTCTCTCGAGAGCTGACCCATCGAATGGTCAGGGTCTGACTGCCTGTCAGATTTGTGGCAAGAGAGGACATGTGGCTGAAAGATGTAATTCTATACCGTGTCGTAATTGTCGCCGTGTCGGGCATCTTGCCGAGAGTTGTTACCGCGCACGGCAACCCGCCAATGTGCAAGCATTTTCCGGTAATGGGGCTATTTTACAGGGATCGCAAAGTGTCGGACAAAGTCAACAAACAATGGTCCAATGTTTTAGATGTCAGGGATGGGGACATGTGTCAAGAAACTGTCCTCAGAATTTTAATCAGGTTAATCAGGGAATTGCAGGTCCGTCTCCTATTTCAAATTTGAAAAACCAAATGTCAAACTCCGCGGATCCGGTTTCGTACGCGCAGCTAGCTCAAACGTTTTACCCCTCGGGAGTGTGCCGGTACTGTAAGCAGCCCGGACATGTACTCGAGGAGTGTCAGATACGTTCAGCACACAATAGCAATCGTATTGGCGCACAGGGAAACGGGAGTGGCCAGCCGGGAACGGGTGCCCAGGCGGAGGCCGTATCGAGAGTTCACCCGACTCTTATAATGAATACAGCTCAAAATGTCCAAGAATAATTGATGTTTTTCTCGCGCGACCAGTAGATGATGTAATTGCTCCTACAATATTGCTGAAAGGTGAGGATTTGTGTGAGACCATCATTTTAATGCTGGATTCGGGTGCGAGTAAAAATGTTATAAAAGAACAATGTTTGAATCCAAATGTTACCATTTTTCAGGATCAAGTTTTACTGTTCTTAGGGGAATAACAGAAAATATCGTACGTACGTTGGGGTATATAGAGGTTTTGACATTGGGGAATGACGCATTGTTTCATGTAGTTCCCAGTAGTTTTCCAATAGAGCAGTTAGGAATTTTGTCTTCAGAGTACTTCCGTGATAATTTTGCCAAGATCGATTATGAGAACAATTGTCTCGGGTAAGGGGAATGAAAATCCCGTTTCATACCAGAGAAGGGATGATTTTTCCTCTGAAATCTACAAGACTTTTTTACGCTCGGGTAAAGAATAATGAGCTTTCGCATGGCTACCTACCGCCCCTCTCAACAGGGGAGGGAATAGTCATTCAGCAGGGACTCGTGAATAATGTGAAAGGAAAAGCGTATTTTGTTGTCACCAATACTAGAGATCATACAGTCGAAATTGAAATACCTATAGTAACTTTATTGACGGTTCCGCCTTCTGCGACGTCAAATGAATGCGATAAAGATGAGTCCGTACTTATGACGCGAATTGAAGATTCTTGTGAGGTTAATGGTCCATTCCCTACCGGAGAACCGAGGGATAGCTTTTGCAATGTTGAGAGTGATGACGAGTTAGATTTGAAGATGGTTGGGAACGAAGGGGGAGGTCAATTATCTATTCAGAGGAATTCATGTAAGATTTAGAAATTCTGAATTTAATCGGTGAAGAATCCAAAACCCAAACATCCCCGTTCCTAGAGCAAATCATCCGAAAATTTGAGAATGACGGTTCGAAATTTGAGACGAGTTCGAAGATTGAGAAGGAAAAAGTAATGAATTATGATGATAAAAAAAGTACGAATGAGTTCGTAGAAAATCCAAAGATCGAAAGTGTTGTTGTTGAAAAAGTTGAAAATCCAAAAGTTAATAAAGTAGTTATTGAGAAAATCGAGAGTCCAAATGTCCGAAGTGTTGTTGTAGAGAAATATAAAATCCAAAAATCGAAAGTGTTGTTGTTGAAAAAGTTGAAAATCCAAAAGTTGATAAAGTTGTTATTGGAAATGTTGAGAGTCCAAAAGTTAATAAAGCAGTTATTGAGAAAATCGAAAGTCCAAATGTCCAAAGTGTTGTTGTGGAGAAGATTCAAAATCCGAAATGATTTTGAATCTTGTTGTTGTTGTTGAAAAAGTTAAGAGTCCAAAAGTTCATAAGTTTGTTGTTGAAAAAAATGAGAGTTCAAAAGTTGATAATGTTGTTGTTGAAAAAGTTGAGAGTCCAAAAGTTGATAATGTTGTTATTGAAAAAGTTGAGAGTCCAAAAATTGATAAGTTTGTTGTTGAAAAAAATGAGAGTTCAAAAGTTGATAATGTTGTTGTTGAAAAAGTTGAGAGTCCAAAAGTTGATAAAGTTGTTATTGAAAAAGTTGAGAGTCCAAAAGTTGATAAGTTTGTTGTTGAAAAAAATGAGAGTTCAAAAGTTGATAATGTTGTTATTGAAAAAGTTGAGAGTTCAAAAGTTGATAATGTTGTTGTTGAAAAAGTTAAGAGTCCAAAAGTTCATAAGTTTGTTGTTGAAAAAAATGAGAGTTCAAAAGTTGATAATGTTGTTGTTGAAAAAGTTGAGAGTCCAAAAGTTGATAATGTTGTTATTGAAAAAGTTGAGAGTCCAAAAGTTGATAAGTTTGTTGTTGAAAAAAATGAGAGTTCAAAAGTTGATAATGTTGTTGTTGAAAAAGTTGACAGTCCAAAAGTTGATAAAGTTGTTATTGGAAATGTTGAGAGTCCAAAAGTTAATAAAGCAGTTATTGAGAAAATCGAAAGTCCAAATGTCCAAAGTGTTGTTGTGGAGAAGATTCAAAATCCGAAAATCGAAAGTGTTGTTGTTGAAAAGGTTGAAAATCCAAAAGTTGATGAGAAAATCGAAAGTGTAAATGTCCAAAGTTTTATGGTTGAGAAAATTGAAGGTCCAAAAATTGACAATGTTGTTGTTGAAAAAGTTGAGAGTCCAAAAGTTGATAATGTTGTTGAAAAAGTTGAGAGTCCAAAAGTTGATAAGTTTGTTGTTGAAAAAAATGAGAGTTCAAAAGTTGATAATGTTGTTGTTGAAAAAGTTGAGAGTCCAAAAGTTGATAAAGTTGTTATTGAAAAAGTTGAGAGTCCAAAAGTTGATAAGTTTGTTGTTGAAAAAAATGAGAGTTCAAAAGTTGATAATGTTGTTATTGAAAAAGTTGAGAGTTCAAAAGTTGATAATGTTGTTGTTGAAAAAGTTAAGAGTCCAAAAGTTCATAAGTTTGTTGTTGAAAAAAATGAGAGTTCAAAAGTTGATAATGTTGTTGTTGAAAAAGTTGAGAGTCCAAAAGTTGATAATGTTGTTATTGAAAAAGTTGAGAGTCCAAAAGTTGATAAATTTGTTGTTGAAAAAAATGAGAGTTCAAAAGTTGATAATGTTGTTGTTGAAAAAGTTGAGAGTCCAAAAGTTGATAATGTTGTTATTGAAAAAGTTGAGAGTCCAAAAGTTGATAAGTTTGTTATTGAAAAAAATGAGAGTTCAAAAGTAGATAAAGTTGTCGTCGGAAGAATTGAGAGTCCAGAAGTTGATAAAATCGTTATTGAAAATATTGAGAGTGTAAAAGTTGATAAGGTTGTCGTTGAGAAAATTGAGAGTCGAAAAATTGATAGAGATGTCGTTGAGAGTTCTAAATCCAAGGGTCCAAATGTTGTTAGTAGAAAAGCCAACAGTTCGTGTTTTGTCTCCGAAGAGGATAGTGTTGTAAAAGGGAAAATAGAGAGAATCCAGTGTCCAAATTTCATCGAGAGTAAGGATCGTGTTATAGTTCAGAACGAGATGATAAATAGTGCAGAAGAAATCCATGTGAGTATTCCAGTAGAAGAAATCCAGTGTTTAAGTTCAAGTGCCCAAGGTATTGTTTGTGTTAAGTCGTGCATGAAAAATTCTGTAGCTAAAGAAGTCAATCTCGTCAAGGATCATTTCCATTATCCATGTACCAGTGGTGAAGTTTCCATTTCGATTCCAATAGTTGTACCCTCGGAGGAGGAAGATGCGAGTTTCAAATCAATCCAGGTAGGAGATGTAGTTTTTCATAGAGAAGATATCCAACAGTCAGTATCAATGGCACACAGGGACGAAAAAGAGACGCCGACGACAGTGTTAAAAAATCAGAGTCCGACACCAGAGAGAGATAAAGAATATTTAATTTGTCAAAAAAATAGCATTATACAACAGTATCCAGCAGAGATAAAATTTGAAATGGATGGGGAATGTTTCTCGATAACAACAAGAGTACAAGAAGAGGATCGTTTTAGCAGAGTGATAGAATTACTTCGATTTGACCATTTGAATAGTGAGGAGATTAAAGAGGTAGAAAGTTTGATAAAAGGTGCCGCTGACATATTTCATTTGCCAGGCGAGATATTGCGTGCTACAGATGTAGTTACGCATAAAGATCCGACATCGGACGATTTTCCGGTAAATTCAAAACAGTATCGTTTTCCCGTGATACATAAGGAAGAAATAAAGAGACAGGTAGATGAGCTGTTCGAAGCAGGGTTAATACGAGTATCCAAGTCTCCTTATAACACACCTGTATGGGTTGTGCCAAAGAAGCCGGATTCACAAGGAAATCCCAAGTGGAGAATGGTTCTTGATTTTCGTCAGCTGAATGAAAAAACGATAGGTGACGGATGTCCGTTGCCGAATATAATCGATATTTTGGATCAGCTAGGGGGTGCACAGTATTTTTCGGTTTTTGATTTGGCCTCAGGATTTTATCAAATAAAAATGCATCCTGATGATTGCCATAAAACCGCATTCACGACTCCGTACGGTCATTACGAGTATGTCCGCATGCCTATGGGTCTGAAAATGCCCCTCCCACGTTTCAGAGAGCCATGGATATGGTGCTGATCGGGCTACAAGGGCAGGAGTTGTGTGTGTATTTGGATGATTTCGTGATATACGCAAGAACGTTGAAAGAACACACGGAGAAGTGTTTGAGGCTTTTCGATCGCCTAAGGAAAGCCAATTTGTCTTTACAGCCTGATAAATGTGAATTTTTGAAGAAAAAAGTTGTTTATTTGGGTCATATTATTAGCCGTACAGGATTGAGACCCGATCCGAGAAAGTTAAAAGCAGTTCATGATTTTCCTAAACCAGTCAACGTAAAGGGCATACGCCAATTTTTGGGTCTTACGGGTTATTGCCGTCGTTTTATTGAAGGGTACGCTCGACTGGCTAAGCCCTTGTCAACACTTTTGAAAAATGATGTCCCGTTTTTGTGGGAAAACAATCAGGAAGAAAGTTTTATTGAATTAAAAGAATGACTCTGTACAGAACCCGTTTTGATTTTTCCGGATTTTTCCAAACCTTTTGTTGTTACTACAGACGCGTCCGGTTACGCAATAGGAGGCATTTTGTCTCAGGGTCCAATAAATAAAGACAGACCAATAGCATACGCTTCGCGTACACTCAATGGGGCAGAAAGTAGATATGATACATATGAAAAAGAGGCTTTGGCGATCGTATATAGCGTTCTGCA
This sequence comes from Oxytorus armatus, assembly GCA_958009045.1. Lineage (NCBI taxonomy): Eukaryota > Metazoa > Arthropoda > Insecta > Hymenoptera > Ichneumonidae > Oxytorus > Oxytorus armatus. Next base: position 29,434,919 of record OY253745.1, on the reverse strand, counting down.
TTTTAGACCGTATCTTTATGGTAAACGTTTCACGCTTGTCACGGATCATAAACCGTTAATTTGGTTTAAAACCTGTAAGGACGGAAATGCACGAGTACTGCGTTGGAGACTAAAATTGTCAGAATATGAGTATGATGTCGTGTATAAGGCGGGGAAAACAAACGTTAATGCGGATGCGTTATCCCGCAACCCCGTCGACATTGAAGAGGAATTAACAGAAGAAGAAATTTTTGTAACAAACGTAAGGAAAAGCAAGCGTTTAACCGACCAGGAAATATTAGATATATTAGAGCAGGAGGATAATGACAGCGAATGTGGAAGCGATATGGAAGATATCCGCGCCGAAGAACATCCAGAGGTGCAATGGCGAGAGTCATTGACCTCGAAAGAACTGGCCGAAAGTGAAACGAGTTCCTCATTGCTAGACGAAGGAAACGTGACATCTGGTATACCACTTGAAGAGCCACCAGACGACAGGGCACAATTCGAAGATTCCTTGCCACTGTCGAGTGCTGAGACCCTCGACGCATCCTTACGACCTTCGACTACCTGTATTCGTCGGCTTACTAGAAGTCAGTCCAAGATGAAACAGAAGTCAAATTTTTCACAGAGCAAGAATATAAATGAAGTAAACGAAGTTACCGATAACATCAAGAGGAACAAAACTTCCGACTCCTCGGAAGATACAGCGTCCGAAGATGAACAGATAAGACGACCACAGAGGAAGAAGGGTAAGATTTTGCCTTTAAGAGATTCCGAAGAAGACGAAAGTTCATCGGATTCTGAAGACGACAATGAAGAAGAGAATAGCATCCGTGAAGATAGCCATGAACATTGTATTAGAGACACCAACGAAGAAACTTATAACACGTCCAATAATAAAATACCGAGAATAATAAATGAAGAAACGATATCAGGAAATATTATCCAATCGCGAGATTTATTTTTTACACGAAAAGACACACTAGCATATTTTTTGAACATTCATGGGGAGCCTTTCGATCTCGGGTCCCGAAAACTAAGTGACCGTAGTGAGCTACCGTATTTTCCGGACCTCCAGCTAGGACAAGCCAGCGTTGTAAAGCGAGGGAATAGGTACCACATTGCATTGACGGTTAGTAATGACTCAGGGGAAGGAATGGCATTGAACCTCGGGCATATTAAAAGTGTAATATTTGGTTTACGTGAAATTTCAGACAAATTAAAAATTCAAAGTGTTAGCATTGCAAAAACGGATTCTGTGGGTAACGTTCCTTGGGACACCATTGCTACAGAATTACGGTTGGGTCTTTTAGGATGTAACGTCAAAGTAATTGTTTGTCACAGTATAATACGATATCCGAGTAGAGAAGAGCGTGAAGGAATAATGAAAGAAATGCATTGTTCAGCTGTGGGTGGACTTAGAGGGGTTGGAAAAACTTTTAATAGAATCAGACAATTCTATTATTGGGAAAAAATGAAAATAGATATTCAACATTTTATTCAACAGTGTTTACCATGTCAATTAAAGAAATGTGTTAGAGTCAACACAAAGCAATCTATGGTTATAACAGATACGCCAGGTACAGCATTTGATAAGATTGCAATGGATATTGTAGGCCCTCTGCCAAATGCAACTTCATCAGTTATTGCCGACGCGTTAGTTCAAAATTTTATTACTCTGTTCGGGGCTCCTAAAGCAATACTTACTGATTAGGGACGCAATTTTTTGAGTGCATTGATTCGAAGAGTAGCTAAAGTGTTTAAAATTAATAAAATTCGAACTACCGCTTTCCATCCACAGTCCAATGGATCATTAGAAAGATCGTATCACGCACTGGGGGAATATTTAAAACAATATGTGGGAAAAGAGTACGACTGGGACGATTGGGTAAACCTCGCAATTTTTAATTACAATACGAGTGTGCATGAGGGGACTAAACACACGCCCTATGCCTTGGTTTTCGGTAAACTAGCGCGAGTTCCATCGAGTGAACCGTTACGAGTGGAGGATAAATTGCCGGATTATGACAATTATCTTGTGAAACTCGTGACACAATTGCATGAAATACAAAATGTAGCGAGATGAAATTTAAATAGTGCTAAAGAGAAATCAAAAGAACGATACGATAAGAAGATAAACCCTCAGGTATTCAAGGTGGGAGAATATGCATTTTTGTTGAAAGGCCCCAAGTCGGGGAAATTAATTGATCATTATACTGGACCGCATGAAATTGTAGAAGTGATGGACAAACAGAATGTACGCATCAAAATACACCAGAATACGAAGGTCCTGCACGCAAACCGACTCAAGCATTCTCGGATATTACCTGCATGAAAAATGTGAATATATGCCGTATCAATAATGAAGAAATCAGCGAAGAAGAACAATTCGACCATTATAATATATGACCGTGATCGATGCTCTCAAGGACATATCAGATTGGGGTTTGACAGTCTAAACAATCTGTCGTCCTGCTGTGTTTTCCCAGTGAGAGGGGTTGTTGGCCACGGCCATCCATGTCATTCTTTGTGTATTTTGTTTTATTTTTTTTTAATTTTTATTTATTTTTTTTTCTTCCAGCTTCGCTTGAGAATAATTTAGGAATATGTTGCCAAGCTTATGTGTTGTTTCGCTTCGACGCTTTTAAGTTAAGATTGTTTATACTTTTCTGATGATTTTATGGGTGGGAAATAGAATATGACGTGTTTTGACTTCAATGTTTCCTAACATGAAAAGAATTGTACAAAAAAAAAAAGATGAATAAAAAAATATAATAATAATAATGGTAATGGAATAGATAAGTGAAAATATAAAGCTGTTAAATGAATTTCGATTGTTTGTTAGTATATGAAAGAAATGTTAGATATATAAAATTGTATCCGTCATAAGTGATTGTCAGATCTTATTCTGCAAAGTAAAAATTAGTTAAAGGAATAATTCCTTGCTTTGTTTAAATGCTTTCCTATATATATAGGTTCTTTGCTTATTATGATAACGAGTATTTATATCTTGAATCAGGAGGTATATGAGCAAAAGAATTGAGTAAAATTGTATTCAATGAATTCTGCACTAAATAATTAAAGGTCATATTTTCAAGGGTAACAGGCAAGGGGGGGTTCTCCCTAATCACTATTTGTTCCTGCTATTTAGAGAAGTGAGGATGATGTCTGCTGTTATCATGATGGTGGCATGGGGGATCCTTATTCCCTTGCCGGGTGAGGCGATAGTAGGATATGAGTGCAGGTCATCAGCACCCAATATAACCACTCTATCCCTTCTGAATGTGGATGAATGTGACATACCGTCACCGATATTGAACATAACAACAGTGCACATACAGTTTCTGCAAATAGACGATTATACATCGGTTCGCGTACGACAATGTAAGATCGAAATTGCTCGCACTATACGAAAGTGCGGAATGTTCTCGCACACTAGTGACGTTTTAAATGGTATTGCTTCATATTTGGTGGACGTTTCACGAGAATCTTGCATACGTATGCAGTAGTACGGTTCGGTAATGATAGACAAAGATCAAATTTCGGGACTAAAACCAAACGAAACTTCGCGATATCCTTTAACTCTGGGGGGACGCGTGGGAGTAGATGGCGAGTGCATGGGAGCAGTATACTCTGACCCATTCGGTAGTTGGGATGAAGTGATAGTGCAAGCGGACGTTAAAATCATGCTGCGGGATTGTCAAGCTAGAGTGGGGGTAAAGAATAATAGGGTATATCTGAACACGGGAACTCGATGTGATTTCAATAAAGGACTCTGTATGGACGGAGAAGATGGACCCACATTTGACTTATTTTGAAGTAAGGGAAGGTCCGGCCCACCCCACAGCAGCAGTCCATCGAAGAAACACAACAATATTCTAATTTTTATATTCTCAAGTTTTTTTTTATTACTCTCCTTTGTGTTATTCTTATCAATAATAATACTATCATTATTCGTTTTTGAAATATTATATACATATTCTATCTAGATTCTAATTTCGTTATTCTCAAGATAATGGCGTTATATCATTTTATCATTTCATTTTTTATTAATTTCGCTAGAGTTTTGAAATTAAGGATTGAAAGTAAAGGAAGAAACATTTTTTTTTTATTCTGACTAACCCTATAATCATTACTAAGGTCGTCGTTTCCGGAGTGTGCTCTCATTATGCGTGATCATATACATCCATACCCACGCATATACACCCGGATCCAACGAGAATTTTCCATTTTTATTTTATTTTGTTTTGTTTTTTTTTATATATTTTATTTTTTAATATTTTTTAAAATTTTGCTCCTTTCCATTTTCATCCCAGAATTCGACATGCCCCATTCCTTTTTCCTCACTTCCAAGATCCAGATCCATCATTTGAAGAATTTAGGCATTTTGCCTTCGTAACGTAGAATCATAATTATGTTTACGTCATTTGATATCTTCATTTTTCTATTTTTGAGTCATTGCATTTGTCTACCGAGGTGCCATTGCATTTGAATTATAAGGCATCATATCTCGTTTCCTCATTTGGTGACTACTGTCGAGATATTGCAAGTACAGTAGTGTTCATTAAAAAGGAGCATAGAATTGAGTTTTCTCCGATAACAGTTGGATAAGTCTAAAAACAGTATAAATAGAATCAATCAAATATACATTAGAGTCAGAAAGAAGCAAGAGAGGAAGGAGTGGAGGAGCATCGGAGAGGCAATCTTTGTGCCATTGGAGAGGAATATCAGCGCACACTGAGAATCAAACAGGGAATCTATGGAAGAAAAGCGTCAAGAGCTTTAAGAGGAATTTTATCACCGGGCGTTGTACGACGTGCGAAGAAATCAATGCCGATTGACCAAGATCAGCGATGAAAGAGAAGAGGCATGTACGCCGAATGGCTCTTACATATTATCATTTTGTATTGTTTGGTTTTCCTGTTTTTGTTCGGGTTTTGTTTTTTTTTTTCAGTTTATAGTTCATATGGATCCATGATGAGCTGACCCAGGGTAACAATTGTATGGGCCTCTGCCGAGGTCGAGCGCCGTTCTTCGAAGCGACGCTCGTTTAAGGGGGGAGGTGTTACGTCCTGCGGCTTTCGGGAATTTTGCAACGATTCGAAATTGTCAGTATAAGGCAATTTTCGGATACTCAATAGAACGATCACGAGAGAGGAAGATAATTTATTTTTCTCCTTTCAACACCGAGTAAGAGTGCGAGTATGCGTCGAGATAGTCACCCACACCAACACGGTCACGCATCAACGTGAATCTCTGGCCGGCGACACAACGACGCCAGCAATATCAATGGTGAAAAATAACAATTTCTTTATCATCAACGTCAAGAGGAAACATCGATTGAGCTAGCGAGAAAAAACATTGGAGATAGTATTGGGTTACTCTAAAGTGTTGGTGGGCCTTTGTGCCAGAGCGTGAGACCCATGCGTCGAAATCGTCATGCGCGCGTGGCACTACTACCAGGCCATTGACTCATCGATACCCTCGAAGACACTACAGTGCGTGTACAATAATATACCCAAGTGTGACGGTGATAGAAGGCGTGCATTTCTTTACCAATGAAAAGAACAGTGTTTCCTTTTTCTGGACAATAAAACTATATGACTATATTTCCCGAAAGTGCGCGAGTGAAAATGTATTGTAACAGTAATGTAGATTCAAAGCATGAGCATGATACCTGGGTCAGGTCGTCAGGGGTATTAGGGATAAATATTGCGTTATACGTTTGCGAGCGAAATTATTAGATCCTAATGTGGGAATTCGCGTGAGCTCCAATTGGTCAAATTATTAATTCGTTATTCACCTTATCTAGAGGCATATATATATATTCTCCTTCTGAGAATTATATTTCTTTTGACATTTTGTTTTATTTACTCGTGCCTTCAGCGTTGGTTTATTCAAGATTGCATATGTGCTGGTTGTTTAAGGGGAGCTCAGTTTTGTTAATACGATCTTCAGAATGGAACATTCGAGACGGAGTTGGAAATTATGGCAGATAAGGACGGCGTGCATGAGTCTCGGACGTGGTCGATGAATTGGGGTAGTGGTTGAACAGTGAACAGGACCCTTGTTGGAGAAAGAATTTTAAGCGGTCACCCGAAACTTTCGACGGTGTCATAAATTTAACAAACTCTTCCGAGAACTTCGGGTGAAATCAATGATATCGATTGATTATAAACATCCGCTGATAGAAAGAGACGTTATCCAGATCCGGAACACGAAACCACGACTATGAGAATATTGATAAAAGTTTGACATGGCATAGAGTTCGATTGGAGTGACGAGACACGGCCTGGAGAGCTTTGTCTCTGGGATCGGACCGGCAATATAACTATCCTCGTGCCCATGGCGGTCTTCGTCGCACGAGTCACCACGGGATAACGCGATCTCTCTCGCACCGACACGACATATGGCAATAGCTAGCTTTCAACGCCTAGAGACAGCGATACCAGGACCACCAACGTTATGGACATAGACCCGTCATGAACATGGAGAGAGAGAGAGAGAGGGACGACATAACAAACGAATGTCCCCTCAACAATGAGCTCTTTTTTTGCCAACCAAAACATGAACAAATTAAATTGCAGAAATTAAATGACCAATTGATGCTCGAGAGAATTTTCAGGAAACTCATAAAGTAATAAATGTAGTTTATAATTATTAATATAGGCAGTGTGTGTGTATGCGTTAAAAGGAAGGATCGCATTTAAATTTTGCATGAAAACAAGGTATGAATGGTGATTGCGAATGAATTTAAAGAAAATGCGTAAAAATAATAATACTACTTTAAATTTTTTCTTTAATTAGAATCATCATAAATATATTTTAAATTCAATTAAAAGTAATTACGCATGATAAAACGAGAATATTCCACATTTTGGACAGAGTAATAATGTTGACAGTTAAATAAAAGATGCATGTATTTTAATAACCCTTTTTACATTGGAAACTTAAAATTTGCAATGAATAATAATAACTTTAATACGCGATTACAAGGAATGGAATGAGAAAAGAATAGAGAGAGAGAGAGAGAGAGAGAGAGAGAGAGGGAGAGAAGTGAAATAAGAAAGAAAGCGAAGACACCGCGAGAACCAAGAAAGGAGAAAATTGTGACGAAGAGGGATGGATGCAGAGAATGAGTGTGAGACAGAGAAATCATATGTAGAGTGAACGAGAGTATAGTGTGAGAGTAGGAAAAGAGTGCAGGAGGGGTCAGGCTATGCGTAAAGACATACTGACCCACAGCGCCTTCGAAATGAGGGGTAGAACGAGAGAGAAGGAGAGATGGTCCGGAGCATGAGTATGAGAGAGATAGCGAGAGTTGTGCTAAGAGTATGGACGTTAGAATGAGAGAGGAGGATGTGGAAATGTGTGAGTATGAAAGAGATGGAATGATTTTTTGTTAAAAGAATATGAATATAATAAGAGAGCGGGGTTTATTGCAATTTACCTTGCAAATCAATTATTGTAAGCAATGTAAGAATGATGTCAAGTAAAGTTAAGGGTATATGTAAGTTAAATTTTAAGATAATTTTGATTATATAGAGTCATATAGTCCTCCTGAATGCGAGGTGGAGGTGGAGGGAGAGACCCATCGCGTCTTAGAGTATGGAGGGCGCACTGTCCCACCACCGAAGCTAAGCAGTCTAACGAAGGCTATATAATGACGGGTCATTGGCCAAATCAGGCAGTTGGTTTTTCGTCGAGTTCGTTTTGAGAGTAGCTGTTGGAGTTAGTTGGTCGTTGTTTTGGGGAGTTTGCAGTACAGTTTTTTCGTGCAGTTCAGTTTTTCGTCGAGTACAGTTTTTTTTGGAGAGTAGTAGAAAAGTAGTAGAGTTCGTCAGTTCGTTGTTTGGGGAGTTTGAAGTCTACAGTCTTTGGAGTTGAGAAGTGCAGTACGTATCGGAGTCGTAATTTGGACAATACAGTTTTTCGTCGAGTTCAGTTCAGTTCAGTTTTTCTTTCATTGAGTACAGTACAGTTTTTGAAGAGTAATAGAGTAGTAGTAGAGTGTTCGTCGGGGTACGTTTTGGAGACAGTTTAATTGTCATGACTTCTCGTGGTAGTACGGTTTTATATTTTTTTGACAATCTCTTATTTCTTTTTTTGAGAATCTTTTATATTTTTGAATCACTTCAGTTCGGGAATTCGAGATTCTGACAATAAGTGATTGCGGCGTGTTGAAAACTCCACGCGGATTTATTTTATGATAAAAGTTGTAAATTGTGTGGCGAACGAAATTATAAATAAAAGTTTGTGAAACGGAAAGACAGCGATTGTGTTTAATTCATCGACATCGCCAATCCACATCATTTCATTTCGAATTATCGCATCACCCGAGGGAAAGGAATTCACATTCTTGAACATCGCTCCAGGTTCTGGCCATTTACCATCGTTTCATCAATCCACATCGTTTCGTTTCCGTTTTCATTTTTCATCACACGAGTAAGTACAAAAATGGTTTTCCTTTGCAATTTATTCGTTTCGATTTGCGCCATGCCGCACCGTCTCATTCCCCGGACGACAACCTCACCCGTAAGCGAATTTATTGTTCCCATCGAAAAGCTCCTTGCGGACTCCTTTGAGAGGTTTTCCAACTAATTTAGAGTCGACGTTCTTTTTGTCCGTATAGTGGTTTTCTTGTGCGCGTGATATTCATGATTAGTTTAATTCTTTAAATTCCAAGTTCCGTTCGTGTTTTATCCTTCGGGAATTCTCGAGGTGTTTTCCCCATTTGCCACCCGTTAGTTGATCTCATGCGCCGAGCATGCACCTCGTAGCTATACGGTGTCCGGGAAGTACTCCGCGCGTTAAAATTTGTTCAGGCTCAAGATTAATTTCGTGATTTCGTTTTCCGCGATGATTTAAGGGGGAATTAATTGAATTTCCATAATTTCTTTACTTCTTTTATTTTTATTATTTGACTTACTACAGCCGCTTATAGTCAATATGGAGCAACTTCAAGTTCGAATTGCCCTTATGGGAATCGTGATAATTCTATTGGTTGCCATTGGTTTTAATGGCTTTATCAATGTGTATGGAGCATCGACGGGAGAGTCTCCCTGAAAATCATCCATCTGTGTGTTTTCTCCCATATTAGGGTCCTTTAAGTTCATCCCTGCGCGAACTATAAAATCAAATCTATCAATGGAGCTTTATAAATTATCATCATAAAAATTTGTTTTAATAATCATGGTTAACGACATGTTATGTTCTGAAAATTCGCGAAATGTTAAAATGCAATAGAAAATTTATATCTTCCCTTCATAATTACAAATTTGCACTCTCCGCCCATCCCCGAGCAATTTTCCGCAAGGTTAGGCTCGAAACAGGGCATCTCCCTGACTGTCATCGATTTATCTCGAAAACGTGTAAAGGGGGAGCGTGCTCTCCTTGACCGAGATGAGAAAGTCGTAAGTCAGGACGTAACAAGAGCTTTTTTGTAGAAAATCAAATACGCTGTAAAAGAGTTCTGATATATTTTTTCCGAAAAATACGTATTTTAGTCACACAACAACAATTTGTTAAAAAAAAAGAATTTTTCTCAAAAATATGTCTGGAAAAATTATTATTTCTTATAGATATTTTCGGACAAGACATTATTATCATCATTATCATTATTTGGATGAATATTATTATACTAAGAAATTAAATTATTCGCAAAAGAAAAATACTGATAGATAGATAGATAGACTGTTTATTACCCGCTATGCGGGGTACAGTGCGGACTCCCGCTCCGCTCACATATTCCATTACTTATATCTACTTTACTCTATCTTACTCTACGTTCTATTCTACCGAGAGAGAGAGACATCTTCCCATTTCTCACTTTTCCTCCACACAAATTCTACTCATTCATACCCGGACTTCCGCTTCCGCCGCTCTGTCACTGCTGCCCCCTTTCTTCCCCGCACTCCCCTCCCTCCCACTCAACACTCTCCCCTTCGCTCGCCTCTTCAGCTTTCTATTCTCTCTAGCCACCTCTCTCCTAGCCCCTCGTCGCCCAACACGTTCCCCCTTGCTTCTTGCCATACTCTATACCTACCCCACCCCGTACACTCTTCCTATACATGCTTCCAGGTTTCCTCCTGCATACCACACTTCCTACATCTCCTTTTTTCCTCCGTCGCCCAGTACATTGTCCCCCTCATCTCCTCCCCCAGTCTAAACCTTACCAACCTCTGCCATCTCTCTTCCGCCCATCCCTTCCGCCGATATCCCGACACCCCTCTTCCTTTGACAAACTTATATTCTTTGTTCCCACTCGCCTCTATTATCCTCATCCACCTAACTTCCTCCTGTCCTACTCTTTCTATCCTCACCATGTCCTCTCCTCTCATCTCCCCCTCCTCCCACTTCCTGACTACCTCTTCCCCGTCCCAGTCTCTTCGCTCGTAGTACTTCCTCCTTTCCTCCTCCCACCCTTCATTTCCCCTCCCTCCTCTCGCCCTCCTTTTTATTTATTCCCAGCACCTTCTTGCCAGCTCCCCCCTCCGCCCTCTGCGAACTTCTTTTCATACCGCCATGCCCTCATTCCCGCTCTAGCCTCCAACGCGTCCCTCTGCAACTCCTCCCTCAGCACATAACCTGACCCCCTTCTTGTCACCCCCAACACCCATCTCATGTACCTTTCGTGCACCCTTTCCACCTCCTCTCTTCCTTCCCATCCCCATATCTCTACCCCATATCCCAGCACCGGCCACACCAACTTGTCAAGCAGCCACAACCTTCTGCCCCATTCCTTGCCGAACTTCCGCTTTCCTATCCCCCACACCTGCCCCAATGCTTCACCGTCTTCTCTACCCTCTCCTCCACGTGATGTTATTGATCCCCATTCGCCCTCACCACGTACCCTAAATACTTGTACCTCCTCACCTCCTCTATCCCCTTCCCCTTCCACCGCCATTTCACTTTCTTTTTTCTGCCCCCCCTGCCCTGCACCTCATCACCTTCGTCTTCCCTATATTTACCTCTAACCCTTTTCCATCCATGTACCGTTCCAATTTTCCTATCGTTCCCTTCAATTCTTCCTCCCCTCTTGCCATCATCACCAAGTCATCCGCATATGCCAGCGAGTACACTTTCCCACCCCCCTCCAGCACAACCCCACCCCAAAGTCCCCTTGCCAAGTCTTCGTCCAAATCCGCCAATAGCAATATAAACATCTACGGGCTTAGCGGGCACCCCTGCCTCACCCCCCTCGCCGGCCAGAACCTCTCTCCACACTCCTCTCCTACCTTCACCCTCCCCCCGTCTCCTTCAAAGCCTCCACGCACCTTACTATCAGCCCTTCTCTTACCCCCCTATACCTCATACTCTCCGTCAACTTCCCCCTGTCCACCGAGTCAAAAGCCGCCTTCAAATCCACGAACAACACCAAATTTCTATTTTTTCTTCTTATTTCCCTGTTCACTATGTAATTCAACACATATATATTATCCATGATCCCCATCTCTTCCCTAAAACCCGCCTGCCTCGGCGGCAACATCCCCTTTTCCTTCACATCGCGCTTCAACCTATTTCTCAGCACCCCTGCGTACACCTTGTACGCTGATTGCGTTAGAGTCACCCCCCTGTATTCCTCCACCGTCTCCCCTCTCCCTTTCTTTACCACCGGCACTACTATTCCTTGTTTCCACCCTTCCGACCACCCTTTCCCGCTCCACACCCTCCAACACAACCTCCACAGACTCTCCATCACGTTTTCCCCTCCATGCCCCGCACCTCGCTCGGTATCCTATCCTCCGCCATGGCCTTCCCATCCTTCAGCTCCCCCACCACCTTCCACACCTCCTGTCTTGTCAGCTCCTCCTCTCCCTCATCTCCCGGGTTCCTTTCCGCCTCACCCACCCTCCTCTCCCCCCCACAGCCCTCTGAAATACGTATCCCACCCCCGCATACCTACTCCTCTGTTCACCCCCTTCCTTCTCTTCTGCCCCCTGTTTATTACCGCCCACGCTTGTCCCTCCGTCCTTAACCCATTTATCTCCTCTTCCCACCTCCTCATTTCCTCTTTCCTCTTTCCTTCGCACAACCTTTCATACCTCCTCTTCTCCACTTTGTACTCATTCTCATTTTTTCTTCCCCTCCTCCACTCCAACAGTTCCTTTCTCAGCCTTTCCTTCCCTTCTCTGCACTTCTTGTCCCACCAACTTTCTCTCTGGTCCCTCCTTTTCCCTCCCTCCGACTTAATCATTGCCTTACTTATCCGATAGGATAAGTAAGGCAATGATTAAGTCGGAGAGGCGATAGCCTCTCTCCATCCTTCCTCCTCCCACCACTAGTCGCCAAACTCCTCTTTGAACCGTCTTCTCCCCTCGTCATTTCAGCACCCTCTCCCCCTCCACTCGCCCTTCCGTCCCTTTTCCTTCCTCTTCTCCCACTTCCCTCTTCCCACCTTCACCCCTAACACCATCGGCATGTGGTCTGAATCCACCTTGCCTTCCACTTCTAGCTTCTTAATCCTTTCCAACGCTCTCTCCCCCGCCACCACGTAATCAATTACGGACCTACCTCTTCCTCCCGCATACGGCCATTCTCCCTCTTCACCCTCTTCCGCCCCTCCATTCAATATCCCCCAGCCCCTTTCCCTTAGAAACCTCACCCACCTTTTCCCTTCACCCGTTTCAACCCTGTCCTTTGACTTCCTCTCAGTCTCCCCTTGCCTGTCCTCACCCAGCTGCCACCACTGCCTTATCCCCCCCGCCGTCCACGTTCTCACATTGAAATCCCTCCCGATTACCATTGTCTCCTCATTCCCCTCCTCCTCCATCCATTTCGCCATCATACTCATCTTCCTCTCCAAGTCCCCATTCACATATACCCCGATTACCCACCACCAGTGCCTCCCCAGCTTTACCCTACACTCCATCCATTCTTCCTCCCCTTTCCTTACCTCTCCTACCTCCACTCCTTCCTTAACCCCGATCACCATCCCCCCTCTCGCCATGCCATTTCCTCTGCTTTTTACCGCCTCCTGCACCTCCCATCTTTAGCCTCTCTTCCACTTCTCTCTTATCCCTTCCCACACTTTCAAGCCCATCCACGTCTCTATCAGTACCACCACTTCCCAACTCCTTAACCCCCCCCCCCCAGAACTCCTCATCCTTATTTTTTACTCCTGCCACATTCCAAAACCCAATTTTTAATGTGCCCTTCCCTCTTCCCCCTCCCCTCCGCTCCTCTCTACCCATCCTCCCCGGCCCCTCTTCACTCCCTCTTTCTCTTTATTACTGCCCCCCTCCCCCCTCGTCGCCCTTCCTACCGGTCCCCCGCCCCGTGCCGCCATCCCTTTGCCACCTCGTCCGAAAACTTCCACTTATTATCCACCCACATCTTCATGTAGTCCACCCTTACCGTTTTCCCTTTTCTCCTCTCCATCTCCGCCTCCCTCTCTATCCGCCATTTCACCTCCCGCTCCATCCGCGTCAAGTCGTCCTCCACCCATTCTTTATCCCCTCTCAACTTCCCCTTGGCCATCATGACCTCTCTCTTCTCATCTCTCCCCTCCAGCTCCATCAACACCATCCCTCTCCCCTCTCCTTTCACTACTCCACACTCCTTTCACTATCACATTTTTCTTCCTCTTTTCTCTCTCGTCCCTGTCCATCCTCAGCTCCAATTCTCTTATCCTCCTTCCTACCTTCTCCCCCTTTCCCTTCCCCAACCGCACCGCCGACCCGCCCGCTTCTTCCTCTCTTTCCTTGCAACTCTCCTCTATGCCCTCCACCCTTTTTTCCAACTCCTGTATCCTATTTCTCATGTCCTCCCTTTCCCTAGAAAAATGTCCCTATCCTGCTTCCCCTTGCCCCCATCTTTCCCTTCTAATGTTACCGCTTTCCTCTTCCCTGTTAAGAACTCTGCTAAGTTCCCCTCACTTCCCGCCCGCTCTCTCGCTAGCCTCAACACATTCGTCGGTCTCCCCCTCTTCTTCTCCTCCTCCACCTCACTGTTACCCGCCTCGTCTCCCATCGTCTCTTCCTACCGTATCTACCTCTCCTCTCTTACCTTCACTGTGCCTTCAAATTTATAAATAAAATAAATAAAATAAATACAATAAATAAAATCAATACAAAAAATAAGATAAATAAAATAAATAAAATGATTAAAATAAATAAAATGAATAAAACAAATAAAAAATTTATAAGATTTTATCTATCCATGAAAACCCGTCCAAATTTATTCATCTTTAACATTGTTAAATTTGCATATTTTTTACAATTACCAAAATGTATTCATTTCCCATTCTGGTAGAATTCGTTAATTTTTTTTTTTCTTGTATTTGTTAAAATTTATTTGAATTGATACCATCACAGTGCCTCCTCGCTTCCTACCTTACCCAAAATCCTCCTCTCTTACCGACCGCTAACACACCTACTTCGTTCCTTTCCCTACTTAGTTCCTTTCCTGGCCACCTTCCTCGTACTGCTTTTCCGCTACACCACACACGTCTCCCTCCGTACTCCTTGCCTTCTCGCCGCCCTAACCTCCAACTAGCATTCTCCACCCTTATTCGTTCTTATCCCCGCATACCTATTATCTGCCCCTTTACAACTCCCCCTTCTGTACCTACGCACCTACCTTTCGCACTCCTATAATCCTTGCCCTCACCACTATGCCCTGATTTCTTTCCCCTGTCACGCACTCTGTCCACTTACCCTGTCACCGGAAACGGAAGTCCAAAAGAAAAAAAAACTACTGTTAATCAAAATATTTCTTATTAGCTATTGCGATTTGAAAGTATAATAACACAGATAACCTCATCAATTACTTAAATTTGGCGATCTTTGGGTATCCAATGGAGTAATTAATTTTTTTTTGTCACACGAGGCGCTCAGTGTAATCAATATATTTTAGAGATTCAATCATCTTGTTCTTTAAGTTTTAAAACTATCGTTCGACCACATCTGCAAACCAGTCATATTTCTGTGATTTTGTATTGATGTTAAATTTGAGTTAAATCTGTTCGGAGTTATCGGTGTCTATCGGCACTCATCGGCATGACGGACATTCGACAGCGCATCCGCGCATCGCCTCTACGCGTGCGCCAGGCTTTCGGCTAATGCCCCGTCATGGATGAAGTGCCGTATGTGCGTGGACATGCGCTCTCCATCCACGGCAGGACCCCTCGCCGACGGTCGGTTTGACAACGATACGCGATGAATTGTGGAAGGAATCACACCACGCTGCCCGGTCTGGCGTCTGAATTTTCAGTTTCGGCCATCTCGAAGAGATATATAGTACGATCAACCGGTGGTTTTTGCACGTGTTTGGCCTTTGCATTCGCTTTCAAAAAAGGGATTGACAATTGTTATCGGAAAATTCGTGCCCTTTTCATTATTGTAAGAATTGTAAAACTATATCTAGACATTAATATATGAATTGTGGAACTTCCGTGACGGCAAAATTATTCATTAATAAAGGAAAACAATCAGTTTAATCAAAGTTAATTAACGGTGATGCATAAATACAGTCCACTATAAATTTTCGGTCACAAACTCGTTCATTATTTTCTTCTGACCAGTGCCATATATTTATCGCAACTATTTTGCTCGCATTAGTTCTACGATTATTATTACTATTAGTTTTAAGTTTACTTTATTCTATTCAATTGTGTTCAGTGCCCGTTGGTGCGATTATTTGTGTGTGAGAAAATAAAATACCATCGTTGGTGACAACATTCGAAACGAATAAAATAACCATTACGTGAAGTTCGTTTTTTTGTTTGTTTGACAATTGTCGTTTAGTTTTCTTTGAAATAGAATTGATAAATAACATCAGTTATTCAATACAATGGCATCTGCTCCGTCTTTCCCTCACGAGATTTTCTTAATTGGTGATATCGACACCCAAATTTACGGAATTAAATAACCGAGTCTTTTGCAAGTTTTGAAGGTCTTATTTTACAATCTCCGAGAAGTTAAATTAAGTTTACGAGAAGGCACGAAGTTAGTAATAAATAAAGTCACTGTTTTTTGGGAAAAAGCTTGTTTAACTGTTCAAGCGGAAAATCGGTGCATTGAAAAATTAGAGAGGTTCTACAATGAATGGAGGAGTTTACAAAAAAGTGCAGGAAAATCATACAACTCAGAAACAGAAAAATCATTTTCTTCAAAACTCAATAATTTATTTGATATTGCTCACCAAAATGTGTTTGAAATGGTCGACGAGCAAAGAAAAACATTTTTATTGAACTTACTCGAATGGATTGGTACTTACAATTATTATACTTATAATTATTGGTACTTACTCGAATAGATCAATAGAATCTGGAGAATCGTTCGGTTTTAATTTGGATGACCATGATGCAGGACCATCTCAAGCTAAATTAATACGTGGAAATATTAATGTCGTTAACGATAAAGTTGTTGCTGTTCTTGATAAATGTATAATAACCGATCGAAATGCTGTTCATCTTATAGCTACTATAGCTGAATCACTTAATCATGATCTAACTTTATTAGTTCTCAATAGATCATCCATTAGACGGAGTAGAGAAAAATTACGTAAAGCAAAAGCAGAAAATATAAAAAAAGTATTGATCAATGCAGATTTAAATTCAGTAGTTTTACACTGGGATGGGAAATTACTTCCTAATTTGCTAAAACGTGAAGAATTGGGAAGACTGCCTGTTGTTATAACTAATGGTAAAATTGAGAAACTTTTAGCCATACCTGAATTAGAGGACGGTAAAGGAAAAACCCAAGCTGAAGCTATTTATGCAGTACTTGATGACTGGGGTCTTTCGCAAGCAGTAAAAGCATTGTGTTGTGATACGGCAGCCTCTAATCTAGGTCCAATGAAAGGTGCAGCATTTTTATTGAAACAAATTTTAGAACAAGATATTCTATTTCTTCCGTGTCGGCATCATATATATGAATTAATTCTAAGATGTGTTTTTGAAGAGAAAATGCCTATTACTATTGGTCCTAATGTTCCTATGTTTAAAAAATTCAAAGATTCCTGGGTTCAACTAGATAAATCTAAATATGAAAGTGGCATTGAATGTGAAGAAATAAGAATAGCTTTAATTCATAATGTTGATGAAATTCACTTTTTTATAGAACAAACTTTAGAACAAATTCAATCTAGAGATGATTACAATGAACTTTTGGAATTGACACAAATATTTTTGGGCATTACTCTCTCTCTCGAGGGCTCAAATTCAGATATCCAGGAGCATATCATCGTGCTCGCTGGATGTCTAAGGCTATATACTGTTTAAAAATATATTTGTTTCGTGAAGAGTTTAAATTGACAAAAAAAGAAGAAGATGCAGTCGCTGACATTTGTATCTTTATAGTGTCAGTTTACGTGAAAGCTTGGTTAACATCTCCAATCCAGCTGAAGCTCCAAATCCCGACTTGAATTTTTTGAAAAAACTATGTGATTACAAAGTTCATGATGAAAAGCTCTCTCGTGTAGCAATAAATAAATTTAAGAATCATGTATAGTACCTTAATCCGGAAACAGCTGCAATGTCTTTTTTTGATGAAAAATTATCAGTCGACGTGAAATGGAAAATGGTATTTGCTCTGAATGCGAGTAACGAAATTAATGGAGAGAGTTTTAAACGAATCCAGATTTCATTGCCAGAAATGAATACCTTGTATGATAAAGAGATTGATTATTTTACAACATCGCAATCACTGATTTTTTTTGAAAGACTCTATATTAATAAAGACCTTTTGACAATCGATCCTGCTATGTGGCTTGGAAATGAGTATTTTGAAAAGGGCCTAGAAATAGTAAAAAATTTGAATATAGTCCACGATACTGCTGAAAGAGCTGTTCATCTCATGAAAGATAACAATAATATTTTAACAAGAAATGAAGAACAAAAACAGTTTCTACTACAAGTCATTACAGAATATAGAAAAAAGTATCCTGATGCTAAAAAACAAACTATCATTTAACTTACTACTTTTACCACTAAAACTGTTCCTAATTTAAATAATTGTAAGTAATGTTAAATCAATTTTTTATAAATCAATATTATATTTTAGATAGCGTGATGAATCTTGTTTAGTTTCAACAAAATAATCTGATTTAAACTAAATAAACTAATTCAAAAAAATAACTGTTTCATAAATAAACTGGTTTTTGAAGAAAATGAATGAAAGATTTCTCGTTAAGAATTTATTTTTCCAAAAAAAAACTTTACTTCCCTTTTTCCGATAATCTTGTATTTTACTAGATATTTGGAGAAAATAGATTCGATTAATAATATTGAGAAGGATCTAAATTCTCAGCTAAAAAATCGAAGGACTCAAATTTCTTGAAAATATTTTTAAAAAATAGAGCTTTTAACAACGTTTCTAAATGAACAAAATTCAACTTTTCGAAAAATATCTGAAAAAAATAAATTTTTTCCAACAATTTGGTATTTTCCTACTGAAATATGCGGTTTAGGGAAGTGATAATGATGATAATAATGTTTCGTCCAAAAATATCTATAAGAAAAAATAATTTTTACAGAAATTTGTTTGAGAAAAATTCATTTTTTTTAACAAATTGATGTTTTGTGACTAAAATACGCATTTTTCCCCTTTGAGGCTTGTCCCCTTTACGTAAGAGGACCAGCCTCTACCTTTTCCATCGTTCATGAAACTCCCCTTAGCAGGAGTTCTGGCCATGTCTCTACCACCGCTGTCAGGATCTCGTTTGGGATGTTATCCGGTCCTGGTGCCTTGCCGGGCTGGAGTCGTTTTTTCCTTTCCTGTAGCTCTCCTATTGTAAAACCATCGATGGCTTCCTGGGTCGTCTGTATGGGTTGAATTTCCCATCGCTGCTCGAGCATCAGCTAGAGCTTGGAACCGCCCCTGTTGTTTTGCGGTTTCGAGTGCCTCCACCAGCCGGACTGTATCCAGGTTCCGCAGTATCCAACCAGCTTCTCCAGCCCTTGCACTTTCCCATGGGTCCTGATCCCTGGCTCCCTACCTATGCTGAAAAGCAAATATTGAGTGTGGCATCTTCGAGCACCTTCCCCTAGTGTTCTTGCAGTTATTCCTGCTGATGCAAGCATTACATCGACTACTCAGCTTGTTTGTCCCCTGCGGAACGTAAACTCGCTTCCTTCATTTACGACAACGAGGTCGACTCTAGCAATCACCTCCGATACTGCGTCTCCTCTCCGATCGAGTCTCCGGGATCCCCTACTCTGGTGACTTGCTGTTAAAATTGCCAGCTACAAGCACTTCTCCGGTAACAGTTCGAAGGCTATCTTCGAAGTTGTCAAGCTAAATCACAAAGTCATCTTAGTCCAGGTTTGGCGAAAAATAACAGCTATAAACTCGCATATCTTCTATTTCAGCCCACACGAAGTACGCTGTCGACTCGTTGACCGCTCCAACCCTCGTGTTCCTGCTTGTGGTAGCGGGGTGTTTCTTCACTCCTTCTTTTGTCTGCTCGTTTTATCGTTTCTTCCCCGGTGTCATCATCTGGGGAGGCGAAGTTGCGAGTCTTTTTTTTCCATGGCCGCCCTCCTGAGGACTACCCTAGGTGTTTCGCCTAATTGATCCGTTCTTGGCATCTCTTCCTGGTCCGGTTGGGAGACTCCATCTTCTTGTGAGGTAGTTTCACTCGGTCCCTGTGGTTCAATTGTGCAGCTTTTTGCAACTGCTGCGCATTTGCCGTTGCAGTTGCCCCCCGTTTCCGTGCCTAATCTCTCCAGATCCTGTACATACTTGGCACGAGCCTTAGCTAGCGTCGCTCTAAGCTCCATCAGGTGTTCGAAGTATACTATGGCCTTTTTCGCGGGTTCTCTAATAGTAGCGTGCACGTTATGGTATTTATCCAATACCTCGCCGATAGCCAACAGGTTGTCCTTCAGTTTCATCATCACCTTCGATTCCTGTATTTCAAGCTTCGCCAGCTTTTCCCTCGCTCAATCTGTACTGTTTTCATCCTCCTGTTTTTTGTTTTCTGTGTTGGCTGTAGCTGGCTCTATGGGATTGTGCGAGTGACTTCCCCCAAAATACTTGAGGCCGACGCTAACCACCGGGGCTTGCACCTGAGCGGAGTTGGCGGTGAAATTACTCTCTGTCTGAGAAATACTCACTTGAGGTAGTTAGTTTTTGTCGGTCACTACCATCTTGATTTTTTTGTCGAGGTTTCTTCCCCATGTCTGTTGGTACGCCGGAGGTATTTTAATTGCCTCCTATCCTCTATATCTAGAGAGCATTCCCCGATCCGCCACCGGGGAACGCACCACGTAGGGGTTACGGACGTCCCCCTGTGGTCTTTCTCCCCCCCCCCCCTCTATGTGAGTATGATCTGTCGCTCTGCTTAGTCGTTGTGTGAACGCAATTTTTCTGCTTCACTCTGCCCGCGGGCATTTTATTTTAGGTCTGAAGCGCGCTCCTATATGCTTTTCTGATTCTTCTGAAATATTAAGGTGAAAAGTGCATTATTCCTTAACCTAACTTTTGGCGTGGCTGATTTGGACGTTGATCATCGATCGTTTTTCGCACTCTCCGAGTATACGTGCTTCCCCACACCTCCGCGGCCGAAACATCTCAGCTGAGTATACGCACTGTTTGCCACGCTACGCTGTGCCTCTCTCTCTCTCTCTGCTGCGCACGCGCTCACTTACTTCCTCCACTGCGCTTGACTCACTGCTTACTACTGTGTGTGTGCTATCGCATATTTCCCTGCCGAACCAATACAGCTGACTCTATTCATCGATTCTCCGTCTTCTGGCGTATGACGTTGTGACTGTCTTCCGATTATCGCCTGCCCACCATATGCTGCTACCGCCTATACTACCGTGTACTACGCATCTGTTCTTGCTTTTCACTGTCGGAACTGTAACCTCTCTGTATGTCGAGTGAATGTGCTAAGTGTAAGAAGTCTACTGTCAATTTTAAGAGCTTGTGCTCGAGTTGCGGTAGGATCTTTCATCATGGGTGTGCAAAAAGTTACTTAGCATCTAGAGCTGTCAGTGATTTTTGTCTACTCAACATCACTATGCTTAACGTAAATGCCAGAGCGTTAAACAGCTCTCTTGAATCCCGTGCCGCCGTTTCGGCGTGATTGCAACTATGATTGCAAATACTGATTCTATTTTTACTTAGTTTGCTGCTGAACGACGCCAAGCGATCCGTAGCATTAATCGTACGCTACGCAGCTTATTCAAACGGTCGCATCGCACACAGCTGAAATTGAGAGTTTAGAGAGATCGAACGCCCAACTTCTACAAGAGATTTCGAACATAAAAGCTAGCATAGGGTCTCATTCGGCTCCTTCTGGTGAGATTGTTGTTGCTGGGTTATCGCCTGCTCTCGCTGGCTCTCATATCGACTTAGATAAGACAGTCTTTCACTCGCTTGGGTTAGGTGACCTCACTGGCCATATTTTAACTGTGCGCGCTCTTCCGGGAAAAAACCGACTTCAACCAATGATGATCTTATATCCCATGCCGCCCCGCCTTCTGGTGCCATGTCTCTTTACTTGATCGTTACCCTCATGTTTAGTGTAGTGCGAGATATTGTACTTAACACCAAGCGTGCGAAGCGTGATCTTAAAGTCGCCGAGGTATTTGGGAATGGTATGCGTCGGAGCCTTTACATTAATGAGCTGCTTCCTTATGATGTACAAACTCTTGAGTTAAACTGAAGCTCGGGCTGCGCTATGAGCTTATAAGTATGCATGGGTAAAAAACGGTTTCATTAGTGTTAAAAAGGATGATGCCCAACCTCAAATTAGTATCTCTTCTCTCTCCGATCTGGAAAAGATTGTGTGACTGCCGCCTCCATCCAGTCTTCGACGCTCAACTTCGCGCGCGCGTTCGTTCTCTCCTATTAGCCAGCTCAAAGTTGCTTAATTGAGCGCGAACTCGCTCCTAGCTCACGTCGACTTAGTAGGTAGTTGTACTAGCTTTATTCTAGCGGTAGGCGCCTGCGCACTATGTACTTTCCTGGACGGGTTTTTTCTAAGTCTTATTATTGTTAAGTGTAACTTTCAATTTATAGTTTGTAAGTTCAACTGTGTTATTCTTTTATATTACTTTGTGTTTTTTGCCTGATAGCATGGCTAAGGCATTAATTAATGTTCATAAATCTCTCTCTCTCTCTCTCTCTCTCTCTCTCTCTCTCTCTCTCTGTATTTACGCAGATTAAAAAATCAGTAACGGAGGAAGTGCAAAAACAATTAGCAAAATTTAGAGTAGAGTCCGAAAAAAAGGAGCAAACAAGTAAAAAACAACAGCCGGGAGAAAGTGTGAGACAATCTACAGAAACTTATGCGCAAAAAGCAGGAAAAAATAAAAATAAAAAAGTAGTCATCGAACCAACAAAAGGGCAAACGAGCAAGGGAACAGAGGGGGAAATAAAAAACCGAGTAGATATTATGAAAATGGGTATCGAAATTGATAGAATAGTAAAAGGACCAGGGGGGAGAATTATCTTGGATTGACAAAGAAAAGAGGACACAGACGCATTAAGCGTGGAATTAAGGAAAAACTTAGGGGACAATTATAAAATACTTGTGCCAAAAAAAAAGTGCCCAAAGATAAAATAAAAGGTATAGTAGACAAATTAAATGAAATAAATGAGGAAGAGTTGTTAAAGAAGATTGGCAAACACAACAGGCTAGATACTAGTAACGCAGGCTATAAAATTAAAATAACAAAGAAAATATATATAGAGGGGAAAGATGGAATGATGATTTTAGAAGTGGACCCACGTACACATAAGCAGCCAATAGAGAGGGGACGCATGAAAACAGGATCGGAAAACTGTAGAGTATGCGATTATGTAAGCATACTGAGATGCTACGAGTGTTGTGGATTTCACCACATAGCCAAAGAGTGCCGGAACGAGATTAGTTGTAGTAAATGCTCAGGGACCATAATGACAAAGAATGTAATGAAACAAATAAAAAATGCATAAATTGTGTGAGAAGTAAGCAAACATTTGGCCTAGAGGAATAGATGTTAATCATGATGTGTATGACATAAATTGTGAAACGTATAAAAAACCTATAGAACGGATCAGGAGGAACATACAATAGGAAATAGAATAGCAACGAAGAACCCCACAGATAAGAAATAAAACAACATTCTTGCTACTGTTAAACGCTCAAGGATTTCTGAAGCACAAAGAGGAAATAGAAAAAATAATATATAACATGAAACCTGATATCGTATGTTTAACGGAAACACATGTAATAGACGAAATTAATGAATATGAAATACAGATAGAAAATTATAACGTAGTAAGATGCGACACTGAAAACAGTAGCACTGGAATAGTATTAACATACATAAAAAGAAATATAAATTGTGAAATAATGACAAACCAAAACATAGAACAAAACACATGGATAAGTACAATGAAATTAGTAGGGAACAGAGACAATAATAATTATCTGTAATACATACCACTTGTCAAGTACGGATGACGGGAAATTTATAGACATACTTACTGAAGAGAGTAATATGATAGTGGAGAAAGGGCATGTAATTATAGTAGGACATTTTAACATTGACATGACGAAAAATAATGGGGACACAAAAAGACTATCAAGAAACTTAGCATGCATGGGACTAAAACAGCACGTAACAGAACCGACGAGAATAACAGAACATTCAAAAACCATAATTGACTTAGCCTTTTCAAATTTTAATATAGAAACACAAGTACTATTGACACCTAAAATCGCAGACCACCAAATCGTGCAAATCGACATTTACAATCAAAATGTAAGCAATAACATAGAAAAGGTAAATATAAGACGAAATTATAAACAAATTTTCGGCGTGGGCCCCACGTTGGGCGCCATTTGTGACGGAAATTTTTCCCAGACGTCACCTTCGGCCCCTCGCCGCTGCGTGCAGTCCAACGTGCCAGCAGGCGCTAGTTAATTTTTGTTTCACCGGTATTAACAACCGGTATAAACTGGAAATGGAGGGGGACCGGACTCGATAACGCGGACGATTTTTATTTCACCGGAAGGACTAACCGGTATCACCCGGTGAGGTTGAGGGGGACTAGGCTCAACCTCCACCACGGACAAAACCAAAACGCAAAACGGGACGAAACGAAACAGAAAGGGACGCACGAGCGGAGGCGGGAGGTTGCGGAAAATGCACGGCCGCTCAGGCTGCGGGTTATGGTAGACAGGGTCGGGGTGGGATGCCGGTAAAGGGGGTAATTAACGGGATCAAATACGCGAGAACGATCACTAAACTCGAAAACGCGAACCCACAACACTGTATGTTTTTTTGAGGTGCGAGAACTAGACTAAAAATGCCCCGGAGACGTCCAGCGAGATAGATAACTCTACGCGGCACGAAAGCGAGAGAGACGGAGGCGAAGAGCCTATATCGCGCACAAGCGGGAACGAGACACGTATATCGCGAGAGAGCACGAACGATGCGAAACGCCTATACCGTATACGAGCGAAAGCGAGACGCGTATATCGCGAGGGAGCGCGAACGATGCGGAGAGCCTATACCGTGTACGAGCGAGAGCGAGACACCGATGTAACTACCGAAATATCAACACGGGAGCGCGAGCTTGTACGACCGTCCTCGTCGATGTCCCGCCCAAGACTCTTTGTCTTACTCATTTATTTCCGATAGCTCGAACTCTTTCGAATTCCTTAATCGATAGCTGCTGCCCTCTTAACCCTTCTTCCTAAACGTTAACGAGAACGATTGGGAACACAACCCCGGTAGCTTTTTCTTTGGAGATCCTCCACGATCGCATCCCCTGGAGCACCACGCGAACACAGGGCCCTACTCAACAAAAATCGGCGCAGAGGGGACCCAGCCCTTGCCCGTAACGCAAACACCGCCGCCCGTTCTCCAGCGGGACGCTCCTTCTATGTCGGAGCGCCGGTATCACCGGACGTCCGCTAATTCGTGGAGGAATCTCGTCGGGCGCTCTCCTCTGTCGGGCAATTCATTACTTTGAGACATTCTCCCCGCGACAGGTTCGAGCGCACCGCCCTTCAACTAATGTCCTTACCTTATCCTCCTTTCTTCACAACCTAGACGTAACGTGAGAGCAAAACTTATAACCGAGAGCGAGTCAATAGGTCAGCAAACAGGGAACGTTAATGTCCGATAGCTAAGTTTTCTTTGTGACCGTGAATTCAAAAAAATCACCTCACAATATCTCTCTATATTATATAAATATTTCGCCACCGCCGCCGTGTACAAGAGTTGAGGTGGTAATTCCCTTCACCGTACCGCCCCCCACCTGGGGGGGGGTACGGTGACGGGAACAGCCCGAGGGGCGGGGGGTACGCCGAATGGAATAGCCCGAGGGGGGTGGGGGGCGGTACGCCGAATGGAATAGCCCGGCGGGGTACGCCGAATGGAATGGCCCGAGGGGGGTTGGAGCGCGAAGCGCGCAGGGGGGGGCAGATCCCCCCTAGTATATATATATATCTCTATATTATATAAATACTAGGGGGGCTCCGCCCCCCTGCGCGCTTCGCGCGCCAACCCCCCCTCGGGCCATTTCATTCGGCGTACCCCCCCTCGGGCTATTCCATCCGGCGTAGCCCCCCACCCTCGGGCTATTCCATTCGGCGTACCCCCACCCCCCTTCGTGCTATTCCCTTCACCGTACCCTCCCAGGTGGGGCGGGGGGGTACGGTGAAGGGAATTACCACCTCAACTCTGGTACACGGCGGCGGCGAAATATTTATATAATATAGAGAGATATCGCCGCTGCCGCCGCCGCCGCCGCCGTGTACAATAGTTGAGGAGGTCAGCTTCACCAAACGGGTTAGGTTGCCCCGTTTGGTGAAGCTGACCCACCTACAATAATAATAATAATAATAATAATAATAATAATAATAATAATAATAATAATAATCCCTCCCGTGGGTCCACCTTGTCGTGGGGGGGAGGGCCAAGTACCTTGCCAGCAAGCCAGCTGGAGGGGAAACTAACGGACCAAACACAACACACACACACAAATACACATACGCAAACACTTACACAAACACGCCCAGCGACAGACTGGAGGATGAATGCTCGGGGACCCTATAAACAGGTTCCCCCGGAAAAGCAAATGAAGGGAATGCCTATAAACGGGCTCTTCCCAGGAATGGAAGGGAATCCCTATAAACGGGCTCTTCCCATGAATGAATTCCGGTCTGCCGTCACGGGCACTCGCAATTACACACAACATACATGGTGGGGTACACGAGACAAGAACAGGGAGGGGGGTCTCAGGGGCCGCGCGTTGTTCCAGCGCGGTACGTGGAGCCGCGTCCACGAGGAGCCACCAGCCAGACGGAACACAACAATGAATATGGACATGTACGACAAAAACAATGAAATACCTCAAGTGGAAACCCCTTCACAGGGGCAATCCGCCCCGGGTTCCGATCGGGTGAAAGCCCCGGTGGCCATGGGCACGGATTTTGAGGGCCGCAAACCGTACACGACGAAGAAGAGGACGACGAACAGAGACAACGAGACCGACAGACAACTACTGAACATACCAGGACGAAACCGGACGGACAGCGTATCGAGCGGAGGCAGTGGATCAAGCTACGTCTCCACCACTGACAGTATCACACCGACGACGCAACAGACACAAACGGAACCGAAGAACGAACTGACGGAGCTACTACAGCTCATATACGAGACAGCAACGAAAATGGCCAAGGCAACGGCCATACAGAAAAATACGAATATGACGGTAAAAACAGGTATCAAGACGATCCTCGAGGCTGCGGACATGGCGATGCAGAAACGCATGGACGCAGTCCCTCCGAGACGGACGCCAGACAACACGAAAACAGAAACGAAGACGACCAACGGAGAGACCTCACGACCAAAACGAAAGCGGGAACCGACTGGGACCACTCCGGAATCCTCCCAAAAGAGGATTTCGACAGTGGAACTGACCGTGGCCTGGCAAACGGAGACAAGGAGACGACCCGACAAGACGGTAAAAAAGAAAGGACCCGACAAAACGGAAACGAACACGAAACCTCGGCCTGACCGGAGTGGACGGACCCCGCGCAGACGAGGAACGGCCGTCCTGGTCAGACCGGGAACAAACACGACGTACTCGGACATAGTACGCAAGATACGGGCGACGGTTGACTCGACGAAGAGTCACGTGCAGGTGACGACTCTACGGAAGACAAAAAACGGCCTGTGTCTAGTAAAGATACAGGCAGACGCGAACGGGCCGGACGGACGTAACGAGTTCCGACAGCTACTGCAAGACGCGGTCGGGGGGCGGGCAGTGTTCGGGCCGTAAGCTCCAATATCCAATTGGAGATCATGAACTTGGACTGTGTCGCGACGGCGGCCGACGTGGCAGAAGCACTCAGACGCGAAACGGGACGAGACGCGGACTACCGGGTCCACATCTTCGGTCCGAACCGGGCCGAGCAGTACATGGCGGTGTGCGACCTCGAGTCGCGCGAAGCTGATGTGCTGCTTCGGCGGGGACGGATCGGGATTGGGTGGATGCACTGCCGCGTCCGAAAGCGACTGACAGTTACGAGATGCCACAAATGCCTTGGCTTTAGCCACGTGAAGGCAAACTGTACGGACAAGGACAGGACGAAATGCTGCCGAAGGTGCGGCATACCTGGACACTACGCGACGGACTGCAAAAGCAGGCCGGTCTGCCCTCTGTGCACCGAGGCCGGCCACAATGACGTAGCGCACCTCGCCGGATCCGGCAGGTGCGCGATGTTCCGTGCCGCGCTGGAGGAGTGCAGAAGGCAGGCAGGACGACGGACAGGGTAATACCGGGTAACCTAAACCGAAGTAGGACAGCAGACATGCTACTACCACAGATAGCTGACGAACACGACGCGGACATCCTGATCCTGTGCGAACCGCACAGGAGAAGGACGACTCAAACGTACATCACGAACGAGACAGCAGCTATCTGGGTGAGGGGTGCTGCCCGAACTCGAATGACTGACCGCGGGGGCGGCGCTGTCACCTATGTCAGCGTCTACCTGACACCCAACTGCACCGCGGCGGAGTTCGGGATAAAAGTAGCATTCCTCGAGGACGGAATCAGACATCTGCCCGGAGACGTTGTAATCGGGGGGGATTTCAACGCGAGGGCAATCGAGTGGGGAATGACAGAAACGAACAGACGCGGACTGCTGCTGCTGGAAATGGCCGCGAGGCTAGATCTAGTGCCGCCGCCGCCGCCGGGGGGGGGGGGGGGGGGGAAGATAATTCTCCCCCCTGGTCCTTTTACTATTCTATCAATTTCGATACCCATTTTCATAATATCTACTCGGTTTTTTATTTCCCCCTCTGTTCCCTTGCTCGTTTGCCCTTTTGTTGGTTCGATGACTACTTTTTTATTTTTATTTTTTCCTGCTTTTTGCGCATAAGTTTCTGTAGATTGTCTCACACTTTCTCCCGGCTGTTGTTTTTTACTTGTTTGCTCCTTTTTTTCGGACTCTACTCTAAATTTTGCTAATTGTTTTTGCACTTCCTCCGTTACTGATTTTTTAATCTGCGTAAATACAGAGAGAGAGAGAGAGAGAGAGAGAGAGAGAGAGAGAGAGATTTATGAACATTAATTAATGCCTTAGCCATGCTATCAGGCAAAAAACACAAAGTAATATAAAAGAATAACACAGTTGAACTTACAAACTATAAATTGAAAGTTACACTTAACAATAATAAGACTTAGAAAAAACCCGTCCAGGAAAGTACATAGTGCGCAGGCGCCTACCGCTAGAATAAAGCTAGTACAACTACCTACTAAGTCGACGTGAGCTAGGAGCGAGTTCGCGCTCAATTAAGCAACTTTGAGCTGGCTAATAGGAGAGAACGAACGCGCGCGCGAAGTTGAGCGTCGAACACTGGATGGAGGCGGCAGTCACACAATCTTTTCCAGATCGGAGAGAGAAGAGATACTAATTTGAGGTTGGGCATCATCCTTTTTAACACTAATGAAACCGTTTTTTACCCATGCATACTTATAAGCTCATAGCGCAGCCCGAGCTTCAGTTTAACTCAAGAGTTTGTACATCATAAGGAAGCAGCTCATTAATGTAATATTTCGTTCTTATATTACCTTAATGTATTTTGAAATTTATGAAACTTTTTTGATTTGCGAAATAATTCGGGTTTTATGATTGTTTTTTTCTTAATTTTATTGTAACTCTTTGAAAATTTCGGATTTTCCAAAATTTTTGTTTATTGCGTGTTAATTGTTTTTGAATCTTCGAACATTTTCGCTTTACGAAATATTTCGGGTTTTATCATTTTTTATTTGATTTTAATATAAATTTTTGAAGTTTCCGAATTTCCCAAAATTCCGTTTACTTTACGTTAATTTATTTTTGAATCTTCGAAAATTTGCGATTTACGAAATATTTCTGTTTTATAATACTGTAATTTATTTTTAAATTATTGAAACTTTTCCGATTTACGAAATATTTCGAGTTTTATTTTTTTATTTTCTTTTTCTTTATGTAAATTTTTGAAATTTTCGAATTTTCTAAAATGTCGTTTGTTTTACGTTAATTTATTTTTGAATCTTCGAAAATTTGCGATTCACGTAGTATTTCGTTTTTATAATACTGTAACTTATTTTTTTTTTAATTTTTGAAAATTTTTCGATTTACAAAATATTTCGGGTTTTATGATTTTTTTTTTTTGGTTTAAATATAAATTTTTGAAATTTTCGGATTTCCCAAAATTTCGTTTATTTTACGTTAATTTAATTTTGACTCTTCGAAAATTTGCGATCTATGAAATATTTCGTTTTTATGATACTGTAACTTATTTTTTAATTTTTGAAAATTTTTCGATTTACGAAATATTTCGGGTCTTATGATTTTTTTTATTTTTTTTTTAATTTTATTATACAATTTTGAAATTTTCCTAACCTTTTGTTGTGTACGGGGTTTTACGGTGGCTGGGTCGCCCGGACAGTAATCACTCGTCGGAGTTTGCGCTCGGCGGGATCCACGTTGTCGCGCGATCGATATCCGCGGCCTCGTGGCGACGGTCCCTCGTGCGCCGGATATCCTCGTCGCCCGCGATATATCCAAGCGCACCGAGACGCACGTTATTCCCTTTTTTTCGACTTTTTCTCTTTCTCTCTCTTTTTCACTATACCTACGGGATCCCTTCCGGGAACACTCGCGGGAACACGACGGGAGCGTCGGGCCCTTAGGGGAGTAATTCTCACCCCTTACGGGTGCGATGGACGATCGCAGGGGAAACGACGGGATCAAGGGATATTAATACACTTGCGAGAACGCGATACTCACTTGCACGTCTTTGGAATTTTCCACGATAACTATCACGAATATGTAATGAGGTGAGAACCTTATGAATTTTCGCGATACAGTGAGCCACGCTTGCCGGCTCGCTAGTGTCGGAACCAGAAGGGCGTACGGTGGGGGGTCCCCGACCGTGCAGATTACCTTCCTCGTTAGCGTCCGAGAGCGATTTTCGGAAATAACCGAATCGCGAACAATAGATCGCGATAAGGAATATTCATCGCGAGCACGTAGTAATAACGTTCGAGAACCTATATTCCTTTTCCAATCGAGAGCGGAGAATTTTATAACATAAATATTCTCTATTATTATTTTTTTCTTTTGGTTTTCTCGAGAGCTGACAAGTTCCTGAGATAGCTATTCTCTGATGTTATTCTCGTGAGCCGGGAATTCCACGAAATGAATTGTAACGGTATCAATGCGTTAGCTATTTTTTTTTTTATAGGTTCGGACTCGAAAGAAATAAAGACGTTGAGTCAGGATAGGGTTATCAATAATTACTGTTTATTTATATACAATCTCCGTAGCCTTTTTGTGTTAATACTTGTGTTTTAATCGTTGTATATGGTGTGTATATTTTTATTTAATATTAATAATTGTGTTCTAATTGCTGTAGATTGTGTATATATTCTCATTTAGCATTAATAATTGTTTTCGAATTGTGGTATATCGCGTATATATTTTAATTTAACAAATTATACGGCGTTGGGATCAGTAATCCTTGTGGTGAATTTGCTGTCCGTAAGGTGCTGCCCTCGGGTGTCCTCCCTCTAAGGTATTCTACGCATACGCCGCTATCGTACGTGTGAGCCTTAGTGCCTGCCTCGCGAAGACGGGAGA
Organism: Oxytorus armatus; assembly: GCA_958009045.1. Classification (NCBI taxonomy): domain Eukaryota; kingdom Metazoa; phylum Arthropoda; class Insecta; order Hymenoptera; family Ichneumonidae; genus Oxytorus; species Oxytorus armatus. The sequence goes on along the minus strand of OY253745.1, from coordinate 29,403,851 downwards.
GCCGCTCGGGCTTTGCCGTGACCGCTCGGGGATCCTCGGCGCGCGGTCGATGGTCGCGTTCCTCGTATAGAATTTCCTCGGTTTTCGTCGTTTTTAAACCGGAAGTAGTGACGTCCGTCGTGTTTTGTTTGTTTTTTTTTTGGTTCCTCCGGACGTGGTGTTTCGTGGGTTCTTGTGAATTCTCCTTGGAGTATCCCCAGGTGAGTGTACTATTCCCCGTGTATATAGTCTCCTTGTGTGCGTGCGTGAGCACACAGACGCTTGCCTGTGTGACGTCACATCTGTCTTTTTCTCTCTCTCTCTCACACACTTGGTGGAGTATCAAAATATTTTCTATTATGAATATTTTTATTCGTAATAATTATTTAATTCTGCACTCCCTCTCTCTCTCTCTCTCTCTTTCTCTCTCTCTCTCTCTCTCTCTCTCTTGTGTAAATGTATTTCTTAGTTTTATTTTAATTCGAAATTTCTAATTTTTAATTCTTTTTTTTTTCTTTTAGGAGTCCCTTGACTCCAAAGAGTAGAGATGATGTCATCCGCGGTTCCACTTCCGCCCCGGGACTGCTCTCTTTCTTCACGTATCCTGAGGTAAGCTTCAAATTTATATTTTTCAAATTCCTTCTCTCTCTCTCTCTCTCATCCCGATACTCATATATCTTTTGGTTCTAAGCAGAGATCCAGTTTTCCCGATCCCCTCACACTTTCCTACGACAAAGGACAGTAGTCGTGTGAGCTTCACAGTACTGGCCTTCCTTCTCCCTTTCGCCAAACCTCTTTTAACCCTTTTCCTCCTTTATTCGTCTCTTTCCCGTAATCTCCACTTTCCCTACGACAAAGGACAAGTAGTCATGGAGACCGGTACTCAAGCTTCCTTTCGGACTCAAGAGGGCTCAAGAGTGCCGCTCCTGGGTGAAACCGGCCTTTTTATACCCTGGTTGCGGACCTTCCCCTCCTCGTTTCTTTGCCCTTTCTCTTTTCCCTTTTTGCCGCATTGCGGTATTTGTTGTCTTTTGTATTCTTATTTTCTGATTGGTTGTTTTCTTTGTTCACAGGTTTCTTATTGTTAGCCCTATTTTGGGTTGGCTTTCCCGGTCATCGGCGTGAGAGGATTCGCCCGAGGGTTGAGACTCGTGGCGCCCCCTTCCCCTGGTGTGTGGCCGAACGTGGCACTTGCGCTGGAAGACGGGTGACGTCACAGCGGAAACCGGGACCGTCTCAGAATGTTCCCCGAATTTACTCCCGAGAGCGGAGAATTATTCGAAATAAATATTTTATCGATTTTCTCCTCGAGAGCGGAGAATTTTCTAAAATAAAAATTCTTTGATTTTCTCCTCGAGAGCGGAGAATTTTCTAAGATAAAAATTCTTTGATTCTCTCCTCGTGAGCAGAGAATTTTTTTTTTAAATCAAACAAATTCTCTATCCTTTTCTTTTTTTTTTGTATCGCGACCCGCAATTTCCCCCAGGAAATTTTCCTGACGTAATTGCGCGCGAGCGGGAAGTTTTCCGTGACGGGATATTCTTTATTTTCCGGGAGCCGAGAATTTTCTCCTCGAGACATTCTCGATTTTATTTCCCGGGAACGACGACGTCAATCCGCGCGAGAGCGCAAAAATCGCAACAAGTCAACAAAACATAACAAAATTTACCCCTTTTTCGGCGTGGGCCCCACGTTGGGCGCCATTTGTGACGGAAATTTTTTCCAGACGTCACCTTCGGCCCCTCGCCTCTGCGCGCACGTCCAACGTGCCGGCGGGCGCCAGTTGATTTTTGTTTCACCGGTATTAACAACCGGTATAAACTGGAAATCGAGGGGAACCGGACTCGATAACGCGAACGATTTTTGTTTCACCGGAAGGACTAACCGGTATCACCCGGTGAGGTTGAGGGGGACTAGGCTCAACCTTCACCACGGACAAAACCAAAACGCAAAACGGGACGAAACGAGACAAAAAGGGACGCACGAGCGGAGGCGGGAGGTTTCGGAAAATGCACGGCCGCTCAGGCTGCGGGTTTAGGTAGAGAGGGTCGGGGTGGTATGCCGGTAAAGGGGGTAATTAACGGGATCAAATATGCGAGAACGATCTCTAAACTCGAAAAACGCGAACCCACAACACTGTATGTTTTTTTTGAGGTGCGAGAACTAGACTAAAAATGCCCCGGGAACGTCCAGCGAGATAGATAACTCTACGCGGCACGAGAACGAGAGAGACGAAAGCGAAAAGCCTATATCGCGCACAAGCGGGAGCGAGACACGTATATCGCGACAGAGCACTACCGATGCGAAGCATCTATACCGCGTACGAGCGAGAGCGAGACACGTATATCGTGAGGGAGCGCGAACGATGCGAAGAGCCTATACCGCGTACGAGCGAGAGCGAGACAACGATGTAACTACCGAAATACCAACACGGGAGCGCGAGCTTGTACGACCGTCCTCGTCGACGTCCCGCACAAGACTCTTTGTCTTACTCATTTATTTTCGATAGCTCGAACTCTTTCGAATTCCTTAACTGATAACTGCCCTTCTTCCTAAACGTTAACGAGAACGACTGGGTATACAACCCCGGTAGCTTTTTCTTTGGAGATCCTCCACGATCGCATCCCCTGGAGCACAGGGGGGATAGAATACGGCGAAAATTAAAAGGTAATAATATTACACTGAACTCTATTATTGTTAATCCATTGGTTAATGCTGAATCATCTATTGCAGCCCCATCTACAAATACTGGGCCATCTATTGCTGAACCATCTACGAGTGCTAGCCCTTCGACAGTTCACGATGTTGATTCACCGAATTCAAAGAGAAGGAATTTAGCAGCAAAACGTCAGCGTGAATATAGAGCACGTACAAAATCTACTCGGGACGATGCGTTACTACTTTCTACGACAAGTAATCCACAATTACCCTATACTCAAATCCATCATTTCAAAAAAATACGTGACATTTTTGAAAAAAAGTTTACGAATAATCCTTTTGGATTTTCGTGCTCAATATGCGATCGACTGTGGTTTGAGCGTGATTTATGTCACTTGTCTGCCAATATTGATCAAGATATAATCGATACGATTTTACCAGGGCGAGCAAGAGAAAATATTAGATCGTGTCACACGTGTTTTTCGTCATTACGGGCAAATAAAATTCCAACTTATGCGATTTACAACGGCTTCACATATCCACCAATTCCACCGAATTTGCCACCATTGGATATTATTACTGAAAGATTGATTTCCCCGAGAATTCCTTTTATGGAAATAAAACGTTTGAGACATGTTCATGGTCAGTATGGTATATTCGGACAGGTTATAAATGTTCCTGTAAACGTGGATACGATGGTCAAGCGTTTGCCCCGAGATATAGGGGACGACTATAGTATCAATGTACATATTAAAAAGAGAAAAATACATAAATCGAGCTTCCTTCAAGGTTTGGTAAACAAAAGAACCGCACGAGCTTGGCTACAGTTTCTAAGCAATACTCCGCTCTATGAAGACATAACAATCGATCCATCGTTTCTAAATGAACCTGTTGTTGACGGTGATATGCCTAACGATGAAGTTAGTGAAGAAATTACAATCAAAGATAGTCTCGTCGCACAACAACAGACGTTATTATGGATGAAGACAAATATTTGCGATTTGCACCAGGGGAAAATAATATTCCGAAGAGTTTGTTGTTTGATGAATATGCCGAAGAACTATCTTTTCCAGGCATATATCTTGGACGAATGAGGACATTTAGAGACGGGATTACTGTTAGCCCTTTTCAAATTGCCTCGAGTGAAATAAGAAGAACGGATCGACGTGGCGTTACTCCTCGTCATTTACTTTATATGGCAGCTAAAAACATGAGATTCCGTGATTCTTCGTCTTTAACAGTCGCTTTCAAATTTATTTTGAAAACTGATTTTAATAGCAGTCTACATATCACCCAATTCTGCAATCCGTGACATCAAACTGTTCCTCGGTAAATCTTTATTGCCACTGTCGATTGCAGGTTCCTAAGCACTCGCAGAACTTATTGGAGAACCTGTAGATTACGCGGAACAACCAGTAATTCTTGCTGAAGATTTCAACGTCAATTTATCCAACCCAGAGTCTCAAGCATTACTAGACTTTCTAAATGACAAATTTGCATTTAAAATGATTAACGGTAGAAATGATCCCACGACAAAAGGTGGCACAACAATCGACGCGGTTTTTGGGAGAAATATGCACAATATAGAGCTGAAACATTTTATTTCATGCTTCAGCTATCATAATCCAATTGTTAATGTTGTACATTTAAATACACCGCTGACGGATAACTCAGTTGGAAATACGTGAAATTTTTTCAGGAAACAAAATTCTCAATAAAAAAATTTCAATTAATAACCGTTTGTTGACTGACTGGTTTAATGTGTTTTTTAATCTCTCTCCTGCTCACTATTCTCTTCAATATCTTACCCCTTCCCTCTTCGAATACATACAACAAGTTTCACTTCAATCGTGCGTCACGACACACTAGAATTTTTTCCAATGAGCTTTATCACGTACGTCATTGGTACGAATGAGTAAGATAATTGTTATCCTATTGAACTGATATTATTTTCAATAATCTGAAAAAGAGAACTTTACAAAGGCGACGTGAGAAAATTTATTTTAACTTATTTATTTCGATCTCGTTAAGGTGTCTGATGTGCCAGAGCGCTAGGGTCTGAAGGCATCAAATGGTTGAAAGGAATGGGAATATTTTCTTCTCGGACTGATCATGCATTCATTTTCGAGAAAAAATGCTTTAAGCAAATTGGTTGACATTTTAACTTTGATCCTTTTTGATGTTGAAACGATAAATGACATCTCGGTAGTCTGCTGCATTTTTGCCATACTTTGCGAAAATTGGAATTTCTCGTTGGCTGCGAATTTACTGGACATCTCTAAATTTAGAAATTTTCCCATATGTTGCAAAGTATGGGAAAAAGTATGGGAATATTTCAAAGAATTCCCATACTTTGCGAAAGTATGGCAAAAGTTCTGACTTCCCATACTCTGCAAGGTATGGGAAAAATTCTGATTTCCCATACTTTGTAAAGTATGGGAATATTTTTCAAGATTCCCATACTTGCGAAACTATAGGAATTTGTCGTTGGCTTGCTAAAAAATCTTTCGTCCAATTCCAAGGTCGTGTCGTCTTTATTGACGAATCGTAATGACTTTTAGGACTCTCTAGTACGTGAAATAAAATAGAAACCGAAAGATATCGGAAGAGAAACTTGAGGAGCGGTGGTCAGAGCGACCCCATTCTGGACCGACTTTGGTAAAAATCTTTCGTCCAATTCGAAGGTCGTGTCCTCTTTTTTGACAAATCGTGGTGACTTTTAGGACTCTCTAGTATGTGAAAAAAAATATAAACCGAAAGATATCGGAAGGGAAACTTGAGGAGCGGTGGTCGGAGCGACCGCATTCTGGAACCGATTCTGGAAAAATCTTTCGTCCAATTCGAAGTTCGTTTCCGCTTTTTGAGGAATCGTGATTACTTTTGGGACTTTCTAGTATGTGAAAAAATATATAAACCGAAAGATATCGGAAGGGAAACTTGAGGAGCGTGGGTCAGAGCGACCCCATTCTGGACCGACTGTGCTACAAAATCATTCGTCTAATTCAAAGGTCGTATCCTCTTTTTTGGCGAATCGTGGTGACTTTTGGGACTCTTTAGTATGAAAAAAAAATATAAACCGAAAGATATCGGAAGCAAAACTTGAGGAGCGGTGGTCAGATCGACCCCATTCCGGACCGACCCTAGTAAAAATCTTTCGTTCAATTCGAAGGTCGTGTCCTCTTTTTTGACGTATCGTGATGAATTTTAGGACTTTCCGGTATGTAAAAAAAAAAGATAAACCGAAAGATATCGGAAGGGACACTTGAGGAGCGGTGGTCAGAGCGACCCCATGCTGGACCGACCTTGCTAAAAAATGTTTCGTCCAATTCGAAGGTCGTGTCCTCTTTTTTGGCGAATCGTGGTGACTTTTGGGACTCTTTAGTATGTGAAAAAATATATAAACCGAAAGATATCGGAAGGGAAACATGAGGAGCGGTGGTCACAGAGAACCCATTCCGGACCGACACTAGTAAAAATCGTTCGTTCAATTCGAAGGTCGTATCCTCTTTTTTGACGAATAGTGGTGACTTTTAGGACTTCGTAGTATGTAAAAAAAATATAAATCGAAAGACATTGGAAGGGAAACTTGAGGAGCGCGGGTCAGAGCGACCCCATTCTGGACCGACTTCGCTAAAAAATCATTCGTCCAATTCAAAGGTCGTATCCACTTTTTGGGCGAATCGTGGTGACTTTTAGGGATCTTTAGTATGTGAAAAAAAATATAAACCGAAAGATATCGGAAGGGAAACTTGAGGAGCGGTGGTTAGAACGACCCAATTGTGAACCGACATTGCTAAAAATCTTTCGTCCAATTCGAAGATTGTATCCTCTTTTTTGACGAATCGTGATAACATTTGGGACTATCTAGTGTGTAAAAAAAATATAAACCGAAAGATATCGGAAGGAAAACTTGAGGAGCGGTGGTCAGAGCGACCCCATTCTGGACCGACTCTGGTAAAAATCTTTCGTCCAATTCGATGGTCGTATCCTCTTTTTTGATGAATAGTGATGACTTTGAGGACTCTGTAGTATGTAAAAAAAATATAAATCGAAAGATATCGGAAGGGAAACTTGAAGAGCGATGGTCAGAACGACCCCATTCTGGACCGACTTTGCTAAAAAATCATTCGTTCAATTAAAAGGACGTATCCTTTTTTTATGGCGAATCGTGGTGACTTTTAGGACTCTTTAGTATATGAAAAAAAAATATAAACCTAAAGATATTGGAAGGGAAACTTGAGGAGCGGTGGTCAGAGCGACCCCATTCTGGACCGACTTTGCTAAAAAATCATTCGTCCAATTCAAAGGAAGTATCCTCTTTTTATGGCGAATCGTGGTGACTTTTAGGACTCTTTGGTATGTGAAAAAAAATATAAACCGAAAGATATCGGAAGGGAAACTTAAGGAGCGGTGGTCAGAGCGACCCCATTCTGGACCGACTTTGCTAAAAAATCATTCGTCCGACTCAAAGGTCGTTTCCGCTTTTCGGCCAATCGTGATTACTTTTGGGACTCTTTAGTATGTGAAAAAAAAAATAAACGGAAAGATATCGGAAGGGAAACTTGAGGAGCGGTTGTCAGAGCGATCCCATTCCGGACCGACTCTAGTAAAAATCTTTCGTTCAATTCGAAGGTCGTGTCTTTTTTTTTTATGTATCGTGAGGAATTTTAGGACTCTCTGGTATGTAAAAAAAATATAAACCGAAAGATATCGGAAGGGACACTTGAGGAGCGGTGGTCAGAGCGACCCCATTCCGGACCGACTTTGGTAAAAATCTTTCGTCCAATTAAAATGTCGTATCCTCTTTTTTAACTAATCATGATGACTTTTAGGACACTATAATATGTAAAAAAAAATATAAACCGAAACATGTCGGAAGGGAAACTTGAAGAGCGGTGGTCGGAGCGACCCCATTCTGGACCGATCTTGCTAAAAAATCTTTCGCCAATTCGAAGGTCGTGTCCTCTTTTTTGACAAATCGTGGTGACTTTTAGGACTCTCTAGTATGTGAAAAAAAAAATACACGGAACGATATCGGAAGGGAAACTTGAGGAGCGGTGGTCAGAGCGACCCCATTCCGGACCGACTTTGGTAAAAAATGTTTCGTCCAATTCGAAGGTCGTGTCCTCTTTTTTGGCGAATCGTGGTGACTTTTGGGACTCTTTAGTATGTGAAAAAATATATAAACCGAAAGATATCGGAAGGGAAACTTGAGGAGCGGTGGTCAGAGCGAACCCATTCCGGACCAACACTAGTAAAAATCGTTTGTTCAATTCGAAGGTCGTATCCTCTTTTTTAACGAATCGTGATGACTTTTAGGACACTCTAATATGTAAAAAAAAATATAAACCGAAAGATATCGGAAGGGAAATTTGAGGAGCGGTGGTCAGAGCGACCCCATTCTGGACCGACTCTGGTAAAAATCTTTCGTCCAATTCGAAGGTCGTATCCTCTTTTTTGACGAATAGTGGTGACTTTTAGGACTTCGTAGTATGTAAAAAAAATATAAATCGAAAGATATTGGAAGGGAAACTTGAGGAGCGCGGGTCAGAGCGACCCCATTCTGGACCGACTTCGCTAAAAAATCATTCGTCCAATTCACAGGTCGTATCCTCTTTTTGGGCGAATCGTGGTGACTTTTAGGGATCTTTAGTATGTGAAAAAAAATATAAACCGAAAGATATCGGAAGGGAAACTTGAGGAGCGGTGGTTAGAACGACCCAATTCTGAACCGACATTGCTAAAAATCTTTCGTCCAATTCGAAGATTGTATCCTCTTTTTTGACGAATCGTGATAACATTTGGGACTATCTAGTGTGTAAAAAAAATATAAACCGAAAGATATCGGAAGGAAAACTTGAGGAGCGGTGGTCAGAGCGACCCCATTCTGGACCGACTCTGGTAAAAATCTTTCGTCCAATTCGATGGTCGTATCCTCTTTTTTGATGAATAGTGATGACTTTGAGGACTCTGTAGTATGTAAAAAAAATATAAATCGAAAGATATCGGAAGGGAAACTTGAAGAGCGATGGTCAGAACGACCCCATTCTGGACCGACTTTGCTAAAAAATCATTCGTTCAATTAAAAGGACGTATCCTTTTTTTATGGCGAATCGTGGTGACTTTTAGGACTCTTTAGTATATGAAAAAAAAATATAAACCTAAAGATATTGGAAGGGAAACTTGAGGAGCGGTGGTCAGAGCGACCCCATTCTGGACCGACTTTGCTAAAAAATCATTCGTCCAATTCAAAGGAAGTATCCTCTTTTTATGGCGAATCGTGGTGACTTTTAGGACTCTTTGGTATGTGAAAAAAAATATAAACCGAAAGATATCGGAAGGGAAACTTAAGGAGCGGTGGTCAGAGCGACCCCATTCTGGACCGACTTTGCTAAAAAATCATTCGTCCGACTCAAAGGTCGTTTCCGCTTTTCGGCCAATCGTGATTACTTTTGGGACTCTTTAGTATGTGAAAAAAAAAATAAACGGAAAGATATCGGAAGGGAAACTTGAGGAGCGGTTGTCAGAGCGATCCCATTCCGGACCGACTCTAGTAAAAATCTTTCGTTCAATTCGAAGGTCGTGTCTTTTTTTTTTATGTATCGTGAGGAATTTTAGGACTCTCTGGTATGTAAAAAAAATATAAACCGAAAGATATCGGAAGGGACACTTGAGGAGCGGTGGTCAGAGCGACCCCATTCCGGACCGACTTTGGTAAAAATCTTTCGTCCAATTAAAATGTCGTATCCTCTTTTTTAACTAATCATGATGACTTTTAGGACACTATAATATGTAAAAAAAAATATAAACCGAAACATGTCGGAAGGGAAACTTGAAGAGCGGTGGTCGGAGCGACCCCATTCTGGACCGATCTTACTAAAAAATCTTTCGCCAATTCGAAGGTCGTGTCCTCTTTTTTGACAAATCGTGGTGACTTTTAGGACTCTCTAGTATGTGAAAAAAAAAATACACGGAACGATATCGGAAGGGAAACTTGAGGAGCGGTGGTCAGAGCGACCCCATTCCGGACCGACTTTGGTAAAAAATGTTTCGTCCAATTCGAAGGTCGTGTCCTCTTTTTTGGCGAATCGTGGTGACTTTTGGGACTCTTTAGTATGTGAAAAAATATATAAACCGAAAGATATCGGAAGGGAAACTTGAGGAGCGGTGGTCAGAGCGAACCCATTCCGGACCAACACTAGTAAAAATCGTTTGTTCAATTCGAAGGTCGTATCCTCTTTTTTAACGAATCGTGATGACTTTTAGGACACTCTAATATGTAAAAAAAAATATAAACCGAAAGATATCGGAAGGGAAATTTGAGGAGCGGTGGTCAGAGCGACCCCATTCTGGACCGACTCTGGTAAAAATCTTTCGTCCAATTCGAAGGTCGTATCCTCTTTTTTGACGAATAGTGGTGACTTTTAGGACTTTGTAGTATGTAAAAAAAATATAAATCGAAAGATATTGGAAGGGAAACTTGAGGAGCGCGGGTCAGAGCGACCCCATTCTGGACCGACTTCGCTAAAAAATCATTCGTCCAATTCAAAGGTCGTATCCTCTTTTTGGGCGAATCGTGGTGACTTTTAGGGATCTTTAGTATGTGAAAAAAAATATAAACCGAAAGATATCGGAAGGGAAACTTGAGGAGCGGTGGTTAGAACGACCCAATTCTGGACCGACATTGCTAAAAATCTTTCGTCCAATTCGAAGATTGTATCCTCTTTTTTGACGAATCGTGATAACGTTTGAGACTATCTAGTATGTAAAAAAAATATAAACCGAAAGATATCGGAAGGAAAACTTGAGGAGCGGTGGTCAGAGCGACCCCATTCTGGACCGACTCTGGTAAAAATCTTTCGTCCAATTCGATGGTCGTATCCTCTTTTTTGATGAATAGTGATGACTTTGAGGACTCTGTAGTATGTAAAAAAAATATAAATCGAAAGATATCGGAAGGGAAACTTGAAGAGCGATGGTCAGAACGACCCCATTCTGGACCGACTTTGCTAAAAAATCATTCGTTCAATTAAAAGGACGTATCCTTTTTTTATGGCGAATCGTAGTGACTTTTAGGACTCTTTAGTATATGAAAAAAAAAAATAAACCTAAAGATATTGGAAGGGAAACTTGAGGTGCGGTGGTCAGAGCGACCCCATTCTGGACCGACTTTGCTAAAAAATCATTTGTCCAATTCAAAGGAAGTATCCTCTTTTTATGGCGAATCGTGGTGACTTTTAGGACTCTTTAGTATGGGAAAAAAAAATATAAACCTAAAGATATTGGAAGGGAAACTTGAGGAGCGGTGGTCAGAGCGACCCCATTCTGGACCGACTTTGCTAAAAAATCATTCGTCCAATTCAAAGGAAGTATCCTCTTTTTATGGCGAATCGTGGTGACTTTTAGGACTCTTTGGTATGTGAAAAAAAATATAAACCGAAAGATATCGGAAGGGAAACTTAAGGAGCGGTGGTCAGAGCGACCCCATTCTGGACCGACTTTGCTAAAAAATCATTCGTCCGACTCAAAGGTCGTTTCCGCTTTTCGGCCAATCGTGATTACTTTTGGGACTTTATAGTATGTGAAAAAAAATATAAACCGAAAGATATCGGAAGGGAAACTTGAGGAGCGCGGGTTAGAGCGACCCTATTCTGGACCGACTTTGCTAAAAAATCATTCGTCCAACTCAAACGTCGTATCCTCTTTTTTCGCGAATCGTGGTGACTTTTAGGACTCTTTAGTATGTGAAAAAAAAAATAAACGGAAAGATATCGGAAGGGAAACTTGAGGAGCGGTTGTCAGAGCGATCCCATTCCGGACCGACTCTAGTAAAAATCTTTCGTTCAATTCGAAGGTCGTGTCCTCTTTTTTGATGTATCGTGAGGAATTTTAGGACTCTCTGGTATGTAAAAAAAAATATAAACCGAAAGATATCGGAAGGGACACTTGAGGAGCGGTGGTCAGAGCGACCCCATTCCGGACCGACTTTGGTAAAAATCTTTCGTCCAATTAAAATGTCGTATCCTCTTTTTTAACTAATCATGATGACTTTTAGGACACTATAATATGTAAAAAAAAATATAAACCGAAACATGTCGGAAGGGAAACTTGAAGAGCGGTGGTCGGAGCGACCCCATTCTGGACCGATCTTGCTAAAAAATCTTTCGCCAATTCGAAGGTCGTGTCCTCTTTTTTGACAAATCGTGGTGACTTTTAGGACTCTCTAGTATGTGAAAAAAAAAAATACACGGAAAGATATCAGAAGGGAAACTTGAGGAGCGGTGGTCAGAGCGACCCCATTCCGGACCGACTTTGGTAAAAAATGTTTCGTCCAATTCGAAGGTCGTGTCCTCTTTTTTGGCGAATCGTGGTGACTTTTGGGACTCTTTAGTATGTGAAAAAATATATAAACCGAAAGATATCGGAAGGGAAACTTGAGGAGCGGTGGTCAGAGCGAACCCATTCCGGACCAACACTAGTAAAAATCGTTTGTTCAATTCGAAGGTCGTATCCTCTTTTTTAACGAATCGTGATGACTTTTAGGACACTCTAATATGTAAAAAAAATATAAATCGAAAGATATCGGAAGGGAAACTTGAAGAGCGATGGTCAGAACGACCCCATTCTGGACCGACTTTGCTAAAAAATCATTCGTTCAATTAAAAGGACGTATCCTTTTTTTATGGCGAAACGTGGTGACTTTTAGGACTCTTTAGTATATGAAAAAAAAATATAAACCTAAAGATATTGGAAGGGAAACTTGAGGAGCGGTGGTCAGAGCGACCCCATTCTGGACCGACTTTGCTAAAAAATCATTCGTCCAATTCAAAGGAAGTATCCTCTTTTTATGGCGAATCGTGGTGACTTTTAGGACTCTTTAGTATGTGAAAAAAAAATATAAACCTAAAGATATTGGAAGGGAAACTTGAGGAGCGGTGGTCAGAGCGACCCCATTCTGGACCGACTTTGCTAAAAAATCATTCGTGCAATTCAAAGGAAGTATCCTCTTTTTATGGCGAATCGTGGTGACTTTTAGGACTCTTTGGTATGTGAAAAAAAATATAAACCGAAAGATATCGGAAGGGAAACTTAAGGAGCGGTGGTCAGAGCGACCCCATTCTGGACCGACTTTGCTAAAAAATCATTCGTCCGACTCAAAGGTCGTTTCCGCTTTTCGGCCAATCGTGATTACTTTTGGGACTTTATAGTATGTGAAAAAAAATATAAACCGAAAGATATCGGAAGGGAAACTTGAGGAGCGCGGGTTAGAGCGACCCTATTCTGGACCGACTTTGCTAAAAAATCATTCGTCCAACTCAAACGTCGTATCCTCTTTTTTCGCGAATCGTGGTGACTTTTAGGACTCTTTAGTATGTGAAAAAAAAAATAAACGGAAAGATATCGGAAGGGAAACTTGAGGAGCGGTTGTCAGAGCGATCCCATTCCGGACCGACTCTAGTAAAAATCTTTCGTTCAATTCGAAGGTCGTGTCCTCTTTTTTGATGTATCGTGAGGAATTTTAGGACTCTCTGGTATGTAAAAAAAAATATAAACCGAAAGATATCGGAAGGGACACTTGAGGAGCGGTGGTCAGAGCGACCCCATTCCGGACCGACTTTGGTAAAAATCTTTCGTCCAATTAAAATGTCGTATCCTCTTTTTTAACTAATCATGATGACTTTTAGGACACTATAATATGTAAAAAAAAATATAAACCGAAACATGTCGGAAGGGAAACTTGAAGAGCGGTGGTCGGAGCGACCCCATTCTGGACCGATCTTGCTAAAAAATCTTTCGCCAATTCGAAGGTCGTGTCCTCTTTTTTGACAAATCGTGGTGACTTTTAGGACTCTCTAGTATGTGAAAAAAAAAAATACACGGAAAGATATCGGAAGGGAAACTTGAGGAGCGGTGGTCAGAGCGACCCCATTCCGGACCGACTTTGGTAAAAAATGTTTCGTCCAATTCGAAGGTCGTGTCCTCTTTTTTGGCGAATCGTGGTGACTTTTGGGACTCTTTAGTATGTGAACAAATATATAAACCGAAAGATATCGGAAGGGAAACTTGAGGAGCGGTGGTCAGAGCGAACCCATTCCGGACCAACACTAGTAAAAATCGTTTGTTCAATTCGAAGGTCGTATCCTCTTTTTTAACGAATCGTGATGACTTTTAGGACACTCTAATATGTAAAAAAAAATATAAACCGAAAGATATCGGAAGGGAAATTTGAGGAGCGCGGGTCAGAGCGACCCCATTCTGGACCGACTTCGCTAAAAAATCATTCGTCCAATTCAAAGGTCGTATCCTCTTTTTGGGCGAATCGTGGTGACTTTTAGGGATCTTTAGTATGTGAAAAAAAATATAAACCGAAAGATATCGGAAGGGAAACTTGAGGAGCGGTGGTTAGAACGACCCAATTCTGGACCGACATTGCTAAAAATCTTTCGTCCAATTCGAAGATTGTATCCTCTTTTTTGACGAATCGTGATAACATTTGGGACTATCTAGTATGTAAAAAAAATATAAACCGAAAGATATCGGAAGGAAAACTTGAGGAGCGGTGGTCAGAGCGACCCCATTCTGGACCGACTCTGGTAAAAATCTTTCGTCCAATTCGATGGTCGTATCCTCTTTTTTGATGAATAGTGATGACTTTGAGGACTCTGTAGTATGTAAAAAAAATATAAATCGAAAGATATCGGAAGGGAAACTTGAAGAGCGATGGTCAGAACGACCCCATTCTGGACCGACTTTGCTAAAAAATCATTCGTTCAATTAAAAGGACGTATCCTTTTTTTATGGCGAATCGTGGTGACTTTTAGGACTCTTTAGTATGTGAAAAAAAAATATAAACCTAAAGATATTGGAAGGGAAACTTGAGGAGCGGTGGTCAGAGCGACCCCATTCTGGACCGACTTTGTTAAAAAATCATTCGTCGAATTCAAAGGAAGTATCCTCTTTTTATGGCGAATCGTGGTGACTTTTAGGACTCTTTAGTATGTGAAAAAAAAATATAAACCTAAAGATATTGGAAGGGAAACTTGAGGAGCGGTGGTCAGAGCGACCCCATTCTGGACCGACTTTGCTAAAAAATCATTCGTCCAATTCAAAGGAAGTATCCTCTTTTAATAGCGAATCGTGGTGACTTTTAGGACTCTTGGGTATGTGAAAAAAAATATAAACCGAAAGATATCGGAAGGGAAACTTAAGGAGCGGTGGTCAGAGCGACCCCATTCTGGACCGACTTTGCTAAAAAATCATTCGTCCGACTCAAAGGTCGTTTCCGCTTTTCGGCCAATCGTGATTACTTTTGGGACTTTATAGTATGTGAAAAAAAATATAAACCGAAAGATATCGGAAGGGAAACTTGAGGAGCGCGGGTTAGAGCGACCCCATTCTGGACCGACTTTGCTAAAAAATCATTCGTCCAACTCAAACGTCGTATCCTCTTTTTTCGCGAATCGTGGTGACTTTTAGGACTCTTTAGTATGTGAAAAAAAATATAAACCGAAAGATATCGGAAGGGAAACTTGAGGAGCGGTGGTTAGAGCGATACCATTCCGGACCGACTCTAGTAAAAATCTTTCGTTCAATTCGAAGGTCGTGTCCTCTTTTTTGATGTATCGTGAGGAATTTTAGGACTCTCTGGTATGTAAAAAAAAATATAAACCGAAAGATATCGGAAGGGACACTTGAGGAGCGGTGGTCAGAGCGACCCCATTCCGGACAGACTTTGGTAAAAATCTTTCGTCCGACTCGAAGGTCGTTTCCGCTTTTCGGCCAATCGTGATTACTTTTGGGACTTTATAGTATGTGAAAAAAAATATAAACCGAAAGATATCGGAAGGGAAACTTGAGGAGCGCGGGTTAGAGCGACCCCATTCTGGACCGACTTTGCTGAAAAATCATTCGTCCAACTCAAACGTCGTATCCTCTTTTTTCGCGAATCGTGGTGACTTTTAGGACTCTTTAGTATGTGAAATAATAAATAAACGGAAAGATATCGGAAGGGAAACTTGAGGAGCGGTTGTCAGAGCGATCCCATTCCGGACCGACTCTAGTAAAAATCTTTCGTTCAATTCGAAGGTCGTGTCCTCTTTTTTGATGTATCGTGAGGAATTTTAGGACTCTTTGGTATGTAAAAAAAAATATAAACCGAAAGATATCGGAAGGGACACTTGAGGAGCGGTGGTCAGAGCGACCCCATTCCGGACCGACTTTGGTAAAAATCTTTCGTCCAATTAAAATGTCGTATCCTCTTTTTTAACTAATCATGATGACTTTTAGGACACTATAATATGTAAAAAAAAACATAACCCGAAACATGTCGGAAGGGAAACTTGAAGAGCGGTGGTCGGAGCGACCCCATTCTGGACCGATCTTGCTAAAAAATCTTTCGTCCAATTCGAAGGTCGTGTCCTCTTTTTTGACAAATCGTGGTGACTTTTAGGACTCTCTAGTATGTGAAAAAAAAAAATACACGGAAAGATATCGGAAGGGAAACTTGAGGAGCGGTGGTCAGAGCGACCCCATTCCGGACCGACTTTGGTAAAAAATGTTTCGTCCAATTCGAAGGTCGTGTCCTCTTTTTTGGCGAATCGTGGTGACTTTTGGGACTCTTTAGTATGTGAAAAAATATATAAACCGAAAGATATCGGAAGGGAAAATTGAGGAGCGGTGGTCAGAGCGAACCCATTCCGGACCGACACTAGTAAAAAGCGTTCGTTCAATTCGAAGGTCGTATCCTCTTTTTTAACGAATCGTGATGACTTTTAGGACACTCTAATATGTAAAAAAAAATATAAACCGAAAGATATCGGAAGGGAAATTTGAGGAGCGGTGGTCAGAGCGACCCCATTCTGGACCGACTCTGGTAAAAATCTTTCGTCCAATTCGAAGGTCGTATCCTCTTTTTTGACGAATAGTGGTGACTTTTAGGACTTCGTAGTATGTAAAAAAAATATACATCGAAAGATATTGGAAGGGAAACTTGAGGAGCGCGGGTCAGAGCGACCCCATTCTGGACCGACTTCGCTAAAAAATCATTCGTCCAATTCAAAGGTCGTATCCTCTTTTTGGGCGAATCGTGGTGACTTTTAGGGATCTTTAGTATGTGAAAAAAAATATAAACCGAAAGATATCGGAAGGGAAACTTGAGGAGCGGTGGTTAGAACGACCCAATTCTGAACCGACATTGCTAAAAATCTTTCGTCCAATTCGAAGATTGTATCCTCTTTTTTGACGAATCGTGATAACATTTGGGACTATCTAGTGTGTAAAAAAAATATAAACCGAAAGATATCGGAAGGAAAACTTGAGGAGCGGTGGTCAGAGCGACCCCATTCTGGACCGACTCTGGTAAAAATCTTTCGTCCAATTCGATGGTCGTATCCTCTTTTTTGATGAATAGTGATGACTTTGAGGACTCTGTAGTATGTAAAAAAAATATAAATCGAAAGATATCGGAAGGGAAACTTGAAGAGCGATGGTCAGAACGACCCCATTCTGGACCGACTTTGCTAAAAAATCATTCGTTCAATTAAAAGGACGTATCCTTTTTTTATGGCGAATCGTGGTGACTTTTAGGACTCTTTAGTATATGAAAAAAAAATATAAACCTAAAGATATTGGAAGGGAAACTTGAGGAGCGGTGGTCAGAGCGACCCCATTCTGGACCGACTTTGCTAAAAAATCATTCGTCCAATTCAAAGGAAGTATCCTCTTTTTATGGCGAATCGTGGTGACTTTTAGGACTCTTTGGTATGTGAAAAAAAATATAAACCGAAAGATATCGGAAGGGAAACTTAAGGAGCGGTGGTCAGAGCGACCCCATTCTGGACCGACTTTGCTAAAAAATCATTCGTCCGACTCAAAGGTCGTTTCCGCTTTTCGGCCAATCGTGATTACTTTTGGGACTTTATAGTATGTGAAAAAAAATATAAACCGAAAGATATCGGAAGGGAAACTTGAGGAGCGCGGGTTAGAGCGACCCCATTCTGGACCGACTTTGCTAAAAAATCATTCGTCCAACTCAAACGTCGTATCCTCTTTTTTCGCGAATCGTGGTGACTTTTAGGACTCTTTAGTATGTGAAAAAAAAAATAAACGGAAAGATATCGGAAGGGAAACTTGAGGAGCGGTTATCAGAGCGATCCCATTCCGGACCGACTCTAGTAAAAATCTTTCGTTCAATTCGAAGGTCGTGTCTTTTTTTTTTATGTATCGTGAGGAATTTTAGGACTCTCTGGTATGTAAAAAAAATATAAACCGAAAGATATCGGAAGGGACACTTGAGGAGCGGTGGTCAGAGCGACCCCATTCCGGACCGACTTTGGTAAAAATCTTTCGTCCAATTAAAATGTCGTATCCTCTTTTTTAACTAATCATGATGACTTTTAGGACACTATAATATGTAAAAAAAAATATAAACCGAAACATGTCGGAAGGGAAACTTGAAGAGCGGTGGTCGGAGCGACCCCATTCTGGACCGATCTTGCTAAAAAATCTTTCGCCAATTCGAAGGTCGTGTCCTCTTTTTTGACAAATCGTGGTGACTTTTAGGACTCTCTAGTATGTGAAAAAAAAATACACGGAAAGATATCGGAAGGGAAACTTGAGGAGCGGTGGTCAGAGCGACCCCATTCCGGACCGACTTTGGTAAAAAATGTTTCGTCCAATTCGAAGGTCGTGTCCTCTTTTTTGGCGAATCGTGGTGACTTTTGGGACTCTTTAGTATGTGAAAAAATATATAAACCGAAAGATATCGGAAGGGAAACTTGAGGAGCGGTGGTCAGAGCGAAC
The DNA here is from genome assembly GCA_958009045.1 of Oxytorus armatus. Taxonomy (NCBI): domain Eukaryota; kingdom Metazoa; phylum Arthropoda; class Insecta; order Hymenoptera; family Ichneumonidae; genus Oxytorus; species Oxytorus armatus. The sequence continues at coordinate 29,385,413 of OY253745.1, read as the reverse complement.
CCATTCCGGACCAACACTAGTAAAAATCGTTTGTTCAATTCGAAGGTCGTATCCTCTTTTTTAACGAATCGTGATGACTTTTAGGACACTCTAATATGTAAAAAAAAATATAAACCGAAAGATATCGGAAGGGAAATTTGAGGAGCGGTGGTCAGAGCGACCCCATTCTGGACCGACTCTGGTAAAAATCTTTCGTCCAATTCGAAGGTCGTATCCTCTTTTTTGACGAATAGTGGTGACTTTTAGGACTTCGTAGTATGTAAAAAAAATATAAATCGAAAGATATTGGAAGGGAAACTTGAGGAGCGGTGGTCAGAGCGACCCCATTCTGGACCGACTTTGCTAAAAAATCATTCGTCCGACTCAAAGGTCGTTTCCGCTTTTCGGCCAATCGTGATTACTTTTGGGACTTTATAGTATGTGAAAAAAAATATAAACCGAAAGATATCGGAAGGGAAACTTGAGGAGCGCGGGTTAGAGCGACCCCATTCTGGACCGACTTTGCTAAAAAATCATTCGTCCAACTCAAACGTCGTATCCTCTTTTTTCGCGAATCGTGGTGACTTTTAGGACTCTTTAGTATGTGAAAAAAAAAATAAACGGAAAGATATCGGAAGGGAAACTTGAGGAGCGGTTGTCAGAGCGATCCCATTCCGGACCGACTCTAGTAAAAATCTTTCGTTCAATTCGAAGGTCGTGTCCTCTTTTTTGATGTATCGTGAGGAATTTTAGGACTCTCTGGTATGTAAAAAAAAATATAAACCGAAAGATATCGGAAGGGACACTTGAGGAGCGGTGGTCAGAGCGACCCCATTCCGGACCGACTTTGGTAAAAATCTTTCGTCCAATTAAAATGTCGTATCCTCTTTTTTAACTAATCATGATGACTTTTAGGACACTATAATATGTAAAAAAAAATATAAACCGAAACATGTCGGAAGGGAAACTTGAAGAGCGGTGGTCGGAGCGACCCCATTCTGGACCGATCTTGCTAAAAAATCTTTCGCCAATTCGAAGGTCGTGTCCTCTTTTTTGACAAATCGTGGTGACTTTTAGGACTCTCTAGTATGTGAAAAAAAAAAATACACGGAAAGATATCAGAAGGGAAACTTGAGGAGCGGTGGTCAGAGCGACCCCATTCCGGACCGACTTTGGTAAAAAATGTTTCGTCCAATTCGAAGGTCGTGTCCTCTTTTTTGGCGAATCGTGGTGACTTTTGGGACTCTTTAGTATGTGAAAAAATATATAAACCGAAAGATATCGGAAGGGAAACTTGAGGAGCGGTGGTCAGAGCGAACCCATTCCGGACCAACACTAGTAAAAATCGTTTGTTCAATTCGAAGGTCGTATCCTCTTTTTTAACGAATCGTGATGACTTTTAGGACACTCTAATATGTAAAAAAAATATAAATCGAAAGATATCGGAAGGGAAACTTGAAGAGCGATGGTCAGAACGACCCCATTCTGGACCGACTTTGCTAAAAAATCATTCGTTCAATTAAAAGGACGTATCCTTTTTTTATGGCGAATCGTGGTGACTTTTAGGACTCTTTAGTATATGAAAAAAAAATATAAACCTAAAGATATTGGAAGGGAAACTTGAGGAGCGGTGGTCAGAGCGACCCCATTCTGGACCGACTTTGCTAAAAAATCATTCGTCCAATTCAAAGGAAGTATCCTCTTTTTATGGCGAATCGTGGTGACTTTTAGGACTCTTTGGTATGTGAAAAAAAATATAAACCGAAAGATATCGGAAGGGAAACTTAAGGAGCGGTGGTCAGAGCGACCCCATTCTGGACCGACTTTGCTAAAAAATCATTCGTCCGACTCAAAGGTCGTTTCCGCTTTTCGGCCAATCGTGATTACTTTTGGGACTTTATAGTATGTGAAAAAAAATATAAACCGAAAGATATCGGAAGGGAAACTTGAGGAGCGCGGGTTAGAGCGACCCCATTCTGGACCGACTTTGCTAAAAAATCATTCGTCCAACTCAAACGTCGTATCCTCTTTTTTCGCGAATCGTGGTGACTTTTAGGACTCTTTAGTATGTGAAAAAAAAAATAAACGGAAAGATATCGGAAGGGAAACTTGAGGAGCGGTTATCAGAGCGATCCCATTCCGGACCGACTCTAGTAAAAATCTTTCGTTCAATTCGAAGGTCGTGTCTTTTTTTTTTATGTATCGTGAGGAATTTTAGGACTCTCTGGTATGTAAAAAAAATATAAACCGAAAGATATCGGAAGGGACACTTGAGGAGCGGTGGTCAGAGCGACCCCATTCCGGACCGACTTTGGTAAAAATCTTTCGTCCAATTAAAATGTCGTATCCTCTTTTTTAACTAATCATGATGACTTTTAGGACACTATAATATGTAAAAAAAAATATAAACCGAAACATGTCGGAAGGGAAACTTGAAGAGCGGTGGTCGGAGCGACCCCATTCTGGACCGATCTTGCTAAAAAATCTTTCGCCAATTCGAAGGTCGTGTCCTCTTTTTTGACAAATCGTGGTGACTTTTAGGACTCTCTAGTATGTGAAAAAAAAAATACACGGAAAGATATCGGAAGGGAAACTTGAGGAGCGGTGGTCAGAGCGACCCCATTCCGGACCGACTTTGGTAAAAAATGTTTCGTCCAATTCGAAGGTCGTGTCCTCTTTTTTGGCGAATCGTGGTGACTTTTGGGACTCTTTAGTATGTGAAAAAATATATAAACCGAAAGATATCGGAAGGGAAACTTGAGGAGCGGTGGTCAGAGCGAACCCATTCCGGACCAACACTAGTAAAAATCGTTTGTTCAATTCGAAGGTCGTATCCTCTTTTTTAACGAATCGTGATGACTTTTAGGACACTCTAATATGTAAAAAAAAATATAAACCGAAAGATATCGGAAGGGAAATTTGAGGAGCGGTGGTCAGAGCGACCCCATTCTGGACCGACTCTGGTAAAAATCTTTCGTCCAATTCGAAGGTCGTATCCTCTTTTTTGACGAATAGTGGTGACTTTTAGGACTTCGTAGTATGTAAAAAAAATATAAATCGAAAGATATTGGAAGGGAAACTTGAGGAGCGCGGGTCAGAGCGACCCCATTCTGGACCGACTTCGCTAAAAAATCATTCGTCCAATTCAAAGGTCGTATCCTCTTTTTGGGCGAATCGTGGTGACTTTTAGGGATCTTTAGTATGTGAAAAAAAATATAAACCGAAAGATATCGGAAGGGAAACTTGAGGAGCGGTGGTTAGAACGACCCAATTCTGGACCGACATTGCTAAAAATCTTTCGTCCAATTCGAAGATTGTATCCTCTTTTTTGACGAATCGTGATAACGTTTGGGACTATCTAGTATGTAAAAAAAATATAAACCGAAAGATATCGGAAGGAAAACTTGAGGAGCGGTGGTCAGAGCGACCCCATTCTGGACCGACTCTGGTAAAAATCTTTCGTCCAATTCGATGGTCGTATCCTCTTTTTTGATGAATAGTGATGACTTTGAGGACTCTGTAGTATGTAAAAAAAATATAAATCGAAAGATATCGGAAGGGAAACTTGAAGAGCGATGGTCAGAACGACCCCATTCTGGACCGACTTTGCTAAAAAATCATTCGTTCAATTAAAAGGACGTATCCTTTTTTTATGGCGAATCGTGGTGACTTTTAGGACTCTTTAGTATATGAAAAAAAAATATAAACCTAAAGATATTGGAAGGGAAACTTGAGGAGCGGTGGTCAGAGCGACCCCATTCTGGACCGACTTTGCTAAAAAATCATTCGTCCAATTCAAAGGAAGTATCCTCTTTTTATGGCGAATCGTGGTGACTTTTAGGACTCTTTAGTATGTGAAAAAAAAATATAAACCTAAAGATATTGGAAGGGAAACTTGAGGAGCGGTGGTCAGAGCGACCCCATTCTGGACCGACTTTGCTAAAAAATCATTCGTCCAATTCAAAGGAAGTATCCTCTTTTTATGGCGAATCGTGGTGACTTTTAGGACTCTTTGGTATGTGAAAAAAAATATAAACCGAAAGATATCGGAAGGGAAACTTAAGGAGCGGTGGTCAGAGCGACCCCATTCTGGACCGACTTTGCTAAAAAATCATTCGTCCGACTCAAAGGTCGTTTCCGCTTTTCGGCCAATCGTGATTACTTTTGGGACTTTATAGTATGTGAAAAAAAATATAAACCGAAAGATATCGGAAGGGAAACTTGAGGAGCGCGGGTTAGAGCGACCCTATTCTGGACCGACTTTGCTAAAAAATCATTCGTCCAACTCAAACGTCGTATCCTCTTTTTTCGCGAATCGTGGTGACTTTTAGGACTCTTTAGTATGTGAAAAAAAAAATAAACGGAAAGATATCGGACGGGAAACTTGAGGAGCGGTTGTCAGAGCGATCCCATTCCGGACCGACTCTAGTAAAAATCTTTCGTTCAATTCGAAGGTCGTGTCCTCTTTTTTGATGTATCGTGAGGAATTTTAGGACTCTCTGGTATGTAAAAAAAAATATAAACCGAAAGATATCGGAAGGGACACTTGAGGAGCGGTGGTCAGAGCGACCCCATTCCGGACCGACTTTGGTAAAAATCTTTCGTCCAATTAAAATGTCGTATCCTCTTTTTTAACTAATCATGATGACTTTTAGGACACTATAATATGTAAAAAAAAATATAAACCGAAACATGTCGGAAGGGAAACTTGAAGAGCGGTGGTCGGAGCGACCCCATTCTGGACCGATCTTGCTAAAAAATCTTTCGCCAATTCGAAGGTCGTGTCCTCTTTTTTGACAAATCGTGGTGACTTTTAGGACTCTCTAGTATGTGAAAAAAAAAAATACACGGAAAGATATCAGAAGGGAAACTTGAGGAGCGGTGGTCAGAGCGACCCCATTCCGGACCGACTTTGGTAAAAAATGTTTCGTCCAATTCGAAGGTCGTGTCCTCTTTTTTGGCGAATCGTGGTGACTTTTGGGACTCTTTAGTATGTGAAAAAATATATAAACCGAAAGATATCGGAAGGGAAACTTGAGGAGCGGTGGTCAGAGCGAACCCATTCCGGACCAACACTAGTAAAAATCGTTTGTTCAATTCGAAGGTCGTATCCTCTTTTTTAACGAATCGTGATGACTTTTAGGACACTCTAATATGTAAAAAAAATATAAATCGAAAGATATCGGAAGGGAAACTTGAAGAGCGATGGTCAGAACGACCCCATTCTGGACCGACTTTGCTAAAAAATCATTCGTTCAATTAAAAGGAGGTATCCTTTTTTTATGGCGAATCGTGGTGACTTTTAGGACTCTTTAGTATATGAAAAAAAAATATAAACCTAAAGATATTGGAAGGGAAACTTGAGGAGCGGTGGTCAGAGCGACCCCATTCTGGACCGACTTTGCTAAAAAATCATTCGTCCAATTCAAAGGAAGTATCCTCTTTTTATGGCGAATCGTGGTGACTTTTAGGACTCTTTAGTATGTGAAAAAAAAATATAAACCTAAAGATATTGGAAGGGAAACTTGAGGAGCGGTGGTCAGAGCGACCCCATTCTGGACCGACTTTGCTAAAAAATCATTCGTGCAATTCAAAGGAAGTATCCTCTTTTTATGGCGAATCGTGGTGACTTTTAGGACTCTTTGGTATGTGAAAAAAAATATAAACCGAAAGATATCGGAAGGGAAATTTGAGGACCGCGGGTCAGAGCGACCCCATTCTGGACCGACTTCGCTAAAAAATCATTCGTCCAATTCAAAGGTCGTATCCTCTTTTTGGGCGAATCGTGGTGACTTTTAGGGATCTTTAGTATGTGAAAAAAAATATAAACCGAAAGATATCGGAAGGGAAACTTGAGGAGCGGTGGTTAGAACGACCCAATTCTGGACCGACATTGCTAAAAATCTTTCGTCCAATTCGAAGATTGTATCCTCTTTTTTGACGAATCGTGATAACATTTGGGACTATCTAGTATGTACAAAAAATATAAACCGAAAGATATCGGAAGGAAAACTTGAGGAGCGGTGGTCAGAGCGACCCCATTCTGGACCGACTCTGGTAAAAATCTTTCGTCCAATTCGATGGTCGTATCCTCTTTTTTGATGAATAGTGATGACTTTGAGGACTCTGTAGTATGTAAAAAAAATATAAATCGAAAGATATCGGAAGGGAAACTTGAACAGCGATGGTCAGAACGACCCCATTCTGGACCGACTTTGCTAAAAAATCATTCGTTCAATTAAAAGGACGTATCCTTTTTTTATGGCGAATCGTGGTGACTTTTAGGACTCTTTAGTATGTGAAAAAAAAATATAAACCTAAAGATATTGGAAGGGAAACTTGAGGAGCGGTGGTCAGAGCGACCCCATTCTGGACCGACTTTGTTAAAAAATCATTCGTCGAATTCAAAGGAAGTATCCTCTTTTTATGGCGAATCGTGGTGACTTTTAGGACTCTTTAGTATGTGAAAAAAAAATATAAACCTAAAGATATTGGAAGGGAAACTTGAGGAGCGGTGGTCGGAGCGACCCCATTCTGGACCGACTTTGCTAAAAAATCATTCGTCCAATTCAAAGGAAGTATCCTCTTTTAATAGCGAATCGTGGTGACTTTTAGGACTCTTGGGTATGTGAAAAAAAATATAAACCGAAAGATATCGGAAGGGAAACTTAAGGAGCGGTGGTCAGAGCGACCCCATTCTGGACCGACTTTGCTAAAAAATCATTCGTCCGACTCAAAGGTCGTTTCCGCTTTTCGGCCAATCGTGATTACTTTTGCGACTTTATAGTATGTGAAAAAAAATATAAACCGAAAGATATCGGAAGGGAAACTTGAGGAGCGCGGGTTAGAGCGACCCCATTCTGGACCGACTTTGCTAAAAAATCATTCGTCCAACTCAAACGTCGTATCCTCTTTTTTCGCGAATCGTGGTGACTTTTAGGACTCTTTAGTATGTGAAAAAAAAATAAACGGAAAGATATCGGAAGGGAAACTTGAGGAGCGGTTGTCAGAGCGATACCATTCCGGACCGACTCTAGTAAAAATCTTTCGTTCAATTCGAAGGTCGTGTCCTCTTTTTTGATGTATCGTGAGGAATTTTAGGACTCTCTGGTATGTAAAAAAAAATATAAACCGAAAGATATCGGAAGGGACACTTGAGGAGCGGTGGTCAGAGCGACCCCATTCCGGACAGACTTTGGTAAAAATCTTTCGTCCGACTCGAAGGTCGTTTCCGCTTTTCGGCCAATCGTGATTACTTTTGGGACTTTATAGTATGTGAAAAAAAATATAAACCGAAAGATATCGGAAGGGAAACTTGAGGAGCGCGGGTTAGAGCGACCCCATTCTGGACCGACTTTGCTGAAAAATCATTCGTCCAACTCAAACGTCGTATCCTCTTTTTTCGCGAATCGTGGTGACTTTTAGGACTCTTTAGTATGTGAAAAAATAAATAAACGGAAAGATATCGGAAGGGAAACTTGAGGAGCGGTTGTCAGAGCGATCCCATTCCGGACCGACTCTAGTAAAAATCTTTCGTTCAATTCGAAGGTCGTGTCCTCTTTTTTGATGTATCGTGAGGAATTTTAGGACTCTTTGGTATGTAAAAAAAAATATAAACCGAAAGATATCGGAAGGGACACTTGAGGAGCGGTGGTCAGAGCGACCCCATTCCGGACCGACTTTGGTAAAAATCTTTCGTCCAATTAAAATGTCGTATCCTCTTTTTTAACTAATCATGATGACTTTTAGGACACTATAATATGTAAAATAAAATATAAACCGAAACATGTCGGAAGGGAAACTTGAAGAGCGGTGGTCGGAGCGACCCCATTCTGGACCGATCTTGCTAAAAAATCTTTCGCCAATTCGAAGGTCGTGTCCTCTTTTTTGACAAATCGTGGTGACTTTTAGGACTCTCTAGTATGTGAAAAAAAAAAATACACGGAAAGATATCGGAAGGGAAACTTGAGGAGCGGTGGTCAGAGCGACCCCATTCCGGACCGACTTTGGTAAAAAATGTTTCGTCCAATTCGAAGGTCGTGTCCTCTTTTTTGGCGAATCGTGGTGACTTTTGGGACTCTTTAGTATGTGAAAAAATATATAAACCGAAAGATATCGGAAGGGAAAATTGAGGAGCGGTGGTCAGAGCGAACCCATTCCGGACCGACACTAGTAAAAAGCGTTCGTTCAATTCGAAGGTCGTATCCTCTTTTTTAACGAATCGTGATGACTTTTAGGACACTCTAATATGTAAAAAAAAATATAAACCGAAAGATATCGGAAGGGAAATTTGAGGAGCGGTGGTCAGAGCGACCCCATTCTGGACCGACTCTGGTAAAAATCTTTCGTCCAATTCGAAGGTCGTATCCTCTTTTTTTACGAATAGTGGTGACTTTTAGGACTTCGTAGTATGTAAAAAAAATATACATCGAAAGATATTGGAAGGGAAACTTGAGGAGCGCGGGTCAGAGCGACCCCATTCTGGACCGACTTCGCTAAAAAATCATTCGTCCAATTCAAAGGTCGTATCCTCTTTTTGGGCGAATCGTGGTGACTTTTAGGGATCTTTAGTATGTGAAAAAAAATATAAACCGAAAGATATCGGAAGGGAAACTTGAGGAGCGGTGGTTAGAACGACCCAATTCTGAACCGACATTGCTAAAAATCTTTCGTCCAATTCGAAGATTGCATCCTCTTTTTTGACGAATCGTGATAACATTTGGGACTATCTAGTGTGTAAAAAAAATATAAACCGAAAGATATCGGAAGGAAAACTTGAGGACCGGTGGTCAGAGCGACCCCATTCTGGACCGACTCTGGTAAAAATCTTTCGTCCAATTCGATGGTCGTATCCTCTTTTTTGATGAATAGTGATGACTTTGAGGACTCTGTAGTATGTAAAAAAAATATAAATCGAAAGATATCGGAAGGGAAACTTGAAGAGCGATGGTCAGAACGACCCCATTCTGGACCGACTTTGCTAAAAAATCATTCGTTCAATTAAAAGGACGTATCCTTTTTTTATGGCGAATCGTGGTGACTTTTAGGACTCTTTAGTATATGAAAAAAAAATATAAACCTAAAGATATTGGAAGGGAAACTTGAGGAGCGGTGGTCAGAGCGACCCCATTCTGGACCGACTTTGCTAAAAAATCATTCGTCCAATTCAAAGGAAGTATCCTCTTTTTATGGCGAATCGTGGTGACTTTTAGGACTCTTTAGTATGTGAAAAAAAAATATAAACCTAAAGATATTGGAAGGGAAACTTGAGGAGCGGTGGTCAGAGCGACCCCATTCTGGACCGACTTTGCTAAAAAATCATTCGTCCAATTCAAAGGAAGTATCCTCTTTTTATGGCGAATCGTGGTGACTTTTAGGACTCTTTGGTATGTGAAAAAAAATATAAAACGAAAGATATCGGAAGGGAAACTTAAGGAGCGGTGGTCAGAGCGACCCCATTCTGGACCGACTTTGCTAAAAAATCATTCGTCCGACTCAAAGGTCGTTTCCGCTTTTCGGCCAATCGTGATTACTTTTGGGACTTTATAGTATGTGAAAAAAAATATAAACCGAAAGATATCGGAAGGGAAACTTGAGGAGCGCGGGTTAGAGCGACCCTATTCTGGACCGACTTTGCTAAAAAATCATTCGTCCAACTCAAACGTCGTATCCTCTTTTTTCGCGAATCGTGGTGACTTTTAGGACTCTTTAGTATGTGAAAAAAAAAATAAACGGAAAGATATCGGAAGGGAAACTTGAGGAGCGGTTGTCAGAGCGATCCCATTCCGGACCGACTCTAGTAAAAATCTTTCGTTCAATTCGAAGGTCGTGTCCTCTTTTTTGATGTATCGTGAGGAATTTTAGGACTCTCTGGTATGTAAAAAAAAATATAAACCGAAAGATATCGGAAGGGACACTTGAGGAGCGGTGGTCAGAGCGACCCCATTCCGGACCGACTTTGGTAAAAATCTTTCGTCCAATTAAAATGTCGTATCCTCTTTTTTAACTAATCATGATGACTTTTAGGACACTATAATATGTAAAAAAAAATATAAACCGAAACATGTCGGAAGGGAAACTTGAAGAGCGGTGGTCGGAGCGACCCCATTCTGGACCGATCTTGCTAAAAAATCTTTCGCCAATTCGAAGGTCGTGTCCTCTTTTTTGACAAATCGTGGTGACTTTTAGGACTCTCTAGTATGTGAAAAAAAAAAATACACGGAAAGATATCAGAAGGGAAACTTGAGGAGCGGTGGTCAGAGCGACCCCATTCCGGACCGACTTTGGTAAAAAATGTTTCGTCCAATTCGAAGGTCGTGTCCTCTTTTTTGGCGAATCGTGGTGACTTTTGGGACTCTTTAGTATGTGAAAAAATATATAAACCGAAAGATATCGGAAGGGAAACTTGAGGAGCGGTGGTCAGAGCGAACCCATTCCGGACCAACACTAGTAAAAATCGTTTGTTCAATTCGAAGGTCGTATCCTCTTTTTTAACGAATCGTGATGACTTTTAGGACACTCTAATATGTAAAAAAAATATAAATCGAAAGATATCGGAAGGGAAACTTGAAGAGCGATGGTCAGAACGACCCCATTCTGGACCGACTTTGCTAAAAAATCATTCGTTCAATTAAAAGGACGTATCCTTTTTTTATGGCGAATCGTGGTGACTTTTAGGACTCTTTAGTATATGAAAAAAAAATATAAACCTAAAGATATTGGAAGGGAAACTTGAGGAGCGATGGTCAGAGCGACCCCATTCTGGACCGACTTTGCTAAAAAATCATTCGTCCAATTCAAAGGAAGTATCCTCTTTTTATGGCGAATCGTGGTGACTTTTAGGACTCTTTAGTATGTGAAAAAAAAATATAAACCTAAAGATATTGGAAGGGAAACTTGAGGAGCGGTGGTCAGAGCGACCCCATTCTGGACCGACTTTGCTAAAAAATCATTCGTGCAATTCAAAGGAAGTATCCTCTTTTTATGGCGAATCGTGGTGACTTTTAGGACTCTTTGGTATGTGAAAAAAAATATAAACCGAAAGATATCGGAAGGGAAATTTGAGGAGCGCGGGTCAGAGCGACCCCATTCTGGACCGACTTCGCTAAAAAATCATTCGTCCAATTCAAAGGTCGTATCCTCTTTTTGGGCGAATCGTGGTGACTTTTAGGGATCTTTAGTATGTGAAAAAAAATATAAACCGAAAGATATCGGAAGGGAAACTTGAGGAGCGGTGGTTAGAACGACCCAATTCTGGACCGACATTGCTAAAAATCTTTCGTCCAATTCGAAGATTGTATCCTCTTTTTTGACGAATCGTGATAACATTTGGGACTATCTAGTATGTACAAAAAATATAAACCGAAAGATATCGGAAGGAAAACTTGAGGAGCGGTGGTCAGAGCGACCCCATTCTGGACCGACTCTGGTAAAAATCTTTCGTCCAATTCGATGGTCGTATCCTCTTTTTTGATGAATAGTGATGACTTTGAGGACTCTGTAGTATGTAAAAAAAATATAAATCGAAAGATATCGGAAGGGAAACTTGAACAGCGATGGTCAGAACGACCCCATTCTGGACCGACTTTGCTAAAAAATCATTCGTTCAATTAAAAGGACGTATCCTTTTTTTATGGCGAATCGTGGTGACTTTTAGGACTCTTTAGTATGTGAAAAAAAAATATAAACCTAAAGATATTGGAAGGGAAACTTGAGGAGCGGTGGTCAGAGCGACCCCATTCTGGACCGACTTTGTTAAAAAATCATTCGTCGAATTCAAAGGAAGTATCCTCTTTTTATGGCGAATCGTGGTGACTTTTAGGACTCTTTAGTATGTGAAAAAAAAATATAAACCTAAAGATATTGGAAGGGAAACTTGAGGAGCGGTGGTCGGAGCGACCCCATTCTGGACCGACTTTGCTAAAAAATCATTCGTCCAATTCAAAGGAAGTATCCTCTTTTAATAGCGAATCGTGGTGACTTTTAGGACTCTTGGGTATGTGAAAAAAAATATAAACCGAAAGATATCGGAAGGGAAACTTAAGGAGCGGTGGTCAGAGCGACCCCATTCTGGACCGACTTTGCTAAAAAATCATTCGTCCGACTCAAAGGTCGTTTCCGCTTTTCGGCCAATCGTGATTACTTTTGCGACTTTATAGTATGTGAAAAAAAATATAAACCGAAAGATATCGGAAGGGAAACTTGAGGAGCGCGGGTTAGAGCGACCCCATTCTGGACCGACTTTGCTAAAAAATCATTCGTCCAACTCAAACGTCGTATCCTCTTTTTTCGCGAATCGTGGTGACTTTTAGGACTCTTTAGTATGTGAAAAAAAAATAAACGGAAAGATATCGGAAGGGAAACTTGAGGAGCGGTTGTCAGAGCGATACCATTCCGGACCGACTCTAGTAAAAATCTTTCGTTCAATTCGAAGGTCGTGTCCTCTTTTTTGATGTATCGTGAGGAATTTTAGGACTCTCTGGTATGTAAAAAAAAATATAAACCGAAAGATATCGGAAGGGACACTTGAGGAGCGGTGGTCAGAGCGACCCCATTCCGGACAGACTTTGGTAAAAATCTTTCGTCCGACTCGAAGGTCGTTTCCGCTTTTCGGCCAATCGTGATTACTTTTGGGACTTTATAGTATGTGAAAAAAAATATAAACCGAAAGATATCGGAAGGGAAACTTGAGGAGCGCGGGTTAGAGCGACCCCATTCTGGACCGACTTTGCTGAAAAATCATTCGTCCAACTCAAACGTCGTATCCTCTTTTTTCGCGAATCGTGGTGACTTTTAGGACTCTTTAGTATGTGAAAAAATAAATAAACGGAAAGATATCGGAAGGGAAACTTGAGGAGCGGTTGTCAGAGCGATCCCATTCCGGACCGACTCTAGTAAAAATCTTTCGTTCAATTCGAAGGTCGTGTCCTCTTTTTTGATGTATCGTGAGGAATTTTAGGACTCTTTGGTATGTAAAAAAAAATATAAACCGAAAGATATCGGAAGGGACACTTGAGGAGCGGTGGTCAGAGCGACCCCATTCCGGACCGACTTTGGTAAAAATCTTTCGTCCAATTAAAATGTCGTATCCTCTTTTTTAACTAATCATGATGACTTTTAGGACACTATAATATGTAAAATAAAATATAAACCGAAACATGTCGGAAGGGAAACTTGAAGAGCGGTGGTCGGAGCGACCCCATTCTGGACCGATCTTGCTAAAAAATCTTTCGCCAATTCGAAGGTCGTGTCCTCTTTTTTGACAAATCGTGGTGACTTTTAGGACTCTCTAGTATGTGAAAAAAAAAAATACACGGAAAGATATCGGAAGGGAAACTTGAGGAGCGGTGGTCAGAGCGACCCCATTCCGGACCGACTTTGGTAAAAAATGTTTCGTCCAATTCGAAGGTCGTGTCCTCTTTTTTGGCGAATCGTGGTGACTTTTGGGACTCTTTAGTATGTGAAAAAATATATAAACCGAAAGATATCGGAAGGGAAAATTGAGGAGCGGTGGTCAGAGCGAACCCATTCCGGACCGACACTAGTAAAAAGCGTTCGTTCAATTCGAAGGTCGTATCCTCTTTTTTAACGAATCGTGATGACTTTTAGGACACTCTAATATGTAAAAAAAAATATAAACCGAAAGATATCGGAAGGGAAATTTGAGGAGCGGTGGTCAGAGCGACCCCATTCTGGACCGACTCTGGTAAAAATCTTTCGTCCAATTCGAAGGTCGTATCCTCTTTTTTTACGAATAGTGGTGACTTTTAGGACTTCGTAGTATGTAAAAAAAATATACATCGAAAGATATTGGAAGGGAAACTTGAGGAGCGCGGGTCAGAGCGACCCCATTCTGGACCGACTTCGCTAAAAAATCATTCGTCCAATTCAAAGGTCGTATCCTCTTTTTGGGCGAATCGTGGTGACTTTTAGGGATCTTTAGTATGTGAAAAAAAATATAAACCGAAAGATATCGGAAGGGAAACTTGAGGAGCGGTGGTTAGAACGACCCAATTCTGAACCGACATTGCTAAAAATCTTTCGTCCAATTCGAAGATTGCATCCTCTTTTTTGACGAATCGTGATAACATTTGGGACTATCTAGTGTGTAAAAAAAATATAAACCGAAAGATATCGGAAGGAAAACTTGAGGAGCGGTGGTCAGAGCGACCCCATTCTGGACCGACTCTGGTAAAAATCTTTCGTCCAATTCGATGGTCGTATCCTCTTTTTTGATGAATAGTGATGACTTTGAGGACTCTGTAGTATGTAAAAAAAATATAAATCGAAAGATATCGGAAGGGAAACTTGAAGAGCGATGGTCAGAACGACCCCATTCTGGACCGACTTTGCTAAAAAATCATTCGTTCAATTAAAAGGACGTATCCTTTTTTTATGGCGAATCGTGGTGACTTTTAGGACTCTTTAGTATATGAAAAAAAAATATAAACCTAAAGATATTGGAAGGGAAACTTGAGGAGCGGTGGTCAGAGCGACCCCATTCTGGACCGACTTTGCTAAAAAATCATTCGTCGAATTCAAAGGAAGTATCCTCTTTTTATGGCGAATCGTGGTGACTTTTAGGACTCTTTAGTATGTGAAAAAAAAATATAAACCTAAAGATATTGGAAGGGAAACTTGAGGAGCGGTGGTCAGAGCGACCCCATTCTGGACCGACTTTGCTAAAAAATCATTCGTCCAATTCAAAGGAAGTATCCTCTTTTAATGGCGAATCGTGGTGACTTTTAGGACTCTTTGGTATGTGAAAAAAAATATAAACCGAAAGATATCGGAAGGGAAACTTAAGGAGCGGTGGTCAGAGCGACCCCATTCTGGACCGACTTTGCTAAAAAATCATTCGTCCGACTCAAAGGTCGTTTCCGCTTTGCGGCCAATCGTGATTACTTTTGGGACTTTATAGTATGTGAAAAAAAATATAAACCGAAAGATATCGGAAGGGAAACTTGAGGAGCGCGGGTTAGAGCGACACCATTCTGGACCGACTTTGCTAAAAAATCATTCGTCGAACTCAAACGTCGTATCCTCTTTTTTCGCGAATCGTGGTGACTTTTAGGACTCTTTAGTATGTGAAAAAATAATTAAACGGAAAGATATCGGAAGGGAAACTTGAGGAGCGGTTGTCAGAGCGATCCCATTCCGGACCGACTCTAGTAAAAATCTTTCGTTCAATTCGAAGGTCGTGTCCTCTTTTTTGATGTATCGTGAGGAATTTTAGGACTCTCTGGTATGTAAAAAAAAATATAAACCGAAAGATATCGGAAGGGACACTTGAGGAGCGGTGGTCAGAGCGACCCCATTCCGGACAGACTTTGGTAAAAATCTTTCGTCCGACTCGAAGGTCGTTTCCGCTTTTCGGCCAATCGTGATTACTTTTGGGACTTTATAGTATGTGAAAAAAAATATAAACCGAAAGATATCGGAAGGGAAACTTAAGGAGCGCGGGTTAGAGCGACCCCATTCTGGACCGACTTTGCTGAAAAATCATTCGTCCAACACAAACGTCGTATCCTCTTTTTTCGCGAATCGTGGTGACTTTTAGGACTCTTTAGTATGTGAAAAAAAAAATGAACGGAAAGATATCGGAAGGGAAACTTGAGGAGCGGTTGTCAGAGCGATCCCATTCCGGACCGACTCTAGTAAAAATCTTTCGTTCAATTCGAAGGTCGTGTCCTCTTTTTTGATGTATCGTGAGGAATTTTAGGACTCTCTGGTATGTAAAAAAAAATATAAACCGAAAGATATCGGAAGGGACACTTGAGGAGCGGTGATCAGAGCGACCCCATTCCGGACCGACTTTGGTAAAAATCTTTCGTCCAATTAAAATGTCGTATCCTCTTTTTTAACTAATCATGATGACTTTTAGGACACTATAATATGTAAAAAAAAATATAAACCGAAACATGTCGGAAGGGAAACTTGAAGAGCGGTGGTCGGAGCGACCCCATTCTGGACCGATCTTGCTAAAAAATCTTTCGTCCAATTCGAAGGTCGTGTCCTCTTTTTTGACAAATCGTGGTGACTTTTAGGACTCTCTAGTATGTGAAAAAAAAAAATACACGGAAAGATATCGGAAGGGAAACTTGAGGAGCGGTGGTCAGAGCGACCCCATTCCGGACCGACTTTGGTAAAAAATGTTTCGTCCAATTCGAAGGTCGTGTCCTCTTTTCTGGCGAATCGTGGTGACTTTTGGGACTCTTTAGTATGTGAAAAAATATATAAACCGAAAGATATCGGAAGGGACACTTGAGGATGCGGTGGTCAGAGCGACCCCATTCCGGACAGACTTTGGTAAAAATCTTTCGTCCGACTCGAAGGTCGTTTCCGCTTTTCGGCCAATCGTGATTACTTTTGGGACTTTATAGTATGTGAAAAAAAATATAAACCGAAAGATATCGGAAGGGAAACTTGAGGAGCGCGGGTTAGAGCGACCCCATTCTGGACCGACTTTGCTGAAAAATCATTCGTCCAACACAAACGTCGTATCCTCTTTTTTCGCGAATCGTGGTGACTTTTAGGGATCTTTAGTATGTGAAAAAAAATATAAACCGAAAGATATCGGAAGGGAAACTTGAGGAGCGGTGGTTAGAATGACCCAATTCTGGACCGACATTGCTAAAAATCTTTCGTTCAATTCGAAGATTGTATCCTCTTTTTTGACGAATCGTGATAACATTTGGGACTATCTAGTGTGTAAAAAAAATATAAACCGAAAGATATCGGAAGGAAAACTTGAGCAGCGGTGGTCAGAGCGACCCCATTCTGGACCGACTCTGGTAAAAATCTTTCGTCCAATTCGATGGTCGTATCCTCTTTTTTGATGAATAGTGATGACTTTGAGGACTCTGTAGTATGTAAAAAAAATATTAATCGAAAGATATCGGAAGGGAAACTTGAAGAGCGATGGTCAGAACGACCCCATTCTGGACCGACTTTGCTAAAAAATCATTCGTTCAATTAAAAGGACGTATCCTTTTTTTATGGCGAATCGTGGTGACTTTTAGGACTCTTTAGTATATGAAAAAAAAATATAAACCTAAAGATATTGGAAGGGAAACTTGAGGAGCGGTGGTCAGAGCGACCCCATTCTGGACCGACTTTGCTAAAAAATCATTCGTCCAATTCAAAGGAAGTATCCTCTTTTTATGGCGAATCGTGGTGACTTTTAGGACTCTTTAGTATGTGAAAAAAAAATATAAACCTAAAGATATTGGAAGGGAAACTTGAGGAGCGGTGGTCAGAGCGACCCCATTCTGGACCGACTTTGCTAAAAAATCATTCGTCCAATTCAAAGGAAGTATCCTCTTTTTATGGCGAATCGTGGTGACTTTTAGGACTCTTTGGTATGTGAAAAAAAATATAAACCGAAAGATATCGGAAGGGAAACTTAAGGAGCGGTGGTCAGAGCGACCCCATTCTGGACCGACTTTGCTAAAAAATCATTCGTCGGACTCAAAGGTCGTTTCCGCTTTTCGGCCAATCGTGATTACTTTTGGGACTTTATAGTATGTGAAAAAAAATATAAACCGAAAGATATCGGAAGGGAAACTTGAGGAGCGCGGGTTAGAGCGACCCTATTCTGGACCGACTTTGCTAAAAAATCATTCGTCCAACTCAAACGTCGTATCCTCTTTTTTCGCGAATCGTGGTGACTTTTAGGACTCTTTAGTATGTGAAAAAAAAATAAACGGAAAGATATCGGAAGGGAAACTTGAGGAGCGGTTGTCAGAGCGATCCCATTCCGGACCGACTCTAGTAAAAATCTTTCGTTCAATTCGAAGGTCGTGTCCTCTTTTTTGATGTATCGTGAGGAATTTTAGGACTCTCTGGTATGTAAAAAAAAATATAAACCGAAAGATATCGGAAGGGACACTTGAGGAGCGGTGGTCAGAGCGACCCCATTCCGGACCGACTTTGGTAAAAATCTTTCGTCCAATTAAAATGTCGTATCCTCTTTTTTAACTAATCATGATGACTTTTAGGACACTATAATATGTAAAAAAAAATATAAACCGAAACATGTCGGAAGGGAAACTTGAAGAGCGGTGGTCGGAGCGACCCCATTCTGGACCGATCTTGCTAAAAAATCTTTCGCCAATTCGAAGGTCGTGTCCTCTTTTTTGACAAATCGTGGTGACTTTTAGGACTCTCTAGTATGTGAAAAAAAAAAATACACGGAAAGATATCAGAAGGGAAACTTGAGGAGCGGTGGTCAGAGCGACCCCATTCCGGACCGACTTTGGTAAAAAATGTTTCGTCCAATTCGAAGGTCGTGTCCTCTTTTTTGGCGAATCGTGGTGACTTTTGGGACTCTTTAGTATGTGAAAAAATATATAAACCGAAAGATATCGGAAGGGAAACTTGAGGAGCGGTGGTCAGAGCGAACCCATTCCGGACCAACACTAGTAAAAATCGTTTGTTCAATTCGAAGGTCGTATCCTCTTTTTTAACGAATCGTGATGACTTTTAGGACACTCTAATATGTAAAAAAAATATAAATCGAAAGATATCGGAAGGGAAACTTGAAGAGCGATGGTCAGAACGACCCCATCCTGGACCGACTTTGCTAAAAAATCATTCGTTCAATTAAAAGGACGTATCCTTTTTTTATGGCGAATCGTGGTGACTTTTAGGACTCTTTAGTATGTGAAAAAAAAATATAAACCTAAAGATATTGGAAGGGAAACTTGAGGAGCGGTGGTCAGAGCGACCCCATTCTGGACCGACTTTGCTAAAAAATCATTCGTCCAATTCAAAGGAAGTATCCTCTTTTTTTGGCGAATCGTGGTGACTTTTAGGACTCTTTAGTACGTGAAAAAAAAAATAAACCTAAAGATATTGGAAGGGAAACTTGAGGAGCGGTGGTCAGAGCGACCCCATTCTGGACCGACTTTGCTTAAAAATCATTCGCCCAATTCAAAGGAAGTATCCTGTTGTTATGGCGAATCGTGGTGACTTTTAGGACTCTTTGGTATGTGAAAAAAAATATAAACCAAAAGATATCGGAAGGGAAACTTAAGGAGCGGTGGTCAGAGCGACCCCATTCTGGACCGACTTTGCTAAAAAATCATTCGTCCGACTCAAAGGTCGTTTCCGCTTTTCGGCCAATCGTGATTACTTTTGGGACTTTATAGTATGTGAAAAAAAATATAAACCGAAAGATATCGGAAGGGAAACTTGAGGAGCGCGGGTTAGAGCGACCCCATTCTGGACCGACTTTGCTAAAAAATCTTTCGTCCAATTCAAAGGTCGTATCCTATTTTTTGGCGAATCGTGGTGACATTTGGGACTCTTTAGTATGTGAAAAAAAATATAAACCGAAAGATATCGGAAGGGATACTTGAGGAGCGGTGGTCAGAGCGACCCCATTCTGGACCGACTTTGGTAAAAAGCCTTCGACCAATTCGAAGGTCGTATCCTCTTTTTTGGCGAATCGTGGTGACTTTTAGGACTCTTTGGTATGTGAAAAAAAATATAAACCAAAAGATATCGGATGGGAAACTTAAGGAGCGGTGGTCAGAGCGACCCCATTCTGGACCGACTTCGCTAAAAAATCATTCGTCCAATTCAAAGGTCGTATCCTCTTTTTGGGCGAATCGTGGTGACTTTTAGGGATCTTTAGTATGTGAAAAAAAATATAAACCGAAAGATATCGGAAGGGAAACTTGAGGAGCGGTGGTTAGAACGACCCAATTCTGGACCGACATTGCTAAAAATCTTTCGTCCAATTCGAAGATTGTATCCTCTTTTTTGACGAATCGTGATAACATTTGGGACTATCTAGTATGTAAAAAAAATATAAACCGAAAGATATCGGAAGGAAAACTTGAGGAGCGGTGGTCAGAGCGACCCCATTCTGGACCGACTCTGGTAAAAATCTTTCGTCCAATTCGATGGTCGTATCCTCTTTTTTGATGAATAGTGATGACTTTGAGGACTCTGTAGTATGTAAAAAAAATATAAATCGAAAGATATCGGAAGGGAAACTTGAAGAGCGATGGTCAGAACGACCCCATTCTGGACCGACTTTGCTAAAAAATCATTCGTTCAATTAAAAGGACGTATCCTTTTTTTATGGCGAATCGTGGTGACTTTTAGGACTCTTTAGTATGTGAAAAAAAAATATAAACCTAAAGATATTGGAAGGGAAACTTGAGGAGCGGTGGTCAGAGCGACCCCATTCTGGACCGACTCTGGTAAAAATCTTTCGTCCAATTCGATGGTCGTATCCTCTTTTTTGATGAATAGTGATGACTTTGAGGACTCTGTAGTATGTAAAAAAAATATAAATCGAAAGATATCGGAAGGGAAACTTGAAGAGCGATGGTCAGAACGACCCCATTCTGGACCGACTTTGCTAAAAAATCATTCGTTCAATTTTTTAATTGAACGAATGATTTTTTAGACGTATCCTTTTTTTATGGCGAATCGTGATAACATTTGGGACTATCTAGTGTGTAAAAAAAATATAAACCTAAAGATATTGGAAGGGAAACTTGAGGAGCGCTGGTCAGAGCGACCCCATTCTGGACCGACTTTGCTAAAAAATCATTCGTCCAATTCAAAGGAAGTATCCTGTTTTAATAGCGAATCGTGGTGACTTTTAGGACTCTTTGGTATGTGAAAAAAAATATAAACCGAAAGATATCGGAAGGGAAACTTAAGGAGCGGTGGTCAGAGCGACCCCATTCTGGACCGACATTGCTAAAAAATCATTCGTCCGACTCAAAGGTCGTTTCCGCTTTTCGGCCAATCGTGATTACTTTTGGGACTTTATAGTATGTGAAAAAAAATATAAACCGAAAGATATCGGAAGGGAAACTTGAGGAGCGCGGGTTAGAGCGACCCCATTCTGGACCGACTTTGCTGAAAAATCATTCGTCCAACTCAAACGTCGTATCCTCTTTTTTCGCGAATCGTGGTGACTTTTAGGACTCTTTAGTATGTAAAAAATAAATAAACGGAAAGATATCGGAAGGGAAACTTGAGGAGCGGTTGTCAGAGCGATCCCATTCCGGACCGACTCTAGTAAAAATCTTTCGTTCAATTCGAAGGTCGTGTCCTCTTTTTTGATGTATCGTGAGGAATTTTAGGACTCTCTGGTATGTAAAAAAAAATATAAACCGAAAGATATCGGAAGGGACACTTGAGGAGCGGTGGTCAGAGCGACCCCATTCCGGACCGACTTTGGTAAAAATCTTTCGTCCAATTAAAATGTCGTAACCTCTTTTTTAACTAATCATGATGACTTTTAGGACACTATAATATGTAAAAAAAAATATAAACCGAAACATGTCGGAAGGGAAACTTGAAGAGCGGTGGTCGGAGCGACCCCATTCTGGACCGATCTTGCTAAAAAATCTTTCGCCAATTCGAAGGTCGTGTCCTCTTTTTTGACAAATCGTGGTGACTTTTAGGACTCTCTAGTATGTGAAAAAAAAAAATACACGGAAAGATATCGGAAGGGAAACTTGAGGAGCGGTGGTCAGAGCGACCCCATTCCGGACCGACTTTGGTAAAAAATGTTTCGTCCAATTCGAAGGTCGTGTCCTCTTTTTTGGCGAATCGTGGTGACTTTTGGGACTATTTAGTATGTGAAAAAATATATAAACCGAAAGATATCGGAAGGGAAACTTGAGGAGCGGTGGTCAGAGCGAACCCATTCCGGACCAACACTAGTAAAAATCGTTTGTTCAATTTGAAGGTCGTATCCTCTTTTTTAACGAATCGTGATGACTTTTAGGACACTCTAATATGTAAAAAAAAATATAAACCGAAAGATATCGGAAGGGAAATTTGAGGAGCGGTGGTCAGAGCGACCCCATTCTGGACCGACTCTGGTAAAAATCTTTCGTCCAATTCGAAGGTCGTATCCTCTTTTTTGACGAATAGTGGTGACTTTTAGGACTTCGTAGTATGTAAAAAAAATATAAATCGAAAGATATTGGAAGGGAAATTTGAGGAGCGCGGGTCAGAGCGACCCCATTCTGGACCGACTTCGCTAAAAAATCATTCGTCCAATTCAAAGATTGTATCCTCTTTTTTGACGAATCGTGATAACATTTGGGACTATCTAGTATGTAAAAAAAATATAAACCGAAAGATATCGGAAGGAAAACTTGAGGAGCGGTGGTCAGAGAGACCCCATTCTGGACCGACCCTGGTAAAAATCTTTCGTCCAATTCGATGGTCGTATCCTCTTTTTTGATGAATAGTGATGACTTTGAGGACTCTGTAGTATGTAAAAAAAATATAAATCGAAAGATATCGGAAGGGAAACTTGAAGAGCGATGGTCAGAACGACCCCATTCTGGACCGACTTTGCTAAAAAATCATTCGTTCAATTAAAAGGACGTATCCTTTTTTTATGGCGAATCGTGGTGACTTTTAGGACTCTTTAGTATGTGAAAAAAAAAAATAAACCTAAAGATATTGGAAGGGAAACTTGAGGAGCGGTGGTCAGAGCGACCCCATTCTGGACCGACTTTGATAAAAAATCATTCGTCGAATTCAAAGGTAGTATCCTCTTTTTATGGCGAATCGTGGTGACTTTTAGGACTCTTTAGTATGTGAAAAAAAAATATCAACCTAAAGATATTGGAAGGGAAACTTGAGGAGCGGTGGTCAGAGCGACCCCATTCTGGACCGACTTTGCTAAAAAATCATTCGTCCAATTCAAAGGAAGTATCCTCTTTTAATGGCGAATCGTGGTGACTTTTAGGACTCTTTGGTATGTGAAAAAAAATATAAACCGAAAGATATCGGAAGGGAAACTTAAGGAGCGGTGGTCAGAGCGACCCCATTCTGGACCGACTTTGCTAAAAAATCATTCGTCCGACTCAAAGGTCGTTTCCGCTTTTCGGCCAATCGTGATTACTTTTGGGACTTTATAGTATGTGAAAAAAAATATAAACCGAAAGATATCGGAAGGGAAACTTGAGGAACGCGGGTTAGAGCGACACCATTCTGGACCGACTTTGCTAAAAAATCATTCGTCGAACTCAAACGTCGTATCCTCTTTTTTCGCGAATCGTGGTGACTTTTAGGACTCTTTAGTATGTGAAAAAATAATTAAACGGAAAGATATCGGAAGGGAAACTTGAGGAGCGGTTGTCAGAGCGATCCCATTCCGGACCGACTCTAGTAAAAATCTTTCGTTCAATTCGAAGGTCGTGTCCTCTTTTTTGATGTATCGTGAGGAATTTTAGGACTCTCTGGTATGTAAAAAAAAATATAAACCGAAAGATATCGGAAGGGACACTTGAGGAGCGGTGGTCAGAGCGACCCCATTCCGGACAGACTTTGGTAAAAATCTTTCGTCCGACTCGAAGGTCGTTTCCGCTTTTCGGCCAATCGTGATTACTTTTGGGACTTTATAGTATGTGAAAAAAAATATAAACCGAAAGATATCGGAAGGGAAACTTGAGGAGCGCGGGTTAGAGCGACCCCATTCTGGACCGACTTTGCTGAAAAATCATTCGTCCAACTCAAACGTCGTATCCTCTTTTTTCGCGAATCGTGGTGACTTTTAGGACTCTTTAGTATGTGAAAAAAAAAATAAACGGAAAGATATCGGAAGGGAAACTTGAGGAGCGGTTGTCAGAGCGATCCCATTCCGGACCGACTCTAGTAAAAATCTTTCGTTCAATTCGAAGGTCGTGTCCTCTTTTTTGATGTATCGTGAGGAATTTTAGGACTCTCTGGTATGTAAAAAAAAATATAAACCGAAAGATATCGGAAGGGACACTTGAGGAGCGGTGGTCAGAGCGACCCCATTCCGGACCGACTTTGGTAAAAATCTTTCGTCCAATTAAAATGTCGTATCCTCTTTTTTAACTAATCATGATGACTTTTAGGACACTATAATATGTAAAAAAAAATATAAACCGAAACATGTCGGAAGGGAAACTTGAAGAGCGGTGGTCGGAGCGACCCCATTCTGGACCGATCTTGCTAAAAAATCTTTCGCCAATTCGAAGGTCGTGTCCTCTTTTTTGACAAATCGTGGTGACTTTTAGGACTCTCTAGTATGTGAAAAAAAAAAATACACGGAAAGATATCGGAAGGGAAACTTGAGGAGCGGTGGTCAGAGCGACCCCATTCCGGACCGACTTTGGTAAAAAATGTTTCGTCCAATTCGAAGGTCGTGTCCTCTTTTTTGGCGAATCGTGGTGACTTTTGGGACTCTTTAGTATGTGAAAAAATATATAAACCGAAAGATATCGGAAGGGAAACTTGAGGAGCGGTGGTCAGAGCGAACCCATTCCGGACCAACACTAGTAAAAATCGTTTGTTCAATTCGAAGGTCGTATCCTCTTTTTTAACGAATCGTGATGACTTTTAGGACACTCTAATATGTAAAAAAAAATATAAACCGAAAGATATCGGAAGGGAAATTTGAGGAGCGCGGGTCAGAGCGACCCCATTCTGGACCGACTTCGCTAAAAAATCATTCGTCCAATTAAAAGGTCGTATCCTCTTTTTGGGCGAATCGTGGTGACTTTTAGGGATCTTTAGTATGTGAAAAAAAATATAAACCGAAAGATATCGGAAGGGAAACTTGAGGAGCGGTGGTTAGAACGACCCAATTCTGGACCGACATTGCTAAAAATCTTTCGTCCAATTCGAAGATTGTATCCTCTTTTTTGACGAATCGTGATAACATTTGGGACTATCTAGTATGTAAAAAAAATATAAACCGAAAGATATCGGAAGGAAAACTTGAGGAGCGGTGGTCAGAGCGACCCCATTCTGGACCGACTCTGGTAAAAATCTTTCGTCCAATTCGATGGTCGTATCCTCTTTTTTGATGAATAGTGATGACTTTGAGGACTCTGTAGTATGTAAAAAAAATATAAATCGAAAGATATCGGAAGGGAAACTTGAAGAGCGATGGTCAGAACGACCCCATTCTGGACCGACTTTGCTAAAAAATCATTCGTTCAATTAAAAGGACGTATCCTTTTTTTATGGCGAATCGTGGTGACTTTTAGGACTCTTTAGTATGTGAAAAAAATATATAAACCTAAAGATATTGGAAGGGAAACTTGAGGAGCGGTGGTCAGAGCGACCCCATTCTGGACCGACTTTGCTAAAAAATCATTCGTCCAATTCAAAGGAAGTATCCTCTTTTAATAGCGAATCGTGGTGACTTTTAGGACTCTTTGGTATGTGAAAAAAAATATAAACCGAAAGATATCGGAAGGGAAACTTAAGGAGCGGTGGTCATAGCGACCCCATTCTGGACCGACTTTGCTAAAAAATCATTCGTCCGACTCAAAGGTCGTTTCCGCTTTTCGGCCAATCGTGATTACTTTTGGGACTTTATAGTATGTGAAAAAAAATATAAACCGAAAGATATCGGAAGGGAAACTTGAGGAGCGCGGGTTAGAGCGACCCCATTCTGGACCGACTTTGCTAAAAAATCATTCGTCCAACTCAAACGTCGTATCCTCTTTTTTCGCGAATCGTGGTGACTTTTAGGACTCTTTAGTATGTGAAAAAAAAAATAAACGGAAAGATATCGGAAGGGAAACTTGAGGAGCGGTTGTCAGAGCGATCCCATTCCGGACCGACTCTAGTAAAAATCTTTCGTTCAATTCGAAGGTCGTGTCCTCTTTTTTGATGTATCGTGAGGAATTTTAGGACTCTCTGGTATGTAAAAAAAAATATAAACCGAAAGATATCGGAAGGGACACTTGAGGAGCGGTGGTCAGAGCGACCCCATTCCGGACAGACTTTGGTAAAAATCTTTCGTCCGACTCGAAGGTCGTGTCCTCTTTTTTGACAAATCGTGGTGACTTTTAGGACTCTCTAGTATGTGAAAAAAAAAATACACGGAAAGATATCGGAAGGGAAACTTGAGGAGCGGTGGTCAGAGCGACCCCATTCCGGACCGACTTTGGTAAAAAATGTTTCGTCCAATTCGAAGGTCGTGTCCTCTTTTTTGGCGAATCGTGGTGACTTTTGGGACTCTTTAGTATGTGAAAAAATATATAAACCGAAAGATATCGGAAGGGAAAATTGAGGAGCGGTGGTCAGAGCGAACCCATTCTGGACCGACACTAGTAAAAAGCGTTCGTTCAATTCGAAGGTCGTATCCTCTTTTTTAACGAATCGTGATGACTTTTAGGACACTCTAATATGTAAAAAAAAATATAAACCGAAAGATATCGGAAGGGAAATTTGAGGAGCGGTGGTCAGAGCGACCCCATTCTGGACCGACTCTGGTAAAAATCTTTCATCCAATTCGAAGGTCGTATCCTCTTTTTTGACGAATAGTGGTGACTTTTAGGACTTCGTAGTATGTAAAAAAAATATAAATCGAAAGATATTGGAAGGGAAACTTGAGGAGCGCGGGTCAGAGCGACCCCATTCTGGACCGACTTCGCTAAAAAATCATTCGTCCAATTCAAAGGTCGTATCCTCTTTTTGGGCGAATCGTGGTGACTTTTAGGGATCTTTAGTATGTGAAAAAAAATATAAACCGAAAGATATCGGAAGGGAAACTTGAGGAGCGGTGGTTAGAACCACCCAATTCTGAACCGACATTGCTAAAAATCTTTCGTCCAATTCGAAGATTGCATCCTCTTTTTTGACGAATCGTGATAACATTTGGGACTATCTAGTGTGTAAAAAAAATATAAACCGAAAGATATCGGAAGGAAAACTTGAGGAGCGGTGGTCAGAGCGACCCCATTCTGGACCGACTCTGGTAAAAATCTTTCGTCCAATTCGATGGTCGTATCCTCTTTTTTGATGAATAGTGATGACTTTGAGGACTCTGTAGTATGTAAAAAAAATATAAATCGAAAGATATCGGAAGGGAAACTTGAGGAGCGGTGGTCAGAGCGACCCCATTCTCGACCGACTTTGCTAAAAAATCATTCGTCCAATTCAAAGGAAGTATCCTCTTTTTATGGCGAATCGTGGTGACTTTTAGGACTCTTTGGTATGTGAAAAAAAATATAAACCGAAAGATATCGGAAGGGAAACTTAAGGAGCGGTGGTCAGAGCGACCCCATTCTGGACCGACTTTGCTAAAAAATCATTCGTCCGACTCAAAGGTCGTTTCCGCTTTTCGGCCAATCGTGATTACTTTTGGGACTTTATAGTATATGAAAAAAAATATAAACCGAAAGATATCGGAAGGGAAACTTGAGGAGCGCGGGTTAGAGCGACCCCATTCTGGACCGACTGCTAAAAAATCATTCGTCCAACTCAAACGTCGTATCCTCTTTTTTCGCGAATCGTGGTGACTTTTAGGACTCTTTAGTATGTGAAAAAAAAAATAAACGGAAAGATATCGGAAGGGAAACTTGAGGAGCGGTTGTCAGAGCGATCCCATTCCGGACCGACTCTAGTAAAAATCTTTCGTTCAATTCGAAGGTCGTGTCCTCTTTTTTGATGTATCGTGAGGAATTTTAGGACTCTCTGGTATGTAAAAAAAAATATAAACCGAAAGATATCGGAAGGGACACTTGAGGAGCGGTGGTCAGAGCGACCCCATTCCGGACCGACTTTGGTAAAAATCTTTCGTCCAATTAAAATGTCGTATCCTCTTTTTTAACTAATCATGATGACTTTTAGGACACTATAATATGTAAAAAAAAATATAAACCGAAACATGTCGGAAGGGAAACTTGAAGAGCGGTGGTCGGAGCGACCCCATTCTGGACCGATCTTGCTAAAAAATCTTTCGCCAATTCGAAGGTCGTGTCCTCTTTTTTGACAAATCGTGGTGACTTTTAGGACTCTCTAGTATGTGAAAAAAAAAAATACACGGAAAGATATCGGAAGGGAAACTTGAGGAGCGGTGGTCAGAGCGACCCCATTCCGGACCGACTTTGGTAAAAAATGTTTCGTCCAATTCGAAGGTCGTGTCCTCTTTTTTGGCGAATCGTGGTGACTTTTGGGACTCTTTAGTATGTGAAAAAATATATAAACCGAAAGATATCGGAAGGGAAACTTGAGGAGCGGTGGTCAGAGCGACCCCATTCTGGACCGACTTTGCTAAAAAATCATTCGTCCAATTCAAAGGAAGTATCCTCTTTTAATGGCGAATCGTGGTGACTTTTAGGACTCTTTGGTATGTGAAAAAAAATATAAACCGAAAGATATCGGAAGGGAAACTTAAGGAGCGGTGGTCAGAGCGACCCCATTCTGGACCGACTTTGCTAAAAAATCATTCGTCCGACTCAAAGGTCGTTTCCGCTTTTCGGCCAATCGTGATTACTTTTGGGACTTTATAGTATGTGAAAAAAAATATAAACCGAAAGATATCGGAAGGGAAACTTGAGGAGCGCGGGTTAGAGCGACACCATTCTGGACCGACTTTGCTAAAAAATCATTCGTCGAACTCAAACGTCGTATCCTCTTTTTTCGCGAATCGTGGTGACTTTTAGGACTCTTTAGTATGTGAAAAAATAATTAAACGGAAAGATATCGGAAGGGAAACTGAGGAGCGGTTGTCAGAGCGATCCCATTCCGGACCGACTCTAGTAAAAATCTTTCGTTCAATTCGAAGGTCGTGTCCTCTTTTTTGATGTATCGTGAGGAATTTTAGGACTCTCTGGTATGTAAAAAAAAATATAAACCGAAAGATATCGGAAGGGACACTTGAGGAGCGGTGGTCAGAGCGACCCCATTCCGGACAGACTTTGGTAAAAATCTTTCGTCCGACTCGAAGGTCGTTTCCGCTTTTCGGCCAATCGTGATTACTTTTGGGACTTTATAGTATGTGAAAAAAAATATAAACCGAAAGATATCGGAAGGGAAACTTGAGGAGCGCGGGTTAGAGCGACCCCATTCTGGACCGACTTTGCTGAAAAATCATTCGTCCAACACAAACGTCGTATCCTCTTTTTTCGCGAATCGTGGTGACTTTTAGGACTCTTTAGTATGTGAAAAAAAAAATAAACGGAAAGATATCGGAAGGGAAACTTGAGGAGCGGTTGTCAGAGCGATCCCATTCCGGACCGACTCTAGTAAAAATCTTTCGTTCAATTCGAAGGTCGTGTCCTCTTTTTTGATGTATCGTGAGGAATTTTAGGACTCTCTGGTATGTAAAAAAAAATATAAACCGAAAGATATCGGAAGGGACACTTGAGGAGCGGTGGTCAGAGCGACCCCATTCCGGACCGACTTTGGTAAAAATCTTTCGTCCAATTAAAATGTCGTATCCTCTTTTTTAACTAATCATGATGACTTTTAGGACACTATAATATGTAAAAAAAAATATAAACCGAAACATGTCGGAAGGGAAACTTGAAGAGCGGTGGTCGGAGCGACCCCATTCTGGACCGATCTTGCTAAAAAATCTTTCGTCCAATTCGAAGGTCGTGTCCTCTTTTTTGACAAATCGTGGTGACTTTTAGGACTCTCTAGTATGTGAAAAAAAAAAAATACACGGAAAGATATCGGAAGGGAAACTTGAGGAGCGGTGGTCAGAGCGACCCCATTCCGGACCGACTTTGGTAAAAAATGTTTCGTCCAATTCGAAGGTCGTGTCCTCTTTTCTGGAGAATCGTGGTGACTTTTGGGACTCTTTAGTATGTGAAAAAATATATAAACCGAAAGATATCGGAAGGGAAACTTGAGGAGGGGTGGTCAGAGCGAACCCATTCCGGACCGACACTAGTAAAAATCGTTCGTTCAATTCGAAGGTCGTATCCTCTTTTTTAACGAATCGTGATGACTTTTAGGACACTCTAATATGTAAAAAAAAATATAAACCGAAAGATATCGGAAGGGAAATTTGAGGAGCGGTGGTCAGAGCGACCCCATTCTGGACCGACTCTGGTAAAAATCTTTCGTCCAATTCGAAGGTCGTATCCTCTTTTTTGACGAATAGTGGTGACTTTTAGGACTTCGTAGTATGTAAAAAAAATATAAATCGAAAGATATTGGAAGGGAAACTTGAGGAGCGCGGGTCAGAGCGACCCCATTCTGGACCGACTTCGCTAAAAATCATTCGTCCAATTCAAAGGTCGTATCCTCTTTTTGGGCGAATCGTAGTGACTTTTAGGGATCTTTAGTATGTGAAAAAAAATATAAACCGAAAGATATCGGAAGGGAAACTTGAGGAGCGGTGGTTAGAATGACCCAATTCTGGACCGACATTGCTAAAAATCTTTCGTTCAATTCGAAGATTGTATCCTCTTTTTTGACGAATCGTGATAACATTTGGGACTATCTAGTGTGTAAAAAAAATATAAACCGAAAGATATCGGAAGGAAAACTTGAGCAGCGGTGGTCAGAGCGACCCCATTCTGGACCGACTCTGGTAAAAATCTTTCGTCCAATTCGATGGTCGTATCCTCTTTTTTGATGAATAGTGATGACTTTGAGGACTCTGCAGTATGTAAAAAAAATATAAATCGAAAGATATCGGAAGGGAAACTTGAAGAGCGATGGTCAGAACGACCCCATCCTGGACCGACTTTGCTAAAAAATCATTCGTTCAATTAAAAGGACGTATCCTTTTTTTATGGCGAATCGTGGTGACTTTTAGGACTCTTTAGTATGTGAAAAAAAAATATAAACCTAAAGATATTGGAAGGGAAACTTGAGGAGCGGTGGTCAGAGCGACCCCATTCTGGACCGACTTTGCTAAAAAATCATTCGTCCAATTCAAAGGAAGTATCCTCTTTTTTTGGCGAATCGTGGTGACTTTTAGGACTCTTTAGTACCTGAAAAAAAAATAAACCTAAAGATATTGGAAGGGAAACTTGAGGAGCGGTGGTCAGAGCGACCCCATTCTGGACCGACTTTGCTTAAAAATCATTCGCCCAATTCAAAGGAAGTATCCTGTTGTTATGGCGAATCGTGGTGACTTTTAGGACTCTTTGGTATGTGAAAAAAAATATAAACCAAAAGATATCGGAAGGGAAACTTAAGGAGCGGTGGTCAGAGCGACCCCATTCTGGACCGACTTTGCTAAAAAATCATTCGTCCGACTCAAAGGTCGTTTCCGCTTTTCGGCCAATCGTGATTACTTTTGGGACTTTATAGTATGTGAAAAAAAATATAAACCGAAAGATATCGGAAGGGAAACTTGAGGAGCGCGGGTTAGAGCGACCCCCTTCTGGACCGACTTTGCTAAAAAATCTTTCGTCCAATTCAAAGGTCGTATCCTCTTTTTGGGCGAATCGTAGTGACTTTTAGGGATCTTTAGTATGTGAAAAAAAATATAAACCGACAGATATCGGAAGGGAAACTTGAGGAGCGGTGGTTAGAATGACCCAATTCTGGACCGACATTGCTAAAAATCTTTCGTTCAATTCGAAGATTGTATCCTCTTTTTTGACGAATCGTGATAACATTTGGGACTATCTAGTGTGTAAAAAAAATATAAACCGAAAGATATCGGAAGGAAAACTTGAGCAGCGGTGGTCAGAGCGACCCCATTCTGGACCGACTCTGGTAAAAATCTTTCGTCCAATTCGATGGTCGTATCCTCTTTTTTGATGAATAGTGATGACTTTGAGGACTCTGCAGTATGTAAAAAAAATATAAATCGAAAGATATCGGAAGGGAAACTTGAAGAGCGATGGTCAGAACGACCCCATCCTGGACCGACTTTGCTAAAAAATCATTCGTTCAATTAAAAGGACGTATCCTTTTTTTATGGCGAATCGTGGTGACTTTTAGGACTCTTTAGTATGTGAAAAAAAAATATAAACCTAAAGATATTGGAAGGGAAACTTGAGGAGCGGTGGTCAGAGCGACCCCATTCTGGACCGACTTTGCTAAAAAATCATTCGTCCAATTCAAAGGAAGTATCCTCTTTTTTTGGCGAATCGTGGTGACTTTTAGGACTCTTTAGTACCTGAAAAAAAAATAAACCTAAAGATATTGGAAGGGAAACTTGAGGAGCGGTGGTCAGAGCGACCCCATTCTGGACCGACTTTGCTTAAAAATCATTCGCCCAATTCAAAGGAAGTATCCTGTTGTTATGGCGAATCGTGGTGACTTTTAGGACTCTTTGGTATGTGAAAAAAAATATAAACCAAAAGATATCGGAAGGGGAACTTAAGGAGCGGTGGTCAGAGCGACCCCATTCTGGACCGACTTTGCTAAAAAATCATTCGTCCGACTCAAAGGTCGTTTCCGCTTTTCGGCCAATCGTGATTACTTTTGGGACTTTATAGTATGTGAAAAAAAATATAAACCGAAAGATATCGGAAGGGAAACTTGAGGAGCGCGGGTTAGAGCGACCCCCTTCTGGACCGACTTTGCTAAAAAATCTTTCGTCCAATTCAAAGGTCGTATCCCATTTTTTGGCGAATCGTGGTGACATTTGGGACTCTTTAGTATGTGAAAAAAAATATAAACCGAAAGATATCGGAAGGGATACTTGAGGAGCGGTGGTCAGAGCGACCCCATTCTGGACCGACTTTGGTAAAAAGCCTTCGACCAATTCGAAGGTCGTATCCTCTTTTTTGGCGAATCGTGGTGACTTTTAGGACTCTTTAGTATGTGAAAAACAATATAAACCAAAAGATATTGGAAGGGAAACTTAAAGAGCGGTGGTCGGAGCGACCCCATTCTGGACCGACTTTGCTAAAAAATCATTCGTCCAACTCAAACGTCGTATCCTCTTTTTTCGCGAATTGTGGTGACTTTTAGGACTCTTTAGTATGTGAAAAAATAAATAAACGGAAAGATATCGGAAGGGAAACTTGAGGAGCGGTTGTCAGAGCGATCCCATTCCGGACCGACTCTAGTAAAAATCTTTCGTTCAATTCGAAGGTCGTGTCCTCTTTTTTGATGTATCGTGAGGAATTTTAGGACTCTCTGGTATGTAAAAAAAAATATAAACCGAAAGATATCGGAAGGGACACTTGAGGAGCGGTGGTCAGAGCGACCCCATTCCGGACCGACTTTGGTAAAAATCTTTCGTCCAATTAAAATGTCGTATCCTCTTTTTTAACTAATCGTGATGACTTTTAGGACACTCTAATATGTAAAAAAAAATATAAACCGAAACATATCGGAAGGGAAACTTGAAGAGCGGTGGTCGGAGCGACCCCATTCTGGACCGATCTTGCTAAAAAATCTTTCGTCCAATTCGAAGGTCGTGTCCTCTTTTTTGACAAATCGTGGTGACTTTTAGGACTCTCTAGTATGTGAAAAAAAAAATACACGGAAAGATATCGGAAGGGAAACTTGAGGAGCGGTGGTCAGAGCGACCCCATTCCGGACCGACTTTGGTAAAAATCTTTCGTCCAATTCGAAGGTCGTTTCCGCTTTTTGGCAAATCGTGATTACTTTTCGGACTTTCGAGTATGTGAAAAAATATATAAACCGAAAGATTTCGGAAGGGAAACTTGAGGAGCGTGGGTCAGAGCGACCCCATTCTGGACCGACTTTGCTACAAAATCATTCGTGTAATTCAAAGGTCGTATCCTCTTGTTGGCGAATCGTGGTGACTTTTAGGACTCTTTAGTATGTGAAAAAATATATGAACCAAAATATATTGGAGGGGAAACTTGAAGAGCGGTCGTCGGTGCGAGCCCATCCTGGACCGACTTTGCTAAAAAATCATTCGTCCAACTCAAAGGTCGTATCCTCTTTTTTCGCGAATCGTGGTGACTTTTAGGACTCTTTAGTATGTGAAAAAATATATAAACGGAAAGATATCGGAAGGGAAACTTGAGGAGCGGTAGTCAGAGCGATCCCATTCCGGACCGACGCTAGTAAAAATCTTTCGTCCAATTCGAAGGTCGTTTCCGCTTTTTGGCAAATCGTGATTACTTTTGGGACTTTTTAGTATGTGAAAAAATATATAAACCGAAAGATATCGGAAGGAAAACTTGAGGAGCGGTGGTCAGAGCGACCTCATTCCGGACCGACTCTAGTAAAAATCTTTCGTTCTAACGAAGGTCGTATCCTCTTTTTTAACGAATCGTGATGACTTTTAGGACACTCTCATATGTAAAAAAAAATATAAACCGAAAGATATCGGAAGGGAAACTTGAGGAGCGGTGGTCAGAGCGACCCCAATCTGGACGCACTCTGGTAAAAATCTTTCGTCCAATTCGAAGGTCGTATCCTGTTTTTTGACGAATCGTGGTGACTTTTAGGACTCTGTAGTATGTGAAAAAAAATATAAACCGAAAGATATCGGACGGGAAACTTAAGGAGCTGTAATATTTTTTCTATTTATGAGAGTTTCGGTGAATTTATGACCGCGAGAAAAGTCGAGGGATATGATTGAAATTTGAAGATACTTCGTTTATTGAGATGGCCGTTTGATTTTGAATAATATCTGTACTGTGAGTGAGACGGATTGTCGGAGATAAACAAAGAAAGTAAAAATGAAAATCATGCTTACGACCGCGGGGACATGAATGTTGGCGAAATAAGGCATTAGGGCGAATATAATTTCATAGGGATTGGAGATTCAAACGGCAGAAGGAGAGATGCAACAAAGATACTGAGTAGAAGGGTGAAATAAAATGCACAACGCGGAATATTTCGTGTTATTCAATTTAGTAACATAGCACGAAGAAGTTATCTCATTAGATGTATTTCGCAAGTTATAGTTTTATTCGCACTATACGCGGATAATGTCACGCATACATACACACACATACATACACACACATGAATAGGGACACAGATACGAACGAAGATTTTGTCTCTCTCCCGTCGATTACTCAGGAGTACGCGAAATGCTGTACCCACACACACATTTATCGTGGGGGGGCAGAGAATACAGTACTATATAAATTTAACTTCGGAGAACAAGATGCGCTTTTTTAAATCGTGGTATTAATGTATAAGTTACAAGTTTAATGTTTGTGTACTTATCATCGGATTCGTCGCAATGAGGGTCCTTGAGTGGCCAGCGTTTGATGGACTCGTCGACGATGAGATATTATATTTTCCGACACCTCGTTTGGCACCGAATTCACGGGAGCGACCACGTACCGTAGGCCCAGCGAGATGGTGTGGGGAGGACGATAGATAAACGTACACGTTTGATATAATATAGCGGACTTGTTACTCGGACGAAGGTCTGGGAGAGAGTAACGACTTTCAGTCCGCGAGAGCGTTCGGGGACCCAAAATCCTCGTTCCTTAATTTTCTACCGTTCCTTCATTCAAAATATTCACGCGGTAGATTTTGAAAATATCTTTTCATTACATTATCCTCCTATTTTACAAACGGGGTCGTCTAGATACTGATTGCAAAATAACCGTGATTCTGCTCAGTCTAAAAAAAACACACCTTCACGAAATCGAAACTCACACATGCCTCCATCCTTCGCACGCACATCTGACTCCACCCCAATAAGGGTCTCGTCCTAGATTACTTTAATTAAATACAATGTTTTAGGCGTTCTCGTGAACAACGTCATAATACACATACGTTTCCACACTGTCTCTCCATCACACATTAAAACTAGATTTCATCACAGTCAGCAATGCCGACAACATGCGAAAAGTAACACGGTTCCCCAAACAGAGAAGGGAACGTCCGAGAGCCACACGATCTTAACCCAAAATTATTCACACTATGAATCTCATCCCCATTCATCGTGAATCACCTAAAATACTTTCTTAAACTTAAACGATTATATCTTCCTTTTATGCGCTCGAGTTCATCGTCCAACACCACAATGTACGCGTTTCTCCCAACCAGCTGTTTGACACGATGAGGTCCCTCGAACAAGTGAAAGAATTTATGGGTGACCCTATCACTATTACTGGACTGGTGAGGAACTTTCAACAAAACCAAGTCACCTACTTTATAGTCGATTCGAGATATTGCCTTTTGCTGCTTCTTACGAGCCTCGAAGTTCTTCAATAAACATTCTCTCGCCAATCGTATCTGGAGCTCAGGTACGATTCGCTGAGATTCTGGGAACGATATAATGCGACGAATTTCGTCAAAGGGTAACTTCCCGTGATGTAATTGATAAGGAACGAATCCTGTACTACAATGCGTCGTGTTATTCAATAGCGTCTCTATTTTCACGATAAATTTCGCCCATTTTGTATGCCGTTCGGCGCAATAGGTACGGAAGAATCTTCCCAATTCCCGCATCACCCGTTCCGTCGGATTGGATTGGGGATGGCGAATCGAGGAGTAAATTACCTTAATATCCTGCCGCTGCAACGCATTTTTCCATATGGGCGACGTAAATTGTGTCCCATTGTCTGACAGTATTCGTTTAGGTTTTCCGTATCTCGGTATATAATCGTCGCTAATTTTCTTTAACACTATCCTCGTTGTGGCCCGACATATAGGGTATAGAGTGACCAACTTCGAGAATGCATCTATCATCACAAATATGTACTGCACACCACCCACCGAACGAGGCAGTTCGGGTCGGCTTTAACCATACAATATTCTCCTTCAGCGGATTGTGATAGATGTTTCAAGCGTTGGCACAGCTCACACGTTAAGACCGTTTTCTTTACCTCCCTAGTCATCGATTTCCACGTAAAATACCGTTTCAAATGGGTCAGAGTTTTGTAGACACCCGGGTGCCCCATTCTCTCGGCTCAGCCTTCGTTAATAATTGCGTTAATGCGGCCGGCCACATAACACACCAATTTTCGCTCTGCGATTTCCGATGGAACCAAATATCCTTAAAGCTTTGATAATGCTCCGAACCGCTTGTTTCCAATACCGAGCGCACGATTCGCTGAATATCCTCATCTAATCCCTGACTTCGTTTTAGATTCTTTAGTTCTCGTCTAAGCGTCGGATCAAAATCAAGCTGACAAATTAAAGCCAGGCCATCCATCGTGTCGCAATCGTTCGGGTCGATTTGACACGATAACAAGGCCGAAACCATGACTCGATCCGGCGCCTGCTCGCAAAATCTTCCCTCGGGGTTTCGACTAAAAAAGTCCGCAGCTAAATTCTCGCTGCCCTTGCAGTGAATCACGTCAAAATCAAACTCCTGAAGTAACAGGCTCCATCGACAAAGCCTTGCTGTCTGAAAGGAGGTCGTATGCAAAAACGTAAGAGCGTGATGGTCCGTATACATTTCAAACCGTTTTCCTTTAAGATAAATGCGAAATTTCGTGACCGCGTAAACTATCGCTAAAAGTTCCTTTTCTGTCGTATTATAATTCCGTTCAGCCGGGATCAGACACCTACTAACAACGGACACAATTTTATGACACCCATCGTCACTCGTTTGAAACAATATTCCACTAATACCCTGATCTGACGCGTCGGTCTGAATTTTAAACGTTCGCTCTGGATCATAATGATACAGCTGAACAGTTTTACAGAAATTCTCTTTCAATTCGCGAAATGCCCTAGTATGATCTGAGGTCCACTGCCATACAATGCCCTTCTTTAACAACTCGCGGAAAGGATCTAAGTACTTGGCGTGATTAAGACTAAACTGACGATAATAATTACACATTCCTAAAAATCGTTGTAATTGCACCTTACTAGAGGGATTATCAAAGTTTACAATAACGCCAAGTTTCTCGGCATCGGGTCTTATTCCTTCCGGAGTAATAATATATCCTAAAAATGGTACAGACGAATGACAAAGCATTGACTTTTCGAGACGCAATGTAAAGTTATGGCTTAATAACCGAGCGAATACGCGATCCAAATGCACCAGATGATCGTCAAACGTTTCCGACGTTACCAACAGATCATCGATATAATACGTTAAATAATCCGACATATCGTTCCCTATAGCTAAACTTAGTGCGCGAATAAATCCGCTCCCAGCCGTCTTTAAACCAAATGGTACGCGGCAAAATTGGTATAATTTCGAGTCATGCAAAAATGCCGTGTATGGCCTCGACTCTGCAGCAAGCGGTATTTGCCAGTATCAATGGGTTAGGTCGAGAGTGGTCATAAACTTCTTCCCATGATATTTTTGCATGATTTCGTTAATACACGGCGGGGATTCGTTATCACCCTCCGTTACGTCATTAAGATATCGCGTATCCAAACACAATCGTATCGACCCGTCTTTCTTCCGCACTATTCGCAACGGATTACAGTAAGGGCTCACGGATCTCTCAATTATCCCCCCATCTAACATTTTTTTAATTTCCTCACACACGGGTTCACGAAGTACCAGTGGCACCGGATACGACCGCCGTATAAATGGTTTTTGTTTATCCAGTTTTATTCTATGCACATATATATTCGTGCATCCGGGCTTATTGGAGAACAATGGTCGGTATTTTTTAAATAATGCCTTAGCCGCGTATACCTGACCCACTCCGAGCGCCGTTAGCTTTCGCGCGATGGACTCGACCGCCTCAGAAAAACTATTTTCACCGCTCCGCACTTCGTCATTCATGATTTCCTTATCGCTCAAACGCGAAACGCGCAAGCTCTCTCCCTCATCGTGGCATAGCAAGGTCTCATATGATTCTTTAATGTCTAATTCTCGCTCAGGCTCGTAGTGAACCTGTAGCGAGTGTAAGCTCTTCACTACATCGCAAGGATTCTGTTGACTCGATTCTGCATTGTCCCCCTTATTCGCCAATTCGCTTATATTTCGGGACTCATTATAAACATTTAAATGAACTACGTTATCGCGGTCATCATCGTCGGCGCACGTAGTTATTTCACGAATACTTTCATTGTTAATATTATCGATTTCTCGCGAACGACTTTCCATCGTTTCGAGACTACTTTGACGCGATTTGACCGAGATGTCCATAACACATTCATCCGCTGACGTGGTAAAACTATTACGGGGATTATGCTTTACTAAGTTTCCACGCGCAGTGACATAATCTTGTATTTCATCTCCCATATTTCCGATTTCACGAACGGGCGAATCATTATCGAGAAACACCGGCTTACCGGTATCGAGCAACATTTCTTTGTTTGTACAATTGACACGACCCATATTCACACTACCCATTCTTCGTCTAACATCATGAATCGTGTCGGTAGATTCATGAGATCTCACATACCTCGGCGGGGAAATTATTTGTAGGCATATGCCTTGACCACGAACGTGCGATTCGATCTTTTCCGAGGGGGCCGAACCAAACGACACAAAGCGCGGATCTATACAGACGCCGTCAATAGTTATAGATTTTTCTTTATAATTAATAATACCGCCATTCTTACTGAGGAAATCACTTCCCAAAATCACGTCCGATGTTAAATATGGCACGACTAAGAATATATGTTTTAGTTTCACGTTGTTTATTTCTAACTCGACTAATATTTGAAGTTTAACGGATGTAGTTTTCTTCCCTACAGCGGTTGTAATTTTTACGTTGTTCACCGGAAATTCGTGGAAGCGATAGATACTCGAAATTTCTCTATAAAATCCCTCCGACACGCAAGTCACTTGGCTACTCGTGTCGACCAGGGAACTCACCCACTTTCCGGTAATTTTTATCTTTAAATGCGGGGGCAAATCAGCTGAGACGCGCGATTGATTGGGCTGCGACCGATCGCCATTTATCTCTTTATATAGATTCTCAACAAGATAAAAAAAACCAGGGCACGATGTCGGACCGGTACTAATCGTGCCGACCTTTAGTTTAAATTATTTTGATTCGATTGTTGCTGGGATGAGACTTGATTCGACAAGTTATCTTGCCCACCCCTCGTGTACATATTTGGGGGAGGCCATCTCGTGTCCGGTAGATGATCTTCCATACCATAACCGCGGTTCGATGACGGACGATATGAACTATTCGAATTTGTTTCGTATGCGTCGTATTGGTTGAAATTCGATTGCTGGTTGCCTCCGCGATAAAACGTACGAGGATTACTATATCCATAATTTTGTCGGTTATTATTATAAGGCCAATTATTTTGTTGATTTCTTTGAGAAACTTGTATACTATTAACGTGACCCGAGTTCATACGGGCTTGATTTCCGTGATAATTGTTATAATTATTTTTTGATTCTCTTGGTCTATCGACTTCAAATTCCTCCTGTGAGCTGTCAAGTTGTAATAATGACTGAGCTACTAGTTCTGATTCCGAAAAGTTTACGGTCGATAACGCTGCTCTTATTTTCGCGGGAAATTGCTGAATCACCGAGTAATGAATTTCGTACGCAGTGAGCTTCGGTTCAAAGTATTGCGCTTCGCGTAATTGTTTATAGAAATACGCCTGCATACTGCCTTCTTTCGGTTTATACCGGCGAGCTAACCATTGGTTTTTGAATCGAACTATTACTGGGATGGAATAGAATTCCCTTTTGAAAGCGATTTTAAAATCTTCGAAACTCGTCAAGCTATTTCGTTTTATCTCGAACCAAACTTTTAGTCTTCCTTCTATGAGACTCTCTATAACAATCAGCTGGTGTTCCACGCGTACATTCTTGAATCGAAAATATCGTTCAAGGTCCTCGATGAACTCGCACGGATTTACATCGTCCGCAAATTTCGGAGTCTTAATGCTCACGTGTAAATATTGTAGATGATTCACGAGTCCCGAAACGAGGTCATCGCTCGTCACATTGTCAGCCGGTCGCGTTCTATCGACGGGTTGTTGATTATTTGTCGACGCTCGAGCAGCGGCGATTTGGTGTCGTTGAAACTCGGCTCGTTGATTGTGAAACTGTGCTCGAGCTTCTCTCAGACGCTCCCACTCCCTCTCCATTTCTTCCATAGTGGGCGTTTTGTCTGAAGAATTCATAGATAGTGGCTCTTTTTCGTTCCTGTTAATATTTAATTTGGCTTTAGTGTTTTTGTCGGGGATCGATTTTCTTCTTTCTACCTTTAATTTTTTATCGCCTCTCCAAAGGTTCAACGTCAATGCCGACTGCGATTTGTCCGATACCGTGGCAACTCGGGAGCGCGTATTCGGTTTTGTGTTACCGATATTATTATTAGCAGACATTCATTCGTATATATACGGACCAAAAAAATGTAAACATCTATATCTCTAGGCCGCATTCATGGCCTGTAGTTGGGCGCCATTGTAATAGTTTTTCTATTTATGAGAGTTTCGGTGAATTGATGACCGCGAGGAAAGTCGAGGGATATAATTGAAATTTGAAGATACTTCGTTTATTGAGATGGCCGTTTGATTTCGAATAATTTCTGTACTGTGAGTGAGACGGATTGTCGGAGATAAACAAAGAAAGTAAAAATGAAAATCATGCTTACGACCGCGGGGACATGAATGTTGGCGAAATAAGGCATTAGGGCGAATATAATTTCATAGGGATTGGAGATTCAAACGGCAGAAGGAGAGATGCAACAAAGATACTGAGTAGAAGGGTGAAATAAAATATTCAATTTAATAACATAGCACGAAGAAGTTATCTCATTAGATGTATTTCGCACGTTATAGTTTTATTCGCACTATACGCGAATAATGTCACGCATACATACACACACATATATACACACACATGAATAGGGACACAGATACGAACGAAGATTTTGTCTCTCTCCCGTCGATTACTCAGGAGTACGCGAAATGCTGTACCCACACACACATTTATCGTGGGGGGGCAGAGAATACAGTACTATATAAATTTAACTTCGGAGAACAAGATGCGCTTTTTTTAAATGGTGGTATTAATGTATAAGTTACAAGTTTAATGTTTGTGTACTTATCATCAGATTCGTCGCAATGAGGGTCCTTGAGTGGCCGGCGTTTGATGGACTCGTCGACGATGAGATGTCATATTTTCCGACACCTCGTTTGGCACCGAATTCACGGGAGCGACCACGTACCGTAGGCCCAGCGAGATGGTGTGGGGAGGACGATAGATAACCGTACACGTTTGATATAATATAGCGGACTTGTTACTCGGACGAAGGTCTGGGAGAGAGTAACGACTTTCAGTCCGCGAGAGCGTTCGGGGACCCAAAATCCTCGTTCCTTAATTTTCTACCGTTCCTTCATTCAAAATATTCACGCGGTAGATTGTGAAAATATCTTTTCATTACAGAGCGGTTGTCAGAGCGACCCCATTCTGGAACGACTTTGCTAAAAAATCATTCGTCCAACTCAAAGGTCGTTTCCGCTTTTCGGCCAATCGTGATAACTTTTGGGACTTTCTAGTATGTGAAAAAAAATATAAACCGAAAGATATCGGAAGGGAAACTTGAGGAGCGCGGGTCAGAGCGACCCCATTCTGGACCGACTTTGCTAAAAAATCTTTCGTCCAATTCAAAGGTCGTATCCTCTTGTTTGGCGAATCGTGATTACTTTTAGGAATCATTAGTATGTGAAAAAAAATATAATCCGAACGATATCGGAAGGGAAACTTGAAGAGCGGTGGTCAGAGCGACCCCATTCTGGACCGACGTTGCTAAAAATCTTTCGTCCAATTCGAAGGTCGTATCCTCTTTTTTGACGAATCGTGATGACTTTTGGGACTATCTAGTATGTAAAAATAAATATAAACCGAAAGATATCGGAAGGGAAACTTAAGGAGCGGTGGTCAGAGCGACCCCATTCTGGTCCGACTTTGCTAAAAAATCATTCGTCCAATTAAAAGGTCGTATCCTGTTTTTATGGCGAATCGTGGTGAGTTTTAGAACTCTTTGGTGCGTGAAAAAAAATATAAACCGAAAGATATCGGAAGGGAAACGTAAGGAGCGGTGGTCAGAGCGAACCCATTCTGGACCGACTTTGCTAAAAAATCATTCGTCCAAGTCAAAGGCCGTTTCCGCTTTTTGGCCAATCGTGATTACTTTTGGGACTTTCTAGTATGTGAAAAAAAATATAAACCGAAAGATATCGAAAGGGAAACTTGAGGAGCGCGGGTCAGAGCGACCCATTCTGGACCGACGTTGCTAAAAAATAATTCGTTCAAATCAAAGGTCGTATCCTGTTTTTTGGGAAATCGTGGTGACATTTGGGCCTTTTTAGTATGTGAAAAAAAATATAAACCGAAAGATATCGGAAGGGAAACTTGAGAAGCGGTGGTCAAACCAACCCCATTCTGGACCGACATTGGTAAAATGCCTTCGACCAATTCAAAAGTCGTATTCTCTTTTTTGGCGAATCGTGGTGAGTTTTAGAACTCTTTAGTATGTGAAAAAATAAATAAACCGAAAGATATCGGAAGGGAAACTTGAGGAGCGGTGGTCAGAGCCACCCCATTCTGGACCGACTTTGCTAAAAAACCATTCGTCCAATTCAAAGGTCGTTTCCGCTTTTTGGCTAATGGTGATTACTTTTGGGACTTTCTAATATGTGAAAAAAAATATAAACCGAAAGATACCAGAAGGGAAACTTGAGGAGCGGTGGTCGGATCGACCCCAATCTATACCAACTTTGCTAAAAAATCATTCGTCCAACTCAAAGGTCGTATCCTCTTTTTTTGCGAATCGAGGTGACTTTTAGGACTCTGTAGTATGTGAAAAAAAATATAAACCGAAAGATATCCCAAGGGAAACTTGAGGACCGGTAGTCAGAGCGATCCCATTCCGGACCGAATTTGGTAAAAATTTGTCATCCAATTCGAAGGTCGTTTCCGCTTTTTGGCAAATCGTGATTACTTTCGGGACTGTCTAGTATGTGAAAAATAATATAAACCGAAAGATATCGGAAGGGAAACTTGAGGAGCGCGGATCAGAGCGACCCCATTCTGGTCCGACTTTGCTAAAAAATCATTCGTCCAATTAAAAGGTCGTATCCTCTTTTTATGGCGAATCGTGGTGAGTTTTAGGACTCTTTGGTACGTGAAAAAAAATATAAACCGAAAGATATCGGAAGGGAAACTTGAGGAGCGGTGGTCAGAGCGACCCCATTCTGGACCGACTTTGCTAAAAAATCATTCGTCCAAGTCAAAGGCCGTTTCCGCTTTTTGGCCAATCGTGATTACTTTTGGGACTTTCTAGTATGTGAAAAAAGAAATAAACGGAAAGATATCGGGAGGGAAACTTGAGGAGCGCGGGTCAGAGCGACCCCATTCTGGACCGACTTTGGTAAAAAGCCTTCGACCAATTCGAAGGTCGTATCCTCTTTTTTGGCGAATCGTGGTGACTTCCAGGACTCTTTAGTATGTGAAAAAAAATATAAACCGAAAGATATCGGAAGGGAAACTTGAGGAGCGGTGGTCAGAGCCACCCCATTCTGGACCGATTTTGCTAAAAAATCATTCGTCCAATTCAAAGGTCGTTTCCACTTTTTGGCTAATCGTGATTACTTTTGAGACTTTCTAGTATGTGAAAAAAAATATAAACCGAAAGATATCGGGAGGGAAACTTGAGGAGCGCGAGTCAGAGCGACCCCATTCTGGACCGACACTGGTAAAAATCTTTCGTCCAATTCGAAGGTCGTATCCTTTTTTTGGCGGATCGTAGAGACTTTTAGGACTCTTTAGTATGTGAAAAAAAATATTAACCGAAAGATATCGGAAGGGAAACTTGAAGAGCGGTGGTCGGAGCGACCCCATTCTGGACCGACTTTGCTAAAAATCTTTCGTCCAATTCCAAGGTCGTATCCTCTTTTTTGACGAATCGTGATGGCTTTTGGGACTATCAACCTAATAAATCTAAAAAATCATTCGTCCAATTCAAAGGTCGTATTCTCTTTTTATGGGGAAACGTGGTTAGTTTTAGGACTCTTTAGTATGTGAAAACAAAATAAATCGAAAGATATCGGAAGGGAAACTTGAGGAGCGGTGGTCAGAGCCACCCCATTCTGGACCGACGTTGCTAAAAAACCGTTCGACCAAT
Organism: Oxytorus armatus; assembly: GCA_958009045.1. Classification (NCBI taxonomy): domain Eukaryota; kingdom Metazoa; phylum Arthropoda; class Insecta; order Hymenoptera; family Ichneumonidae; genus Oxytorus; species Oxytorus armatus. Next base: position 29,340,798 of record OY253745.1, on the reverse strand, counting down.
TCAAATATCGTTTCCGCTTTTTGGCTATTCGTGATTGCTTTTGGGACTTTCTAATACGTGAAAAAAAATATAAACCGAAAGATACCAGAAGGGAAACTTGAGGAGCGGTGGTCGGATCGACCCCAATCTGGACCGACTTTGCTAAAAAATCATTCGTCCAACTCAAAGGTCGTATCCTCTTTTTTCGCGAATCGTGGTGACGTTTAGGACTTCTTAGTATGTGAAAAAATATATAAACGGAAAGATATCGGAAGGGAAACTTGAGGACCGGTAGTCAGAGCCATCGCATTCCGGACCAACTTTGGTAAAAATTTGTCGTCAAATTCGAAGGTTGTTTCCGCTTTTTGGCAAATCGTGATTACTTTCGGGACTTTCTAGTATGTGAAAAAAAAATATAAACCGAAAGATATCGGGAGGGAAACTTGAGGAGCGGTAGTCAGAGCGATCCCATTCCGGACCGAATCTAGTAAAAATCTTTCGTTCAATTCGAATGTCCTGTCCTCTTTTTTGACATATCGTGAGGAATTGTAGGAATCTCTGGTATGTAAAAACAAATATAAACCGAAAGATATCGGAAGGGACGCTTGAGGAGCGGTGGTCAGAGCGATCCCATTCCGGACCGACTCTAGTAAAAATCTTTCATCCAATTCGAAGGTCGTGTCCTCTTTTTTGACAAATCGTGGTGACTTTTAGGACTCTCTAGTATGTGGAAAAAAAATACACGGAAAGATATAGGAAGGGAAACTTGAGGAGCGGTGGTCAGAGCGACCCCATTCTGGACCGACATTGCTAAAAAATCTTTCGTCCAATTCGAAGGTCGTTTCCGCTTTTTGGCAAATCGGGATTACTTTTGGGACTTTCGAGTATGTGAAATAATATATAAACCGAAAGATTTCGAAAGGGAAACTTGAGGAGCGTGGGTCAGAGCGACCCCATTCTGGACCGACTTTGCTAAAAAATCATCGTCCAATTCGAAGGTCGTTTCCGCTTTTTTAAAAGATTTTTACCAGCGTCCGTCCAGATTGGGGTCGCTCTGACCACCGCTCCTCAAGTTTCCCTTCCGATATCTTTCGGTTTTTATTTTTTTTTACATATTAGAGTGTCCTAAAAGTCATCACGATTCGTTAATAAAGAGGATACGAGCTTCGTTTGAACGAAAGATTTTTACTAGAGTCGGTCCGGAATGAGGTCGCTCTGACCACCGCTCCTCAAGTTTCCCTTCCGATATCTTTCGGTTTATATATTTTTTCACATACTAAAAAGTACTTTTGGGACTTTTTAGTATGTGAAAAAAAATATAAACCGAAAGATACCGGAAGGGAAACTTGAGGAGCGGTGGGCAGATCGACCCCATTCTGGACCGACGCTGGGAAAAATCTGACGTCCAATTCGAAGGTCGTATCCTCTTTTTTGGCGAATCGTGGTGACTTTTAGGAGTCTTTAGCATGTGAAAAAATATATAAACCAACAGATATTGGAAGGGAAACTTTAAGAGCGGTCGTCGGAGCGACCCCATTCTAGACCGACTTTGCTAAAAAATCATTCGTCCAACTCAAAGGTCGTATCCTCTTTTTTCGCGAATCGTGGTGACGTTTAGGACTTCTTAGTATGTGAAAAAATATATAAACGGAAAGATATCGGAAGGGAAACTTGAGGACCGGTAGTCAGAGCCATCGCATTCCGGACCGACTTTGGTAAAAATTTGTCGTCAAATTCGAAGGTCGTGTCCTTTTTTTTGACGTATCGTGAGGAATGTTAGGACTCTCTGGTATGTAAAAAAAAATAGAAACCGAAAGATATCGGAAGGGACACTTGAGGAGCGGTGGTCAGAGCCACCACATTCCGGACCGACTTTGGTAAAAATCTTTCGTCCAATTCAAATGTCGTATCCTCTTTTTTAACGAATCGTGATGACTTTTAGGACTCTCTAGTATGTGAAAAAAAAATACACGGAAACATATAGGAATGGAAACTTGAGGAGCGGTGGTCAGAGCGACCCCATTCTGGACCGACTTTGCTAAAAAATCTTTAGTCCAATTCGAAGGTCGTTTCCGCTGTTTGGCAAATCGTGATTACTTTTGGGACTTTCTAGTATGTGATAAAATATATAAACCGAAAGATTTCGGAAGGGAAACTTGAGGAGCGTCGGTCAGAGCGACCCCATTCTGGACCGACTTTGCTAAAAAATCATTCGTGTAATTCAAAGGTCGTATCCTCTTGTTGGCGAATCGTGGTGAGTTTTAGGACTCTTTAGTATGTGAAAAAATATATAAACCAAAAGATATTGGAAGGGAAACTTGAAGAGCGGTCGTCGGAGCGAGCCCATTCTGGACCGACTTTGCTAAAAAATCATTCGTCCAACTCAAAGGTCGTATCCTCTTTTTTCGCGAATCGTGGTGACTTTTAGGAATCTTTAGTATGTGAAAAAATATATAAAAGGAAAGATATCGGAAGGGATACTTGAGGAGCGGTAGTCAGAGCGATCCCATTCCGGACCGACGCTAGTAAAAATCTTTCGTCCAATTCGAAGGTCGTTTCCGCTTTTTGGCAAATCGTGATTACTTTTGGGACTTTTTAGTATGTGAAAAAATATATAGACCGCAAGATATCGGAAGGGAAACTTGAGGAGCGGTGGTCAGAGCGACCTCATTCCGGACCGACACTAGTAAAAATCTTTCGTTCAAACGAAGGTCGTATCCTCTTTTTTAACGAATCGTGATGACTTTTAGGACACTCTAATATGTAAAGCAAAATATAAACCGAAAGATATCGGAAGGGAAACTTGAGGAGCGGTGGTCAGAGCGACCCCAATCTGGACGGACTATGGTAAAAATCTTTAGTCCAATTCGAAGGTCGTATCCTGTTTTTTGACGAATAGTGGTGACTTTTAGGACTCTTTAGTATGTGAAAAAAAATATAAACCGAAAGATATCGGAACGGAAACTTGAGGACCGGTAGTCAGAGCGATCCCATTCCGGACCGACTTTGGTAAAAATTTATCGTCCAATTCGAAGGTCGTTTCCGCTTTTTGGCAAATCGTGATTACTTTTGGGACTTTCTAGTATGTGAAAAAAATATATAAACCGAAAGATATCGGGAGGGAAACTTGAGGAGCGCGGGTCAGGGCGACCCCATTCTGGACCGACACTGGTAAAAATATTTCGTCCAATTCGAAGGTCGTATCATCTTTTTGGCGAATCGTGGTGACTTTTAGGACTTATTAGTATGTGAAAAAAAATATAATCCGAACGATATCGAAAGGGAACCTTGAAGAGCGGTGGTCAGAGCCACCCCATTCTGGACCGACTTTGCTAAAAAACCATTAGTCCAATTCAAAGGTCGTTTCCGCTTTTTGGCTAATGGTGATTACTTTTGGGACTTTCTAATATGTGAAAAAAAATATAAACCGAAAGATATCGGAAGGGAAACGTAAGGAGCGGTGGTCAGAGCGAACCGATTCCGGACCGACTTTGCTAAAAAATCATTCTTCCAAGTCAAAGGCCGTTTCCGCTTTTTGGCCAATCGTGATTACTTTTGGGACTTTCTCGTATGTGAAAAAAAAAATAACCCGAAAGATATCGGAAGGGAAACTTGACGAGCGCGGGTCAGAGCGACCCATTCTGGACCGACTTTGCTAAAAAATAATTCGTTCAACTCAAAGGTCGTATCCTGTTTTGTGGGGAATCGTGGTGATATTTGGGACTCTTAAGTATGTGAAAAAAAATATAAACCGAAAGATATCGGAAGGGAAACTTAAGAAGCGGTGGTCAAATCAACCCCATTCTGGACCGACTTTGGTAAAAAGCCTTCGACCAATTCAAAAGTCGTATTCTCATTTTTGACGAATCGTGGTGAGTCTTAGAACTCTTTAGTATGTGAAAAAATAAATAAACCGAGAGATATCGGAAGGGAAACTTGAGGAGCGGTGGTCAGAGCCACCCCATTCTGGACCGACTTTGCTAAAAAACCATTCGTCCAATTCAAAGGTCGTTTCCGCTTTTTGGCTAATGGTGATTACTTTTGGGACTTTCTAATATGTGAACAAAAATATAAACCGAAAGATACCAGAAGGGAAACTTGAGGAGCGGTGGTCGGATCGACCCCAATCTGGACCGACTTTGCTAAAAAATCATTCGTCCAACTCAAAGGTCGTATCCTCTTTTTTTGCGAATCGTGCTGACTTTTAGGACTCTGTAGTATGTGAAAAAAAATATAAACCGAAAGATATCGGAAGGGAAACTTGAGGACCGGTAGTCAGAGCGATGCCATTCCGGACCGACTTTGGTAAAAATTTGTCGTCCTATTCGAAAGTCTTTTCCGCTTTTTGGCAAATCGTGATTACTTTTGGGACTTTCTAGTATGTGGAAAAAAAATATAAACCGAAAGATATCGGGAGGGAAACTTGAGGAGCGCGGGTCAGGGCGACCCCATTCTGGACCGACACTGGTAAAAATCTTTCGTCCAATTCGAAGGTCGTATCCTCTTTTTGGCGAATCGTGGTGACTTTTAGGACTCATTAGTATGTGAAAAAAAATATAATCCGAACGATATCGAAAGGGAACCTTGAAGAGCGGTGGTCAGAGCGACCCCATTCGGGATCGACGTTGCTAAAAATCTTTCGTCCAATTCGAAGGTCGTATCCTCTTTTTTGACGAATCGTGATGACTTTTGGGACTATCTAGTATGTAAAAATTAATATAAACCGAAAGATATCGGAAGGGAAACTTAAGGAGCGGTGGTCAGAGCGACCCCATTCTGGTCCGACTTAGCTAAAAAATCATTCGTCCAATTAAAAGGTCGTATCCTGTTTTTATGGCGAATCGTGGTGAGTTTTAGTACTCTTTGGTACGTGAAAAAATATATAAACCGAAAGATATCGGAAGGGAAACGTAAGGAGCGGTGGTCAGAGCGAACCCATTCTGGACCGACTTTGCTAAAAAATCATTCGTCCAAGTCAAAGGCCGTTTCCGCTTTTTGGCCAATCGTGATTACTTTTGGGACTTTCTAGTATGTGAAAAAAAATATAAACCGAAAGATATCGGAAGGGAAACTTGAGGAGCGCGGGTCAGAGCGACCCATTCTGGACCGACTTTGCTAAAAAATAATTCGTTCAACTCAAAGGTCGTATCCTGTTTTTTGGGGAATCGTGGTGACATTTGGGACTCTTTGGTATGTGAAAAAAAATATAAACCGAAAGATATCGGAAGGGAAACTTGAGAAGCGGTGGTCAAACCAACCCCATTCTGGACCGACTTTGGTAAAAAGCCTTCGACCAATTCAAAAGTCGTATTCTCTTTTTTGGCGAATCGTGGTGAGTTTTAGAAGTCTTTAGTATGTGAAAAAATAAATAAACCGAAAGATATCGGAAGGGAAACTTGAGGAGCGGTGGTCAGAGCCACCCCATTCTGGACCGACTTTGCTAAAAAACCATTAGTCCAATTCAAAGGTCGTTTCCCCTTTTTGGCTAATGGTGATTACTTTTGGGACTTTCTAATATGTGAAAAAAAATATAAACCGAAAGATATCGGAAGGGAAACGTAAGGAGCGGTGGTCAGAGCGAACCCATTCCGGACCGACTTTGCTAAAAAATCATTCGTCCAAGTCAAAGGCCGTTTCCGCTTTTTGGCCAATCGTGATTACTTTTGGGACTTTCTCGTATGTGAAAAAAAAAATAAACCGAAAGATATCGGAAGGGAAACTTGAGGAGCGCGGGTCAGAGCGACCCATTCTGGACCGACTTTGCTAAAAAATAATTCGTTCAACTCAAAGGTCGTATCCTGTTTTTTGGGGAATCGTGGTGATATTTGGGACTCTTAAGTATGTGAAAAAAAATATAAACCGAAAGATATCGGAAGGGAAACTTGAGAAGCGGTGGTCAAATCAACCCCATTCTGGACCGACACTGGTAAAAATCTTTCGTCCAATTCGAAGGTCGTATCCTCTTTTTGGCGAATCGTGGTGACTTTTAGGACTCATTAGTATGTGAAAAAAAATATTATCCGAACGATATCGGAAGGGAAACTTGAAGAGCGGTGGTCAGAGCGACCCCATTCTGGACCCACGTTGCTAAAAATCTTTCGTCCAATTCGAAGGTCGTATCCTCTTTTTTGACGAATCGTGATGACTTTTGGGACTATCTAGTATGTAAAAATAAATATAAACCGAAAGATATCGGAAGGGAAACTTAAGGAGCGGTGGTCAGAGCGACCCCATTCTGGTCCGACTTTGCTAAAAAATCATTCGTCCAATTAAAAGGTCGTATCCTGTTTTTATGGCGAATCGTGGTGAGTTCTAGGACTCTTTGGTACGTGAAAGACAATATAAACCGAAAGATATCGGAAGGGAAACGTAAGGAGCGGTGGTCAGAGCGAACCCATTCTGGACCGACTTTGCTAAAAAATCATTCGTCCAAGTCAAAGGCCGTTTCCGCTTTTTGGCCAATCGTGATTACTTTTGGGACTTTCTAGTATGTGAAAAAAAATATAAACCGAAAGATATCGGAAGGGAAACGTGAGGAGCGCGGGTCAGAGCGACCCATTCTGGACCGACTTTGCTAAAAAATAATTCGTTCAACTCAAAGGTCGTATCCTGTTTTTTGGGGAATCGTCGTGACATTTGGGACTCTTTAGTATGTGAAAAAAAATATAAACCGAAAGATATCGGAAGGGAAACTTGAGAAGCGGTGGTCAAACCAACCCCATTCTGGACCGACTTTGGTAAAAAGCCTTCGACCAATTCAAAAGTCGTATTCTCTTTTTTGGCGAATCGTGGTGAGTTTTAGAACTCTTTAGTATGTGAAAAAATAAATAAACCGAAAGATATCGGAAGGGAAACTTGAGGAGCGGTGGTCAGAGCCATCCCATTCTGGACCGACTTTGCTAAAAAACCATTCGTCCAATTCAAAGGTCGTTTCCGCTTTTTGGCTAATGGTGATTACTTTTGGGACTTTCTAATATGTGAAAAAAAATATAAACCGAAAGATACCAGAAGGGAAACTTGAGGAGCGGTGGTCGGATCGACCCCAATCTATACCAACTTTGCTGAAAAATCATTCGTCCAACTCAAAGGTCGTATCCTCTTTTTTTGCGAATCGAGGTGACTTTTAGGACTCTGTAGTATGTGAAAAAAAATATAAACCGAAAGATATCCGAAGGGAAGCTTGATGACCGGTAGTCAGAGCGATCCCATTCCGGACCGAATTTGGTAAAAATTTGTCATCCAATTCGAAGGTCGTTTCCGCTTTTTGGCAAATCGTGATTACTTTCGGGACTGTCTAGTATGTGAAAAATAATATAAACCGAAAGATATCGGAAGGGAAACTTGAGGAGCGGTGGTCAGAGCGACCCCATTCTGGACCGACTTTGCTAAAAAATCATTCGTCCAAGTCAAAGGCCGTTTCCGCTTTTTGGCCAATCGTCATTACTTTTGGGACTTTCTAGTATGTGAAAAAAGAAATAAACCGAAAGATATCGGGAGGGAAACTTGAGGAGCGGTAGTCAGAGCGATCCCATTCCGGACCGACTCTAGTAAAAATCTTTCGTTCAATTCGAAGGTCCTGTCCTCTTTTTTGACATATCGTGAGGAATTGTAGGAATCTCTGGTATGTAAAAACAAATATAAACCGAAAGATATCGGAAGGGACACTTGAGGAGCGGTGGTCAGAGCGATCCCATTCCGGACCGACTCTAGTAAAAATCTTTCATCCAATTCGAAGGTCGTGTCCTCTTTTTTGACAAATCGTGGTGACTTTTAGGACTCTCTAGTATGTGAAAAAAAAATACACGGAAAGATATAGGAAGGGAAACTTGAGGAGCGGTGGTCAGAGCGACCCCATTCTGGACCGACATTGCTAAAAAATCTTTCGTCCAATTCGAAGGTCGTTTCCACTTTTTGGCAAATCGGGATTACTTTTGGGACTTTCTAGTATGTGAAAAAATATATAAACCGAAAGATTTCGGAACGGAAACTTGAGGAGCGTGGGTCAGAGCGACCCCATTCTGGACCGACTTTGCTAAAAGATCATCGTCCAATTCGAAGGTCGTTTCCGCTTTTTTAAAAGATTATTACCAGCGTCCGTCCAGATTGCGGTCGCTCTGACCACCGCTCCTCAAGTTTCCCTTCCGATATCTTTCGGTTTTTATTTTTTTTTACATATTAGAGTGTCCTAAAAGTCATCACGATTCGTTAATAAAGAGGATACGAGCTTCGTTTGAACGAAAGATTTTTACTAGAGTCGGTCCGGAATGAGGTCGCTCTGACCACCGCTCCTCAAGTTTCCCTTCCGATATCTTTCGGTTTATATATTTTTTCACATACTAAAAAGTACTTTTGGGACTTTTTAGTATGTGAAAAAAAATATAAACCGAAAGATACCGGAAGGGAAACTTGAGGAGCGGTGGGCAGATCGACCCCATTCTGGACCGACGCTGGTAAAAATCTGACGTCCAATTCGAAGGTCGTATCCTCTTTTTTGGCGAATCGTGGTGACTTTTAGGAGTCTTTAGCATGTGAAAAAATATATAAACCAACAGATATTGGAAGGGAAACTTTAAGAGCGGTCGTCGGAGCGACCCCATTCTAGACCGACTTTGCTAAAAAATCATTCGTCCAACTCAAAGGTCGTATCCTCTTTTTTCGCGAATCGTGGTGACGTTTAGGACTTCTTAGTATGTGAAAAAATATATAAACGGAAAGATATCGGAAGGGAAACTTGAGGACCGGTAGTCAGAGCCATCGCATTCGGGACCGACTTTGGTAAAAATTTGTGGCGAATCGTGGTGACTTTTAGGAATCTTTAGTATGTGAAAAAAAATACAAACCGAAAGATACCGTAAGGGAAACTTGAGGAGCGGTGGTCGGATCGACCCCATTCTGGACCGACGCTGGTAAAAATCTTACGTCCAATTCGAAGGTCGTATCCTCTTTTTTGGCGAATCGTGGTGACTTTTAGGACTCTTTAGTATGTGAAAAAATATATAAACCAAAAGATATTGGAAGGGAAACTTGAAGAGCGGTCGTCGGAGCTAGCGCATTCTGGACCGACTTTGCTAAAAAATCATTCGTCCAACTCAAAGGTCGTATCCTCTTTTTTCGAGAATCGTGGTGACTTTTAGGACTCTTTAGTATGTGAAAAAATATATAAACTGAAAGATATCGGAAGGGAAACTTGAGGAGCGGTAGTCAGAGCGATCCAATTCCGGACCGACTCTAGTAAAAAATTTTCGTCCAATTCGAAGGTCGTGTCCTTTTTTTTTGACGTATCGTGAGGAGTTTTAGGACTCTCTGGTATGTAAAAAAAAATAGAAACCGAAAGATATCGGAAGGGACACTTGAGGAGCGGTGGTCAGAGCGACCACATTCCGGACCGACTTTGGTAAAAATCTTTCGTCCTATTCAAATGTCGTATCCTCTTTTTTAACGAATCGTGATGACTTTTAGGACTCTCTAGTATGTGAAAAAAAAAAATACACGGAAAGATATAGGAAGGGAAACTTGAGGAGCGGTGGTCAGAGCGACCCCATTCTGGACCGACTTTGCTAAAAAATCTTCAGTCCAATTCGAAGGTCGTTTCCGCTGTTTGGCGAATCGTGATTACTTTTGAGACTATCTAGTATGTGAAAAAATATATAAACCGAAAGTTTTCGGAAGGGAAACTTGAGGAGTGTCGGTCAGAGCGACCCCATTCTGGACCGACTTTGCTAAAAAATCATTCGTGTAATTCAAAGGTCGTATCCTCTTGTTGGCGAATCGTGGTGAGTTTTAGGACACTTTAGTATGTGAAAAAATATATAAACCAAAAGATATTGGAAGGGAAACTTGAAGAGCGGTCGTCGGAGCGAGCCCATTCTGGACCGACTTTGCTAAAAAATCATTCGTCCAACTCAATGGTCGTATCCTCTTTTTTCGCGAATCGTGGTGACTTTTAGGAATCTTTAGTATGTGAAAAAATATATAAACGGAAAGATATCGGAAGGGATACTTGAGGAGCGGTAGTCAGAGCGATCCCATTCCGGACCGACGCTAGTAAAAATCTTTCGTCCAATTCGAAGGTCGTTTCCGCTTGTTGGCAAATCGTGATTACTTTTGGGACTTTTTAGTATGTGAAAAAATATATAAACCGAAAGATATCGGAAGGGAAACTTGAGGAGCGGTGGTCAGAGCGACCTCATTCCGGACCGACACTAGTAAAAATCTTTCGTTCAAACGAAGGTCGTATCCTCTTTTTTAACGAATCGTGATGACTTTTAGGACACTCTAATATGTAAAACAAAATATAAACCGAAAGATATCGGAAGGGAAACTTGAGGAGCGGTGGTCAGAGCGACCCCAATCTGGACGGACTATGGTAAAAATCTTTAGTCCAATTCGAAGGTAGTATCCTGTTTTTTGACGAATCGTGGTGACTTTTAGGACTCTGTAGTATGTGAAAAAAAATATAAACCGAAAGATATCGGAACGGAAACTTGAGGACCGGTAGTCAGAGCGATCCCATTCCGGACCGACTTTGGTAAAAATTTGTCGTCCAATTCGAAGGTCGTTTCCGCTTTTTGGCAAATCGTGATTACTTTTGGGACTTTCTAGTATGTGAAAAAAATATATAAACCGAAAGATATCGGGAGGGAAACTTGAGGAGCGCGGGTCAGGGCGACCCCATTCTGGACCGACACTGGTAAAAATCTTTCGTCCAATTCGAAGGTCGTATCCTCTTTTTGGCGAATCGTGGTGACTTTTAGGACTCATTAGTATGTGAAAAAATATATAATCCGAACGATATCGAAAGGGAACCTTGAAGAGCGGTGGTCAGAGCGACCCCATTCGGGATCGACGTTGCTAAAAATCTTTCGTCCAATTCGAAGGTCGTATCCTCTTTTTTGACGAATCGTGATGACTTTTGGGACTATCTAGTATGTAAAAATTAATATAAACCGAAAGATATCGGAAGGGAAACTTGAGGAGCGGTGGGCAGATCGACCCCATTCTGGACCGACGCTGGTAAAAATCTGACGTCCAATTCGAAGGTCGTATCCTCTTTTTTGGCGAATCGTGGTGACTTTTAGGAGTCTTTAGCATGTGAAAAAATATATAAACCAACAGATATTGGAAGGGAAACTTTAAGAGAGGTCGTCGGAGCGACCCCATTCTAGACCGACTTTGCTAAAAAATCATTCGTCCAACTCAAAGGTCGTATCCTCTTTTTTCGCGAATCGTGGTGACGTTTAGGACTTCTTAGTATGTGAAAAAATATATAAACGGAAAGATATCGGAAGGGAAACTTGAGGACCGGTAGTCAGAGCCATCGTATTCGGGACCGACTTTGGTAAAAATTTGTCGTCAAATTCGAAGGTTGTTTCCGCTTTTTGGCAAATCGTGATTACTTTCGGGACTTTCTAGTATGTGAAAAAAAAATATAAACCGAAAGATATCGGGAGGGAAACTTGAGGAGCGCGGGTCAGAGCGACCCTATTCTGGACTGACTCTGCTAAAAATCTTTCGTACAATTCGACGGTCGTATGCTCTTTTTTGACGAATAGTAATGACTTTGAGGACACTGTAGTATGTAAAAAAAATATAAATCGAAACATATCGGAAGCGAAACTTGAGGAGCGGTGGACAGAACGACCCCATTCTGGACCGACTTTGCTAAAAAATCATTCGTCCAATTAAAAGGTCGTATCCTTTTTTTATGGCGAATCGTGGTGACTTTTAGGAATCTTTAGTATGTGAAAAAAAATATAAACCGAAAGATACCGTAAGGGAAACTTGAGGAGCGGTGGTCGGATCGACCCCATTCTGGACCGACGCTGGTAAAAATCTTACGTCCAATTCGAAGGTCGTATCCTCTTTGTTGGCGAATCGTGGTGACTTTCAGGACTCTTTAGTATGTGAAAAAATATATAAACCAAAAGATATTGGAAGGGAAACTTGAAGAGCGGTCGTCGGAGCTAGCGCATTCTGGACCGACTTTGCTAAAAAATCATTCGTTCAACTCAAAGGTCGTATCCTGTTTTTTGGCGAATCGTGGTGACATTTGGGACTCTTTAGTATGTGAAAAAAAATATAAACCGAAAGATATCGGAAGGGAAACTTGAGAAGCGGTGGTCAAACCAACCCCATTCTGGACCGACTTTGGTAAAAAGCCTTCGACCAATTCAAAAGTCGTATTCTCTTTTTTGGCGAATCGTGGTAAGTTTTAGAACTCTTTAGTATGTGAAAAAATAAATAAACCGAAAGATATCGGAAGGGAAACTTGAGGAGCGGTGGTCAGAGCCACCCCATTCTGGACCGACTTTGCTAAAAAACCATTAGTCCAATTCAAAGGTCGTTTCCGCTTTTTGGCTAATGGTGATTACTTTTGGGACTTTCTAATATGTGAAAAAAAATATAAACCGAAAGATATCGGAAGGGAAACGTAAGGAGCGGTGGTCAGAGCGAACCCATTCCGGACCGACTTTGCTAAAAAATCATTCGTCCAAGTCAAAGGCCGTTTCCGCTTTTTGGCCAATCGTCATTACTTTTGGGACTTTCTCGTATGTGAAAAAAAAAATAATCCGAAAGATATCGGAAGGGAAACTTGAGGAGCGCGGGTCAGAGCGATCCCATTCCGGACCGACTTTGGTAAAAATTTGTCGTCCAATTCGAAGGTCGTTTCCGCTTTTTGGCAAATCGTGATTACTTTTGGGACTTTCTAGTATGTGAAAAAAATATATAAACCGAAAGATATCGGGAGGGAAACTTGAGGAGCGCGGGTCAGGGCGACCCCATTCTGGACCGACACTGGTAAAAATCTTTCGTCCAATTCGAAGGTCGTATCCTCTTTTTGGCGAATCGTGGTGACTTTTAGGACTCATTAGTATGTGAAAAAAAATATAATCCGAACGATATCGAAAGGGAACCTTGAAGAGCGGTGGTCAGAGCGACCCCATTCTGGATCGACGTTGCTAAAAATCTTTCGTCCAATTCGAAGGTCGTATCCTCTTTTTTGACGAATCGTGATGACTTTTGGGACTATCTAGTATGTAAAAATTAATATAAACCGAAAGATATCGGAAGGGAAACTTGAGGAGCGGTGGTCAGAGCCACCCCATTCTGGACCGACTTTGCTAAAAAATCATTCGTCCAATTAAAAGGTCGTATCCTTTTTTTATGGCGAATCGTGGTGACTTTTAGGAATCTTTAGTATGTGAAAAAAAATATAAACCGAAAGATACCGTAAGGGAAACTTGAGGAGCGGTGGTCGGATCGACCCCATTCTGGACCGACGCTGGTAAAAATCTTACGTCCAATTCGAAGGTCGTATCCTCTTTGTTGGCGAATCGTGGTGACTTTCAGGACTCTTTAGTATGTGAAAAAATATATAAACCAAAAGATATTGGAAGGGAAACTTGAAGAGCGGTCGTCGGAGCTAGCGCATTCTGGACCGACTTTGCTAAAAAATCATTCGTTCAACTCAAAGGTCGTATCCTGTTTTTTGGCGAATCGTGGTGACATTTGGGACTCTTTAGTATGTGAAAAAAAATATAAACCGAAAGATATCGGAAGGGAAACTTGAGAAGCGGTGGTCAAACCAACCCCATTCTGGACCGACTTTGGTAAAAAGCCTTCGACCAATTCAAAAGTCGTATTCTCTTTTTTGGCGAATCGTGGTAAGTTTTAGAACTCTTTAGTATGTGAAAAAATAAATAAACCGAAAGATATCGGAAGGGAAACTTGAGGAGCGGTGGTCAGAGCCACCCCATTCTGGACCGACTTTGCTAAAAAACCATTAGTCCAATTCAAAGGTCGTTTCCGCTTTTTGGCTAATGGTGATTACTTTTGGGACTTTCTAATATGTGAAAAAAAATATAAACCGAAAGATATCGGAAGGGAAACGTAAGGAGCGGTGGTCAGAGCGATCCCATTCCGGACCGACTTTGGTAAAAATTTGTCGTCCAATTCGAAGGTCGTTTCCGCTTTTTGGCAAATCGTGATTACTTTTGGGACTTTCTAGTATGTGAAAAAAATATATAAACCGAAAGATATCGGGAGGGAAACTTGAGGAGCGCGGGTCAGGGCGACCCCATTCTGGACCGACACTGGTAAAAATCTTTCGTCCAATTCGAAGGTCGTATCCTCTTTTTGGCGAATCGTGGTGACTTTTAGGACTCATTAGTATGTGAAAAAAAATATAATCCGAACGATATCGAAAGGGAACCTTGAAGAGCGGTGGTCAGAGCGACCCCATTCTGGATCGACGTTGCTAAAAATCTTTCGTCCAATTCGAAGGTCGTATCCTCTTTTTTGACGAATCGTGATGACTTTTGGGACTATCTAGTATGTAAAAATTAATATAAACCGAAAGATATCGGAAGGGAAACTTGAGGAGCGGTGGTCAGAGCCACCCCATTCTGGACCGACTTTGCTAAAAAACCATTAGTCCAATTCAAAGGTCGTTTCCGCTTTTTGGCTAATGGTGATTACTTTTGGGACTTTCTAATATGTGAAAAAAAATATAAACCGAAAGATATCGGAAGGCAAACGTAAGGAGCGGTGGTCAGAGCGAACCCATTCCGGACCGACTTTGCTAAAAAATCATTCGTCCAAGTCAAAGGCCGTTTCCGCTTTTTGGCCAATCGTCATTACTTTTGGGACTTTCTCGTATGTGAAAAAAAAAATAAACCGAAAGATATCGGAAGGGAAACTTGAGGAGCGCGGGTCAGAGCGACCCATTCTGGACCGACTTTGCTAAAAAATAATTCGTTTAACTCAAAGGTCGTATCCTGTTTTTTGGGGAATCGTGGTGATATTTGGGACTCTTAAGTATGTGAAAAAAAATATAAACCGAAAGATATCGGAAGGGAAACTTGACAAGCGGTGGTCAAATCAACCCCATTCTGGACCGACTTTGGTAAAAAGCCTTCGACCAATTCAAAAGTCGTATTCTCATTTTTGACGAATCGTGGTGAGTTTTAGAACTCTTTAGTATGTGAAAAAATAAATAAACCGAGAGATATCGGAAGGGAAACTTGAGGAGCGGTGGTCAGAGCCACCCCATTCTGGACCGACTTTGCTAAAAAACCATTCGTCCAATTCAAAGGTCGTTTCCGCTTTTTGGCTAATGGTGATTACTTTTGGGACTTTCTAATATGTGAACAAAAATATAAACCGAAAGATACCAGAAGGGAAACTTGAGGAGCGGTGGTCGGATCGACCCCAATCTGGACCGACTTTGCTAAAAAATCATTCGTCCAACTCAAAGGTCGTATCCTCTATTTTTGCGAATCGTGGTGACTTTTAGGACTCTGTAGTATGTGAAAAAAAATATAAACCGAAAGATATCGGAAGGGAAACTTGAGGACCGGTAGTCAGAGCGATCCCATTCCGGACCGACTTTGGTAAAAATTTGTCGTCCAATTCGAAGGTCGTTTCCGCTTTTTGGCAAATCGTGATTACTTTTGGGACTTTCTAGTATGTGAAAAAAAAATATAAACCGAAAGATATCGGGAGGGAAACTTGAGGAGCGCGGGTCAGGGCGACCCCATTCTGGACCGACACTGGTAAAAATCTTTCGTCCAATTCGAAGGTCGTATCCTCTTTTTGGCGAATCGTGATGACTTTTGGGACTATCTAGTATGTAAAAATTAATATAAACCGAAAGATATCGGAAGGGAAACTTGAGGAGCGGTGGTCAGAGCCACCCCATTCTGGACCGACTTTGCTAAAAAACCATTAGTCCAATTCAAAGGTCGTTTCCGCTTTTTGGCTAATGGTGATTACTTTTGGGACTTTCTAATATGTGAAAAAAAATATAAACCGAAAGATATCGGAAGGCAAACGTAAGGAGCGGTGGTCAGAGCGAACCCATTCCGGACCGACTTTGCTAAAAAATCATTCGTCCAAGTCAAAGGCCGTTTCCGCTTTTTGGCCAATCGTCATTACTTTTGGGACTTTCTCGTATGTGAAAAAAAAAATAAACCGAAAGATATCGGAAGGGAAACTTGAGGAGCGCGGGTCAGAGCGACCCATTCTGGACCGACTTTGCTAAAAAATAATTCGTTTAACTCAAAGGTCGTATCCTGTTTTTTGGGGAATCGTGGTGATATTTGGGACTCTTAAGTATGTGAAAAAAAATATAAACCGAAAGATATCGGAAGGGAAACTTGACAAGCGGTGGTCAAATCAACCCCATTCTGGACCGACTTTGGTAAAAAGCCTTCGACCAATTCAAAAGTCGTATTCTCATTTTTGACGAATCGTGGTGAGTTTTAGAACTCTTTAGTATGTGAAAAAATAAATAAACCGAGAGATATCGGAAGGGAAACTTGAGGAGCGGTGGTCAGAGCCACCCCATTCTGGACCGACTTTGCTAAAAAACCATTCGTCCAATTCAAAGGTCGTTTCCGCTTTTTGGCTAATGGTGATTACTTTTGGGACTTTCTAATATGTGAACAAAAATATAAACCGAAAGATACCAGAAGGGAAACTTGAGGAGCGGTGGTCGGATCGACCCCAATCTGGACCGACTTTGCTAAAAAATCATTCGTCCAACTCAAAGGTCGTATCCTCTATTTTTGCGAATCGTGGTGACTTTTAGGACTCTGTAGTATGTGAAAAAAAATATAAACCGAAAGATATCGGAAGGGAAACTTGAGGACCGGTAGTCAGAGCGATCCCATTCCGGACCGACTTTGGTAAAAATTTGTCGTCCAATTCGAAGGTCGTTTCCGCTTTTTGGCAAATCGTGATTACTTTTGGGACTTTCTAGTATGTGAAAAAAAAATATAAACCGAAAGATATCGGGAGGGAAACTTGAGGAGCGCGGGTCAGGGCGACCCCATTCTGGACCGACACTGGTAAAAATCTTTCGTCCAATTCGAAGGTCGTATCCTCTTTTTGGCGAATCGTGGTGACTTTTAGGACTCATTAGTATGTGAAAAAAAATATAATCCGAACGATATCGAAAGGGAACCTTGAAGAGCGGTGGTCAGAGCGACCCCATTCGGGATCGACGTTGCTAAAAATCTTTCGTCCAATTCGAAGGTCGTATCCTCTTTTTTGACGAATCGTGATGACTTTTGGGACTATCTAGTATGTAAAAATTAATATAAACCGAAAGATATCGGAAGGGAAACTTAAGGAGCGGTGGTCAGAGCGGCCCCATTCTGGTCCGACTTTGCTAAAAAATCATTCGTCCAATTAAAAGGTCGTATCCTGTTTTTATGGCGAATCGTGGTGAGTTTTAGGACTCTTTGGTACGTGAAAAAAAATATAAACCGAAAGATATCGGAAGGGAAACGTAAGTAGCGGTGGTCAGAGCGAACCCATTCTGGACCGACTTTGCTAAAAAATCATTCGTCCAAGTCAAAGGCCGTTTCCGCTTTTTGGCCAATCGTGATTACTTTTGGGACTTTCTAGTATGTGAAAAAAAATATAAACCGAAAGATATCGGAAGGGAAACTTGAGGAGCGCGGGTCAGAGCGACCCATTCTGGACCGACTTTGCTAAAAAATAATTCGTTCAACTCAAAGGTCGTATCCTGTTTTTTGGGGAATCGTGGTGACATTTGGGACTCTTTGGTATGTGAAAAAAAATATAAACCGAAAGATATCGGAAGGGAAACTTGAGAAGCGGTGGTCAAACCAACCCCATTCTGGACCGACTTTGGTAAAAAGCCTTCGACCAATTCAAAAGTCGTATTCTCTTTTTTGGCGAATCGTGGTGAGTTTTAGAAGTCTTTAGTATGTGAAAAAATAAATAAACCGAAAGATATCGGAAGGGAAACTTGAGGAGCGGTGGTCAGAGCCACCCCATTCTGGACCGACTTTGCTAAAAAACCATTAGTCCAATTCAAAGGTCGTTTCCGCTTTTTGGCTAATGGTGATTACTTTTGGGACTTTCTAATATGTGAAAAAAAATATAAACCGAAAGATATCGGAAGGGAAACGTAAGGACCGGTGGTCAGAGCGAACCCATTCCGGACCGACTTTGCTAAAAAATCATTCGTCCAAGTCAAAGGCCGTTTCCGCTTTTTGGCCAATCGTGATTACTTTTGGGACTTTCTCGTATGTGAAAAAAAAAATAAACCGAAAGATATCGGAAGGGAAACTTGAGGAGCGCGGGTCAGAGCGACCCATTCTGGACCGACTTTGCTAAAAAATAATTCGTTCAACTCAAAGGTCGTATCCTGTTTTTTGGGGAATCGTGGTGATATTTGGGACTCTTAAGTATGTGAAAAAAAATATAAACCGAAAGATATCGGAAGGGAAACTTGAGAAGCGGTGGTCAAATCAACCCCATTCTGGACCGACACTGGTAAAAATCTTTCGTCCAATTCGAAGGTCGTATCCTCTTTTTGGCGAATCGTGGTGACATTTAGGACTCATTAGTATGTGAAAAAAAATATTATCCGAACGATATCGGAAGGGAAACTTGAAGAGCGGTGGTCAGAGCGACCCCATTCTGGACCCACGTTGCTAAAAATCTTTCGTCCAATTCGAAGGTCGTATCCTCTTTTTTGACGAATCGTGATGACTTTTGGGACTATCTAGTATGTAAAAATAAATATAAACCGAAAGATATTGGAAGGGAAACTTAAGGAGCGGTGGTCAGAGCGACCCCATTCTGGTCCGACTTTGCTAAAAAATCATTCGTCCAATTAAAAAGTCGTATCCTGTTTTTATGGCGAATCGTGGTGAGTTCTAGGACTCTTTGGTACGTGAAAGAAAATATAAACCGAAAGATATCGGAAGGGAAACGTAAGGAGCGGTGGTCAGAGCGAACCCATTCTGGACCGACTTTGCTAAAAAATCATTCGTCCAAGTCAAAGGCCGTTTCCGCTTTTTGGCCAATCGTGATTACTTTTGGGACTTTCTAGTATGTGAAAAAAAATATAAACCGAAAGATATCGGAAGGGAAACGTGAGGAGCGCGGGTCAGATCGACCCATTCTGGACCGACTTTGCTAAAAAATAATTCGTTCAACTCAAAGGTCGTATCCTGTTTTTTGGCGAATCGTGGTGACATTTGGGACTCTTTAGTATGTGAAAAAAAATATAAACCGAAAGATATCGGAAGGGAAACTTGAGAAGCGGTGGTCAAACCAACCCCATTCTGGACCGACTTTGGTAAAAAGCCTTCGACCAATTCAAAACTCGTATTCTCTTTTTTGGCGATTCGTGGTGAGTTTTAGAAGTCTTTAGTATGTGAAAAAATAAATAAACCGAAAGATATCGGAAGGGAAACTTGAGGAGCGGTGGTCAGAGCCACCCCATTCTGGACCGACTTTGCTAAAAAACCATTAGTCCAATTCAAAGGTCGTTTCCGCTTTTTGGCTAATGGTGATTACTTTTGGGACTTTCTAATATGTGAAAAAAAATATAAACCGAAAGATATCGGAAGGGAAACGTAAGGAGCGGTGGTCAGAGCGAACCCATTCCGGACCGACTTTGCTAAAAAACCATTCGTCCAATTCAAAGGTCGTTTCCGCTTTTTGGCTAATGGTGATTACTTTTGGGACTTTCTAATATGTGAAAAAAAATATAAACCGAAAGATATCGGAAGGGAAACGTAAGGAGCGGTGGTCAGAGCGAACCCATTCTGGACCGAATTTGCTAAAAAATCATTCGTCCAAGTCAAAGGCCGTTTCCGCTTTTTGGCCAATCGTGATTACTTTTGGGACTTTCTAGTATGTGAAAAAAAATATAAACCGAAAGATATCGGAAGGGAAACTTG
This sequence comes from Oxytorus armatus, assembly GCA_958009045.1. NCBI lineage: Eukaryota > Metazoa > Arthropoda > Insecta > Hymenoptera > Ichneumonidae > Oxytorus > Oxytorus armatus. The sequence continues at coordinate 29,321,092 of OY253745.1, read as the reverse complement.
AGGAGCGCGGGTCAGAGCGACCCATTCTGGACCGACTTTGCTAAAAAATAATTCGTTCAACTCAAAGGTCGTATCCTGTTTTTTGGGGAATCGTGGTGACATTTGGGACTCTTTAGTATGTGAAAAAAAATATAAACCGAAAGATATCGGAAGGGAAACTTGAGAAGCTGTGGTCAAACCAACCCCATTCTGGACCGACTTTGGTAAAAAGCCTTCGACTAATTCAAAAGTCGTATTCTCTTTTTTGACGAATCGTGGTGAGTTTTAGAACTCTTTAGTATGTGAAAAAATAAATAAACCGAAAGATATCGGAAGGGAAACTTGAGGAGCGGTGGTCAGAGCCACCCCATTCTGGACCGACTTTGCTAAAAAACCATTCGTCCAATTCAAAGGTCGTTTCCGGTTTTTGGTTAATGGTGATTACTTTTGGGACTTTCTAATATGTGAAAAAAAATATAAACCGAAAGATACCAGAAGGGAAACTTGAGGAGCGGTGGTCGGATCGACCCCAATCTGGACCGACTTTGCTAAAAAATCATTCGTCCAACTCAAAGGTCGTATCCTCTTTTTTTGCGAATCGTGGTGACTTTTAGGACTCTGTAGTATGTGAAAAAAAATATAAACCGAAAGACATCGGAAGGGAAACTTGAGGACCGGTAGTCAGAGCGATCCCATTCCGGACCGACTTTGGTAAAAATTTGTCGTCCAATTCGAAGGTCGTTTCCGCTTTTTGGCAAATCGTGATTACTTTTGGGACTTTCTAGTATGTGAAAAAAAAATATAAACCGAAAGATATCGGGAGGGAAACTTGAGGAGCGCGGGTCAGGGCGACCCCATTCTGGACCGACACTGGTAAAAATCTTTCGTCCAATTCGAAGGTCGTATCCTGTTTTTTCGCGAATCGTGGTGACTTTTAGGACTCATTAGTATGTGAAAAAAAATATAATCCGAACGATATCGGAAGGGAAACTTGAAGAGCGGTGGTCAGAGCGACCCCATTCTGGACCGACGTTGCTGAAAATCTTTCGTCCAAGTCGAAGGTCGTATCCTCTTTTTTGACGAATCGTGATGACTTTTGGGACTATCTAGTATGTAAAAATAAATATAAACCGAAAGATATCGGAAGGGAAACTTAAGGAGCGGTGGTCAGAGCGACCCCATTCTGGTCCGACTTTGCTAAAAAATCATTCGTCCAATTAAAAGGTCGTATCCTGTTTTTATGGTGAATAGTGGTGAGTTTTAGGACTCTTTGGTACGTGAAAAAAAAAATGAACCGAAAGATATCGGAAGGGAAACGTAAGGAGCGGTGGTCAGAGCGAACCCATTCTGGACCGACTTTGCTAAATAATCATTCGTCCAAGTCAAAGGCCGTTTCCGCTTTTTGGCCAATCGTGATTACTTTTGGGACTTTCTAGTATATGAAAAAAAATATAAACCGAAAGGTATCGGAAGGGAAACTTGAGGAGCGCGGGTCAGAGCAACCCATTCTGGACCGACTTTGCTAAAAAATAATTCGTTCAACTCAAAGGTCGTATCCTGTTTTTTGGGGAATCGTGGTGACATTTGGGACTCTTTAGTATGTGAAAAAAAATATAAACCGAAAGATATCGGAAGGGAAACTTGAGAAGCGGTGGTCAAACCAACCCCATTCTGGACCGACTTTGGTAAAAAGCCTTCGACCAATTCAAAAGTCGTATTCTCTTTTTTGGCGAATCGTGGTGAGTTTTAGAACTCTTTAGTATGTGAAAAAATAAATAAACCGAGAGATATCGGAAGGGAAACTTGAGGAGCGGTGGTCAGAGCCACCCCATTCTGGACCGACTTTGCTAAAAAACCATTCGTCCAATTCAAAGGTCGTTTCCGCTTTTTGGCAAATCGTGATTAATTTTGGGACTTTTTAGTATGTGAAAAAATATATAAACCGAAAGATATCGGAAGGGAAACTTGAGGAGCGGTGGTCAGAGCGATCCCATTCCGGACCGACGCTAGTAAAAATCTTTCGTCCAATTCGAAGGTCGTTTCCGCTTTTTGGCAAATCGTGATTAATTTTGGGACTTTTTAGTATGTGAAAAAATATATAAACCGAAAGATATCGGAAGGGAAACTTGAGGAGCGGTGGTCAGAGCGACCTAATTCCGGACCGACACTAGTAAAAATCTTTCGTTCAAACGAAGGTCGTATCCTCTTTTTTAACGAATCGCGATGACTTTTAGGACACTCTAATATGTAAAACAAAATATAAACCGAAAGATATCGGAAGGGAAACTTGAGGTGCGGTGGTCAGAGCGACCGCAATCAGGACGGACGCTGGTAAAAATCTTTAGTCCAATTCGAAGGTCGTATCCTGTTTTTTGACGAATCTTGGTGACTTTTAGGACTCTGTAGTATGTGAAAAAAAATATAAACCGAAAGATATCGGAACGGAAACTTGAGGACCGGTAGTCAGAGCCATCCCATTCCGGACCGACTTTGGTAAAAATGTGTGGTCCAATTCGAAGGTCGTTTCCGCTTTTTGGCAAATCGTGATTACTTTTGGGACTATTTAGTATGTAAAAATAAATATAAACCGAAAGATATCGGAAGGGAAACTTGAGGAGCGGTGGTCAGAGCGACCCCATTCTGGTCCGACTTTGCTAAAAAATATTTCGTTCAACTCAAAGGTCGTATCCTGTTTTTTGGGGAATCGTGGTGACATTTGGGACTCTTTAGTGTGTGAAAAAAAATATAAACCGAAAGATATCGGAAGGGAAACTTGAGAAGCGGTGGTCAAACCAACCCCATTCTGGACCGACTTTGGTAAAAAGCCTTCGACCAATTCAAAAGTCGTATTCTCTTTTTTGGCGAATCGTGGTGAGTTTAAGAACTCTTTAGTATGTGAAAAAATAAATAAACCGCAAGATATCGGAAGGGAAACTTGAGGAGCGGTGGTCAGAGCCACCCCATTCTGGACCGACTTTGCTAAAAAACCATTCGTCCAATTCAAAGGTCGTTTCCGCTTTTTGGCTAATGGTTATTACTTATGGGACTTTCTAATATGTGAAAAAAAATATAAACTGAAAGATATCGGAAGGGAAACGTAAGGAGCGGTGGACAGAGCGAACCCATTCTGGACCGACTTTGCTAAAAAATCATTCGTCCAAGTCAAAGGCCGTTTCCGCTTTTTGGCCAATCGTGATTACTTTTGGGACTTTCTAGTATGTGAAAAAAAATATAAACCGAAAGATATCGGAAGGGAAACTTGAGGAGCGCGGGTCAGAGCGACCCATTCTGGACCGACTTTGCTAAAAAACAATTCGTTCAACTCAAAGGTCGTATCCTGTTTTTTGGGGAATCGTGGTGACATTTGGGACTCTTTAGTATGTGAAAAAAAATATAAACCGAAAGATATCTGAAGGGAAACTTGAGAAGCGGTGGTCAAACCAACCCCATTCTGGACCGACTTTGGTAAAAAGCCTTCGACCAATTCAAAAGTCGTATTCTCTTTTTTGACGAATCGTGGTGAGTTTTAGAACTCTTTAGTATGTGAAAAAATTAATAAACCGAAAGATATCGGAAGGGAAACTTGAGGAGCGGTGGTCGGATCGACCCCAATCTGGACCGACTTTGCTAAAAAATCATTCGTCCAACTCAAAGGTCGTATCCTCTTTTTTTGCGAATCGTGGTTACTTTTAGGACTCTGTAGTATGTGAAAAAAAATATAAACCGAAAGATATCGGAAGGGAAACTTGAGGACCGGTAGTCAGAGCGATCCCATTCCGGACCGAATTTGGTAAAAATTTGTCGTCCAATTCGAAGGTCGTTTCCGCTTTTTGGCAAATCGTGATTACTTTCGGGACTGTCTAGTATGTGAAAAATAATATAAACCGAAAGATATCGGAAGGGAAACTTGAGGAGCGCGGATCAGAGCGACCCCATTCTGGTCCGACTTTGCTAAAAAATCATTCGTCCAATTAAAAGGTCGTATCCTCTTTTTATGGCGAATCGTGGTGAGTTTTAGGACTCTTTGGTACGTGAAAAAAAATATAAACCGAAAGATATCGGAAGAGAAACTTGAGGAGCGGTGGTCAGAGCGACCCCATTCTGGACCGACTTTGCTAAAAAATCATTCGTCCAAGTCAAAGGCCGTTTCCGCTTTTTGGCCAATCGTAATTACTTTTGGGACTTTCTAGTATGTGAAAAAAAAAATAAGCCGAAAGATATCGGAAGGGAAACTTGAGGAGCGGTGGGCGGATCGACCCCATTCTGGACCAACGCTGGTAAAAATCTGACGTCCAATTCGAAGGTCGTATCCTCTTTTTTGGCGAATCGTGGTGACTTTTACCACCAGACCAATTCAAAAGTCGTATTCTCTTTTTTGACGAATCGTGGTGAGTTTTAGAACTCTTTAGTATGTGAAAAAATTAATAAACCGAAAGATATCGGAAGGGAAACTTGAGGAGCGGTGGTCGGATCGACCCCAATCTGGACCGACTTTGCTAAAAAATCATTCGTCCAACTCAAAGGTCGTATCCTCTTTTTTTGCGAATCGTGGTTACTTTTAGGACTCTGTAGTATGTGAAAAAAAATATAAACCGAAAGATATCGGAAGGGAAACTTGAGGACCGGTAGTCAGAGCGATCCCATTCCGGACCGAATTTGGTAAAAATTTGTCGTCCAATTCGAAGGTCGTTTCCGCTTTTTGGCAAATCGTGATTACTTTCGGGACTGTCTAGTATGTGAAAAATAATATAAACCGAAAGATATCGGAAGGGAAACTTGAGGAGCGCGGATCAGAGCGACCCCATTCTGGTCCTACTTTGCTAAAAAATCATTCGTCCAATTAAAAGGTCGTATCCTCTTTTTATGGCGAATCGTGGTGAGTTTTAGGACTCTTTGGTACGTGAAAAAAAATATAAACCGAAAGATATCGGAAGAGAAACTTGAGGAGCGGTGGTCAGAGCGACCCCATTCTGGACCGACTTTGCTAAAAAATCATTCGTCCAAGTCAAAGGCCGTTTCCGCTTTTTGGCCAATCGTAATTACTTTTGGGACTTTCTAGTATGTGAAAAAAAATATAAGCCGAAAGATATCGGAAGGGAAACTTGAGGAGCGGTGGGCGGATCGACCCCATTCTGGACCAACGCTGGTAAAAATCTGACGTCCAATTCGAAGGTCGTATCCTCTTTTTTGGCGAATCGTGGTGACTTTTAGGACTCTTTAGCATGTGAAAAAATATATAAACCAACAGATATTGGAAGGGAAACTTTAAGAGCGGTCGTCGGAGCGACCCCATTCTGGACCGACTTGGCTAAAAAATCATTCGTCCAACTCAAAGGTCGTATCCTCTTTTTTCGCGAATCGTGGTGAGTTTTAAGACTTCTTAGTATGTGAAAAAATATATAAACGGAAAGATATCGGAAGGGAAACTTGAGGACCCGTAGTCAGAGCGATCCCATTCCGGACCGACTTTGGTAAAAATTTGTCGTCAAATTCGAAGGTCGTTTCCGCTTTTTGGCAAATCGTGATTACTTTCAGGACTTTCTAGTATGTGAAAAAAAAATATAAACCGAAAGATATCGGGAGGGAAACTTGAGGAGCGCGGGTCAGAGCGACCCCATTCTGGACCGACTCTGCTAAACATCTTTCGTACAATTCGACGGTCGTATGCTCTTTTTTGACGAATATTAATGACTTTGAGGACACTGTAGTATGTATAAAAATATAAATCGAAAGATATCGGAAGCGAAACTTGAGGAGCGGTAGTCAGAGCGATCCAATTCCGGACCGACTCTAGTAAAAAATTTTCGTCCAATTCGAAGGTCGTGTCCTTTTTTTTTGACGTATCGTGAGGAGTTTTAGGACTCTCTGGTATGTAAAAAAAAATAGAAACCGAAAGATATCGGAAGGGACACTTGAGGAGCGGTGGTCAGAGCGACCACATTCCGGACCGACTATGGTAAAAATCTTTCGTCCTATTCAAATGTCGTATCCTCTTTTTTAACGAATCGTGATGACTTTTAGGACTCTCTAGTATGTGAAAAAAAAAATACACGGAAAGATATAGGAAGGGAAACTTGAGGAGCGGTGGTCAGAGCGACCCCATTCTGGACCGACTTTGCTAAAAAATCTTCAGTCCAATTCGAAGGTCGTTTCCGCTGTTTGGCGAATCGTGATTACTTTTGAGACTTTCTAGTATGTGAAAAAATATATAAACCGAAAGTTTTCGGAAGGGAAACTTGAGGAGCGTCGGTCAGAGCGACCCCATTCTGGACCGACTTTGCTAAAAAATCATTCGTGTAATTCAAAGGTCGTATCCTCTTGTTGGCGAATCGTGGTGAGTTTTAGGACTCTTTAGTATGTGAAAAAATATATAAACCAAAAGATATTGGAAGGGAAACTTGAAGAGCGGTCGTCGGAGCGAGCCCATTCTGGACCGACTTTGCTAAAAAATCATTCGTCCAACTCAATGGTCGTATCCTCTTTTTTCGCGAATCGTGGTGACTTTCAGGAATCTTTAGTATGTGAAAAAATATATAAACGGAAAGATATCGGAAGGGATACTTGAGGAGCGGTAGTCAGAGCGATCCCATTCCGGACCGACGCTAGTAAAAATCTTTCGTCCAATTCGAAGGTCGTTTCCGCTTGTTGGCAAATCGTGATTACTTTTGGGACTTTTTAGTATGTGAAAAAATATATAAACCGAAAGATATCGGAAGGGAAACTTGAGGAGCGGTGGTCAGAGCGACCTCATTCCGGACCGACACTAGTAAAAATCTTTCGTTCAAACGAAGGTCGTATCCTCTTTTTTAACGAATCGTGATGACTTTTAGGACACTCTAATATATAAAACAAAATATAAACCGAAAGATATCGGAAGGGAAACTTGAGGAGCGGTGGTCAGAGCGACCCCAATCTGGACGGACTATGGTAAAAATCTTTAGTCCAATTCGAAGGTCGTATCCTGTTTTTTGACGAATCGTGGTGACTTTTAGGACTCTGTAGTATGTGAAAAAAAATATAAACCGAAAGATATCGGAACGGAAACTTGAGGACCGGTAGTCAGAGCGATCCCATTCCGGACCGACTTTGGTAAAAATTTGTCGTCCAATTCGAAGGTCGTTTCCGCTTTTTGGCAAATCGTGATTACTTTTGGGACTTTCTAGTATGTGAAAAAAATATATAAACCGAAAGATATCGGGAGGGAAACTTGAGGAGCGCGGGTCAGGGCGACCCCATTCTGGACCGACACTGGTAAAAATCTTTCGTCCAATTCGAAGGTCGTATCCTCTTTTTGGCGAATCGTGGTGACTTTTAGGACTCATTAGTATGTGAAAAAATATATAATCCGAACGATATCGAAAGGGAACCTTGAAGAGCGGTGGTCAGAGCGACCCCATTCGGGATCGACGTTGCTAAAAATCTTTCGTCCAATTCGAAGGTCGTATCCTCTTTTTTGACGAATCGTGATGACTTTTGGGACTATCTACTATGTAAAAATTAATATAAACCGAAAGATATCGGAAGGGAAACTTGAGGAGCGGTGGGCAGATCGACCCCATTCTGGACCGACGCTGGTAAAAATCTGACGTCCAATTCGAAGGTCGTATCCTCTTTTTTGGCGAATCGTGGTGACTTTTAGGAGTCTTTAGCATGTGAAAAAATATATAAACCAACAGATATTGGAAGGGAAACTTTAAGAGCGGTCGTCGGAGCGACCCCATTCTAGACCGACTTTGCTAAAAAATCATTCGTCCAACTCAAAGGTCGTATCCTCTTTTTTCGCGAATCGTGGTGACGTTTAGGACTTCTTAGTATGTGAAAAAATATATAAACGGAAAGATATCGGAAGGGAAACTTGAGGACCGGTAGTCAGAGCCATCGTATTCGGGACCGACTTTGGTAAAAATTTGTCGTCAAATTCGAAGGTTGTTTCCGCTTTTTGGCAAATCGTGATTACTTTCGGGACTTTCTAGTATGTGAAAAAAAAATATAAACCGAAAGATATCGGGAGGGAAACTTGAGGAGCGCGGGTCAGAGCGACCCCATTCTGGACTGACTCTGCTAAAAATCTTTCGTACAATTCGACGGTCGTATGCTCTTTTTTGACGAATAGTAATGACTTTGAGGACACTGTAGTATGTAAAAAAAATATAAATCGAAACATATCGGAAGGGAAACTTGAGAAGCGGTGGTCAAACCAACCCCATTCTGGACCGACTTTGGTAAAAAGCCTTCGACCAATTCAAAAGTCGTATTCTCTTTTTTGACGAATCGTGGTGAGTTTTAGAACTCTTTAGTATGTGAAAAAATTAATAAACCGAAAGATATCGGAAGGGAAACTTGAGGAGCGGTGGTCGGATCGACCCCAATCTGGACCGACTTTGCTAAAAAATCATTCGTCCAACTCAAAGGTCGTATCCTCTTTTTTTGCGAATCGTGGTTACTTTTAGGACTCTGTAGTATGTGAAAAAAAATATAAACCGAAAGATATCGGAAGGGAAACTTGAGGACCGGTAGTCAGAGCGATCCCATTCCGGACCGAATTTGGTAAAAATTTGTCGTCCAATTCGAAGGTCGTTTCCGCTTTTTGGCAAATCGTGATTACTTTCGGGACTGTCTAGTATGTGAAAAATAATATAAACCGAAAGATATCGGAAGGGAAACTTGAGGAGCGCGGATCAGAGCGACCCCATTCTGGTCCGACTTTGCTAAAAAATCATTCGTCCAATTAAAAGGTCGTATCCTCTTTTTATGGCGAATCGTGGTGAGTTTTAGGACTCTTTGGTACGTGAAAAAAAATATAAACCGAAAGATATCGGAAGAGAAACTTGAGGAGCGGTGGTCAGAGCGACCCCATTCTGGACCGACTTTGCTAAAAAATCATTCGTCCAAGTCAAAGGCCGTTTCCGCTTTTTGGCCAATCGTAATTACTTTTGGGACTTTCTAGTATGTGAAAAAAAATATAAGCCGAAAGATATCGGAAGGGAAACTTGAGGAGCGGTGGGCGGATCGACCCCATTCTGGACCAACGCTGGTAAAAATCTGACGTCCAATTCGAAGGTCGTATCCTCTTTTTTGGCGAATCGTGGTGACTTTTACCACCAGACCAATTCAAAAGTCGTATTCTCTTTTTTGACGAATCGTGGTGAGTTTTAGAACTCTTTAGTATGTGAAAAAATTAATAAACCGAAAGATATCGGAAGGGAAACTTGAGGAGCGGTGGTCGGATCGACCCCAATCTGGACCGACTTTGCTAAAAAATCATTCGTCCAACTCAAAGGTCGTATCCTCTTTTTTTGCGAATCGTGGTTACTTTTAGGACTCTGTAGTATGTGAAAAAAAATATAAACCGAAAGATATCGGAAGGGAAACTTGAGGACCGGTAGTCAGAGCGATCCCATTCCGGACCGAATTTGGTAAAAATTTGTCGTCCAATTCGAAGGTCGTTTCCGCTTTTTGGCAAATCGTGATTACTTTCGGGACTGTCTAGTATGTGAAAAATAATATAAACCGAAAGATATCGGAAGGGAAACTTGAGGAGCGCGGATCAGAGCGACCCCATTCTGGTCCTACTTTGCTAAAAAATCATTCGTCCAATTAAAAGGTCGTATCCTCTTTTTATGGCGAATCGTGGTGAGTTTTAGGACTCTTTGGTACGTGAAAAAAAATATAAACCGAAAGATATCGGAAGAGAAACTTGAGGAGCGGTGGTCAGAGCGACCCCATTCTGGACCGACTTTGCTAAAAAATCATTCGTCCAAGTCAAAGGCCGTTTCCGCTTTTTGGCCAATCGTAATTACTTTTGGGACTTTCTAGTATGTGAAAAAAAATATAAGCCGAAAGATATCGGAAGGGAAACTTGAGGAGCGGTGGGCGGATCGACCCCATTCTGGACCAACGCTGGTAAAAATCTGACGTCCAATTCGAAGGTCGTATCCTCTTTTTTGGCGAATCGTGGTGACTTTTAGGACTCTTTAGCATGTGAAAAAATATATAAACCAACAGATATTGGAAGGGAAACTTTAAGAGCGGTCGTCGGAGCGACCCCATTCTGGACCGACTTGGCTAAAAAATCATTCGTCCAACTCAAAGGTCGTATCCTCTTTTTTCGCGAATCGTGGTGACTTTTAAGACTTCTTAGTATGTGAAAAAATATATAAACGGAAAGATATCGGAAGGGAAACTTGAGGACCCGTAGTCAGAGCGATCCCATTCCGGACCGACTTTGGTAAAAATTTGTCGTCAAATTCGAAGGTCGTTTCCGCTTTTTGGCAAATCGTGATTACTTTCAGGACTTTCTAGTATGTGAAAAAAAAATATAAACCGAAAGATATCGGGAGGGAAACTTGAGGAGCGCGGGTCAGAGCGACCCCATTCTGGACCGACTCTGCTAAACATCTTTCGTACAATTCGACGGTCGTATGCTCTTTTTTGACGAATATTAATGACTTTGAGGACACTGTAGTATGTATAAAAATATAAATCGAAAGATATCGGAAGCGAAACTTGAGGAGCGGTAGTCAGAGCGATCCAATTCCGGACCGACTCTAGTAAAAAATTTTCGTCCAATTCGAAGGTCGTGTCCTTTTTTTTTGACGTATCGTGAGGAGTTTTAGGACTCTCTGGTATGTAAAAAAAAATAGAAACCGAAAGATATCGGAATGGACACTTGAGGAGCGGTGGTCAGAGCGACCACATTCCGGACCGACTTTGGTAAAAATCTTTCGTCCTATTCAAATGTCGTATCCTCTTTTTTAACGAATCGTGATGACTTTTAGGACTCTCTAGTATGTGAAAAAAAAAATACACGGAAAGATATAGGAAGGGAAACTTGAGGAGCGGTGGTCAGAGCGACCCCATTCTGGACCGACTTTGCTAAAAAATCTTCAGTCCAATTCGAAGGTCGTTTCCGCTGTTTGGCGAATCGTGATTACTTTTGAGACTTTCTAGTATGTGAAAAAATATATAAACCGAAAGTTTTCGGAAGGGAAACTTGAGGAGCGTCGGTCAGAGCGACCCCATTCTGGACCGACTTTGCTAAAAAATCATTCGTGTAATTCAAAGGTCGTATCCTCTTGTTGGCGAATCGTGGTGACTTTCAGGAATCTTTAGTATGTGAAAAAATATATAAACGGAAAGATATCGGAAGGGATACTTGAGGAGCGGTAGTCAGAGCGATCCCATTCCGGACCGACGCTAGTAAAAATCTTTCGTCCAATTCGAAGGTCGTTTCCGCTTGTTGGCAAATCGTGATTACTTTTGGGACTTTTTAGTATGTGAAAAAATATATAAACCGAAAGATATCGGAAGGGAAACTTGAGGAGCGGTGGTCAGAGCGACCTCATTCCGGACCGACACTAGTAAAAATCTTTCGTTCAAACGAAGGTCGTATCCTCTTTTTTAACGAATCGTGATGACTTTTAGGACACTCTAATATATAAAACAAAATATAAACCGAAAGATATCGGAAGGGAAACTTGAGGAGCGGTGGTCAGAGCGACCCCAATCTGGACGGACTATGGTAAAAATCTTTAGTCCAATTCGAAGGTCGTATCCTGTTTTTTGACGAATCGTGGTGACTTTTAGGACTCTGTAGTATGTGAAAAAAAATATAAACCGAAAGATATCGGAACGGAAACTTGAAGACCGGTAGTCAGAGCGATCCCATTCCGGACCGACTTTGGTAAAAATTTGTCGTCCAATTCGAAGGTCGTTTCCGCTTTTTGGCAAATCGTGATTACTTTTGGGACTTTCTAGTATGTGAAAAAAATATATAAACCGAAAGATATCGGGAGGGAAACTTGAGGAGCGCGGGTCAGGGCGACCCCATTCTGGACCGACACTGGTAAAAATCTTTCGTCCAATTCGAAGGTCGTATCCTCTTTTTGGCGAATCGTGGTGACTTTTAGGACTCATTAGTATGTGAAAAAATATATAATCCGAACGATATCGAAAGGGAACCTTGAAGAGCGGTGGTCAGAGCGACCCCATTCGGGATCGACGTTGCTAAAAATCTTTCGTCCAATTCGAAGGTCGTATCCTCTTTTTTGACGAATCGTGATGACTTTTGGGACTATCTAGTATGTAAAAATTAATATAAACCGAAAGATATCGGAAGGGAAACTTGAGGAGCGGTGGGCAGATCGACCCCATTCTGGACCGACGCTGGTAAAAATCTGACGTCCAATTCGAAGGTCGTATCCTCTTTTTTGGCGAATCGTGGTGACTTTTAGGAGTCTTTAGCATGTGAAAAAATATATAAACCAACAGATATTGGAAGGGAAACTTTAAGAGCGGTCGTCGGAGCGACCCCATTCTAGACCGACTTTGCTAAAAAATCATTCGTTCAACTCAAAGGTCGTATCCTCTTTTTTCGCGAATCGTGGTGACGTTTAGGACTTCTTAGTATGTGAAAAAATATATAAACGGAAAGATATCGGAAGGGAAACTTGAGGACCGGTAGTCAGAGCCATCGTATTCGGGACCGACTTTGGTAAAAATTTGTCGTCAAATTCGAAGGTTGTTTCCGCTTTTTGGCAAATCGTGATTACTTTCGGGACTTTCTAGCATGTGAAAAAAAAATATAAACCGAAAGATATCGGGAGGGAAACTTGAGGAGCGCGGGTCAGAGCGACCCCATTCTGGACTGACTCTGCTAAAAATCTTTCGTACAATTCGACGGTCGTATGCTCTTTTTTGACGAATAGTAATGACTTTGAGGACACTGTAGTATGTAAAAAAAATATAAATCGAAACATATCGGAAGCGAAACTTGAGGAGCGGTGGACAGAAAGACCCCATTCTGGACCGACTTTGCTAAAAAATCATTCGTCCAATTAAAAGGTCGTATCCTTTTTTTATGGCGAATCGTGGTGACTTTTAGGAATCTTTAGTATGTGAAAAAAAATATAAACCGAAAGATACCGTAAGGGAAACTTGAGGAGCGGTGGTCGGATCGACCCCATTCTGGACCGACGCTGGTAAAAATCTTACGTCCAATTCGAAGGTCGTATCCTCTTTGTTGGCGAATCGTGGTGACTTTCAGGACTCTTTAGTATGTGAAAAAATATATAAACCAAAAGATATTGGAAGGGAAACTTGAAGAGCGGTCGTCGGAGCTAGCGCATTCTGGACCGACTTTGCTAAAAAATCATTCGTCCAACTCAATGGTCGTATCCTCTTTTTTCGCGAATCGTGGTGACTTTTAGGAATCTTAAGTATGTGAAAAAATATATAAACGGAAAGATATCGGAAGGGATACTTGAGGAGCGGTAGTCAGAGCGATCCCATTCCGGACCGACGCTAGTAAAAATCTTTCGTCCAATTCGAAGGTCGTTTCCGCTTGTTGGCAAATCGTGATTACTTTTGGGACTTTTTAGTATGTGAAAAAATATATAAACCGAAAGATATCGGCAGGGAAACTTGAGGAGCGGTGGTCAGAGCGACCTCATTCCGGACCGACACTAGTAAAAATCTTTCGTTCAAACGAAGGTCGTATCCTCTTTTTTAACGAATCGTGATGACTTTTAGGACACTCTAATATGTAAAACAAAATATAAACCGAAAGATATCGGAAGGGAAACTTGAGGAGCGGTGGTCAGAGGGACCCCAATCTGGACGGACTATGGTAAAAATCTTTAGTCCAATTCGAAGGTCGTATCCTGTTTTTTGACGAATCGTGGTGACTTTTAGGACTCTGTAGTATGTGAAAAAAAATATAAACCGAAAGATATCGGAACGGAAACTTGAGGACCGGTAGTCAGAGCGATCCCATTCCGGACCGACTTTGGTAAAAATTTGTCGTCCAATTCGAAGGTCGTTTCCGCTTTTTGGCAAATCGTGATTACTTTTGGGACTTTCTAGTATGTGAAAAAAATATATAAACCGAAAGATATCGGGAGGGAAACTTGAGGAGCGCGGGTCAGGGCGACCCCATTCTGGACCGACACTGGTAAAAATCTTTCGTCCAATTCGAAGGTCGTATCCTCTTTTTGGCGAATCGTGGTGACTTTTAGGACTCATTAGTATGTGAAAAAATATATAATCCGAACGATATCGAAAGGGAACCTTGAAGAGCGGTGGTCAGAGCGACCCCATTCTGGATCGACGTTGCTAAAAATCTTTCGTCCAATTCGAAGGTCGTATCCTCTTTTTTGACGAATCGTGATGACTTTTGGGACTGTCTAGTATGTAAAAATTAATATAAACCGAAAGATATCGGAAGGGAAACTTGAGGAGCGGTGGTCAGAGCCACCCCATTCTGGACCGACTTTGCTAAAAAACCATTAGTCCAATTCAAAGGTCGTTTCCGCTTTTTGGCTAATGGTGATTACTTTTGGGACTTTCTAATATGTGAAAAAAAATATAAACCGAAAGATATCGGAAGGCAAACGTAAGGAGCGGTGGTCAGAGCGAACCCATTCCGGACCGACTTTGCTAAAAAATCATTCGTCCAAGTCAAAGGCCGTTTCCGCTTTTTGGCCAATCGTCATTACTTTTGGGACTTTCTCGTATGTGAAAAAAAAAATAAACCGAAAGATATCGGAAGGGAAACTTGAGGAGCGCGGGTCAGAGCGACCCATTCTGGACCGACTTTGCTAAAAAATAATTCGTTTAACTCAAAGGTCGTATCCTGTTTTTTGGGGAATCGTGGTGATATTTGGGACTCTTAAGTATGTGAAAAAAAATATAAACCGAAAGATATCGGAAGGGAAACTTGAGAAGCGGTGGTCAAATCAACCCCATTCTGGACCGACTTTGGTAAAAAGCCTTCGACCAATTCAAAAGTCGTATTCTCATTTTTGACGAATCGTGGTGAGTTTTAGAACTCTTTAGTATGTGAAAAAATAAATAAACCGAGAGATATCGGAAGGGAAACTTGAGGAGCGGTGGTCAGAGCCACCCCATTCTGGACCGACTTTGCTAAAAAACCATTCGTCCAATTCAAAGGTCGTTTCCGCTTTTTGGCTAATGGTGATTACTTTTGGGACTTTCTAATATGTGAACAAAAATATAAACCGAAAGATACCAGAAGGGAAACTTGAGGAGCGGTGGTCGGATCGACCCCAATCTGGACCGACTTTGCTAAAAAATCATTCGTCCAACTCAAAGGTCGTATCCTCTTTTTTTGCGAATCGTGGTGACTTTTAGGACTCTGTAGTATGTGAAAAAAAATATAAACCGAAAGATATCGGAAGGGAAACTTGAGGACCGGTAGTCAGAGCGATCCCATTCCGGACCGACTTTGGTAAAAATTTGTCGTCCAATTCGAAGGTCGTTTCCGCTTTTTGGCAAATCGTGATTACTTTTGGGACTTTCTAGTATGTGAAAAAAAAATATAAACCGAAAGATATCGGGAGGGAAACTTGAGGAGCGCGGGTCAGGGCGACCCCATTCTGGACCGACACTGGTAAAAATCTTTCGTCCAATTCGAAGGTCGTATCCTCTTTTTGGCGAATCGTGGTGACTTTTAGGACTCATTAGTATGTGAAAAAAAATATAATCCGAACGATATCGAAAGGGAACCTTGAAGAGCGGTGGTCAGAGCGACCCCATTCGGGATCGACGTTGCTAAAAATCTTTCGTCCAATTCGAAGGTCGTATCCTCTTTTTTGACGAATCGTGATGACTTTTGGGACTATCTAGTATGTAAAAATTAATATAAACCGAAAGATATCGGAAGGGAAACTTAAGGAGCGGTGGTCAGAGCGGCCCCATTCTGGTCCGACTTTGCTAAAAAATCATTCGTCCAATTAAAAGGTCGTATCCTGTTTTTATGGCGAATCGTGGTGAGTTTTAGGACTCTTTGGTACGTGAAAAAAAATATAAACCGAAAGATATCGGAAGGGAAACGTAAGTAGCGGTGGTCAGAGCGAACCCATTCTGGACCGACTTTGCTAAAAAATCATTCGTCCAAGTCAAAGGCCGTTTCCGCTTTTTGGCCAATCGTGATTACTTTTGGGACTTTCTAGTATGTGAAAAAAAATATAAACCGAAAGATATCGGAAGGGAAACTTGAGGAGCGCGGGTCAGAGCGACCCATTCTGGACCGACTTTGCTAAAAAATAATTCGTTCAACTCAAAGGTCGTATCCTGTTTTTTGGGGAATCGTGGTGACATTTGGGACTCTTTGGTATGTGAAAAAAAATATAAACCGAAAGATATCGGAAGGGAAACTTGAGAAGCGGTGGTCAAACCAACCCCATTCTGGACCGACTTTGGTAAAAAGCCTTCGACCAATTCTAAAGTCGTATTCTCTTTTTTGGCGAATCGTGGTGAGTTTTAGAAGTCTTTAGTATGTGAAAAAATAAATAAACCGAAAGATATCGGAAGGGAAACTTGAGGAGCGGTGGTCAGAGCCACCCCATTCTGGACCGACTTTGCTAAAAAACCATTAGTCCAATTCAAAGGTCGTTTCCGCTTTTTGGCTAATGGTGATTACTTTTGGGACTTTCTAATATGTGAAAAAAAATATAAACCGAAAGATATCGGAAGGGAAACGTAAGGACCGGTGGTCAGAGCGAACCCATTCCGGACCGACTTTGCTAAAAAATCATTCGTCCAAGTCAAAGGCCGTTTCCGCTTTTTGGCCAATCGTGATTACTTTTGGGACTTTCTCGTATGTGAAAAAAAAAATAAACCGAAAGATATCGGAAGGGAAACTTGAGGAGCGCGGGTCAGAGCGACCCATTCTGGACCGACTTTGCTAAAAAATAATTCGTTCAACTCAAAGGTCGTATCCTGTTTTTTGGGGAATCGTGGTGATATTTGGGACTCTTAAGTATGTGAAAAAAAATATAAACCGAAAGATATCGGAAGGGAAACTTGAGAAGCGGTGGTCAAATCAACCCCATTCTGGACCGACACTGGTAAAAATCTTTCGTCCAATTCGAAGGTCGTATCCTCTTTTTGGCGAATCGTGGTGACATTTAGGACTCATTAGTATGTGAAAAAAAATATTATCCGAACGATATCGGAAGGGAAACTTGAAGAGCGGTGGTCAGAGCGACCCCATTCTGGACCCACGTTGCTAAAAATCTTTCGTCCAATTCGAAGGTCGTATCCTCTTTTTTGACGAATCGTGATGACTTTTGGGACTATCTAGTATGTAAAAATAAATATAAACCGAAAGATATCGGAAGGGAAACTTAAGGAGCGGTGGTCAGAGCGACCCCATTCTGGTCCGACTTTGCTAAAAAATCATTCGTCCAATTAAAAAGTCGTATCCTGTTTTTATGGCGAATCGTGGTGAGTTCTAGGACTCTTTGGTACGTGAAAGAAAATATAAACCGAAAGATATCGGAAGGGAAACGTAAGGAGCGGTGGTCAGAGCGAACCCATTCTGGACCGACTTTGCTAAAAAATCATTCGTCCAAGTCAAAGGCCGTTTCCGCTTTTTGGCCAATCGTGATTACTTTTGGGACTTTCTAGTATGTGAAAAAAAATATAAACCGAAAGATATCGGAAGGGAAACGTGAGGAGCGCGGGTCAGATCGACCCATTCTGGACCGACTTTGCTAAAAAATAATTCGTTCAACTCAAAGGTCGTATCCTGTTTTTTGGCGAATCGTGGTGACATTTGGGACTCTTTCGTATGTGAAAAAAAATATAAACCGAAAGATATCGGAAGGGAAACTTGAGAAGCGGTGGTCAGAGCCACCCCATTCTGGACCGACTTTGCTAAAAAACCATTAGTCCAATTCAAAGGTCGTTTCCGCTTTTTGGCTAATGGTGATTACTTTTGGGACTTTCTAATATGTGAAAAAAAATATAAACCGAAAGATATCGGAAGGCAAACGTAAGGAGCGGTGGTCAGAGCGAACCCATTCCGGACCGACTTTGCTAAAAAATCATTCGTCCAAGTCAAAGGCCGTTTCCGCTTTTTGGCCAATCGTCATTACTTTTGGGACTTTCTCGTATGTGAAAAAAAAAATAAACCGAAAGATATCGGAAGGGAAACTTGAGGAGCGCGGGTCAGAGCGACCCATTCTGGACCGACTTTGCTAAAAAATAATTCGTTTAACTCAAAGGTCGTATCCTGTTTTTTGGGGAATCGTGGTGATATTTGGGACTCTTAAGTATGTGAAAAAAAATATAAACCGAAAGATATCGGAAGGGAAACTTGAGAAGCGGTGGTCAAATCAACCCCATTCTGGACCGACTTTGGTAAAAAGCCTTCGACCAATTCAAAAGTCGTATTCTCATTTTTGACGAATCGTGGTGAGTTTTAGAACTCTTTAGTATGTGAAAAAATAAATAAACCGAGAGATATCGGAAGGGAAACTTGAGGAGCGGTGGTCAGAGCCACCCCATTCTGGACCGACTTTGCTAAAAAACCATTCGTCCAATTCAAAGGTCGTTTCCGCTTTTTGGCTAATGGTGATTACTTTTGGGACTTTCTAATATGTGAACAAAAATATAAACCGAAAGATACCAGAAGGGAAACTTGAGGAGCGGTGGTCGGATCGACCCCAATCTGGACCGACTTTGCTAAAAAATCATTCGTCCAACTCAAAGGTCGTATCCTCTTTTTTTGCGAATCGTGGTGACTTTTAGGACTCTGTAGTATGTGAAAAAAAATATAAACCGAAAGATATCGGAAGGGAAACTTGAGGACCGGTAGTCAGAGCGATCCCATTCCGGACCGACTTTGGTAAAAATTTGTCGTCCAATTCGAAGGTCGTTTCCGCTTTTTGGCAAATCGTGATTACTTTTGGGACTTTCTAGTATGTGAAAAAAAAATATAAACCGAAAGATATCGGGAGGGAAACTTGAGGAGCGCGGGTCAGGGCGACCCCATTCTGGACCGACACTGGTAAAAATCTTTCGTCCAATTCGAAGGTCGTATCCTCTTTTTGGCGAATCGTGGTGACTTTTAGGACTCATTAGTATGTGAAAAAAAATATAATCCGAACGATATCGAAAGGGAACCTTGAAGAGCGGTGGTCAGAGCGACCCCATTCGGGATCGACGTTGCTAAAAATCTTTCGTCCAATTCGAAGGTCGTATCCTCTTTTTTGACGAATCGTGATGACTTTTGGGACTATCTAGTATGTAAAAATTAATATAAACCGAAAGATATCGGAAGGGAAACTTAAGGAGCGGTGGTCAGAGCGGCCCCATTCTGGTCCGACTTTGCTAAAAAATCATTCGTCCAATTAAAAGGTCGTATCCTGTTTTTATGGCGAATCGTGGTGAGTTTTAGGACTCTTTGGTACGTGAAAAAAAATATAAACCGAAAGATATCGGAAGGGAAACGTAAGTAGCGGTGGTCAGAGCGAACCCATTCTGGACCGACTTTGCTAAAAAATCATTCGTCCAAGTCAAAGGCCGTTTCCGCTTTTTGGCCAATCGTGATTACTTTTGGGACTTTCTAGTATGTGAAAAAAAATATAAACCGAAAGATATCGGAAGGGAAACTTGAGGAGCGCGGGTCAGAGCGACCCATTCTGGACCGACTTTGCTAAAAAATAATTCGTTCAACTCAAAGGTCGTATCCTGTTTTTTGGGGAATCGTGGTGACATTTGGGACTCTTTGGTATGTGAAAAAAAATATAAACCGAAAGATATCGGAAGGGAAACTTGAGAAGCGGTGGTCAAACCAACCCCATTCTGGACCGACTTTGGTAAAAAGCCTTCGACCAATTCAAAAGTCGTATTCTCTTTTTTGGCGAATCGTGGTGAGTTTTAGAAGTCTTTAGTATGTGAAAAAATAAATAAACCGAAAGATATCGGAAGGGAAACTTGAGGAGCGGTGGTCAGAGCCACCCCATTCTGGACCGACTTTGCTAAAAAACCATTAGTCCAATTCAAAGGTCGTTTCCGCTTTTTGGCTAATGGTGATTACTTTTGGGACTTTCTAATATGTGAAAAAAAATATAAACCGAAAGATATCGGAAGGGAAACGTAAGGACCGGTGGTCAGAGCGAACCCATTCCGGACCGACTTTGCTAAAAAATCATTCGTCCAAGTCAAAGGCCGTTTCCGCTTTTTGGCCAATCGTGATTACTTTTGGGACTTTCTCGTATGTGAAAAAAAAAATAAACCGAAAGATATCGGTAGGGAAACTTGAGGAGCGCGGGTCAGAGCGACCCATTCTGGACCGACTTTGCTAAAAAATAATTCGTTCAACTCAAAGGTCGTATCCTGTTTTTTGGGGAATCGTGGTGATATTTGGGACTCTTAAGTATGTGAAAAAAAATATAAACCGAAAGATATCGGAAGGGAAACTTGAGAAGCGGTGGTCAAATCAACCCCATTCTGGACCGACACTGGTAAAAATCTTTCGTCCAATTCGAAGGTCGTATCCTCTTTTTGGCGAATCGTGGTGACATTTAGGACTCATTAGTATGTGAAAAAAAATATTATCCGAACGATATCGGAAGGGAAACTTGAAGAGCGGTGGTCAGAGCGACCCCATTCTGGACCCACGTTGCTAAAAATCTTTCGTCCAATTCGAAGGTCGTATCCTCTTTTTTGACGAATCGTGATGACTTTTGGGACTATCTTGTATGTAAAAATAAATATAAACCGAAAGATATCGGAAGGGAAACTTAAGGAGCGGTGGTCAGAGCGACCCCATTCTGGTCCGACTTTGCTAAAAAATCATTCGTCCAATTAAAAAGTCGTATCCTGTTTTTATGGCGAATCGTGGTGAGTTCTAGGACTCTTTGGTACGTGAAAGAAAATATAAACCGAAAGATATCGGAAGGGAAACGTAAGGAGCGGTGGTCAGAGCGAACCCATTCTGGACCGACTTTGCTAAAAAATCATTCGTCCAAGTCAAAGGCCGTTTCCGCTTTTTGGCCAATCGTGATTACTTTTGGGACTTTCTAGTATGTGAAAAAAAATATAAACCGAAAGATATCGGAAGGGAAACGTGAGGAGCGCGGGTCAGATCGACCCATTCTGGACCGACTTTGCTAAAAAATAATTCGTTCAACTCAAAGGTCGTATCCTGTTTTTTGGCGAATTGTGGTGACATTTGGGACTCTTTCGTATGTGAAAAAAAATATAAACCGAAAGATATCGGAAGGGAAACTTGAGAAGCGGTGGTCAAACCAACCCCATTCTGGACCGACTTTGGTAAAAAGCCTTCGACCAATTCAAAAGTCGTATTCTCTTTTTTGGCGAATCGTGGTAAGTTTTAGAACTCTTTAGTATGTGAAAAAATAAATAAACCGAAAGATATCGGAAGGGAAACTTGAGGAGCGGTGGTCAGAGCCACCCCATTCTGGACCGACTTTGCTAAAAAACCATTAGTCCAATTCAAAGGTCGTTTCCGCTTTTTGGCTAATGGTGATTACTTTTGGGACTTTCTAATATGTGAAAAAAAATATAAACCGAAAGATATCGGAAGGGAAACGTAAGGAGCGGTGGTCAGAGCGAACCCATTCCGGACCGACTTTGCTAAAAAATCATTCGTCCAAGTCAAAGGCCGTTTCCGCTTTTTGGCCAATCGTCATTACTTTTGGGACTTTCTCGTATGTGAAAAAAAAAATAATCCGAAAGATATCGGAAGGGAAACTTGAGGAGCGCGGGTCAGAGCGATCCCATTCCGGACCGACTTTGGTAAAAATTTGTCGTCCAATTCGAAGGTCGTTTCCGCTTTTTGGCAAATCGTGATTACTTTTGGGATTTTCTAGTATGTGAAAAAAATATATAAACCGAAAGATATCGGGAGGGAAACTTGAGGAGCGCGGGTCAGGGCGACCCCATTCTGGACCGACACTGGTAAAAATCTTTCGTCCAATTCGAAAGTCGTATCCTCTTTTTGGCGAATCGTGGTGACTTTTAGGACTCATTAGTATGTGAAAAAAAATATAATCCGAACGATATCGAAAGGGAACCTTGAAGAGCGGTGGTCAGATCGACCCCATTCGGGATCGACGTTGCTAAAAATCTTTCGTCCAATTCGAAGGTCGTATCCTCTTTTTTGACGAATCGTGATGACTTTTGGGACTATCTAGTATGAAAAAATTAATATAAACCGAAAGATATCGGAAGGGAAACTTGAGGAGCGGTGGTCAGAGCCACCCCATTCTGGACCGACTTTGCTAAAAAACCATTAGTCCAATTCAAAGGTCGTTTCCGCTTTTTGGCTAATGGTGATTACTTTTGGGACTTTCTAATATGTGAAAAAAAATATAAACCGAAAGATATCGGAAGGCAAACGTAAGGAGCGGTGGTCAGAGCGAACCCATTCCGGACCGACTTTGCTAAAAAATCATTCGTCCAAGTCAAAGGCCGTTTCCGCTTTTTGGCCAATCGTCATTACTTTTGGGACTTTCTCGTATGTGAAAAAAAAAATAAACCGAAAGATATCGGAAGGGAAACTTGAGGAGCGCGGGTCAGAGCGACCCATTCTGGACCGACTTTGCTAAAAAATAATTCGTTTAACTCAAAGGTCGTATCCTGTTTTTTGGGGAATCGTGGTGATATTTGGGACTCTTAAGTATGTGAAAAAAAATATAAACCGAAAGATATCGGAAGGGAAACTTGAGAAGCGGTGGTCAAATCAACCCCATTCTGGACCGACTTTGGTAAAAAGCCTTCGACCAATTCAAAAGTCGTATTCTCATTTTTGACGAATCGTGGTGAGTTTTAGAACTCTTTAGTATGTGAAAAAATAAATAAACCGAGAGATATCGGAAGGGAAACTTGAGGAGCGGTGGTCAGAGCCACCCCATTCTGGACCGACTTTGCTAAAAAACCATTCGTCCAATTCAAAGGTCGTTTCCGCTTTTTGGCTAATGGTGATTACTTTTGGGACTTTCTAATATGTGAACAAAAATATAAACCGAAAGATACCAGAAGGGAAACTTGAGGAGCGGTGGTCGGATCGACCCCAATCTGGACCGACTTTGCTAAAAAATCATTCGTCCAACTCAAAGGTCGTATCCTCTTTTTTTGCGAATCGTGGTGACTTTTAGGACTCTGTAGTATGTGAAAAAAAATATAAACCGAAAGATATCGGAAGGGAAACTTGAGGACCGGTAGTCAGAGCGATCCCATTCCGGACCGACTTTGGTAAAAATTTGTCGTCCAATTCGAAGGTCGTTTCCGCTTTTTGGCAAATCGTGATTACTTTTGGGACTTTCTAGTATGTGAAAAAAAAATATAAACCGAAAGATATCGGGAGGGAAACTTGAGGAGCGCGGGTCAGGGCGACCCCATTCTGGACCGACACTGGTAAAAATCTTTCGTCCAATTCGAAGGTCGTATCCTCTTTTTGGCGAATCGTGGTGACTTTTAGGACTCATTAGTATGTGAAAAAAAATATAATCCGAACGATATCGAAAGGGAACCTTGAAGAGCGGTGGTCAGAGCGACCCCATTCGGGATCGACGTTGCTAAAAATCTTTCGTCCAATTCGAAGGTCGTATCCTCTTTTTTGACGAATCGTGATGACTTTTGGGACTATCTAGTATGTAAAAATTAATATAAACCGAAAGATATCGGAAGGGAAACTTAAGGAGCGGTGGTCAGAGCGACCCCATTCTGGTCCGACTTTGCTAAAAAATCATTCGTCCAATTAAAAGGTCGTATCCTGTTTTTATGGCGAATCGTGGTGAGTTTTAGGACTCTTTGGTATGTGAAAAAAAATATAAACCGAAAGATATCGGAAGGGAAACTTGAGGAGCGCGGGTCAGAGCGACCCAATCTGGACCGACTTTGCTAAAAAATAATTCGTTCAACGCAAAGGTCGTATCCTGTTTTTTGGGGAATCGTGGTGACATTTGGGACTCTTTGGTATGTGAAAAAAAATATAAACCGAAAGATATCGGAAGGGAAACTTGAGAAGCGGTGGTCAAACCAACCCCATTCTGGACCGACTTTGGTAAAAAGCCTTCGACCAATTCAAAACTCGTATTCTCTTTTTTGGCGATTCGTGGTGAGTTTTAGAAGTCTTTAGTATGTGAAAAAATAAATAAACCGAAAGATATCGGAAGGGAAACTTGAGGAGCGGTGGTCAGAGCCACCCCATTCTGGACCGACTTTGCTAAAAAACCATTAGTCCAATTCAAAGGTCGTTTCCGCTTTTTGGCTAATGGTGATTACTTTTGGGACTTTCTAATATGTGAAAAAAAATATAAACCGAAAGATATCGGAAGGGAAACGTAAGGAGCGGTGGTCAGAGCGAACCCATTCCGGACCGACTTTGCTAAAAAACCATTCGTCCAATTCAAAGGTCGTTTCCGCTTTTTGGCTAATGGTGATTACTTTTGGGACTTTCTAATATGTGAAAAAAAATATAAACCGAAAGATATCGGAAGGGAAACGTAAGGAGCGGTGGTCAGAGCGAACCCATTCTGGACCGAATTTGCTAAAAAATCATTCGTCCAAGTCAAAGGCCGTTTCCGCTTTTTGGCCAATCGTGATTACTTTTGGGACTTTCTAGTATGTGAAAAAAAATATAAACCGAAAGATATCGGAAGGGAAACTTGAGGAGCGCGGGTCAGAGCGACCCATTCTGGACCGACTTTGCTAAAAAATAATTCGTTCAACTCAAAGGTCGTATCCTGTTTTTTGGGGAATCGTGGTGACATTTGGGACTCTTTAGTATGTGAAAAAAAATATAAACCGAAAGATATCGGAAGGGAAACTTGAGAAGCTGTGGTCAAACCAACCCCATTCTGGACCGACTTTGGTAAAAAGCCTTCGACTAATTCAAAAGTCGTATTCTCTTTTTTGACGAATCGTGGTGAGTTTTAGAACTCTTTAGTATGTGAAAAAATAAATAAACCGAAAGATATCGGAAGGGAAACTTGAGGAGCGGTGGTCAGAGCCACCCCATTCTGGACCGACTTTGCTAAAAAACCATTCGTCCAATTCAAAGGTCGTTTCCGGTTTTTGGTTAATGGTGATTACTTTTGGGACTTTCTAATATGTGAAAAAAAATATAAACCGAAAGATACCAGAAGGGAAACTTGAGGAGCGGTGGTCGGATCGACCCCAATCTGGACCGACTTTGCTAAAAAATCATTCGTCCAACTCAAAGGTCGTATCCTCTTTTTTTGCGAATCGTGGTGACTTTTAGGACTCTGTAGTATGTGAAAAAAAATATAAACCGAAAGACATCGGAAGGGAAACTTGAGGACCGGTAGTCAGAGCGATCCCATTCCGGACCGACTTTGGTAAAAATTTGTCGTCCAATTCGAAGGTCGTTTCCGCTTTTTGGCAAATCGTGATTACTTTTGGGACTTTCTAGTACGTGAAAAAAAAATATAAACCGAAAGATATCGGGAGGGAAACTTGAGGGGCGCGGGTCAGGGCGACCCCATTCTGGACCGACACTGGTAAAAATCTTTCGTCCAATTCGAAGGTCGTATCCTGTTTTTTCGCGAATCGTGGTGACTTTTAGGACTCATTAGTATGTGAAAAAAAATATAATCCGAACGATATCGGAAGGGAAACTTGAAGAGCGGTGGTCAGAGCGACCCCATTCTGGACCGACGTTGCTGAAAATCTTTCGTCCAAGTCGAAGGTCGTATCCTCTTTTTTGACGAATCGTGATGACTTTTGGGACTATCTAGTATGTAAAAATAAATATAAACCGAAAGATATCGGAAGGGAAACTTAAGGAGCGGTGGTCAGAGCGACCCCATTCTGGTCCGACTTTGCTAAAAAATCATTCGTCCAATTAAAAGGTCGTATCCTGTTTTTATGGTGAATAGTGGTGAGTTTTAGGACTCTTTGGTACGTGAAAAAAAAAATGAACCGAAAGATATCGGAAGGGAAACGTAAGGAGCGGTGGTCAGAGCGAACCCATTCTGGACCGACTTTGCTAAATAATCATTCGTCCAAGTCAAAGGCCGTTTCCGCTTTTTGGCCAATCGTGATTACTTTTGGGACTTTCTAGTATATGAAAAAAAATATAAACCGAAAGGTATCGGAAGGGAAACTTGAGGAGCGCGGGTCAGAGCAACCCATTCTGGACCGACTTTGCTAAAAAATAATTCGTTCAACTCAAAGGTCGTATCCTGTTTTTTGGGGAATCGTGGTGACATTTGGGACTCTTTAGTATGTGAAAAAAAATATAAACCGAAAGATATCGGAAGGGAAACTTGAGAAGCGGTGGTCAAACCAACCCCATTCTGGACCGACTTTGGTAAAAAGCCTTCGACCAATTCAAAAGTCGTATTCTCTTTTTTGGCGAATCGTGGTGAGTTTTAGAACTCTTTAGTATGTGAAAAAATAAATAAACCGAAAGATATCGGAAGGGAAACTTGAGGAGCGGTGGTCAGAGCCACCCCATTCTGGACCGACTTTGCTAAAAAACCATTCGTCCAATTCAAAGGTCGTTTCCGCTTTATGGCTAATGGTGATTACTTTTGGGACTTTCTAATATGTGAAAAAAAATATAAACCGAAAGATACCAGAAGGGAAACTTGAGGAGCGGTGGTCGGATCGGCCCAATCTGGACCGACTTTGCTAAAAAATCATTCGTCCAACACAAAGGTCGTATCCTCTTTTTTTGCGAATCGTGGTGACTTTTAGGACTCTTTAGTATGTGAAAAAATATATAAACGGAAAGATATCGGAAGGGATACTTGAGGAGCGGTAGTCAGAGCGATCCCATTCCGGACCGACGCTAGTAAAAATCTTTCGTCCAATTCGAAGGTCGTTTCCGCTTTTTGGCAAATCGTGATTAATTTTGGGACTTTTTAGTATGTGAAAAAATATATAAACCGAAAGATATCGGAAGGGAAACTTGAGGAGCGGTGGTCAGAGCGACCTAATTCCGGACCGACACTAGTAAAAATCTTTCGTTCAAACGAAGGTCGTATCCTCTTTTTTAACGAATCGCGATGACTTTTAGGACACTCTAATATGTAAAACAAAATATAAACCGAAAGATATCGGAAGGGAAACTTGAGGTGCGGTGGTCAGAGCGACCGCAATCAGGACGGACGCTGGTAAAAATCTTTAGTCCAATTCGAAGGTCGTATCCTGTTTTTTGACGAATCTTGGTGACTTTTAGGACTCTGTAGTATGTGAAAAAAAATATAAACCGAAAGATATCGGAACGGAAACTTGAGGACCGGTAGTCAGAGCCATCCCATTCCGGACCGACTTTGGTAAAAATGTGTGGTCCAATTCGAAGGTCGTTTCCGCTTTTTGGCAAATCGTGATTACTTTTGGGACTATTTAGTATGTAAAAATAAATATAAACCGAAAGATATCGGAAGGGAAACTTGAGGAGCGGTGGTCAGAGCGACCCCATTCTGGTCCGACTTTGCTAAAAAATATTTCGTTCAACTCAAAGGTCGTATCCTGTTTTTTGGGGAATCGTGGTGACATTTGGGACTCTTTAGTGTGTGAAAAAAAATATAAACCGAAAGATATCGGAAGGGAAACTTGAGAAGCGGTGGTCAAACCAACCCCATTCTGGACCGACTTTGGTAAAAAGCCTTCGACCAATTCAAAAGTCGTATTCTCTTTTTTGGCGAATCGTGGTGAGTTTAAGAACTCTTTAGTATGTGAAAAAATAAATAAACCGCAAGATATCGGAAGGGAAACTTGAGGAGCGGTGGTCAGAGCCACCCCATTCTGGACCGACTTTGCTAAAAAACCATTCGTCCAATTCAAAGGTCGTTTCCGCTTTTTGGCTAATGGTTATTACTTATGGGACTTTCTAATATGTGAAAAAAAATATAAACTGAAAGATATCGGAAGGGAAACGTAAGGAGCGGTGGACAGAGCGAACCCATTCTGGACCGACTTTGCTAAAAAATCATTCGTCCAAGTCAAAGGCCGTTTCCGCTTTTTGGCCAATCGTGATTACTTTTGGGACTTTCTAGTATGTGAAAAAAAATATAAACCGAAAGATATCGGAAGGGAAACTTGAGGAGCGCGGGTCAGAGCGACCCATTCTGGACCGACTTTGCTAAAAAACAATTCGTTCAACTCAAAGGTCGTATCCTGTTTTTTGGGGAATCGTGGTGACATTTGGGACTCTTTAGTATGTGAAAAAAAATATAAACCGAAAGATATCGGAAGGGAAACTTGAGAAGCGGTGGTCAAACCAACCCCATTCTGGACCGACTTTGGTAAAAAGCCTTCGACCAATTCAAAAGTCGTATTCTCTTTTTTGACGAATCGTGGTGAGTTTTAGAACTCTTTAGTATGTGAAAAAATTAATAAACCGAAAGATATCGGAAGGGAAACTTGAGGAGCGGTGGTCGGATCGACCCCAATCTGGACCGACTTTGCTAAAAAATCATTCGTCCAACTCAAAGGTCGTATCCTCTTTTTTTGCGAATCGTGGTTACTTTTAGGACTCTGTAGTATGTGAAAAAAAATATAAACCGAAAGATATCGGAAGGGAAACTTGAGGACCGGTAGTCAGAGCGATCCCATTCCGGACCGAATTTGGTAAAAATTTGTCGTCCAATTCGAAGGTCGTTTCCGCTTTTTGGCAAATCGTGATTACTTTCGGGACTGTCTAGTATGTGAAAAATAATATAAACCGAAAGATATCGGAAGGGAAACTTGAGGAGCGCGGATCAGAGCGACCCCATTCTGGTCCGACTTTGCTAAAAAATCATTCGTCCAATTAAAAGGTCGTATCCTCTTTTTATGGCGAATCGTGGTGAGTTTTAGGACTCTTTGGTACGTGAAAAAAAATATAAACC
Organism: Oxytorus armatus; assembly: GCA_958009045.1. NCBI lineage: Eukaryota > Metazoa > Arthropoda > Insecta > Hymenoptera > Ichneumonidae > Oxytorus > Oxytorus armatus. The sequence goes on along the minus strand of OY253745.1, from coordinate 29,292,476 downwards.
GAAAGATATCGGAAGAGAAACTTGAGGAGCGGTGGTCAGAGCGACCCCATTCTGGACCGACTTTGCTAAAAAATCATTCGTCCAAGTCAAAGGCCGTTTCCGCTTTTTCGCCAATCGTAATTACTTTTGGGACTTTCTAGTATGTGAAAAAAAATATAAGCCGAAAGATATCGGAAGGGAAACTTGAGGAGCGGTGGGCGGATCGACCCCATTCTGGACCAACGCTGGTAAAAATCTGACGTCCAATTCGAAGGTCGTATCCTCTTTTTTGGCGAATCGTGGTGACTTTTAGGACTCTTTAGCATGTGAAAAAATATATAAACCAACAGATATTGGAAGGGAAACTTTAAGAGCGGTCGTCGGAGCGACCCCATTCTGGACCGACTTGGCTAAAAAATCATTCGTCCAACTCAAAGGTCGTATCCTCTTTTTTCGCGAATCGTGGTGACTTTTAAGACTTCTTAGTATGTGAAAAAATATATAAACGGAAAGATATCGGAAGGGAAACTTGAGGACCCGTAGTCAGAGCGATCCCATTCCGGACCGACTTTGGTAAAAATTTGTCGTCAAATTCGAAGGTCGTTTCCGCTTTTTGGCAAATCGTGATTACTTTCAGGACTTTCTAGTATGTGAAAAAAAAATATAAACCGAAAGATATCGGGAGGGAAACTTGAGGAGCGCGGGTCAGAGCGACCCCATTCTGGACCGACTCTGCTAAACATCTTTCGTACAATTCGACGGTCGTATGCTCTTTTTTGACGAATATTAATGACTTTGAGGACACTGTAGTATGTATAAAAATATAAATCGAAAGATATCGGAAGCGAAACTTGAGGAGCGGTGGACAGAACGACCCCATTCTGGACCGACTTTGCTAAAAAATCATTCGTCCAATTAAAATGTCGTATCCTTTTTTATGGCGAATCGTGGTGACTTTTAGGAATCTTTAGTATGTGAAAAAAAATATAAACCTAAAGATATTCGAAGGGAAACTTGAGGAGCGCGGGTCAGAGCGACCCCATTCTGGACCGACTCTGCTAAAAATCTTTCGTACAATTCGACGGTCGTATGCTCTTTTTTGACGAATATTAATGACTTTAAGGACACTGTAGTATGTAAAAAAATATAAATCGAAAGATATCGGAAGCGAAACTTGAGGAGCGGTGGTCATATCGACCCCATTCTCGACCGACTTTGCTAAAAAATCATTCGTCCAATTCAAAGGTCGTATCCTCTTTTTATGGCGAATTGTGGTGAGTTTTAGGACTCTTTGGTACGTGAAAAAAAATATAAACCGAAAGATATCGGAAGGGAAACTTAAGGAGCGGTGGTCAGACCGAACCCATTCTGGACCGACTTTGCTAAAAAATCATTCGTCCAATTCAAAGGTCGTTGCCGCTTTTTGGCTAATCGTGATTACTTTTGGGACTTTCTAGTATGTGAAAAAAAATATAAACCGAAAGATAACGGAAGGGAAACTTGAGCAGCGGTGGTCGGATAGACACCATTCTGGACCGACGCTGGTAAAAATCCTACGTCCAGTTCGAAGTTCGTATCCTCTTTTTTGGCGAATCGTGGTGACTTTTAGGACTCTTTAGTATGTGAAAAATATATAAACCCAAAGATATTGGCAGGAAAACTTGAGGAGCGATGGTCAGAGCCACCCCATTCTGAACCGACTTTGCTAAAAAATCATTCGTCCAATTCAATGGTCATTTCCGCTTTTTGGCTAATCGTGATTACTTTTGGGAATTTCTAGTATGTGAAAAAAAATATAAACCGAAAGTTACCTGAAGGGAAACGTGAGGAGCGGTGGTCGGATCGACCCCATTCTGGACCGACTCTGGTAAAAATCTTTCGACCAATTCGAAGGTCGTATCCTCTTTTTTGGCGAATCGTGATGACTTTTAGTACTCTTTAGTATGTGAAAAAAAATATAAACCAAAAGATATTGGAAGGGTAACTTGAAGAGCGGTGGTCGGAGCGACCCCATTCTGGACCGACTTTGCTAAAAAATCATTCGTCCAACTCAAACGTCGTATCCTCTTTTTTCGCGAATCGTGGTGACTTTTAGGACTCTTTAGTATGTGGAAAATATACAAACCAAAAAATATTGGAAGGGAGACTTGAAGAGCGGTCGTCGGAGCGAGCCCATTCTGGACCGACTTTGCTAAAAAATCATTCGTCCAATTCAAAGGTCGTTTCCGCTTTGTGGCCAATCGTGATTACTTTTGGAACTTTCTAGTATGTGACAAAAAATATAAACTTAAAGATACCGGAAGGGAAACTTGAGGAGCGGTGGTCGGAACGACCCCATTCTGGACCGACGCTGGTAAAAATCATACGTCCAATCCGAAGCTCGTATACTCTTTTTTGGCGAATCGTGGTGACTTTTAGGATTCTTTAGTATGTGAAAAAATATATAAACCAAAAAATATTGGAAGGGAGACTTGAAGAGCGGTCGTCGGAGCGAGCCCATTCTGGACCGACTTTGCTAAAAAATGATTCGTCCAACTCAAAGGTCGTATCCTCTTTTTTCGCGAATCGTGGTGACTTTTAGGACTCTTTAGTATGTGAAAAAATATATAAACGGAAAGATATCGGAAGGGAAACTTGAGCAGCGGTAGTCAGAGCGATCCCATTCCGGACCGACTCTAGTAAAAATCTTTGGTCCAATTCGAAGGTCGTGACCTCTTTTTTGACGTATCGTGAGGAATTTTAGGACTTTCTGGTATGTTAAAAAAATATAAACCGAAAGATATCGGACAGGATACTTGAGGAGCGGTGGTCAGAGCGACCCCATTCTGGACCGATCATGCTAAAAAATCTTTCGTCCAATTCGAAGGTCGTGTCCTCTTTTTTGACAAATCGTGGTGACTTTTGGGACTTTCTAGTATGTGAAAAAATATATAAACCGAAAGATTTCGGAAGGGAAACTTGAGGAGCGTGGGTCAGAGCGACCCCATTCTGGACCGACTTTGCTAAAAAATCTTTCGTCCAATTCGAAGGTCGTTTCCGCTTTTTGGCAAATCGTGATTACTTTTGGGACTTTCTAGTATGTGAAAAAATATATAAACCGAAAGATTTCGGAAAGGAAACTTGATGAGCGTGAGTCAGAGCGACCCCATTCTGGACCGACTTTGCTAAAAAATTATTCGTGTAATTCAAAGGTCGTATCCTCTTGTTGGCGAATCGGGGTGAGTTTTAGGACTCTTTAGTATGTGAAAAAATATATAAACCAAAAGATATTGGAAGGGAAAATTGAAGAACGGTCGTCGGAGCGAGCCCATTCCGGACGGACTTTGCTAAAAAATCATTCGTCCAACTCAAAGGTCGTATCCTCTTTTTTCGCGAATCGTTGTGACTTTTAGGACTCCCTAGTATGTGAAAAAAAAATACACGGAAAGATATAGGAAGGGAAACTTGAGGAGCGGTGGTCAGAATTACCCCATTCTGGACCGACTTTGCTAAAAAATCTTTCGTCCAATTCGAAGGTCGTTTCCGCTTTTTGGCAAATCGGGATTACTTTTGGGACTTTCTAGTATGTGAAAAAATATATAAACCGAAAGATTTCGGAAGGGAAACTTGAGGAGCGTGGGTCAGATCGACCCCATTCTGGACCGACTTTGCTAAAAAATCTTTCGTCCAATTCGAAGGTCGTTTCCGCTTTTTGGCAAATCGTGATTACTTTTGGGACTTTCTAGTATGTGAAAAAATATATAAACGGAAAGATATCGGAAGGGAAACTTGAGGAGCGGTAGTCAGAGCGATTCCATTCCGGACCGACGCTAGTAAAAATCATTCGTTCAAACGAAGGTCGTATCCTCTTTTTTAACGAATCGTGATGACTTTTAGGACACTCTAATATGTAAAAAAAAATAAAAACCGAAAGATATCGGAAGGGAAACTTGAGGAGCGGTGGTCAGAGCGACCCCAATCTGGACGGACACTGGTAAAAATCTTTCGTCCAATTCGAAGGTCGTATCCTGTTTTTTGACGAATCGTGGTGACTTTTAGGACTCTGTAGTATGTGAAAAAAAATATAAACCGAAAGATATCGGAAGGGAAACTTGAGGACCGGTAGTCAGAGCGATCCCATTCCGGACCGAATTTGGTAAAAATTTGTCGTCCAATTCGAAGGTCGTTTCCGCTTTTTGGCAAATCGTGATTACGTTCGGGACTTTCTAGTATGTGAAAAATAATATAAACCGAAAGATATCGGAAGGGAAACTTCAGGAGCGCGGATCAGAGCGACCCCATTCTGGTCCGACTTTGCTAAAAAATCATTCGTCCAATTAAAACGTCGCATCCTCTTTTTATGGCGAATCGTGGTGAGTTTTAGGACTCTTTGGTACGTGAAAAAAAATAAGAACCGAAAGATATCGGAAGGGAAACTTGAGGAGCGGTGGTCAGAGCGACCCCATTCTGGACCGACTTTGCTAAAAAATCATTCGTCCAAGTCAAAGGCCGTTTCCGCTTTTTGGCCAATCGTGATTACTTTTGGGACTTTCTAGTATGTGAAAAAAAATATAAGCCGAAAGATACCGGAAGGGAAACTTGAGGAGCGGTGGGCGGATCGACCCCATTCTGGACCGACGCTGGTAAAAATCTGACATCCAATTCGAAGGTCGTATCCTCTTTTTTCGCGAATCGTGGTGACGTTTAGGACTTCTTAGTATGTGAAAAAATATATAAACGGAAAGATATCGGAAGGGAAACTTGAGGACTGGTAGTCAGAGCCATCGCATTCCGGACCGACTTTGGTAAAAATTTGTCGTCAAATTCGAAGGTTGTTTCCGCTTTTTGGCAAATCGTGATTACTTTCGGGACTTTCTAGTATGTGGAAAAAAAATATAAACCGAAAGATATCGGGAGGGAAACTTGAGGAGCGCGGGTCAGAGCGACCCCATTCTGGACCGACTCTGCTAAAAATCTTTCGTCCAATTCGACGGTCGTATGTTCTTTTTTGACGAATAGTAATGACTTTGAGGACACTGTAGTATGTAAAAAAAATATAAATCGAAAGATATCGGAAGCGAAACTTGAGGAGCGGTGGACAGAACGACCCCAGTCTGGACCGACTTTGCTAAAAAATCATTCGTCCAATTAAAAGGTCGTATCCTTTTTATATGGCGAATCGTGGTGACTTTTAGGAATCTTTAGTATGTGAAAAAAAATATAAACCTAAAGATATTCGAAGGGAAACTTGAGGAGCGGTGGTCAGAGCGACCCCATTCTGGACCGATTTTGCTAAAAAATCATTTGTCCAACACAAAGGTCGTATCCTCTTTTTTCGCGAATCGTGGTGACTTTTAGGACTCTTTAGTATGTGAAAAAATATATAAACGGAAAGATATCGGAAGGGAAACTTGAGGAGCGGTAGTCAGAGCGATCCCATTCCGGACCGACTCTAGTAAAAATCTTTGGTCCAATTCGAAGGTCGTGACCTCTTTTTTGACGTATCGTGAGGAATTTTAGGACTTTCTGGTATGTTAAAAAAATATAAACCGAAAGATATCGGACAGGATACTTGAGGAGCGGTGGTCAGAGCGACCCCATTCTGGACCGATCATGCTAAAAAATCTTTCGTCCAATTCGAAGGTCGTGTCCTCTTTTTTGACAAATCGTGGTGACTTTTGGGACTTTCTAGTATGTGAAAAAATATATAAACCGAAAGATTTCGGAAGGGAAACTTGAGGAGCGTGGGTCAGAGCGACCCCATTCTGGACCGACTTTGCTAAAAAATCTTTCGTCCAATTCGAAGGTCGTTTCCGCTTTTTGGCAAATCGTGATTACTTTTGGGACTTTCTAGTATGTGAAAAAATATATAAACCGAAAGATTTCGGAAAGGAAACTTGATGAGCGTGAGTCAGAGCGACCCCATTCTGGACCGACTTTGCTAAAAAATTATTCGTGTAATTCAAAGGTCGTATCCTCTTGTTGGCGAATCGGGGTGAGTTTTAGGACTCTTTAGTATGTGAAAAAATATATAAACCAAAAGATATTGGAAGGGAAAATTGAAGAACGGTCGTCGGAGCGAGCCCATTCCGGACGGACTTTGCTAAAAAATCATTCGTCCAACTCAAAGGTCGTATCCTCTTTTTTCGCGAATCGTTGTGACTTTTAGGACTCCCTAGTATGTGAAAAAAAAATACACGGAAAGATATAGGAAGGGAAACTTGAGGAGCGGTGGTCAGAATTACCCCATTCTGGACCGACTTTGCTAAAAAATCTTTCGTCCAATTCGAAGGTCGTTTCCGCTTTTTGGCAAATCGGGATTACTTTTGGGACTTTCTAGTATGTGAAAAAATATATAAACCGAAAGATTTCGGAAGGGAAACTTGAGGAGCGTGGGTCAGATCGACCCCATTCTGGACCGACTTTGCTAAAAAATCTTTCGTCCAATTCGAAGGTCGTTTCCGCTTTTTGGCAAATCGTGATTACTTTTGGGACTTTCTAGTATGTGAAAAAATATATAAACGGAAAGATATCGGAAGGGAAACTTGAGGAGCGGTAGTCAGAGCGATTCCATTCCGGACCGACGCTAGTAAAAATCATTCGTTCAAACGAAGGTCGTATCCTCTTTTTTAACGAATCGTGATGACTTTTAGGACACTCTAATATGTAAAAAAAAATAAAAACCGAAAGATATCGGAAGGGAAACTTGAGGAGCGGTGGTCAGAGCGACCCCAATCTGGACGGACACTGGTAAAAATCTTTCGTCCAATTCGAAGGTCGTATCCTGTTTTTTGACGAATCGTGGTGACTTTTAGGACTCTGTAGTATGTGAAAAAAAATATAAACCGAAAGATATCGGAAGGGAAACTTGAGGACCGGTAGTCAGAGCGATCCCATTCCGGACCGAATTTGGTAAAAATTTGTCGTCCAATTCGAAGGTCGTTTCCGCTTTTTGGCAAATCGTGATTACGTTCGGGACTTTCTAGTATGTGAAAAATAATATAAACCGAAAGATATCGGAAGGGAAACTTCAGGAGCGCGGATCAGAGCGACCCCATTCTGGTCCGACTTTGCTAAAAAATCATTCGTCCAATTAAAACGTCGCATCCTCTTTTTATGGCGAATCGTGGTGAGTTTTAGGACTCTTTGGTACGTGAAAAAAAATAAGAACCGAAAGATATCGGAAGGGAAACTTGAGGAGCGGTGGTCAGAGCGACCCCATTCTGGACCGACTTTGCTAAAAAATCATTCGTCCAAGTCAAAGGCCGTTTCCGCTTTTTGGCCAATCGTGATTACTTTTGGGACTTTCTAGTATGTGAAAAAAAATATAAGCCGAAAGATACCGGAAGGGAAACTTGAGGAGCGGTGGGCGGATCGACCCCATTCTGGACCGACGCTGGTAAAAATCTGACATCCAATTCGAAGGTCGTATCCTCTTTTTTCGCGAATCGTGGTGACGTTTAGGACTTCTTAGTATGTGAAAAAATATATAAACGGAAAGATATCGGAAGGGAAACTTGAGGACTGGTAGTCAGAGCCATCGCATTCCGGACCGACTTTGGTAAAAATTTGTCGTCAAATTCGAAGGTTGTTTCCGCTTTTTGGCAAATCGTGATTACTTTCGGGACTTTCTAGTATGTGGAAAAAAAATATAAACCGAAAGATATCGGGAGGGAAACTTGAGGAGCGCGGGTCAGAGCGACCCCATTCTGGACCGACTCTGCTAAAAATCTTTCGTCCAATTCGACGGTCGTATGTTCTTTTTTGACGAATAGTAATGACTTTGAGGACACTGTAGTATGTAAAAAAAATATAAATCGAAAGATATCGGAAGCGAAACTTGAGGAGCGGTGGACAGAACGACCCCAGTCTGGACCGACTTTGCTAAAAAATCATTCGTCCAATTAAAAGGTCGTATCCTTTTTATATGGCGAATCGTGGTGACTTTTAGGAATCTTTAGTATGTGAAAAAAAATATAAACCTAAAGATATTCGAAGGGAAACTTGAGGAGCGGTGGTCAGAGCGACCCCATTCTGGACCGATTTTGCTAAAAAATCATTTGTCCAACACAAAGGTCGTATCCTCTTTTTTCGCGAATCGTGGTGACTTTTAGGACTCTTTAGTATGTGAAAAAATATATAAACGGAAAGATATCGGAAGGGAAACTTGAGGAGCGGTAGTCATAGCGATCCCATTCCGGACCGACTCTAGTAAAAATCTTTCGTCCAATTCGAAGGTCGTGTCCTTTTTTTTGACGTATCGTGAGGAATTTTAGGACTCTCTGGTATGTAAAAACAAATAGAAACCGAAAGATATCGGAAGGGACACTTGAGGAGCGTCGGTCAGAGCGACCCCATTCTGGACCGACTTTGCTAAAAAATCATTCGTGTAATTCAAAAGTCGTATCCTCTTGTTGGCGAATCGTGATTACTTTTGGGACTTTCTAGTATGTGAAAAAAAATATAAGCCGAAAGATATCGGAAGGGAAACTTGAGGAGCGGTGGTCAGAGCGACCCCATTCTGGACCGACTTTGGTAAAAAGCCTACGATCAATTCGAAGGTCGTATCCTCTTTTTTGGCGAATCGTGGTGACTTCCAGGACTCTTTAGTATGTGAAAAAAAATATAAACCGAAATATATCGGAAGGGAAACTTGAGGAGCGGTGGTCAGAGCCACCCCATTCTGTACCGACTTTGCTAAAAAATCATTCGTCCAATTCAAAGGTCGTTTCCACTTTTTGGCTAATCGTGATTACTTTTGGGACTTTCTAGTATGTGAAAAAAAATATAAACCGAAAGATACCGGAAGGGAAACTTGAGGAGCGGTGGGCGGATCGACCCCATTCTGGACCGACGCTGGTAAAAATCTGACATCCAATTCGAAGGTCGTATCCTCTTTTTTCGCGAATCGTGGTGACGTTTAGGACTTCTTAGTATGTGAAAAATATATAAACGGAAAGATATCGGAAGGGAAACTTGAGGACTGGTAGTCAGAGCCATCGCATTCCGGACCGAATTTGGTAAAAATTTGTCGTCAAATTCGAAGGTTGTTTCCGCTTTTTGGCAAATGGTGATTACTTTCGGGACTTTCTAGTATGTGGAAAAAAATATAAACCGAAAGATATCGGGAGGGAAACTTGAGGAGCGCGGGTCAGAGCGACCCCATTCTGGACCGACTCTGCTAAAAATCTTTCGTCCAATTCGACGGTCGTATGTTCTTTTTTGACGAATAGTAATGACTTTGAGGACACTGTAGTATGTAAAAAAAATATAAATCGAAAGATATCGGAAGCGAAACTTGAGGAGCGGTGGACAGAACGACCCCAGTCTGGACCGACTTTGCTAAAAAATCATTCGTCCAATTAAAAGGTCGTATCCTTTTTATATGGCGAATCGTGGTGACTTTTAGGAATCTTTAGTATGTGAAAAAAAATATAAACCTAAAGATATTCGAAGGGAAACTTGAGGAGCGGTGGTCAGAGCGACCCCATTCTGGACCGATTTTGCTAAAAAATCATTTGTCCAACTCAAAGGTCGTATCCTCTTTTTTCGCGAATCGTGGTGACTTTTAGGACTCTTTAGTATGTGAAAAAATATATAAACGGAAAGATATCGGAAGGGAAACTTGAGGAGCGGTAGTCATAGCGATCCCATTCCGGACCGACTCTAGTAAAAATCTTTCGTCCAATTCGAAGGTCGTGTCCTTTTTTTTGACGTATCGTGAGGAATTTTAGGACTCTCTGGTTTGTAAAAACAAATAGAAACCGAAAGATATCGGAAGGGACACTTGAGGAGCGTCGGTCAGAGCGACCCCATTCTGGACCGACTTTGCTAAAAAATCATTCGTGTAATTCAAAAGTCGTATCCTCTTGTTGGCGAATCGTGCTGAGTTTTAGGACTCTTTAGTATGTGAAAAAATATATAAACCAAAAGATATTGGAAGGGAAACTTGAAGAGCGGTCGTCGGAGCGAGCCCATTCTGGACCGACTTTGCTAAAAAATCATTCGTCCAACTCAAAGGTCGTATCCTCTTTTTTCGCGAATCGTGGTGACTTTTAGGACTCTTTAGTATGTGAAAAAATATATAAACGGAAAGATATCGGAAGGGATACTTGAGGAGCGGTAGTCAGAGCGATCCCATTCCGGACCGACGCTAGTAAAAATCTTTCGTCCAATTCGAAGGTCGTTTCCGCTTTTTGGCAAATCGTGTTTACTTTTGGGCGTTTTTAGTATGTGAAAAAATATATAAACCGAAAGATATCGGAATGGAAACTTGAGGAGAGGTGGTCAGAGCGACCTCATTCCGGACCGACACTAGTAAAAATCTTTCGTTCAAACGAAGGTCGTATCCTCTTTTTTAACGAATCGTGATGACTTTTAGGACACTCTAATATGTAAAACAAAATATAAACCGAAAGATGTCGGAAGGGAAGCTTGAGGAGCGGTGGTCAGAGCGACCCCAATCTGGACGGACTCTGGTAAAAATCTTTAGTCCAATTCGAAGATCGTTTCCGCTTTTTGGCAAATCGTGATTACTTTTGGGACTTTCTAGTATGTGAAAAAAAAATATAAACCGAAAGATATCGGAAGGGAAACTTGAAGAGCGCGGGTCAGGGCGACCCCATTCTGGACCGACACTGGTAAAAATGTTTCGTCCAATTCGAAGGTCGTATCCTCTTTTTGGCGAATCGTGGTGACTTTTAGGACTCATTAGTATGTGAAAAAAAATATAATCCAAACGATATCGGAAGGGAAACTTGAAGAGCGGTGGTCAGAGCGGCCCCATTCTGGACCGACGTTGCTAAAAATCTTTCGTCCAATTCGAAGGTCGTATCCTTTTTTTGACGAATCGTGATGACTTTTGGGACTATCTAGTATGTAAAAATAAATATAAACCGAAAGATATCAGAAGGGAAACTTAAGGAGCGGTAGTCAGAGCCACCCCATTCTGGACCGACTTTGCTAAAAAACCATTAGTCCAATTCAAAGGTCGTTTCCGCTTTTTGGCTAATGGTGATTACTTTTGGGACTTTCTAATATGTGAAAAAAAATATAAACCGAAAGATATCGGAAGGGAAACGTAAGGACCGGTGGTCAGAGCGAACCCATTCCGGACCGACTTTGCTAAAAAATCATTCGTCCAAGTCAAAGGCCGTTTCCGCTTTTTGGCCAATCGTGATTACTTTTGGGACTTTCTCGTATGTGAAAAAAAAAATAAACCGAAAGATATCGGAAGGGAAACTTGAGGAGCGCGGGTCAGAGCGACCCATTCTGGACCGACTTTGCTAAAAAATAATTCGTTCAACTCAAAGGTCGTATCCTGTTTTTTGGGGAATCGTGGTGATATTTGGGACTCTTAAGTATGTGAAAAAAAATATAAACCGAAAGATATCGGAAGGGAAACTTGAGAAGCGGTGGTCAAATCAACCCCATTCTGGACCGACACTGGTAAAAATCTTTCGTCCAATTCGAAGGTCGTATCCTCTTTTTGGCGAATCGTGGTGACATTTAGGACTCATTAGTATGTGAAAAAAAATATTATCCGAACGATATCGAAAGGGAACCTTGAAGAGCGGTGGTCAGAGCGACCCCATTCTGGACCCACGTTGCTAAAAATCTTTCGTCCAATTCGAAGGTCGTATCCTCTTTTTTGACGGATCGTGATGACTTTTGGGACTATCTAGTATGTAAAAATAAATATAAACCGAAAGGTATCGGAAGGGAAACTTAAGGAGCGGTGGTCAGAGCGACCCCATTCTGGTCCGACTTTGCTAAAAAATCATTCGTCCAATTCAAAGGTCGTTTCCGCTTTTTGGCTAATGGTGATTACTTTTGGGACTTTCTAATATGTGAACAAAAATATAAACCGAAAGATACCAGAAGGGAAACTTGAGGAGCGGTGGTCGGATCGACCCCAATCTGGACCGACTTTGCTAAAAAATCATTCGTCCAACTCAAAGGTCGTATCCTCTTTTTCTGCGAATCGTGGTGACTTTTAGGACTCTGTAGTATGTGAAAAAAAATATAAACCGAAAGATATCGGAAGGGAAACTTGAGGACCGGTAGTCAGAGCGATCCCATTCCGGACCGACTTTGGTAAAAATTTGTCGTCCAATTCGAAGGTCGTTTCCGCTTTTTGGCAAATCGTGATTACTTTTGGGACTTTCTAGTATGTGAAAAAAATATATAAACCGAAAGATATCGGGAGGGAAACTTGAGGAGCGCGGGTCAGGGCGACCCCATTCTGGACCGACACTGGTAAAAATCTTTCGTCCAATTCGAAGGTCGTATCCTCTTTTTGGCGAATCGTGGTGACTTTTAGGACTCATTAGTATGTGAAAAAAAATATAATCCGAACGATATCGAAAGGGAACCTTGAAGAGCGGTGGTCAGAGCGACCCCATTCGGGATCGACGTTGCTAAAAATCTTTCGTCCAATTCGAAGGTCGTATCCTCTTTTTTGACGAATCGTGATGACTTTTGGGACTATCTAGTATGTAAAAATTAATATAAACCGAAAGATATCGGAAGGGAAACTTGAGGAGCGGTGGTCAGAGCCACCCCATTCTGGACCGACTTTGCTAAAAAACCATTAGTCCAATTCAAAGGTCGTTTCCGCTTTTTGGCTAATGGTGATTACTTTTGGGACTTTCTAATATGTGAAAAAAAATATAAACCGAAAGATATCGGAAGGCAAACGTAAGGAGCGGTGGTCAGAGCGAACCCATTCCGGACCGACTTTGCTAAAAAATCATTCGTCCAAGTCAAAGGCCGTTTCCGCTTTTTGGCCAATCGTCATTACTTTTGGGACTTTCTCGTATGTGAAAAAAAAAATAAACCGAAAGATATCGGAAGGGAAACTTGAGGAGCGCGGGTCAGAGCGACCCATTCTGGACCGACTTTGCTAAAAAATAATTCGTTTAACTCAAAGGTCGTATCCTGTTTTTTGGGGAATCGTGGTGATATTTGGGACTCTTAAGTATGTGAAAAAAAATATAAACCGAAAGATATCGGAAGGGAAACTTGAGAAGCGGTGGTCAAATCAACCCCATTCTGGACCGACTTTGGTAAAAAGCCTTCGACCAATTCAAAAGTCGTATTCTCATTTTTGACGAATCGTGGTGAGTTTTAGAACTCTTTAGTATGTGAAAAAATAAATAAACCGAGAGATATCGGAAGGGAAACTTGAGGAGCGGTGGTCAGAGCCACCCCATTCTGGACCGACTTTGCTAAAAAACCATTCGTCCAATTCAAAGGTCGTTTCCGCTTTTTGGCTAATGGTGATTACTTTTGGGACTTTCTAATATGTGAACAAAAATATAAACCGAAAGATACCAGAAGGGAAACTTGAGGAGCGGTGGTCGGATCGACCCCAATCTGGACCGACTTTGCTAAAAAATCATTCGTCCAACTCAAAGGTCGTATCCTCTTTTTTTGCGAATCGTGGTGACTTTTAGGACTCTGTAGTATGTGAAAAAAAATATAAACCGAAAGATATCGGAAGGGAAACTTGAGGACCGGTAGTCAGAGCGATCCCATTCCGGACCGACTTTGGTAAAAATTTGTCGTCCAATTCGAAGGTCGTTTCCGCTTTTTGGCAAATCGTGATTACTTTTGGGACTTTCTAGTATGTGAAAAAAAAAATATAAACCGAAAGATATCGGGAGGGAAACTTGAGGAGCGCGGGTCAGGGCGACCCCATTCTGGACCGACACTGGTAAAAATCTTTCGTCCAATTCGAAGGTCGTATCCTCTTTTTGGCGAATCGTGGTGACTTTTAGGACTCATTAGTATGTGAAAAAAAATATAATCCGAACGATATCGAAAGGGAACCTTGAAGAGCGGTGGTCAGAGCGACCCCATTCGGGATCGACGTTGCTAAAAATCTTTCGTCCAATTCGAAGGTCGTATCCTCTTTTTTGACGAATCGTGATGACTTTTGGGACTATCTAGTATGTAAAAATTAATATAAACCGAAAGATATCGGAAGGGAAACTTAAGGAGCGGTGGTCAGAGCGGCCCCATTCTGGTCCGACTTTGCTAAAAAATCATTCGTCGAATTAAAAGGTCGTATCCTGTTTTTATGGCGAATCGTGGTGAGTTTTAGGACTCTTTGGTACGTGAAAAAAAATATAAACCGAAAGATATCGGAAGGGAAACGTAAGTAGCGGTGGTCAGAGCGAACCCATTCTGGACCGACTTTGCTAAAAAATCATTCGTCCAAGTCAAAGGCCGTTTCCGCTTTTTGGCCAATCGTGATTACTTTTGGGACTTTCTAGTATGTGAAAAAAAATATAAACCGAAAGATATCGGAAGGGAAACTTGAGGAGCGCGGGTCAGAGCGACCCATTCTGGACCGACTTTGCTAAAAAATAATTCGTTCAACTCAAAGGTCGTATCCTGTTTTTTGGGGAATCGTGGTGACATTTGGGACTCTTTGGTATGTGAAAAAAAATATAAACCGAAAGATATCGGAAGGGAAACTTGAGAAGCGGTGGTCAAACCAACCCCATTCTGGACCGACTTTGGTAAAAAGCCTTCGACCAATTCAAAAGTCGTATTCTCTTTTTTGGCGAATCGTGGTGAGTTTTAGAAGTCTTTAGTATGTGAAAAAATAAATAAACCGAAAGATATCGGAAGGGAAACTTGAGGAGCGGTGGTCAGAGCCACCCCATTCTGGACCGACTTTGCTAAAAAACCATTAGTCCAATTCAAAGGTCGTTTCCGCTTTTTGGCTAATGGTGATTACTTTTGGGACTTTCTAATATGTGAAAAAAAATATAAACCGAAAGATATCGGAAGGGAAACGTAAGGACCGGTGGTCAGAGCGAACCCATTCCGGACCGACTTTGCTAAAAAATCATTCGTCCAAGTCAAAGGCCGTTTCCGCTTTTTGGCCAATCGTGATTACTTTTGGGACTTTCTCGTATGTGAAAAAAAAAATAAACCGAAAGATATCGGTAGGGAAACTTGAGGAGCGCGGGTCAGAGCGACCCATTCTGGACCGACTTTGCTAAAAAATAATTCGTTCAACTCAAAGGTCGTATCCTGTTTTTTGGGGAATCGTGGTGATATTTGGGACTCTTAAGTATGTGAAAAAAAATATAAACCGAAAGATATCGGAAGGGAAACTTGAGAAGCGGTGGTCAAATCAACCCCATTCTGGACCGACACTGGTAAAAATCTTTCGTCCAATTCGAAGGTCGTATCCTCTTTTTGGCGAATCGTGGTGACATTTAGGACTCATTAGTATGTGAAAAAAAATATTATCCGAACGATATCGGAAGGGAAACTTGAAGAGCGGTGGTCAGAGCGACCCCATTCTGGACCCACGTTGCTAAAAATCTTTCGTCCAATTCGAAGGTCGTATCCTCTTTTTTGACGAATCGTGATGACTTTTGGGACTATCTTGTATGTAAAAATAAATATAAACCGAAAGATATCGGAAGGGAAACTTAAGGAGCGGTGGTCAGAGCGACCCCATTCTGGTCCGACTTTGCTAAAAAATCATTCGTCCAATTAAAAAGTCGTATCCTGTTTTTATGGCGAATCGTGGTGAGTTCTAGGACTCTTTGGTACGTGAAAGAAAATATAAACCGAAAGATATCGGAAGGGAAACGTAAGGAGCGGTGGTCAGAGCGAACCCATTCCGGACCGACTTTGCTAAAAAATCATTCGTCCAAGTCAAAGGCCGTTTCCGCTTTTTGGCCAATCGTCATTACTTTTGGGACTTTCTCGTATGTGAAAAAAAAAATAATCCGAAAGATATCGGAAGGGAAACTTGAGGAGCGCGGGTCAGAGCGATCCCATTCCGGACCGACTTTGGTAAAAATTTGTCGTCCAATTCGAAGGTCGTTTCCGCTTTTTGGCAAATCGTGATTACTTTTGGGATTTTCTAGTATGTGAAAAAAATATATAAACCGAAAGATATCGGGAGGGAAACTTGAGGAGCGCGGGTCAGGGCGACCCCATTCTGGACCGACACTGGTAAAAATCTTTCGTCCAATTCGAAGGTCGTATCCTCTTTTTGGCGAATCGTGGTGACTTTTAGGACTCATTAGTATGTGAAAAAAAATATAATCCGAACGATATCGAAAGGGAACCTTGAAGAGCGGTGGTCAGAGCGACCCCATTCGGGATCGACGTTGCTAAAAATCTTTCGTCCAATTCGAAGGTCGTATCCTCTTTTTTGACGAATCGTGATGACTTTTGGGACTATCTAGTATGTAAAAATTAATATAAACCGAAAGATATCGGAAGGGAAACTTGAGGAGCGGTGGTCAGAGCCACCCCATTCTGGACCGACTTTGCTAAAAAACCATTAGTCCAACTCAAAGGTCGTTTCCGCTTTTTGGCTAATGGTGATTACGTTTGGGACTTTCTAATATGTGAAAAAAAATATAAACCGAAAGATATCGGAAGGGAAACTTGAGGAGCGGTGGTCAGAGCCACCCCATTCTGGACCGACTTTGCTAAAAAACCATTCGTCCAATTCAAAGGTCGTTTCCGCTTTTTGGCTAATGGTGATTACTTTTGGGACTTTCTAATATGTGAACAAAAATATAAACCGAAAGATACCAGAAGGGAAACTTGAGGAGCGGTGGTCGGATCGACCCCAATCTGGACCGACTTTGCTAAAAAATCATTCGTCCAACTCAAAGGTCGTATCCTCTTTTTTTGCGAATCGTGGTGACTTTTAGGACTCTGTAGTATGTGAAAAAAAATATAAACCGAAAGATATCGGAAGGGAAACTTGAGGACCGGTAGTCAGAGCGATCCCATTCCGGACCGACTTTGGTAAAAATTTGTCGTCCAATTCGAAGGTCGTTTCCGCTTTTTGGCAAATCGTGATTACTTTTGGGACTTTCTAGTATGTGAAAAAAAAATATAAACCGAAAGATATCGGGAGGGAAACTTGAGGAGCGCGGGTCAGGGCGACCCCATTCTGGACCGACACTGGTAAAAATCTTTCGTCCAATTCGAAGGTCGTATCCTCTTTTTGGCGAATCGTGGTGACTTTTAGGACTCATTAGTATGTGAAAAAAAATATAATCCGAACGATATCGAAAGGGAACCTTGAAGAGCGGTGGTCAGAGCGACCCCATTCGGGATCGACGTTGCTAAAAATCTTTCGTCCAATTCGAAGGTCGTATCCTCTTTTTTGACGAATCGTGATGACTTTTGGGACTATCTAGTATGTAAAAATTAATATAAACCGAAAGATATCGGAAGGGAAACTTAAGGAGCGGTGGTCAGAGCGGCCCCATTCTGGTCCGACTTTGCTAAAAAATCATTCGTCGAATTAAAAGGTCGTATCCTGTTTTTATGGCGAATCGTGGTGAGTTTTAGGACTCTTTGGTACGTGAAAAAAAATATAAACCGAAAGATATCGGAAGGGAAACGTAAGTAGCGGTGGTCAGAGCGAACCCATTCTGGACCGACTTTGCTAAAAAATCATTCGTCCAAGTCAAAGGCCGTTTCCGCTTTTTGGCCAATCGTGATTACTTTTGGGACTTTCTAGTATGTGAAAAAAAATATAAACCGAAAGATATCGGAAGGGAAACTTGAGGAGCGCGGGTCAGAGCGACCCATTCTGGACCGACTTTGCTAAAAAATAATTCGTTCAACTCAAAGGTCGTATCCTGTTTTTTGGGGAATCGTGGTGACATTTGGGACTCTTTGGTATGTGAAAAAAAATATAAACCGAAAGATATCGGAAGGGAAACTTGAGAAGCGGTGGTCAAACCAACCCCATTCTGGACCGACTTTGGTAAAAAGCCTTCGACCAATTCAAAAGTCGTATTCTCTTTTTTGGCGAATCGTGGTGAGTTTTAGAAGTCTTTAGTATGTGAAAAAATAAATAAACCGAAAGATATCGGAAGGGAAACTTGAGGAGCGGTGGTCAGAGCCACCCCATTCTGGACCGACTTTGCTAAAAAACCATTAGTCCAATTCAAAGGTCGTTTCCGCTTTTTGGCTAATGGTGATTACTTTTGGGACTTTCTAATATGTGAAAAAAAATATAAACCGAAAGATATCGGAAGGGAAACGTAAGGACCGGTGGTCAGAGCGAACCCATTCCGGACCGACTTTGCTAAAAAATCATTCGTCCAAGTCAAAGGCCGTTTCCGCTTTTTGGCCAATCGTGATTACTTTTGGGACTTTCTCGTATGTGAAAAAAAAAAATAAACCGAAAGATATCGGTAGGGAAACTTGAGGAGCGCGGGTCAGAGCGACCCATTCTGGACCGACTTTGCTAAAAAATAATTCGTTCAACTCAAAGGTCGTATCCTGTTTTTTGGGGAATCGTGGTGATATTTGGGACTCTTAAGTATGTGAAAAAAAATATAAACCGAAAGATATCGGAAGGGAAACTTGAGAAGCGGTGGTCAAATCAACCCCATTCTGGACCGACACTGGTAAAAATCTTTCGTCCAATTCGAAGGTCGTAACCTCTTTTTGGCGAATCGTGGTGACATTTAGGACTCATTAGTATGTGAAAAAAAATATTATCCGAACGATATCGGAAGGGAAACTTGAAGAGCGGTGGTCAGAGCGACCCCATTCTGGACCCACGTTGCTAAAAATCTTTCGTCCAATTCGAAGGTCGTATCCTCTTTTTTGACGAATCGTGATGACTTTTGGGACTATCTTGTATGTAAAAATAAATATAAACCGAAAGATATCGGAAGGGAAACTTAAGGAGCGGTGGTCAGAGCGACCCCATTCTGGTCCGACTTTGCTAAAAAATCATTCGTCCAATTAAAAAGTCGTATCCTGTTTTTATGGCGAATCGTGGTGAGTTCTAGGACTCTTTGGTACGTGAAAGAAAATATAAACCGAAAGATATCGGAAGGGAAACGTAAGGAGCGGTGGTCAGAGCGAACCCATTCTGGACCGACTTTGCTAAAAAATCATTCGTCCAAGTCAAAGGCCGTTTCCGCTTTTTGGCCAATCGTGATTACTTTTGGGACTTTCTAGTATGTGAAAAAAAATATAAACCGAAAGATATCGGAAGGGAAACGTGAGGAGCGCGGGTCAGATCGACCCATTCTGGACCGACTTTGCTAAAAAATAATTCGTTCAACTCAAAGGTCGTATCCTGTTTTTTGGCGAATTGTGGTGACATTTGGGACTCTTTCGTATGTGAAAAAAAATATAAACCGAAAGATATCGGAAGGGAAACTTGAGAAGCGGTGGTCAAACCAACCCCATTCTGGACCGACTTTGGTAAAAAGCCTTCGACCAATTCAAAAGTCGTATTCTCTTTTTTGGCGAATCGTGGTAAGTTTTAGAACTCTTTAGTATGTGAAAAAATAAATAAACCGAAAGATATCGGAAGGGAAACTTGAGGAGCGGTGGTCAGAGCCACCCCATTCTGGACCGACTTTGCTAAAAAACCATTAGTCCAATTCAAAGGTCGTTTCCGCTTTTTGGCTAATGGTGATTACTTTTGGGACTTTCTAATATGTGAAAAAAAATATAAACCGAAAGATATCGGAAGGGAAACGTAAGGAGCGGTGGTCAGAGCGAACCCATTCCGGACCGACTTTGCTAAAAAATCATTCGTCCAAGTCAAAGGCCGTTTCCGCTTTTTGGCCAATCGTCATTACTTTTGGGACTTTCTCGTATGTGAAAAAAAAAATAATCCGAAAGATATCGGAAGGGAAACTTGAGGAGCGCGGGTCAGAGCGATCCCATTCCGGACCGACTTTGGTAAAAATTTGTCGTCCAATTCGAAGGTCGTTTCCGCTTTTTGGCAAATCGTGATTACTTTTGGGATTTTCTAGTATGTGAAAAAAATATATAAACCGAAAGATATCGGGAGGGAAACTTGAGGAGCGCGGGTCAGGGCGACCCCATTCTGGACCGACACTGGTAAAAATCTTTCGTCCAATTCGAAGGTCGTATCCTCTTTTTGGCGAATCGTGGTGACTTTTAGGACTCATTAGTATGTGAAAAAAAATATAATCCGAACGATATCGAAAGGGAACCTTGAAGAGCGGTGGTCAGATCGACCCCATTCGGGATCGACGTTGCTAAAAATCTTTCGTCCAATTCGAAGGTCGTATCCTCTTTTTTGACGAATCGTGATGACTTTTGGGACTATCTAGTATGTAAAAATTAATATAAACCGAAAGATATCGGAAGGGAAACTTGAGGAGCGGTGGTCAGAGCCACCCCATTCTGGACCGACTTTGCTAAAAAACCATTAGTCCAATTCAAAGGTCGTTTCCGCTTTTTGGCTAATGGTGATTACTTTTGGGACTTTCTAATATGTGAAAAAAAATATAAACCGAAAGATATCGGAAGGCAAACGTAAGGAGCGGTGGTCAGAGCGAACCCATTCCGGACCGACTTTGCTAAAAAATCATTCGTCCAAGTCAAAGGCCGTTTCCGCTTTTTGGCCAATCGTCATTACTTTTGGGACTTTCTCGTATGTGAAAAAAAAAATAAACCGAAAGATATCGGAAGGGAAACTTGAGGAGCGCGGGTCAGAGCGACCCATTCTGGACCGACTTTGCTAAAAAATAATTCGTTTAACTCAAAGGTCGTATCCTGTTTTTTGGGGAATCGTGGTGATATTTGGGACTCTTAAGTATGTGAAAAAAAATATAAACCGAAAGATATCGGAAGGGAAACTTGAGAAGCGGTGGTCAAATCAACCCCATTCTGGACCGACTTTGGTAAAAAGCCTTCGACCAATTCAAAAGTCGTATTCTCATTTTTGACGAATCGTGGTGAGTTTTAGAACTCTTTAGTATGTGAAAAAATAAATAAACCGAGAGATATCGGAAGGGAAACTTGAGGAGCGGTGGTCAGAGCCACCCCATTCTGGACCGACTTTGCTAAAAAACCATTCGTCCAATTCAAAGGTCGTTTCCGCTTTTTGGCTAATGGTGATTACTTTTGGGACTTTCTAATATGTGAACAAAAATATAAACCGAAAGATACCAGAAGGGAAACTTGAGGAGCGGTGGTCGGATCGACCCCAATCTGGACCGACTTTGCTAAAAAATCATTCGTCCAACTCAAAGGTCGTATCCTCTTTTTTTGCGAATCGTGGTGACTTTTAGGACTCTGTAGTATGTGAAAAAAAATATAAACCGAAAGATATCGGAAGGGAAACTTGAGGACCGGTAGTCAGAGCGATCCCATTCCGGACCGACTTTGGTAAAAATTTGTCGTCCAATTCGAAGGTCGTTTCCGCTTTTTGGCAAATCGTGATTACTTTTGGGACTTTCTAGTATGTGAAAAAAAAATATAAACCGAAAGATATCGGGAGGGAAACTTGAGGAGCGCGGGTCAGGGCGACCCCATTCTGGACCGACACTGGTAAAAATCTTTCGTCCAATTCGAAGGTCGTATCCTCTTTTTGGCGAATCGTGGTGACTTTTAGGACTCATTAGTATGTGAAAAAAAATATAATCCGAACGATATCGAAAGGGAACCTTGAAGAGCGGTGGTCAGAGCGACCCCATTCGGGATCGACGTTGCTAAAAATCTTTCGTCCAATTCGAAGGTCGTATCCTCTTTTTTGACGAATCGTGATGACTTTTGGGACTATCTAGTATGTAAAAATTAATATAAACCGAAAGATATCGGAAGGGAAACTTAAGGAGCGGTGGTCAGAGCGACCCCATTCTGGTCCGACTTTGCTAAAAAATCATTCGTCCAATTAAAAGGTCGTATCCTGTTTTTATGGCGAATCGTGGTGAGTTTTAGGACTCTTTGGTATGTGAAAAAAAATATAAACCGAAAGATATCGGAAGGGAAACTTGAGGAGCGCGGGTCAGAGCGACCCAATCTGGACCGACTTTGCTAAAAAATAATTCGTTCAACGCAAAGGTCGTATCCTGTTTTTTGGGGAATCGTGGTGACATTTGGGACTCTTTGGTATGTGAAAAAAAATATAAACCGAAAGATATCGGAAGGGAAACTTGAGAAGCGGTGGTCAAACCAACCCCATTCTGGACCGACTTTGGTAAAAAGCCTTCGACCAATTCAAAACTCGTATTCTCTTTTTTGGCGATTCGTGGTGAGTTTTAGAAGTCTTTAGTATGTGAAAAAATAAATAAACCGAAAGATATCGGAAGGGAAACTTGAGGAGCGGTGGTCAGAGCCACCCCATTCTGGACCGACTTTGCTAAAAAACCATTAGTCCAATTCAAAGGTCGTTTCCGCTTTTTGGCTAATGGTGATTACTTTTGGGACTTTCTAATATGTGAAAAAAAATATAAACCGAAAGATATCGGAAGGGAAACGTAAGGAGCGGTGGTCAGAGCGAACCCATTCCGGACCGACTTTGCTAAAAAACCATTCGTCCAATTCAAAGGTCGTTTCCGCTTTTTGGCTAATGGTGATTACTTTTGGGACTTTCTAATATGTGAAAAAAAATATAAACCGAAAGATATCGGAAGGGAAACGTAAGGAGCGGTGGTCAGAGCGAACCCATTCTGGACCGAATTTGCTAAAAAATCATTCGTCCAAGTCAAAGGCCGTTTCCGCTTTTTGGCCAATCGTGATTACTTTTGGGACTTTCTAGTATGTGAAAAAAAATATAAACCGAAAGATATCGGAAGGGAAACTTGAGGAGCGCGGGTCAGAGCGACCCATTCTGGACCGACTTTGCTAAAAAATAATTCGTTCAACTCAAAGGTCGTATCCTGTTTTTTGGGGAATCGTGGTGACATTTGGGACTCTTTAGTATGTGAAAAAAAATATAAACCGAAAGATATCGGAAGGGAAACTTGAGAAGCTGTGGTCAAACCAACCCCATTCTGGACCGACTTTGGTAAAAAGCCTTCGACTAATTCAAAAGTCGTATTCTCTTTTTTGACGAATCGTGGTGAGTTTTAGAACTCTTTAGTATGTGAAAAAATAAATAAACCGAAAGATATCGGAAGGGAAACTTGAGGAGCGGTGGTCAGAGCCACCCCATTCTGGACCGACTTTGCTAAAAAACCATTCGTCCAATTCAAAGGTCGTTTCCGGTTTTTGGTTAATGGTGATTACTTTTGGGACTTTCTAATATGTGAAAAAAAATATAAACCGAAAGATACCAGAAGGGAAACTTGAGGAGCGGTGGTCGGATCGACCCCAATCTGGACCGACTTTGCTAAAAAATCATTCGTCCAACTCAAAGGTCGTATCCTCTTTTTTTGCGAATCGTGGTGACTTTTAGGACTCTGTAGTATGTGAAAAAAAATATAAACCGAAAGACATCGGAAGGGAAACTTGAGGACCGGTAGTCAGAGCGATCCCATTCCGGACCGACTTTGGTAAAAATTTGTCGTCCAATTCGAAGGTCGTTTCCGCTTTTTGGCAAATCGTGATTACTTTCGGGACTTTCTAGTATGTGAAAAAAAAATATAAACCGAAAGATATCGGGAGGGAAACTTGAGGAGCGCGGGTCAGGGCGACCCCATTCTGGACCGACACTGGTAAAAATCTTTCGTCCAATTCGAAGGTCGTATCCTGTTTTTTCGCGAATCGTGGTGACTTTTAGGACTCATTAGTATGTGAAAAAAAATATAATCCGAACGATATCGGAAGGGAAACTTGAAGAGCGGTGGTCAGAGCGACCCCATTCTGGACCGACGTTGCTGAAAATCTTTCGTCCAAGTCGAAGGTCGTATCCTCTTTTTTGACGAATCGTGATGACTTTTGGGACTATCTAGTATGTAAAAATAAATATAAACCGAAAGATATCGGAAGGGAAACTTAAGGAGCGGTGGTCAGAGCGACCCCATTCTGGTCCGACTTTGCTAAAAAATCATTCGTCCAATTAAAAGGTCGTATCCTGTTTTTATGGTGAATAGTGGTGAGTTTTAGGACTCTTTGGTACGTGAAAAAAAAAATGAACCGAAAGATATCGGAAGGGAAACGTAAGGAGCGGTGGTCAGAGCGAACCCATTCTGGACCGACTTTGCTAAATAATCATTCGTCCAAGTCAAAGGCCGTTTCCGCTTTTTGGCCAATCGTGATTACTTTTGGGACTTTCTAGTATATGAAAAAAAATATAAACCGAAAGGTATCGGAAGGGAAACTTGAGGAGCGCGGGTCAGAGCAACCCATTCTGGACCGACTTTGCTAAAAAATAATTCGTTCAACTCAAAGGTCGTATCCTGTTTTTTGGGGAATCGTGGTGACATTTGGGACTCTTTAGTATGTGAAAAAAAATATAAACCGAAAGATATCGGAAGGGAAACTTGAGAAGCGGTGGTCAAACCAACCCCATTCTGGACCGACTTTGGTAAAAAGCCTTCGACCAATTCAAAAGTCGTATTCTCTTTTTTGGCGAATCGTGGTGAGTTTTAGAACTCTTTAGTATGTGAAAAAATAAATAAACCGAAAGATATCGGAAGGGAAACTTGAGGAGCGGTGGTCAGAGCCACCCCATTCTGGACCGACTTTGCTAAAAAACCATTCGTCCAATTCAAAGGTCGTTTCCGCTTTATGGCTAATGGTGATTACTTTTGGGACTTTCTAATATGTGAAAAAAAATATAAACCGAAAGATACCAGAAGGGAAACTTGAGGAGCGGTGGTCGGATCGGCCCAATCTGGACCGACTTTGCTAAAAAATCATTCGTCCAACACAAAGGTCGTATCCTCTTTTTTTGCGAATCGTGGTGACTTTTAGGACTCTTTAGTATGTGAAAAAATATATAAACGGAAAGATATCGGAAGGGATACTTGAGGAGCGGTAGTCAGAGCGATCCCATTCCGGACCGACGCTAGTAAAAATCTTTCGTCCAATTCGAAGGTCGTTTCCGCTTTTTGGCAAATCGTGATTAATTTTGGGACTTTTTAGTATGTGAAAAAATATATAAACCGAAAGATATCGGAAGGGAAACTTGAGGAGCGGTGGTCAGAGCGACCTAATTCCGGACCGACACTAGTAAAAATCTTTCGTTCAAACGAAGGTCGTATCCTCTTTTTTAACGAATCGCGATGACTTTTAGGACACTCTAATATGTAAAACAAAATATAAACCGAAAGATATCGGAAGGGAAACTTGAGGTGCGGTGGTCAGAGCGACCGCAATCAGGACGGACGCTGGTAAAAATCTTTAGTCCAATTCGAAGGTCGTATCCTGTTTTTTGACGAATCTTGGTGACTTTTAGGACTCTGTAGTATGTGAAAAAAAATATAAACCGAAAGATATCGGAACGGAAACTTGAGGACCGGTAGTCAGAGCCATCCCATTCCGGACCGACTTTGGTAAAAATGTGTGGTCCAATTCGAAGGTCGTTTCCGCTTTTTGGCAAATCGTGATTACTTTTGGGACTATTTAGTATGTAAAAATAAATATAAACCGAAAGATATCGGAAGGAAAACTTGAGGAGCGGTGGTCAGAGCGACCCCATTCTGGTCCGACTTTGCTAAAAAATATTTCGTTCAACTCAAAGGTCGTATCCTGTTTTTTGGGGAATCGTGGTGACATTTGGGACTCTTTAGTGTGTGAAAAAAAATATAAACCGAAAGATATCGGAAGGGAAACTTGAGAAGCGGTGGTCAAACCAACCCCATTCTGGACCGACTTTGGTAAAAAGCCTTCGACCAATTCAAAAGTCGTATTCTCTTTTTTGGCGAATCGTGGTGAGTTTAAGAACTCTTTAGTATGTGAAAAAATAAATAAACCGCAAGATATCGGAAGGGAAACTTGAGGAGCGGTGGTCAGAGCCACCCCATTCTGGACCGACTTTG
This sequence comes from Oxytorus armatus, assembly GCA_958009045.1. NCBI lineage: Eukaryota > Metazoa > Arthropoda > Insecta > Hymenoptera > Ichneumonidae > Oxytorus > Oxytorus armatus. Next base: position 29,266,806 of record OY253745.1, on the reverse strand, counting down.
CTAAAAAACCATTCGTCCAATTCAAAGGTCGTTTCCGCTTTTTGGCTAATGGTTATTACTTATGGGACTTTCTAATATGTGAAAAAAAATATAAACTGAAAGATATCGGAAGGGAAACGTAAGGAGCGGTGGACAGAGCGAACCCATTCTGGACCGACTTTGCTAAAAAATCATTCGTCCAAGTCAAAGGCCGTTTCCGCTTTTTGGCCAATCGTGATTACTTTTGGGACTTTCTAGTATGTGAAAAAAAATATAAACCGAAAGATATCGGAAGGGAAACTTGAGGAGCGCGGGTCAGAGCGACCCATTCTGGACCGACTTTGCTAAAAAACAATTCGTTCCACTCAAAGGTCGTATCCTGTTTTTTGGGGAATCGTGGTGACATTTGGGACTCTTTAGTATGTGAAAAAAAATATAAACCGAAAGATATCGGAAGGGAAACTTGAGAAGCGGTGGTCAAACCAACCCCATTCTGGACCGACTTTGGTAAAAAGCCTTCGACCAATTCAAAAGTCGTATTCTCTTTTTTGACGAATCGTGGTGAGTTTTAGAACTCTTTAGTATGTGAAAAAATTAATAAACCGAAAGATATCGGAAGGGAAACTTGAGGAGCGGTGGTCGGATCGACCCCAATCTGGACCGACTTTGCTAAAAAATCATTCGTCCAACTCAAAGGTCGTATCCTCTTTTTTTGCGAATCGTGGTTACTTTTAGGACTCTGTAGTATGTGAAAAAATATATAAACCGAAAGATATCGGAAGGGAAACTTGAGGACCGGTAGTCAGAGCGATCCCATTCCGGACCGAATTTGGTAAAAATTTGTCGTCCAATTCGAAGGTCGTTTCCGCTTTTTGGCAAATCGTGATTACTTTCGGGACTGTCTAGTATGTGAAAAATAATATAAACCGAAAGATATCGGAAGGGAAACTTGAGGAGCGCGGATCAGAGCGACCCCATTCTGGTCCGACTTTGCTAAAAAATCATTCGTCCAATTAAAAGGTCGTATCCTCTTTTTATGGCGAATCGTGGTGAGTTTTAGGACTCTTTGGTACGTGAAAAAAAATATAAACCGAAAGATATCGGAAGAGAAACTTGAGGAGCGGTGGTCAGAGCGACCCCATTCTGGACCGACTTTGCTAAAAAATCATTCGTCCAAGTCAAAGGCCGTTTCCGCTTTTTGGCCAATCGTAATTACTTTTGGGACTTTCTAGTATGTGAAAAAAAGTATAAGCCGAAAGATATCGGAAGGGAAACTTGAGGAGCGGTGGGCGGATCGACCCCATTCTGGACCAACGCTGGTAAAAATCTGACGTCCAATTCGAAGGTCGTATCCTCTTTTTTGGCGAATCGTGGTGACTTTTAGGACTCTTTAGCATGTGAAAAAATATATAAACCAACAGATATTGGAAGGGAAACTTTAAGAGCGGTCGTCGGAGCAACCCCATTCTGGACCGACTTGGCTAAAAAATCATTCGTCCAACTCAAAGGTCGTATCCTCTTTTTTCGCGAATCGTGGTGACTTTTAAGACTTCTTAGTATGTGAAAAAATATATAAACGGAAAGATATCGGAAGGGAAACTTGAGGACCCGTAGTCAGAGCGATCCCATTCCGGACCGACTTTGGTAAAAATTTGTCGTCAAATTCGAAGGTCGTTTCCGCTTTTTGGCAAATCGTGATTACTTTCAGGACTTTCTAGTATGTGAAAAAAAAATATAAACCGAAAGATATCGGGAGGGAAACTTGAGGAGCGCGGGTCAGAGCGACCCCATTCTGGACCGACTCTGCTAAACATCTTTCGTACAATTCGACGGTCGTATGCTCTTTTTTGACGAATATTAATGACTTTGAGGACACTGTAGTATGTATAAAAATATAAATCGAAAGATATCGGAAGCGAAACTTGAGGAGCGGTGGACAGAACGACCCCATTCTGGACCGACTTTGCTAAAAAATCATTCGTCCAATTAAAATGTCGTATCCTTTTTTATGGCGAATCGTGGTGACTTTTAGGAATCTTTAGTATGTGAAAAAAAATATAAACCTAAAGATATTCGAAGGGAAACTTGAGGAGCGCGGGTCAGAGCGACCCCATTCTGGACCGACTCTGCTAAAAATCTTTCGTACAATTCGACGGTCGTATGCTCTTTTTTGACGAATATTAATGACTTTAAGGACACTGTAGTATGTAAAAAAATATAAATCGAAAGATATCGGAAGCGAAACTTGAGGAGCGGTGGTCATATCGACCCCATTCTCGACCGACTTTGCTAAAAAATCATTCGTCCAATTCAAAGGTCGTATCCTCTTTTTATGGCGAATTGTGGTGAGTTTTAGGACTCTTTGGTACGTGAAAAAAAATATAAACCGAAAGATATCGGAAGGGAAACTTAAGGAGCGGTGGTCAGAGCGAACCCATTCTGGACCGACTTTGCTAAAAAATCATTCGTCCAATTCAAAGGTCGTTGCCGCTTTTTGGCTAATCGTGATTACTTTTGGGACTTTCTAGTATGTGAAAAAAAATATAAACCGAAAGATAACGGAAGGGAAACTTGAGCAGCGGTGGTCGGATAGACACCATTCTGGACCGACGCTGGTAAAAATCCTACGTCCAGTTCGAAGTTCGTATCCTCTTTTTTGGCGAATCGTGGTGACTTTTAGGACTCTTTAGTATGTGAAAAATATATAAACCCAAAGATATTGGCAGGAAAACTTGAGGAGCGATGGTCAGAGCCACCCCATTCTGAACCGACTTTGCTAAAAAATCATTCGTCCAATTCAATGGTCATTTCCGCTTTTTGGCTAATCGTGATTACTTTTGGGAATTTCTAGTATGTGAAAAAAAATATAAACCGAAAGTTACCTGAAGGGAAACGTGAGGAGCGGTGGTCGGATCGACCCCATTCTGGACCGACTCTGGTAAAAATCTTTCGACCAATTCGAAGGTCGTATCCTCTTTTTTGGCGAATCGTGATGACTTTTAGTACTCTTTAGTATGTGAAAAAAAATATAAACCAAAAGATATTGGAAGGGTAACTTGAAGAGCGGTGGTCGGAGCGAGCCCATTCTGGACCGACTTTGCTAAAAAATCATTCGTCCAACTCAAAGGTCGTATCCTCTTTTTTCGCTAATGGTGGTGACTTTTAGGACTCTTTAGTATGTGAAAAAATATATAAACCAAAAGATATTGGAAGGGAAACTTGAAGAGCGGTCGTCGGAGCGAGCCCATTCTGGACCGACTTTGCTAAAAAATCATTCGTCCAATTCAAAGGTCGTTTCCGCTTTGTGGCCAATCGTGATTACTTTTGGAACTTTCTAGTATGTGACAAAAAATATAAACTTAAAGATACCGGAAGGGAAACTTGAGGAGCGGTGGTCGGAACGACCCCATTCTGGACCGACGCTGGTAAAAATCATACGTCCAATCCGAAGCTCGTATACTCTTTTTTGGCGAATCGTGGTGACTTTTAGGATTCTTTAGTATGTGAAAAAATATATAAACCAAAAAATATTGGAAGGGAGACTTGAAGAGCGGTCGTCGGAGCGAGCCCATTCTGGACCGACTTTGCTAAAAAATGATTCGTCCAACTCAAAGGTCGTATCCTCTTTTTTCGCGAATCGTGGTGACTTTTAGGACTCTTTAGTATGTGAAAAAATATATAAACGGAAAGATATCGGAAGGGAAACTTGAGCAGCGGTAGTCAGAGCGATCCCATTCCGGACCGACTCTAGTAAAAATCTTTGGTCCAATTCGAAGGTCGTGACCTCTTTTTTGACGTATCGTGAGGAATTTTAGGACTTTCTGGTATGTTAAAAAAATATAAACCGAAAGATATCGGACAGGATACTTGAGGAGCGGTGGTCAGAGCGACCCCATTCTGGACCGATCTTGCTAAAAAATCTTTCGTCCAATTCGAAGGTCGTGTCCTCTTTTTTGACAAATCGTGGTGACTTTTAGGACTCTCTAGTATGTGAAAAAAAAATACACGGAAAGATATAGGAAGGGAAACTTGAGTACCGGTGGTCAGAATGACCCTATTCTGGACCGACTTTGCTAAAAAATCTTTCGTCCAATTCGAAGGTCGTTTCCGCTTTTTGGCAAATCGGGATTACTTTTGGGACTTTCTAGTATGTGAAAAAATATATAAACCGAAAGATTTCGGAAGGGAAACTTGAGGAGCGTGGGTCAGAGCGACCCCATTCTGGACCGACTTTGCTAAAAAATCTTTCGTCCAATTCGAAGGTCGTTTCCGCTTTTTGGCAAATCGTGATTACTTTTGGGACTTTCTAGTATGTGAAAAAATATATAAACCGAAAGATTTCGGAAAGGAAACTTGATGAGCGTGAGTCAGAGCGACCCCATTCTGGACCGACTTTGCTAAAAAATTATTCGTGTAATTCAAAGGTCGTATCCTCTTGTTGGCGAATCGGGGTGAGTTTTAGGACTCTTTAGTATGTGAAAAAATATATAAACCAAAAGATATTGGAAGGGAAAATTGAAGAACGGTCGTCGGAGCGAGCCCATTCCGGACGGACTTTGCTAAAAAATCATTCGTCCAACTCAAAGGTCGTATCCTCTTTTTTCGCGAATCGTTGTGACTTTTAGGACTCCCTAGTATGTGAAAAAAAAATACACGGAAAGATATAGGAAGGGAAACTTGAGGAGCGGTGGTCAGAATTACCCCATTCTGGACCGACTTTGCTAAAAAATCTTTCGTCCAATTCGAAGGTCGTTTCCGCTTTTTGGCAAATCGGGATTACTTTTCGGACTTTCTAGTATGTGAAAAAATATATAAACCGAAAGATTTCGGAAGGGAAACTTGAGGAGCGTGGGTCAGATCGACCCCATTCTGGACCGACTTTGCTAAAAAATCTTTCGTCCAATTCGAAGGTCGTTTCCGCTTTTTGGCAAATCGTGATTACTTTTGGGACTTTCTAGTATGTGAAAAAATATATAAACGGAAAGATATCGGAAGGGAAACTTGAGGAGCGGTAGTCAGAGCGATTCCATTCCGGACCGACGCTAGTAAAAATCATTCGTTCAAACGAAGGTCGTATCCTCTTTTTTAACGAATCGTGATGACTTTTAGGACACTCTAATATGTAAAAAAAAATAAAAACCGAAAGATATCGGAAGGGAAACTTGAGGAGCGGTGGTCAGAGCGACCCCAATCTGGACGGACACTGGTAAAAATCTTTCGTCCAATTCGAAGGTCGTATCCTGTTTTTTGACGAATCGTGGTGACTTTTAGGACTCTGTAGTATGTGAAAAAAAATATAAACCGAAAGATATCGGAAGGGAAACTTGAGGACCGGTAGTCAGAGCGATCCCATTCCGGACCGAATTTGGTAAAAATTTGTCGTCCAATTCGAAGGTCGTTTCCGCTTTTTGGCAAATCGTGATTACGTTCGGGACTTTCTAGTATGTGAAAAATAATATAAACCGAAAGATATCGGAAGGGAAACTTCAGGAGCGCGGATCAGAGCGACCCCATTCTGGTCCGACTTTGCTAAAAAATCATTCGTCCAATTAAAACGTCGCATCCTCTTTTTATGGCGAATCGTGGTGAGTTTTAGGACTCTTTGGTACGTGAAAAAAAATAAGAACCGAAAGATATCGGAAGGGAAACTTGAGGAGCGGTGGTCAGAGCGACCCCATTCTGGACCGACTTTGCTAAAAAATCATTCGTCCAAGTCAAAGGCCGTTTCCGCTTTTTGGCCAATCGTGATTACTTTTGGGACTTTCTAGTATGTGAAAAAAAATATAAGCCGAAAGATACCGGAAGGGAAACTTGAGGAGCGGTGGGCGGATCGACCCCATTCTGGACCGACGCTGGTAAAAATCTGACATCCAATTCGAAGGTCGTATCCTCTTTTTTCGCGAATCGTGGTGACGTTTAGGACTTCTTAGTATGTGAAAAAATATATAAACGGAAAGATATCGGAAGGGAAACTTGAGGACTGGTAGTCAGAGCCATCGCATTCCGGACCGACTTTGGTAAAAATTTGTCGTCAAATTCGAAGGTTGTTTCCGCTTTTTGGCAAATCGTGATTACTTTCGGGACTTTCTAGTATGTGGAAAAAAAATATAAACCGAAAGATATCGGGAGGGAAACTTGAGGAGCGCGGGTCAGAGCGACCCCATTCTGGACCGACTCTGCTAAAAATCTTTCGTCCAATTCGACGGTCGTATGTTCTTTTTTGACGAATAGTAATGACTTTGAGGACACTGTAGTATGTAAAAAAAATATAAATCGAAAGATATCGGAAGCGAAACTTGAGGAGCGGTGGACAGAACGACCCCAGTCTGGACCGACTTTGCTAAAAAATCATTCGTCCAATTAAAAGGTCGTATCCTTTTTATATGGCGAATCGTGGTGACTTTTAGGAATCTTTAGTATGTGAAAAAAAATATAAACCTAAAGATATTCGAAGGGAAACTTGAGGAGCGGTGGTCAGAGCGACCCCATTCTGGACCGATTTTGCTAAAAAATCATTTGTCCAACACAAAGGTCGTATCCTCTTTTTTCGCGAATCGTGGTGACTTTTAGGACTCTTTAGTATGTGAAAAAATATATAAACGGAAAGATATCGGAAGGGAAACTTGAGGAGCGGTAGTCATAGCGATCCCATTCCGGACCGACTCTAGTAAAAATCTTTCGTCCAATTCGAAGGTCGTGTCCTTTTTTTTGACGTATCGTGAGGAATTTTAGGACTCTCTGGTATGTAAAAACAAATAGAAACCGAAAGATATCGGAAGGGACACTTGAGGAGCGTCGGTCAGAGCGACCCCATTCTGGACCGACTTTGCTAAAAAATCATTCGTGTAATTCAAAAGTCGTATCCTCTTGTTGGCGAATCGTGATTACTTTTGGGACTTTCTAGTATGTGAAAAAAAATATAAGCCGAAAGATATCGGAAGGGAAACTTGAGGAGCGGTGGTCAGAGCGACCCCATTCTGGACCGACTTTGGTAAAAAGCCTACGATCAATTCGAAGGTCGTATCCTCTTTTTTGGCGAATCGTGGTGACTTCCAGGACTCTTTAGTATGTGAAAAAAAATATAAACCGAAATATATCGGAAGGGAAACTTGAGGAGCGGTGGTCAGAGCCACCCCATTCTGTACCGACTTTGCTAAAAAATCATTCGTCCAATTCAAAGGTCGTTTCCACTTTTTGGCTAATCGTGATTACTTTTGGGACTTTCTAGTATGTGAAAAAAAATATAAACCGAAAGATACCGGAAGGGAAACTTGAGGAGCGGTGGGCGGATCGACCCCATTCTGGACCGACGCTGGTAAAAATCTGACATCCAATTCGAAGGTCGTATCCTCTTTTTTCGCGAATCGTGGTGACGTTTAGGACTTCTTAGTATGTGAAAAATATATAAACGGAAAGATATCGGAAGGGAAACTTGAGGACTGGTAGTCAGAGCCATCGCATTCCGGACCGAATTTGGTAAAAATTTGTCGTCAAATTCGAAGGTTGTTTCCGCTTTTTGGCAAATGGTGATTACTTTCGGGACTTTCTAGTATGTGGAAAAAAATATAAACCGAAAGATATCGGGAGGGAAACTTGAGGAGCGCGGGTCAGAGCGACCCCATTCTGGACCGACTCTGCTAAAAATCTTTCGTCCAATTCGACGGTCGTATGTTCTTTTTTGACGAATAGTAATGACTTTGAGGACACTGTAGTATGTAAAAAAAATATAAATCGAAAGATATCGGAAGCGAAACTTGAGGAGCGGTAGTCATAGCGATCCCATTCCGGACCGACTCTAGTAAAAATCTTTCGTCCAATTCGAAGGTCGTGTCCTTTTTTTTGACGTATCGTGAGGAATTTTAGGACTCTCTGGTTTGTAAAAACAAATAGAAACCGAAAGATATCGGAAGGGACACTTGAGGAGCGTCGGTCAGAGCGACCCCATTCTGGACCGACTTTGCTAAAAAATCATTCGTGTAATTCAAAAGTCGTATCCTCTTGTTGGCGAATCGTGCTGAGTTTTAGGACTCTTTAGTATGTGAAAAAATATATAAACCAAAAGATATTGGAAGGGAAACTTGAAGAGCGGTCGTCGGAGCGAGCCCATTCTGGACCGACTTTGCTAAAAAATCATTCGTCCAACTCAAAGGTCGTATCCTCTTTTTTCGCGAATCGTGGTGACTTTTAGGACTCTTTAGTATGTGAAAAAATATATAAACGGAAAGATATCGGAAGGGATACTTGAGGAGCGGTAGTCAGAGCGATCCCATTCCGGACCGACGCTAGTAAAAATCTTTCGTCCAATTCGAAGGTCGTTTCCGCTTTTTGGCAAATCGTGTTTACTTTTGGGCGTTTTTAGTATGTGAAAAAATATATAAACCGAAAGATATCGGAATGGAAACTTGAGGAGAGGTGGTCAGAGCGACCTCATTCCGGACCGACACTAGTAAAAATCTTTCGTTCAAACGAAGGTCGTATCCTCTTTTTTAACGAATCGTGATGACTTTTAGGACACTCTAATATGTAAAACAAAATATAAACCGAAAGATGTCGGAAGGGAAGCTTGAGGAGCGGTGGTCAGAGCGACCCCAATCTGGACGGACTCTGGTAAAAATCTTTAGTCCAATTCGAAGATCGTTTCCGCTTTTTGGCAAATCGTGATTACTTTTGGGACTTTCTAGTATGTGAAAAAAAAATATAAACCGAAAGATATCGGAAGGGAAACTTGAAGAGCGCGGGTCAGGGCGACCCCATTCTGGACCGACACTGGTAAAAATGTTTCGTCCAATTCGAAGGTCGTATCCTCTTTTTGGCGAATCGTGGTGACTTTTAGGACTCATTAGTATGTGAAAAAAAATATAATCCAAACGATATCGGAAGGGAAACTTGAAGAGCGGTGGTCAGAGCGGCCCCATTCTGGACCGACGTTGCTAAAAATCTTTCGTCCAATTCGAAGGTCGTATCCTTTTTTTGACGAATCGTGATGACTTTTGGGACTATCTAGTATGTAAAAATAAATATAAACCGAAAGATATCAGAAGGGAAACTTAAGGAGCGGTAGTCAGAGCCACCCCATTCTGGACCGACTTTGCTAAAAAACCATTAGTCCAATTCAAAGGTCGTTTCCGCTTTTTGGCTAATGGTGATTACTTTTGGGACTTTCTAATATGTGAAAAAAAATATAAACCGAAAGATATCGGAAGGGAAACGTAAGGACCGGTGGTCAGAGCGAACCCATTCCGGACCGACTTTGCTAAAAAATCATTCGTCCAAGTCAAAGGCCGTTTCCGCTTTTTGGCCAATCGTGATTACTTTTGGGACTTTCTCGTATGTGAAAAAAAAAATAAACCGAAAGATATCGGAAGGGAAACTTGAGGAGCGCGGGTCAGAGCGACCCATTCTGGACCGACTTTGCTAAAAAATAATTCGTTCAACTCAAAGGTCGTATCCTGTTTTTTGGGGAATCGTGGTGATATTTGGGACTCTTAAGTATGTGAAAAAAAATATAAACCGAAAGATATCGGAAGGGAAACTTGAGAAGCGGTGGTCAAATCAACCCCATTCTGGACCGACACTGGTAAAAATCTTTCGTCCAATTCGAAGGTCGTATCCTCTTTTTGGCGAATCGTGGTGACATTTAGGACTCATTAGTATGTGAAAAAAAATATTATCCGAACGATATCGGAAGGGAAACTTGAAGAGCGGTGGTCAGAGCGACCCCATTCTGGACCCACGTTGCTAAAAATCTTTCGTCCAATTCGAAGGTCGTATCCTCTTTTTTGACGGATCGTGATGACTTTTGGGACTATCTAGTATGTAAAAATAAATATAAACCGAAAGGTATCGGAAGGGAAACTTAAGGAGCGGTGGTCAGAGCGACCCCATTCTGGTCCGACTTTGCTAAAAAATCATTCGTCCAATTCAAAGGTCGTTTCCGCTTTTTGGCTAATGGTGATTACTTTTGGGACTTTCTAATATGTGAACAAAAATATAAACCGAAAGATACCAGAAGGGAAACTTGAGGAGCGGTGGTCGGATCGACCCCAATCTGGACCGACTTTGCTAAAAAATCATTCGTCCAACTCAAAGGTCGTATCCTCTTTTTCTACGAATCGTGGTGACTTTTAGGACTCTGTAGTATGTGAAAAAAAATATAAACCGAAAGATATCGGAAGGGAAACTTGAGGACCGGTAGTCAGAGCGATCCCATTCCGGACCGACTTTGGTAAAAATTTGTCGTCCAATTCGAAGGTCGTTTCCGCTTTTTGGCAAATCGTGATTACTTTTGGGACTTTCTAGTATGTGAAAAAAATATATAAACCGAAAGATATCGGGAGGGAAACTTGAGGAGCGCGGGTCAGGGCGACCCCATTCTGGACCGACACTGGTAAAAATCTTTCGTCCAATTCGAAGGTCGTATCCTCTTTTTGGCGAATCGTGGTGACTTTTAGGACTCATTAGTATGTGAAAAAAAATATAATCCGAACGATATCGAAAGGGAACCTTGAAGAGCGGTGGTCAGAGCGACCCCATTCTGGATCGACGTTGCTAAAAATCTTTCGTCCAATTCGAAGGTCGTATCCTCTTTTTTGACGAATCGTGATGACTTTTGGGACTATCTAGTATGTAAAAATTAATATAAACCGAAAGATATCGGAAGGGAAACTTGAGGAGCGGTGGTCAGAGCCACCCCATTCTGGACCGACTTTGCTAAAAAACCATTAGTCCAATTCAAAGGTCGTTTCCGCTTTTTGGCTAATGGTGATTACTTTTGGGACTTTCTAATATGTGAAAAAAAATATAAACCGAAAGATATCGGAAGGCAAACGTAAGGAGCGGTGGTCAGAGCGAACCCATTCCGGACCGACTTTGCTAAAAAATCATTCGTCCAAGTCAAAGGCCGTTTCCGCTTTTTGGCCAATCGTCATTACTTTTGGGACTTTCTCGTATGTGAAAAAAAAAATAAACCGAAAGATATCGGAAGGGAAACTTGAGGAGCGCGGGTCAGAGCGACCCATTCTGGACCGACTTTGCTAAAAAATAATTCGTTTAACTCAAAGGTCGTATCCTATTTTTTGGGGAATCGTGGTGATATTTGGGACTCTTAAGTATGTGAAAAAAAATATAATCCGAAAGATATCGGAAGGGAAACTTGAGAAGCGGTGGTCAAATCAACCCCATTCTGGACCGACTTTGGTAAAAAGCCTTCGACCAATTCAAAAGTCGTATTCTCATTTTTGACGAATCGTGGTGAGTTTTAGAACTCTTTAGTATGTGAAAAAATAAATAAACCGAGAGATATCGGAAGGGAAACTTGAGGAGCGGTGGTCAGAGCCACCCCATTCTGGACCGACTTTGCTAAAAAACCATTCGTCCAATTCAAAGGTCGTTTCCGCTTTTTGGCTAATGGTGATTACTTTTGGGACTTTCTAATATGTGAACAAAAATATAAACCGAAAGATACCAGAAGGGAAACTTGAGGAGCGGTGGTCGGATCGACCCCAATCTGGACCGACTTTGCTAAAAAATCATTCGTCCAACTCAAAGGTCGTATCCTCTTTTTTTGCGAATCGTGGTGACTTTTAGGACTCTGTAGTATGTGAAAAAAAATATAAACCGAAAGATATCGGAAGGGAAACTTGAGGACCGGTAGTCAGAGCGATCCCATTCCGGACCGACTTTGGTAAAAATTTGTCGTCCAATTCGAAGGTCGTTTCCGCTTTTTGGCAAATCGTGATTACTTTTGGGACTTTCTAGAATGTGAAAAAAAAATATAAACCGAAAGATATCGGGAGGGAAACTTGAGGAGCGCGGGTCAGGGCGACCCCATTCTGGACCGACACTGGTAAAAATCTTTCGTCCAATTCGAAGGTCGTATCCTCTTTTTGGCGAATCGTGGTGACTTTTAGGACTCATTAGTATGTGAAAAAAAATATAATCCGAACGATATCGAAAGGGAACCTTGAAGAGCGGTGGTCAGAGCGACCCCATTCGGGATCGACGTTGCTAAAAATCTTTCGTCCAATTCGAAGGTCGTATCCTCTTTTTTGACGAATCGTGATGACTTTTGGGACTATCTAGTATGTAAAAATTAATATAAACCGAAAGATATCGGAAGGGAAACTTAAGGAGCGGTGGTCAGAGCGGCCCCATTCTGGTCCGACTTTGCTAAAAAATCATTCGTCGAATTAAAAGGTCGTATCCTGTTTTTATGGCGAATCGTGGTGAGTTTTAGGACTCTTTGGTACGTGAAAAAAAATATAAACCGAAAGATATCGGAAGGGAAACTTGAGGAGCGCGGGTCAGAGCGACCCATTCTGGACCGACTTTGCTAAAAAATAATTCGTTCAACTCAAAGGTCGTATCCTGTTTTTTGGGGAATCGTGGTGACATTTGGGACTCTTTGGTATGTGAAAAAAAATATAAACCGAAAGATATCGGAAGGGAAACTTGAGAAGCGGTGGTCAAACCAACCCCATTCTGGACCGACTTTGGTAAAAAGCCTTCGACCAATTCAAAAGTCGTATTCTCTTTTTTGGCGAATCGTGGTGAGTTTTAGAAGTCTTTAGTATGTGAAAAAATAAATAAACCGAAAGATATCGGAAGGGAAACTTGAGGAGCGGTGGTCAGAGCCACCCCATTCTGGACCGACTTTGCTAAAAAACCATTAGTCCAATTCAAAGGTCGTTTCCGCTTTTTGGCTAATGGTGATTACTTTTGGGACTTTCTAATATGTGAAAAAAAATATAAACCGAAAGATATCGGAAGGGAAACGTAAGGACCGGTGGTCAGAGCGAACCCATTCCGGACCGACTTTGCTAAAAAATCATTCGTCCAAGTCAAAGGCCGTTTCCGCTTTTTGGCCAATCGTGATTACTTTTGGGACTTTCTCGTATGTGAAAAAAAAAATAAACCGAAAGATATCGGAAGGGAAACTTGAGGAGCGCGGGTCAGAGCGACCCATTCTGGACCGACTTTGCTAAAAAATAATTCGTTCAACTCAAAGGTCGTATCCTGTTTTTTGGGGAATCGTGGTGATATTTGGGACTCTTAAGTATGTGAAAAAAAATATAAACCGAAAGATATCGGAAGGGAAACTTGAGAAGCGGTGGTCAAATCAACCCCATTCTGGACCGACACTGGTAAAAATCTTTCGTCCAATTCGAAGGTCGTATCCTCTTTTTGGCGAATCGTGGTGACATTTAGGACTCATTAGTATGTGAAAAAAAATATTATCCGAACGATATCGGAAGGGAAACTTGAAGAGCAGTGGTCAGAGCGACCCCATTCTGGACCCACGTTGCTAAAAATCTTTCGTCCAATTCGAAGGTCGTATCCTCTTTTTTGACGAATCGTGATGACTTTTGGGACTATCTAGTATGTAAAAATAAATATAAACCGAAAGATATCGGAAGGGAAACTTAAGGAGCGGTGGTCAGAGCGACCCCATTCTGGTCCGACTTTGCTAAAAAATCATTCGTCCAATTAAAAAGTCGTATCCTGTTTTTATGGCGAATCGTGGTGAGTTCTAGGACTCTTTGGTACGTGAAAGAAAATATAAACCGAAAGATATCGGAAGGGAAACGTAAGGAGCGGTGGTCAGAGCGAACCCAATCTGGACCGACTTTGCTAAAAAATCATTCGTCCAAGTCAAAGGCCGTTTCCGCTTTTTGGCCAATCGTGATTACTTTTGGGACTTTCTAGTATGTGAAAAAAAATATAAACCGAAAGATATCGGAAGGGAAACGTGAGGAGCGCGGGTCAGATCGACCCATTCTGGACCGACTTTGCTAAAAAATAATTCGTTCAACTCAAAGGTCGTATCCTGTTTTTTGGCGAATTGTGGTGACATTTGGGACTCTTTCGTATGTGAAAAAAAATATAAACCGAAAGATATCGGAAGGGAAACTTGAGAAGCGGTGGTCAAACCAACCCCATTCTGGACCGACTTTGGTAAAAAGCCTTCGACCAATTCAAAAGTCGTATTCTCTTTTTTGGCGAATCGTGGTAAGTTTTAGAACTCTTTAGTATGTGAAAAAATAAATAAACCGAAAGATATCGGAAGGGAAACTTGAGGAGCGGTGGTCAGAGCCACCCCATTCTGGACCGACTTTGCTAAAAAACCATTAGTCCAATTCAAAGGTCGTTTCCGCTTTTTGGCTAATGGTGATTACTTTTGGGACTTTCTAATATGTGAAAAAAAATATAAACCGAAAGATATCGGAAGGGAAACGTAAGGAGCGGTGGTCAGAGCGAACCCATTCCGGACCGACTTTGCTAAAAAATCATTCGTCCAAGTCAAAGGCCGTTTCCGCTTTTTGGCCAATCGTCATTACTTTTGGGACTTTCTCGTATGTGAAAAAAAAAATAATCCGAAAGATATCGGAAGGGAAACTTGAGGAGCGCGGGTCAGAGCGATCCCATTCCGGACCGACTTTGGTAAAAATTTGTCGTCCAATTCGAAGGTCGTTTCCGCTTTTTGGCAAATCGTGATTACTTTTGGGATTTTCTAGTATGTGAAAAAAATATATAAACCGAAAGATATCGGGAGGGAAACTTGAGGAGCGCGGGTCAGGGCGACCCCATTCTGGACCGACACTGGTAAAAATCTTTCGTCCAATTCGAAGGTCGTATCCTCTTTTTGGCGAATCGTGGTGACTTTTAGGACTCATTAGTATGTGAAAAAAAATATAATCCGAACGATATCGAAAGGGAACCTTGAAGAGCGGTGGTCAGAGCGACCCCATTCGGGATCGACGTTGCTAAAAATCTTTCGTCCAATTCGAAGGTCGTATCCTCTTTTTTGACGAATCGTGATGACTTTTGGGACTATCTAGTATGTAAAAATTAATATAAACCGAAAGATATCGGAAGGGAAACTTGAGGAGCGGTGGTCAGAGCCACCCCATTCTGGACCGACTTTGCTAAAAAACCATTAGTCCAACTCAAAGGTCGTTTCCGCTTTTTGGCTAATGGTGATTACGTTTGGGACTTTCTAATATGTGAAAAAAAATATAAACCGAAAGATATCGGAAGGGAAACTTGAGGAGCGGTGGTCAGAGCCACCCCATTCTGGACCGACTTTGCTAAAAAACCATTCGTCCAATTCAAAGGTCGTTTCCGCTTTTTGGCTAATGGTGATTACTTTTGGGACTTTCTAATATGTGAACAAAAATATAAACCGAAAGATACCAGAAGGGAAACTTGAGGAGCGGTGGTCGGATCGACCCCAATCTGGACCGACTTTGCTAAAAAATCATTCGTCCAACTCAAAGGTCGTATCCTCTTTTTTTGCGAATCGTGGTGACTTTTAGGACTCTGTAGTATGTGAAAAAAAATATAAACCGAAAGATATCGGAAGGGAAACTTGAGGACCGGTAGTCAGAGCGATCCCATTCCGGACCGACTTTGGTAAAAATTTGTCGTCCAATTCGAAGGTCGTTTCCGCTTTTTGGCAAATCGTGATTACTTTTGGGACTTTCTAGTATGTGAAAAAAAAATATAAACCGAAAGATATCGGGAGGGAAACTTGAGGAGCGCGGGTCAGGGCGACCCCATTCTGGACCGACACTGGTAAAAATCTTTCGTCCAATTCGAAGGTCGTATCCTCTTTTTGGCGAATCGTGGTGACTTTTAGGACTCATTAGTATGTGAAAAAAAATATAATCCGAACGATATCGAAAGGGAACCTTGAAGAGCGGTGGTCAGAGCGACCCCATTCGGGATCGACGTTGCTAAAAATCTTTCGTCCAATTCGAAGGTCGTATCCTCTTTTTTGACGAATCGTGATGACTTTTGGGACTATCTAGTATGTAAAAATTAATATAAACCGAAAGATATCGGAAGGGAAACTTAAGGAGCGGTGGTCAGAGCGGCCCCATTCTGGTCCGACTTTGCTAAAAAATCATTCGTCGAATTAAAAGGTCGTATCCTGTTTTTATGGCGAATCGTGGTGAGTTTTAGGACTCTTTGGTACGTGAAAAAAAATATAAACCGAAAGATATCGGAAGGGAAACGTAAGTAGCGGTGGTCAGAGCGAACCCATTCTGGACCGACTTTGCTAAAAAATCATTCGTCCAAGTCAAAGGCCGTTTCCGCTTTTTGGCCAATCGTGATTACTTTTGGGACTTTCTAGTATGTGAAAAAAAATATAAACCGAAAGATATCGGAAGGGAAACTTGAGGAGCGCGGGTCAGAGCGACCCATTCTGGACCGACTTTGCTAAAAAATAATTCGTTCAACTCAAAGGTCGTATCCTGTTTTTTGGGGAATCGTGGTGACATTTGGGACTCTTTGGTATGTGAAAAAAAATATAAACCGAATGATATCGGAAGGGAAACTTGAGAAGCGGTGGTCAAACCAACCCCATTCTGGACCGACTTTGGTAAAAAGCCTTCGACCAATTCAAAAGTCGTATTCTCTTTTTTGGCGAATCGTGGTGAGTTTTAGAAGTCTTTAGTATGTGAAAAAATAAATAAACCGAAAGATATCGGAAGGGAAACTTGAGGAGCGGTGGTCAGAGCCACCCCATTCTGGACCGACTTTGCTAAAAAACCATTAGTCCAATTCAAAGGTCGTTTCCGCTTTTTGGCTAATGGTGATTACTTTTGGGACTTTCTAATATGTGAAAAAAAATATAAACCGAAAGATATCGGAAGGGAAACGTAAGGACCGGTGGTCAGAGCGAACCCATTCCGGACCGACTTTGCTAAAAAATCATTCGTCCAAGTCAAAGGCCGTTTCCGCTTTTTGGCCAATCGTGATTACTTTTGGGACTTTCTCGTATGTGAAAAAAAAAATAAACCGAAAGATATCGGAAGGGAAACTTGAGGAGCGCGGGTCAGAGCGACCCATTCTGGACCGACTTTGCTAAAAAATAATTCGTTCAACTCAAAGGTCGTATCCTGTTTTTTGGGGAATCGTGGTGATATTTGGGACTCTTAAGTATGTGAAAAAAAATATAAACCGAAAGATATCGGAAGGGAAACTTGAGAAGCGGTGGTCAAATCAACCCCATTCTGGACCGACACTGGTAAAAATCTTTCGTCCAATTCGAAGGTCGTATCCTCTTTTTGGCGAATCGTGGTGACATTTAGGACTCATTAGTATGTGAAAAAAAATATTATCCGAACGATATCGGAAGGGAAACTTGAAGAGCGGTGGTCAGAGCGACCCCATTCTGGACCCACGTTGCTAAAAATCTTTCGTCCAATTCGAAGGTCGTATCCTCTTTTTTGACGAATCGTGATGACTTTTGGGACTATCTAGTATGTAAAAATAAATATAAACCGAAAGATATCGGAAGGGAAACTTAAGGAGCGGTGGTCAGAGCGACCCCATTCTGGTCCGACTTTGCTAAAAAATCATTCGTCCAATTAAAAAGTCGTATCCTGTTTTTATGGCGAATCGTGGTGAGTTCTAGGACTCTTTGGTACGTGAAAGAAAATATAAACCGAAAGATATCGGAAGGGAAACGTAAGGAGCGGTGGTCAGAGCGAACCCATTCTGGACCGACTTTGCTAAAAAATCATTCGTCCAAGTCAAAGGCCGTTTCCGCTTTTTGGCCAATCGTGATTACTTTTGGGACTTTCTAGTATGTGAAAAAAAATATAAACCGAAAGATATCGGAAGGGAAACGTGAGGAGCGCGGGTCAGATCGACCCATTCTGGACCGACTTTGCTAAAAAATAATTCGTTCAACTCAAAGGTCGTATCCTGTTTTTTGGCGAATTGTGGTGACATTTGGGACTCTTTCGTATGTGAAAAAAAATATAAACCGAAAGATATCGGAAGGGAAACTTGAGAAGCGGTGGTCAAACCAACCCCATTCTGGACCGACTTTGGTAAAAAGCCTTCGACCAATTCAAAAGTCGTATTCTCTTTTTTGGCGAATCGTGGTAAGTTTTAGAACTCTTTAGTATGTGAAAAAATAAATAAACCGAAAGATATCGGAAGGGAAACTTGAGGAGCGGTGGTCAGAGCCACCCCATTCTGGACCGACTTTGCTAAAAAACCATTAGTCCAATTCAAAGGTCGTTTCCGCTTTTTGGCTAATGGTGATTACTTTTGGGACTTTCTAATATGTGAAAAAAAATATAAACCGAAAGATATCGGAAGGGAAACGTAAGGAGCGGTGGTCAGAGCGAACCCATTCCGGACCGACTTTGCTAAAAAATCATTCGTCCAAGTCAAAGGCCGTTTCCGCTTTTTGGCCAATCGTCATTACTTTTGGGACTTTCTCGTATGTGAAAAAAAAAATAATCCGAAAGATATCGGAAGGGAAACTTGAGGAGCGCGGGTCAGAGCGATCCCATTCCGGACCGACTTTGGTAAAAATTTGTCGTCCAATTCGAAGGTCGTTTCCGCTTTTTGGCAAATCGTGATTACTTTTGGGATTTTCTAGTATGTGAAAAAAATATATAAACCGAAAGATATCGGGAGGGAAACTTGAGGAGCGCGGGTCAGGGCGACCCCATTCTGGACCGACACTGGTAAAAATCTTTCGTCCAATTCGAAGGTCGTATCCTCTTTTTGGCGAATCGTGGTGACTTTTAGGACTCATTAGTATGTGAAAAAAAATATAATCCGAACGATATCGAAAGGGAACCTTGAAGAGCGGTGGTCAGAGCGACCCCATTCGGGATCGACGTTGCTAAAAATCTTTCGTCCAATTCGAAGGTCGTATCCTCTTTTTTGACGAATCGTGATGACTTTTGGGACTATCTAGTATGTAAAAATTAATATAAACCGAAAGATATCGGAAGGGAAACTTGAGGAGCGGTGGTCAGAGCCACCCCATTCTGGACCGACTTTGCTAAAAAACCATTAGTCCAATTCAAAGGTCGTTTCCGCTTTTTGGCTAATGGTGATTACTTTTGGGACTTTCTAATATGTGAAAAAAAATATAAACCGAAAGATATCGGAAGGCAAACGTAAGGAGCGGTGGTCAGAGCGAACCCATTCCGGACCGACTTTGCTAAAAAATCATTCGTCCAAGTCAAAGGCCGTTTCCGCTTTTTGGCCAATCGTCATTACTTTTGGGACTTTCTCGTATGTGAAAAAAAAAATAAACCGAAAGATATCGGAAGGGAAACTTGAGGAGCGCGGGTCAGAGCGACCCATTCTGGACCGACTTTGCTAAAAAATAATTCGTTTAACTCAAAGGTCGTATCCTGTTTTTTGGGGAATCGTGGTGATATTTGGGACTCTTAAGTATGTGAAAAAAAATATAAACCGAAAGATATCGGAAGGGAAACTTGAGAAGCGGTGGTCAAATCAACCCCATTCTGGACCGACTTTGGTAAAAAGCCTTCGACCAATTCAAAAGTCGTATTCTCATTTTTGACGAATCGTGGTGAGTTTTAGAACTCTTTAGTATGTGAAAAAATAAATAAACCGAGAGATATCGGAAGGGAAACTTGAGGAGCGGTGGTCAGAGCCACCCCATTCTGGACCGACTTTGCTAAAAAACCATTCGTCCAATTCAAAGGTCGTTTCCGCTTTTTGGCTAATGGTGATTACTTTTGGGACTTTCTAATATGTGAACAAAAATATAAACCGAAAGATACCAGAAGGGAAACTTGAGGAGCGGTGGTCGGATCGACCCCAATCTGGACCGACTTTGCTAAAAAATCATTCGTCCAACTCAAAGGTCGTATCCTCTTTTTTTGCGAATCGTGGTGACTTTTAGGACTCTGTAGTATGTGAAAAAAAATATAAACCGAAAGATATCGGAAGGGAAACTTGAGGACCGGTAGTCAGAGCGATCCCATTCCGGACCGACTTTGGTAAAAATTTGTCGTCCAATTCGAAGGTCGTTTCCGCTTTTTGGCAAATCGTGATTACTTTTGGGACTTTCTAGTATGTGAAAAAAAAATATAAACCGAAAGATATCGGGAGGGAAACTTGAGGAGCGCGGGTCAGGGCGACCCCATTCTGGACCGACACTGGTAAAAATCTTTCGTCCAATTCGAAGGTCGTATCCTCTTTTTGGCGAATCGTGGTGACTTTTAGGACTCATTAGTATGTGAAAAAATATATAATCCGAACGATATCGAAAGGGAACCTTGAAGAACGGTGGTCAGAGCGACCCCATTCGGGATCGACGTTGCTAAAAATCTTTCGTCCAATTCGAAGGTCGTATCCTCTTTTTTGACGAATCGTGATGACTTTTGGGACTATCTAGTATGTAAAAATTAATATAAACCGAAAGATATCGGAAGGGAAACTTAAGGAGCGGTGGTCAGAGCGACCCCATTCTGGTCCTACTTTGCTAAAAAATCATTCGTCCAATTAAAAGGTCGTATCCTGTTTTTATGGCGAATCGTGGTGAGTTTTAGGACTCTTTGGTATGTGAAAAAAAATATAAACCGAAAGATATCGGAAGGGAAACTTGAGGAGCGCGGGTCAGAGCGACCCAATCTGGACCGACTTTGCTAAAAAATAATTCGTTCAACGCAAAGGTCGTATCCTGTTTTTTGGGGAATCGTGGTGACATTTGGGACTCTTTGGTATGTGAAAAAAAATATAAACCGAAAGATATCGGAAGGGAAACTTGAGAAGCGGTGGTCAAACCAACCCCATTCTGGACCGACTTTGGTAAAAAGCCTTCGACCAATTCAAAACTCGTATTCTCTTTTTTGGCGATTCGTGGTGAGTTTTAGAAGTCTTTAGTATGTGAAAAAATAAATAAACCGAAAGATATCGGAAGGGAAACTTGAGGAGCGGTGGTCAGAGCCACCCCATTCTGGACCGACTTTGCTAAAAAACCATTAGTCCAATTCAAAGGTCGTTTCCGCTTTTTGGCTAATGGTGATTACTTTTGGGACTTTCTAATATGTGAAAAAAAATATAAACCGAAAGATATCGGAAGGGAAACGTAAGGAGCGGTGGTCAGAGCGAACCCATTCCGGACCGACTTTGCTAAAAAACCATTCGTCCAATTCAAAGGTCGTTTCCGCTTTTTGGCTAATGGTGATTACTTTTGGGACTTTCTAATATGTGAAAAAAAATATAAACCGAAAGATATCGGAAGGGAAACGTAAGGAGCGGTGGTCAGAGCGAACCCATTCTGGACCGAATTTGCTAAAAAATCATTCGTCCAAGTCAAAGGCCGTTTCCGCTTTTTGGCCAATCGTGATTACTTTTGGGACTTTCTAGTATGTGAAAAAAAATATAAACCGAAAGATATCGGAAGGGAAACTTGAGGAGCGCGGGTCAGAGCGACCCATTCTGGACCGACTTTGCTAAAAAATAATTCGTTCAACTCAAAGGTCGTATCCTGTTTTTTGGGGAATCGTGGTGACATTTGGGACTCTTTAGTATGTGAAAAAAAATATAAACCGAAAGATATCGGAAGGGAAACTTGAGAAGCTGTGGTCAAACCAACCCCATTCTGGACCGACTTTGGTAAAAAGCCTTCGACTAATTCAAAAGTCGTATTCTCTTTTTTGACGAATCGTGGTGAGTTTTAGAACTCTTTAGTATGTGAAAAAATAAATAAACCGAAAGATATCGGAAGGGAAACTTGAGGAGCGGTGGTCAGAGCCACCCCATTCTGGACCGACTTTGCTAAAAAACCATTCGTCCAATTCAAAGGTCGTTTCCGGTTTTTGGTTAATGGTGATTACTTTTGGGACTTTCTAATATGTGAAAAAAAATATAAACCGAAAGATACCAGAAGGGAAACTTGAGGAGCGGTGGTCGGATCGACCCCAATCTGGACCGACTTTGCTAAAAAATCATTCGTCCAACTCAAAGGTCGTATCCTCTTTTTTTGCGAATCGTGGTGACTTTTAGGACTCTGTAGTATGTGAAAAAAAATATAAACCGAAAGACATCGGAAGGGAAACTTGAGGACCGGTAGTCAGAGCGATCCCATTCCGGACCGACTTTGGTAAAAATTTGTCGTCCAATTCGAAGGTCGTTTCCGCTTTTTGGCAAATCGTGATTACTTTTGGGACTTTCTAGTATGTGAAAAAAAAATATAAACCGAAAGATATCGGGAGGGAAACTTGAGGAGCGCGGGTCAGGGCGACCCCATTCTGGACCGACACTGGTAAAAATCTTTCGTCCAATTCGAAGGTCGTATCCTGTTTTTTCGCGAATCGTGGTGACTTTTAGGACTCATTAGTATGTGAAAAAAAATATAATCCGAACGATATCGGAAGGGAAACTTGAAGAGCGGTGGTCAGAGCGACCCCATTCTGGACCGACGTTGCTGAAAATCTTTCGTCCAAGTCGAAGGTCGTATCCTCTTTTTTGACGAATCGTGATGACTTTTGGGACTATCTAGTATGTAAAAATAAATATAAACCGAAAGATATCGGAAGGGAAACTTAAGGAGCGGTGGTCAGAGCGACCCCATTCTGGTCCGACTTTGCTAAAAAATCATTCGTCCAATTAAAAGGTCGTATCCTGTTTTTATGGTGAATAGTGGTGAGTTTTAGGACTCTTTGGTACGTGAAAAAAAAAATGAACCGAAAGATATCGGAAGGGAAACGTAAGGAGCGGTGGTCAGAGCGAACCCATTCTGGACCGACTTTGCTAAATAATCATTCGTCCAAGTCAAAGGCCGTTTCCGCTTTTTGGCCAATCGTGATTACTTTTGGGACTTTCTAGTATATGAAAAAAAATATAAACCGAAAGGTATCGGAAGGGAAACTTGAGGAGCGCGGGTCAGAGCAACCCATTCTGGACCGACTTTGCTAAAAAATAATTCGTTCAACTCAAAGGTCGTATCCTGTTTTTTGGGGAATCGTGGTGACATTTGGGACTCATTAGTATGTGAAAAAAAATATAATCCGAACGATATCGAAAGGGAACCTTGAAGAGCGGTGGTCAGAGCGACCCCATTCGGGATCGACGTTGCTAAAAATCTTTCGTCCAATTCGAAGGTCGTATCCTCTTTTTTGACGAATCGTGATGACTTTTGGGACTATCTAGTATGTAAAAATTAATATAAACCGAAAGATATCGGAAGGGAAACTTGAGGAGCGGTGGTCAGAGCCACCCCATTCTGGACCGACTTTGCTAAAAAACCATTAGTCCAATTCAAAGGTCGTTTCCGCTTTTTGGCTAATGGTGATTACTTTTGGGACTTTCTAATATGTGAAAAAAAATATAAACCGAAAGATATCGGAAGGCAAACGTAAGGAGCGGTGGTCAGAGCGAACCCATTCCGGACCGACTTTGCTAAAAAATCATTCGTCCAAGTCAAAGGCCGTTTCCGCTTTTTGGCCAATCGTCATTACTTTTGGGACTTTCTCGTATGTGAAAAAAAAAATAAACCGAAAGATATCGGAAGGGAAACTTGAGGAGCGCGGGTCAGAGCGACCCATTCTGGACCGACTTTGCTAAAAAATAATTCGTTTAACTCAAAGGTCGTATCCTGTTTTTTGGGGAATCGTGGTGATATTTGGGACTCTTAAGTATGTGAAAAAAAATATAAACCGAAAGATATCGGAAGGGAAACTTGAGAAGCGGTGGTCAAATCAACCCCATTCTGGACCGACTTTGGTAAAAAGCCTTCGACCAATTCAAAAGTCGTATTCTCATTTTTGACGAATCGTGGTGAGTTTTAGAACTCTTTAGTATGTGAAAAAATAAATAAACCGAGAGATATCGGAAGGGAAACTTGAGGAGCGGTGGTCAGAGCCACCCCATTCTGGACCGACTTTGCTAAAAAACCATTCGTCCAATTCAAAGGTCGTTTCCGCTTTTTGGCTAATGGTGATTACTTTTGGGACTTTCTAATATGTGAACAAAAATATAAACCGAAAGATACCAGAAGGGAAACTTGAGGAGCGGTGGTCGGATCGACCCCAATCTGGACCGACTTTGCTAAAAAATCATTCGTCCAACTCAAAGGTCGTATCCTCTTTTTTTGCGAATCGTGGTGACTTTTAGGACTCTGTAGTATGTGAAAAAAAATATAAACCGAAAGATATCGGAAGGGAAACTTGAGGACCGGTAGTCAGAGCGATCCCATTCCGGACCGACTTTGGTAAAAATTTGTCGTCCAATTCGAAGGTCGTTTCCGCTTTTTGGCAAATCGTGATTACTTTTGGGACTTTCTAGTATGTGAAAAAAAAATATAAACCGAAAGATATCGGGAGGGAAACTTGAGGAGCGCGGGTCAGGGCGACCCCATTCTGGACCGACACTGGTAAAAATCTTTCGTCCAATTCGAAGGTCGTATCCTCTTTTTGGCGAATCGTGGTGACTTTTAGGACTCATTAGTATGTGAAAAAATATATAATCCGAACGATATCGAAAGGGAACCTTGAAGAGCGGTGGTCATAGCGACCCCATTCGGGATCGACGTTGCTAAAAATCTTTCGTCCAATTCGAAGGTCGTATCCTCTTTTTTGACGAATCGTGATGACTTTTGGGACTATCTAGTATGTAAAAATTAATATAAACCGAAAGATATCGGAAGGGAAACTTAAGGAGCGGTGGTCAGAGCGACCCCATTCTGGTCCGACTTTCCTAAAAAATCATTCGTCCAATTAAAAGGTCGTATCCTGTTTTTATGGCGAATCGTGGTGAGTTTTAGGACTCTTTGGTATGTGAAAAAAAATATAAACCGAAAGATATCGGAAGGGAAACTTGAGGAGCGCGGGTCAGAGCGACCCAATCTGGACCGACTTTGCTAAAAAATAATTCGTTCAACGCAAAGGTCGTATCCTGTTTTTTGGGGAATCGTGGTGACATTTGGGACTCTTTGGTATGTGAAAAAAAATATAAACCGAAAGATATCGGAAGGGAAACTTGAGAAGCGGTGGTCAAACCAACCCCATTCTGGACCGACTTTGGTAAAAAGCCTTCGACCAATTCAAAACTCGTATTCTCTTTTTTGGCGATTCGTGGTGAGTTTTAGAAGTCTTTAGTATGTGAAAAAATAAATAAACCGAAAGATATCGGAAGGGAAACTTGAGGAGCGGTGGTCAGAGCCACCCCATTCTGGACCGACTTTGCTAAAAAACCATTAGTCCAATTCAAAGGTCGTTTCCGCTTTTTGGCTAATGGTGATTACTTTTGGGACTTTCTAATATGTGAAAAAAAATATAAACCGAAAGATATCGGAAGGGAAACGTAAGGAGCGGTGGTCAGAGCGAACCCATTCCGGACCGACTTTGCTAAAAAACCATTCGTCCAATTCAAAGGTCGTTTCCGCTTTTTGGCTAATGGTGATTACTTTTGGGACTTTCTAATATGTGAAAAAAAATATAAACCGAAAGATATCGGAAGGGAAACGTAAGGAGCGGTGGTCAGAGCGAACCCATTCTGGACCGAATTTGCTAAAAAATCATTCGTCCAAGTCAAAGGCCGTTTCCGCTTTTTGGCCAATCGTGATTACTTTTGGGACTTTCTAGTATGTGAAAAAAAATATAAACCGAAAGATATCGGAAGGGAAACTTGAGGAGCGCGGGTCAGAGCGACCCATTCTGGACCGACTTTGCTAAAAAATAATTCGTTCAACTCAAAGGTCGTATCCTGTTTTTTGGGGAATCGTGGTGACATTTGGGACTCTTTAGTATGTGAAAAAAAATATAAACCGAAAGATATCGGAAGGGAAACTTGAGAAGCTGTGGTCAAACCAACCCCATTCTGGACCGACTTTGGTAAAAAGCCTTCGACTAATTCAAAAGTCGTATTCTCTTTTTTGACGAATCGTGGTGAGTTTTAGAACTCTTTAGTATGTGAAAAAATAAATAAACCGAAAGATATCGGAAGGGAAACTTGAGGAGCGGTGGTCAGAGCCACCCCATTCTGGACCGACTTTGCTAAAAAACCATTCGTCCAATTCAAAGGTCGTTTCCGGTTTTTGGTTAATGGTGATTACTTTTGGGACTTTCTAATATGTGAAAAAAAATATAAACCGAAAGATACCAGAAGGGAAACTTGAGGAGCGGTGGTCGGATCGACCCCAATCTGGACCGACTTTGCTAAAAAATCATTCGTCCAACTCAAAGGTCGTATCCTCTTTTTTTGCGAATCGTGGTGACTTTTAGGACTCTGTAGTATGTGAAAAAAAATATAAACCGAAAGACATCGGAAGGGAAACTTGAGGACCGGTAGTCAGAGCGATCCCATTCCGGACCGACTTTGGTAAAAATTTGTCGTCCAATTCGAAGGTCGTTTCCGCTTTTTGGCAAATCGTGATTACTTTTGGGACTTTCTAGTATGTGAAAAAAAAATATAAACCGAAAGATATCGGGAGGGAAACTTGAGGAGCGCGGGTCAGGGCGACCCCATTCTGGACCGACACTGGTAAAAATCTTTCGTCCAATTCGAAGGTCGTATCCTGTTTTTTCGCGAATCGTGGTGACTTTTAGGACTCATTAGTATGTGAAAAAAAATATAATCCGAACGATATCGGAAGGGAAACTTGAAGAGCGGTGGTCAGAGCGACCCCATTCTGGACCGACGTTGCTGAAAATCTTTCGTCCAAGTCGAAGGTCGTATCCTCTTTTTTGACGAATCGTGATGACTTTTGGGACTATCTAGTATGTAAAAATAAATATAAACCGAAAGATATCGGAAGGGAAACTTAAGGAGCGGTGGTCAGAGCGACCCCATTCTGGTCCGACTTTGCTAAAAAATCATTCGTCCAATTAAAAGGTCGTATCCTGTTTTTATGGTGAATAGTGGTGAGTTTTAGGACTCTTTGGTACGTGAAAAAAAAAATGAACCGAAAGATATCGGAAGGGAAACGTAAGGAGCGGTGGTCAGAGCGAACCCATTCTGGACCGACTTTGCTAAATAATCATTCGTCCAAGTCAAAGGCCGTTTCCGCTTTTTGGCCAATCGTGATTACTTTTGGGACTTTCTAGTATATGAAAAAAAATATAAACCGAAAGGTATCGGAAGGGAAACTTGAGGAGCGCGGGTCAGAGCAACCCATTCTGGACCGACTTTGCTAAAAAATAATTCGTTCAACTCAAAGGTCGTATCCTGTTTTTTGGGGAATCGTGGTGACATTTGGGACTCTTTAGTATGTGAAAAAAAATATAAACCGAAAGATATCGGAAGGGAAACTTGAGAAGCGGTGGTCAAACCAACCCCATTCTGGACCGACTTTGGTAAAAAGCCTTCGACCAATTCAAAAGTCGTATTCTCTTTTTTGGCGAATCGTGGTGAGTTTTAGAACTCTTTAGTATGTGAAAAAATAAATAAACCGAAAGATATCGGAAGGGAAACTTGAGGAGCGGTGGTCAGAGCCACCCCATTCTGGACCGACTTTGCTAAAAAACCATTCGTCCAATTCAAAGGTCGTTTCCGCTTTATGGCTAATGGTGATTACTTTTGAGACTTTCTAATATGTGAAAAAAAATATAAACCGAAAGATACCAGAAGGGAAACTTGAGGAGCGGTGGTCGGATCGGCCCAATCTGGACCGACTTTGCTAAAAAATCATTCGTCCAACACAAAGGTCGTATCCTCTTTTTTTGCGAATCGTGGTGACTTTTAGGACTCTTTCGTATGTGAAAAAATATATAAACGGAAAGATATCGGAAGGGATACTTGAGGAGCGGTAGTCAGAGCGATCCCATTCCGGACCGACGCTAGTAAAAATCTTTCGTCCAATTCGAAGGTCGTTTCCGCTTTTTGGCAAATCGTGATTAATTTTGGGACTTTTTAGTATGTGAAAAAATATATAAACCGAAAGATATCGGAAGGGAAACTTGAGGAGCGGTGGTCAGAGCGACCTAATTCCGGACCGACACTAGTAAAAATCTTTCGTTCAAACGAAGGTCGTATCCTCTTTTTTAACGAATCGCGATGACTTTTAGGACACTCTAATATGTAAAACAAAATATAATCCGAAAGATATCGGACGGGAAACTTGAGGTGCGGTGGTCAGAGCGACCGCAATCAGCACGGACGCTGGTAAAAATCTTTAGTCCAATTCGAAGGTCGTATCCTGTTTTTTGACGAATCTTGGTGACTTTTAGGACTCTGTAGTATGTGAAAAAAAATATAAACCGAAAGATATCGGAACGGAAACTTGAGGACCGGTAGTCAGAGCCATCCCATTCCGGACCGACTTTGGTAAAAATGTGTGGTCCAATTCGAAGGTCGTTTCCGCTTTTTGGCAAATCGTGATTACTTTTGGGACTATTTAGTATGTAAAAATAAATATAAACCGAAAGATATCGGAAGGGAAACTTGAGGAGCGGTGGTCAGAGCGACCCCATTCTGGTCCGACTTTGCTAAAAAATATTTCGTTCAACTCAAAGGTCGTATCCTGTTTTTTGGGGAATCGTGGTGACATTTGGGACTCTTTAGTGTGTGAAAAAAAATATAAACCGAAAGATATCGGAAGGGAAACTTGAGAAGCGGTGGTCAAACCAACCCCATTCTGGACCGACTTTGGTAAAAAGCCTTCGACCAATTCAAAAGTCGTATTCTCTTTTTTGGCGAATCGTGGTGAGTTTAAGAACTCTTTAGTATGTGAAAAAATAAATAAACCGCAAGATATCGGAAGGGAAACTTGAGGAGCGGTGGTCAGAGCCACCCCATTCTGGACCGACTTTGCTAAAAAACCATTCGTCCAATTCAAAGGTCGTTTCCGCTTTTTGGCTAATGGTTATTACTTATGGGACTTTCTAATATGTGAAAAAAAATATAAACTGAAAGATATCGGAAGGGAAACGTAAGGAGCGGTGGACAGAGCGAACCCATTCTGGACCGACTTTGCTAAAAAATCATTCGTCCAAGTCAAAGGCCGTTTCCGCTTTTTGGCCAATCGTGATTACTTTTGGGACTTTCTAGTATGTGAAAAAAAATATAAACCGAAAGATATCGGAAGGGAAACTTGAGGAGCGCGGGTCAGATCGACCCATTCTGGACCGACTTTGCTAAAAAACAATTCGTTCAACTCAAAGGTCGTATCCTGTTTTTTGGGGAATCGTGGTGACATTTGGGACTCTTTAGTATGTGAAAAAAAATATAAACCGAAAGATATCGGAAGGGAAACTTGAGAAGCGGTGGTCAAACCAACCCCATTCTGGACCGACTTTGGTAAAAAGCCTTCGACCAATTCAAAAGTCGTATTCTCTTTTTTGACGAATCGTGGTGAGTTTTAGAACTCTTTAGTATGTGAAAAAATTAATAAACCGAAAGATATCGGAAGGGAAACTTGAGGAGCGGTGGTCGGATCGACCCCAATCTGGACCGACTTTGCTAAAAAATCATTCGTCCAACTCAAAGGTCGTATCCTCTTTTTTTGCGAATCGTGGTTACTTTTAGGACTCTGTAGTATGTGAAAAAAAATATAAACCGAAAGATATCGGAAGGGAAACTTGAGGACCGGTAGTCAGAGCGATCCCATTCCGGACCGAATTTGGTAAAAATTTGTCGTCCAATTCGAAGGTCGTTTCCGCTTTTTGGCAAATCGTGATTACTTTCGGGACTGTCTAGTATGTGAAAAATAATATAAACCGAAAGATATCGGAAGGGAAACTTGAGGAGCGCGGATCAGAGCGACCCCATTCTGGTCCGACTTTGCTAAAAAATCATTCGTCCAATTAAAAGGTCGTATCCTCTTTTTATGGCGAATCGTGGTGAGTTTTAGGACTCTTTGGTACGTGAAAAAAAATATAAACCGAAAGATATCGGAAGAGAAACTTGAGGAGCGGTGGTCAGAGCGACCCCATTCTGGACCGACTTTGCTAAAAAATCATTCGTCCAAGTCAAAGGCCGTTTCCGCTTTTTGGCCAATCGTAATTACTTTTGGGACTTTCTAGTATGTGAAAAAAAATATAAGCCGAAAGATATCGGAAGGGAAACTTGAGGAGCGGTGGGCGGATCGACCCCATTCTGGACCAACGCTGGTAAAAATCTGACGTCCAATTCGAAGGGCGTATCCTCTTTTTTGGCGAATCGTGGTGACTTTTACCACCAGAACAATTCAAAAGTCGTATTCTCTTTTTTGACGAATCGTGGTGAGTTTTAGAACTCTTTAGTATGTGAAAAAATTAATAAACCGAAAGATATCGGAAGGGAAACTTGAGGAGCGGTGGTCGGATCGACCCCAATCTGGACCGACTTTGCTAAAAAATCATTCGTCCAACTCAAAGATCGTATCCTCTTTTTTTGCGAATCGTGGTTACTTTTAGGACTCTGTAGTATGTGAAAAAAAATATAAACCGAAAGATATCGGAAGGGAAACTTGAGGACCGGTAGTCAGAGCGATCCCATTCCGGACCGAATTTGGTAAAAATGATTCGTCCAACTCAAAGGTCGTATCCTCTTTTTTCGCGAATCGTGGTGACTTTTAGGACTCTTTAGTATGTGAAAAAATATATAAACGGAAAGATATCGGAAGGGAAACTTGAGCAGCGGTAGTCAGAGCGATCCCATTCCGGACCGACTCTAGTAAAAATCTTTGGTCCAATTCGAAGGTCGTGACCTCTTTTTTGACGTATCGTGAGGAATTTTAGGACTTTCTGGTATGTTAAAAAAATATAAACCGAAAGATATCGGACAGGATACTTGAGGAGCGGTGGTCAGAGCGACCCCATTCTGGACCGATCTTGCTAAAAAATCTTTCGTCCAATTCGAAGGTCGTGTCCTCTTTTTTGACAAATCGTGGTGACTTTTAGGACTCTCTAGTATGTGAAAAAAAAATACACGGAAAGATATAGGAAGGGAAACTTGAGTACCGGTGGTCAGAATGACCCTATTCTGGACCGACTTTGCTAAAAAATCTTTCGTCCAATTCGAAGGTCGTTTCCGCTTTTTGGCAAATCGTGATTACTTTTGGGACTTTCTAGTATGTGAAAAAATATATAAACGGAAAGATATCGGAAGGGAAACTTGAGGAGCGGTAGTCAGAGCGATTCCATTCCGGACCGACGCTAGTAAAAATCATTCGTTCAAACGAAGGTCGTATCCTCTTTTTTAACGAATCGTGATGACTTTTAGGACACTCTAATATGTAAAAAAAAATAAAAACCGAAAGATATCGGAAGGGAAACTTGAGGAGCGGTGGTCAGAGCGACCCCAATCTGGACGGACACTGGTAAAAATCTTTCGTCCAATTCGAAGGTCGTATCCTGTTTTTTGACGAATCGTGGTGACTTTTAGGACTCTGTAGTATGTGAAAAAAAATATAAACCGAAAGATATCGGAAGGGAAACTTGAGGACCGGTAGTCAGAGCGATCCCATTCCGGACCGAATTTGGTAAAAATTTGTCGTCCAATTCGAAGGTCGTTTCCGCTTTTTGGCAAATCGTGATTACGTTCGGGACTTTCTAGTATGTGAAAAATAATATAAACCGAAAGATATCGGAAGGGAAACTTCAGGAGCGCGGATCAGAGCGACCCCATTCTGGTCCGACTTTGCTAAAAAATCATTCGTCCAATTGAAACGTCGCATCCTCTTTTTATGGCGAATCGTGGTGAGTTTTAGGACTCTTTGGTACGTGAAAAAAAATAAGAACCGAAAGATATCGGAAGGGAAACTTGAGGAGCGGTGGTCAGAGCGACCCCATTCTGGACCGACTTTGCTAAAAAATCATTCGTCCAAGTCAAAGGCCGTTTCCGCTTTTTGGCCAATCGTGATTACTTTTGGGACTTTCTAGTATGTGAAAAAAAATATAAGCCGAAAGATACCGGAAGGGAAACTTGAGGAGCGGTGGGCGGATCGACCCCATTCTGGACCGACGCTGGTAAAAATCTGACATCCAATTCGAAGGTCGTATCCTCTTTTTTCGCGAATCGTGGTGACGTTTAGGACTTCTTAGTATGTGAAAAAATATATAAACGGAAAGATATCGGAAGGGAAACTTGAGGAGCGCGGGTCAGAGCGACCCATTCTGGACCGACTTTGCTAAAAAACAATTCGTTCAACTCAAAGGTCGTATCCTGTTTTTTGGGGAATCGTGGTGACATTTGGGACTCTTTAGTATGTGAAAAAAAATATAAACCGAAAGATATCGGAAGGGAAACTTGAGAAGCGGTGGTCAAACCAACCCCATTCTGGACCGACTTTGGTAAAAAGCCTTCGACCAATTCAAAAGTCGTATTCTCTTTTTTGACGAATCGTGGTGAGTTTTAGAACTCTTTAGTATGTGAAAAAATTAATAAACCGAAAGATATCGGAAGGGAAACTTGAGGAGCGGTGGTCGGATCGACCCCAATCTGGACCGACTTTGCTAAAAAATCATTCGTCCAACTCAAAGGTCGTATCCTCTTTTTTTGCGAATCGTGGTTACTTTTAGGACTCTGTAGTATGTGAAAAAAAATATAAACCGAAAGATATCGGAAGGGAAACTTGAGGACCGGTAGTCAGAGCGATCCCATTCCGGACCGAATTTGGTAAAAATTTGTCGTCCAATTCGAAGGTCGTTTCCGCTTTTTGGCAAATCGTGATTACTTTCGGGACTGTCTAGTATGTGAAAAATAATATAAACCGAAAGATATCGGAAGGGAAACTTGAGGAGCGCGGATCAGAGCGACCCCATTCTGGTCCGACTTTGCTAAAAAATCATTCGTCCAATTAAAAGGTCGTATCCTCTTTTTATGGCGAATCGTGGTGAGTTTTAGGACTCTTTGGTACGTGAAAAAAAATATAAACCGAAAGATATCGGAAGAGAAACTTGAGGAGCGGTGGTCAGAGCGACCCCATTCTGGACCGACTTTGCTAAAAAATCATTCGTCCAAGTCAAAGGCCGTTTCCGCTTTTTGGCCAATCGTAATTACTTTTGGGACTTTCTAGTATGTGAAAAAAAATATAAGCCGAAAGATATCGGAAGGGAAACTTGAGGAGCGGTGGGCGGATCGACCCCATTCTGGACCAACGCTGGTAAAAATCTGACGTCCAATTCGAAGGTCGTATCCTCTTTTTTGGCGAATCGTGGTGACTTTTACCACCAGAACAATTCAAAAGTCGTATTCTCTTTTTTGACGAATCGTGGTGAGTTTTAGAACTCTTTAGTATGTGAAAAAATTAATAAACCGAAAGATATCGGAAGGGAAACTTGAGGAGCGGTGGTCGGATCGACCCCAATCTGGACCGACTTTGCTAAAAAATCATTCGTCCAACTCAAAGATCGTATCCTCTTTTTTTGCGAATCGTGGTTACTTTTAGGACTCTGTAGTATGTGAAAAAAAATATAAACCGAAAGATATCGGAAGGGAAACTTGAGGACCGGTAGTCAGAGCGATCCCATTCCGGACCGAATTTGGTAAAAATGATTCGTCCAACTCAAAGGTCGTATCCTCTTTTTTCGCGAATCGTGGTGACTTTTAGGACTCTTTAGTATGTGAAAAAATATATAAACGGAAAGATATCGGAAGGGAAACTTGAGCAGCGGTAGTCAGAGCGATCCCATTCCGGACCGACTCTAGTAAAAATCTTTGGTCCAATTCGAAGGTCGTGACCTCTTTTTTGACGTATCGTGAGGAATTTTAGGACTTTCTGGTATGTTAAAAAAATATAAACCGAAAGATATCGGACAGGATACTTGAGGAGCGGTGGTCAGAGCGACCCCATTCTGGACCGATCTTGCTAAAAAATCTTTCGTCCAATTCGAAGGTCGTGTCCTCTTTTTTGACAAATCGTGGTGACTTTTAGGACTCTCTAGTATGTGAAAAAAAAATACACGGAAAGATATAGGAAGGGAAACTTGAGTACCGGTGGTCAGAATGACCCTATTCTGGACCGACTTTGCTAAAAAATCTTTCGTCCAATTCGAAGGTCGTTTCCGCTTTTTGGCAAATCGTGATTACTTTTGGGACTTTCTAGTATGTGAAAAAATATATAAACGGAAAGATATCGGAAGGGAAACTTGAGGAGCGGTAGTCAGAGCGATTCCATTCCGGACCGACGCTAGTAAAAATCATTCGTTCAAACGAAGGTCGTATCCTCTTTTTTAACGAATCGTGATGACTTTTAGGACACTCTAATATGTAAAAAAAAATAAAAACCGAAAGATATCGGAAGGGAAACTTGAGGAGCGGTGGTCAGAGCGACCCCAATCTGGACGGACACTGGTAAAAATCTTTCGTCCAATTCGAAGGTCGTATCCTGTTTTTTGACGAATCGTGGTGACTTTTAGGACTCTGTAGTATGTGAAAAAAAATATAAACCGAAAGATATCGGAAGGGAAACTTGAGGACCGGTAGTCAGAGCGATCCCATTCCGGACCGAATTTGGTAAAAATTTGTCGTCCAATTCGAAGGTCGTTTCCGCTTTTTGGCAAATCGTGATTACGTTCGGGACTTTCTAGTATGTGAAAAATAATATAAACCGAAAGATAGCGGAAGGGAAACTTCAGGAGCGCGGATCAGAGCGACCCCATTCTGGTCCGACTTTGCTAAAAAATCATTCGTCCAATTGAAACGTCGCATCCTCTTTTTATGGCGAATCGTGGTGAGTTTTAGGACTCTTTGGTACGTGAAAAAAAATAAGAACCGAAAGATATCGGAAGGGAAACTTGAGGAGCGGTGGTCAGAGCGACCCCATTCTGGACCGACTTTGCTAAAAAATCATTCGTCCAAGTCAAAGGCCGTTTCCGCTTTTTGGCCAATCGTGATTACTTTTGGGACTTTCTAGTATGTGAAAAAAAATATAAGCCGAAAGATACCGGAAGGGAAACTTGAGGAGCGGTGGGCGGATCGACCCCATTCTGGACCGACGCTGGTAAAAATCTGACATCCAATTCGAAGGTCGTATCCTCTTTTTTCGCGAATCGTGGTGACGTTTAGGACTTCTTAGTATGTGAAAAAATATATAAACGGAAAGATATCGGAAGGGAAACTTGAGGAGCGCGGGTCAGAGCGACCCATTCTGGACCGACTTTGCTAAAAAACAATTCGTTCAACTCAAAGGTCGTATCCTGTTTTTTGGGGAATCGTGGTGACATTTGGGACTCTTTAGTATGTGAAAAAAAATATAAACCGAAAGATATCGGAAGGGAAACTTGAGAAGCGGTGGTCAAACCAACCCCATTCTGGACCGACTTTGGTAAAAAGCCTTCGACCAATTCAAAAGTCGTATTCTCTTTTTTGACGAATCGTGGTGAGTTTTAGAACTCTTTAGTATGTGAAAAAATTAATAAACCGAAAGATATCGGAAGGGAAACTTGAGGAGCGGTGGTCGGATCGACCCCAATCTGGACCGACTTTGCTAAAAAATCATTCGTCCAACTCAAAGGTCGTATCCTCTTTTTTTGCGAATCGTGGTTACTTTTAGGACTCTGTAGTATGTGAAAAAATATATAAACCGAAAGATATCGGAAGGGAAACTTGAGGACCGGTAGTCAGAGCGATCCCATTCCGGACCGAATTTGGTAAAAATTTGTCGTCCAATTCGAAGGTCGTTTCCGCTTTTTGGCAAATCGTGATTACTTTCGGGACTGTCTAGTATGTGAAAAATAATATAAACCGAAAGATATCGGAAGGGAAACTTGAGGAGCGCGGATCAGAGCGACCCCATTCTGGTCCGACTTTGCTAAAAAATCATTCGTCCAATTAAAAGGTCGTATCCTCTTTTTATGGCGAATCGTGGTGAGTTTTAGGACTCTTTGGTACGTGAAAAAAAATATAAACCGAAAGATATCGGAAGAGAAACTTGAGGAGCGGTGGTCAGAGCGACCCCATTCTGGACCGACTTTGCTAAAAAATCATTCGTCCAAGTCAAAGGCCGTTTCCGCTTTTTGGCCAATCGTAATTACTTTTGGGACTTTCTAGTATGTGAAAAAAAGTATAAGCCGAAAGATATCGGAAGGGAAACTTGAGGAGCGGTGGGCGGATCGACCCCATTCTGGACCAACGCTGGTAAAAATCTGACGTCCAATTCGAAGGTCGTATCCTCTTTTTTGGCGAATCGTGGTGACTTTTAGGACTCTTTAGCATGTGAAAAAATATATAAACCAACAGATATTGGAAGGGAAACTTTAAGAGCGGTCGTCGGAGCAACCCCATTCTGGACCGACTTGGCTAAAAAATCATTCGTCCAACTCAAAGGTCGTATCCTCTTTTTTCGCGAATCGTGGTGACTTTTAAGACTTCTTAGTATGTGAAAAAATATATAAACGGAAAGATATCGGAAGGGAAACTTGAGGACCCGTAGTCAGAGCGATCCCATTCCGGACCGACTTTGGTAAAAATTTGTCGTCAAATTCGAAGGTCGTTTCCGCTTTTTGGCAAATCGTGATTACTTTCAGGACTTTCTAGTATGTGAAAAAAAAATATAAACCGAAAGATATCGGGAGGGAAACTTGAGGAGCGCGGGTCAGAGCGACCCCATTCTGGACCGACTCTGCTAAACATCTTTCGTACAATTCGACGGTCGTATGCTCTTTTTTGACGAATATTAATGACTTTGAGGACACTGTAGTATGTATAAAAATATAAATCGAAAGATATCGGAAGCGAAACTTGAGGAGCGGTGGACAGAACGACCCCATTCTGGACCGACTTTGCTAAAAAATCATTCGTCCAATTAAAATGTCGTATCCTTTTTTATGGCGAATCGTGGTGACTTTTAGGAATCTTTAGTATGTGAAAAAAAATATAAACCTAAAGATATTCGAAGGGAAACTTGAGGAGCGCGGGTCAGAGCGACCCCATTCTGGACCGACTCTGCTAAAAATCTTTCGTACAATTCGACGGTCGTATGCTCTTTTTTGACGAATATTAATGACTTTAAGGACACTGTAGTATGTAAAAAAATATAAATCGAAAGATATCGGAAGCGAAACTTGAGGAGCGGTGGTCATATCGACCCCATTCTCGACCGACTTTGCTAAAAAATCATTCGTCCAATTCAAAGGTCGTATCCTCTTTTTATGGCGAATTGTGGTGAGTTTTAGGACTCTTTGGTACGTGAAAAAAAATATAAACCGAAAGATATCGGAAGGGAAACTTAAGGAGCGGTGGTCAGAGCGAACCCATTCTGGACCGACTTTGCTAAAAAATCATTCGTCCAATTCAAAGGTCGTTGCCGCTTTTTGGCTAATCGTGATTACTTTTGGGACTTTCTAGTATGTGAAAAAAAATATAAACCGAAAGATAACGGAAGGGAAACTTGAGCAGCGGTGGTCGGATAGACACCATTCTGGACCGACGCTGGTAAAAATCCTACGTCCAGTTCGAAGTTCGTATCCTCTTTTTTGGCGAATCGTGGTGACTTTTAGGACTCTTTAGTATGTGAAAAATATATAAACCCAAAGATATTGGCAGGAAAACTTGAGGAGCGATGGTCAGAGCCACCCCATTCTGAACCGACTTTGCTAAAAAATCATTCGTCCAATTCAATGGTCATTTCCGCTTTTTGGCTAATCGTGATTACTTTTGGGAATTTCTAGTATGTGAAAAAAAATATAAACCGAAAGTTACCTGAAGGGAAACGTGAGGAGCGGTGGTCGGATCGACCCCATTCTGGACCGACTCTGGTAAAAATCTTTCGACCAATTCGAAGGTTGTATCCTCTTTTTTGGCGAATCGTGATGACTTTTAGTACTCTTTAGTATGTGAAAAAAAATATAAACCAAAAGATATTGGAAGGGTAACTTGAAGAGCGGTGGTCGGAGCGACCCCATTCTGGACCGACTTTGCTAAAAAATCATTCGTCCAACTCAAACGTCGTATCCTCTTTTTTCGCGAATCGTGGTGACTTTTAGGACTCTTTAGTATGTGGAAAATATACAAACCAAAAAATATTGGAAGGGAGACTTGAAGAGCGGTCGTCGGAGCGAGCCCATTCTGGACCGACTTTGCTAAAAAATCATTCGTCCAACTCAAAGGTCGTATCCTCTTTTTTCGCTAATGGTGGTGACTTTTAGGACTCTTTAGTATGTGAAAAAATATATAAACCAAAAGATATTGGAAGGGAAACTTGAAGAGCGGTCGTCGGAGCGAGCCCATTCTGGACCGACTTTGCTAAAAAATCATTCGTCCAATTCAAAGGTCGTTTCCGCTTTGTGGCCAATCGTGATTACTTTTGGAACTTTCTAGTATGTGACAAAAAATATAAACTTAAAGATACCGGAAGGGAAACTTGAGGAGCGGTGGTCGGAACGACCCCATTCTGGACCGACGCTGGTAAAAATCATACGTCCAATCCGAAGCTCGTATACTCTTTTTTGGCGAATCGTGGTGACTTTTAGGATTCTTTAGTATGTGAAAAAATATATAAACCAAAAAATATTGGAAGGGAGACTTGAAGAGCGGTCGTCGGAGCGAGCCCATTCTGGACCGACTTTGCTAAAAAATGATTCGTCCAACTCAAAGGTCGTATCCTCTTTTTTCGCGAATCGTGGTGACTTTTAGGACTCTTTAGTATGTGAAAAAATATATAAACGGAAAGATATCGGAAGGGAAACTTGAGCAGCGGTAGTCAGAGCGATCCCATTCCGGACCGACTCTAGTAAAAATCTTTGGTCCAATTCGAAGGTCGTGACCTCTTTTTTGACGTATCGTGAGGAATTTTAGGACTTTCTGGTATGTTAAAAAAATATAAACCGAAAGATATCGGACAGGATACTTGAGGAGCGGTGGTCAGAGCGACCCCATTCTGGACCGATCTTGCTAAAAAATCTTTCGTCCAATTCGAAGGTCGTGTCCTCTTTTTTGACAAATCGTGGTGACTTTTAGGACTCTCTAGTATGTGAAAAAAAAATACACGGAAAGATATAGGAAGGGAAACTTGAGTACCGGTGGTCAGAATGACCCTATTCTGGACCGACTTTGCTAAAAAATCTTTCGTCCAATTCGAAGGTCGTTTCCGCTTTTTGGCAAATCGGGATTACTTTTGGGACTTTCTAGTATGTGAAAAAATATATAAACCGAAAGATTTCGGAAGGGAAACTTGAGGAGCGTGGGTCAGAGCGACCCCATTCTGGACCGACTTTGCTAAAAAATCTTTCGTCCAATTCGAAGGTCGTTTCCGCTTTTTGGCAAATCGTGATTACTTTTGGGACTTTCTAGTATGTGAAAAAATATATAAACCGAAAGATTTCGGAAAGGAAACTTGATGAGCGTGAGTCAGAGCGACCCCATTCTGGACC
Source organism: Oxytorus armatus (assembly GCA_958009045.1). Classification (NCBI taxonomy): domain Eukaryota; kingdom Metazoa; phylum Arthropoda; class Insecta; order Hymenoptera; family Ichneumonidae; genus Oxytorus; species Oxytorus armatus. The sequence goes on along the minus strand of OY253745.1, from coordinate 29,227,804 downwards.
GACTTTGCTAAAAAATTATTCGTGTAATTCAAAGGTCGTATCCTCTTGTTGGCGAATCGGGGTGAGTTTTAGGACTCTTTAGTATGTGAAAAAATATATAAACCAAAAGATATTGGAAGGGAAAATTGAAGAACGGTCGTCGGAGCGAGCCCATTCCGGACGGACTTTGCTAAAAAATCATTCGTCCAACTCAAAGGTCGTATCCTCTTTTTTCGCGAATCGTTGTGACTTTTAGGACTCCCTAGTATGTGAAAAAAAAATACACGGAAAGATATAGGAAGGGAAACTTGAGGAGCGGTGGTCAGAATTACCCCATTCTGGACCGACTTTGCTAAAAAATCTTTCGTCCAATTCGAAGGTCGTTTCCGCTTTTTGGCAAATCGGGATTACTTTTGGGACTTTCTAGTATGTGAAAAAATATATAAACCGAAAGATTTCGGAAGGGAAACTTGAGGAGCGTGGGTCAGATCGACCCCATTCTGGACCGACTTTGCTAAAAAATCTTTCGTCCAATTCGAAGGTCGTTTCCGCTTTTTGGCAAATCGTGATTACTTTTGGGACTTTCTAGTATGTGAAAAAATATATAAACGGAAAGATATCGGAAGGGAAACTTGAGGAGCGGTAGTCAGAGCGATTCCATTCCGGACCGACGCTAGTAAAAATCATTCGTTCAAACGAAGGTCGTATCCTCTTTTTTAACGAATCGTGATGACTTTTAGGACACTCTAATATGTAAAAAAAAATAAAAACCGAAAGATATCGGAAGGGAAACTTGAGGAGCGGTGGTCAGAGCGACCCCAATCTGGACGGACACTGGTAAAAATCTTTCGTCCAATTCGAAGGTCGTATCCTGTTTTTTGACGAATCGTGGTGACTTTTAGGACTCTGTAGTATGTGAAAAAAAATATAAACCGAAAGATATCGGAAGGGAAACTTGAGGACCGGTAGTCAGAGCGATCCCATTCCGGACCGAATTTGGTAAAAATTTGTCGTCCAATTCGAAGGTCGTTTCCGCTTTTTGGCAAATCGTGATTACGTTCGGGACTTTCTAGTATGTGAAAAATAATATAAACCGAAAGATATCGGAAGGGAAACTTCAGGAGCGCGGATCAGAGCGACCCCATTCTGGTCCGACTTTGCTAAAAAATCATTCGTCCAATTAAAACGTCGCATCCTCTTTTTATGGCGAATCGTGGTGAGTTTTAGGACTCTTTGGTACGTGAAAAAAAATAAGAACCGAAAGATATCGGAAGGGAAACTTGAGGAGCGGTGGTCAGAGCGACCCCATTCTGGACCGACTTTGCTAAAAAATCATTCGTCCAAGTCAAAGGCCGTTTCCGCTTTTTGGCCAATCGTGATTACTTTTGGGACTTTCTAGTATGTGAAAAAAAATATAAGCCGAAAGATACCGGAAGGGAAACTTGAGGAGCGGTGGGCGGATCGACCCCATTCTGGACCGACGCTGGTAAAAATCTGACATCCAATTCGAAGGTCGTATCCTCTTTTTTCGCGAATCGTGGTGACGTTTAGGACTTCTTAGTATGTGAAAAAATATATAAACGGAAAGATATCGGAAGGGAAACTTGAGGAGCGCGGGTCAGAGCGACCCATTCTGGACCGACTTTGCTAAAAAACAATTCGTTCAACTCAAAGGTCGTATCCTGTTTTTTGGGGAATCGTGGTGACATTTGGGACTCTTTAGTATGTGAAAAAAAATATAAACCGAAAGATATCGGAAGGGAAACTTGAGAAGCGGTGGTCAAACCAACCCCATTCTGGACCGACTTTGGTAAAAAGCCTTCGACCAATTCAAAAGTCGTATTCTCTTTTTTGACGAATCGTGGTGAGTTTTAGAACTCTTTAGTATGTGAAAAAATTAATAAACCGAAAGATATCGGAAGGGAAACTTGAGGAGCGGTGGTCGGATCGACCCCAATCTGGACCGACTTTGCTAAAAAATCATTCGTCCAACTCAAAGGTCGTATCCTCTTTTTTTGCGAATCGTGGTTACTTTTAGGACTCTGTAGTATGTGAAAAAATATATAAACCGAAAGATATCGGAAGGGAAACTTGAGGACCGGTAGTCAGAGCGATCCCATTCCGGACCGAATTTGGTAAAAATTTGTCGTCCAATTCGAAGGTCGTTTCCGCTTTTTGGCAAATCGTGATTACTTTCGGGACTGTCTAGTATGTGAAAAATAATATAAACCGAAAGATATCGGAAGGGAAACTTGAGGAGCGCGGATCAGAGCGACCCCATTCTGGTCCGACTTTGCTAAAAAATCATTCGTCCAATTAAAAGGTCGTATCCTCTTTTTATGGCGAATCGTGGTGAGTTTTAGGACTCTTTGGTACGTGAAAAAAAATATAAACCGAAAGATATCGGAAGAGAAACTTGAGGAGCGGTGGTCAGAGCGACCCCATTCTGGACCGACTTTGCTAAAAAATCATTCGTCCAAGTCAAAGGCCGTTTCCGCTTTTTGGCCAATCGTAATTACTTTTGGGACTTTCTAGTATGTGAAAAAAAGTATAAGCCGAAAGATATCGGAAGGGAAACTTGAGGAGCGGTGGGCGGATCGACCCCATTCTGGACCAACGCTGGTAAAAATCTGACGTCCAATTCGAAGGTCGTATCCTCTTTTTTGGCGAATCGTGGTGACTTTTAGGACTCTTTAGCATGTGAAAAAATATATAAACCAACAGATATTGGAAGGGAAACTTTAAGAGCGGTCGTCGGAGCAACCCCATTCTGGACCGACTTGGCTAAAAAATCATTCGTCCAACTCAAAGGTCGTATCCTCTTTTTTCGCGAATCGTGGTGACTTTTAAGACTTCTTAGTATGTGAAAAAATATATAAACGGAAAGATATCGGAAGGGAAACTTGAGGACCCGTAGTCAGAGCGATCCCATTCCGGACCGACTTTGGTAAAAATTTGTCGTCAAATTCGAAGGTCGTTTCCGCTTTTTGGCAAATCGTGATTACTTTCAGGACTTTCTAGTATGTGAAAAAAAAATATAAACCGAAAGATATCGGGAGGGAAACTTGAGGAGCGCGGGTCAGAGCGACCCCATTCTGGACCGACTCTGCTAAACATCTTTCGTACAATTCGACGGTCGTATGCTCTTTTTTGACGAATATTAATGACTTTGAGGACACTGTAGTATGTATAAAAATATAAATCGAAAGATATCGGAAGCGAAACTTGAGGAGCGGTGGACAGAACGACCCCATTCTGGACCGACTTTGCTAAAAAATCATTCGTCCAATTAAAATGTCGTATCCTTTTTTATGGCGAATCGTGGTGACTTTTAGGAATCTTTAGTATGTGAAAAAAAATATAAACCTAAAGATATTCGAAGGGAAACTTGAGGAGCGCGGGTCAGAGCGACCCCATTCTGGACCGACTCTGCTAAAAATCTTTCGTACAATTCGACGGTCGTATGCTCTTTTTTGACGAATATTAATGACTTTAAGGACACTGTAGTATGTAAAAAAATATAAATCGAAAGATATCGGAAGCGAAACTTGAGGAGCGGTGGTCATATCGACCCCATTCTCGACCGACTTTGCTAAAAAATCATTCGTCCAATTCAAAGGTCGTATCCTCTTTTTATGGCGAATTGTGGTGAGTTTTAGGACTCTTTGGTACGTGAAAAAAAATATAAACCGAAAGATATCGGAAGGGAAACTTAAGGAGCGGTGGTCAGAGCGAACCCATTCTGGACCGACTTTGCTAAAAAATCATTCGTCCAATTCAAAGGTCGTTGCCGCTTTTTGGCTAATCGTGATTACTTTTGGGACTTTCTAGTATGTGAAAAAAAATATAAACCGAAAGATAACGGAAGGGAAACTTGAGCAGCGGTGGTCGGATAGACACCATTCTGGACCGACGCTGGTAAAAATCCTACGTCCAGTTCGAAGTTCGTATCCTCTTTTTTGGCGAATCGTGGTGACTTTTAGGACTCTTTAGTATGTGAAAAATATATAAACCCAAAGATATTGGCAGGAAAACTTGAGGAGCGATGGTCAGAGCCACCCCATTCTGAACCGACTTTGCTAAAAAATCATTCGTCCAATTCAATGGTCATTTCCGCTTTTTGGCTAATCGTGATTACTTTTGGGAATTTCTAGTATGTGAAAAAAAATATAAACCGAAAGTTACCTGAAGGGAAACGTGAGGAGCGGTGGTCGGATCGACCCCATTCTGGACCGACTCTGGTAAAAATCTTTCGACCAATTCGAAGGTCGTATCCTCTTTTTTGGCGAATCGTGATGACTTTTAGTACTCTTTAGTATGTGAAAAAAAATATAAACCAAAAGATATTGGAAGGGTAACTTGAAGAGCGGTGGTCGGAGCGACCCCATTCTGGACCGACTTTGCTAAAAAATCATTCGTCCAACTCAAACGTCGTATCCTCTTTTTTCGCGAATCGTGGTGACTTTTAGGACTCTTTAGTATGTGGAAAATATACAAACCAAAAAATATTGGAAGGGAGACTTGAAGAGCGGTCGTCGGAGCGAGCCCATTCTGGACCGACTTTGCTAAAAAATCATTCGTCCAACTCAAAGGTCGTATCCTCTTTTTTCGCTAATGGTGGTGACTTTTAGGACTCTTTAGTATGTGAAAAAATATATAAACCAAAAGATATTGGAAGGGAAACTTGAAGAGCGGTCGTCGGAGCGAGCCCATTCTGGACCGACTTTGCTAAAAAATCATTCGTCCAATTCAAAGGTCGTTTCCGCTTTGTGGCCAATCGTGATTACTTTTGGAACTTTCTAGTATGTGACAAAAAATATAAACTTAAAGATACCGGAAGGGAAACTTGAGGAGCGGTGGTCGGAACGACCCCATTCTGGACCGACGCTGGTAAAAATCATACGTCCAATCCGAAGCTCGTATACTCTTTTTTGGCGAATCGTGGTGACTTTTAGGATTCTTTAGTATGTGAAAAAATATATAAACCAAAAAATATTGGAAGGGAGACTTGAAGAGCGGTCGTCGGAGCGAGCCCATTCTGGACCGACTTTGCTAAAAAATGATTCGTCCAACTCAAAGGTCGTATCCTCTTTTTTCGCGAATCGTGGTGACTTTTAGGACTCTTTAGTATGTGAAAAAATATATAAACGGAAAGATATCGGAAGGGAAACTTGAGCAGCGGTAGTCAGAGCGATCCCATTCCGGACCGACTCTAGTAAAAATCTTTGGTCCAATTCGAAGGTCGTGACCTCTTTTTTGACGTATCGTGAGGAATTTTAGGACTTTCTGGTATGTTAAAAAAATATAAACCGAAAGATATCGGACAGGATACTTGAGGAGCGGTGGTCAGAGCGACCCCATTCTGGACCGATCTTGCTAAAAAATCTTTCGTCCAATTCGAAGGTCGTGTCCTCTTTTTTGACAAATCGTGGTGACTTTTAGGACTCTCTAGTATGTGAAAAAAAAATACACGGAAAGATATAGGAAGGGAAACTTGAGTACCGGTGGTCAGAATGACCCTATTCTGGACCGACTTTGCTAAAAAATCTTTCGTCCAATTCGAAGGTCGTTTCCGCTTTTTGGCAAATCGGGATTACTTTTGGGACTTTCTAGTATGTGAAAAAATATATAAACCGAAAGATTTCGGAAGGGAAACTTGAGGAGCGTGGGTCAGAGCGACCCCATTCTGGACCGACTTTGCTAAAAAATCTTTCGTCCAATTCGAAGGTCGTTTCCGCTTTTTGGCAAATCGTGATTACTTTTGGGACTTTCTAGTATGTGAAAAAATATATAAACCGAAAGATTTCGGAAAGGAAACTTGATGAGCGTGAGTCAGAGCGACCCCATTCTGGACCGACTTTGCTAAAAAATTATTCGTGTAATTCAAAGGTCGTATCCTCTTGTTGGCGAATCGGGGTGAGTTTTAGGACTCTTTAGTATGTGAAAAAATATATAAACCAAAAGATATTGGAAGGGAAAATTGAAGAACGGTCGTCGGAGCGAGCCCATTCCGGACGGACTTTGCTAAAAAATCATTCGTCCAACTCAAAGGTCGTATCCTCTTTTTTCGCGAATCGTTGTGACTTTTAGGACTCCCTAGTATGTGAAAAAAAAATACACGGAAAGATATAGGAAGGGAAACTTGAGGAGCGGTGGTCAGAATTACCCCATTCTGGACCGACTTTGCTAAAAAATCTTTCGTCCAATTCGAAGGTCGTTTCCGCTTTTTGGCAAATCGGGATTACTTTTGGGACTTTCTAGTATGTGAAAAAATATATAAACCGAAAGATTTCGGAAGGGAAACTTGAGGAGCGTGGGTCAGATCGACCCCATTCTGGACCGACTTTGCTAAAAAATCTTTCGTCCAATTCGAAGGTCGTTTCCGCTTTTTGGCAAATCGTGATTACTTTTGGGACTTTCTAGTATGTGAAAAAATATATAAACGGAAAGATATCGGAAGGGAAACTTGAGGAGCGGTAGTCAGAGCGATTCCATTCCGGACCGACGCTAGTAAAAATCATTCGTTCAAACGAAGGTCGTATCCTCTTTTTTAACGAATCGTGATGACTTTTAGGACACTCTAATATGTAAAAAAAAATAAAAACCGAAAGATATCGGAAGGGAAACTTGAGGAGCGGTGGTCAGAGCGACCCCAATCTGGACGGACACTGGTAAAAATCTTTCGTCCAATTCGAAGGTCGTATCCTGTTTTTTGACGAATCGTGGTGACTTTTAGGACTCTGTAGTATGTGAAAAAAAATATAAACCGAAAGATATCGGAAGGGAAACTTGAGGACCGGTAGTCAGAGCGATCCCATTCCGGACCGAATTTGGTAAAAATTTGTCGTCCAATTCGAAGGTCGTTTCCGCTTTTTGGCAAATCGTGATTACGTTCGGGACTTTCTAGTATGTGAAAAATAATATAAACCGAAAGATATCGGAAGGGAAACTTCAGGAGCGCGGATCAGAGCGACCCCATTCTGGTCCGACTTTGCTAAAAAATCATTCGTCCAATTAAAACGTCGCATCCTCTTTTTATGGCGAATCGTGGTGAGTTTTAGGACTCTTTGGTACGTGAAAAAAAATAAGAACCGAAAGATATCGGAAGGGAAACTTGAGGAGCGGTGGTCAGAGCGACCCCATTCTGGACCGACTTTGCTAAAAAATCATTCGTCCAAGTCAAAGGCCGTTTCCGCTTTTTGGCCAATCGTGATTACTTTTGGGACTTTCTAGTATGTGAAAAAAAATATAAGCCGAAAGATACCGGAAGGGAAACTTGAGGAGCGGTGGGCGGATCGACCCCATTCTGGACCGACGCTGGTAAAAATCTGACATCCAATTCGAAGGTCGTATCCTCTTTTTTCGCGAATCGTGGTGACGTTTAGGACTTCTTAGTATGTGAAAAAATATATAAACGGAAAGATATCGGAAGGGAAACTTGAGGACTGGTAGTCAGAGCCATCGCATTCCGGACCGACTTTGGTAAAAATTTGTCGTCAAATTCGAAGGTTGTTTCCGCTTTTTGGCAAATCGTGATTACTTTCGGGACTTTCTAGTATGTGGAAAAAAAATATAAACCGAAAGATATCGGGAGGGAAACTTGAGGAGCGCGGGTCAGAGCGACCCCATTCTGGACCGACTCTGCTAAAAATCTTTCGTCCAATTCGACGGTCGTATGTTCTTTTTTGACGAATAGTAATGACTTTGAGGACACTGTAGTATGTAAAAAAAATATAAATCGAAAGATATCGGAAGCGAAACTTGAGGAGCGGTGGACAGAACGACCCCAGTCTGGACCGACTTTGCTAAAAAATCATTCGTCCAATTAAAAGGTCGTATCCTTTTTATATGGCGAATCGTGGTGACTTTTAGGAATCTTTAGTATGTGAAAAAAAATATAAACCTAAAGATATTCGAAGGGAAACTTGAGGAGCGGTGGTCAGAGCGACCCCATTCTGGACCGATTTTGCTAAAAAATCATTTGTCCAACACAAAGGTCGTATCCTCTTTTTTCGCGAATCGTGGTGACTTTTAGGACTCTTTAGTATGTGAAAAAATATATAAACGGAAAGATATCGGAAGGGAAACTTGAGGAGCGGTAGTCATAGCGATCCCATTCCGGACCGACTCTAGTAAAAATCTTTCGTCCAATTCGAAGGTCGTGTCCTTTTTTTTGACGTATCGTGAGGAATTTTAGGACTCTCTGGTATGTAAAAACAAATAGAAACCGAAAGATATCGGAAGGGACACTTGAGGAGCGTCGGTCAGAGCGACCCCATTCTGGACCGACTTTGCTAAAAAATCATTCGTGTAATTCAAAAGTCGTATCCTCTTGTTGGCGAATCGTGATTACTTTTGGGACTTTCTAGTATGTGAAAAAAAATATAAGCCGAAAGATATCGGAAGGGAAACTTGAGGAGCGGTGGTCAGAGCGACCCCATTCTGGACCGACTTTGGTAAAAAGCCTACGATCAATTCGAAGGTCGTATCCTCTTTTTTGGCGAATCGTGGTGACTTCCAGGACTCTTTAGTATGTGAAAAAAAATATAAACCGAAATATATCGGAAGGGAAACTTGAGGAGCGGTGGTCAGAGCCACCCCATTCTGTACCGACTTTGCTAAAAAATCATTCGTCCAATTCAAAGGTCGTTTCCACTTTTTGGCTAATCGTGATTACTTTTGGGACTTTCTAGTATGTGAAAAAAAATATAAACCGAAAGATACCGGAAGGGAAACTTGAGGAGCGGTGGGCGGATCGACCCCATTCTGGACCGACGCTGGTAAAAATCTGACATCCAATTCGAAGGTCGTATCCTCTTTTTTCGCGAATCGTGGTGACGTTTAGGACTTCTTAGTATGTGAAAAATATATAAACGGAAAGATATCGGAAGGGAAACTTGAGGACTGGTAGTCAGAGCCATCGCATTCCGGACCGAATTTGGTAAAAATTTGTCGTCAAATTCGAAGGTTGTTTCCGCTTTTTGGCAAATGGTGATTACTTTCGGGACTTTCTAGTATGTGGAAAAAAATATAAACCGAAAGATATCGGGAGGGAAACTTGAGGAGCGCGGGTCAGAGCGACCCCATTCTGGACCGACTCTGCTAAAAATCTTTCGTCCAATTCGACGGTCGTATGTTCTTTTTTGACGAATAGTAATGACTTTGAGGACACTGTAGTATGTAAAAAAAATATAAATCGAAAGATATCGGAAGCGAAACTTGAGGAGCGGTAGTCATAGCGATCCCATTCCGGACCGACTCTAGTAAAAATCTTTCGTCCAATTCGAAGGTCGTGTCCTTTTTTTTGACGTATCGTGAGGAATTTTAGGACTCTCTGGTTTGTAAAAACAAATAGAAACCGAAAGATATCGGAAGGGACACTTGAGGAGCGTCGGTCAGAGCGACCCCATTCTGGACCGACTTTGCTAAAAAATCATTCGTGTAATTCAAAAGTCGTATCCTCTTGTTGGCGAATCGTGCTGAGTTTTAGGACCCTTTAGTATGTGAAAAAATATATAAACCAAAAGATATTGGAAGGGAAACTTGAAGAGCGGTCGTCGGAGCGAGCCCATTCTGGACCGACTTTGCTAAAAAATCATTCGTCCAACTCAAAGGTCGTATCCTCTTTTTTCGCGAATCGTGGTGACTTTTAGGACTCTTTAGTATGTGAAAAAATATATAAACGGAAAGATATCGGAAGGGATACTTGAGGAGCGGTAGTCAGAGCGATCCCATTCCGGACCGACGCTAGTAAAAATCTTTCGTCCAATTCGAAGGTCGTTTCCGCTTTTTGGCAAATCGTGTTTACTTTTGGGCGTTTTTAGTATGTGAAAAAATATATAAACCGAAAGATATCGGAATGGAAACTTGAGGAGAGGTGGTCAGAGCGACCTCATTCCGGACCGACACTAGTAAAAATCTTTCGTTCAAACGAAGGTCGTATCCTCTTTTTTAACGAATCGTGATGACTTTTAGGACACTCTAATATGTAAAACAAAATATAAACCGAAAGATGTCGGAAGGGAAGCTTGAGGAGCGGTGGTCAGAGCGACCCCAATCTGGACGGACTCTGGTAAAAATCTTTAGTCCAATTCGAAGATCGTTTCCGCTTTTTGGCAAATCGTGATTACTTTTGGGACTTTCTAGTATGTGAAAAAAAAATATAAACCGAAAGATATCGGAAGGGAAACTTGAAGAGCGCGGGTCAGGGCGACCCCATTCTGGACCGACACTGGTAAAAATGTTTCGTCCAATTCGAAGGTCGTATCCTCTTTTTGGCGAATCGTGGTGACTTTTAGGACTCATTAGTATGTGAAAAAAAATATAATCCAAACGATATCGGAAGGGAAACTTGAAGAGCGGTGGTCAGAGCGGCCCCATTCTGGACCGACGTTGCTAAAAATCTTTCGTCCAATTCGAAGGTCGTATCCTTTTTTTGACGAATCGTGATGACTTTTGGGACTATCTAGTATGTAAAAATAAATATAAACCGAAAGATATCAGAAGGGAAACTTAAGGAGCGGTAGTCAGAGCCACCCCATTCTGGACCGACTTTGCTAAAAAACCATTAGTCCAATTCAAAGGTCGTTTCCGCTTTTTGGCTAATGGTGATTACTTTTGGGACTTTCTAATATGTGAAAAAAAATATAAACCGAAAGATATCGGAAGGGAAACGTAAGGACCGGTGGTCAGAGCGAACCCATTCCGGACCGACTTTGCTAAAAAATCATTCGTCCAAGTCAAAGGCCGTTTCCGCTTTTTGGCCAATCGTGATTACTTTTGGGACTTTCTCGTATGTGAAAAAAAAAATAAACCGAAAGATATCGGAAGGGAAACTTGAGGAGCGCGGGTCAGAGCGACCCATTCTGGACCGACTTTGCTAAAAAATAATTCGTTCAACTCAAAGGTCGTATCCTGTTTTTTGGGGAATCGTGGTGATATTTGGGACTCTTAAGTATGTGAAAAAAAATATAAACCGAAAGATATCGGAAGGGAAACTTGAGAAGCGGTGGTCAAATCAACCCCATTCTGGACCGACACTGGTAAAAATCTTTCGTCCAATTCGAAGGTCGTATCCTCTTTTTGGCGAATCGTGGTGACATTTAGGACTCGTTAGTATGTGAAAAAAAATATTATCCGAACGATATCGGAAGGGAAACTTGAAGAGCGGTGGTCAGAGCGACCCCATTCTGGACCCACGTTGCTAAAAATCTTTCGTCCAATTCGAAGGTCGTATCCTCTTTTTTGACGGATCGTGATGACTTTTGGGACTATCTAGTATGTAAAAATAAATATAAACCGAAAGGTATCGGAAGGGAAACTTAAGGAGCGGTGGTCAGAGCGACCCCATTCTGGTCCGACTTTGCTAAAAAATCATTCGTCCAATTCAAAGGTCGTTTCCGCTTTTTGGCTAATGGTGATTACTTTTGGGACTTTCTAATATGTGAACAAAAATATAAACCGAAAGATACCAGAAGGGAAACTTGAGGAGCGGTGGTCGGATCGACCCCAATCTGGACCGACTTTGCTAAAAAATCATTCGTCCAACTCAAAGGTCGTATCCTCTTTTTCTACGAATCGTGGTGACTTTTAGGACTCTGTAGTATGTGAAAAAAAATATAAACCGAAAGATATCGGAAGGGAAACTTGAGGACCGGTAGTCAGAGCGATCCCATTCCGGACCGACTTTGGTAAAAATTTGTCGTCCAATTCGAAGGTCGTTTCCGCTTTTTGGCAAATCGTGATTACTTTTGGGACTTTCTAGTATGTGAAAAAAATATATAAACCGAAAGATATCGGGAGGGAAACTTGAGGAGCGCGGGTCAGGGCGACCCCATTCTGGACCGACACTGGTAAAAATCTTTCGTCCAATTCGAAGGTCGTATCCTCTTTTTGGCGAATCGTGGTGACTTTTAGGACTCATTAGTATGTGAAAAAAAATATAATCCGAACGATATCGAAAGGGAACCTTGAAGAGCGGTGGTCAGAGCGACCCCATTCTGGATCGACGTTGCTAAAAATCTTTCGTCCAATTCGAAGGTCGTATCCTCTTTTTTGACGAATCGTGATGACTTTTGGGACTATCTAGTATGTAAAAATTAATATAAACCGAAAGATATCGGAAGGGAAACTTGAGGAGCGGTGGTCAGAGCCACCCCATTCTGGACCGACTTTGCTAAAAAACCATTAGTCCAATTCAAAGGTCGTTTCCGCTTTTTGGCTAATGGTGATTACTTTTGGGACTTTCTAATATGTGAAAAAAAATATAAACCGAAAGATATCGGAAGGCAAACGTAAGGAGCGGTGGTCAGAGCGAACCCATTCCGGACCGACTTTGCTAAAAAATCATTCGTCCAAGTCAAAGGCCGTTTCCGCTTTTTGGCCAATCGTCATTACTTTTGGGACTTTCTCGTATGTGAAAAAAAAAATAAACCGAAAGATATCGGAAGGGAAACTTGAGGAGCGCGGGTCAGAGCGACCCATTCTGGACCGACTTTGCTAAAAAATAATTCGTTTAACTCAAAGGTCGTATCCTATTTTTTGGGGAATCGTGGTGATATTTGGGACTCTTAAGTATGTGAAAAAAAATATAATCCGAAAGATATCGGAAGGGAAACTTGAGAAGCGGTGGTCAAATCAACCCCATTCTGGACCGACTTTGGTAAAAAGCCTTCGACCAATTCAAAAGTCGTATTCTCATTTTTGACGAATCGTGGTGAGTTTTAGAACTCTTTAGTATGTGAAAAAATAAATAAACCGAGAGATATCGGAAGGGAAACTTGAGGAGCGGTGGTCAGAGCCACCCCATTCTGGACCGACTTTGCTAAAAAACCATTCGTCCAATTCAAAGGTCGTTTCCGCTTTTTGGCTAATGGTGATTACTTTTGGGACTTTCTAATATGTGAACAAAAATATAAACCGAAAGATACCAGAAGGGAAACTTGAGGAGCGGTGGTCGGATCGACCCCAATCTGGACCGACTTTGCTAAAAAATCATTCGTCCAACTCAAAGGTCGTATCCTCTTTTTTTGCGAATCGTGGTGACTTTTAGGACTCTGTAGTATGTGAAAAAAAATATAAACCGAAAGATATCGGAAGGGAAACTTGAGGACCGGTAGTCAGAGCGATCCCATTCCGGACCGACTTTGGTAAAAATTTGTCGTCCAATTCGAAGGTCGTTTCCGCTTTTTGGCAAATCGTGATTACTTTTGGGACTTTCTAGTATGTGAAAAAAAAATATAAACCGAAAGATATCGGGAGGGAAACTTGAGGAGCGCGGGTCAGGGCGACCCCATTCTGGACCGACACTGGTAAAAATCTTTCGTCCAATTCGAAGGTCGTATCCTCTTTTTGGCGAATCGTGGTGACTTTTAGGACTCATTAGTATGTGAAAAAAAATATAATCCGAACGATATCGAAAGGGAACCTTGAAGAGCGGTGGTCAGAGCGACCCCATTCGGGATCGACGTTGCTAAAAATCTTTCGTCCAATTCGAAGGTCGTATCCTCTTTTTTGACGAATCGTGATGACTTTTGGGACTATCTAGTATGTAAAAATTAATATAAACCGAAAGATATCGGAAGGGAAACTTAAGGAGCGGTGGTCAGAGCGGCCCCATTCTGGTCCGACTTTGCTAAAAAATCATTCGTCGAATTAAAAGGTCGTATCCTGTTTTTATGGCGAATCGTGGTGAGTTTTAGGACTCTTTGGTACGTGAAAAAAAATATAAACCGAAAGATATCGGAAGGGAAACGTAAGTAGCGGTGGTCAGAGCGAACCCATTCTGGACCGACTTTGCTAAAAAATCATTCGTCCAAGTCAAAGGCCGTTTCCGCTTTTTGGCCAATCGTGATTACTTTTGGGACTTTCTAGTATGTGAAAAAAAATATAAACCGAAAGATATCGGAAGGGAAACTTGAGGAGCGCGGGTCAGAGCGACCCATTCTGGACCGACTTTGCTAAAAAATAATTCGTTCAACTCAAAGGTCGTATCCTGTTTTTTGGGGAATCGTGGTGACATTTGGGACTCTTTGGTATGTGAAAAAAAATATAAACCGAAAGATATCGGAAGGGAAACTTGAGAAGCGGTGGTCAAACCAACCCCATTCTGGACCGACTTTGGTAAAAAGCCTTCGACCAATTCAAAAGTCGTATTCTCTTTTTTGGCGAATCGTGGTGAGTTTTAGAAGTCTTTAGTATGTGAAAAAATAAATAAACCGAAAGATATCGGAAGGGAAACTTGAGGAGCGGTGGTCAGAGCCACCCCATTCTGGACCGACTTTGCTAAAAAACCATTAGTCCAATTCAAAGGTCGTTTCCGCTTTTTGGCTAATGGTGATTACTTTTGGGACTTTCTAATATGTGAAAAAAAATATAAACCGAAAGATATCGGAAGGGAAACGTAAGGACCGGTGGTCAGAGCGAACCCATTCCGGACCGACTTTGCTAAAAAATCATTCGTCCAAGTCAAAGGCCGTTTCCGCTTTTTGGCCAATCGTGATTACTTTTGGGACTTTCTCGTATGTGAAAAAAAAAATAAACCGAAAGATATCGGAAGGGAAACTTGAGGAGCGCGGGTCAGAGCGACCCATTCTGGACCGACTTTGCTAAAAAATAATTCGTTCAACTCAAAGGTCGTATCCTGTTTTTTGGGGAATCGTGGTGATATTTGGGACTCTTAAGTATGTGAAAAAAAATATAAACCGAAAGATATCGGAAGGGAAACTTGAGAAGCGGTGGTCAAATCAACCCCATTCTGGACCGACACTGGTAAAAATCTTTCGTCCAATTCGAAGGTCGTATCCTCTTTTTGGCGAATCGTGGTGACATTTAGGACTCATTAGTATGTGAAAAAAAATATTATCCGAACGATATCGGAAGGGAAACTTGAAGAGCGGTGGTCAGAGCGACCCCATTCTGGACCCACGTTGCTAAAAATCTTTCGTCCAATTCGAAGGTCGTATCCTCTTTTTTGACGAATCGTGATGACTTTTGGGACTATCTAGTATGTAAAAATAAATATAAACCGAAAGATATCGGAAGGGAAACTTAAGGAGCGGTGGTCAGAGCGACCCCATTCTGGTCCGACTTTGCTAAAAAATCATTCGTCCAATTAAAAAGTCGTATCCTGTTTTTATGGCGAATCGTGGTGAGTTCTAGGACTCTTTGGTACGTGAAAGAAAATATAAACCGAAAGATATCGGAAGGGAAACGTAAGGAGCGGTGGTCAGAGCGAACCCAATCTGGACCGACTTTGCTAAAAAATCATTCGTCCAAGTCAAAGGCCGTTTCCGCTTTTTGGCCAATCGTGATTACTTTTGGGACTTTCTAGTATGTGAAAAAAAATATAAACCGAAAGATATCGGAAGGGAAACGTGAGGAGCGCGGGTCAGATCGACCCATTCTGGACCGACTTTGCTAAAAAATAATTCGTTCAACTCAAAGGTCGTATCCTGTTTTTTGGCGAATTGTGGTGACATTTGGGACTCTTTCGTATGTGAAAAAAAATATAAACCGAAAGATATCGGAAGGGAAACTTGAGAAGCGGTGGTCAAACCAACCCCATTCTGGACCGACTTTGGTAAAAAGCCTTCGACCAATTCAAAAGTCGTATTCTCTTTTTTGGCGAATCGTGGTAAGTTTTAGAACTCTTTAGTATGTGAAAAAATAAATAAACCGAAAGATATCGGAAGGGAAACTTGAGGAGCGGTGGTCAGAGCCACCCCATTCTGGACCGACTTTGCTAAAAAACCATTAGTCCAATTCAAAGGTCGTTTCCGCTTTTTGGCTAATGGTGATTACTTTTGGGACTTTCTAATATGTGAAAAAAAATATAAACCGAAAGATATCGGAAGGGAAACGTAAGGAGCGGTGGTCAGAGCGAACCCATTCCGGACCGACTTTGCTAAAAAATCATTCGTCCAAGTCAAAGGCCGTTTCCGCTTTTTGGCCAATCGTCATTACTTTTGGGACTTTCTCGTATGTGAAAAAAAAAATAATCCGAAAGATATCGGAAGGGAAACTTGAGGAGCGCGGGTCAGAGCGATCCCATTCCGGACCGACTTTGGTAAAAATTTGTCGTCCAATTCGAAGGTCGTTTCCGCTTTTTGGCAAATCGTGATTACTTTTGGGATTTTCTAGTATGTGAAAAAAATATATAAACCGAAAGATATCGGGAGGGAAACTTGAGGAGCGCGGGTCAGGGCGACCCCATTCTGGACCGACACTGGTAAAAATCTTTCGTCCAATTCGAAGGTCGTATCCTCTTTTTGGCGAATCGTGGTGACTTTTAGGACTCATTAGTATGTGAAAAAAAATATAATCCGAACGATATCGAAAGGGAACCTTGAAGAGCGGTGGTCAGAGCGACCCCATTCGGGATCGACGTTGCTAAAAATCTTTCGTCCAATTCGAAGGTCGTATCCTCTTTTTTGACGAATCGTGATGACTTTTGGGACTATCTAGTATGTAAAAATTAATATAAACCGAAAGATATCGGAAGGGAAACTTGAGGAGCGGTGGTCAGAGCCACCCCATTCTGGACCGACTTTGCTAAAAAACCATTAGTCCAACTCAAAGGTCGTTTCCGCTTTTTGGCTAATGGTGATTACGTTTGGGACTTTCTAATATGTGAAAAAAAATATAAACCGAAAGATATCGGAAGGGAAACTTGAGGAGCGGTGGTCAGAGCCACCCCATTCTGGACCGACTTTGCTAAAAAACCATTCGTCCAATTCAAAGGTCGTTTCCGCTTTTTGGCTAATGGTGATTACTTTTGGGACTTTCTAATATGTGAACAAAAATATAAACCGAAAGATACCAGAAGGGAAACTTGAGGAGCGGTGGTCGGATCGACCCCAATCTGGACCGACTTTGCTAAAAAATCATTCGTCCAACTCAAAGGTCGTATCCTCTTTTTTTGCGAATCGTGGTGACTTTTAGGACTCTGTAGTATGTGAAAAAAAATATAAACCGAAAGATATCGGAAGGGAAACTTGAGGACCGGTAGTCAGAGCGATCCCATTCCGGACCGACTTTGGTAAAAATTTGTCGTCCAATTCGAAGGTCGTTTCCGCTTTTTGGCAAATCGTGATTACTTTTGGGACTTTCTAGTATGTGAAAAAAAAATATAAACCGAAAGATATCGGGAGGGAAACTTGAGGAGCGCGGGTCAGGGCGACCCCATTCTGGACCGACACTGGTAAAAATCTTTCGTCCAATTCGAAGGTCGTATCCTCTTTTTGGCGAATCGTGGTGACTTTTAGGACTCATTAGTATGTGAAAAAAAATATAATCCGAACGATATCGAAAGGGAACCTTGAAGAGCGGTGGTCAGAGCGACCCCATTCGGGATCGACGTTGCTAAAAATCTTTCGTCCAATTCGAAGGTCGTATCCTCTTTTTTGACGAATCGTGATGACTTTTGGGACTATCTAGTATGTAAAAATTAATATAAACCGAAAGATATCGGAAGGGAAACTTAAGGAGCGGTGGTCAGAGCGGCCCCATTCTGGTCCGACTTTGCTAAAAAATCATTCGTCGAATTAAAAGGTCGTATCCTGTTTTTATGGCGAATCGTGGTGAGTTTTAGGACTCTTTGGTACGTGAAAAAAAATATAAACCGAAAGATATCGGAAGGGAAACGTAAGTAGCGGTGGTCAGAGCGAACCCATTCTGGACCGACTTTGCTAAAAAATCATTCGTCCAAGTCAAAGGCCGTTTCCGCTTTTTGGCCAATCGTGATTACTTTTGGGACTTTCTAGTATGTGAAAAAAAATATAAACCGAAAGATATCGGAAGGGAAACTTGAGGAGCGCGGGTCAGAGCGACCCATTCTGGACCGACTTTGCTAAAAAATAATTCGTTCAACTCAAAGGTCGTATCCTGTTTTTTGGGGAATCGTGGTGACATTTGGGACTCTTTGGTATGTGAAAAAAAATATAAACCGAATGATATCGGAAGGGAAACTTGAGAAGCGGTGGTCAAACCAACCCCATTCTGGACCGACTTTGGTAAAAAGCCTTCGACCAATTCAAAAGTCGTATTCTCTTTTTTGGCGAATCGTGGTGAGTTTTAGAAGTCTTTAGTATGTGAAAAAATAAATAAACCGAAAGATATCGGAAGGGAAACTTGAGGAGCGGTGGTCAGAGCCACCCCATTCTGGACCGACTTTGCTAAAAAACCATTAGTCCAATTCAAAGGTCGTTTCCGCTTTTTGGCTAATGGTGATTACTTTTGGGACTTTCTAATATGTGAAAAAAAATATAAACCGAAAGATATCGGAAGGGAAACGTAAGGACCGGTGGTCAGAGCGAACCCATTCCGGACCGACTTTGCTAAAAAATCATTCGTCCAAGTCAAAGGCCGTTTCCGCTTTTTGGCCAATCGTGATTACTTTTGGGACTTTCTCGTATGTGAAAAAAAAAATAAACCGAAAGATATCGGAAGGGAAACTTGAGGAGCGCGGGTCAGAGCGACCCATTCTGGACCGACTTTGCTAAAAAATAATTCGTTCAACTCAAAGGTCGTATCCTGTTTTTTGGGGAATCGTGGTGATATTTGGGACTCTTAAGTATGTGAAAAAAAATATAAACCGAAAGATATCGGAAGGGAAACTTGAGAAGCGGTGGTCAAATCAACCCCATTCTGGACCGACACTGGTAAAAATCTTTCGTCCAATTCGAAGGTCGTATCCTCTTTTTGGCGAATCGTGGTGACATTTAGGACTCATTAGTATGTGAAAAAAAATATTATCCGAACGATATCGGAAGGGAAACTTGAAGAGCGGTGGTCAGAGCGACCCCATTCTGGACCCACGTTGCTAAAAATCTTTCGTCCAATTCGAAGGTCGTATCCTCTTTTTTGACGAATCGTGATGACTTTTGGGACTATCTAGTATGTAAAAATAAATATAAACCGAAAGATATCGGAAGGGAAACTTAAGGAGCGGTGGTCAGAGCGACCCCATTCTGGTCCGACTTTGCTAAAAAATCATTCGTCCAATTAAAAAGTCGTATCCTGTTTTTATGGCGAATCGTGGTGAGTTCTAGGACTCTTTGGTACGTGAAAGAAAATATAAACCGAAAGATATCGGAAGGGAAACGTAAGGAGCGGTGGTCAGAGCGAACCCATTCTGGACCGACTTTGCTAAAAAATCATTCGTCCAAGTCAAAGGCCGTTTCCGCTTTTTGGCCAATCGTGATTACTTTTGGGACTTTCTAGTATGTGAAAAAAAATATAAACCGAAAGATATCGGAAGGGAAACGTGAGGAGCGCGGGTCAGATCGACCCATTCTGGACCGACTTTGCTAAAAAATAATTCGTTCAACTCAAAGGTCGTATCCTGTTTTTTGGCGAATTGTGGTGACATTTGGGACTCTTTCGTATGTGAAAAAAAATATAAACCGAAAGATATCGGAAGGGAAACTTGAGAAGCGGTGGTCAAACCAACCCCATTCTGGACCGACTTTGGTAAAAAGCCTTCGACCAATTCAAAAGTCGTATTCTCTTTTTTGGCGAATCGTGGTAAGTTTTAGAACTCTTTAGTATGTGAAAAAATAAATAAACCGAAAGATATCGGAAGGGAAACTTGAGGAGCGGTGGTCAGAGCCACCCCATTCTGGACCGACTTTGCTAAAAAACCATTAGTCCAATTCAAAGGTCGTTTCCGCTTTTTGGCTAATGGTGATTACTTTTGGGACTTTCTAATATGTGAAAAAAAATATAAACCGAAAGATATCGGAAGGGAAACGTAAGGAGCGGTGGTCAGAGCGAACCCATTCCGGACCGACTTTGCTAAAAAATCATTCGTCCAAGTCAAAGGCCGTTTCCGCTTTTTGGCCAATCGTCATTACTTTTGGGACTTTCTCGTATGTGAAAAAAAAAATAATCCGAAAGATATCGGAAGGGAAACTTGAGGAGCGCGGGTCAGAGCGATCCCATTCCGGACCGACTTTGGTAAAAATTTGTCGTCCAATTCGAAGGTCGTTTCCGCTTTTTGGCAAATCGTGATTACTTTTGGGATTTTCTAGTATGTGAAAAAAATATATAAACCGAAAGATATCGGGAGGGAAACTTGAGGAGCGCGGGTCAGGGCGACCCCATTCTGGACCGACACTGGTAAAAATCTTTCGTCCAATTCGAAGGTCGTATCCTCTTTTTGGCGAATCGTGGTGACTTTTAGGACTCATTAGTATGTGAAAAAAAATATAATCCGAACGATATCGAAAGGGAACCTTGAAGAGCGGTGGTCAGAGCGACCCCATTCGGGATCGACGTTGCTAAAAATCTTTCGTCCAATTCGAAGGTCGTATCCTCTTTTTTGACGAATCGTGATGACTTTTGGGACTATCTAGTATGTAAAAATTAATATAAACCGAAAGATATCGGAAGGGAAACTTGAGGAGCGGTGGTCAGAGCCACCCCATTCTGGACCGACTTTGCTAAAAAACCATTAGTCCAATTCAAAGGTCGTTTCCGCTTTTTGGCTAATGGTGATTACTTTTGGGACTTTCTAATATGTGAAAAAAAATATAAACCGAAAGATATCGGAAGGCAAACGTAAGGAGCGGTGGTCAGAGCGAACCCATTCCGGACCGACTTTGCTAAAAAATCATTCGTCCAAGTCAAAGGCCGTTTCCGCTTTTTGGCCAATCGTCATTACTTTTGGGACTTTCTCGTATGTGAAAAAAAAAATAAACCGAAAGATATCGGAAGGGAAACTTGAGGAGCGCGGGTCAGAGCGACCCATTCTGGACCGACTTTGCTAAAAAATAATTCGTTTAACTCAAAGGTCGTATCCTGTTTTTTGGGGAATCGTGGTGATATTTGGGACTCTTAAGTATGTGAAAAAAAATATAAACCGAAAGATATCGGAAGGGAAACTTGAGAAGCGGTGGTCAAATCAACCCCATTCTGGACCGACTTTGGTAAAAAGCCTTCGACCAATTCAAAAGTCGTATTCTCATTTTTGACGAATCGTGGTGAGTTTTAGAACTCTTTAGTATGTGAAAAAATAAATAAACCGAGAGATATCGGAAGGGAAACTTGAGGAGCGGTGGTCAGAGCCACCCCATTCTGGACCGACTTTGCTAAAAAACCATTCGTCCAATTCAAAGGTCGTTTCCGCTTTTTGGCTAATGGTGATTACTTTTGGGACTTTCTAATATGTGAACAAAAATATAAACCGAAAGATACCAGAAGGGAAACTTGAGGAGCGGTGGTCGGATCGACCCCAATCTGGACCGACTTTGCTAAAAAATCATTCGTCCAACTCAAAGGTCGTATCCTCTTTTTTTGCGAATCGTGGTGACTTTTAGGACTCTGTAGTATGTGAAAAAAAATATAAACCGAAAGATATCGGAAGGGAAACTTGAGGACCGGTAGTCAGAGCGATCCCATTCCGGACCGACTTTGGTAAAAATTTGTCGTCCAATTCGAAGGTCGTTTCCGCTTTTTGGCAAATCGTGATTACTTTTGGGACTTTCTAGTATGTGAAAAAAAAATATAAACCGAAAGATATCGGGAGGGAAACTTGAGGAGCGCGGGTCAGGGCGACCCCATTCTGGACCGACACTGGTAAAAATCTTTCGTCCAATTCGAAGGTCGTATCCTCTTTTTGGCGAATCGTGGTGACTTTTAGGACTCATTAGTATGTGAAAAAATATATAATCCGAACGATATCGAAAGGGAACCTTGAAGAACGGTGGTCAGAGCGACCCCATTCGGGATCGACGTTGCTAAAAATCTTTCGTCCAATTCGAAGGTCGTATCCTCTTTTTTGACGAATCGTGATGACTTTTGGGACTATCTAGTATGTAAAAATTAATATAAACCGAAAGATATCGGAAGGGAAACTTAAGGAGCGGTGGTCAGAGCGACCCCATTCTGGTCCTACTTTGCTAAAAAATCATTCGTCCAATTAAAAGGTCGTATCCTGTTTTTATGGCGAATCGTGGTGAGTTTTAGGACTCTTTGGTATGTGAAAAAAAATATAAACCGAAAGATATCGGAAGGGAAACTTGAGGAGCGCGGGTCAGAGCGACCCAATCTGGACCGACTTTGCTAAAAAATAATTCGTTCAACGCAAAGGTCGTATCCTGTTTTTTGGGGAATCGTGGTGACATTTGGGACTCTTTGGTATGTGAAAAAAAATATAAACCGAAAGATATCGGAAGGGAAACTTGAGAAGCGGTGGTCAAACCAACCCCATTCTGGACCGACTTTGGTAAAAAGCCTTCGACCAATTCAAAACTCGTATTCTCTTTTTTGGCGATTCGTGGTGAGTTTTAGAAGTCTTTAGTATGTGAAAAAATAAATAAACCGAAAGATATCGGAAGGGAAACTTGAGGAGCGGTGGTCAGAGCCACCCCATTCTGGACCGACTTTGCTAAAAAACCATTAGTCCAATTCAAAGGTCGTTTCCGCTTTTTGGCTAATGGTGATTACTTTTGGGACTTTCTAATATGTGAAAAAAAATATAAACCGAAAGATATCGGAAGGGAAACGTAAGGAGCGGTGGTCAGAGCGAACCCATTCCGGACCGACTTTGCTAAAAAACCATTCGTCCAATTCAAAGGTCGTTTCCGCTTTTTGGCTAATGGTGATTACTTTTGGGACTTTCTAATATGTGAAAAAAAATATAAACCGAAAGATATCGGAAGGGAAACGTAAGGAGCGGTGGTCAGAGCGAACCCATTCTGGACCGAATTTGCTAAAAAATCATTCGTCCAAGTCAAAGGCCGTTTCCGCTTTTTGGCCAATCGTGATTACTTTTGGGACTTTCTAGTATGTGAAAAAAAATATAAACCGAAAGATATCGGAAGGGAAACTTGAGGAGCGCGGGTCAGAGCGACCCATTCTGGACCGACTTTGCTAAAAAATAATTCGTTCAACTCAAAGGTCGTATCCTGTTTTTTGGGGAATCGTGGTGACATTTGGGACTCTTTAGTATGTGAAAAAAAATATAAACCGAAAGATATCGGAAGGGAAACTTGAGAAGCTGTGGTCAAACCAACCCCATTCTGGACCGACTTTGGTAAAAAGCCTTCGACTAATTCAAAAGTCGTATTCTCTTTTTTGACGAATCGTGGTGAGTTTTAGAACTCTTTAGTATGTGAAAAAATAAATAAACCGAAAGATATCGGAAGGGAAACTTGAGGAGCGGTGGTCAGAGCCACCCCATTCTGGACCGACTTTGCTAAAAAACCATTCGTCCAATTCAAAGGTCGTTTCCGGTTTTTGGTTAATGGTGATTACTTTTGGGACTTTCTAATATGTGAAAAAAAATATAAACCGAAAGATACCAGAAGGGAAACTTGAGGAGCGGTGGTCGGATCGACCCCAATCTGGACCGACTTTGCTAAAAAATCATTCGTCCAACTCAAAGGTCGTATCCTCTTTTTTTGCGAATCGTGGTGACTTTTAGGACTCTGTAGTATGTGAAAAAAAATATAAACCGAAAGACATCGGAAGGGAAACTTGAGGACCGGTAGTCAGAGCGATCCCATTCCGGACCGACTTTGGTAAAAATTTGTCGTCCAATTCGAAGGTCGTTTCCGCTTTTTGGCAAATCGTGATTACTTTTGGGACTTTCTAGTATGTGAAAAAAAAATATAAACCGAAAGATATCGGGAGGGAAACTTGAGGAGCGCGGGTCAGGGCGACCCCATTCTGGACCGACACTGGTAAAAATCTTTCGTCCAATTCGAAGGTCGTATCCTGTTTTTTCGCGAATCGTGGTGACTTTTAGGACTCATTAGTATGTGAAAAAAAATATAATCCGAACGATATCGGAAGGGAAACTTGAAGAGCGGTGGTCAGAGCGACCCCATTCTGGACCGACGTTGCTGAAAATCTTTCGTCCAAGTCGAAGGTCGTATCCTCTTTTTTGACGAATCGTGATGACTTTTGGGACTATCTAGTATGTAAAAATAAATATAAACCGAAAGATATCGGAAGGGAAACTTAAGGAGCGGTGGTCAGAGCGACCCCATTCTGGTCCGACTTTGCTAAAAAATCATTCGTCCAATTAAAAGGTCGTATCCTGTTTTTATGGTGAATAGTGGTGAGTTTTAGGACTCTTTGGTACGTGAAAAAAAAAATGAACCGAAAGATATCGGAAGGGAAACGTAAGGAGCGGTGGTCAGAGCGAACCCATTCTGGACCGACTTTGCTAAATAATCATTCGTCCAAGTCAAAGGCCGTTTCCGCTTTTTGGCCAATCGTGATTACTTTTGGGACTTTCTAGTATATGAAAAAAAATATAAACCGAAAGGTATCGGAAGGGAAACTTGAGGAGCGCGGGTCAGAGCAACCCATTCTGGACCGACTTTGCTAAAAAATAATTCGTTCAACTCAAAGGTCGTATCCTGTTTTTTGGGGAATCGTGGTGACATTTGGGACTCATTAGTATGTGAAAAAAAATATAATCCGAACGATATCGAAAGGGAACCTTGAAGAGCGGTGGTCAGAGCGACCCCATTCGGGATCGACGTTGCTAAAAATCTTTCGTCCAATTCGAAGGTCGTATCCTCTTTTTTGACGAATCGTGATGACTTTTGGGACTATCTAGTATGTAAAAATTAATATAAACCGAAAGATATCGGAAGGGAAACTTGAGGAGCGGTGGTCAGAGCCACCCCATTCTGGACCGACTTTGCTAAAAAACCATTAGTCCAATTCAAAGGTCGTTTCCGCTTTTTGGCTAATGGTGATTACTTTTGGGACTTTCTAATATGTGAAAAAAAATATAAACCGAAAGATATCGGAAGGCAAACGTAAGGAGCGGTGGTCAGAGCGAACCCATTCCGGACCGACTTTGCTAAAAAATCATTCGTCCAAGTCAAAGGCCGTTTCCGCTTTTTGGCCAATCGTCATTACTTTTGGGACTTTCTCGTATGTGAAAAAAAAAATAAACCGAAAGATATCGGAAGGGAAACTTGAGGAGCGCGGGTCAGAGCGACCCATTCTGGACCGACTTTGCTAAAAAATAATTCGTTTAACTCAAAGGTCGTATCCTGTTTTTTGGGGAATCGTGGTGATATTTGGGACTCTTAAGTATGTGAAAAAAAATATAAACCGAAAGATATCGGAAGGGAAACTTGAGAAGCGGTGGTCAAATCAACCCCATTCTGGACCGACTTTGGTAAAAAGCCTTCGACCAATTCAAAAGTCGTATTCTCATTTTTGACGAATCGTGGTGAGTTTTAGAACTCTTTAGTATGTGAAAAAATAAATAAACCGAGAGATATCGGAAGGGAAACTTGAGGAGCGGTGGTCAGAGCCACCCCATTCTGGACCGACTTTGCTAAAAAACCATTCGTCCAATTCAAAGGTCGTTTCCGCTTTTTGGCTAATGGTGATTACTTTTGGGACTTTCTAATATGTGAACAAAAATATAAACCGAAAGATACCAGAAGGGAAACTTGAGGAGCGGTGGTCGGATCGACCCCAATCTGGACCGACTTTGCTAAAAAATCATTCGTCCAACTCAAAGGTCGTATCCTCTTTTTTTGCGAATCGTGGTGACTTTTAGGACTCTGTAGTATGTGAAAAAAAATATAAACCGAAAGATATCGGAAGGGAAACTTGAGGACCGGTAGTCAGAGCGATCCCATTCCGGACCGACTTTGGTAAAAATTTGTCGTCCAATTCGAAGGTCGTTTCCGCTTTTTGGCAAATCGTGATTACTTTTGGGACTTTCTAGTATGTGAAAAAAAAATATAAACCGAAAGATATCGGGAGGGAAACTTGAGGAGCGCGGGTCAGGGCGACCCCATTCTGGACCGACACTGGTAAAAATCTTTCGTCCAATTCGAAGGTCGTATCCTCTTTTTGGCGAATCGTGGTGACTTTTAGGACTCATTAGTATGTGAAAAAATATATAATCCGAACGATATCGAAAGGGAACCTTGAAGAGCGGTGGTCATAGCGACCCCATTCGGGATCGACGTTGCTAAAAATCTTTCGTCCAATTCGAAGGTCGTATCCTCTTTTTTGACGAATCGTGATGACTTTTGGGACTATCTAGTATGTAAAAATTAATATAAACCGAAAGATATCGGAAGGGAAACTTAAGGAGCGGTGGTCAGAGCGACCCCATTCTGGTCCGACTTTGCTAAAAAATCATTCGTCCAATTAAAAGGTCGTATCCTGTTTTTATGGCGAATCGTGGTGAGTTTTAGGACTCTTTGGTATGTGAAAAAAAATATAAACCGAAAGATATCGGAAGGGAAACTTGAGGAGCGCGGGTCAGAGCGACCCAATCTGGACCGACTTTGCTAAAAAATAATTCGTTCAACGCAAAGGTCGTATCCTGTTTTTTGGGGAATCGTGGTGACATTTGGGACTCTTTGGTATGTGAAAAAAAATATAAACCGAAAGATATCGGAAGGGAAACTTGAGAAGCGGTGGTCAAACCAACCCCATTCTGGACCGACTTTGGTAAAAAGCCTTCGACCAATTCAAAACTCGTATTCTCTTTTTTGGCGATTCGTGGTGAGTTTTAGAAGTCTTTAGTATGTGAAAAAATAAATAAACCGAAAGATATCGGAAGGGAAACTTGAGGAGCGGTGGTCAGAGCCACCCCATTCTGGACCGACTTTGCTAAAAAACCATTAGTCCAATTCAAAGGTCGTTTCCGCTTTTTGGCTAATGGTGATTACTTTTGGGACTTTCTAATATGTGAAAAAAAATATAAACCGAAAGATATCGGAAGGGAAACGTAAGGAGCGGTGGTCAGAGCGAACCCATTCCGGACCGACTTTGCTAAAAAACCATTCGTCCAATTCAAAGGTCGTTTCCGCTTTTTGGCTAATGGTGATTACTTTTGGGACTTTCTAATATGTGAAAAAAAATATAAACCGAAAGATATCGGAAGGGAAACGTAAGGAGCGGTGGTCAGAGCGAACCCATTCTGGACCGAATTTGCTAAAAAATCATTCGTCCAAGTCAAAGGCCGTTTCCGCTTTTTGGCCAATCGTGATTACTTTTGGGACTTTCTAGTATGTGAAAAAAAATATAAACCGAAAGATATCGGAAGGGAAACTTGAGGAGCGCGGGTCAGAGCGACCCATTCTGGACCGACTTTGCTAAAAAATAATTCGTTCAACTCAAAGGTCGTATCCTGTTTTTTGGGGAATCGTGGTGACATTTGGGACTCTTTAGTATGTGAAAAAAAATATAAACCGAAAGATATCGGAAGGGAAACTTGAGAAGCTGTGGTCAAACCAACCCCATTCTGGACCGACTTTGGTAAAAAGCCTTCGACTAATTCAAAAGTCGTATTCTCTTTTTTGACGAATCGTGGTGAGTTTTAGAACTCTTTAGTATGTGAAAAAATAAATAAACCGAAAGATATCGGAAGGGAAACTTGAGGAGCGGTGGTCAGAGCCACCCCATTCTGGACCGACTTTGCTAAAAAACCATTCGTCCAATTCAAAGGTCGTTTCCGGTTTTTGGTTAATGGTGATTACTTTTGGGACTTTCTAATATGTGAAAAAAAATATAAACCGAAAGATACCAGAAGGGAAACTTGAGGAGCGGTGGTCGGATCGACCCCAATCTGGACCGACTTTGCTAAAAAATCATTCGTCCAACTCAAAGGTCGTATCCTCTTTTTTTGCGAATCGTGGTGACTTTTAGGACTCTGTAGTATGTGAAAAAAAATATAAACCGAAAGACATCGGAAGGGAAACTTGAGGACCGGTAGTCAGAGCGATCCCATTCCGGACCGACTTTGGTAAAAATTTGTCGTCCAATTCGAAGGTCGTTTCCGCTTTTTGGCAAATCGTGATTACTTTTGGGACTTTCTAGTATGTGAAAAAAAAATATAAACCGAAAGATATCGGGAGGGAAACTTGAGGAGCGCGGGTCAGGGCGACCCCATTCTGGACCGACACTGGTAAAAATCTTTCGTCCAATTCGAAGGTCGTATCCTGTTTTTTCGCGAATCGTGGTGACTTTTAGGACTCATTAGTATGTGAAAAAAAATATAATCCGAACGATATCGGAAGGGAAACTTGAAGAGCGGTGGTCAGAGCGACCCCATTCTGGACCGACGTTGCTGAAAATCTTTCGTCCAAGTCGAAGGTCGTATCCTCTTTTTTGACGAATCGTGATGACTTTTGGGACTATCTAGTATGTAAAAATAAATATAAACCGAAAGATATCGGAAGGGAAACTTAAGGAGCGGTGGTCAGAGCGACCCCATTCTGGTCCGACTTTGCTAAAAAATCATTCGTCCAATTAAAAGGTCGTATCCTGTTTTTATGGTGAATAGTGGTGAGTTTTAGGACTCTTTGGTACGTGAAAAAAAAAATGAACCGAAAGATATCGGAAGGGAAACGTAAGGAGCGGTGGTCAGAGCGAACCCATTCTGGACCGACTTTGCTAAATAATCATTCGTCCAAGTCAAAGGCCGTTTCCGCTTTTTGGCCAATCGTGATTACTTTTGGGACTTTCTAGTATATGAAAAAAAATATAAACCGAAAGGTATCGGAAGGGAAACTTGAGGAGCGCGGGTCAGAGCAACCCATTCTGGACCGACTTTGCTAAAAAATAATTCGTTCAACTCAAAGGTCGTATCCTGTTTTTTGGGGAATCGTGGTGACATTTGGGACTCATTAGTATGTGAAAAAAAATATAATCCGAACGATATCGAAAGGGAACCTTGAAGAGCGGTGGTCAGAGCGACCCCATTCGGGATCGACGTTGCTAAAAATCTTTCGTCCAATTCGAAGGTCGTATCCTCTTTTTTGACGAATCGTGATGACTTTTGGGACTATCTAGTATGTAAAAATTAATATAAACCGAAAGATATCGGAAGGGAAACTTGAGGAGCGGTGGTCAGAGCCACCCCATTCTGGACCGACTTTGCTAAAAAACCATTAGTCCAATTCAAAGGTCGTTTCCGCTTTTTGGCTAATGGTGATTACTTTTGGGACTTTCTAATATGTGAAAAAAAATATAAACCGAAAGATATCGGAAGGCAAACGTAAGGAGCGGTGGTCAGAGCGAACCCATTCCGGACCGACTTTGCTAAAAAATCATTCGTCCAAGTCAAAGGCCGTTTCCGCTTTTTGGCCAATCGTCATTACTTTTGGGACTTTCTCGTATGTGAAAAAAAAAATAAACCGAAAGATATCGGAAGGGAAACTTGAGGAGCGCGGGTCAGAGCGACCCATTCTGGACCGACTTTGCTAAAAAATAATTCGTTTAACTCAAAGGTCGTATCCTGTTTTTTGGGGAATCGTGGTGATATTTGGGACTCTTAAGTATGTGAAAAAAAATATAAACCGAAAGATATCGGAAGGGAAACTTGAGAAGCGGTGGTCAAATCAACCCCATTCTGGACCGACTTTGGTAAAAAGCCTTCGACCAATTCAAAAGTCGTATTCTCATTTTTGACGAATCGTGGTGAGTTTTAGAACTCTTTAGTATGTGAAAAAATAAATAAACCGAGAGATATCGGAAGGGAAACTTGAGGAGCGGTGGTCAGAGCCACCCCATTCTGGACCGACTTTGCTAAAAAACCATTCGTCCAATTCAAAGGTCGTTTCCGCTTTTTGGCTAATGGTGATTACTTTTGGGACTTTCTAATATGTGAACAAAAATATAAACCGAAAGATACCAGAAGGGAAACTTGAGGAGCGGTGGTCGGATCGACCCCAATCTGGACCGACTTTGCTAAAAAATCATTCGTCCAACTCAAAGGTCGTATCCTCTTTTTTTGCGAATCGTGGTGACTTTTAGGACTCTGTAGTATGTGAAAAAAAATATAAACCGAAAGATATCGGAAGGGAAACTTGAGGACCGGTAGTCAGAGCGATCCCATTCCGGACCGACTTTGGTAAAAATTTGTCGTCCAATTCGAAGGTCGTTTCCGCTTTTTGGCAAATCGTGATTACTTTTGGGACTTTCTAGTATGTGAAAAAAAAATATAAACCGAAAGATATCGGGAGGGAAACTTGAGGAGCGCGGGTCAGGGCGACCCCATTCTGGACCGACACTGGTAAAAATCTTTCGTCCAATTCGAAGGTCGTATCCTCTTTTTGGCGAATCGTGGTGACTTTTAGGACTCATTAGTATGTGAAAAAATATATAATCCGAACGATATCGAAAGGGAACCTTGAAGAGCGGTGGTCATAGCGACCCCATTCGGGATCGACGTTGCTAAAAATCTTTCGTCCAATTCGAAGGTCGTATCCTCTTTTTTGACGAATCGTGATGACTTTTGGGACTATCTAGTATGTAAAAATTAATATAAACCGAAAGATATCGGAAGGGAAACTTAAGGAGCGGTGGTCAGAGCGACCCCATTCTGGTCCGACTTTGCTAAAAAATCATTCGTCCAATTAAAAGGTCGTATCCTGTTTTTATGGCGAATCGTGGTGAGTTTTAGGACTCTTTGGTATGTGAAAAAAAATATAAACCGAAAGATATCGGAAGGGAAACTTGAGGAGCGCGGGTCAGAGCGACCCAATCTGGACCGACTTTGCTAAAAAATAATTCGTTCAACGCAAAGGTCGTATCCTGTTTTTTGGGGAATCGTGGTGACATTTGGGACTCTTTGGTATGTGAAAAAAAATATAAACCGAAAGATATCGGAAGGGAAACTTGAGAAGCGGTGGTCAAACCAACCCCATTCTGGACCGACTTTGGTAAAAAGCCTTCGACCAATTCAAAACTCGTATTCTCTTTTTTGGCGATTCGTGGTGAGTTTTAGAAGTCTTTAGTATGTGAAAAAATAAATAAACCGAAAGATATCGGAAGGGAAACTTGAGGAGCGGTGGTCAGAGCCACCCCATTCTGGACCGACTTTGCTAAAAAACCATTAGTCCAATTCAAAGGTCGTTTCCGCTTTTTGGCTAATGGTGATTACTTTTGGGACTTTCTAATATGTGAAAAAAAATATAAACCGAAAGATATCGGAAGGGAAACGTAAGGAGCGGTGGTCAGAGCGAACCCATTCCGGACCGACTTTGCTAAAAAACCATTCGTCCAATTCAAAGGTCGTTTCCGCTTTTTGGCTAATGGTGATTACTTTTGGGACTTTCTAATATGTGAAAAAAAATATAAACCGAAAGATATCGGAAGGGAAACGTAAGGAGCGGTGGTCAGAGCGAACCCATTCTGGACCGAATTTGCTAAAAAATCATTCGTCCAAGTCAAAGGCCGTTTCCGCTTTTTGGCCAATCGTGATTACTTTTGGGACTTTCTAGTATGTGAAAAAAAATATAAACCGAAAGATATCGGAAGGGAAACTTGAGGAGCGCGGGTCAGAGCGACCCATTCTGGACCGACTTTGCTAAAAAATAATTCGTTCAACTCAAAGGTCGTATCCTGTTTTTTGGGGAATCGTGGTGACATTTGGGACTCTTTAGTATGTGAAAAAAAATATAAACCGAAAGATATCGGAAGGGAAACTTGAGAAGCTGTGGTCAAACCAACCCCATTCTGGACCGACTTTGGTAAAAAGCCTTCGACTAATTCAAAAGTCGTATTCTCTTTTTTGACGAATCGTGGTGAGTTTTAGAACTCTTTAGTATGTGAAAAAATAAATAAACCGAAAGATATCGGAAGGGAAACTTGAGGAGCGGTGGTCAGAGCCACCCCATTCTGGACCGACTTTGCTAAAAAACCATTCGTCCAATTCAAAGGTCGTTTCCGGTTTTTGGTTAATGGTGATTACTTTTGGGACTTTCTAATATGTGAAAAAAAATATAAACCGAAAGATACCAGAAGGGAAACTTGAGGAGCGGTGGTCGGATCGACCCCAATCTGGACCGACTTTGCTAAAAAATCATTCGTCCAACTCAAAGGTCGTATCCTCTTTTTTTGCGAATCGTGGTGACTTTTAGGACTCTGTAGTATGTGAAAAAAAATATAAACCGAAAGACATCGGAAGGGAAACTTGAGGACCGGTAGTCAGAGCGATCCCATTCCGGACCGACTTTGGTAAAAATTTGTCGTCCAATTCGAAGGTCGTTTCCGCTTTTTGGCAAATCGTGATTACTTTTGGGACTTTCTAGTATGTGAAAAAAAAATATAAACCGAAAGATATCGGGAGGGAAACTTGAGGAGCGCGGGTCAGGGCGACCCCATTCTGGACCGACACTGGTAAAAATCTTTCGTCCAATTCGAAGGTCGTATCCTGTTTTTTCGCGAATCGTGGTGACTTTTAGGACTCATTAGTATGTGAAAAAAAATATAATCCGAACGATATCGGAAGGGAAACTTGAAGAGCGGTGGTCAGAGCGACCCCATTCTGGACCGACGTTGCTGAAAATCTTTCGTCCAAGTCGAAGGTCGTATCCTCTTTTTTGACGAATCGTGATGACTTTTGGGACTATCTAGTATGTAAAAATAAATATAAACCGAAAGATATCGGAAGGGAAACTTAAGGAGCGGTGGTCAGAGCGACCCCATTCTGGTCCGACTTTGCTAAAAAATCATTCGTCCAATTAAAAGGTCGTATCCTGTTTTTATGGTGAATAGTGGTGAGTTTTAGGACTCTTTGGTACGTGAAAAAAAAAATGAACCGAAAGATATCGGAAGGGAAACGTAAGGAGCGGTGGTCAGAGCGAACCCATTCTGGACCGACTTTGCTAAATAATCATTCGTCCAAGTCAAAGGCCGTTTCCGCTTTTTGGCCAATCGTGATTACTTTTGGGACTTTCTAGTATATGAAAAAAAATATAAACCGAAAGGTATCGGAAGGGAAACTTGAGGAGCGCGGGTCAGAGCAACCCATTCTGGACCGACTTTGCTAAAAAATAATTCGTTCAACTCAAAGGTCGTATCCTGTTTTTTGGGGAATCGTGGTGACATTTGGGACTCTTTAGTATGTGAAAAAAAATATAAACCGAAAGATATCGGAAGGGAAACTTGAGAAGCGGTGGTCAAACCAACCCCATTCTGGACCGACTTTGGTAAAAAGCCTTCGACCAATTCAAAAGTCGTATTCTCTTTTTTGGCGAATCGTGGTGAGTTTTAGAACTCTTTAGTATGTGAAAAAATAAATAAACCGAAAGATATCGGAAGGGAAACTTGAGGAGCGGTGGTCAGAGCCACCCCATTCTGGACCGACTTTGCTAAAAAACCATTCGTCCAATTCAAAGGTCGTTTCCGCTTTATGGCTAATGGTGATTACTTTTGGGACTTTCTAATATGTGAAAAAAAATATAAACCGAAAGATACCAGAAGGGAAACTTGAGGAGCGGTGGTCGGATCGGCCCAATCTGGACCGACTTTGCTAAAAAATCATTCGTCCAACACAAAGGTCGTATCCTCTTTTTTTGCGAATCGTGGTGACTTTTAGGACTCTTTCGTATGTGAAAAAATATATAAACGGAAAGATATCGGAAGGGATACTTGAGGAGCGGTAGTCAGAGCGATCCCATTCCGGACCGACGCTAGTAAAAATCTTTCGTCCAATTCGAAGGTCGTTTCCGCTTTTTGGCAAATCGTGATTAATTTTGGGACTTTTTAGTATGTGAAAAAATATATAAACCGAAAGATATCGGAAGGGAAACTTGAGGAGCGGTGGTCAGAGCGACCTAATTCCGGACCGACACTAGTAAAAATCTTTCGTTCAAACGAAGGTCGTATCCTCTTTTTTAACGAATCGCGATGACTTTTAGGACACTCTAATATGTAAAACAAAATATAAACCGAAAGATATCGGACGGGAAACTTGAGGTGCGGTGGTCAGAGCGACCGCAATCAGCACGGACGCTGGTAAAAATCTTTAGTCCAATTCGAAGGTCGTATCCTGTTTTTTGACGAATCTTGGTGACTTTTAGGACTCTGTAGTATGTGAAAAAAAATATAAACCGAAAGATATCGGAACGGAAACTTGAGGACCGGTAGTCAGAGCCATCCCATTCCGGACCGACTTTGGTAAAAATGTGTGGTCCAATTCGAAGGTCGTTTCCGCTTTTTGGCAAATCGTGATTACTTTTGGGACTATTTAGTATGTAAAAATAAATATAAACCGAAAGATATCGGAAGGGAAACTTGAGGAGCGGTGGTCAGAGCGACCCCATTCTGGTCCGACTTTGCTAAAAAATATTTCGTTCAACTCAAAGGTCGTATCCTGTTTTTTGGGGAATCGTGGTGACATTTGGGACTCTTTAGTGTGTGAAAAAAAATATAAACCGAAAGATATCGGAAGGGAAACTTGAGAAGCGGTGGTCAAACCAACCCCATTCTGGACCGACTTTGGTAAAAAGCCTTCGACCAATTCAAAAGTCGTATTCTCTTTTTTGGCGAATCGTGGTGAGTTTAAGAACTCTTTAGTATGTGAAAAAATAAATAAACCGCAAGATATCGGAAGGGAAACTTGAGGAGCGGTGGTCAGAGCCACCCCATTCTGGACCGACTTTGCTAAAAAACCATTCGTCCAATTCAAAGGTCGTTTCCGCTTTTTGGCTAATGGTTATTACTTATGGGACTTTCTAATATGTGAAAAAAAATATAAACTGAAAGATATCGGAAGGGAAACGTAAGGAGCGGTGGACAGAGCGAACCCATTCTGGACCGACTTTGCTAAAAAATCATTCGTCCAAGTCAAAGGCCGTTTCCGCTTTTTGGCCAATCGTGATTACTTTTGGGACTTTCTAGTATGTGAAAAAAAATATAAACCGAAAGATATCGGAAGGGAAACTTGAGGAGCGCGGGTCAGATCGACCCATTCTGGACCGACTTTGCTAAAAAACAATTCGTTCAACTCAAAGGTCGTATCCTGTTTTTTGGGGAATCGTGGTGACATTTGGGACTCTTTAGTATGTGAAAAAAAATATAAACCGAAAGATATCGGAAGGGAAACTTGAGAAGCGGTGGTCAAACCAACCCCATTCTGGACCGACTTTGGTAAAAAGCCTTCGACCAATTCAAAAGTCGTATTCTCTTTTTTGACGAATCGTGGTGAGTTTTAGAACTCTTTAGTATGTGAAAAAATTAATAAACCGAAAGATATCGGAAGGGAAACTTGAGGAGCGGTGGTCGGATCGACCCCAATCTGGACCGACTTTGCTAAAAAATCATTCGTCCAACTCAAAGGTCGTATCCTCTTTTTTTGCGAATCGTGGTTACTTTTAGGACTCTGTAGTATGTGAAAAAAAATATAAACCGAAAGATATCGGAAGGGAAACTTGAGGACCGGTAGTCAGAGCGATCCCATTCCGGACCGAATTTGGTAAAAATTTGTCGTCCAATTCGAAGGTCGTTTCCGCTTTTTGGCAAATCGTGATTACTTTCGGGACTGTCTAGTATGTGAAAAATAATATAAACCGAAAGATATCGGAAGGGAAACTTGAGGAGCGCGGATCAGAGCGACCCCATTCTGGTCCGACTTTGCTAAAAAATCATTCGTCCAATTAAAAGGTCGTATCCTCTTTTTATGGCGAATCGTGGTGAGTTTTAGGACTCTTTGGTACGTGAAAAAAAATATAAACCGAAAGATATCGGAAGAGAAACTTGAGGAGCGGTGGTCAGAGCGACCCCATTCTGGACCGACTTTGCTAAAAAATCATTCGTCCAAGTCAAAGGCCGTTTCCGCTTTTTGGCCAATCGTAATTACTTTTGGGACTTTCTAGTATGTGAAAAAAAATATAAGCCGAAAGATATCGGAAGGGAAACTTGAGGAGCGGTGGGCGGATCGACCCCATTCTGGACCAACGCTGGTAAAAATCTGACGTCCAATTCGAAGGTCGTATCCTCTTTTTTGGCGAATCGTGGTGACTTTTACCACCAGAACAATTCAAAAGTCGTATTCTCTTTTTTGACGAATCGTGGTGAGTTTTAGAACTCTTTAGTATGTGAAAAAATTAATAAACCGAAAGATATCGGAAGGGAAACTTGAGGAGCGGTGGTCGGATCGACCCCAATCTGGACCGACTTTGCTAAAAAATCATTCGTCCAACTCAAAGATCGTATCCTCTTTTTTTGCGAATCGTGGTTACTTTTAGGACTCTGTAGTATGTGAAAAAAAATATAAACCGAAAGATATCGGAAGGGAAACTTGAGGACCGGTAGTCAGAGCGATCCCATTCCGGACCGAATTTGGTAAAAATGATTCGTCCAACTCAAAGGTCGTATCCTCTTTTTTCGCGAATCGTGGTGACTTTTAGGACTCTTTAGTATGTGAAAAAATATATAAACGGAAAGATATCGGAAGGGAAACTTGAGCAGCGGTAGTCAGAGCGATCCCATTCCGGACCGACTCTAGTAAAAATCTTTGGTCCAATTCGAAGGTCGTGACCTCTTTTTTGACGTATCGTGAGGAATTTTAGGACTTTCTGGTATGTTAAAAAAATATAAACCGAAAGATATCGGACAGGATACTTGAGGAGCGGTGGTCAGAGCGACCCCATTCTGGACCGATCTTGCTAAAAAATCTTTCGTCCAATTCGAAGGTCGTGTCCTCTTTTTTGACAAATCGTGGTGACTTTTAGGACTCTCTAGT
Source organism: Oxytorus armatus (assembly GCA_958009045.1). Classification (NCBI taxonomy): domain Eukaryota; kingdom Metazoa; phylum Arthropoda; class Insecta; order Hymenoptera; family Ichneumonidae; genus Oxytorus; species Oxytorus armatus. The sequence goes on along the minus strand of OY253745.1, from coordinate 29,191,359 downwards.
ATGTGAAAAAAAAATACACGGAAAGATATAGGAAGGGAAACTTGAGTACCGGTGGTCAGAATGACCCTATTCTGGACCGACTTTGCTAAAAAATCTTTCGTCCAATTCGAAGGTCGTTTCCGCTTTTTGGCAAATCGGGATTACTTTTGGGACTTTCTAGTATGTGAAAAAATATATAAACCGAAAGATTTCGGAAGGGAAACTTGAGGAGCGTGGGTCAGAGCGACCCCATTCTGGACCGACTTTGCTAAAAAATCTTTCGTCCAATTCGAAGGTCGTTTCCGCTTTTTGGCAAATCGTGATTACTTTTGGGACTTTCTAGTATGTGAAAAAATATATAAACCGAAAGATTTCGGAAAGGAAACTTGATGAGCGTGAGTCAGAGCGACCCCATTCTGGACCGACTTTGCTAAAAAATTATTCGTGTAATTCAAAGGTCGTATCCTCTTGTTGGCGAATCGGGGTGAGTTTTAGGACTCTTTAGTATGTGAAAAAATATATAAACCAAAAGATATTGGAAGGGAAACTTGAAGAACGGTCGTCGGAGCGAGCCCATTCCGGACGGACTTTGCTAAAAAATCATTCGTCCAACTCAAAGGTCGTATCCTCTTTTTTCGCGAATCGTTGTGACTTTTAGGACTCCCTAGTATGTGAAAAAAAAATACACGGAAAGATATAGGAAGGGAAACTTGAGGAGCGGTGGTCAGAATTACCCCATTCTGGACCAACTTTGCTAAAAAATCTTTCGTCCAATTCGAAGGTCGTTTCCGCTTTTTGGCAAATCGGGATTACTTTTGGGACTTTCTAGTATGTGAAAAAATATATAAACCGAAAGATTTCGGAAGGGAAACTTGAGGAGCGTGGGTCAGATCGACCCCATTCTGGACCGACTTTGCTAAAAAATCTTTCGTCCAATTCGAAGGTCGTTTCCGCTTTTTGGCAAATCGTGATTACTTTTGGGACTTTCTAGTATGTGAAAAAATATATAAACGGAAAGATATCGGAAGGGAAACTTGAGGAGCGGTAGTCAGAGCGATTCCATTCCGGACCGACGCTAGTAAAAATCATTCGTTCAAACGAAGGTCGTATCCTCTTTTTTAACGAATCGTGATGACTTTTAGGACACTCTAATATGTAAAAAAAAATAAAAACCGAAAGATATCGGAAGGGAAACTTGAGGAGCGGTGGTCAGAGCGACCCCAATCTGGACGGACACTGGTAAAAATCTTTCGTCCAATTCGAAGGTCGTATCCTGTTTTTTGACGAATCGTGGTGACTTTTAGGACTCTGTAGTATGTGAAAAAAAATATAAACCGAAAGATATCGGAAGGGAAACTTGAGGACCGGTAGTCAGAGCGATCCCATTCCGGACCGAATTTGGTAAAAATTTGTCGTCCAATTCGAAGGTCGTTTCCGCTTTTTGGCAAATCGTGATTACGTTCGGGACTTTCTAGTATGTGAAAAATAATATAAACCGAAAGATATCGGAAGGGAAACTTCAGGAGCGCGGATCAGAGCGACCCCATTCTGGTCCGACTTTGCTAAAAAATCATTCGTCCAATTGAAACGTCGCATCCTCTTTTTATGGCGAATCGTGGTGAGTTTTAGGACTCTTTGGTACGTGAAAAAAAATAAGAACCGAAAGATATCGGAAGGGAAACTTGAGGAGCGGTGGTCAGAGCGACCCCATTCTGGACCGACTTTGCTAAAAAATCATTCGTCCAAGTCAAAGGCCGTTTCCGCTTTTTGGCCAATCGTGATTACTTTTGGGACTTTCTAGTATGTGAAAAAAAATATAAGCCGAAAGATACCGGAAGGGAAACTTGAGGAGCGGTGGGCGGATCGACCCCATTCTGGACCGACGCTGGTAAAAATCTGACATCCAATTCGAAGGTCGTATCCTCTTTTTTCGCGAATCGTGGTGACGTTTAGGACTTCTTAGTATGTGAAAAAATATATAAACGGAAAGATATCGGAAGGGAAACTTGAGGACTGGTAGTCAGAGCCATCGCATTCCGGACCGACTTTGGTAAAAATTTGTCGTCAAATTCGAAGGTTGTTTCCGCTTTTTGGCAAATCGTGATTACTTTCGGGACTTTCTAGTATGTGGAAAAAAAATATAAACCGAAAGATATCGGGAGGGAAACTTGAGGAGCGCGGGTCAGAGCGACCCCATTCTGGACCGACTCTGCTAAAAATCTTTCGTCCAATTCGACGGTCGTATGTTCTTTTTTGACGAATAGTAATGACTTTGAGGACACTGTAGTATGTAAAAAAAATATAAATCGAAAGATATCGGAAGCGAAACTTGAGGAGCGGTGGACAGAACGACCCCAGTCTGGACCGACTTTGCTAAAAAATCATTCGTCCAATTAAAAGGTCGTATCCTTTTTATATGGCGAATCGTGGTGACTTTTAGGAATCTTTAGTATGTGAAAAAAAATATAAACCTAAAGATATTCGAAGGGATACTTGAGGAGCGGTGGTCAGAGCGACCCCATTCTGGACCGATTTTGCTAAAAAATCATTTGTCCAACACAAAGGTCGTATCCTCTTTTTTCGCGAATCGTGGTGACTTTTAGGACTCTTTAGTATGTGAAAAAATATATAAACGGAAAGATATCGGAAGGGAAACTTGAGGAGCGGTAGTCATAGCGATCCCATTCCGGACCGACTCTAGTAAAAATCTTTCGTCCAATTCGAAGGTCGTGTCCTTTTTTTTGACGTATCGTGAGGAATTTTAGGACTCTCTGGTATGTAAAAACAAATAGAAACCGAAAGATATCGGAAGGGACACTTGAGGAGCGTCGGTCAGAGCGACCCCATTCTGGACCGACTTTGCTAAAAAATCATTCGTGTAATTCAAAAGTCGTATCCTCTTGTTGGCGAATCGTGATTACTTTTGGGACTTTCTAGTATGTGAAAAAAAATATAAGCCGAAAGATATCGGAAGGGAAACTTGAGGAGCGGTGGTCAGAGCGACCCCATTCTGGACCGACTTTGGTAAAAAGCCTACGATCAATTCGAAGGTCGTATCCTCTTTTTTGGCGAATCGTGGTGACTTCCAGGACTCTTTAGTATGTGAAAAAAAATATAAACCGAAATATATCGGAAGGGAAACTTGAGGAGCGGTGGTCAGAGCCACCCCATTCTGTACCGACTTTGCTAAAAAATCATTCGTCCAATTCAAAGGTCGTTTCCACTTTTTGGCTAATCGTGATTACTTTTGGGACTTTCTAGTATGTGAAAAAAAATATAAACCGAAAGATACCGGAAGGGAAACTTGAGGAGCGGTGGGCGGATCGACCCCATTCTGGACCGACGCTGGTAAAAATCTGACATCCAATTCGAAGGTCGTATCCTCTTTTTTCGCGAATCGTGGTGACGTTTAGGACTTCTTAGTATGTGAAAAATATATAAACGGAAAGATATCGGAAGGGAAACTTGAGGACTGGTAGTCAGAGCCATCGCATTCCGGACCGAATTTGGTAAAAATTTGTCGTCAAATTCGAAGGTTGTTTCCGCTTTTTGGCAAATCGTGATTACTTTCGGGACTTTCTAGTATGTGGAAAAAAATATAAACCGAAAGATATCGGGAGGGAAACTTGAGGAGCGCGGGTCAGAGCGACCCCATTCTGGACCGACTCTGCTAAAAATCTTTCGTCCAATTCGACGGTCGTATGTTCTTTTTTGACGAATAGTAATGACTTTGAGGACACTGTAGTATGTAAAAAAAATATAAATCGAAAGATATCGGAAGCGAAACTTGAGGAGCGGTGGACAGAACGACCCCAGTCTGGACCGACTTTGCTAAAAAATCATTCGTCCAATTAAAAGGTCGTATCCTTTTTATATGGCGAATCGTGGTGACTTTTAGGAATCTTTAGTATGTGAACAAAAATATAAACCTAAAGATATTCGAAGGGAAACTTGAGGAGCGGTGGTCAGAGCGACCCCATTCTGGACCGATTTTGCTAAAAAATCATTTGTTCAACTCAAAGGTCGTATCCTCTTTTTTCGCGAATCGTGGTGACTTTTAGGACTCTTTAGTATGTGAAAAAATATATAAACGGAAAGATATCGGAAGGGAAACTTGAGGAGCGGTAGTCATAGCGATCCCATTCCGGACCGACTCTAGTAAAAATCTTTCGTCCAATTCGAAGGTCGTGTCCTTTTTTTTGACGTATCGTGAGGAATTTTAGGACTCTCTGGTTTGTAAAAACAAATAGAAACCGAAAGATATCGGAAGGGACACTTGAGGAGCGTCGGTCAGAGCGACCCCATTCTGGACCGACTTTGCTAAAAAATCATTCGTGTAATTCAAAAGTCGTATCCTCCTGTTGGCGAATCGTGCTGAGTTTTAGGACTCTTTAGTATGTGAAAAAATATATAAACCAAAAGATATTGGAAGGGAAACTTGAAGAGCGGTCGTCGGAGCGAGCCCATTCTGGACCGACTTTGCTAAAAAATCATTCGTCCAACTCAAAGGTCGTATCCTCTTTTTTCGCGAATCGTGGTGACTTTTAGGACTCTTTAGTATGTGAAAAAATATATAAACGGAAAGATATCGGAAGGGATACTTGAGGAGCGGTAGTCAGAGCGATCCCATTCCGGACCGACGCTAGTAAAAATCTTTCGTCCAATTCGAAGGTCGTTTCCGCTTTTTGGCAAATCGTGTTTACTTTTGGGCGTTTTTAGTATGTGAAAAAATATATAAACCGAAAGATATCGGAATGGAAACTTGAGGAGAGGTGGTCAGAGCGACCTCATTCCGGACCGACACTAGTAAAAATCTTTCGTTCAAACGAAGGTCGTATCCTCTTTTTTAACGAATCGTGATGACTTTTAGGACACTCTAATATGTAAAACAAAATATAAACCGAAAGATGTCGGAAGGGAAGCTTGAGGAGCGGTGGTCAGAGCGACCCCAATCTGGACGGACTCTGGTAAAAATCTTTAGTCCAATTCGAAGATCGTTTCCGCTTTTTGGCAAATCGTGATTACTTTTGGGACTTTCTAGTATGTGAAAAAAAAATATAAACCGAAAGATATCGGAAGGGAAACTTGAAGAGCGCGGGTCAGGGCGACCCCATTCTGGACCGACACTGGTAAAAATGTTTCGTCCAATTCGAAGGTCGTATCCTCTTTTTGGCGAATCGTGGTGACTTTTAGGACTCATTAGTATGTGAAAAAAAATATAATCCAAACGATATCGGAAGGGAAACTTGAAGAGCGGTGGTCAGAGCGGCCCCGTTCTGGACCGACGTTGCTAAAAATCTTTCGTCCAATTCGAAGGTCGTATCCTTTTTTTGACGAATCGTGATGACTTTTGGGACTATCTAGTATGTAAAAATAAATATAAACCGAAAGATATCAGAAGGGAAACTTAAGGAGCGGTAGTCAGAGCCACCCCATTCTGGACCGACTTTGCTAAAAAACCATTAGTCCAATTCAAAGGTCGTTTCCGCTTTTTGGCTAATGGTGATTACTTTTGGGACTTTCTAATATGTGAAAAAAAATATAAACCGAAAGATATCGGAAGGGAAACGTAAGGACCGGTGGTCAGAGCGAACCCATTCCGGACCGACTTTGCTAAAAAATCATTCGTCCAAGTCAAAGGCCGTTTCCGCTTTTTGGCCAATCGTGATTACTTTTGGGACTTTCTCGTATGTGAAAAAATAAATAAACCGAAAGATATCGGAAGGGAAACTTGAGGAGCGCGGGTCAGAGCGACCCATTCTGGACCGACTTTGCTAAAAAATAATTCGTTCAACTCAAAGGTCGTATCCTGTTTTTTGGGGAATCGTGGTGATATTTGGGACTCTTAAGTATGTGAAAAAAAATATAAACCGAAAGATATCGGAAGGGAAACTTGAGAAGCGGTGGTCAAATCAACCCCATTCTGGACCGACACTGGTAAAAATCTTTCGTCCAATTCGAAGGTCGTATCCTCTTTTTGGCGAATCGTGGTGACATTTAGGACTCATTAGTATGTGAAAAAAAATATTATCCGAACGATATCGGAAGGGAAACTTGAAGAGCGGTGGTCAGAGCGACCCCATTCTGGACCCACGTTGCTAAAAATCTTTCGTCCAATTCGAAGGTCGTATCCTCTTTTTTGACGGATCGTGATGACTTTTGGGACTATCTAGTATGTAAAAATAAATATAAACCGAAAGATATCGGAAGGGAAACTTAAGGAGCGGTGGTCAGAGCGACCCCATTCTGGTCCGACTTTGCTAAAAAATCATTCGTCCAATTCAAAGGTCGTTTCCGCTTTTTGGCTAATGGTGATTACTTTTGGGACTTTCTAATATGTGAACAAAAATATAAACCGAAAGATACCAGAAGGGAAACTTGAGGAGCGGTGGTCGGATCGACCCCAATCTGGACCGACTTTGCTAAAAAATCATTCGTCCAACTCAAAGGTCGTATCCTCTTTTTCTGCGAATCGTGGTGACTTTTAGGACTCTGTAGTATGTAAAAAAAAATATAAACCGAAAGATATCGGAAGGGAAACTTGAGGACCGGTAGTCAGAGCGATCCCATTCCGGACCGACTTTGGTAAAAATTTGTCGTCCAATTCGAAGGTCGTTTCCGCTTTTTGGCAAATCGTGATTACTTTTGGGACTTTCTAGTATGTGAAAAAAATATATAAACCGAAAGATATCGGGAGGGAAACTTGAGGAGCGCGGGTCAGGGCGACCCCATTCTGGACCGACACTGGTAAAAATCTTTCGTCCAATTCGAAGGTCGTATCCTCTTTTTGGCGAATCGTGGTGACTTTTAGGACTCATTAGTATGTGAAAAAAAATATAATCCGAACGATATCGAAAGGGAACCTTGAAGAGCGGTGGTCAGAGCGACCCCATTCTGGTCCGACTTTGCTAAAAAATCATTCGTCCAATTAAAAGGTCGTATCCTGTTTTTATGGCGAATCGTGGTGAGTTTTAGGACTCTTTGGTATGTGAAAAAAAATATAAACCGAAAGATATCGGAAGGGAAACTTGAGGAGCGCGGGTCAGAGCGACCCAATCTGGACCGACTTTGCTAAAAAATAATTCGTTCAACGCAAAGGTCGTATCCTGTTTTTTGGGGAATCGTGGTGACATTTGGGACTCTTTGGTATGTGAAAAAAAATATAAACCGAAAGATATCGGAAGGGAAACTTGAGAAGCGGTGGTCAAACCAACCCCATTCTGGACCGACTTTGGTAAAAAGCCTTCGACCAATTCAAAACTCGTATTCTCTTTTTTGGCGATTCGTGGTGAGTTTTAGAAGTCTTTAGTATGTGAAAAAATAAATAAACCGAAAGATATCGGAAGGGAAACTTGAGGAGCGGTGGTCAGAGCGACCCCAATCTGGACGGACTATGGTAAAAATCTTTAGTCCAATTCGAAGGTCGTATCCTGTTTTTTGACGAATCGTGGTGACTTTTAGGACTCTGTAGTATGTGAAAAAAAATATAAACCGAAAGATATCGGAACGGAAACTTGAGGACCGGTAGTCAGAGCGATCCCATTCCGGACCGACTTTGGTAAAAATTTGTCGTCCAATTCGAAGGTCGTTTCCGCTTTTTGGCAAATCGTGATTACTTTTGGGACTTTCTAGTATGTGAAAAAAATATATAAACCGAAAGATATCGGGAGGGAAACTTGAGGAGCGCGGGTCAGGGCGACCCCATTCTGGACCGACACTGGTAAAAATCTTTCGTCCAATTCGAAGGTCGTATCCTCTTTTTGGCGAATCGTGGTGACTTTTAGGACTCATTAGTATGTGAAAAAATATATAATCCGAACGATATCGAAAGGGAACCTTGAAGAGCGGTGGTCAGAGCGACCCCATTCGGGATCGACGTTGCTAAAAATCTTTCGTCCAATTCGAAGGTCGTATCCTCTTTTTTGACGAATCGTGATGACTTTTGGGACTATCTAGTATGTAAAAATTAATATAAACCGAAAGATATCGGAAGGGAAACTTGAGGAGCGGTGGGCAGATCGACCCCATTCTGGACCGACGCTGGTAAAAATCTGACGTCCAATTCGAAGGTCGTATCCTCTTTTTTGGCGAATCGTGGTGACTTTTAGGAGTCTTTAGCATGTGAAAAAATATATAAACCAACAGATATTGGAAGGGAAACTTTAAGAGCGGTCGTCGGAGCGACCCCATTCTAGACCGACTTTGCTAAAAAATCATTCGTCCAACTCAAAGGTCGTATCCTCTTTTTTCGCGAATCGTGGTGACGTTTAGGACTTCTTAGTATGTGAAAAAATATATAAACGGAAAGATATCGGAAGGGAAACTTGAGGACCGGTAGTCAGAGCCATCGTATTCGGGACCGACTTAGGTAAAAATTTGTCGTCAAATTCGAAGGTTGTTTCCGCTTTTTGGCAAATCGTGATTACTTTCGGGACTTTCTAGTATGTGAAAAAAATATATAAACCGAAAGATATCGGGAGGGAAACTTGAGGAGCGCGGGTCAGAGCGACCCCATTCTGGACTGACTCTGCTAAAAATCTTTCGTACAATTCGACGGTCGTATGCTCTTTTTTGACGAATAGTAATGACTTTGAGGACACTGTAGTATGTAAAAAAAATATAAATCGAAACATATCGGAAGCGAAACTTGAGGAGCGGTGGACAGAACGACCCCATTCTGGACCGACTTTGCTAAAAAATCATTCGTCCAATTAAAAGGTCGGATCCTTTTTTTATGGCGAATCGTGGTGACTTTTAGGAATCTTTAGTATGTGAAAAAAAATATAAACCGAAAGATACCGTAAGGGAAACTTGAGGAGCGGTAGTCAGAGCGATTCCATTCCGGACCGACGCTAGTAAAAATCATTCGTTCAAACGAAGGTCGTATCCTCTTTTTTAACGAATCGTGATGACTTTTAGGACACTCTAATATGTAAAACAAAATATAAACGGAAAGATATCGGAAGGGAAACTTGAGGAGCGGTGGTCAGAGCGACCCCAATCTGGACGGACTATGGTAAAAATCTTTAGTCCAATTCGAAGGTCGTATCCTGTTTTTTGACGAATCGTGGTGACTTTTAGGACTCTGTAGTATGTGAAAAAAAATATAAACCGAAAGATATCGGAACGGAAACTTGAGGACCGGTAGTCAGAGCGATCCCATTCCGGACCGACTTTGGTAAAAATTTGTCGTCCAATTCGAAGGTTGTTTCCGCTTTTTGGCAAATCGTGATTACTTTCGGGACTTTCTAGTATGTGAAAAAATATATAAACGGAAAGATATCGGAAGGGAAACTTGAGGAGCGGTAGTCAGAGCGATTTCATTCCGGACCGACGCTAGTAAAAATCATTCGTTCAAACGAAGGTCGTATCCTCTTTTTTAACGAATCGTGATGACTTTTAGGACACTCTAATATGTAAAACAAAATATAAACCGAAAGATATCGGAAGGGAAACTTGAGGAGCGGTGGTCAGAGCGACCCCAATCTGGACGGACTATGGTAAAAATCTTTAGTCCAATTCGAAGGTCGTATCCTGTTTTTTGACGAATCGTGGTGACTTTTAGGACTCTGTAGTATGTGAAAAAAAATATAAACCGAAAGATATCGGAACGGAAACTTGAGGACCGGTAGTCAGAGCGATCCCATTCCGGACCGACTTTGGTAAAAATTTGTCGTCCAATTCGAAGGTCGTTTCCGCTTTTTGGCAAATCGTGATTACTTTTGGGACTTTCTAGTATGTGAAAAAAATATATAAACCGAAAGATATCGGGAGGGAAACTTGAGGAGCGCGGGTCAGGGCGACCCCATTCTGGACCGACACTGGTAAAAATCTTTCGTCCAATTCGAAGGTCGTATCCTCTTTTTGGCGAATCGTGGTGACTTTTAGGACTCATTAGTATGTGAAAAAAAATATAATCCGAACGATATCGAAAGGGAACCTTGAAGAGCGGTGGTCAGAGCGACCCCATTCGGGATCGACGTTGCTAAAAATCTTTCGTCCAATTCGAAGGTCGTATCCTCTTTTTTGACGAATCGTGATGACTTTTGGGACTATCTAGTATGTAAAAATTAATATAAACCGAAAGATATCGGAAGGGAAACTTAAGGAGCGGTGGTCAGAGCGGCCCCATTCTGGTCCGACTTTGCTAAAAAATCATTCGTCCAATTAAAAGGTCGTATCCTGTTTTTATGGCGAATCGTGGTGAGTTTTAGGACTCTTTGGTACGTGAAAAAAAATATAAACCGAAAGATATCGGAAGGGAAACGTAAGTAGCGGTGGTCAGAGCGAACCCATTCTGGACCGACTTTGCTAAAAAATCATTCGTCCAAGTCAAAGGCCGTTTCCGCTTTTTGGCCAATCGTGATTACTTTTGGGACTTTCTAGTATGTGAAAAAAAATATAAACCGAAAGATATCGGAAGGGAAACTTGAGGAGCGCGGGTCAGAGCGACCCATTCTGGACCGACTTTGCTAAAAAATAATTCGTTCAACTCAAAGGTCGTATCCTGTTTTTTGGGGAATCGTGGTGACATTTGGGACTCTTTGGTATGTGAAAAAAAATATAAACCGAAAGATATCGGAAGGGAAACTTGAGAAGCGGTGGTCAAACCAACCCCATTCTGGACCGACTTTGGTAAAAAGCCTTCGACCAATTCAAAAGTCGTATTCTCTTTTTTGGCGAATCGTGGTGAGTTTTAGAAGTCTTTAGTATGTGAAAAAATAAATAAACCGAAAGATATCGGAAGGGAAACTTGAGGAGCGGTGGTCAGAGCCACCCCATTCTGGACCGACTTTGCTAAAAAACCATTAGTCCAATTCAAAGGTCGTTTCCGCTTTTTGGCTAATGGTGATTACTTTTGGGACTTTCTAATATGTGAAAAAAAATATAAACCGAAAGATATCGGAAGGGAAACGTAAGGACCGGTGGTCAGAGCGAACCCATTCCGGACCGACTTTGCTAAAAAATCATTCGTCCAAGTCAAAGGCCGTTTCCGCTTTTTGGCCAATCGTGATTACTTTTGGGACTTTCTCGTATGTGAAAAAAAAAATAAACCGAAAGATATCGGAAGGGAAACTTGAGGAGCGCGGGTCAGAGCGACCCATTCTGGACCGACTTTGCTAAAAAATAATTCGTTCAACTCAAAGGTCGTATCCTGTTTTTTGGGGAATCGTGGTGATATTTGGGACTCATAAGTATGTGAAAAAAAATATAAACCGAAAGATATCGGAAGGGAAACTTGAGAAGCGGTGGTCAAATCAACCCCATTCTGGACCGACACTGGTAAAAATCTTTCGTCCAATTCGAAGGTCGTATCCTCTTTTTGGCGAATCGTGGTGACATTTAGGACTCATTAGTATGTGAAAAAAAATATTATCCGAACGATATCGGAAGGGAAACTTGAAGAGCGGTGGTCAGAGCGACCCCATTCTGGACCCACGTTGCTAAAAATCTTTCGTCCAATTCGAAGGTCGTATCCTCTTTTTTGACGAATCGTGATGACTTTTGGGACTATCTAGTATGTAAAAATAAATATAAACCGAAAGATATCGGAAGGGAAACTTAAGGAGCGGTGGTCAGAGCGACCCCATTCTGGTCCGACTTTGCTAAAAAATCATTCGTCCAATTAAAAAGTCGTATCCTGTTTTTATGGCGAATCGTGGTGAGTTCTAGGACTCTTTGGTACGTGAAAGAAAATATAAACCGAAAGATATCGGACGGGAAACGTAAGGAGCGGTGGTCAGAGCGAACCCATTCTGGACCGACTTTGCTAAAAAATCATTCGTCCAAGTCAAAGGCCGTTTCCGCTTTTTGGCCAATCGTGATTACTTTTGGGACTTTCTAGTATGTGAAAAAAAATATAAACCGAAAGATATCGGAAGGGAAACGTGAGGAGCGCGGGTCAGATCGACCCATTCTGGACCGACTTTGCTAAAAAATAATTCGTTCAACTCAAAGGTCGTATCCTGTTTTTTGGCGAATCGTGGTGACATTTGGGACTCTTTAGTATGTGAAAAAAAATATAAACCGAAAGATATCGGAAGGGAAACTTGAGAAGCGGTGGTCAAACCAACCCCATTCTGGACCGACTTTGGTAAAAAGCCTTCGACCAATTCAAAAGTCGTATTCTCTTTTTTGGCGAATCGTGGTAAGTTTTAGAACTCTTTAGTATGTGAAAAAATAAATAAACCGAAAGATATCGGAAGGGAAACTTGAGGAGCGGTGGTCAGAGCCACCCCATTCTGGACCGACTTTGCTAAAAAACCATTAGTCCAATTCAAAGGTCGTTTCCGCTTTTTGGCTAATGGTGATTACTTTTGGGACTTTCTAATATGTGAAAAAAAATATAAACCGAAAGATATCGGAAGGGAAACGTAAGGAGCGGTGGTCAGAGCGAACCCATTCCGGACCGACTTTGCTAAAAAATCATTCGTCCAAGTCAAAGGCCGTTTCCGCTTTTTGGCCAATCGTCATTACTTTTGGGACTTTCTCGTATGTGAAAAAAAAAATAATCCGAAAGATATCGGAAGGGAAACTTGAGGAGCGCGGGTCAGAGCGATCCCATTCCGGACCGACTTTGGTAAAAATTTGTCGTCCAATTCGAAGGTCGTTTCCGCTTTTTGGCAAATCGTGATTACTTTTGGGACTTTCTAGTATGTGAAAAAAATATATAAACCGAAAGATATCGGGAGGGAAACTTGAGGAGCGCGGGTCAGGGCGACCCCATTCTGGACCGACACTGGTAAAAATCTTTCGTCCAATTCGAAGGTCGTATCCTCTTTTTGGCGAATCGTGGTGACTTTTAGGACTCATTAGTATGTGAAAAAAAATATAATCCGAACGATATCGAAAGGGAACCTTGAAGAGCGGTGGTCAGAGCGACCCCATTCTGGATCGACGTTGCTAAAAATCTTTCGTCCAATTCGAAGGTCGTATCCTCTTTTTTGACGAATCGTGATGACTTTTGGGACTATCTAGTATGTAAAAATTAATATAAACCGAAAGATATCGGAAGGGAAACTTGAGGAGCGGTGGTCAGAGCCACCCCATTCTGGACCGACTTTGCTAAAAAACCATTAGTCCAATTCAAAGGTCGTTTCCGCTTTTTGGCTAATGGTGATTACTTTTGGGACTTTCTAATATGTGAAAAAAAATATAAACCGAAAGATATCGGAAGGCAAACGTAAGGAGCGGTGGTCAGAGCGAACCCATTCCGGACCGACTTTGCTAAAAAATCATTCGTCCAAGTCAAAGGCCGTTTCCGCTTTTTGGCCAATCGTCATTACTTTTGGGACTTTCTCGTATGTGAAAAAAAAAATAAACCGAAAGATATCGGAAGGGAAACTTGAGGAGCGCGGGTCAGAGCGACCCATTCTGGACCGACTTTGCTAAAAAATAATTCGTTTAACTCAAAGGTCGTATCCTGTTTTTTGGGGAATCGTGGTGATATTTGGGACTCTTAAGTATGTGAAAAAAAATATAAACCGAAAGATATCGGAAGGGAAACTTGAGAAGCGGTGGTCAAATCAACCCCATTCTGGACCGACTTTGGTAAAAAGCCTTCGACCAATTCAAAAGTCGTATTCTCATTTTTGACGAATCGTGGTGAGTTTTAGAACTCTTTAGTATGTGAAAAAATAAATAAACCGAGAGATATCGGAAGGGAAACTTGAGGAGCGGTGGTCAGAGCCACCCCATTCTGGACCGACTTTGCTAAAAAACCATTCGTCCAATTCAAAGGTCGTTTCCGCTTTTTGGCTAATGGTGATTACTTTTGGGACTTTCTAATATGTGAACAAAAATATAAACCGAAAGATACCAGAAGGGAAACTTGAGGAGCGGTGGTCGGATCGACCCCAATCTGGACCGACTTTGCTAAAAAATCATTCGTCCAACTCAAAGGTCGTATCCTCTTTTTTTGCGAATCGTGGTGACTTTTAGGACTCTGTAGTATGTGAAAAAAAATATAAACCGAAAGATATCGGAAGGGAAACTTGAGAAGCGGTGGTCAGAGCCACCCCATTCTGGACCGACTTTGCTAAAAAACCATTCGTCCAATTCAAAGGTCGTTTCCGCTTTTTGGCTAATGGTGATTACTTTTGGGACTTTCTAATATGTGAACAAAAATATAAACCGAAAGATACCAGAAGGGAAACTTGAGGAGCGGTGGTCGGATCGACCCCAATCTGGACCGACTTTGCTAAAAAATCATTCGTCCAACTCAAAGGTCGTATCCTCTTTTTTTGCGAATCGTGGTGACTTTTAGGACTCTGTAGTATGTGAAAAAAAATATAAACCGAAAGATATCGGAAGGGAAACTTGAGGACCGGTAGTCAGAGCGATCCCATTCCGGACCGACTTTGGTAAAAATTTGTCGTCCAATTCGAAGGTCGTTTCCGCTTTTTGGCAAATCGTGATTACTTTTGGGACTTTCTAGTATGTGAAAAAAATATATAAACCGAAAGATATCGGGAGGGAAACTTGAGGAGCGCGGGTCAGGGCGACCCCATTCTGGACCGACACTGGTAAAAATCTTTCGTCCAATTCGAAGGTCGTATCCTCTTTTTGGCGAATCGTGGTGACTTTTAGGACTCATTAGTATGTGAAAAAAAATATAATCCGAACGATATCGAAAGGGAACCTTGAAGAGCGGTGGTCAGAGCGACCCCATTCGGGATCGACGTTGCTAAAAATCTTTCGTCCAATTCGAAGGTCGTATCCTCTTTTTTGACGAATCGTGATGACTTTTGGGACTATCTAGTATGTAAAAATTAATATAAACCGAAAGATATCGGAAGGGAAACTTAAGGAGCGGTGGTCAGAGCGGCCCCATTCTGGTCCGACTTTGCTAAAAAATCATTCGTCCAATTAAAAGGTCGTATCCTGTTTTTATGGCGAATCGTGGTGAGTTTTAGGACTCTTTGGTACGTGAAAAAAAATATAAACCGAAAGATATCGGAAGGGAAACGTAAGTAGCGGTGGTCAGAGCGAACCCATTCTGGACCGACTTTGCTAAAAAATCATTCGTCCAAGTCAAAGGCCGTTTCCGCTTTTTGGCCAATCGTGATTACTTTTGGGACTTTCTAGTATGTGAAAAAAAATATAAACCGAAAGATATCGGAAGGGAAACTTGAGGAGCGCGGGTCAGAGCGACCCATTCTGGACCGACTTTGCTAAAAAATAATTCGTTCAACTCAAAGGTCGTATCCTGTTTTTTGGGGAATCGTGGTGACATTTGGGACTCTTTGGTATGTGAAAAAAAATATAAACCGAAAGATATCGGAAGGGAAACTTGAGAAGCGGTGGTCAAACCAACCCCATTCTGGACCGACTTTGGTAAAAAGCCTTCGACCAATTCAAAAGTCGTATTCTCTTTTTTGGCGAATCGTGGTGAGTTTTAGAAGTCTTTAGTATGTGAAAAAATAAATAAACCGAAAGATATCGGAAGGGAAACTTGAGGAGCGGTGGTCAGAGCCACCCCATTCTGGACCGACTTTGCTAAAAAACCATTAGTCCAATTCAAAGGTCGTTTCCGCTTTTTGGCTAATGGTGATTACTTTTGGGACTTTCTAATATGTGAAAAAAAATATAAACCGAAAGATATCGGAAGGGAAACGTAAGGACCGGTGGTCAGAGCGAACCCATTCCGGACCGACTTTGCTAAAAAATCATTCGTCCAAGTCAAAGGCCGATTCCGCTTTTTGGCCAATCGTGATTACTTTTGGGACTTTCTCGTATGTGAAAAAAAAAATAAACCGAAAGATATCGGAAGGGAAACTTGAGGAGCGCGGGTCAGAGCGACCCATTCTGGACCGACTTTGCTAAAAAATAATTCGTTCAACTCAAAGGTCGTATCCTGTTTTTTGGGGAATCGTGGTGATATTTGGGACTCATAAGTATGTGAAAAAAAATATAAACCGAAAGATATCGGAAGGGAAACTTGAGAAGCGGTGGTCAAATCAACCCCATTCTGGACCGACACTGGTAAAAATCTTTCGTCCAATTCGAAGGTCGTATCCTCTTTTTGGCGAATCGTGGTGACATTTAGGACTCATTAGTATGTGAAAAAAAATATTATCCGAACGATATCGGAAGGGAAACTTGAAGAGCGGTGGTCAGAGCGACCCCATTCTGGACCCACGTTGCTAAAAATCTTTCGTCCAATTCGAAGGTCGTATCCTCTTTTTTGACGAATCGTGATGACTTTTGGGACTATCTAGTATGTAAAAATAAATATAAACCGAAAGATATCGGAAGGGAAACTTAAGGAGCGGTGGTCAGAGCGACCCCATTCTGGTCCGACTTTGCTAAAAAATCATTCGTCCAATTAAAAAGTCGTATCCTGTTTTTATGGCGAATCGTGGTGAGTTCTAGGACTCTTTGGTACGTGAAAGAAAATATAAACCGAAAGATATCGGAAGGGAAACGTAAGGAGCGGTGGTCAGAGCGAACCCATTCTGGACCGACTTTGCTAAAAAATCATTCGTCCAAGTCAAAGGCCGTTTCCGCTTTTTGGCCAATCGTGATTACTTTTGGGACTTTCTAGTATGTGAAAAAAAATATAAACCGAAAGATATCGGAAGGGAAACGTGAGGAGCGCGGGTCAGATCGACCCATTCTGGACCGACTTTGCTAAAAAATAATTCGTTCAACTCAAAGGTCGTATCCTGTTTTTTGGCGAATCGTGGTGACATTTGGGACTCTTTAGTATGTGAAAAAAAATATAAACCGAAAGATATCGGAAGGGAAACTTGAGAAGCGGTGGTCAAACCAACCCCATTCTGGACCGACTTTGGTAAAAAGCCTTCGACCAATTCAAAAGTCGTATTCTCTTTTTTGGCGAATCGTGGTAAGTTTTAGAACTCTTTAGTATGTGAAAAAATAAATAAACCGAAAGATATCGGAAGGGAAACTTGAGGAGCGGTGGTCAGAGCCACCCCATTCTGGACCGACTTTGCTAAAAAACCATTAGTCCAATTCAAAGGTCGTTTCCGCTTTTTGGCTAATGGTGATTACTTTTGGGACTTTCTAATATGTGAAAAAAAATATAAACCGAAAGATATCGGAAGGGAAACGTAAGGAGCGGTGGTCAGAGCGAACCCATTCCGGACCGACTTTGCTAAAAGATCATTCGTCCAAGTCAAAGGCCGTTTCCGCTTTTTGGCCAATCGTCATTACTTTTGGGACTTTCTCGTATGTGAAAAAAAAAATAATCCGAAAGATATCGGAAGGGAAACTTGAGGAGCGCGGGTCAGAGCGATCCCATTCCGGACCGACTTTGGTAAAAATTTGTCGTCCAATTCGAAGGTCGTTTCCGCTTTTTGGCAAATCGTGATTACTTTTGGGACTTTCTAGTATGTGAAAAAAATATATAAACCGAAAGATATCGGGAGGGAAACTTGAGGAGCGCGGGTCAGGGCGACCCCATTCTGGACCGACACTGGTAAAAATCTTTCGTCCAATTCGAAGGTCGTATCCTCTTTTTGGCGAATCGTGGTGACTTTTAGGACTCATTAGTATGTGAAAAAAAATATAATCCGAACGATATCGAAAGGGAACCTTGAAGAGCGGTGGTCAGAGCGACCCCATTCTGGATCGACGTTGCTAAAAATCTTTCGTCCAATTCGAAGGTCGTATCCTCTTTTTTGACGAATCGTGATGACTTTTGGGACTATCTAGTATGTAAAAATTAATATAAACCGAAAGATATCGGAAGGGAAACTTGAGGAGCGGTGGTCAGAGCCACCCCATTCTGGACCGACTTTGCTAAAAAACCATTAGTCCAATTCAAAGGTCGTTTCCGCTTTTTGGCTAATGGTGATTACTTTTGGGACTTTCTAATATGTGAAAAAAAATATAAACCGAAAGATATCGGAAGGCAAACGTAAGGAGCGGTGGTCAGAGCGAACCCATTCCGGACCGACTTTGCTAAAAAATCATTCGTCCAAGTCAAAGGCCGTTTCCGCTTTTTGGCCAATCGTCATTACTTTTGGGACTTTCTCGTATGTGAAAAAAAAAATAAACCGAAAGATATCGGAAGGGAAACTTGAGGAGCGCGGGTCAGAGCGACCCATTCTGGACCGACTTTGCTAAAAAATAATTCGTTTAACTCAAAGGTCGTATCCTGTTTTTTGGGGAATCGTGGTGATATTTGGGACTCTTAAGTATGTGAAAAAAAATATAAACCGAAAGATATCGGAAGGGAAACTTGAGAAGCGGTGGTCAAATCAACCCCATTCTGGACCGACTTTGGTAAAAAGCCTTCGACCAATTCAAAAGTCGTATTCTCATTTTTGACGAATCGTGGTGAGTTTTAGAACTCTTTAGTATGTGAAAAAATAAATAAACCGAGAGATATCGGAAGGGAAACTTGAGGAGCGGTGGTCAGAGCCACCCCATTCTGGACCGACTTTGCTAAAAAACCATTCGTCCAATTCAAAGGTCGTTTCCGCTTTTTGGCTAATGGTGATTACTTTTGGGACTTTCTAATATGTGAACAAAAATATAAACCGAAAGATACCAGAAGGGAAACTTGAGGAGCGGTGGTCGGATCGACCCCAATCTGGACCGACTTTGCTAAAAAATCATTCGTCCAACTCAAAGGTCGTATCCTCTTTTTTTGCGAATCGTGGTGACTTTTAGGACTCTGTAGTATGTGAAAAAAAATATAAACCGAAAGATATCGGAAGGGAAACTTGAGGAGCGGTGGTCAGAGCCACCCCATTCTGGACCGACTTTGCTAAAAAACCATTCGTCCAATTCAAAGGTCGTTTCCGCTTTTTGGCTAATGGTGATTACTTTTGGGACTTTCTAATATGTGAACAAAAATATAAACCGAAAGATACCAGAAGGGAAACTTGAGGAGCGGTGGTCGGATCGACCCCAATCTGGACCGACTTTGCTAAAAAATCATTCGTCCAACTCAAAGGTCGTATCCTCTTTTTTTGCGAATCGTGGTGACTTTTAGGACTCTGTAGTATGTGAAAAAAAATATAAACCGAAAGATATCGGAAGGGAAACTTGAGGACCGGTAGTCAGAGCGATCCCATTCCGGACCGACTTTGGTAAAAATTTGTCGTCCAATTCGAAGGTCGTTTCCGCTTTTTGGCAAATCGTGATTACTTTTGGGACTTTCTAGTATGTGAAAAAAAAATATAAACCGAAAGATATCGGGAGGGAAACTTGAGGAGCGCGGGTCAGGGCGACCCCATTCTGGACCGACACTGGTAAAAATCTTTCGTCCAATTCGAAGGTCGTATCCTCTTTTTGGCGAATCGTGGTGACTTTTAGGACTCATTAGTATGTGAAAAAAAATATAATCCGAACGATATCGAAAGGGAACCTTGAAGAGCGGTGGTCAGAGCGACCCCATTCGGGATCGACGTTGCTAAAAATCTTTCGTCCAATTCGAAGGTCGTATCCTCTTTTTTGACGAATCGTGATGACTTTTGGGACTATCTAGTATGTAAAAATTAATATAAACCGAAAGATATCGGAAGGGAAACTTAAGGAGCGGTGGTCAGAGCGGCCCCATTCTGGTCCGACTTTGCTAAAAAATCATTCGTCCAATTAAAAGGTCGTATCCTGTTTTTATGGCGAATCGTGGTGAGTTTTAGGACTCTTTGGTACGTGAAAAAAAATATAAACCGAAAGATATCGGAAGGGAAACGTAAGTAGCGGTGGTCAGAGCGAACCCATTCTGGACCGACTTTGCTAAAAAATCATTCGTCCAAGTCAAAGGCCGTTTCCGCTTTTTGGCCAATCGTGATTACTTTTGGGACTTTCTAGTATGTGAAAAAAAATATAAACCGAAAGATATCGGAAGGGAAACTTGAGGAGCGCGGGTCAGAGCGACCCATTCTGGACCGACTTTGCTAAAAAATAATTCGTTCAACTCAAAGGTCGTATCCTGTTTTTTGGGGAATCGTGGTGACATTTGGGACTCTTTGGTATGTGAAAAAAAATATAAACCGAAAGATATCGGAAGGGAAACTTGAGAAGCGGTGGTCAAACCAACCCCATTCTGGACCGACTTTGGTAAAAAGCCTTCGACCAATTCAAAAGTCGTATTCTCTTTTTTGGCGAATCGTGGTGAGTTTTAGAAGTCTTTAGTATGTGAAAAAATAAATAAACCGAAAGATATCGGAAGGGAAACTTGAGGAGCGGTGGTCAGAGCCACCCCATTCTGGACCGACTTTGCTAAAAAACCATTAGTCCAATTCAAAGGTCGTTTCCGCTTTTTGGCTAATGGTGATTACTTTTGGGACTTTCTAATATGTGAAAAAAAATATAAACCGAAAGATATCGGAAGGGAAACGTAAGGACCGGTGGTCAGAGCGAACCCATTCCGGACCGACTTTGCTAAAAAATCATTCGTCCAAGTCAAAGGCCGTTTCCGCTTTTTGGCCAATCGTGATTACTTTTGGGACTTTCTCGTATGTGAAAAAAAAAATAAACCGAAAGATATCGGAAGGGAAACTTGAGGAGCGCGGGTCAGAGCGACCCATTCTGGACCGACTTTGCTAAAAAATAATTCGTTCAACTCAAAGGTCGTATCCTGTTTTTTGGGGAATCGTGGTGATATTTGGGACTCTTAAGTATGTGAAAAAAAATATAAACCGAAAGATATCGGAAGGGAAACTTGAGAAGCGGTGGTCAAATCAACCCCATTCTGGACCGACACTGGTAAAAATCTTTCGTCCAATTCGAAGGTCGTATCCTCTTTTTGGCGAATCGTGGTGACATTTAGGACTCATTAGTATGTGAAAAAAAATATTATCCGAACGATATCGGAAGGGAAACTTGAAGAGCGGTGGTCAGAGCGACCCCATTCTGGACCCACGTTGCTAAAAATCTTTCGTCCAATTCGAAGGTCGTATCCTCTTTTTTGACGAATCGTGATGACTTTTGGGACTATCTAGTATGTAAAAATAAATATAAACCGAAAGATATCGGAAGGGAAACTTAAGGAGCGGTGGTCAGAGCGACCCCATTCTGGTCCGACTTTGCTAAAAAATCATTCGTCCAATTAAAAAGTCGTATCCTGTTTTTATGGCGAATCGTGGTGAGTTCTAGGACTCTTTGGTACGTGAAAGAAAATATAAACCGAAAGATATCGGAAGGGAAACTTGAGAAGCGGTGGTCAAACCAACCCCATTCTGGACCGACTTTGGTAAAAAGCCTTCGACCAATTCAAAAGTCGTATTCTCTTTTTTGGCGAATCGTGGTAAGTTTTAGAACTCTTTAGTATGTGAAAAAATTAATAAACCGAAAGATATCGGAAGGGAAACTTGAGGAGCGGTGGTCAGAGCCACCCCATTCTGGACCGACTTTGCTAAAAAACCATTAGTCCAATTCAAAGGTCGTTTCCGCTTTTTGGCTAATGGTGATTACTTTTGGGACTTTCTAATATGTGAAAAAAAATATAAACCGAAAGATATCGGAAGGCAAACGTAAGGAGCGGTGGTCAGAGCGAACCCATTCCGGACCGACTTTGCTAAAAAATCATTCGTCCAAGTCAAAGGCCGTTTCCGCTTTTTGGCCAATCGTCATTACTTTTGGGACTTTCTCGTATGTGAAAAAAAAAATAAACCGAAAGATATCGGAAGGGAAACTTGAGAAGCGCGGGTCAGAGCGACCCATTCTGGACCGACTTTGCTAAAAAATAATTCGTTTAACTCAAAGGTCGTATCCTGTTTTTTGGGGAATCGTGGTGATATTTGGGACTCTTAAGTATGTGAAAAAAAATATAAACCGAAAGATATCGGAAGGGAAACTTGAGAAGCGGTGGTCAAATCAACCCCATTCTCGACCGACTTTGGTAAAAAGCCTTCGACCAATTCAAAAGTCGTATTCTCATTTTTGACGAATCGTGGTGAGTTTTAGAACTCTTTAGTATGTGAAAAAATAAATAAACCGAGAGATATCGGAAGGGAAACTTGAGGAGCGGTGGTCAGAGCCACCCCATTCTGGACCGACTTTGCTAAAAAACCATTCGTCCAATTCAAAGGTCGTTTCCGCTTTTTGGCTAATGGTGATTACTTTTGGGACTTTCTAATATGTGAACAAAAATATAAACCGAAAGATACCAGAAGGGAAACTTGAGGAGCGGTGGTCGGATCGACCCCAATCTGGACCGACTTTGCTAAAAAATCATTCGTCCAACTCAAAGGTCGTATCCTCTTTTTTTGCGAATCGTGGTGACTTTTAGGACTCTGTAGTATGTGAAAAAAAATATAAACCGAAAGATATCGGAAGGGAAACTTGAGGACCGGTAGTCAGAGCGATCCCATTCCGGACCGACTTTGGTAAAAATTTGTCGTCCAATTCGAAGGTCGTTTCCGCTTTTTGGCAAATCGTGATTACTTTTGGGACTTTCTAGTATGTGAAAAAAAAATATAAACCGAAAGATATCGGGAGGGAAACTTGAGGAGCGCGGGTCAGGGCGACCCCATTCTGGACCGACACTGGTAAAAATCTTTCGTCCAATTCGAAGGTCGTATCCTCTTTTTGGCGAATCGTGGTGACTTTTAGGACTCATTAGTATGTGAAAAAAAATATAATCCGAACGATATCGAAAGGGAACCTTGAAGAGCGGTGGTCAGAGCGACCCCATTCGGGATCGACGTTGCTAAAAATCTTTCGTCCAATTCGAAGGTCGTATCCTCTTTTTTGACGAATCGTGATGACTTTTGGGACTATCTAGTATGTAAAAATTAATATAAACCGAAAGATATCGGAAGGGAAACTTAAGGAGCGGTGGTCAGAGCGGCCCCATTCTGGTCCGACTTTGCTAAAAAATCATTCGTCCAATTAAAAGGTCGTATCCTGTTTTTATGGCGAATCGTGGTGAGTTTTAGGACTCTTTGGTACGTGAAAAAAAATATAAACCGAAAGATATCGGAAGGGAAACGTAAGTAGCGGTGGTCAGAGCGAACCCATTCTGGACCGACTTTGCTAAAAAATCATTCGTCCAAGTCAAAGGCCGTTTCCGCTTTTTGGCCAATCGTAATTACTTTTGGGACTTTCTAGTATGTGAAAAAAAATATAAACCGAAAGATATCGGAAGGGAAACTTGAGGAGCGCGGGTCAGAGCGACCCATTCTGGACCGACTTTGCTAAAAAATAATTCGTTCAACTCAAAGGTCGTATCCTGTTTTTTGGGGAATCGTGGTGACATTTGGGACTCTTTGGTATGTGAAAAAAAATATAAACCGAAAGATATCGGAAGGGAAACTTGAGAAGCGGTGGTCAAACCAACCCCATTCTGGACCGACTTTGGTAAAAAGCCTTCGACCAATTCAAAAGTCGTATTCTCTTTTTTGGCGAATCGTGGTGAGTTTTAGAAGTCTTTAGTATGTGAAAAAATAAATAAACCGAAAGATATCGGAAGGGAAACTTGAGGAGCGGTGGTCAGAGCCACCCCATTCTGGACCGACTTTGCTAAAAAACCATTAGTCCAATTCAAAGGTCGTTTCCGCTTTTTGGCTAATGGTGATTACTTTTGGGACTTTCTAATATGTGAAAAAAAATATAAACCGAAAGATATCGGAAGGGAAACGTAAGGACCGGTGGTCAGAGCGAACCCATTCCGGACCGACTTTGCTAAAAAATCATTCGTCCAAGTCAAAGGCCGTTTCCGCTTTTTGGCCAATCGTGATTACTTTTGGGACTTTCTCGTATGTGAAAAAAAAAATAAACCGAAAGATATCGGAAGGGAAACTTGAGGAGCGCGGGTCAGAGCGACCCATTCTGGACCGACTTTGCTAAAAAATAATTCGTTCAACTCAAAGGTCGTATCCTGTTTTTTGGGGAATCGTGGTGATATTTGGGACTCTTAAGTATGTGAAAAAAAATATAAACCGAAAGATATCGGAAGGGAAACTTGAGAAGCGGTGGTCAAATCAACCCCATTCTGGACCGACACTGGTAAAAATCTTTCGTCCAATTCGAAGGTCGTATCCTCTTTTTGGCGAATCGTGGTGACATTTAGGACTCATTAGTATGTGAAAAAAAATATTATCCGAACGATATCGGAAGGGAAACTTGAAGAGCGGTGGTCAGAGCGACCCCATTCTGGACCCACGTTGCTAAAAATCTTTCGTCCAATTCGAAGGTCGTATCCTCTTTTTTGACGAATCGTGATGACTTTTGGGACTATCTAGTATGTAAAAATAAATATAAACCGAAAGATATCGGAAGGGAAACTTAAGGAGCGGTGGTCAGAGCGACCCCATTCTGGTCCGACTTTGCTAAAAAATCATTCGTCCAATTAAAAAGTCGTATCCTGTTTTTATGGCGAATCGTGGTGAGTTCTAGGACTCTTTGGTACGTGAAAGAAAATATAAACCGAAAGATATCGGAAGGGAAACGTAAGGAGCGGTGGTCAGAGCGAACCCATTCTGGACCGACTTTGCTAAAAAATCATTCGTCCAAGTCAAAGGCCGTTTCCGCTTTTTGGCCAATCGTGATTACTTTTGGGACTTTCTAGTATGTGAAAAAAAATATAAACCGAAAGATATCGGAAGGGAAACGTGAGGAGCGCGGGTCAGATCGACCCATTCTGGACCGACTTTGCTAAAAAATAATTCGTTCAACTCAAAGGTCGTATCCTGTTTTTTGGCGAATCGTGGTGACATTTGGGACTCTTTCGTATGTGAAAAAAAATATAAACCGAAAGATATCGGAAGGGAAACTTGAGAAGCGGTGGTCAAACCAACCCCATTCTGGACCGACTTTGGTAAAAAGCCTTCGACCAATTCAAAAGTCGTATTCTCTTTTTTGGCGAATCGTGGTAAGTTTTAGAACTCTTTAGTATGTGAAAAAATAAATAAACCGAAAGATATCGGAAGGGAAACTTGAGGAGCGGTGGTCAGAGCCACCCCATTCTGGACCGACTTTGCTAAAAAACCATTAGTCCAATTCAAAGGTCGTTTCCGCTTTTTGGCTAATGGTGATTACTTTTGGGACTTTCTAATATGTGAAAAAAAATATAAACCGAAAGATATCGGAAGGGAAACGTAAGGAGCGGTGGTCAGAGCGAACCCATTCCGGACCGACTTTGCTAAAAAATCATTCGTCCAAGTCAAAGGCCGTTTCCGCTTTTTGGCCAATCGTCATTACTTTTGGGACTTTCTCGTATGTGAAAAAAAAAATAATCCGAAAGATATCGGAAGGGAAACTTGAGGAGCGCGGGTCAGAGCGATCCCATTCCGGACCGACTTTGGTAAAAATTTGTCGTCCAATTCGAAGGTCGTTTCCGCTTTTTGGCAAATCGTGATTACTTTTGGGACTTTCTAGTATGTGAAAAAAATATATAAACCGAAAGATATCGGGAGGGAAACTTGAGGAGCGCGGGTCAGGTCGACCCCATTCTGGACCGACACTGGTAAAAATCTTTCGTCCAATTCGAAGGTCGTATCCTCTTTTTGGCGAATCGTGGTGACTTTTAGGACTCATTAGTATGTGAAAAAAAATATAATCCGAACGATATCGAAAGGGAACCTTGAAGAGCGGTGGTCAGAGCGACCCCATTCGGGATCGACGTTGCTAAAAATCTTTCGTCCAATTCGAAGGTCGTATCCTCTTTTTTGACGAATCGTGATGACTTTTGGGACTATCTAGTATGTAAAAATTAATATAAACCGAAAGATATCGGAAGGGAAACTTGAGGAGCGGTGGTCAGAGCCACCCCATTCTGGACCGACTTTGCTAAAAAACCATTAGTCCAATTCAAAGGTCGTTTCCGCTTTTTGGCTAATGGTGATTACTTTTGGGACTTTCTAATATGTGAAAAAAAATATAAACCGAAAGATATCGGAAGGCAAACGTAAGGAGCGGTGGTCAGAGCGAACCCATTCCGGACCGACTTTGCTAAAAAATCATTCGTCCAAGTCAAAGGCCGTTTCCGCTTTTTGGCCAATCGTCATTACTTTTGGGACTTTCTCGTATGTGAAAAAAAAAATAAACCGAAAGATATCGGAAGGGAAACTTGAGGAGCGCGGGTCAGAGCGACCCATTCTGGACCGACTTTGCTAAAAAATAATTCGTTTAACTCAAAGGTCGTATCCTGTTTTTTGGGGAATCGTGGTGATATTTGGGACTCTTAAGTATGTGAAAAAAAATATAAACCTAAAGATATCGGAAGGGAAACTTGAGAAGCGGTGGTCAAATCAACCCCATTCTGGACCGACTTTGGTAAAAAGCCTTCGACCAATTCAAAAGTCGTATTCTCATTTTTGACGAATCGTGGTGAGTTTTAGAACTCTTTAGTATGTGAAAAAATAAATAAACCGAGAGATATCGGAAGGGAAACTTGAGGAGCGGTGGTCAGAGCCACCCCATTCTGGACCGACTTTGCTAAAAAACCATTCGTCCAATTCAAAGGTCGTTTCCGCTTTTTGGCTAATGGTGATTACTTTTGGGACTTTCTAATATGTGAACAAAAATATAAACCGAAAGATACCAGAAGGGAAACTTGAGGAGCGGTGGTCGGATCGACCCCAATCTGGACCGACTTTGCTAAAAAATCATTCGTCCAACTCAAAGGTCGTATCCTCTTTTTTTGCGAATCGTGGTGACTTTTAGGACTCTGTAGTATGTGAAAAAAAATATAAACCGAAAGATATCGGAAGGGAAACTTGAGGACCGGTAGTCAGAGCGATCCCATTCCGGACCGACTTTGGTAAAAATTTGTCGTCCAATTCGAAGGTCGTTTCCGCTTTTTGGCAAATCGTGATTACTTTTGGGACTTTCTAGTATGTGAAAAAAAAATATAAACCGAAAGATATCGGGAGGGAAACTTGAGGAGCGCGGGTCAGGGCGACCCCATTCTGGACCGACACTGGTAAAAATCTTTCGTCCAATTCGAAGGTCGTATCCTCTTTTTGGCGAATCGTGGTGACTTTTAGGACTCATTAGTATGTGAAAAAAAATATAATCCGAACGATATCGAAAGGGAACCTTGAAGAGCGGTGGTCAGAGCGACCCCATTCGGGATCGACGTTGCTAAAAATCTTTCGTCCAATTCGAAGGTCGTATCCTCTTTTTTGACGAATCGTGATGACTTTTGGGACTATCTAGTATGTAAAAATTAATATAAACCGAAAGATATCGGAAGGGAAACTTAAGGAGCGGTGGTCAGAGCGACCCCATTCTGGTCCGACTTTGCTAAAAAATCATTCGTCCAATTAAAAGGTCGTATCCTGTTTTTATGGCGAATCGTGGTGAGTTTTAGGACTCTTTGGTATGTGAAAAAAAATATAAACCGAAAGATATCGGAAGGGAAACTTGAGGAGCGCGGGTCAGAGCGACCCAATCTGGACCGACTTTGCTAAAAAATAATTCGTTCAACGCAAAGGTCGTATCCTGTTTTTTGGGGAATCGTGGTGACATTTGGGACTCTTTGGTATGTGAAAAAAAATATAAACCGAAAGATATCGGGAAGGGAAACTTGAGAAGCGGTGGTCAAACCAACCCCATTCTGGACCGACTTTGGTAAAAAGCCTTTGACCAATTCAAAACTCGTATTCTCTTTTTTGGCGATTCGTGGTGAGTTTTAGAAGTCTTTAGTATGTGAAAAAATAAATAAACCGAAAGATATCGGAAGGGAAACTTGAGGAGCGGTGGTCAGAGCCACCCCATTCTGGACCGACTTTGCTAAAAAACCATTAGTCCAATTCAAAGGTCGTTTCCGCTTTTTGGCTAATGGTGATTACTTTTGGGACTTTCTAATATGTGAAAAAAAATATAAACCGAAAGATATCGGAAGGGAAACGTAAGGAGCGGTGGTCAGAGCGAACCCATTCCGGACCGACTTTGCTAAAAAACCATTCGTCCAATTCAAAGGTCGTTTCCGCTTTTTGGCTAATGGTGATTACTTTTGGGACTTTCTAATATGTGAAAAAAAATATAAACCGAAAGATATCGGAAGGGAAACGTAAGGAGCGGTGGTCAGAGCGAACCCATTCTGGACCGAATTTGCTAAAAAATCATTCGTCCAAGTCAAAGGCCGTTTCCGCTTTTTGGCCAATCGTGATTACTTTTGGGACTTTCTAGTATGTGAAAAAAAATATAAACCGAAAGATATCGGAAGGGAAACTTGAGGAGCGCGGGTCAGAGCGACCCATTCTGGACCGACTTTGCTAAAAAATAATTCGTTCAACTCAAAGGTCGTATCCTGTTTTTTGGGGAATCGTGGTGACATTTGGGACTCTTTAGTATGTGAAAAAAAATATAAACCGAAAGATATCGGAAGGGAAACTTGAGAAGCTGTGGTCAAACCAACCCCATTCTGGACCGACTTTGGTAAAAAGCCTTCGACTAATTCAAAAGTCGTATTCTCTTTTTTGACGAATCGTGGTGAGTTTTAGAACTCTTTAGTATGTGAAAAAATAAATAAACCGAAAGATATCGGAAGGGAAACTTGAGGAGCGGTGGTCAGAGCCACCCCATTCTGGACCGACATTGCTAAAAAACCATTCGTCCAATTCAAAGGTCGTTTCCGGTTTTTGGTTAATGGTGATTACTTTTGGGACTTTCTAATATGTGAAAAAAAATATAAACCGAAAGATACCAGAAGGGAAACTTGAGGAGCGGTGGTCGGATCGACCCCAATCTGGACCGACTTTGCTAAAAAATCATTCGTCCAACTCAAAGGTCGTATCCTCTTTTTTTGCGAATCGTGGTGACTTTTAGGACTCTGTAGTATGTGAAAAAAAATATAAACCGAAAGACATCGGAAGGGAAACTTGAGGACCGGTAGTCAGAGCGATCCCATTCCGGACCGACTTTGGTAAAAATTTGTCGTCCAATTCGAAGGTCGTTTCCGCTTTTTGGCAAATCGTGATTACTTTTGGGACTTTCTAGTATGTGAAAAAAAAATATAAACCGAAAGATATCGGGAGGGAAACTTGAGGAGCGCGGGTCAGGGCGACCCCATTCTGGACCGACACTGGTAAAAATCTTTCGTCCAATTCGAAGGTCGTATCCTGTTTTTTCGCGAATCGTGGTGACTTTTAGGACTCATTAGTATGTGAAAAAAAATATAATCCGAACGATATCGGAAGGGAAACTTGAAGAGCGGTGGTCAGAGCGACCCCATTCTGGACCGACGTTGCTGAAAATCTTTCGTCCAAGTCGAAGGTCGTATCCTCTTTTTTGACGAATCGTGATGACTTTTGGGACTATCTAGTATGTAAAAATAAATATAAACCGAAAGATATCGGAAGGGAAACTTAAGGAGCGGTGGTCAGAGCGACCCCATTCTGGTCCGACTTTGCTAAAAAATCATTCGTCCAATTAAAAGGTCGTATCCTGTTTTTATGGTGAATAGTGGTGAGTTTTAGGACTCTTTGGTACGTGAAAAAAAAAATGAACCGAAAGATATCGGAAGGGAAACGTAAGGAGCGGTGGTCAGAGCGAACCCATTCTGGACCGACTTTGCTAAATAATCATTCGTCCAAGTCAAAGGCCGTTTCCGCTTTTTGGCCAATCGTGATTACTTTTGGGACTTTCTAGTATATGAAAAAAAATATAAACCGAAAGGTATCGGAAGGGAAACTTGAGGAGCGCGGGTCAGAGCAACCCATTCTGGACCGACTTTGCTAAAAAATAATTCGTTCAACTCATAGGTCGTATCCTGTTTTTTGGGGAATCGTGGTGACATTTGGGACTCTTTAGTATGTGAAAAAAAATATAAACCGAAAGATATCGGAAGGGAAACTTGAGAAGCGGTGGTCAAACCAACCCCATTCTGGACCGACTTTGGTAAAAAGCCTTCGACCAATTCAAAAGTCGTATTCTCTTTTTTGGCGAATCGTGGTGAGTTTTAGAACTCTTTAGTATGTGAAAAAATAAATAAACCGAAAGATATCGGAAGGGAAACTTGAGGAGCGGTGGTCAGAGCCACCCCATTCTGGACCGACTTTGCTAAAAAACCATTCGTCCAATTCAAAGGTCGTTTCCGCTTTATGGCTAATGGTGATTACTTTTGGGACTTTCTAATATGTGAAAAAAAATATAAACGGAAAGATATCGGAAGGGATACTTGAGGAGCGGTAGTCAGAGCGATCCCATTCCGGACCGACGCTAGTAAAAATCTTTCGTCCAATTCGAAGGTCGTTTCCGCTTTTTGGCAAATCGTGATTAATTTTGGGACTTTTTAGTATGTGAAAAAATATATAAACCGAAAGATATCGGAAGGGAAACTTGAGGAGCGGTGGTCAGAGCGACCTAATTCCGGACCGACACTAGTAAAAATCTTTCGTTCAAACGAAGGTCGTATCCTCTTTTTTAACGAATCGCGATGACTTTTAGGACACTCTAATATGTAAAACAAAATATAAACCGAAAGATATCGGAAGGGAAACTTGAGGTGCGGTGGTCAGAGCGACCGCAATCAGGACGGACGCTGGTAAAAATCTTTAGTCCAATTCGAAGGTCGTATCCTGTTTTTTGACGAATCTTGGTGACTTTTAGGACTCTGTAGTATGTGAAAAAAAATATAAACCGAAAGATATCGGAACGGAAACTTGAGGACCGGTAGTCAGAGCCATCCCATTCCGGACCGACTTTGGTAAAAATGTGTGGTCCAATTCGAAGGTCGTTTCCGCTTTTTGGCAAATCGTGATTACTTTTGGGACTATTTAGTATGTAAAAATAAATATAAACCGAAAGATATCGGAAGGGAAACTTGAGGAGCGGTGGTCAGAGCGACCCCATTCTGGTCCGACTTTGCTAAAAAATATTTCGTTCAACTCAAAGGTCGTATCCTGTTTTTTGGGGAATCGTGGTGACATTTGGGACTCTTTAGTGTGTGAAAAAAAATATAAACCGAAAGATATCGGAAGGGAAACTTGAGAAGCGGTGGTCAAACCAACCCCATTCTGGACCGACTTTGGTAAAAAGCCTTCGACCAATTCAAAAGTCGTATTCTCTTTTTTGGCGAATCGTGGTGAGTTTAAGAACTCTTTAGTATGTGAAAAAATAAATAAACCGCAAGATATCGGAAGGGAAACTTGAGGAGCGGTGGTCAGAGCCACCCCATTCTGGACCGACTTTGCTAAAAAACCATTCGTCCAATTCAAAGGTCGTTTCCGCTTTTTGGCTAATGGTTATTACTTATGGGACTTTCTAATATGTGAAAAAAAATATAAACTGAAAGATATCGGAAGGGAAACGTAAGGAGCGGTGGACAGAGCGAACCCATTCTGGACCGACATTGCTAAAAAATCATTCGTCCAAGTCAAAGGCCGTTTCCGCTTTTTGGCCAATCGTGATTACTTTTGGGACTTTCTAGTATGTGAAAAAAAATATAAACCGAAAGATATCGGAAGGGAAACTTGAGGAGCGCGGGTCAGAGCGACCCATTCTGGACCGACTTTGCTAAAAAACAATTCGTTCAACTCAAAGGTCGTATCCTGTTTTTTGGGGAATCGTGGTGACATTTGGGACTCTTTAGTATGTGAAAAAAAATATAAACCGAAAGATATCGGAAGGGAAACTTGAGAAGCGGTGGTCAAACCAACCCCATTCTGGACCGACTTTGGTAAAAAGCCTTCGACCAATTCAAAAGTCGTATTCTCTTTTTTGACGAATCGTGGTGAGTTTTAGAACTCTTTAGTATGTGAAAAAATTAATAAACCGAAAGATATCGGAAGGGAAACTTGAGGAGCGGTGGTCGGATCGACCCCAATCTGGACCGACTTTGCTAAAAAATCATTCGTCCAACTCAAAGGTCGTATCCTCTTTTTTTGCGAATCGTGGTTACTTTTAGGACTCTGTAGTATGTGAAAAAAAATATAAACCGAAAGATATCGGAAGGGAAACTTGAGGACCGGTAGTCAGAGCGATCCCATTCCGGACCGAATTTGGTAAAAATTTGTCGTCCAATTCGAAGGTCGTTTCCGCTTTTTGGCAAATCGTGATTACTTTCGGGACTGTCTAGTATGTGAAAAATAATATAAACCGAAAGATATCGGAAGGGAAACTTGAGGAGCGCGGATCAGAGCGACCCCATTCTGGTCCGACTTTGCTAAAAAATCATTCGTCCAATTAAAAGGTCGTATCCTCTTTTTATGGCGAATCGTGGTGAGTTTTAGGACTCTTTGGTACGTGAAAAAAAATATAAACCGAAAGATATCGGAAGAGAAACTTGAGGAGCGGTGGTCAGAGCGACCCCATTCTGGACCGACTTTGCTAAAAAATCATTCGTCCAAGTCAAAGGCCGTTTCCGCTTTTTGGCCAATCGTAATTACTTTTGGGACTTTCTAGTATGTGAAAAAAAATATAAGCCGAAAGATATCGGAAGGGAAACTTGAGGAGCGGTGGGCGGATCGACCCCATTCTGGACCAACGCTGGTAAAAATCTGACGTCCAATTCGAAGGTCGTATCCTCTTTTTTGGCGAATCGTGGTGACTTTTACCACCAGACCAATTCAAAAGTCGTATTCTCTTTTTTGACGAATCGTGGTGAGTTTTAGAACTCTTTAGTATGTGAAAAAATTAATAAACCGAAAGATATCGGAAGGGAAACTTGAGGAGCGGTGGTCGGATCGACCCCAATCTGGACCGACTTTGCTAAAAAATCATTCGTCCAACTCAAAGGTCGTATCCTCTTTTTTTGCGAATCGTGGTTACTTTTAGGACTCTGTAGTATGTGAAAAAAAATATAAACCGAAAGATATCGGAAGGGAAACTTGAGGACCGGTAGTCAGAGCGATCCCATTCCGGACCGAATTTGGTAAAAATTTGTCGTCCAATTCGAAGGTCGTTTCCGCTTTTTGGCAAATCGTGATTATTTTCGGGACTGTCTAGTATGTGAAAAATAATATAAACCGAAAGATATCGGAAGGGAAACTTGAGGAGCGCGGATCAGAGCGACCCCATTCTGGTCCTACTTTGCTAAAAAATCATTCGTCCAATTAAAAGGTCGTATCCTCTTTTTATGGCGAATCGTGGTGAGTTTTAGGACTCTTTGGTACGTGAAAAAAAATATAAACCGAAAGATATCGGAAGAGAAACTTGAGGAGCGGTGGTCAGAGCGACCCCATTCTGGACCGACTTTGCTAAAAAATCATTCGTCCAAGTCAAAGGCCGTTTCCGCTTTTTGGCCAATCGTAATTACTTTTGGGACTTTCTAGTATGTGAAAAAAAATATAAGCCGAAAGATATCGGAAGGGAAACTTGAGGAGCGGTGGGCGGATCGACCCCATTCTGGACCAACGCTGGTAAAAATCTGACGTCCAATTCGAAGGTCGTATCCTCTTTTTTGGCGAATCGTGGTGACTTTTAGGACTCTTTAGCATGTGAAAAAATATATAAACCAACAGATATTGGAAGGGAAACTTTAAGAGCGGTCGTCGGAGCGACCCCATTCTGGACCGACTTGGCTAAAAAATCATTCGTCCAACTCAAAGGTCGTATCCTCTTTTTTCGCGAATCGTGGTGACTGTTAAGATTTCTTAGTATGTGAAAAAATATATAAACGGAAAGATATCGGAAGGGAAACTTGAGGACCCGTAGTCAGAGCGATCCCATTCCGGACCGACTTTGGTAAAAATTTGTCGTCAAATTCGAAGGTCGTTTCCGCTTTTTGGCAAATCGTGATTACTTTCAGGACTTTCTAGTATGTGAAAAAAAAATATAAACCGAAAGATATCGGGAGGGAAACTTGAGGAGCGCGGGTTAGAGCGACCCCATTCTGGACCGACTCTGCTAAACATCTTTCGTACAATTCGACGGTCGTATGCTCTTTTTTGACGAATATTAATGACTTTGAGGACACTGTAGTATGTATAAAAATATAAATCGAAAGATATCGGAAGCGAAACTTGAGGAGCGGTGGACAGAACGACCCCATTCTGGACCGACTTTGCTAAAAAATCATTCGTCCAATTAAAATGTCGTATCCTTTTTTATGGCGAATCGTGGTGACTTTTAGGAATCTTTAGTATGTGAAAAAAAATATAAACCTAAAGATATTCGAAGGGAAACTTGAGGAGCGCGGGTCAGAGCGACCCCATTCTGGACCGACTCTGCTAAAAATCTTTCGTACAATTCGACGGTCGTATGCTCTTTTTTGACGAATATTAATGACTTTAAGGACACTGTAGTATGTAAAAAAATATAAATCGAAAGATATCGGAAGCGAAACTTGAGGAGCGGTGGTCATATCGACCCCATTCTCGACCGACTTTGCTAAAAAATCATTCGTCCAATTCAAAGGTCGTATCCTCTTTTTATGGCGAATTGTGGTGAGTTTTAGGACTCTTTGGTACGTGAAAAAAAATATAAACCGAAAGATATCGGAAGGGAAACTTAAGGAGCGGTGGTCAGAGCGAACCCATTCTGGACCGACTTTGCTAAAAAATCATTCGTCCAATTCAAAGGTCGTTTCCGCTTTTTGGCTAATCGTGATTACTTTTGGGACTTTCTAGTATGTGAAAAAAAATATAAACCGAAAGATAACGGAAGGGAAACTTGAGCAGCGGTGGTCGGATAGACACCATTCTGGACCGACGCTGGTAAAAATCCTACGTCCAGTTCGAAGTTCGTATCCTCTTTTTTGGCGAATCGTGGTGACTTTTAGGACTCTTTAGTATGTGAAAAATATATAAACCCAAAGATATTGGCAGGAAAACTTGAGGAGCGATGGTCAGAGCCACCCCATTCTGAACCGACTTTGCTAAAAAATCATTCGTCCAATTCAATGGTCATTTCCGCTTTTTGGCTAATCGTGATTACTTTTGGGAATTTCTAGTATGTGAAAAAAAATATAAACCGAAAGTTACCTGAAGGGAAACGTGAGGAGCGGTGGTCGGATCGACCCCATTCTGGACCGACTCTGGTAAAAATCTTTCGACCAATTCGAAGGTCGTATCCTCTTTTTTGGCGAATCGTGATGACTTTTAGTACTCTTTAGTATGTGAAAAAAAATATAAACCAAAAGATATTGGAAGGGTAACTTGAAGAGCGGTGGTCGGAGCGACCCCATTCTGGACCGACTTTGCTAAAAAATCATTCGTCCAACTCAAACGTCGTATCCTCTTTTTTCGCGAATCGTGGTGACTTTTAGGACTCTTTAGTATGTGGAAAATATACAAACCAAAAAATATTGAAAGGGAGACTTGAAGAGCGGTCGTCGGAGCGAGCCCATTCTGGACCGACTTTGCTAAAAAATCATTCGTCCAATTCAAAGGTCGTTTCCGCTTTGTGGCCAATCGTGATTACTTTTGGAACTTTCTAGTATGTGACAAAAAATATAAACTTAAAGATACCGGAAGGGAAACTTGAGGAGCGGTGGTCGGATCGACCCCATTCTGGACCGACGCTGGTAAAAATCATACGTCCAATCCGAAGCTCGTATACTCTTTTTTGGCGAATCGTGGTGACTTTTAGGACTCTTTAATATGTGAAAAAATATATAAACCAAAAAATATTGGAAGGGAGACTTGAAGAGCGGTCGTCGGAGCGAGCCCATTCTGGACCGACTTTGCTAAAAAATGATTCGTCCAACTCAAAGGTCGTATCCTCTTTTTTCGCGAATCGTGGTGACTTTTAGGACTCTTTAGTATGTGAAAAAATATATAAACGGAAAGATATCGGAAGGGAAACTTGAGCAGCGGTAGTCAGAGCGATCCCATTCCGGACCGACTCTAGTAAAAATCTTTGGTCCAATTCGAAGGTCGTGACCTCTTTTTTGACGTATCGTGAGGAATTTTAGGACTTTCTGGTATGTTAAAAAAATATAAACCGAAAGATATCGGACAGGATACTTGAGGAGGGGTGGTCAGAGCGACCCCATTCTGGACCGATCTTGCTAAAAAATCTTTCGTCCAATTCGAAGGTCGTGTCCTCTTTTTTGACAAATCGTGGTGACTTTTAGGACTCTCTAGTATGTGAAAAAAAAATACACGGAAAGATATAGGAAGGGAAACTTGAGTACCGGTGGTCAGAATGACCCTATTCTGGACCGACTTTGCTAAAAAATCTTTCGTCCAATTCGAAGGTCGTTTCCGCTTTTTGGCAAATCGGGATTACTTTTGGGACTTTCTAGTATGTGAAAAAATATATAAACCGAAAGATTTCGGAAGGGAAACTTGAGGAGCGTGGGTCAGAGCGACCCCATTCTGGACCGACTTTGCTAAAAAATCTTTCGTCCAATTCGAAGGTCGTTTCCGCTTTTTGGCAAATCGTGATTACTTTTGGGACTTTCTAGTATGTGAAAAAATATATAAACCGAAAGATTTCGGAAAGGAAACTTGATGAGCGTGAGTCAGAGCGACCCCATTCTGGACCGACTTTGCTAAAAAATTATTCGTGTAATTCAAAGGTCGTATCCTCTTGTTGGCGAATCGGGGTGAGTTTTAGGACTCTTTAGTATGTGAAAAAATATATAAACCAAAAGATATTGGAAGGGAAACTTGAAGAACGGTCGTCGGAGCGAGCCCATTCCGGACGGACTTTGCTAAAAAATCATTCGTCCAACTCAAAGGTCGTATCCTCTTTTTTCGCGAATCGTTGTGACTTTTAGGACTCCCTAGTATGTGAAAAAAAAATACACGGAAAGATATAGGAAGGGAAACTTGAGGAGCGGTGGTCAGAATTACCCCATTCTGGACCGACTTTGCTAAAAAATCTTTCGTCCAATTCGAAGGTCGTTTCCGCTTTTTGGCAAATCGGGATTACTTTTGGGACTTTCTAGTATGTGAAAAAATATATAAACCGAAAGATTTCGGAAGGGAAACTTGAGGAGCGTGGGTCAGATCGACCCCATTCTGGACCGACTTTGCTAAAAAATCTTTCGTCCAATTCGAAGGTCGTTTCCGCTTTTTGGCAAATCGTGATTACTTTTGGGACTTTCTAGTATGTGAAAAAATATATAAACGGAAAGATATCGGAAGGGAAACTTGAGGAGCGGTAGTCAGAGCGATTCCATTCCGGACCGACGCTAGTAAAAATCATTCGTTCAAACGAAGCTCGTATCCTCTTTTTTAACGAATCGTGATGACTTTTAGGACACTCTAATATGTAAAAAAAAATAAAAACCGAAAGATATCGGAAGGGAAACTTGAGGAGCGGTGGTCAGAGCGACCCCAATCTGGACGGACACTGGTAAAAATCTTTCGTCCAATTCGAAGGTCGTATCCTGTTTTTTGACGAATCGTGGTGACTTTTAGGACTCTGTAGTATGTGAAAAAAAATATAAACCGAAAGATATCGGAAGGGAAACTTGAGGACCGGTAGTCAGAGCGATCCCATTCCGGACCGAATTTGGTAAAAATTTGTCGTCCAATTCGAAGGTCGTTTCCGCTTTTTGGCAAATCGTGATTACGTTCGGGACTTTCTAGTATGTGAAAAATAATATAAACCGAAAGATATCGGAAGGGAAACTTCAGGAGCGCGGATCAGAGCGACCCCATTCTGGTCCGACTTTGCTAAAAAATCATTCGTCCAATTAAAACGTCGCATCCTCTTTTTATGGCGAATCGTGGTGAGTTTTAGGACTCTTTGGTACGTGAAAAAAAATAAGAACCGAAAGATATCGGAAGGGAAACTTGAGGAGCGGTGGTCAGAGCGACCCCATTCTGGACCGACTTTGCTAAAAAATCATTCGTCCAAGTCAAAGGCCGTTTCCGCTTTTTGGCCAATCGTGATTACTTTTGGGACTTTCTAGTATGTGAAAAAAAATATAAGCCGAAAGATACCGGAAGGGAAACTTGAGGAGCGGTGGGCGGATCGACCCCATTCTGGACCGACGCTGGTAAAAATCTGACATCCAATTCGAAGGTCGTATCCTCTTTTTTCGCGAATCGTGGTGACGTTTAGGACTTCTTAGTATGTGAAAAAATATATAAACGGAAAGATATCGGAAGGGAAACTTGAGGACTGGTAGTCAGAGCCATCGCATTCCGGACCGACTTTGGTAAAAATTTGTCGTCAAATTCGAAGGTTGTTTCCGCTTTTTGGCAAATCGTGATTACTTTCGGGACTTTCTAGTATGTGGAAAAAAAATATAAACCGAAAGATATCGGGAGGGAAACTTGAGGAGCGCGGGTCAGAGCGACCCCATTCTGGACCGACTCTGCTAAAAATCTTTCGTCCAATTCGACGGTCGTATGTTCTTTTTTGACGAATAGTAATGACTTTGAGGACACTGTAGTATGTAAAAAAAATATAAATCGAAAGATATCGGAAGCGAAACTTGAGGAGCGGTGGACAGAACGACCCCAGTCTGGACCGACTTTGCTAAAAAATCATTCGTCCAATTAAAAGGTCGTATCCTTTTTATATGGCGAATCGTGGTGACTTTTAGGAATCTTTAGTATGTGAAAAAAAATATAAACCTAAAGATATTCGAAGGGAAACTTGAGGAGCGGTGGTCAGAGCGACCCCATTCTGGACCGATTTTGCTAAAAAATCATTTGTCCAACACAAAGGTCGTATCCTCTTTTTTCGCGAATCGTGGTGACTTTTAGGACTCTTTAGTATGTGAAAAAATATATAAACGGAAAGATATCGGAAGGGAAACTTGAGGAGCGGTAGTCATAGCGATCCCATTCCGGACCGACTCTAGTAAAAATCTTTCGTCCAATTCGAAGGTCGTGTCCTTTTTTTTGACGTATCGTGAGGAATTTTAGGACTCTCTGGTATGTAAAAACAAATAGAAACCGAAAGATATCGGAAGGGACACTTGAGGAGCGTCGGTCAGAGCGACCCCATTCTGGACCGACTTTGCTAAAAAATCATTCGTGTAATTCAAAAGTCGTATCCTCTTGTTGGCGAATCGTGATTACTTTTGGGACTTTCTAGTATGTGAAAAAAAATATAAGCCGAAAGATATCGGAAGGGAAACTTGAGGAGCGGTGGTCAGAGCGACCCCATTCTGGACCGACTTTGGTAAAAAGCCTACGATCAATTCGAAGGTCGTATCCTCTTTTTTGGCGAATCGTGGTGACTTTCACGACTCTTTAGTATGTGAAAAAAATATAAGCCGAAAGATATCGGAAGGGAAACTTGAGGAGCGGTGGTCAGAGCGACCCGACTCTGGACCGACTTTGGTAAAAAGCCTTCGACCAATTCGAAGGTCGTATCCTCTTTTTTGGCGAATCGTGGTGACTTTCAGGACTCTTTAGTATGTGAAAAAATATATAAACCGAAAGACAACGGAAGGGAAACTTGAGGAGCGGTGGTCAGAGCCACCCCATTCTGGACCGACGTTGCTAAAAAATCATTCGTCCAATTCAAAGGTCGTTTCCGCTTTTTGGCTAATCGTGAATACTTTTGGGACTTTCTAGTATGTGAAAAAAAATATAAACCGAAAGAGACTGGAAGGGAAACTTGA
The DNA here is from genome assembly GCA_958009045.1 of Oxytorus armatus. Lineage (NCBI taxonomy): Eukaryota > Metazoa > Arthropoda > Insecta > Hymenoptera > Ichneumonidae > Oxytorus > Oxytorus armatus. The sequence goes on along the minus strand of OY253745.1, from coordinate 29,152,037 downwards.
GAAGCGGTGGTCGGAGCGACCTCATTCCGGACCGACACTAGTAAAAATCTTTCGTTCAAACGAAGGTCGTATCCTCTTTTTTAACGAATCGTGATGACTTTTAGGACACTCTAATATGTAAAAAAAAATATGAACCGAAAGATATCGGAAGGGAAACTTGAGGAGCGGGCGTCAGAGCGACCCCAATCTGGACCGACTTTGGTAAAAAGCCTTCGACCAATTCGAAGGTCATATCCTCTTTTTTGGCGAATCGTGGTGACTTTCAGGACTCTTTAGTATGTGAAAAAATATATAAACCGAAAGATATCGGAAGGGAAACTTGAGTAGCGGTGGTCAGAGCCACCCCATTCTGGACCGACGTTGCTAAAAAATCATTCGTCCAATTCAAAGGTCGTTTCCGCTTTTTGGCTAATCGTGAGTACTTTTGGGACTTTCTAGTATGTGAAAAAAAATATAAACCGAAAGATACCGGAAGGGAAACTTGAGGAGCGGTGGTCGGAGCGACCTCATTCCGGACCGACACTAGTAAAAATCTTTCGTTCAAACGAAGGTCGTATCCTCTTTTTTCGCGAATCGTGGTGACTTTTAGGACTATTTAGTATGTGAAAAAATATATAAACGGGAAGATATCGGGAGGGAAACTTGAGGAGCAGTAGTCAGAGCGATCCCATTCCGGACCGACACTAGTAAAAATCTTTCGTCCAATTCGAAGGTCGTTTCCGCTTTTTGGCTAATCGTGATTACTTTTGGGACTTTCTAGTATGTGAAAAAAAATATAAACCGAAACATATCGGAAGGAAAACTTGAGGAGCGATGGTCAGAGCGACCCCATTCTGGACCGACTCTGCTAAAAATCTTTCGTCCAATTCGAAGGTCGTATCCTCTTTTTTGACGAATAGTAATGACTTTGAGGACACTGTAGTATGGAAAAAAAATATAAATCGAAAGATATCGGAAGGGAAACTTGAGGAGCGGTGGTCGGATTGACCCCATTCCGGACCGACGCTGGTAAAAATCTTTCGCCCAATTCGAAGGCCGTATCCTCTTTTTTAACGAATCGTGATGACTTTTAGGACACTCTAATATGTAAAAAAAAATATGAACCGAAAGATATCGGAAGGTAAACTTAAGGAGCGGGGGTCAGAGCGTCCCCAATCTGGACGGACTCTGGTAAAAATCTTTCGTCCAATTCGAAGGTCGCATCCTGTTTTTTGACGAATCTTGGTGACTTATAGGACTCTGTAGTATGTGAAAAAAAATATAAGCCGAAAGATATCGAAAGGGAAACTTAAGAAGCGGTAGTCAGAGCAACCCCATTCTGGACCGACTTTGCTAAAAAATCATTCGTCCAACTCATAGGTCGTTTCCGCTTTTCGGCCAATAGTGATTACTTTTGGGAATTTCTAGTATGTGAAAAATATTATAAGCCGAAAGATATCGGAAGGGAAACTTAAGGAGCGGTGGTCAGAGCGACCCCATTCTGGACCGACTTTGGTAAAAAGCCTTCGACCAATTCGAAGGTCGAATCCTCTTTTTTGGCGAATCGTGGTGACTTTCAGGACTCTTTAGTATGTGAAAAAAAATATGAGCCAAAAGATATCTGAAGGGAAACTTGAGGAGCGGTGGTCAGAGCGACCCCATTCTGGGCCGACTTTGGTAAAAAGTCTTCGACCAATTCGAAGGTCGTATCCTCTTCTTTGGCGAATCGTGGTGACTTTCAGGACTCTTTAGTATGTGAAAAAATATATAAACCGAAAGCTATCGGAAGGGAAACTTAAGGAGCGGTGGTCAGAGCCACCCCATTCTGGACCGACTTTGCTAAAAAATCATTCGTCCAACTCAAAGGTCGTATCCTCTTTTTTGACGATTAGTAATGACTCTGAGGTCACTGTAGTATGTAAAAAAAATATAAATCGAAAGATATCGGAAGCGGAACTTGAGGAGCGGTGGACAGAACGACCCCATTCTGGACCGACTTTGCTAAAAAATCATTCGTCCAATTAAAAGGTCGTATCCTTTTTTTATGGCGAATCGTGGTGACTTTTAGGAATCTTTAGCATGTGAGAAAAAATATAAACCTAAAGATATTGGAAGGGAAACTTGAGGAGCGGTGGTCGGATCGACCCCATTCTGGACCGACGCTGGTAAAAATCTTCCGTCCAATTCGAAGGTCGTATCCTCTTTTTTCGCGAATCGTGGTGACTTTTAGGACTATTTAGTATGTGAAAAAATATATAAACCGAAAGATATCGGCAGGGAAACTTGAGGAGCGGTGGTCAGAGCGACCCCATTCTGGGCCGACTTTGGTAAAAAGCCTTCGACCAATTCAAAGGTCGTATCCTCTTTTTGGCGAATCGTGGTGACTTTCAGGACTCTTTAGTATGTGAAAAAAAATATAAGCAGAAAGATATCGGAAGGGAAACTTGAGGAGCGGTGGTCGGAGCGACCTCATTCCGGACCGACACTAGTAAAAATCTTTCGTTCAAAGGAAGGTCGTATCCTCTTTTTTAACGAATGGTGATTACTTTTGGGACTTTCTAGTATGTGAAAAATAATATAAACCGAAAGATATCGGAAGGGAAACTTGAGGAGCACGGCTCAGAGCGATCCCATTCTGGACCGACTCTAGTAAAAATCTTTCGTCCAATTCGAAGGTCGTTTCCGCTTTTTGGCTAATCGTGATTCTTTTTGGGACTTTCTAGTATGTGAAAAAAAATATAAACCGAAAGATACCGGAAGGGAAACTTGAGGAGCGGTTGTCGGATTGACCCCATTCTGGATCGACGCTGGTAAAAACCTTTCGTCCAATTCGAAGGTCGTATCCTCTTTTTAGGCGAATGGTAGTGACTTTCAGGACTCTTTAGTATGTGAAAAAAAATATAAGCCGAAAGATATCGGAAGGGAAACTTGAGGAGCGGTGGTCAGAGCGACCCCATTCTGGGCCGACTTTGGTAAAAAGCCTTCGACCAATTCAAAGGTCGTATCCTCTTTTTGGCGAATCGTGGTGACTTTCAGGACTCTTTAGTATGTGAAAAAAAATATAAGCCGAAAGATATCGGAAGGGAAACTTGAGGAGCGGTGGTCGGAGCGACCTCATTCCGGACCGACACTAGTAAAAATCTTTCGTTCAAAGGAAGGTGGTATCCTCTTTTTTAACGAATGGTGATTACTTTTGGGACTTTCTAGTATGTGAAAAATAATATAAACCGAAAGATATCGGAAGGGAAACTTGAGGAGCACGGCTCAGAGCGACCCCATTCTGGACCGACTTTGCTAAAAAATCTTTCGTCCAATTCAAAGGTCGTATCCTCTTGTTTGGCGAATCGTGGTGATATTTGGGATTCTTTAGTATGTGAAAAAAAATATAAGCCGAAAGATAGCGGAAGGGAAACTTGAGGAGCGGTGGTCAGAGCTACCCCATTCTGGACCGACTTTGCTAAAAAATCATTGGTCCAATTCAAAGGTCGTTTCTGCTTTTTGGCTAATGGTGATTACTTTTGGGACTTTCTAATATGTGAAAAAAAATATAAACCGAAAGATACCACAATGGAAACTTGAGGAGCGGTGGTCGGATCGACCCCATTCTGGACCGACGCTGGTAAAAATCTTACGTCCAATTCGAAAGTCGTATCATCTTTTTTGGCGAATCGTGGTGACTTTTAGGACTCTTTCGTATGTGAAAAAATATATAAACCAAAAGATATTGGAATGGAAACTTGAAGAGCGGTCGTCGGAGCGACCCCATTCTGGACCGACTTTGCTAAAAAGTCATTCGTCCAACTCAAAGGTCGTATCCTCTTTTTTCGCGTATCGTGGTGACTTTTAGGACTCTTTAGGATGTGAAAGAAAATATAAACCGAAAGATATCGGAAGGGAAACTTGCAGAGCTGTGGTCGGAGCGACCACATTCAGGACCAACTTTACTAAAAAATTATTAGTGGAATTAAAAGGTCGTATCCTCTGTTTCTCAATCGTGGTGACTTTTAGGACTCTTTTGTATGTAAAAAAAAATATAAACCGAAAGATATTGGAAGGGAAACTTGAGGAGCGATGGTCAACGCCACCCCATTCTGAACCGACTTTGCTAAAAAATCATTCGTCTAATTCAAACGTCGTTTCCGCTTTTTGATAATCGTCATTACTTTTGGGACTTTCTAGTATGTGAAAAAAAATATAAACCGAAAGATACCGGAAGGGAAACTTGAGGAGCGGTGGTCAGAGCCACCCCATTCTGGACCGACTTTGCTAAAAAATCATTCGTCCAACTCAAAGGTCGTATCCTCTTTTTTGACGATTAGTAATGACTCTGAGGTCACTGTAGTATGTAAAAAAAATATAAATCGAAAGATATCGGAAGGGAAACTTGAGGAGCGGTGGTCAGAACGACCCCATTCTGGACCGACTTTGCTAAAATATCATTCGTCAAATTCAAAGGTCGTATCCTCTTTTTATGTCGAATCATGGTGAGTTTTAGGACTCTTTGGTACGTGAAAAAAAATATAAACCGAAAGATATCGGAAGGGAAACTTAAGGAGCGGTGGTCAGAGCGAACCCATTCTGGACCGACTTTGCTAAAAAATCATTCGTCCAAGTCAAAGGCCGTTTCCGCTTTTTGGCCAATCGTGATTACTTTTGGGACTATCTAGTATGTAAAAATAAATATAAACCGAAAGATATCGGAAGGGAAACTTAAGGAGCGGTGGTCAGAGCGACCCCATTCTGGTCCGACTTTGCTAAAAAATCATTCGTCCAATTAAAAGGTCGTATCCTGTTTTTATGGTGAATAGTGGTGAGTTTTAGGACTCTTTGGTACGTGAAAAAAAAAATGAACCGAAAGATATCGGAAGGGAAACGTAAGGAGCGGTGGTCAGAGCGAACCCATTCTGGACCGACTTTGCTAAATAATCATTCGTCCAAGTCAAAGGCCGTTTCCGCTTTTTGGCCAATCGTGATTACTTTTGGGACTTTCTAGTATATGAAAAAAAATATAAACCGAAAGGTATCGGAAGGGAAACTTGAGGAGCGCGGGTCAGAGCAACCCATTCTGGACCGACTTTGCTAAAAAATAATTCGTTCAACTCATAGGTCGTATCCTGTTTTTTGGGGAATCGTGGTGACATTTGGGACTCTTTAGTATGTGAAAAAAAATATAAACCGAAAGATATCGGAAGGGAAACTTGAGAAGCGGTGGTCAAACCAACCCCATTCTGGACCGACTTTGGTAAAAAGCCTTCGACCAATTCAAAAGTCGTATTCTCTTTTTTGGCGAATCGTGGTGAGTTTTAGAACTCTTTAGTATGTGAAAAAATAAATAAACCGAAAGATATCGGAAGGGAAACTTGAGGAGCGGTGGTCAGAGCCACCCCATTCTGGACCGACTTTGCTAAAAAACCATTCGTCCAATTCAAAGGTCGTTTCCGCTTTATGGCTAATGGTGATTACTTTTGGGACTTTCTAATATGTGAAAAAAAATATAAACGGAAAGATATCGGAAGGGATACTTGAGGAGCGGTAGTCAGAGCGATCCCATTCCGGACCGACGCTAGTAAAAATCTTTCGTCCAATTCGAAGGTCGTTTCCGCTTTTTGGCAAATCGTGATTAATTTTGGGACTTTTTAGTATGTGAAAAAATATATAAACCGAAAGATATCGGAAGGGAAACTTGAGGAGCGGTGGTCAGAGCGACCTAATTCCGGACCGACACTAGTAAAAATCTTTCGTTCAAACGAAGGTCGTATCCTCTTTTTTAACGAATCGCGATGACTTTTAGGACACTCTAATATGTAAAACAAAATATAAACCGAAAGATATCGGAAGGGAAACTTGAGGTGCGGTGGTCAGAGCGACCGCAATCAGGACGGACGCTGGTAAAAATCTTTAGTCCAATTCGAAGGTCGTATCCTGTTTTTTGACGAATCTTGGTGACTTTTAGGACTCTGTAGTATGTGAAAAAAAATATAAACCGAAAGATATCGGAACGGAAACTTGAGGACCGGTAGTCAGAGCCATCCCATTCCGGACCGACTTTGGTAAAAATGTGTGGTCCAATTCGAAGGTCGTTTCCGCTTTTTGGCAAATCGTGATTACTTTTGGGACTATTTAGTATGTAAAAATAAATATAAACCGAAAGATATCGGAAGGGAAACTTGAGGAGCGGTGGTCAGAGCGACCCCATTCTGGTCCGACTTTGCTAAAAAATATTTCGTTCAACTCAAAGGTCGTATCCTGTTTTTTGGGGAATCGTGGTGACATTTGGGACTCTTTAGTGTGTGAAAAAAAATATAAACCGAAAGATATCGGAAGGGAAACTTGAGAAGCGGTGGTCAAACCAACCCCATTCTGGACCGACTTTGGTAAAAAGCCTTCGACCAATTCAAAAGTCGTATTCTCTTTTTTGGCGAATCGTGGTGAGTTTAAGAACTCTTTAGTATGTGAAAAAATAAATAAACCGCAAGATATCGGAAGGGAAACTTGAGGAGCGGTGGTCAGAGCCACCCCATTCTGGACCGACTTTGCTAAAAAACCATTCGTCCAATTCAAAGGTCGTTTCCGCTTTTTGGCTAATGGTTATTACTTATGGGACTTTCTAATATGTGAAAAAAAATATAAACTGAAAGATATCGGAAGGGAAACGTAAGGAGCGGTGGACAGAGCGAACCCATTCTGGACCGACTTTGCTAAAAAATCATTCGTCCAAGTCAAAGGCCGTTTCCGCTTTTTGGCCAATCGTGATTACTTTTGGGACTTTCTAGTATGTGAAAAAAAATATAAACCGAAAGATATCGGAAGGGAAACTTGAGGAGCGCGGGTCAGAGCGACCCATTCTGGACCGACTTTGCTAAAAAACAATTCGTTCAACTCAAAGGTCGTATCCTGTTTTTTGGGGAATCGTGGTGACATTTGGGACTCTTTAGTATGTGAAAAAAAATATAAACCGAAAGATATCGGAAGGGAAACTTGAGAAGCGGTGGTCAAACCAACCCCATTCTGGACCGACTTTGGTAAAAAGCCTTCGACCAATTCAAAAGTCGTATTCTCTTTTTTGACGAATCGTGGTGAGTTTTAGAACTCTTTAGTATGTGAAAAAATTAATAAACCGAAAGATATCGGAAGGGAAACTTGAGGAGCGGTGGTCGGATCGACCCCAATCTGGACCGACTTTGCTAAAAAATCATTCGTCCAACTCAAAGGTCGTATCCTCTTTTTTTGCGAATCGTGGTTACTTTTAGGACTCTGTAGTATGTGAAAAAAAATATAAACCGAAAGATATCGGAAGGGAAACTTGAGGACCGGTAGTCAGAGCGATCCCATTCCGGACCGAATTTGGTAAAAATTTGTCGTCCAATTCGAAGGTCGTTTCCGCTTTTTGGCAAATCGTGATTACTTTCGGGACTGTCTAGTATGTGAAAAATAATATAAACCGAAAGATATCGGAAGGGAAACTTGAGGAGCGCGGATCAGAGCGACCCCATTCTGGTCCGACTTTGCTAAAAAATCATTCGTCCAATTAAAAGGTCGTATCCTCTTTTTATGGCGAATCGTGGTGAGTTTTAGGACTCTTTGGTACGTGAAAAAAAATATAAACCGAAAGATATCGGAAGAGAAACTTGAGGAGCGGTGGTCAGAGCGACCCCATTCTGGACCGACTTTGCTAAAAAATCATTCGTCCAAGTCAAAGGCCGTTTCCGCTTTTTGGCCAATCGTAATTACTTTTGGGACTTTCTAGTATGTGAAAAAAAATATAAGCCGAAAGATATCGGAAGGGAAACTTGAGGAGCGGTGGGCGGATCGACCCCATTCTGGACCAACGCTGGTAAAAATCTGACGTCCAATTCGAAGGTCGTATCCTCTTTTTTGGCGAATCGTGGTGACTTTTACCACCAGACCAATTCAAAAGTCGTATTCTCTTTTTTGACGAATCGTGGTGAGTTTTAGAACTCTTTAGTATGTGAAAAAATTAATAAACCGAAAGATATCGGAAGGGAAACTTGAGGAGCGGTGGTCGGATCGACCCCAATCTGGACCGACTTTGCTAAAAAATCATTCGTCCAACTCAAAGGTCGTATCCTCTTTTTTTGCGAATCGTGGTTACTTTTAGGACTCTGTAGTATGTGAAAAAAAATATAAACCGAAAGATATCGGAAGGGAAACTTGAGGACCGGTAGTCAGAGCGATCCCATTCCGGACCGAATTTGGTAAAAATTTGTCGTCCAATTCGAAGGTCGTTTCCGCTTTTTGGCAAATCGTGATTATTTTCGGGACTGTCTAGTATGTGAAAAATAATATAAACCGAAAGATATCGGAAGGGAAACTTGAGGAGCGCGGATCAGAGCGACCCCATTCTGGTCCTACTTTGCTAAAAAATCATTCGTCCAATTAAAAGGTCGTATCCTCTTTTTATGGCGAATCGTGGTGAGTTTTAGGACTCTTTGGTACGTGAAAAAAAATATAAACCGAAAGATATCGGAAGAGAAACTTGAGGAGCGGTGGTCAGAGCGACCCCATTCTGGACCGACTTTGCTAAAAAATCATTCGTCCAAGTCAAAGGCCGTTTCCGCTTTTTGGCCAATCGTAATTACTTTTGGGACTTTCTAGTATGTGAAAAAAAATATAAGCCGAAAGATATCGGAAGGGAAACTTGAGGAGCGGTGGGCGGATCGACCCCATTCTGGACCAACGCTGGTAAAAATCTGACGTCCAATTCGAAGGTCGTATCCTCTTTTTTGGCGAATCGTGGTGACTTTTAGGACTCTTTAGCATGTGAAAAAATATATAAACCAACAGATATTGGAAGGGAAACTTTAAGAGCGGTCGTCGGAGCGACCCCATTCTGGACCGACTTGGCTAAAAAATCATTCGTCCAACTCAAAGGTCGTATCCTCTTTTTTCGCGAATCGTGGTGACTGTTAAGATTTCTTAGTATGTGAAAAAATATATAAACGGAAAGATATCGGAAGGGAAACTTGAGGACCCGTAGTCAGAGCGATCCCATTCCGGACCGACTTTGGTAAAAATTTGTCGTCAAATTCGAAGGTCGTTTCCGCTTTTTGGCAAATCGTGATTACTTTCAGGACTTTCTAGTATGTGAAAAAAAAATATAAACCGAAAGATATCGGGAGGGAAACTTGAGGAGCGCGGGTCAGAGCGACCCCATTCTGGACCGACTCTGCTAAACATCTTTCGTACAATTCGACGGTCGTATGCTCTTTTTTGACGAATATTAATGACTTTGAGGACACTGTAGTATGTATAAAAATATAAATCGAAAGATATCGGAAGCGAAACTTGAGGAGCGGTGGACAGAACGACCCCATTCTGGACCGACTTTGCTAAAAAATCATTCGTCCAATTAAAATGTCGTATCCTTTTTTATGGCGAATCGTGGTGACTTTTAGGAATCTTTAGTATGTGAAAAAAAATATAAACCTAAAGATATTCGAAGGGAAACTTGAGGAGCGCGGGTCAGAGCGACCCCATTCTGGACCGACTCTGCTAAAAATCTTTCGTACAATTCGACGGTCGTATGCTCTTTTTTGACGAATATTAATGACTTTAAGGACACTGTAGTATGTAAAAAAATATAAATCGAAAGATATCGGAAGCGAAACTTGAGGAGCGGTGGTCATATCGACCCCATTCTCGACCGACTTTGCTAAAAAATCATTCGTCCAATTCAAAGGTCGTATCCTCTTTTTATGGCGAATTGTGGTGAGTTTTAGGACTCTTTGGTACGTGAAAAAAAATATAAACCGAAAGATATCGGAAGGGAAACTTAAGGAGCGGTGGTCAGAGCGAACCCATTCTGGACCGACTTTGCTAAAAAATCATTCGTCCAATTCAAAGGTCGTTGCCGCTTTTTGGCTAATCGTGATTACTTTTGGGACTTTCTAGTATGTGAAAAAAAATATAAACCGAAAGATAACGGAAGGGAAACTTGAGCAGCGGTGGTCGGATAGACACCATTCTGGACCGACGCTGGTAAAAATCCTACGTCCAGTTCGAAGTTCGTATCCTCTTTTTTGGCGAATCGTGGTGACTTTTAGGACTCTTTAGTATGTGAAAAATATATAAACCCAAAGATATTGGCAGGAAAACTTGAGGAGCGATGGTCAGAGCCACCCCATTCTGAACCGACTTTGCTAAAAAATCATTCGTCCAATTCAATGGTCATTTCCGCTTTTTGGCTAATCGTGATTACTTTTGGGAATTTCTAGTATGTGAAAAAAAATATAAACCGAAAGTTACCTGAAGGGAAACGTGAGGAGCGGTGGTCGGATCGACCCCATTCTGGACCGACTCTGGTAAAAATCTTTCGACCAATTCGAAGGTCGTATCCTCTTTTTTGGCGAATCGTGATGACTTTTAGTACTCTTTAGTATGTGAAAAAAAATATAAACCAAAAGATATTGGAAGGGTAACTTGAAGAGCGGTGGTCGGAGCGACCCCATTCTGGACCGACTTTGCTAAAAAATCATTCGTCCAACTCAAACGTCGTATCCTCTTTTTTCGCGAATCGTGGTGACTTTTAGGACTCTTTAGTATGTGGAAAATATACAAACCAAAAAATATTGGAAGGGAGACTTGAAGAGCGGTCGTCGGAGCGAGCCCATTCTGGACCGACTTTGCTAAAAAATCATTCGTCCAACTCAAAGGTCGTATCCTCTTTTTTCGCTAATGGTGGTGACTTTTAGGACTCTTTAGTATGTGAAAAAATATATAAACCAAAAGATATTGGAAGGGAAACTTGAAGAGCGGTCGTCGGAGCGAGCCCATTCTGGACCGACTTTGCTAAAAAATCATTCGTCCAATTCAAAGGTCGTTTCCGCTTTGTGGCCAATCGTGATTACTTTTGGAACTTTCTAGTATGTGACAAAAAATATAAACTTAAAGATACCGGAAGGGAAACTTGAGGAGCGGTGGTCGGAACGACCCCATTCTGGACCGACGCTGGTAAAAATCATACGTCCAATCCGAAGCTCGTATACTCTTTTTTGGCGAATCGTGGTGACTTTTAGGATTCTTTAGTATGTGAAAAAATATATAAACCAAAAAATATTGGAAGGGAGACTTGAAGAGCGGTCGTCGGAGCGAGCCCATTCTGGACCGACTTTGCTAAAAAATGATTCGTCCAACTCAAAGGTCGTATCCTCTTTTTTCGCGAATCGTGGTGACTTTTAGGACTCTTTAGTATGTGAAAAAATATATAAACGGAAAGATATCGGAAGGGAAACTTGAGCAGCGGTAGTCAGAGCGATCCCATTCCGGACCGACTCTAGTAAAAATCTTTGGTCCAATTCGAAGGTCGTGACCTCTTTTTTGACGTATCGTGAGGAATTTTAGGACTTTCTGGTATGTTAAAAAAATATAAACCGAAAGATATCGGACAGGATACTTGAGGAGCGGTGGTCAGAGCGACCCCATTCTGGACCGATCTTGCTAAAAAATCTTTCGTCCAATTCGAAGGTCGTGTCCTCTTTTTTGACAAATCGTGGTGACTTTTAGGACTCTCTAGTATGTGAAAAAAAAATACACGGAAAGATATAGGAAGGGAAACTTGAGTACCGGTGGTCAGAATGACCCTATTCTGGACCGACTTTGCTAAAAAATCTTTCGTCCAATTCGAAGGTCGTTTCCGCTTTTTGGCAAATCGGGATTACTTTTGGGACTTTCTAGTATGTGAAAAAATATATAAACCGAAAGATTTCGGAAGGGAAACTTGAGGAGCGTGGGTCAGAGCGACCCCATTCTGGACCGACTTTGCTAAAAAATCTTTCGTCCAATTCGAAGGTCGTTTCCGCTTTTTGGCAAATCGTGATTACTTTTGGGACTTTCTAGTATGTGAAAAAATATATAAACCGAAAGATTTCGGAAAGGAAACTTGATGAGCGTGAGTCAGAGCGACCCCATTCTGGACCGACTTTGCTAAAAAATTATTCGTGTAATTCAAAGGTCGTATCCTCTTGTTGGCGAATCGGGGTGAGTTTTAGGACTCTTTAGTATGTGAAAAAATATATAAACCAAAAGATATTGGAAGGGAAAATTGAAGAACGGTCGTCGGAGCGAGCCCATTCCGGACGGACTTTGCTAAAAAATCATTCGTCCAACTCAAAGGTCGTATCCTCTTTTTTCGCGAATCGTTGTGACTTTTAGGACTCCCTAGTATGTGAAAAAAAAATACACGGAAAGATATAGGAAGGGAAACTTGAGGAGCGGTGGTCAGAATTACCCCATTCTGGACCGACTTTGCTAAAAAATCTTTCGTCCAATTCGAAGGTCGTTTCCGCTTTTTGGCAAATCGGGATTACTTTTGGGACTTTCTAGTATGTGAAAAAATATATAAACCGAAAGATTTCGGAAGGGAAACTTGAGGAGCGTGGGTCAGATCGACCCCATTCTGGACCGACTTTGCTAAAAAATCTTTCGTCCAATTCGAAGGTCGTTTCCGCTTTTTGGCAAATCGTGATTACTTTTGGGACTTTCTAGTATGTGAAAAAATATATAAACGGAAAGATATCGGAAGGGAAACTTGAGGAGCGGTAGTCAGAGCGATTCCATTCCGGACCGACGCTAGTAAAAATCATTCGTTCAAACGAAGGTCGTATCCTCTTTTTTAACGAATCGTGATGACTTTTAGGACACTCTAATATGTAAAAAAAAATAAAAACCGAAAGATATCGGAAGGGAAACTTGAGGAGCGGTGGTCAGAGCGACCCCAATCTGGACGGACACTGGTAAAAATCTTTCGTCCAATTCGAAGGTCGTATCCTGTTTTTTGACGAATCGTGGTGACTTTTAGGACTCTGTAGTATGTGAAAAAAAATATAAACCGAAAGATATCGGAAGGGAAACTTGAGGACCGGTAGTCAGAGCGATCCCATTCCGGACCGAATTTGGTAAAAATTTGTCGTCCAATTCGAAGGTCGTTTCCGCTTTTTGGCAAATCGTGATTACGTTCGGGACTTTCTAGTATGTGAAAAATAATATAAACCGAAAGATATCGGAAGGGAAACTTCAGGAGCGCGGATCAGAGCGACCCCATTCTGGTCCGACTTTGCTAAAAAATCATTCGTCCAATTAAAACGTCGCATCCTCTTTTTATGGCGAATCGTGGTGAGTTTTAGGACTCTTTGGTACGTGAAAAAAAATAAGAACCGAAAGATATCGGAAGGGAAACTTGAGGAGCGGTGGTCAGAGCGACCCCATTCTGGACCGACTTTGCTAAAAAATCATTCGTCCAAGTCAAAGGCCGTTTCCGCTTTTTGGCCAATCGTGATTACTTTTGGGACTTTCTAGTATGTGAAAAAAAATATAAGCCGAAAGATACCGGAAGGGAAACTTGAGGAGCGGTGGGCGGATCGACCCCATTCTGGACCGACGCTGGTAAAAATCTGACATCCAATTCGAAGGTCGTATCCTCTTTTTTCGCGAATCGTGGTGACGTTTAGGACTTCTTAGTATGTGAAAAAATATATAAACGGAAAGATATCGGAAGGGAAACTTGAGGAGCGCGGGTCAGAGCGACCCATTCTGGACCGACTTTGCTAAAAAACAATTCGTTCAACTCAAAGGTCGTATCCTGTTTTTTGGGGAATCGTGGTGACATTTGGGACTCTTTAGTATGTGAAAAAAAATATAAACCGAAAGATATCGGAAGGGAAACTTGAGAAGCGGTGGTCAAACCAACCCCATTCTGGACCGACTTTGGTAAAAAGCCTTCGACCAATTCAAAAGTCGTATTCTCTTTTTTGACGAATCGTGGTGAGTTTTAGAACTCTTTAGTATGTGAAAAAATTAATAAACCGAAAGATATCGGAAGGGAAACTTGAGGAGCGGTGGTCGGATCGACCCCAATCTGGACCGACTATGCTAAAAAATCATTCGTCCAACTCAAAGGTCGTATCCTCTTTTTTTGCGAATCGTGGTTACTTTTAGGACTCTGTAGTATGTGAAAAAATATATAAACCGAAAGATATCGGAAGGGAAACTTGAGGACCGGTAGTCAGAGCGATCCCATTCCGGACCGAATTTGGTAAAAATTTGTCGTCCAATTCGAAGGTCGTTTCCGCTTTTTGGCAAATCGTGATTACTTTCGGGACTGTCTAGTATGTGAAAAATAATATAAACCGAAAGATATCGGAAGGGAAACTTGAGGAGCGCGGATCAGAGCGACCCCATTCTGGTCCGACTTTGCTAAAAAATCATTCGTCCAATTAAAAGGTCGTATCCTCTTTTTATGGCGAATCGTGGTGAGTTTTAGGACTCTTTGGTACGTGAAAAAAAATATAAACCGAAAGATATCGGAAGAGAAACTTGAGGAGCGGTGGTCAGAGCGACCCCATTCTGGACCGACTTTGCTAAAAAATCATTCGTCCAAGTCAAAGGCCGTTTCCGCTTTTTGGCCAATCGTAATTACTTTTGGGACTTTCTAGTATGTGAAAAAAAGTATAAGCCGAAAGATATCGGAAGGGAAACTTGAGGAGCGGTGGGCGGATCGACCCCATTCTGGACCAACGCTGGTAAAAATCTGACGTCCAATTCGAAGGTCGTATCCTCTTTTTTGGCGAATCGTGGTGACTTTTAGGACTCTTTAGCATGTGAAAAAATATATAAACCAACAGATATTGGAAGGGAAACTTTAAGAGCGGTCGTCGGAGCAACCCCATTCTGGACCGACTTGGCTAAAAAATCATTCGTCCAACTCAAAGGTCGTATCCTCTTTTTTCGCGAATCGTGGTGACTTTTAAGACTTCTTAGTATGTGAAAAAATATATAAACGGAAAGATATCGGAAGGGAAACTTGAGGACCCGTAGTCAGAGCGATCCCATTCCGGACCGACTTTGGTAAAAATTTGTCGTCAAATTCGAAGGTCGTTTCCGCTTTTTGGCAAATCGTGATTACTTTCAGGACTTTCTAGTATGTGAAAAAAAAATATAAACCGAAAGATATCGGGAGGGAAACTTGAGGAGCGCGGGTCAGAGCGACCCCATTCTGGACCGACTCTGCTAAACATCTTTCGTACAATTCGACGGTCGTATGCTCTTTTTTGACGAATATTAATGACTTTGAGGACACTGTAGTATGTATAAAAATATAAATCGAAAGATATCGGAAGCGAAACTTGAGGAGCGGTGGACAGAACGACCCCATTCTGGACCGACTTTGCTAAAAAATCATTCGTCCAATTAAAATGTCGTATCCTTTTTTATGGCGAATCGTGGTGACTTTTAGGAATCTTTAGTATGTGAAAAAAAATATAAACCTAAAGATATTCGAAGGGAAACTTGAGGAGCGCGGGTCAGAGCGACCCCATTCTGGACCGACTCTGCTAAAAATCTTTCGTACAATTCGACGGTCGTATGCTCTTTTTTGACGAATATTAATGACTTTAAGGACACTGTAGTATGTAAAAAAATATAAATCGAAAGATATCGGAAGCGAAACTTGAGGAGCGGTGGTCATATCGACCCCATTCTCGACCGACTTTGCTAAAAAATCATTCGTCCAATTCAAAGGTCGTATCCTCTTTTTATGGCGAATTGTGGTGAGTTTTAGGACTCTTTGGTACGTGAAAAAAAATATAAACCGAAAGATATCGGAAGGGAAACTTAAGGAGCGGTGGTCAGAGCGAACCCATTCTGGACCGACTTTGCTAAAAAATCATTCGTCCAATTCAAAGGTCGTTGCCGCTTTTTGGCTAATCGTGATTACTTTTGGGACTTTCTAGTATGTGAAAAAAAATATAAACCGAAAGATAACGGAAGGGAAACTTGAGCAGCGGTGGTCGGATAGACACCATTCTGGACCGACGCTGGTAAAAATCCTACGTCCAGTTCGAAGTTCGTATCCTCTTTTTTGGCGAATCGTGGTGACTTTTAGGACTCTTTAGTATGTGAAAAATATATAAACCCAAAGATATTGGCAGGAAAACTTGAGGAGCGATGGTCAGAGCCACCCCATTCTGAACCGACTTTGCTAAAAAATCATTCGTCCAATTCAATGGTCATTTCCGCTTTTTGGCTAATCGTGATTACTTTTGGGAATTTCTAGTATGTGAAAAAAAATATAAACCGAAAGTTACCTGAAGGGAAACGTGAGGAGCGGTGGTCGGATCGACCCCATTCTGGACCGACTCTGGTAAAAATCTTTCGACCAATTCGAAGGTCGTATCCTCTTTTTTGGCGAATCGTGATGACTTTTAGTACTCTTTAGTATGTGAAAAAAAATATAAACCAAAAGATATTGGAAGGGTAACTTGAAGAGCGGTGGTCGGAGCGACCCCATTCTGGACCGACTTTGCTAAAAAATCATTCGTCCAACTCAAACGTCGTATCCTCTTTTTTCGCGAATCGTGGTGACTTTTAGGACTCTTTAGTATGTGGAAAATATACAAACCAAAAAATATTGGAAGGGAGACTTGAAGAGCGGTCGTCGGAGCGAGCCCATTCTGGACCGACTTTGCTAAAAAATCATTCGTCCAACTCAAAGGTCGTATCCTCTTTTTTCGCTAATGGTGGTGACTTTTAGGACTCTTTAGTATGTGAAAAAATATATAAACCAAAAGATATTGGAAGGGAAACTTGAAGAGCGGTCGTCGGAGCGAGCCCATTCTGGACCGACTTTGCTAAAAAATCATTCGTCCAATTCAAAGGTCGTTTCCGCTTTGTGGCCAATCGTGATTACTTTTGGAACTTTCTAGTATGTGACAAAAAATATAAACTTAAAGATACCGGAAGGGAAACTTGAGGAGCGGTGGTCGGAACGACCCCATTCTGGACCGACGCTGGTAAAAATCATACGTCCAATCCGAAGCTCGTATACTCTTTTTTGGCGAATCGTGGTGACTTTTAGGATTCTTTAGTATGTGAAAAAATATATAAACCAAAAAATATTGGAAGGGAGACTTGAAGAGCGGTCGTCGGAGCGAGCCCATTCTGGACCGACTTTGCTAAAAAATGATTCGTCCAACTCAAAGGTCGTATCCTCTTTTTTCGCGAATCGTGGTGACTTTTAGGACTCTTTAGTATGTGAAAAAATATATAAACGGAAAGATATCGGAAGGGAAACTTGAGCAGCGGTAGTCAGAGCGATCCCATTCCGGACCGACTCTAGTAAAAATCTTTGGTCCAATTCGAAGGTCGTGACCTCTTTTTTGACGTATCGTGAGGAATTTTAGGACTTTCTGGTATGTTAAAAAAATATAAACCGAAAGATATCGGACAGGATACTTGAGGAGCGGTGGTCAGAGCGACCCCATTCTGGACCGATCTTGCTAAAAAATCTTTCGTCCAATTCGAAGGTCGTGTCCTCTTTTTTGACAAATCGTGGTGACTTTTAGGACTCTCTAGTATGTGAAAAAAAAATACACGGAAAGATATAGGAAGGGAAACTTGAGTACCGGTGGTCAGAATGACCCTATTCTGGACCGACTTTGCTAAAAAATCTTTCGTCCAATTCGAAGGTCGTTTCCGCTTTTTGGCAAATCGGGATTACTTTTGGGACTTTCTAGTATGTGAAAAAATATATAAACCGAAAGATTTCGGAAGGGAAACTTGAGGAGCGTGGGTCAGAGCGACCCCATTCTGGACCGACTTTGCTAAAAAATCTTTCGTCCAATTCGAAGGTCGTTTCCGCTTTTTGGCAAATCGTGATTACTTTTGGGACTTTCTAGTATGTGAAAAAATATATAAACCGAAAGATTTCGGAAAGGAAACTTGATGAGCGTGAGTCAGAGCGACCCCATTCTGGACCGACTTTGCTAAAAAATTATTCGTGTAATTCAAAGGTCGTATCCTCTTGTTGGCGAATCGGGGTGAGTTTTAGGACTCTTTAGTATGTGAAAAAATATATAAACCAAAAGATATTGGAAGGGAAAATTGAAGAACGGTCGTCGGAGCGAGCCCATTCCGGACGGACTTTGCTAAAAAATCATTCGTCCAACTCAAAGGTCGTATCCTCTTTTTTCGCGAATCGTTGTGACTTTTAGGACTCCCTAGTATGTGAAAAAAAAATACACGGAAAGATATAGGAAGGGAAACTTGAGGAGCGGTGGTCAGAATTACCCCATTCTGGACCGACTTTGCTAAAAAATCTTTCGTCCAATTCGAAGGTCGTTTCCGCTTTTTGGCAAATCGGGATTACTTTTGGGACTTTCTAGTATGTGAAAAAATATATAAACCGAAAGATTTCGGAAGGGAAACTTGAGGAGCGTGGGTCAGATCGACCCCATTCTGGACCGACTTTGCTAAAAAATCTTTCGTCCAATTCGAAGGTCGTTTCCGCTTTTTGGCAAATCGTGATTACTTTTGGGACTTTCTAGTATGTGAAAAAATATATAAACGGAAAGATATCGGAAGGGAAACTTGAGGAGCGGTAGTCAGAGCGATTCCATTCCGGACCGACGCTAGTAAAAATCATTCGTTCAAACGAAGGTCGTATCCTCTTTTTTAACGAATCGTGATGACTTTTAGGACACTCTAATATGTAAAAAAAAATAAAAACCGAAAGATATCGGAAGGGAAACTTGAGGAGCGGTGGTCAGAGCGACCCCAATCTGGACGGACACTGGTAAAAATCTTTCGTCCAATTCGAAGGTCGTATCCTGTTTTTTGACGAATCGTGGTGACTTTTAGGACTCTGTAGTATGTGAAAAAAAATATAAACCGAAAGATATCGGAAGGGAAACTTGAGGACCGGTAGTCAGAGCGATCCCATTCCGGACCGAATTTGGTAAAAATTTGTCGTCCAATTCGAAGGTCGTTTCCGCTTTTTGGCAAATCGTGATTACGTTCGGGACTTTCTAGTATGTGAAAAATAATATAAACCGAAAGATATCGGAAGGGAAACTTCAGGAGCGCGGATCAGAGCGACCCCATTCTGGTCCGACTTTGCTAAAAAATCATTCGTCCAATTAAAACGTCGCATCCTCTTTTTATGGCGAATCGTGGTGAGTTTTAGGACTCTTTGGTACGTGAAAAAAAATAAGAACCGAAAGATATCGGAAGGGAAACTTGAGGAGCGGTGGTCAGAGCGACCCCATTCTGGACCGACTTTGCTAAAAAATCATTCGTCCAAGTCAAAGGCCGTTTCCGCTTTTTGGCCAATCGTGATTACTTTTGGGACTTTCTAGTATGTGAAAAAAAATATAAGCCGAAAGATACCGGAAGGGAAACTTGAGGAGCGGTGGGCGGATCGACCCCATTCTGGACCGACGCTGGTAAAAATCTGACATCCAATTCGAAGGTCGTATCCTCTTTTTTCGCGAATCGTGGTGACGTTTAGGACTTCTTAGTATGTGAAAAAATATATAAACGGAAAGATATCGGAAGGGAAACTTGAGGACTGGTAGTCAGAGCCATCGCATTCCGGACCGACTTTGGTAAAAATTTGTCGTCAAATTCGAAGGTTGTTTCCGCTTTTTGGCAAATCGTGATTACTTTCGGGACTTTCTAGTATGTGGAAAAAAAATATAAACCGAAAGATATCGGGAGGGAAACTTGAGGAGCGCGGGTCAGAGCGACCCCATTCTGGACCGACTCTGCTAAAAATCTTTCGTCCAATTCGACGGTCGTATGTTCTTTTTTGACGAATAGTAATGACTTTGAGGACACTGTAGTATGTAAAAAAAATATAAATCGAAAGATATCGGAAGCGAAACTTGAGGAGCGGTGGACAGAACGACCCCAGTCTGGACCGACTTTGCTAAAAAATCATTCGTCCAATTAAAAGGTCGTATCCTTTTTATATGGCGAATCGTGGTGACTTTTAGGAATCTTTAGTATGTGAAAAAAAATATAAACCTAAAGATATTCGAAGGGAAACTTGAGGAGCGGTGGTCAGAGCGACCCCATTCTGGACCGATTTTGCTAAAAAATCATTTGTCCAACACAAAGGTCGTATCCTCTTTTTTCGCGAATCGTGGTGACTTTTAGGACTCTTTAGTATGTGAAAAAATATATAAACGGAAAGATATCGGAAGGGAAACTTGAGGAGCGGTAGTCATAGCGATCCCATTCCGGACCGACTCTAGTAAAAATCTTTCGTCCAATTCGAAGGTCGTGTCCTTTTTTTTGACGTATCGTGAGGAATTTTAGGACTCTCTGGTATGTAAAAACAAATAGAAACCGAAAGATATCGGAAGGGACACTTGAGGAGCGTCGGTCAGAGCGACCCCATTCTGGACCGACTTTGCTAAAAAATCATTCGTGTAATTCAAAAGTCGTATCCTCTTGTTGGCGAATCGTGATTACTTTTGGGACTTTCTAGTATGTGAAAAAAAATATAAGCCGAAAGATATCGGAAGGGAAACTTGAGGAGCGGTGGTCAGAGCGACCCCATTCTGGACCGACTTTGGTAAAAAGCCTACGATCAATTCGAAGGTCGTATCCTCTTTTTTGGCGAATCGTGGTGACTTCCAGGACTCTTTAGTATGTGAAAAAAAATATAAACCGAAATATATCGGAAGGGAAACTTGAGGAGCGGTGGTCAGAGCCACCCCATTCTGTACCGACTTTGCTAAAAAATCATTCGTCCAATTCAAAGGTCGTTTCCACTTTTTGGCTAATCGTGATTACTTTTGGGACTTTCTAGTATGTGAAAAAAAATATAAACCGAAAGATACCGGAAGGGAAACTTGAGGAGCGGTGGGCGGATCGACCCCATTCTGGACCGACGCTGGTAAAAATCTGACATCCAATTCGAAGGTCGTATCCTCTTTTTTCGCGAATCGTGGTGACGTTTAGGACTTCTTAGTATGTGAAAAATATATAAACGGAAAGATATCGGAAGGGAAACTTGAGGACTGGTAGTCAGAGCCATCGCATTCCGGACCGAATTTGGTAAAAATTTGTCGTCAAATTCGAAGGTTGTTTCCGCTTTTTGGCAAATGGTGATTACTTTCGGGACTTTCTAGTATGTGGAAAAAAATATAAACCGAAAGATATCGGGAGGGAAACTTGAGGAGCGCGGGTCAGAGCGACCCCATTCTGGACCGACTCTGCTAAAAATCTTTCGTCCAATTCGACGGTCGTATGTTCTTTTTTGACGAATAGTAATGACTTTGAGGACACTGTAGTATGTAAAAAAAATATAAATCGAAAGATATCGGAAGCGAAACTTGAGGAGCGGTAGTCATAGCGATCCCATTCCGGACCGACTCTAGTAAAAATCTTTCGTCCAATTCGAAGGTCGTGTCCTTTTTTTTGACGTATCGTGAGGAATTTTAGGACTCTCTGGTTTGTAAAAACAAATAGAAACCGAAAGATATCGGAAGGGACACTTGAGGAGCGTCGGTCAGAGCGACCCCATTCTGGACCGACTTTGCTAAAAAATCATTCGTGTAATTCAAAAGTCGTATCCTCTTGTTGGCGAATCGTGCTGAGTTTTAGGACCCTTTAGTATGTGAAAAAATATATAAACCAAAAGATATTGGAAGGGAAACTTGAAGAGCGGTCGTCGGAGCGAGCCCATTCTGGACCGACTTTGCTAAAAAATCATTCGTCCAACTCAAAGGTCGTATCCTCTTTTTTCGCGAATCGTGGTGACTTTTAGGACTCTTTAGTATGTGAAAAAATATATAAACGGAAAGATATCGGAAGGGATACTTGAGGAGCGGTAGTCAGAGCGATCCCATTCCGGACCGACGCTAGTAAAAATCTTTCGTCCAATTCGAAGGTCGTTTCCGCTTTTTGGCAAATCGTGTTTACTTTTGGGCGTTTTTAGTATGTGAAAAAATATATAAACCGAAAGATATCGGAATGGAAACTTGAGGAGAGGTGGTCAGAGCGACCTCATTCCGGACCGACACTAGTAAAAATCTTTCGTTCAAACGAAGGTCGTATCCTCTTTTTTAACGAATCGTGATGACTTTTAGGACACTCTAATATGTAAAACAAAATATAAACCGAAAGATGTCGGAAGGGAAGCTTGAGGAGCGGTGGTCAGAGCGACCCCAATCTGGACGGACTCTGGTAAAAATCTTTAGTCCAATTCGAAGATCGTTTCCGCTTTTTGGCAAATCGTGATTACTTTTGGGACTTTCTAGTATGTGAAAAAAAAATATAAACCGAAAGATATCGGAAGGGAAACTTGAAGAGCGCGGGTCAGGGCGACCCCATTCTGGACCGACACTGGTAAAAATGTTTCGTCCAATTCGAAGGTCGTATCCTCTTTTTGGCGAATCGTGGTGACTTTTAGGACTCATTAGTATGTGAAAAAAAATATAATCCAAACGATATCGGAAGGGAAACTTGAAGAGCGGTGGTCAGAGCGGCCCCATTCTGGACCGACGTTGCTAAAAATCTTTCGTCCAATTCGAAGGTCGTATCCTTTTTTTGACGAATCGTGATGACTTTTGGGACTATCTAGTATGTAAAAATAAATATAAACCGAAAGATATCAGAAGGGAAACTTAAGGAGCGGTAGTCAGAGCCACCCCATTCTGGACCGACTTTGCTAAAAAACCATTAGTCCAATTCAAAGGTCGTTTCCGCTTTTTGGCTAATGGTGATTACTTTTGGGACTTTCTAATATGTGAAAAAAAATATAAACCGAAAGATATCGGAAGGGAAACGTAAGGACCGGTGGTCAGAGCGAACCCATTCCGGACCGACTTTGCTAAAAAATCATTCGTCCAAGTCAAAGGCCGTTTCCGCTTTTTGGCCAATCGTGATTACTTTTGGGACTTTCTCGTATGTGAAAAAAAAAATAAACCGAAAGATATCGGAAGGGAAACTTGAGGAGCGCGGGTCAGAGCGACCCATTCTGGACCGACTTTGCTAAAAAATAATTCGTTCAACTCAAAGGTCGTATCCTGTTTTTTGGGGAATCGTGGTGATATTTGGGACTCTTAAGTATGTGAAAAAAAATATAAACCGAAAGATATCGGAAGGGAAACTTGAGAAGCGGTGGTCAAATCAACCCCATTCTGGACCGACACTGGTAAAAATCTTTCGTCCAATTCGAAGGTCGTATCCTCTTTTTGGCGAATCGTGGTGACATTTAGGACTCGTTAGTATGTGAAAAAAAATATTATCCGAACGATATCGGAAGGGAAACTTGAAGAGCGGTGGTCAGAGCGACCCCATTCTGGACCCACGTTGCTAAAAATCTTTCGTCCAATTCGAAGGTCGTATCCTCTTTTTTGACGGATCGTGATGACTTTTGGGACTATCTAGTATGTAAAAATAAATATAAACCGAAAGGTATCGGAAGGGAAACTTAAGGAGCGGTGGTCAGAGCGACCCCATTCTGGTCCGACTTTGCTAAAAAATCATTCGTCCAATTCAAAGGTCGTTTCCGCTTTTTGGCTAATGGTGATTACTTTTGGGACTTTCTAATATGTGAACAAAAATATAAACCGAAAGATACCAGAAGGGAAACTTGAGGAGCGGTGGTCGGATCGACCCCAATCTGGACCGACTTTGCTAAAAAATCATTCGTCCAACTCAAAGGTCGTATCCTCTTTTTCTACGAATCGTGGTGACTTTTAGGACTCTGTAGTATGTGAAAAAAAATATAAACCGAAAGATATCGGAAGGGAAACTTGAGGACCGGTAGTCAGAGCGATCCCATTCCGGACCGACTTTGGTAAAAATTTGTCGTCCAATTCGAAGGTCGTTTCCGCTTTTTGGCAAATCGTGATTACTTTTGGGACTTTCTAGTATGTGAAAAAAATATATAAACCGAAAGATATCGGGAGGGAAACTTGAGGAGCGCGGGTCAGGGCGACCCCATTCTGGACCGACACTGGTAAAAATCTTTCGTCCAATTCGAAGGTCGTATCCTCTTTTTGGCGAATCGTGGTGACTTTTAGGACTCATTAGTATGTGAAAAAAAATATAATCCGAACGATATCGAAAGGGAACCTTGAAGAGCGGTGGTCAGAGCGACCCCATTCTGGATCGACGTTGCTAAAAATCTTTCGTCCAATTCGAAGGTCGTATCCTCTTTTTTGACGAATCGTGATGACTTTTGGGACTATCTAGTATGTAAAAATTAATATAAACCGAAAGATATCGGAAGGGAAACTTGAGGAGCGGTGGTCAGAGCCACCCCATTCTGGACCGACTTTGCTAAAAAACCATTAGTCCAATTCAAAGGTCGTTTCCGCTTTTTGGCTAATGGTGATTACTTTTGGGACTTTCTAATATGTGAAAAAAAATATAAACCGAAAGATATCGGAAGGCAAACGTAAGGAGCGGTGGTCAGAGCGAACCCATTCCGGACCGACTTTGCTAAAAAATCATTCGTCCAAGTCAAAGGCCGTTTCCGCTTTTTGGCCAATCGTCATTACTTTTGGGACTTTCTCGTATGTGAAAAAAAAAATAAACCGAAAGATATCGGAAGGGAAACTTGAGGAGCGCGGGTCAGAGCGACCCATTCTGGACCGACTTTGCTAAAAAATAATTCGTTTAACTCAAAGGTCGTATCCTATTTTTTGGGGAATCGTGGTGATATTTGGGACTCTTAAGTATGTGAAAAAAAATATAATCCGAAAGATATCGGAAGGGAAACTTGAGAAGCGGTGGTCAAATCAACCCCATTCTGGACCGACTTTGGTAAAAAGCCTTCGACCAATTCAAAAGTCGTATTCTCATTTTTGACGAATCGTGGTGAGTTTTAGAACTCTTTAGTATGTGAAAAAATAAATAAACCGAGAGATATCGGAAGGGAAACTTGAGGAGCGGTGGTCAGAGCCACCCCATTCTGGACCGACTTTGCTAAAAAACCATTCGTCCAATTCAAAGGTCGTTTCCGCTTTTTGGCTAATGGTGATTACTTTTGGGACTTTCTAATATGTGAACAAAAATATAAACCGAAAGATACCAGAAGGGAAACTTGAGGAGCGGTGGTCGGATCGACCCCAATCTGGACCGACTTTGCTAAAAAATCATTCGTCCAACTCAAAGGTCGTATCCTCTTTTTTTGCGAATCGTGGTGACTTTTAGGACTCTGTAGTATGTGAAAAAAAATATAAACCGAAAGATATCGGAAGGGAAACTTGAGGACCGGTAGTCAGAGCGATCCCATTCCGGACCGACTTTGGTAAAAATTTGTCGTCCAATTCGAAGGTCGTTTCCGCTTTTTGGCAAATCGTGATTACTTTTGGGACTTTCTAGTATGTGAAAAAAAAATATAAACCGAAAGATATCGGGAGGGAAACTTGAGGAGCGCGGGTCAGGGCGACCCCATTCTGGACCGACACTGGTAAAAATCTTTCGTCCAATTCGAAGGTCGTATCCTCTTTTTGGCGAATCGTGGTGACTTTTAGGACTCATTAGTATGTGAAAAAAAATATAATCCGAACGATATCGAAAGGGAACCTTGAAGAGCGGTGGTCAGAGCGACCCCATTCGGGATCGACGTTGCTAAAAATCTTTCGTCCAATTCGAAGGTCGTATCCTCTTTTTTGACGAATCGTGATGACTTTTGGGACTATCTAGTATGTAAAAATTAATATAAACCGAAAGATATCGGAAGGGAAACTTAAGGAGCGGTGGTCAGAGCGGCCCCATTCTGGTCCGACTTTGCTAAAAAATCATTCGTCGAATTAAAAGGTCGTATCCTGTTTTTATGGCGAATCGTGGTGAGTTTTAGGACTCTTTGGTACGTGAAAAAAAATATAAACCGAAAGATATCGGAAGGGAAACGTAAGTAGCGGTGGTCAGAGCGAACCCATTCTGGACCGACTTTGCTAAAAAATCATTCGTCCAAGTCAAAGGCCGTTTCCGCTTTTTGGCCAATCGTGATTACTTTTGGGACTTTCTAGTATGTGAAAAAAAATATAAACCGAAAGATATCGGAAGGGAAACTTGAGGAGCGCGGGTCAGAGCGACCCATTCTGGACCGACTTTGCTAAAAAATAATTCGTTCAACTCAAAGGTCGTATCCTGTTTTTTGGGGAATCGTGGTGACATTTGGGACTCTTTGGTATGTGAAAAAAAATATAAACCGAAAGATATCGGAAGGGAAACTTGAGAAGCGGTGGTCAAACCAACCCCATTCTGGACCGACTTTGGTAAAAAGCCTTCGACCAATTCAAAAGTCGTATTCTCTTTTTTGGCGAATCGTGGTGAGTTTTAGAAGTCTTTAGTATGTGAAAAAATAAATAAACCGAAAGATATCGGAAGGGAAACTTGAGGAGCGGTGGTCAGAGCCACCCCATTCTGGACCGACTTTGCTAAAAAACCATTAGTCCAATTCAAAGGTCGTTTCCGCTTTTTGGCTAATGGTGATTACTTTTGGGACTTTCTAATATGTGAAAAAAAATATAAACCGAAAGATATCGGAAGGGAAACGTAAGGACCGGTGGTCAGAGCGAACCCATTCCGGACCGACTTTGCTAAAAAATCATTCGTCCAAGTCAAAGGCCGTTTCCGCTTTTTGGCCAATCGTGATTACTTTTGGGACTTTCTCGTATGTGAAAAAAAAAATAAACCGAAAGATATCGGAAGGGAAACTTGAGGAGCGCGGGTCAGAGCGACCCATTCTGGACCGACTTTGCTAAAAAATAATTCGTTCAACTCAAAGGTCGTATCCTGTTTTTTGGGGAATCGTGGTGATATTTGGGACTCTTAAGTATGTGAAAAAAAATATAAACCGAAAGATATCGGAAGGGAAACTTGAGAAGCGGTGGTCAAATCAACCCCATTCTGGACCGACACTGGTAAAAATCTTTCGTCCAATTCGAAGGTCGTATCCTCTTTTTGGCGAATCGTGGTGACATTTAGGACTCATTAGTATGTGAAAAAAAATATTATCCGAACGATATCGGAAGGGAAACTTGAAGAGCGGTGGTCAGAGCGACCCCATTCTGGACCCACGTTGCTAAAAATCTTTCGTCCAATTCGAAGGTCGTATCCTCTTTTTTGACGAATCGTGATGACTTTTGGGACTATCTAGTATGTAAAAATAAATATAAACCGAAAGATATCGGAAGGGAAACTTAAGGAGCGGTGGTCAGAGCGACCCCATTCTGGTCCGACTTTGCTAAAAAATCATTCGTCCAATTAAAAAGTCGTATCCTGTTTTTATGGCGAATCGTGGTGAGTTCTAGGACTCTTTGGTACGTGAAAGAAAATATAAACCGAAAGATATCGGAAGGGAAACGTAAGGAGCGGTGGTCAGAGCGAACCCAATCTGGACCGACTTTGCTAAAAAATCATTCGTCCAAGTCAAAGGCCGTTTCCGCTTTTTGGCCAATCGTGATTACTTTTGGGACTTTCTAGTATGTGAAAAAAAATATAAACCGAAAGATATCGGAAGGGAAACGTGAGGAGCGCGGGTCAGATCGACCCATTCTGGACCGACTTTGCTAAAAAATAATTCGTTCAACTCAAAGGTCGTATCCTGTTTTTTGGCGAATTGTGGTGACATTTGGGACTCTTTCGTATGTGAAAAAAAATATAAACCGAAAGATATCGGAAGGGAAACTTGAGAAGCGGTGGTCAAACCAACCCCATTCTGGACCGACTTTGGTAAAAAGCCTTCGACCAATTCAAAAGTCGTATTCTCTTTTTTGGCGAATCGTGGTAAGTTTTAGAACTCTTTAGTATGTGAAAAAATAAATAAACCGAAAGATATCGGAAGGGAAACTTGAGGAGCGGTGGTCAGAGCCACCCCATTCTGGACCGACTTTGCTAAAAAACCATTAGTCCAATTCAAAGGTCGTTTCCGCTTTTTGGCTAATGGTGATTACTTTTGGGACTTTCTAATATGTGAAAAAAAATATAAACCGAAAGATATCGGAAGGGAAACGTAAGGAGCGGTGGTCAGAGCGAACCCATTCCGGACCGACTTTGCTAAAAAATCATTCGTCCAAGTCAAAGGCCGTTTCCGCTTTTTGGCCAATCGTCATTACTTTTGGGACTTTCTCGTATGTGAAAAAAAAAATAATCCGAAAGATATCGGAAGGGAAACTTGAGGAGCGCGGGTCAGAGCGATCCCATTCCGGACCGACTTTGGTAAAAATTTGTCGTCCAATTCGAAGGTCGTTTCCGCTTTTTGGCAAATCGTGATTACTTTTGGGATTTTCTAGTATGTGAAAAAAATATATAAACCGAAAGATATCGGGAGGGAAACTTGAGGAGCGCGGGTCAGGGCGACCCCATTCTGGACCGACACTGGTAAAAATCTTTCGTCCAATTCGAAGGTCGTATCCTCTTTTTGGCGAATCGTGGTGACTTTTAGGACTCATTAGTATGTGAAAAAAAATATAATCCGAACGATATCGAAAGGGAACCTTGAAGAGCGGTGGTCAGAGCGACCCCATTCGGGATCGACGTTGCTAAAAATCTTTCGTCCAATTCGAAGGTCGTATCCTCTTTTTTGACGAATCGTGATGACTTTTGGGACTATCTAGTATGTAAAAATTAATATAAACCGAAAGATATCGGAAGGGAAACTTGAGGAGCGGTGGTCAGAGCCACCCCATTCTGGACCGACTTTGCTAAAAAACCATTAGTCCAATTCAAAGGTCGTTTCCGCTTTTTGGCTAATGGTGATTACTTTTGGGACTTTCTAATATGTGAAAAAAAATATAAACCGAAAGATATCGGAAGGCAAACGTAAGGAGCGGTGGTCAGAGCGAACCCATTCCGGACCGACTTTGCTAAAAAATCATTCGTCCAAGTCAAAGGCCGTTTCCGCTTTTTGGCCAATCGTCATTACTTTTGGGACTTTCTCGTATGTGAAAAAAAAAATAAACCGAAAGATATCGGAAGGGAAACTTGAGGAGCGCGGGTCAGAGCGACCCATTCTGGACCGACTTTGCTAAAAAATAATTCGTTTAACTCAAAGGTCGTATCCTGTTTTTTGGGGAATCGTGGTGATATTTGGGACTCTTAAGTATGTGAAAAAAAATATAAACCGAAAGATATCGGAAGGGAAACTTGAGAAGCGGTGGTCAAATCAACCCCATTCTGGACCGACTTTGGTAAAAAGCCTTCGACCAATTCAAAAGTCGTATTCTCATTTTTGACGAATCGTGGTGAGTTTTAGAACTCTTTAGTATGTGAAAAAATAAATAAACCGAGAGATATCGGAAGGGAAACTTGAGGAGCGGTGGTCAGAGCCACCCCATTCTGGACCGACTTTGCTAAAAAACCATTCGTCCAATTCAAAGGTCGTTTCCGCTTTTTGGCTAATGGTGATTACTTTTGGGACTTTCTAATATGTGAACAAAAATATAAACCGAAAGATACCAGAAGGGAAACTTGAGGAGCGGTGGTCGGATCGACCCCAATCTGGACCGACTTTGCTAAAAAATCATTCGTCCAACTCAAAGGTCGTATCCTCTTTTTTTGCGAATCGTGGTGACTTTTAGGACTCTGTAGTATGTGAAAAAAAATATAAACCGAAAGATATCGGAAGGGAAACTTGAGGACCGGTAGTCAGAGCGATCCCATTCCGGACCGACTTTGGTAAAAATTTGTCGTCCAATTCGAAGGTCGTTTCCGCTTTTTGGCAAATCGTGATTACTTTTGGGACTTTCTAGTATGTGAAAAAAAAATATAAACCGAAAGATATCGGGAGGGAAACTTGAGGAGCGCGGGTCAGGGCGACCCCATTCTGGACCGACACTGGTAAAAATCTTTCGTCCAATTCGAAGGTCGTATCCTCTTTTTGGCGAATCGTGGTGACTTTTAGGACTCATTAGTATGTGAAAAAATATATAATCCGAACGATATCGAAAGGGAACCTTGAAGAACGGTGGTCAGAGCGACCCCATTCGGGATCGACGTTGCTAAAAATCTTTCGTCCAATTCGAAGGTCGTATCCTCTTTTTTGACGAATCGTGATGACTTTTGGGACTATCTAGTATGTAAAAATTAATATAAACCGAAAGATATCGGAAGGGAAACTTAAGGAGCGGTGGTCAGAGCGACCCCATTCTGGTCCTACTTTGCTAAAAAATCATTCGTCCAATTAAAAGGTCGTATCCTGTTTTTATGGCGAATCGTGGTGAGTTTTAGGACTCTTTGGTATGTGAAAAAAAATATAAACCGAAAGATATCGGAAGGGAAACTTGAGGAGCGCGGGTCAGAGCGACCCAATCTGGACCGACTTTGCTAAAAAATAATTCGTTCAACGCAAAGGTCGTATCCTGTTTTTTGGGGAATCGTGGTGACATTTGGGACTCTTTGGTATGTGAAAAAAAATATAAACCGAAAGATATCGGAAGGGAAACTTGAGAAGCGGTGGTCAAACCAACCCCATTCTGGACCGACTTTGGTAAAAAGCCTTCGACCAATTCAAAACTCGTATTCTCTTTTTTGGCGATTCGTGGTGAGTTTTAGAAGTCTTTAGTATGTGAAAAAATAAATAAACCGAAAGATATCGGAAGGGAAACTTGAGGAGCGGTGGTCAGAGCCACCCCATTCTGGACCGACTTTGCTAAAAAACCATTAGTCCAATTCAAAGGTCGTTTCCGCTTTTTGGCTAATGGTGATTACTTTTGGGACTTTCTAATATGTGAAAAAAAATATAAACCGAAAGATATCGGAAGGGAAACGTAAGGAGCGGTGGTCAGAGCGAACCCATTCCGGACCGACTTTGCTAAAAAACCATTCGTCCAATTCAAAGGTCGTTTCCGCTTTTTGGCTAATGGTGATTACTTTTGGGACTTTCTAATATGTGAAAAAAAATATAAACCGAAAGATATCGGAAGGGAAACGTAAGGAGCGGTGGTCAGAGCGAACCCATTCTGGACCGAATTTGCTAAAAAATCATTCGTCCAAGTCAAAGGCCGTTTCCGCTTTTTGGCCAATCGTGATTACTTTTGGGACTTTCTAGTATGTGAAAAAAAATATAAACCGAAAGATATCGGAAGGGAAACTTGAGGAGCGCGGGTCAGAGCGACCCATTCTGGACCGACTTTGCTAAAAAATAATTCGTTCAACTCAAAGGTCGTATCCTGTTTTTTGGGGAATCGTGGTGACATTTGGGACTCTTTAGTATGTGAAAAAAAATATAAACCGAAAGATATCGGAAGGGAAACTTGAGAAGCTGTGGTCAAACCAACCCCATTCTGGACCGACTTTGGTAAAAAGCCTTCGACTAATTCAAAAGTCGTATTCTCTTTTTTGACGAATCGTGGTGAGTTTTAGAACTCTTTAGTATGTGAAAAAATAAATAAACCGAAAGATATCGGAAGGGAAACTTGAGGAGCGGTGGTCAGAGCCACCCCATTCTGGACCGACTTTGCTAAAAAACCATTCGTCCAATTCAAAGGTCGTTTCCGGTTTTTGGTTAATGGTGATTACTTTTGGGACTTTCTAATATGTGAAAAAAAATATAAACCGAAAGATACCAGAAGGGAAACTTGAGGAGCGGTGGTCGGATCGACCCCAATCTGGACCGACTTTGCTAAAAAATCATTCGTCCAACTCAAAGGTCGTATCCTCTTTTTTTGCGAATCGTGGTGACTTTTAGGACTCTGTAGTATGTGAAAAAAAATATAAACCGAAAGACATCGGAAGGGAAACTTGAGGACCGGTAGTCAGAGCGATCCCATTCCGGACCGACTTTGGTAAAAATTTGTCGTCCAATTCGAAGGTCGTTTCCGCTTTTTGGCAAATCGTGATTACTTTTGGGACTTTCTAGTATGTGAAAAAAAAATATAAACCGAAAGATATCGGGAGGGAAACTTGAGGAGCGCGGGTCAGGGCGACCCCATTCTGGACCGACACTGGTAAAAATCTTTCGTCCAATTCGAAGGTCGTATCCTGTTTTTTCGCGAATCGTGGTGACTTTTAGGACTCATTAGTATGTGAAAAAAAATATAATCCGAACGATATCGGAAGGGAAACTTGAAGAGCGGTGGTCAGAGCGACCCCATTCTGGACCGACGTTGCTGAAAATCTTTCGTCCAAGTCGAAGGTCGTATCCTCTTTTTTGACGAATCGTGATGACTTTTGGGACTATCTAGTATGTAAAAATAAATATAAACCGAAAGATATCGGAAGGGAAACTTAAGGAGCGGTGGTCAGAGCGACCCCATTCTGGTCCGACTTTGCTAAAAAATCATTCGTCCAATTAAAAGGTCGTATCCTGTTTTTATGGTGAATAGTGGTGAGTTTTAGGACTCTTTGGTACGTGAAAAAAAAAATGAACCGAAAGATATCGGAAGGGAAACGTAAGGAGCGGTGGTCAGAGCGAACCCATTCTGGACCGACTTTGCTAAATAATCATTCGTCCAAGTCAAAGGCCGTTTCCGCTTTTTGGCCAATCGTGATTACTTTTGGGACTTTCTAGTATATGAAAAAAAATATAAACCGAAAGGTATCGGAAGGGAAACTTGAGGAGCGCGGGTCAGAGCAACCCATTCTGGACCGACTTTGCTAAAAAATAATTCGTTCAACTCAAAGGTCGTATCCTGTTTTTTGGGGAATCGTGGTGACATTTGGGACTCATTAGTATGTGAAAAAAAATATAATCCGAACGATATCGAAAGGGAACCTTGAAGAGCGGTGGTCAGAGCGACCCCATTCGGGATCGACGTTGCTAAAAATCTTTCGTCCAATTCGAAGGTCGTATCCTCTTTTTTGACGAATCGTGATGACTTTTGGGACTATCTAGTATGTAAAAATTAATATAAACCGAAAGATATCGGAAGGGAAACTTGAGGAGCGGTGGTCAGAGCCACCCCATTCTGGACCGACTTTGCTAAAAAACCATTAGTCCAATTCAAAGGTCGTTTCCGCTTTTTGGCTAATGGTGATTACTTTTGGGACTTTCTAATATGTGAAAAAAAATATAAACCGAAAGATATCGGAAGGCAAACGTAAGGAGCGGTGGTCAGAGCGAACCCATTCCGGACCGACTTTGCTAAAAAATCATTCGTCCAAGTCAAAGGCCGTTTCCGCTTTTTGGCCAATCGTCATTACTTTTGGGACTTTCTCGTATGTGAAAAAAAAAATAAACCGAAAGATATCGGAAGGGAAACTTGAGGAGCGCGGGTCAGAGCGACCCATTCTGGACCGACTTTGCTAAAAAATAATTCGTTTAACTCAAAGGTCGTATCCTGTTTTTTGGGGAATCGTGGTGATATTTGGGACTCTTAAGTATGTGAAAAAAAATATAAACCGAAAGATATCGGAAGGGAAACTTGAGAAGCGGTGGTCAAATCAACCCCATTCTGGACCGACTTTGGTAAAAAGCCTTCGACCAATTCAAAAGTCGTATTCTCATTTTTGACGAATCGTGGTGAGTTTTAGAACTCTTTAGTATGTGAAAAAATAAATAAACCGAGAGATATCGGAAGGGAAACTTGAGGAGCGGTGGTCAGAGCCACCCCATTCTGGACCGACTTTGCTAAAAAACCATTCGTCCAATTCAAAGGTCGTTTCCGCTTTTTGGCTAATGGTGATTACTTTTGGGACTTTCTAATATGTGAACAAAAATATAAACCGAAAGATACCAGAAGGGAAACTTGAGGAGCGGTGGTCGGATCGACCCCAATCTGGACCGACTTTGCTAAAAAATCATTCGTCCAACTCAAAGGTCGTATCCTCTTTTTTTGCGAATCGTGGTGACTTTTAGGACTCTGTAGTATGTGAAAAAAAATATAAACCGAAAGATATCGGAAGGGAAACTTGAGGACCGGTAGTCAGAGCGATCCCATTCCGGACCGACTTTGGTAAAAATTTGTCGTCCAATTCGAAGGTCGTTTCCGCTTTTTGGCAAATCGTGATTACTTTTGGGACTTTCTAGTATGTGAAAAAAAAATATAAACCGAAAGATATCGGGAGGGAAACTTGAGGAGCGCGGGTCAGGGCGACCCCATTCTGGACCGACACTGGTAAAAATCTTTCGTCCAATTCGAAGGTCGTATCCTCTTTTTGGCGAATCGTGGTGACTTTTAGGACTCATTAGTATGTGAAAAAATATATAATCCGAACGATATCGAAAGGGAACCTTGAAGAGCGGTGGTCATAGCGACCCCATTCGGGATCGACGTTGCTAAAAATCTTTCGTCCAATTCGAAGGTCGTATCCTCTTTTTTGACGAATCGTGATGACTTTTGGGACTATCTAGTATGTAAAAATTAATATAAACCGAAAGATATCGGAAGGGAAACGTAAGGAGCGGTGGTCAGAGCGAACCCATTCTGGACCGACTTTGCTAAATAATCATTCGTCCAAGTCAAAGGCCGTTTCCGCTTTTTGGCCAATCGTGATTACTTTTGGGACTTTCTAGTATATGAAAAAAAATATAAACCGAAAGGTATCGGAAGGGAAACTTGAGGAGCGCGGGTCAGAGCAACCCATTCTGGACCGACTTTGCTAAAAAATAATTCGTTCAACTCAAAGGTCGTATCCTGTTTTTTGGGGAATCGTGGTGACATTTGGGACTCATTAGTATGTGAAAAAAAATATAATCCGAACGATATCGAAAGGGAACCTTGAAGAGCGGTGGTCAGAGCGACCCCATTCGGGATCGACGTTGCTAAAAATCTTTCGTCCAATTCGAAGGTCGTATCCTCTTTTTTGACGAATCGTGATGACTTTTGGGACTATCTAGTATGTAAAAATTAATATAAACCGAAAGATATCGGAAGGGAAACTTGAGGAGCGGTGGTCAGAGCCACCCCATTCTGGACCGACTTTGCTAAAAAACCATTAGTCCAATTCAAAGGTCGTTTCCGCTTTTTGGCTAATGGTGATTACTTTTGGGACTTTCTAATATGTGAAAAAAAATATAAACCGAAAGATATCGGAAGGCAAACGTAAGGAGCAGTGGTCAGAGCGAACCCATTCCGGACCGACTTTGCTAAAAAATCATTCGTCCAAGTCAAAGGCCGTTTCCGCTTTTTGGCCAATCGTCATTACTTTTGGGACTTTCTCGTATGTGAAAAAAAAAATAAACCGAAAGATATCGGAAGGGAAACTTGAGGAGCGCGGGTCAGAGCGACCCATTCTGGACCGACTTTGCTAAAAAATAATTCGTTTAACTCAAAGGTCGTATCCTGTTTTTTGGGGAATCGTGGTGATATTTGGGACTCTTAAGTATGTGAAAAAAAATATAAACCGAAAGATATCGGAAGGGAAACTTGAGAAGCGGTGGTCAAATCAACCCCATTCTGGACCGACTTTGGTAAAAAGCCTTCGACCAATTCAAAAGTCGTATTCTCATTTTTGACGAATCGTGGTGAGTTTTAGAACTCTTTAGTATGTGAAAAAATAAATAAACCGAGAGATATCGGAAGGGAAACTTGAGGAGCGGTGGTCAGAGCCACCCCATTCTGGACCGACTTTGCTAAAAAACCATTCGTCCAATTCAAAGGTCGTTTCCGCTTTTTGGCTAATGGTGATTACTTTTGGGACTTTCTAATATGTGAACAAAAATATAAACCGAAAGATACCAGAAGGGAAACTTGAGGAGCGGTGGTCGGATCGACCCCAATCTGGACCGACTTTGCTAAAAAATCATTCGTCCAACTCAAAGGTCGTATCCTCTTTTTTTGCGAATCGTGGTGACTTTTAGGACTCTGTAGTATGTGAAAAAAAATATAAACCGAAAGATATCGGAAGGGAAACTTGAGGACCGGTAGTCAGAGCGATCCCATTCCGGACCGACTTTGGTAAAAATTTGTCGTCCAATTCGAAGGTCGTTTCCGCTTTTTGGCAAATCGTGATTACTTTTGGGACTTTCTAGTATGTGAAAAAAAAATATAAACCGAAAGATATCGGGAGGGAAACTTGAGGAGCGCGGGTCAGGGCGACCCCATTCTGGACCGACACTGGTAAAAATCTTTCGTCCAATTCGAAGGTCGTATCCTCTTTTTGGCGAATCGTGGTGACTTTTAGGACTCATTAGTATGTGAAAAAATATATAATCCGAACGATATCGAAAGGGAACCTTGAAGAGCGGTGGTCATAGCGACCCCATTCGGGATCGACGTTGCTAAAAATCTTTCGTCCAATTCGAAGGTCGTATCCTCTTTTTTGACGAATCGTGATGACTTTTGGGACTATCTAGTATGTAAAAATTAATATAAACCGAAAGATATCGGAAGGGAAACTTAAGGAGCGGTGGTCAGAGCGACCCCATTCTGGTCCGACTTTGCTAAAAAATCATTCGTCCAATTAAAAGGTCGTATCCTGTTTTTATGGCGAATCGTGGTGAGTTTTAGGAC
Source organism: Oxytorus armatus (assembly GCA_958009045.1). Taxonomy (NCBI): domain Eukaryota; kingdom Metazoa; phylum Arthropoda; class Insecta; order Hymenoptera; family Ichneumonidae; genus Oxytorus; species Oxytorus armatus. The sequence continues at coordinate 29,115,903 of OY253745.1, read as the reverse complement.
TCTTTGGTATGTGAAAAAAAATATAAACCGAAAGATATCGGAAGGGAAACTTGAGGAGCGCGGGTCAGAGCGACCCAATCTGGACCGACTTTGCTAAAAAATAATTCGTTCAACGCAAAGGTCGTATCCTGTTTTTTGGGGAATCGTGGTGACATTTGGGACTCTTTGGTATGTGAAAAAAAATATAAACCGAAAGATATCGGAAGGGAAACTTGAGAAGCGGTGGTCAAACCAACCCCATTCTGGACCGACTTTGGTAAAAAGCCTTCGACCAATTCAAAACTCGTATTCTCTTTTTTGGCGATTCGTGGTGAGTTTTAGAAGTCTTTAGTATGTGAAAAAATAAATAAACCGAAAGATATCGGAAGGGAAACTTGAGGAGCGGTGGTCAGAGCCACCCCATTCTGGACCGACTTTGCTAAAAAACCATTAGTCCAATTCAAAGGTCGTTTCCGCTTTTTGGCTAATGGTGATTACTTTTGGGACTTTCTAATATGTGAAAAAAAATATAAACCGAAAGATATCGGAAGGGAAACGTAAGGAGCGGTGGTCAGAGCGAACCCATTCCGGACCGACTTTGCTAAAAAACCATTCGTCCAATTCAAAGGTCGTTTCCGCTTTTTGGCTAATGGTGATTACTTTTGGGACTTTCTAATATGTGAAAAAAAATATAAACCGAAAGATATCGGAAGGGAAACGTAAGGAGCGGTGGTCAGAGCGAACCCATTCTGGACCGAATTTGCTAAAAAATCATTCGTCCAAGTCAAAGGCCGTTTCCGCTTTTTGGCCAATCGTGATTACTTTTGGGACTTTCTAGTATGTGAAAAAAAATATAAACCGAAAGATATCGGAAGGGAAACTTGAGGAGCGCGGGTCAGAGCGACCCATTCTGGACCGACTTTGCTAAAAAATAATTCGTTCAACTCAAAGGTCGTATCCTGTTTTTTGGGGAATCGTGGTGACATTTGGGACTCTTTAGTATGTGAAAAAAAATATAAACCGAAAGATATCGGAAGGGAAACTTGAGAAGCTGTGGTCAAACCAACCCCATTCTGGACCGACTTTGGTAAAAAGCCTTCGACTAATTCAAAAGTCGTATTCTCTTTTTTGACGAATCGTGGTGAGTTTTAGAACTCTTTAGTATGTGAAAAAATAAATAAACCGAAAGATATCGGAAGGGAAACTTGAGGAGCGGTGGTCAGAGCCACCCCATTCTGGACCGACTTTGCTAAAAAACCATTCGTCCAATTCAAAGGTCGTTTCCGGTTTTTGGTTAATGGTGATTACTTTTGGGACTTTCTAATATGTGAAAAAAAATATAAACCGAAAGATACCAGAAGGGAAACTTGAGGAGCGGTGGTCGGATCGACCCCAATCTGGACCGACTTTGCTAAAAAATCATTCGTCCAACTCAAAGGTCGTATCCTCTTTTTTTGCGAATCGTGGTGACTTTTAGGACTCTGTAGTATGTGAAAAAAAATATAAACCGAAAGACATCGGAAGGGAAACTTGAGGACCGGTAGTCAGAGCGATCCCATTCCGGACCGACTTTGGTAAAAATTTGTCGTCCAATTCGAAGGTCGTTTCCGCTTTTTGGCAAATCGTGATTACTTTTGGGACTTTCTAGTATGTGAAAAAAAAATATAAACCGAAAGATATCGGGAGGGAAACTTGAGGAGCGCGGGTCAGGGCGACCCCATTCTGGACCGACACTGGTAAAAATCTTTCGTCCAATTCGAAGGTCGTATCCTGTTTTTTCGCGAATCGTGGTGACTTTTAGGACTCATTAGTATGTGAAAAAAAATATAATCCGAACGATATCGGAAGGGAAACTTGAAGAGCGGTGGTCAGAGCGACCCCATTCTGGACCGACGTTGCTGAAAATCTTTCGTCCAAGTCGAAGGTCGTATCCTCTTTTTTGACGAATCGTGATGACTTTTGGGACTATCTAGTATGTAAAAATAAATATAAACCGAAAGATATCGGAAGGGAAACTTAAGGAGCGGTGGTCAGAGCGACCCCATTCTGGTCCGACTTTGCTAAAAAATCATTCGTCCAATTAAAAGGTCGTATCCTGTTTTTATGGTGAATAGTGGTGAGTTTTAGGACTCTTTGGTACGTGAAAAAAAAAATGAACCGAAAGATATCGGAAGGGAAACGTAAGGAGCGGTGGTCAGAGCGAACCCATTCTGGACCGACTTTGCTAAATAATCATTCGTCCAAGTCAAAGGCCGTTTCCGCTTTTTGGCCAATCGTGATTACTTTTGGGACTTTCTAGTATATGAAAAAAAATATAAACCGAAAGGTATCGGAAGGGAAACTTGAGGAGCGCGGGTCAGAGCAACCCATTCTGGACCGACTTTGCTAAAAAATAATTCGTTCAACTCAAAGGTCGTATCCTGTTTTTTGGGGAATCGTGGTGACATTTGGGACTCATTAGTATGTGAAAAAAAATATAATCCGAACGATATCGAAAGGGAACCTTGAAGAGCGGTGGTCAGAGCGACCCCATTCGGGATCGACGTTGCTAAAAATCTTTCGTCCAATTCGAAGGTCGTATCCTCTTTTTTGACGAATCGTGATGACTTTTGGGACTATCTAGTATGTAAAAATTAATATAAACCGAAAGATATCGGAAGGGAAACTTGAGGAGCGGTGGTCAGAGCCACCCCATTCTGGACCGACTTTGCTAAAAAACCATTAGTCCAATTCAAAGGTCGTTTCCGCTTTTTGGCTAATGGTGATTACTTTTGGGACTTTCTAATATGTGAAAAAAAATATAAACCGAAAGATATCGGAAGGCAAACGTAAGGAGCGGTGGTCAGAGCGAACCCATTCCGGACCGACTTTGCTAAAAAATCATTCGTCCAAGTCAAAGGCCGTTTCCGCTTTTTGGCCAATCGTCATTACTTTTGGGACTTTCTCGTATGTGAAAAAAAAAATAAACCGAAAGATATCGGAAGGGAAACTTGAGGAGCGCGGGTCAGAGCGACCCATTCTGGACCGACTTTGCTAAAAAATAATTCGTTTAACTCAAAGGTCGTATCCTGTTTTTTGGGGAATCGTGGTGATATTTGGGACTCTTAAGTATGTGAAAAAAAATATAAACCGAAAGATATCGGAAGGGAAACTTGAGAAGCGGTGGTCAAATCAACCCCATTCTGGACCGACTTTGGTAAAAAGCCTTCGACCAATTCAAAAGTCGTATTCTCATTTTTGACGAATCGTGGTGAGTTTTAGAACTCTTTAGTATGTGAAAAAATAAATAAACCGAGAGATATCGGAAGGGAAACTTGAGGAGCGGTGGTCAGAGCCACCCCATTCTGGACCGACTTTGCTAAAAAACCATTCGTCCAATTCAAAGGTCGTTTCCGCTTTTTGGCTAATGGTGATTACTTTTGGGACTTTCTAATATGTGAACAAAAATATAAACCGAAAGATACCAGAAGGGAAACTTGAGGAGCGGTGGTCGGATCGACCCCAATCTGGACCGACTTTGCTAAAAAATCATTCGTCCAACTCAAAGGTCGTATCCTCTTTTTTTGCGAATCGTGGTGACTTTTAGGACTCTGTAGTATGTGAAAAAAAATATAAACCGAAAGATATCGGAAGGGAAACTTGAGGACCGGTAGTCAGAGCGATCCCATTCCGGACCGACTTTGGTAAAAATTTGTCGTCCAATTCGAAGGTCGTTTCCGCTTTTTGGCAAATCGTGATTACTTTTGGGACTTTCTAGTATGTGAAAAAAAAATATAAACCGAAAGATATCGGGAGGGAAACTTGAGGAGCGCGGGTCAGGGCGACCCCATTCTGGACCGACACTGGTAAAAATCTTTCGTCCAATTCGAAGGTCGTATCCTCTTTTTGGCGAATCGTGGTGACTTTTAGGACTCATTAGTATGTGAAAAAATATATAATCCGAACGATATCGAAAGGGAACCTTGAAGAGCGGTGGTCATAGCGACCCCATTCGGGATCGACGTTGCTAAAAATCTTTCGTCCAATTCGAAGGTCGTATCCTCTTTTTTGACGAATCGTGATGACTTTTGGGACTATCTAGTATGTAAAAATTAATATAAACCGAAAGATATCGGAAGGGAAACTTAAGGAGCGGTGGTCAGAGCGACCCCATTCTGGTCCGACTTTGCTAAAAAATCATTCGTCCAATTAAAAGGTCGTATCCTGTTTTTATGGCGAATCGTGGTGAGTTTTAGGACTCTTTGGTATGTGAAAAAAAATATAAACCGAAAGATATCGGAAGGGAAACTTGAGGAGCGCGGGTCAGAGCGACCCAATCTGGACCGACTTTGCTAAAAAATAATTCGTTCAACGCAAAGGTCGTATCCTGTTTTTTGGGGAATCGTGGTGACATTTGGGACTCTTTGGTATGTGAAAAAAAATATAAACCGAAAGATATCGGAAGGGAAACTTGAGAAGCGGTGGTCAAACCAACCCCATTCTGGACCGACTTTGGTAAAAAGCCTTCGACCAATTCAAAACTCGTATTCTCTTTTTTGGCGATTCGTGGTGAGTTTTAGAAGTCTTTAGTATGTGAAAAAATAAATAAACCGAAAGATATCGGAAGGGAAACTTGAGGAGCGGTGGTCAGAGCCACCCCATTCTGGACCGACTTTGCTAAAAAACCATTAGTCCAATTCAAAGGTCGTTTCCGCTTTTTGGCTAATGGTGATTACTTTTGGGACTTTCTAATATGTGAAAAAAAATATAAACCGAAAGATATCGGAAGGGAAACGTAAGGAGCGGTGGTCAGAGCGAACCCATTCCGGACCGACTTTGCTAAAAAACCATTCGTCCAATTCAAAGGTCGTTTCCGCTTTTTGGCTAATGGTGATTACTTTTGGGACTTTCTAATATGTGAAAAAAAATATAAACCGAAAGATATCGGAAGGGAAACGTAAGGAGCGGTGGTCAGAGCGAACCCATTCTGGACCGAATTTGCTAAAAAATCATTCGTCCAAGTCAAAGGCCGTTTCCGCTTTTTGGCCAATCGTGATTACTTTTGGGACTTTCTAGTATGTGAAAAAAAATATAAACCGAAAGATATCGGAAGGGAAACTTGAGGAGCGCGGGTCAGAGCGACCCATTCTGGACCGACTTTGCTAAAAAATAATTCGTTCAACTCAAAGGTCGTATCCTGTTTTTTGGGGAATCGTGGTGACATTTGGGACTCTTTAGTATGTGAAAAAAAATATAAACCGAAAGATATCGGAAGGGAAACTTGAGAAGCTGTGGTCAAACCAACCCCATTCTGGACCGACTTTGGTAAAAAGCCTTCGACTAATTCAAAAGTCGTATTCTCTTTTTTGACGAATCGTGGTGAGTTTTAGAACTCTTTAGTATGTGAAAAAATAAATAAACCGAAAGATATCGGAAGGGAAACTTGAGGAGCGGTGGTCAGAGCCACCCCATTCTGGACCGACTTTGCTAAAAAACCATTCGTCCAATTCAAAGGTCGTTTCCGGTTTTTGGTTAATGGTGATTACTTTTGGGACTTTCTAATATGTGAAAAAAAATATAAACCGAAAGATACCAGAAGGGAAACTTGAGGAGCGGTGGTCGGATCGACCCCAATCTGGACCGACTTTGCTAAAAAATCATTCGTCCAACTCAAAGGTCGTATCCTCTTTTTTTGCGAATCGTGGTGACTTTTAGGACTCTGTAGTATGTGAAAAAAAATATAAACCGAAAGACATCGGAAGGGAAACTTGAGGACCGGTAGTCAGAGCGATCCCATTCCGGACCGACTTTGGTAAAAATTTGTCGTCCAATTCGAAGGTCGTTTCCGCTTTTTGGCAAATCGTGATTACTTTTGGGACTTTCTAGTATGTGAAAAAAAAATATAAACCGAAAGATATCGGGAGGGAAACTTGAGGAGCGCGGGTCAGGGCGACCCCATTCTGGACCGACACTGGTAAAAATCTTTCGTCCAATTCGAAGGTCGTATCCTGTTTTTTCGCGAATCGTGGTGACTTTTAGGACTCATTAGTATGTGAAAAAAAATATAATCCGAACGATATCGGAAGGGAAACTTGAAGAGCGGTGGTCAGAGCGACCCCATTCTGGACCGACGTTGCTGAAAATCTTTCGTCCAAGTCGAAGGTCGTATCCTCTTTTTTGACGAATCGTGATGACTTTTGGGACTATCTAGTATGTAAAAATAAATATAAACCGAAAGATATCGGAAGGGAAACTTAAGGAGCGGTGGTCAGAGCGACCCCATTCTGGTCCGACTTTGCTAAAAAATCATTCGTCCAATTAAAAGGTCGTATCCTGTTTTTATGGTGAATAGTGGTGAGTTTTAGGACTCTTTGGTACGTGAAAAAAAAAATGAACCGAAAGATATCGGAAGGGAAACGTAAGGAGCGGTGGTCAGAGCGAACCCATTCTGGACCGACTTTGCTAAATAATCATTCGTCCAAGTCAAAGGCCGTTTCCGCTTTTTGGCCAATCGTGATTACTTTTGGGACTTTCTAGTATATGAAAAAAAATATAAACCGAAAGGTATCGGAAGGGAAACTTGAGGAGCGCGGGTCAGAGCAACCCATTCTGGACCGACTTTGCTAAAAAATAATTCGTTCAACTCAAAGGTCGTATCCTGTTTTTTGGGGAATCGTGGTGACATTTGGGACTCTTTAGTATGTGAAAAAAAATATAAACCGAAAGATATCGGAAGGGAAACTTGAGAAGCGGTGGTCAAACCAACCCCATTCTGGACCGACTTTGGTAAAAAGCCTTCGACCAATTCAAAAGTCGTATTCTCTTTTTTGGCGAATCGTGGTGAGTTTTAGAACTCTTTAGTATGTGAAAAAATAAATAAACCGAAAGATATCGGAAGGGAAACTTGAGGAGCGGTGGTCAGAGCCACCCCATTCTGGACCGACTTTGCTAAAAAACCATTCGTCCAATTCAAAGGTCGTTTCCGCTTTATGGCTAATGGTGATTACTTTTGGGACTTTCTAATATGTGAAAAAAAATATAAACCGAAAGATACCAGAAGGGAAACTTGAGGAGCGGTGGTCGGATCGGCCCAATCTGGACCGACTTTGCTAAAAAATCATTCGTCCAACACAAAGGTCGTATCCTCTTTTTTTGCGAATCGTGGTGACTTTTAGGACTCTTTCGTATGTGAAAAAATATATAAACGGAAAGATATCGGAAGGGATACTTGAGGAGCGGTAGTCAGAGCGATCCCATTCCGGACCGACGCTAGTAAAAATCTTTCGTCCAATTCGAAGGTCGTTTCCGCTTTTTGGCAAATCGTGATTAATTTTGGGACTTTTTAGTATGTGAAAAAATATATAAACCGAAAGATATCGGAAGGGAAACTTGAGGAGCGGTGGTCAGAGCGACCTAATTCCGGACCGACACTAGTAAAAATCTTTCGTTCAAACGAAGGTCGTATCCTCTTTTTTAACGAATCGCGATGACTTTTAGGACACTCTAATATGTAAAACAAAATATAAACCGAAAGATATCGGACGGGAAACTTGAGGTGCGGTGGTCAGAGCGACCGCAATCAGCACGGACGCTGGTAAAAATCTTTAGTCCAATTCGAAGGTCGTATCCTGTTTTTTGACGAATCTTGGTGACTTTTAGGACTCTGTAGTATGTGAAAAAAAATATAAACCGAAAGATATCGGAACGGAAACTTGAGGACCGGTAGTCAGAGCCATCCCATTCCGGACCGACTTTGGTAAAAATGTGTGGTCCAATTCGAAGGTCGTTTCCGCTTTTTGGCAAATCGTGATTACTTTTGGGACTATTTAGTATGTAAAAATAAATATAAACCGAAAGATATCGGAAGGGAAACTTGAGGAGCGGTGGTCAGAGCGACCCCATTCTGGTCCGACTTTGCTAAAAAATATTTCGTTCAACTCAAAGGTCGTATCCTGTTTTTTGGGGAATCGTGGTGACATTTGGGACTCTTTAGTGTGTGAAAAAAAATATAAACCGAAAGATATCGGAAGGGAAACTTGAGAAGCGGTGGTCAAACCAACCCCATTCTGGACCGACTTTGGTAAAAAGCCTTCGACCAATTCAAAAGTCGTATTCTCTTTTTTGGCGAATCGTGGTGAGTTTAAGAACTCTTTAGTATGTGAAAAAATAAATAAACCGCAAGATATCGGAAGGGAAACTTGAGGAGCGGTGGTCAGAGCCACCCCATTCTGGACCGACTTTGCTAAAAAACCATTCGTCCAATTCAAAGGTCGTTTCCGCTTTTTGGCTAATGGTTATTACTTATGGGACTTTCTAATATGTGAAAAAAAATATAAACTGAAAGATATCGGAAGGGAAACGTAAGGAGCGGTGGACAGAGCGAACCCATTCTGGACCGACTTTGCTAAAAAATCATTCGTCCAAGTCAAAGGCCGTTTCCGCTTTTTGGCCAATCGTGATTACTTTTGGGACTTTCTAGTATGTGAAAAAAAATATAAACCGAAAGATATCGGAAGGGAAACTTGAGGAGCGCGGGTCAGATCGACCCATTCTGGACCGACTTTGCTAAAAAACAATTCGTTCAACTCAAAGGTCGTATCCTGTTTTTTGGGGAATCGTGGTGACATTTGGGACTCTTTAGTATGTGAAAAAAAATATAAACCGAAAGATATCGGAAGGGAAACTTGAGAAGCGGTGGTCAAACCAACCCCATTCTGGACCGACTTTGGTAAAAAGCCTTCGACCAATTCAAAAGTCGTATTCTCTTTTTTGACGAATCGTGGTGAGTTTTAGAACTCTTTAGTATGTGAAAAAATTAATAAACCGAGAGATATCGGAAGGGAAACTTGAGGAGCGGTGGTCGGATCGACCCCAATCTGGACCGACTTTGCTAAAAAATCATTCGTCCAACTCAAAGGTCGTATCCTCTTTTTTTGCGAATCGTGGTTACTTTTAGGACTCTGTAGTATGTGAAAAAAAATATAAACCGAAAGATATCGGAAGGGAAACTTGAGGACCGGTAGTCAGAGCGATCCCATTCCGGACCGAATTTGGTAAAAATTTGTCGTCCAATTCGAAGGTCGTTTCCGCTTTTTGGCAAATCGTGATTACTTTCGGGACTGTCTAGTATGTGAAAAATAATATAAACCGAAAGATATCGGAAGGGAAACTTGAGGAGCGCGGATCAGAGCGACCCCATTCTGGTCCGACTTTGCTAAAAAATCATTCGTCCAATTAAAAGGTCGTATCCTCTTTTTATGGCGAATCGTGGTGAGTTTTAGGACTCTTTGGTACGTGAAAAAAAATATAAACCGAAAGATATCGGAAGAGAAACTTGAGGAGCGGTGGTCAGAGCGACCCCATTCTGGACCGACTTTGCTAAAAAATCATTCGTCCAAGTCAAAGGCCGTTTCCGCTTTTTGGCCAATCGTAATTACTTTTGGGACTTTCTAGTATGTGAAAAAAAATATAAGCCGAAAGATATCGGAAGGGAAACTTGAGGAGCGGTGGGCGGATCGACCCCATTCTGGACCAACGCTGGTAAAAATCTGACGTCCAATTCGAAGGTCGTATCCTCTTTTTTGGCGAATCGTGGTGACTTTTACCACCAGAACAATTCAAAAGTCGTATTCTCTTTTTTGACGAATCGTGGTGAGTTTTAGAACTCTTTAGTATGTGAAAAAATTAATAAACCGAAAGATATCGGAAGGGAAACTTGAGGAGCGGTGGTCGGATCGACCCCAATCTGGACCGACTTTGCTAAAAAATCATTCGTCCAACTCAAAGATCGTATCCTCTTTTTTTGCGAATCGTGGTTACTTTTAGGACTCTGTAGTATGTGAAAAAAAATATAAACCGAAAGATATCGGAAGGGAAACTTGAGGACCGGTAGTCAGAGCGATCCCATTCCGGACCGAATTTGGTAAAAATGATTCGTCCAACTCAAAGGTCGTATCCTCTTTTTTCGCGAATCGTGGTGACTTTTAGGACTCTTTAGTATGTGAAAAAATATATAAACGGAAAGATATCGGAAGGGAAACTTGAGCAGCGGTAGTCAGAGCGATCCCATTCCGGACCGACTCTAGTAAAAATCTTTGGTCCAATTCGAAGGTCGTGACCTCTTTTTTGACGTATCGTGAGGAATTTTAGGACTTTCTGGTATGTTAAAAAAATATAAACCGAAAGATATCGGACAGGATACTTGAGGAGCGGTGGTCAGAGCGACCCCATTCTGGACCGATCTTGCTAAAAAATCTTTCGTCCAATTCGAAGGTCGTGTCCTCTTTTTTGACAAATCGTGGTGACTTTTAGGACTCTCTAGTATGTGAAAAAAAAATACACGGAAAGATATAGGAAGGGAAACTTGAGTACCGGTGGTCAGAATGACCCTATTCTGGACCGACTTTGCTAAAAAATCTTTCGTCCAATTCGAAGGTCGTTTCCGCTTTTTGGCAAATCGGGATTACTTTTGGGACTTTCTAGTATGTGAAAAAATATATAAACCGAAAGATTTCGGAAGGGAAACTTGAGGAGCGTGGGTCAGAGCGACCCCATTCTGGACCGACTTTGCTAAAAAATCTTTCGTCCAATTCGAAGGTCGTTTCCGCTTTTTGGCAAATCGTGATTACTTTTGGGACTTTCTAGTATGTGAAAAAATATATAAACCGAAAGATTTCGGAAAGGAAACTTGATGAGCGTGAGTCAGAGCGACCCCATTCTGGACCGACTTTGCTAAAAAATTATTCGTGTAATTCAAAGGTCGTATCCTCTTGTTGGCGAATCGGGGTGAGTTTTAGGACTCTTTAGTATGTGAAAAAATATATAAACCAAAAGATATTGGAAGGGAAACTTGAAGAACGGTCGTCGGAGCGAGCCCATTCCGGACGGACTTTGCTAAAAAATCATTCGTCCAACTCAAAGGTCGTATCCTCTTTTTTCGCGAATCGTTGTGACTTTTAGGACTCCCTAGTATGTGAAAAAAAAATACACGGAAAGATATAGGAAGGGAAACTTGAGGAGCGGTGGTCAGAATTACCCCATTCTGGACCAACTTTGCTAAAAAATCTTTCGTCCAATTCGAAGGTCGTTTCCGCTTTTTGGCAAATCGGGATTACTTTTGGGACTTTCTAGTATGTGAAAAAATATATAAACCGAAAGATTTCGGAAGGGAAACTTGAGGAGCGTGGGTCAGATCGACCCCATTCTGGACCGACTTTGCTAAAAAATCTTTCGTCCAATTCGAAGGTCGTTTCCGCTTTTTGGCAAATCGTGATTACTTTTGGGACTTTCTAGTATGTGAAAAAATATATAAACGGAAAGATATCGGAAGGGAAACTTGAGGAGCGGTAGTCAGAGCGATTCCATTCCGGACCGACGCTAGTAAAAATCATTCGTTCAAACGAAGGTCGTATCCTCTTTTTTAACGAATCGTGATGACTTTTAGGACACTCTAATATGTAAAAAAAAATAAAAACCGAAAGATATCGGAAGGGAAACTTGAGGAGCGGTGGTCAGAGCGACCCCAATCTGGACGGACACTGGTAAAAATCTTTCGTCCAATTCGAAGGTCGTATCCTGTTTTTTGACGAATCGTGGTGACTTTTAGGACTCTGTAGTATGTGAAAAAAAATATAAACCGAAAGATATCGGAAGGGAAACTTGAGGACCGGTAGTCAGAGCGATCCCATTCCGGACCGAATTTGGTAAAAATTTGTCGTCCAATTCGAAGGTCGTTTCCGCTTTTTGGCAAATCGTGATTACGTTCGGGACTTTCTAGTATGTGAAAAATAATATAAACCGAAAGATATCGGAAGGGAAACTTCAGGAGCGCGGATCAGAGCGACCCCATTCTGGTCCGACTTTGCTAAAAAATCATTCGTCCAATTGAAACGTCGCATCCTCTTTTTATGGCGAATCGTGGTGAGTTTTAGGACTCTTTGGTACGTGAAAAAAAATAAGAACCGAAAGATATCGGAAGGGAAACTTGAGGAGCGGTGGTCAGAGCGACCCCATTCTGGACCGACTTTGCTAAAAAATCATTCGTCCAAGTCAAAGGCCGTTTCCGCTTTTTGGCCAATCGTGATTACTTTTGGGACTTTCTAGTATGTGAAAAAAAATATAAGCCGAAAGATACCGGAAGGGAAACTTGAGGAGCGGTGGGCGGATCGACCCCATTCTGGACCGACGCTGGTAAAAATCTGACATCCAATTCGAAGGTCGTATCCTCTTTTTTCGCGAATCGTGGTGACGTTTAGGACTTCTTAGTATGTGAAAAAATATATAAACGGAAAGATATCGGAAGGGAAACTTGAGGACTGGTAGTCAGAGCCATCGCATTCCGGACCGACTTTGGTAAAAATTTGTCGTCAAATTCGAAGGTTGTTTCCGCTTTTTGGCAAATCGTGATTACTTTCGGGACTTTCTAGTATGTGGAAAAAAAATATAAACCGAAAGATATCGGGAGGGAAACTTGAGGAGCGCGGGTCAGAGCGACCCCATTCTGGACCGACTCTGCTAAAAATCTTTCGTCCAATTCGACGGTCGTATGTTCTTTTTTGACGAATAGTAATGACTTTGAGGACACTGTAGTATGTAAAAAAAATATAAATCGAAAGATATCGGAAGCGAAACTTGAGGAGCGGTGGACAGAACGACCCCAGTCTGGACCGACTTTGCTAAAAAATCATTCGTCCAATTAAAAGGTCGTATCCTTTTTATATGGCGAATCGTGGTGACTTTTAGGAATCTTTAGTATGTGAAAAAAAATATAAACCTAAAGATATTCGAAGGGATACTTGAGGAGCGGTGGTCAGAGCGACCCCATTCTGGACCGATTTTGCTAAAAAATCATTTGTCCAACACAAAGGTCGTATCCTCTTTTTTCGCGAATCGTGGTGACTTTTAGGACTCTTTAGTATGTGAAAAAATATATAAACGGAAAGATATCGGAAGGGAAACTTGAGGAGCGGTAGTCATAGCGATCCCATTCCGGACCGACTCTAGTAAAAATCTTTCGTCCAATTCGAAGGTCGTGTCCTTTTTTTTGACGTATCGTGAGGAATTTTAGGACTCTCTGGTATGTAAAAACAAATAGAAACCGAAAGATATCGGAAGGGACACTTGAGGAGCGTCGGTCAGAGCGACCCCATTCTGGACCGACTTTGCTAAAAAATCATTCGTGTAATTCAAAAGTCGTATCCTCTTGTTGGCGAATCGTGATTACTTTTGGGACTTTCTAGTATGTGAAAAAAAATATAAGCCGAAAGATATCGGAAGGGAAACTTGAGGAGCGGTGGTCAGAGCGACCCCATTCTGGACCGACTTTGGTAAAAAGCCTACGATCAATTCGAAGGTCGTATCCTCTTTTTTGGCGAATCGTGGTGACTTCCAGGACTCTTTAGTATGTGAAAAAAAATATAAACCGAAATATATCGGAAGGGAAACTTGAGGAGCGGTGGTCAGAGCCACCCCATTCTGTACCGACTTTGCTAAAAAATCATTCGTCCAATTCAAAGGTCGTTTCCACTTTTTGGCTAATCGTGATTACTTTTGGGACTTTCTAGTATGTGAAAAAAAATATAAACCGAAAGATACCGGAAGGGAAACTTGAGGAGCGGTGGGCGGATCGACCCCATTCTGGACCGACGCTGGTAAAAATCTGACATCCAATTCGAAGGTCGTATCCTCTTTTTTCGCGAATCGTGGTGACGTTTAGGACTTCTTAGTATGTGAAAAATATATAAACGGAAAGATATCGGAAGGGAAACTTGAGGACTGGTAGTCAGAGCCATCGCATTCCGGACCGAATTTGGTAAAAATTTGTCGTCAAATTCGAAGGTTGTTTCCGCTTTTTGGCAAATCGTGATTACTTTCGGGACTTTCTAGTATGTGGAAAAAAATATAAACCGAAAGATATCGGGAGGGAAACTTGAGGAGCGCGGGTCAGAGCGACCCCATTCTGGACCGACTCTGCTAAAAATCTTTCGTCCAATTCGACGGTCGTATGTTCTTTTTTGACGAATAGTAATGACTTTGAGGACACTGTAGTATGTAAAAAAAATATAAATCGAAAGATATCGGAAGCGAAACTTGAGGAGCGGTGGACAGAACGACCCCAGTCTGGACCGACTTTGCTAAAAAATCATTCGTCCAATTAAAAGGTCGTATCCTTTTTATATGGCGAATCGTGGTGACTTTTAGGAATCTTTAGTATGTGAACAAAAATATAAACCTAAAGATATTCGAAGGGAAACTTGAGGAGCGGTGGTCAGAGCGACCCCATTCTGGACCGATTTTGCTAAAAAATCATTTGTTCAACTCAAAGGTCGTATCCTCTTTTTTCGCGAATCGTGGTGACTTTTAGGACTCTTTAGTATGTGAAAAAATATATAAACGGAAAGATATCGGAAGGGAAACTTGAGGAGCGGTAGTCATAGCGATCCCATTCCGGACCGACTCTAGTAAAAATCTTTCGTCCAATTCGAAGGTCGTGTCCTTTTTTTTGACGTATCGTGAGGAATTTTAGGACTCTCTGGTTTGTAAAAACAAATAGAAACCGAAAGATATCGGAAGGGACACTTGAGGAGCGTCGGTCAGAGCGACCCCATTCTGGACCGACTTTGCTAAAAAATCATTCGTGTAATTCAAAAGTCGTATCCTCTTGTTGGCGAATCGTGCTGAGTTTTAGGACTCTTTAGTATGTGAAAAAATATATAAACCAAAAGATATTGGAAGGGAAACTTGAAGAGCGGTCGTCGGAGCGAGCCCATTCTGGACCGACTTTGCTAAAAAATCATTCGTCCAACTCAAAGGTCGTATCCTCTTTTTTCGCGAATCGTGGTGACTTTTAGGACTCTTTAGTATGTGAAAAAATATATAAACGGAAAGATATCGGAAGGGATACTTGAGGAGCGGTAGTCAGAGCGATCCCATTCCGGACCGACGCTAGTAAAAATCTTTCGTCCAATTCGAAGGTCGTTTCCGCTTTTTGGCAAATCGTGTTTACTTTTGGGCGTTTTTAGTATGTGAAAAAATATATAAACCGAAAGATATCGGAATGGAAACTTGAGGAGAGGTGGTCAGAGCGACCTCATTCCGGACCGACACTAGTAAAAATCTTTCGTTCAAACGAAGGTCGTATCCTCTTTTTTAACGAATCGTGATGACTTTTAGGACACTCTAATATGTAAAACAAAATATAAACCGAAAGATGTCGGAAGGGAAGCTTGAGGAGCGGTGGTCAGAGCGACCCCAATCTGGACGGACTCTGGTAAAAATCTTTAGTCCAATTCGAAGATCGTTTCCGCTTTTTGGCAAATCGTGATTACTTTTGGGACTTTCTGGTATGTGAAAAAAAAATATAAACCGAAAGATATCGGAAGGGAAACTTGAAGAGCGCGGGTCAGGGCGACCCCATTCTGGACCGACACTGGTAAAAATGTTTCGTCCAATTCGAAGGTCGTATCCTCTTTTTGGCGAATCGTGGTGACTTTTAGGACTCATTAGTATGTGAAAAAAAATATAATCCAAACGATATCGGAAGGGAAACTTGAAGAGCGGTGGTCAGAGCGGCCCCATTCTGGACCGACGTTGCTAAAAATCTTTCGTCCAATTCGAAGGTCGTATCCTTTTTTTGACGAATCGTGATGACTTTTGGGACTATCTAGTATGTAAAAATAAATATAAACCGAAAGATATCAGAAGGGAAACTTAAGGAGCGGTAGTCAGAGCCACCCCATTCTGGACCGACTTTGCTAAAAAACCATTAGTCCAATTCAAAGGTCGTTTCCGCTTTTTGGCTAATGGTGATTACTTTTGGGACTTTCTAATATGTGAAAAAAAATATAAACCGAAAGATATCGGAAGGGAAACGTAAGGACCGGTGGTCAGAGCGAACCCATTCCGGACCGACTTTGCTAAAAAATCATTCGTCCAAGTCAAAGGCCGTTTCCGCTTTTTGGCCAATCGTGATTACTTTTGGGACTTTCTCGTATGTGAAAAAATAAATAAACCGAAAGATATCGGAAGGGAAACTTGAGGAGCGCGGGTCAGAGCGACCCATTCTGGACCGACTTTGCTAAAAAATAATTCGTTCAACTCAAAGGTCGTATCCTGTTTTTTGGGGAATCGTGGTGATATTTGGGACTCTTAAGTATGTGAAAAAAAATATAAACCGAAAGATATCGGAAGGGAAACTTGAGAAGCGGTGGTCAAATCAACCCCATTCTGGACCGACACTGGTAAAAATCTTTCGTCCAATTCGAAGGTCGTATCCTCTTTTTGGCGAATCGTGGTGACATTTAGGACTCATTAGTATGTGAAAAAAAATATTATCCGAACGATATCGGAAGGGAAACTTGAAGAGCGGTGGTCAGAGCGACCCCATTCTGGACCCACGTTGCTAAAAATCTTTCGTCCAATTCGAAGGTCGTATCCTCTTTTTTGACGGATCGTGATGACTTTTGGGACTATCTAGTATGTAAAAATAAATATAAACCGAAAGATATCGGAAGGGAAACTTAAGGAGCGGTGGTCAGAGCGACCCCATTCTGGTCCGACTTTGCTAAAAAATCATTCGTCCAATTCAAAGGTCGTTTCCGCTTTTTGGCTAATGGTGATTACTTTTGGGACTTTCTAATATGTGAACAAAAATATAAACCGAAAGATACCAGAAGGGAAACTTGAGGAGCGGTGGTCGGATCGACCCCAATCTGGACCGACTTTGCTAAAAAATCATTCGTCCAACTCAAAGGTCGTATCCTCTTTTTCTGCGAATCGTGGTGACTTTTAGGACTCTGTAGTATGTAAAAAAAAATATAAACCGAAAGATATCGGAAGGGAAACTTGAGGACCGGTAGTCAGAGCGATCCCATTCCGGACCGACTTTGGTAAAAATTTGTCGTCCAATTCGAAGGTCGTTTCCGCTTTTTGGCAAATCGTGATTACTTTTGGGACTTTCTAGTATGTGAAAAAAATATATAAACCGAAAGATATCGGGAGGGAAACTTGAGGAGCGCGGGTCAGGGCGACCCCATTCTGGACCGACACTGGTAAAAATCTTTCGTCCAATTCGAAGGTCGTATCCTCTTTTTGGCGAATCGTGGTGACTTTTAGGACTCATTAGTATGTGAAAAAAAATATAATCCGAACGATATCGAAAGGGAACCTTGAAGAGCGGTGGTCAGAGCGACCCCATTCTGGTCCGACTTTGCTAAAAAATCATTCGTCCAATTAAAAGGTCGTATCCTGTTTTTATGGCGAATCGTGGTGAGTTTTAGGACTCTTTGGTATGTGAAAAAAAATATAAACCGAAAGATATCGGAAGGGAAACTTGAGGAGCGCGGGTCAGAGCGACCCAATCTGGACCGACTTTGCTAAAAAATAATTCGTTCAACGCAAAGGTCGTATCCTGTTTTTTGGGGAATCGTGGTGACATTTGGGACTCTTTGGTATGTGAAAAAAAATATAAACCGAAAGATATCGGAAGGGAAACTTGAGAAGCGGTGGTCAAACCAACCCCATTCTGGACCGACTTTGGTAAAAAGCCTTCGACCAATTCAAAACTCGTATTCTCTTTTTTGGCGATTCGTGGTGAGTTTTAGAAGTCTTTAGTATGTGAAAAAATAAATAAACCGAAAGATATCGGAAGGGAAACTTGAGGAGCGGTGGTCAGAGCGACCCCAATCTGGACGGACTATGGTAAAAATCTTTAGTCCAATTCGAAGGTCGTATCCTGTTTTTTGACGAATCGTGGTGACTTTTAGGACTCTGTAGTATGTGAAAAAAAATATAAACCGAAAGATATCGGAACGGAAACTTGAGGACCGGTAGTCAGAGCGATCCCATTCCGGACCGACTTTGGTAAAAATTTGTCGTCCAATTCGAAGGTCGTTTCCGCTTTTTGGCAAATCGTGATTACTTTTGGGACTTTCTAGTATGTGAAAAAAATATATAAACCGAAAGATATCGGGAGGGAAACTTGAGGAGCGCGGGTCAGGGCGACCCCATTCTGGACCGACACTGGTAAAAATCTTTCGTCCAATTCGAAGGTCGTATCCTCTTTTTGGCGAATCGTGGTGACTTTTAGGACTCATTAGTATGTGAAAAAATATATAATCCGAACGATATCGAAAGGGAACCTTGAAGAGCGGTGGTCAGAGCGACCCCATTCGGGATCGACGTTGCTAAAAATCTTTCGTCCAATTCGAAGGTCGTATCCTCTTTTTTGACGAATCGTGATGACTTTTGGGACTATCTAGTATGTAAAAATTAATATAAACCGAAAGATATCGGAAGGGAAACTTGAGGAGCGGTGGGCAGATCGACCCCATTCTGGACCGACGCTGGTAAAAATCTGACGTCCAATTCGAAGGTCGTATCCTCTTTTTTGGCGAATCGTGGTGACTTTTAGGAGTCTTTAGCATGTGAAAAAATATATAAACCAACAGATATTGGAAGGGAAACTTTAAGAGCGGTCGTCGGAGCGACCCCATTCTAGACCGACTTTGCTAAAAAATCATTCGTCCAACTCAAAGGTCGTATCCTCTTTTTTCGCGAATCGTGGTGACGTTTAGGACTTCTTAGTATGTGAAAAAATATATAAACGGAAAGATATCGGAAGGGAAACTTGAGGACCGGTAGTCAGAGCCATCGTATTCGGGACCGACTTAGGTAAAAATTTGTCGTCAATTTCGAAGGTTGTTTCCGCTTTTTGGCAAATCGTGATTACTTTCGGGACTTTCTAGTATGTGAAAAAAATATATAAACCGAAAGATATCGGGAGGGAAACTTGAGGAGCGCGGGTCAGAGCGACCCCATTCTGGACTGACTCTGCTAAAAATCTTTCGTACAATTCGACGGTCGTATGCTCTTTTTTGACGAATAGTAATGACTTTGAGGACACTGTAGTATGTAAAAAAAATATAAATCGAAACATATCGGAAGCGAAACTTGAGGAGCGGTGGACAGAACGACCCCATTCTGGACCGACTTTGCTAAAAAATCATTCGTCCAATTAAAAGGTCGGATCCTTTTTTTATGGCGAATCGTGGTGACTTTTAGGAATCTTTAGTATGTGAAAAAAAATATAAACCGAAAGATACCGTAAGGGAAACTTGAGGAGCGGTAGTCAGAGCGATTCCATTCCGGACCGACGCTAGTAAAAATCATTCGTTCAAACGAAGGTCGTATCCTCTTTTTTAACGAATCGTGATGACTTTTAGGACACTCTAATATGTAAAACAAAATATAAACGGAAAGATATCGGAAGGGAAACTTGAGGAGCGGTGGTCAGAGCGACCCCAATCTGGACGGACTATGGTAAAAATCTTTAGTCCAATTCGAAGGTCGTATCCTGTTTTTTGACGAATCGTGGTGACTTTTAGGACTCTGTAGTATGTGAAAAAAAATATAAACCGAAAGATATCGGAACGGAAACTTGAGGACCGGTAGTCAGAGCGATCCCATTCCGGACCGACTTTGGTAAAAATTTGTCGTCCAATTCGAAGGTTGTTTCCGCTTTTTGGCAAATCGTGATTACTTTCGGGACTTTCTAGTATGTGAAAAAATATATAAACGGAAAGATATCGGAAGGGAAACTTGAGGAGCGGTAGTCAGAGCGATTTCATTCCGGACCGACGCTAGTAAAAATCATTCGTTCAAACGAAGGTCGTATCCTCTTTTTTAACGAATCGTGATGACTTTTAGGACACTCTAATATGTAAAACAAAATATAAACCGAAAGATATCGGAAGGGAAACTTGAGGAGCGGTGGTCAGAGCGACCCCAATCTGGACGGACTATGGTAAAAATCTTTAGTCCAATTCGAAGGTCGTATCCTGTTTTTTGACGAATCGTGGTGACTTTTAGGACTCTGTAGTATGTGAAAAAAAATATAAACCGAAAGATATCGGAACGGAAACTTGAGGACCGGTAGTCAGAGCGATCCCATTCCGGACCGACTTTGGTAAAAATTTGTCGTCCAATTCGAAGGTCGTTTCCGCTTTTTGGCAAATCGTGATTACTTTTGGGACTTTCTAGTATGTGAAAAAAATATATAAACCGAAAGATATCGGGAGGGAAACTTGAGGAGCGCGGGTCAGGGCGACCCCATTCTGGACCGACACTGGTAAAAATCTTTCGTCCAATTCGAAGGTCGTATCCTCTTTTTGGCGAATCGTGGTGACTTTTAGGACTCATTAGTATGTGAAAAAAAATATAATCCGAACGATATCGAAAGGGAACCTTGAAGAGCGGTGGTCAGAGCGACCCCATTCGGGATCGACGTTGCTAAAAATCTTTCGTCCAATTCGAAGGTCGTATCCTCTTTTTTGACGAATCGTGATGACTTTTGGGACTATCTAGTATGTAAAAATTAATATAAACCGAAAGATATCGGAAGGGAAACTTAAGGAGCGGTGGTCAGAGCGGCCCCATTCTGGTCCGACTTTGCTAAAAAATCATTCGTCCAATTAAAAGGTCGTATCCTGTTTTTATGGCGAATCGTGGTGAGTTTTAGGACTCTTTGGTACGTGAAAAAAAATATAAACCGAAAGATATCGGAAGGGAAACGTAAGTAGCGGTGGTCAGAGCGAACCCATTCTGGACCGACTTTGCTAAAAAATCATTCGTCCAAGTCAAAGGCCGTTTCCGCTTTTTGGCCAATCGTGATTACTTTTGGGACTTTCTAGTATGTGAAAAAAAATATAAACCGAAAGATATCGGAAGGGAAACTTGAGGAGCGCGGGTCAGAGCGACCCATTCTGGACCGACTTTGCTAAAAAATAATTCGTTCAACTCAAAGGTCGTATCCTGTTTTTTGGGGAATCGTGGTGACATTTGGGACTCTTTGGTATGTGAAAAAAAATATAAACCGAAAGATATCGGAAGGGAAACTTGAGAAGCGGTGGTCAAACCAACCCCATTCTGGACCGACTTTGGTAAAAAGCCTTCGACCAATTCAAAAGTCGTATTCTCTTTTTTGGCGAATCGTGGTGAGTTTTAGAAGTCTTTAGTATGTGAAAAAATAAATAAACCGAAAGATATCGGAAGGGAAACTTGAGGAGCGGTGGTCAGAGCCACCCCATTCTGGACCGACTTTGCTAAAAAACCATTAGTCCAATTCAAAGGTCGTTTCCGCTTTTTGGCTAATGGTGATTACTTTTGGGACTTTCTAATATGTGAAAAAAAATATAAACCGAAAGATATCGGAAGGGAAACGTAAGGACCGGTGGTCAGAGCGAACCCATTCCGGACCGACTTTGCTAAAAAATCATTCGTCCAAGTCAAAGGCCGTTTCCGCTTTTTGGCCAATCGTGATTACTTTTGGGACTTTCTCGTATGTGAAAAAAAAAATAAACCGAAAGATATCGGAAGGGAAACTTGAGGAGCGCGGGTCAGAGCGACCCATTCTGGACCGACTTTGCTAAAAAATAATTCGTTCAACTCAAAGGTCGTATCCTGTTTTTTGGGGAATCGTGGTGATATTTGGGACTCATAAGTATGTGAAAAAAAATATAAACCGAAAGATATCGGAAGGGAAACTTGAGAAGCGGTGGTCAAATCAACCCCATTCTGGACCGACACTGGTAAAAATCTTTCGTCCAATTCGAAGGTCGTATCCTCTTTTTGGCGAATCGTGGTGACATTTAGGACTCATTAGTATGTGAAAAAAAATATTATCCGAACGATATCGGAAGGGAAACTTGAAGAGCGGTGGTCAGAGCGACCCCATTCTGGACCCACGTTGCTAAAAATCTTTCGTCCAATTCGAAGGTCGTATCCTCTTTTTTGACGAATCGTGATGACTTTTGGGACTATCTAGTATGTAAAAATAAATATAAACCGAAAGATATCGGAAGGGAAACTTAAGGAGCGGTGGTCAGAGCGACCCCATTCTGGTCCGACTTTGCTAAAAAATCATTCGTCCAATTAAAAAGTCGTATCCTGTTTTTATGGCGAATCGTGGTGAGTTCTAGGACTCTTTGGTACGTGAAAGAAAATATAAACCGAAAGATATCGGACGGGAAACGTAAGGAGCGGTGGTCAGAGCGAACCCATTCTGGACCGACTTTGCTAAAAAATCATTCGTCCAAGTCAAAGGCCGTTTCCGCTTTTTGGCCAATCGTGATTACTTTTGGGACTTTCTAGTATGTGAAAAAAAATATAAACCGAAAGATATCGGAAGGGAAACGTGAGGAGCGCGGGTCAGATCGACCCATTCTGGACCGACTTTGCTAAAAAATAATTCGTTCAACTCAAAGGTCGTATCCTGTTTTTTGGCGAATCGTGGTGACATTTGGGACTCTTTAGTATGTGAAAAAAAATATAAACCGAAAGATATCGGAAGGGAAACTTGAGAAGCGGTGGTCAAACCAACCCCATTCTGGACCGACTTTGGTAAAAAGCCTTCGACCAATTCAAAAGTCGTATTCTCTTTTTTGGCGAATCGTGGTAAGTTTTAGAACTCTTTAGTATGTGAAAAAATAAATAAACCGAAAGATATCGGAAGGGAAACTTGAGGAGCGGTGGTCAGAGCCACCCCATTCTGGACCGACTTTGCTAAAAAACCATTAGTCCAATTCAAAGGTCGTTTCCGCTTTTTGGCTAATGGTGATTACTTTTGGGACTTTCTAATATGTGAAAAAAAATATAAACCGAAAGATATCGGAAGGGAAACGTAAGGAGCGGTGGTCAGAGCGAACCCATTCCGGACCGACTTTGCTAAAAAATCATTCGTCCAAGTCAAAGGCCGTTTCCGCTTTTTGGCCAATCGTCATTACTTTTGGGACTTTCTCGTATGTGAAAAAAAAAATAATCCGAAAGATATCGGAAGGGAAACTTGAGGAGCGCGGGTCAGAGCGATCCCATTCCGGACCGACTTTGGTAAAAATTTGTCGTCCAATTCGAAGGTCGTTTCCGCTTTTTGGCAAATCGTGATTACTTTTGGGACTTTCTAGTATGTGAAAAAAATATATAAACCGAAAGATATCGGGAGGGAAACTTGAGGAGCGCGGGTCAGGGCGACCCCATTCTGGACCGACACTGGTAAAAATCTTTCGTCCAATTCGAAGGTCGTATCCTCTTTTTGGCGAATCGTGGTGACTTTTAGGACTCATTAGTATGTGAAAAAAAATATAATCCGAACGATATCGAAAGGGAACCTTGAAGAGCGGTGGTCAGAGCGACCCCATTCTGGATCGACGTTGCTAAAAATCTTTCGTCCAATTCGAAGGTCGTATCCTCTTTTTTGACGAATCGTGATGACTTTTGGGACTATCTAGTATGTAAAAATTAATATAAACCGAAAGATATCGGAAGGGAAACTTGAGGAGCGGTGGTCAGAGCCACCCCATTCTGGACCGACTTTGCTAAAAAACCATTAGTCCAATTCAAAGGTCGTTTCCGCTTTTTGGCTAATGGTGATTACTTTTGGGACTTTCTAATATGTGAAAAAAAATATAAACCGAAAGATATCGGAAGGCAAACGTAAGGAGCGGTGGTCAGAGCGAACCCATTCCGGACCGACTTTGCTAAAAAATCATTCGTCCAAGTCAAAGGCCGTTTCCGCTTTTTGGCCAATCGTCATTACTTTTGGGACTTTCTCGTATGTGAAAAAAAAAATAAACCGAAAGATATCGGAAGGGAAACTTGAGGAGCGCGGGTCAGAGCGACCCATTCTGGACCGACTTTGCTAAAAAATAATTCGTTTAACTCAAAGGTCGTATCCTGTTTTTTGGGGAATCGTGGTGATATTTGGGACTCTTAAGTATGTGAAAAAAAATATAAACCGAAAGATATCGGAAGGGAAACTTGAGAAGCGGTGGTCAAATCAACCCCATTCTGGACCGACTTTGGTAAAAAGCCTTCGACCAATTCAAAAGTCGTATTCTCATTTTTGACGAATCGTGGTGAGTTTTAGAACTCTTTAGTATGTGAAAAAATAAATAAACCGAGAGATATCGGAAGGGAAACTTGAGGAGCGGTGGTCAGAGCCACCCCATTCTGGACCGACTTTGCTAAAAAACCATTCGTCCAATTCAAAGGTCGTTTCCGCTTTTTGGCTAATGGTGATTACTTTTGGGACTTTCTAATATGTGAACAAAAATATAAACCGAAAGATACCAGAAGGGAAACTTGAGGAGCGGTGGTCGGATCGACCCCAATCTGGACCGACTTTGCTAAAAAATCATTCGTCCAACTCAAAGGTCGTATCCTCTTTTTTTGCGAATCGTGGTGACTTTTAGGACTCTGTAGTATGTGAAAAAAAATATAAACCGAAAGATATCGGAAGGGAAACTTGAGAAGCGGTGGTCAGAGCCACCCCATTCTGGACCGACTTTGCTAAAAAACCATTCGTCCAATTCAAAGGTCGTTTCCGCTTTTTGGCTAATGGTGATTACTTTTGGGACTTTCTAATATGTGAACAAAAATATAAACCGAAAGATACCAGAAGGGAAACTTGAGGAGCGGTGGTCGGATCGACCCCAATCTGGACCGACTTTGCTAAAAAATCATTCGTCCAACTCAAAGGTCGTATCCTCTTTTTTTGCGAATCGTGGTGACTTTTAGGACTCTGTAGTATGTGAAAAAAAATATAAACCGAAAGATATCGGAAGGGAAACTTGAGGACCGGTAGTCAGAGCGATCCCATTCCGGACCGACTTTGGTAAAAATTTGTCGTCCAATTCGAAGGTCGTTTCCGCTTTTTGGCAAATCGTGATTACTTTTGGGACTTTCTAGTATGTGAAAAAAATATATAAACCGAAAGATATCGGGAGGGAAACTTGAGGAGCGCGGGTCAGGGCGACCCCATTCTGGACCGACACTGG
Organism: Oxytorus armatus; assembly: GCA_958009045.1. Taxonomy (NCBI): domain Eukaryota; kingdom Metazoa; phylum Arthropoda; class Insecta; order Hymenoptera; family Ichneumonidae; genus Oxytorus; species Oxytorus armatus. The sequence continues at coordinate 29,091,118 of OY253745.1, read as the reverse complement.
TAAAAATCTTTCGTCCAATTCGAAGGTCGTATCCTCTTTTTGGCGAATCGTGGTGACTTTTAGGACTCATTAGTATGTGAAAAAAAATATAATCCGAACGATATCGAAAGGGAACCTTGAAGAGCGGTGGTCAGAGCGACCCCATTCGGGATCGACGTTGCTAAAAATCTTTCGTCCAATTCGAAGGTCGTATCCTCTTTTTTGACGAATCGTGATGACTTTTGGGACTATCTAGTATGTAAAAATTAATATAAACCGAAAGATATCGGAAGGGAAACTTAAGGAGCGGTGGTCAGAGCGGCCCCATTCTGGTCCGACTTTGCTAAAAAATCATTCGTCCAATTAAAAGGTCGTATCCTGTTTTTATGGCGAATCGTGGTGAGTTTTAGGACTCTTTGGTACGTGAAAAAAAATATAAACCGAAAGATATCGGAAGGGAAACGTAAGTAGCGGTGGTCAGAGCGAACCCATTCTGGACCGACTTTGCTAAAAAATCATTCGTCCAAGTCAAAGGCCGTTTCCGCTTTTTGGCCAATCGTGATTACTTTTGGGACTTTCTAGTATGTGAAAAAAAATATAAACCGAAAGATATCGGAAGGGAAACTTGAGGAGCGCGGGTCAGAGCGACCCATTCTGGACCGACTTTGCTAAAAAATAATTCGTTCAACTCAAAGGTCGTATCCTGTTTTTTGGGGAATCGTGGTGACATTTGGGACTCTTTGGTATGTGAAAAAAAATATAAACCGAAAGATATCGGAAGGGAAACTTGAGAAGCGGTGGTCAAACCAACCCCATTCTGGACCGACTTTGGTAAAAAGCCTTCGACCAATTCAAAAGTCGTATTCTCTTTTTTGGCGAATCGTGGTGAGTTTTAGAAGTCTTTAGTATGTGAAAAAATAAATAAACCGAAAGATATCGGAAGGGAAACTTGAGGAGCGGTGGTCAGAGCCACCCCATTCTGGACCGACTTTGCTAAAAAACCATTAGTCCAATTCAAAGGTCGTTTCCGCTTTTTGGCTAATGGTGATTACTTTTGGGACTTTCTAATATGTGAAAAAAAATATAAACCGAAAGATATCGGAAGGGAAACGTAAGGACCGGTGGTCAGAGCGAACCCATTCCGGACCGACTTTGCTAAAAAATCATTCGTCCAAGTCAAAGGCCGGTTCCGCTTTTTGGCCAATCGTGATTACTTTTGGGACTTTCTCGTATGTGAAAAAAAAAATAAACCGAAAGATATCGGAAGGGAAACTTGAGGAGCGCGGGTCAGAGCGACCCATTCTGGACCGACTTTGCTAAAAAATAATTCGTTCAACTCAAAGGTCGTATCCTGTTTTTTGGGGAATCGTGGTGATATTTGGGACTCATAAGTATGTGAAAAAAAATATAAACCGAAAGATATCGGAAGGGAAACTTGAGAAGCGGTGGTCAAATCAACCCCATTCTGGACCGACACTGGTAAAAATCTTTCGTCCAATTCGAAGGTCGTATCCTCTTTTTGGCGAATCGTGGTGACATTTAGGACTCATTAGTATGTGAAAAAAAATATTATCCGAACGATATCGGAAGGGAAACTTGAAGAGCGGTGGTCAGAGCGACCCCATTCTGGACCCACGTTGCTAAAAATCTTTCGTCCAATTCGAAGGTCGTATCCTCTTTTTTGACGAATCGTGATGACTTTTGGGACTATCTAGTATGTAAAAATAAATATAAACCGAAAGATATCGGAAGGGAAACTTAAGGAGCGGTGGTCAGAGCGACCCCATTCTGGTCCGACTTTGCTAAAAAATCATTCGTCCAATTAAAAAGTCGTATCCTGTTTTTATGGCGAATCGTGGTGAGTTCTAGGACTCTTTGGTACGTGAAAGAAAATATAAACCGAAAGATATCGGAAGGGAAACGTAAGGAGCGGTGGTCAGAGCGAACCCATTCTGGACCGACTTTGCTAAAAAATCATTCGTCCAAGTCAAAGGCCGTTTCCGCTTTTTGGCCAATCGTGATTACTTTTGGGACTTTCTAGTATGTGAAAAAAAATATAAACCGAAAGATATCGGAAGGGAAACGTGAGGAGCGCGGGTCAGATCGACCCATTCTGGACCGACTTTGCTAAAAAATAATTCGTTCAACTCAAAGGTCGTATCCTGTTTTTTGGCGAATCGTGGTGACATTTGGGACTCTTTAGTATGTGAAAAAAAATATAAACCGAAAGATATCGGAAGGGAAACTTGAGAAGCGGTGGTCAAACCAACCCCATTCTGGACCGACTTTGGTAAAAAGCCTTCGACCAATTCAAAAGTCGTATTCTCTTTTTTGGCGAATCGTGGTAAGTTTTAGAACTCTTTAGTATGTGAAAAAATAAATAAACCGAAAGATATCGGAAGGGAAACTTGAGGAGCGGTGGTCAGAGCCACCCCATTCTGGACCGACTTTGCTAAAAAACCATTAGTCCAATTCAAAGGTCGTTTCCGCTTTTTGGCTAATGGTGATTACTTTTGGGACTTTCTAATATGTGAAAAAAAATATAAACCGAAAGATATCGGAAGGGAAACGTAAGGAGCGGTGGTCAGAGCGAACCCATTCCGGACCGACTTTGCTAAAAGATCATTCGTCCAAGTCAAAGGCCGTTTCCGCTTTTTGGCCAATCGTCATTACTTTTGGGACTTTCTCGTATGTGAAAAAAAAAATAATCCGAAAGATATCGGAAGGGAAACTTGAGGAGCGCGGGTCAGAGCGATCCCATTCCGGACCGACTTTGGTAAAAATTTGTCGTCCAATTCGAAGGTCGTTTCCGCTTTTTGGCAAATCGTGATTACTTTTGGGACTTTCTAGTATGTGAAAAAAATATATAAACCGAAAGATATCGGGAGGGAAACTTGAGGAGCGCGGGTCAGGGCGACCCCATTCTGGACCGACACTGGTAAAAATCTTTCGTCCAATTCGAAGGTCGTATCCTCTTTTTGGCGAATCGTGGTGACTTTTAGGACTCATTAGTATGTGAAAAAAAATATAATCCGAACGATATCGAAAGGGAACCTTGAAGAGCGGTGGTCAGAGCGACCCCATTCTGGATCGACGTTGCTAAAAATCTTTCGTCCAATTCGAAGGTCGTATCCTCTTTTTTGACGAATCGTGATGACTTTTGGGACTATCTAGTATGTAAAAATTAATATAAACCGAAAGATATCGGAAGGGAAACTTGAGGAGCGGTGGTCAGAGCCACCCCATTCTGGACCGACTTTGCTAAAAAACCATTAGTCCAATTCAAAGGTCGTTTCCGCTTTTTGGCTAATGGTGATTACTTTTGGGACTTTCTAATATGTGAAAAAAAATATAAACCGAAAGATATCGGAAGGCAAACGTAAGGAGCGGTGGTCAGAGCGAACCCATTCCGGACCGACTTTGCTAAAAAATCATTCGTCCAAGTCAAAGGCCGTTTCCGCTTTTTGGCCAATCGTCATTACTTTTGGGACTTTCTCGTATGTGAAAAAAAAAATAAACCGAAAGATATCGGAAGGGAAACTTGAGGAGCGCGGGTCAGAGCGACCCATTCTGGACCGACTTTGCTAAAAAATAATTCGTTTAACTCAAAGGTCGTATCCTGTTTTTTGGGGAATCGTGGTGATATTTGGGACTCTTAAGTATGTGAAAAAAAATATAAACCGAAAGATATCGGAAGGGAAACTTGAGAAGCGGTGGTCAAATCAACCCCATTCTGGACCGACTTTGGTAAAAAGCCTTCGACCAATTCAAAAGTCGTATTCTCATTTTTGACGAATCGTGGTGAGTTTTAGAACTCTTTAGTATGTGAAAAAATAAATAAACCGAGAGATATCGGAAGGGAAACTTGAGGAGCGGTGGTCAGAGCCACCCCATTCTGGACCGACTTTGCTAAAAAACCATTCGTCCAATTCAAAGGTCGTTTCCGCTTTTTGGCTAATGGTGATTACTTTTGGGACTTTCTAATATGTGAACAAAAATATAAACCGAAAGATACCAGAAGGGAAACTTGAGGAGCGGTGGTCGGATCGACCCCAATCTGGACCGACTTTGCTAAAAAATCATTCGTCCAACTCAAAGGTCGTATCCTCTTTTTTTGCGAATCGTGGTGACTTTTAGGACTCTGTAGTATGTGAAAAAAAATATAAACCGAAAGATATCGGAAGGGAAACTTGAGGAGCGGTGGTCAGAGCCACCCCATTCTGGACCGACTTTGCTAAAAAACCATTCGTCCAATTCAAAGGTCGTTTCCGCTTTTTGGCTAATGGTGATTACTTTTGGGACTTTCTAATATGTGAACAAAAATATAAACCGAAAGATACCAGAAGGGAAACTTGAGGAGCGGTGGTCGGATCGACCCCAATCTGGACCGACTTTGCTAAAAAATCATTCGTCCAACTCAAAGGTCGTATCCTCTTTTTTTGCGAATCGTGGTGACTTTTAGGACTCTGTAGTATGTGAAAAAAAATATAAACCGAAAGATATCGGAAGGGAAACTTGAGGACCGGTAGTCAGAGCGATCCCATTCCGGACCGACTTTGGTAAAAATTTGTCGTCCAATTCGAAGGTCGTTTCCGCTTTTTGGCAAATCGTGATTACTTTTGGGACTTTCTAGTATGTGAAAAAAAAATATAAACCGAAAGATATCGGGAGGGAAACTTGAGGAGCGCGGGTCAGGGCGACCCCATTCTGGACCGACACTGGTAAAAATCTTTCGTCCAATTCGAAGGTCGTATCCTCTTTTTGGCGAATCGTGGTGACTTTTAGGACTCATTAGTATGTGAAAAAAAATATAATCCGAACGATATCGAAAGGGAACCTTGAAGAGCGGTGGTCAGAGCGACCCCATTCGGGATCGACGTTGCTAAAAATCTTTCGTCCAATTCGAAGGTCGTATCCTCTTTTTTGACGAATCGTGATGACTTTTGGGACTATCTAGTATGTAAAAATTAATATAAACCGAAAGATATCGGAAGGGAAACTTAAGGAGCGGTGGTCAGAGCGGCCCCATTCTGGTCCGACTTTGCTAAAAAATCATTCGTCCAATTAAAAGGTCGTATCCTGTTTTTATGGCGAATCGTGGTGAGTTTTAGGACTCTTTGGTACGTGAAAAAAAATATAAACCGAAAGATATCGGAAGGGAAACGTAAGTAGCGGTGGTCAGAGCGAACCCATTCTGGACCGACTTTGCTAAAAAATCATTCGTCCAAGTCAAAGGCCGTTTCCGCTTTTTGGCCAATCGTGATTACTTTTGGGACTTTCTAGTATGTGAAAAAAAATATAAACCGAAAGATATCGGAAGGGAAACTTGAGGAGCGCGGGTCAGAGCGACCCATTCTGGACCGACTTTGCTAAAAAATAATTCGTTCAACTCAAAGGTCGTATCCTGTTTTTTGGGGAATCGTGGTGACATTTGGGACTCTTTGGTATGTGAAAAAAAATATAAACCGAAAGATATCGGAAGGGAAACTTGAGAAGCGGTGGTCAAACCAACCCCATTCTGGACCGACTTTGGTAAAAAGCCTTCGACCAATTCAAAAGTCGTATTCTCTTTTTTGGCGAATCGTGGTGAGTTTTAGAAGTCTTTAGTATGTGAAAAAATAAATAAACCGAAAGATATCGGAAGGGAAACTTGAGGAGCGGTGGTCAGAGCCACCCCATTCTGGACCGACTTTGCTAAAAAACCATTAGTCCAATTCAAAGGTCGTTTCCGCTTTTTGGCTAATGGTGATTACTTTTGGGACTTTCTAATATGTGAAAAAAAATATAAACCGAAAGATATCGGAAGGGAAACGTAAGGACCGGTGGTCAGAGCGAACCCATTCCGGACCGACTTTGCTAAAAAATCATTCGTCCAAGTCAAAGGCCGTTTCCGCTTTTTGGCCAATCGTGATTACTTTTGGGACTTTCTCGTATGTGAAAAAAAAAATAAACCGAAAGATATCGGAAGGGAAACTTGAGGAGCGCGGGTCAGAGCGACCCATTCTGGACCGACTTTGCTAAAAAATAATTCGTTCAACTCAAAGGTCGTATCCTGTTTTTTGGGGAATCGTGGTGATATTTGGGACTCTTAAGTATGTGAAAAAAAATATAAACCGAAAGATATCGGAAGGGAAACTTGAGAAGCGGTGGTCAAATCAACCCCATTCTGGACCGACACTGGTAAAAATCTTTCGTCCAATTCGAAGGTCGTATCCTCTTTTTGGCGAATCGTGGTGACATTTAGGACTCATTAGTATGTGAAAAAAAATATTATCCGAACGATATCGGAAGGGAAACTTGAAGAGCGGTGGTCAGAGCGACCCCATTCTGGACCCACGTTGCTAAAAATCTTTCGTCCAATTCGAAGGTCGTATCCTCTTTTTTGACGAATCGTGATGACTTTTGGGACTATCTAGTATGTAAAAATAAATATAAACCGAAAGATATCGGAAGGGAAACTTAAGGAGCGGTGGTCAGAGCGACCCCATTCTGGTCCGACTTTGCTAAAAAATCATTCGTCCAATTAAAAAGTCGTATCCTGTTTTTATGGCGAATCGTGGTGAGTTCTAGGACTCTTTGGTACGTGAAAGAAAATATAAACCGAAAGATATCGGAAGGGAAACTTGAGAAGCGGTGGTCAAACCAACCCCATTCTGGACCGACTTTGGTAAAAAGCCTTCGACCAATTCAAAAGTCGTATTCTCTTTTTTGGCGAATCGTGGTAAGTTTTAGAACTCTTTAGTATGTGAAAAAATTAATAAACCGAAAGATATCGGAAGGGAAACTTGAGGAGCGGTGGTCAGAGCCACCCCATTCTGGACCGACTTTGCTAAAAAACCATTAGTCCAATTCAAAGGTCGTTTCCGCTTTTTGGCTAATGGTGATTACTTTTGGGACTTTCTAATATGTGAAAAAAAATATAAACCGAAAGATATCGGAAGGCAAACGTAAGGAGCGGTGGTCAGAGCGAACCCATTCCGGACCGACTTTGCTAAAAAATCATTCGTCCAAGTCAAAGGCCGTTTCCGCTTTTTGGCCAATCGTCATTACTTTTGGGACTTTCTCGTATGTGAAAAAAAAAATAAACCGAAAGATATCGGAAGGGAAACTTGAGAAGCGCGGGTCAGAGCGACCCATTCTGGACCGACTTTGCTAAAAAATAATTCGTTTAACTCAAAGGTCGTATCCTGTTTTTTGGGGAATCGTGGTGATATTTGGGACTCTTAAGTATGTGAAAAAAAATATAAACCGAAAGATATCGGAAGGGAAACTTGAGAAGCGGTGGTCAAATCAACCCCATTCTCGACCGACTTTGGTAAAAAGCCTTCGACCAATTCAAAAGTCGTATTCTCATTTTTGACGAATCGTGGTGAGTTTTAGAACTCTTTAGTATGTGAAAAAATAAATAAACCGAGAGATATCGGAAGGGAAACTTGAGGAGCGGTGGTCAGAGCCACCCCATTCTGGACCGACTTTGCTAAAAAACCATTCGTCCAATTCAAAGGTCGTTTCCGCTTTTTGGCTAATGGTGATTACTTTTGGGACTTTCTAATATGTGAACAAAAATATAAACCGAAAGATACCAGAAGGGAAACTTGAGGAGCGGTGGTCGGATCGACCCCAATCTGGACCGACTTTGCTAAAAAATCATTCGTCCAACTCAAAGGTCGTATCCTCTTTTTTTGCGAATCGTGGTGACTTTTAGGACTCTGTAGTATGTGAAAAAAAATATAAACCGAAAGATATCGGAAGGGAAACTTGAGGACCGGTAGTCAGAGCGATCCCATTCCGGACCGACTTTGGTAAAAATTTGTCGTCCAATTCGAAGGTCGTTTCCGCTTTTTGGCAAATCGTGATTACTTTTGGGACTTTCTAGTATGTGAAAAAAAAATATAAACCGAAAGATATCGGGAGGGAAACTTGAGGAGCGCGGGTCAGGGCGACCCCATTCTGGACCGACACTGGTAAAAATCTTTCGTCCAATTCGAAGGTCGTATCCTCTTTTTGGCGAATCGTGGTGACTTTTAGGACTCATTAGTATGTGAAAAAAAATATAATCCGAACGATATCGAAAGGGAACCTTGAAGAGCGGTGGTCAGAGCGACCCCATTCGGGATCGACGTTGCTAAAAATCTTTCGTCCAATTCGAAGGTCGTATCCTCTTTTTTGACGAATCGTGATGACTTTTGGGACTATCTAGTATGTAAAAATTAATATAAACCGAAAGATATCGGAAGGGAAACTTAAGGAGCGGTGGTCAGAGCGGCCCCATTCTGGTCCGACTTTGCTAAAAAATCATTCGTCCAATTAAAAGGTCGTATCCTGTTTTTATGGCGAATCGTGGTGAGTTTTAGGACTCTTTGGTACGTGAAAAAAAATATAAACCGAAAGATATCGGAAGGGAAACGTAAGTAGCGGTGGTCAGAGCGAACCCATTCTGGACCGACTTTGCTAAAAAATCATTCGTCCAAGTCAAAGGCCGTTTCCGCTTTTTGGCCAATCGTAATTACTTTTGGGACTTTCTAGTATGTGAAAAAAAATATAAACCGAAAGATATCGGAAGGGAAACTTGAGGAGCGCGGGTCAGAGCGACCCATTCTGGACCGACTTTGCTAAAAAATAATTCGTTCAACTCAAAGGTCGTATCCTGTTTTTTGGGGAATCGTGGTGACATTTGGGACTCTTTGGTATGTGAAAAAAAATATAAACCGAAAGATATCGGAAGGGAAACTTGAGAAGCGGTGGTCAAACCAACCCCATTCTGGACCGACTTTGGTAAAAAGCCTTCGACCAATTCAAAAGTCGTATTCTCTTTTTTGGCGAATCGTGGTGAGTTTTAGAAGTCTTTAGTATGTGAAAAAATAAATAAACCGAAAGATATCGGAAGGGAAACTTGAGGAGCGGTGGTCAGAGCCACCCCATTCTGGACCGACTTTGCTAAAAAACCATTAGTCCAATTCAAAGGTCGTTTCCGCTTTTTGGCTAATGGTGATTACTTTTGGGACTTTCTAATATGTGAAAAAAAATATAAACCGAAAGATATCGGAAGGGAAACGTAAGGACCGGTGGTCAGAGCGAACCCATTCCGGACCGACTTTGCTAAAAAATCATTCGTCCAAGTCAAAGGCCGTTTCCGCTTTTTGGCCAATCGTGATTACTTTTGGGACTTTCTCGTATGTGAAAAAAAAAATAAACCGAAAGATATCGGAAGGGAAACTTGAGGAGCGCGGGTCAGAGCGACCCATTCTGGACCGACTTTGCTAAAAAATAATTCGTTCAACTCAAAGGTCGTATCCTGTTTTTTGGGGAATCGTGGTGATATTTGGGACTCTTAAGTATGTGAAAAAAAATATAAACCGAAAGATATCGGAAGGGAAACTTGAGAAGCGGTGGTCAAATCAACCCCATTCTGGACCGACACTGGTAAAAATCTTTCGTCCAATTCGAAGGTCGTATCCTCTTTTTGGCGAATCGTGGTGACATTTAGGACTCATTAGTATGTGAAAAAAAATATTATCCGAACGATATCGGAAGGGAAACTTGAAGAGCGGTGGTCAGAGCGACCCCATTCTGGACCCACGTTGCTAAAAATCTTTCGTCCAATTCGAAGGTCGTATCCTCTTTTTTGACGAATCGTGATGACTTTTGGGACTATCTAGTATGTAAAAATAAATATAAACCGAAAGATATCGGAAGGGAAACTTAAGGAGCGGTGGTCAGAGCGACCCCATTCTGGTCCGACTTTGCTAAAAAATCATTCGTCCAATTAAAAAGTCGTATCCTGTTTTTATGGCGAATCGTGGTGAGTTCTAGGACTCTTTGGTACGTGAAAGAAAATATAAACCGAAAGATATCGGAAGGGAAACGTAAGGAGCGGTGGTCAGAGCGAACCCATTCTGGACCGACTTTGCTAAAAAATCATTCGTCCAAGTCAAAGGCCGTTTCCGCTTTTTGGCCAATCGTGATTACTTTTAGGACTTTCTAGTATGTGAAAAAAAATATAAACCGAAAGATATCGGAAGGGAAACGTGAGGAGCGCGGGTCAGATCGACCCATTCTGGACCGACTTTGCTAAAAAATAATTCGTTCAACTCAAAGGTCGTATCCTGTTTTTTGGCGAATCGTGGTGACATTTGGGACTCTTTCGTATGTGAAAAAAAATATAAACCGAAAGATATCGGAAGGGAAACTTGAGAAGCGGTGGTCAAACCAACCCCATTCTGGACCGACTTTGGTAAAAAGCCTTCGACCAATTCAAAAGTCGTATTCTCTTTTTTGGCGAATCGTGGTAAGTTTTAGAACTCTTTAGTATGTGAAAAAATAAATAAACCGAAAGATATCGGAAGGGAAACTTGAGGAGCGGTGGTCAGAGCCACCCCATTCTGGACCGACTTTGCTAAAAAACCATTAGTCCAATTCAAAGGTCGTTTCCGCTTTTTGGCTAATGGTGATTACTTTTGGGACTTTCTAATATGTGAAAAAAAATATAAACCGAAAGATATCGGAAGGCAAACGTAAGGAGCGGTGGTCAGAGCGAACCCATTCCGGACCGACTTTGCTAAAAAATCATTCGTCCAAGTCAAAGGCCGTTTCCGCTTTTTGGCCAATCGTCATTACTTTTGGGACTTTCTCGTATGTGAAAAAAAAAATAAACCGAAAGATATCGGAAGGGAAACTTGAGGAGCGCGGGTCAGAGCGACCCATTCTGGACCGACTTTGCTAAAAAATAATTCGTTTAACTCAAAGGTCGTATCCTGTTTTTTGGGGAATCGTGGTGATATTTGGGACTCTTAAGTATGTGAAAAAAAATATAAACCGAAAGATATCGGAAGGGAAACTTGAGAAGCGGTGGTCAAATCAACCCCATTCTGGACCGACTTTGGTAAAAAGCCTTCGACCAATTCAAAAGTCGTATTCTCATTTTTGACGAATCGTGGTGAGTTTTAGAACTCTTTAGTATGTGAAAAAATAAATAAACCGAGAGATATCGGAAGGGAAAGTTGAGGAGCGGTGGTCAGAGCCACCCCATTCTGGACCGACTTTGCTAAAAAACCATTCGTCCAATTCAAAGGTCGTTTCCGCTTTTTGGCTAATGGTGATTACTTTTGGGACTTTCTAATATGTGAACAAAAATATAAACCGAAAGATACCAGAAGGGAAACTTGAGGAGCGGTGGTCGGATCGACCCCAATCTGGACCGACTTTGCTAAAAAATCATTCGTCCAACTCAAAGGTCGTATCCTCTTTTTTTGCGAATCGTGGTGACTTTTAGGACTCTGTAGTATGTGAAAAAAAATATAAACCGAAAGATATCGGAAGGGAAACTTGAGGACCGGTAGTCAGAGCGATCCCATTCCGGACCGACTTTGGTAAAAATTTGTCGTCCAATTCGAAGGTCGTTTCCGCTTTTTGGCAAATCGTGATTACTTTTGGGACTTTCTAGTATGTGAAAAAAAAATATAAACCGAAAGATATCGGGAGGGAAACTTGAGGAGCGCGGGTCAGGGCGACCCCATTCTGGACCGACACTGGTAAAAATCTTTCGTCCAATTCGAAGGTCGTATCCTCTTTTTGGCGAATCGTGGTGACTTTTAGGACTCATTAGTATGTGAAAAAAAATATAATCCGAACGATATCGAAAGGGAACCTTGAAGAGCGGTGGTCAGAGCGACCCCATTCGGGATCGACGTTGCTAAAAATCTTTCGTCCAATTCGAAGGTCGTATCCTCTTTTTTGACGAATCGTGATGACTTTTGGGACTATCTAGTATGTAAAAATTAATATAAACCGAAAGATATCGGAAGGGAAACTTAAGGAGCGGTGGTCAGAGCGGCCCCATTCTGGTCCGACTTTGCTAAAAAATCATTCGTCCAATTAAAAGGTCGTATCCTGTTTTTATGGCGAATCGTGGTGAGTTTTAGGACTCTTTGGTACGTGAAAAAAAATATAAACCGAAAGATATCGGAAGGGAAACGTAAGTAGCGGTGGTCAGAGCGAACCCATTCTGGACCGACTTTGCTAAAAAATCATTCGTCCAAGTCAAAGGCCGTTTCCGCTTTTTGGCCAATCGTGATTACTTTTGGGACTTTCTAGTATGTGAAAAAAAATATAAACCGAAAGATATCGGAAGGGAAACTTGAGGAGCGCGGGTCAGAGCGACCCATTCTGGACCGACTTTGCTAAAAAATAATTCGTTCAACTCAAAGGTCGTATCCTGTTTTTTGGGGAATCGTGGTGACATTTGGGACTCTTTGGTATGTGAAAAAAAATATAAACCGAAAGATATCGGAAGGGAAACTTGAGAAGCGGTGGTCAAACCAACCCCATTCTGGACCGACTTTGGTAAAAAGCCTTCGACCAATTCAAAAGTCGTATTCTCTTTTTTGGCGAATCGTGGTGAGTTTTAGAAGTCTTTAGTATGTGAAAAAATAAATAAACCGAAAGATATCGGAAGGGAAACTTGAGGAGCGGTGGTCAGAGCCACCCCATTCTGGACCGACTTTGCTAAAAAACCATTAGTCCAATTCAAAGGTCGTTTCCGCTTTTTGGCTAATGGTGATTACTTTTGGGACTTTCTAATATGTGAAAAAAAATATAAACCGAAAGATATCGGAAGGGAAACGTAAGGACCGGTGGTCAGAGCGAACCCATTCCGGACCGACTTTGCTAAAAAATCATTCGTCCAAGTCAAAGGCCGTTTCCGCTTTTTGGCCAATCGTGATTACTTTTGGGACTTTCTCGTATGTGAAAAAAAAAATAAACCGAAAGATATCGGAAGGGAAACTTGAGGAGCGCGGGTCAGAGCGACCCATTCTGGACCGACTTTGCTAAAAAATAATTCGTTCAACTCAAAGGTCGTATCCTGTTTTTTGGGGAATCGTGGTGATATTTGGGACTCTTAAGTATGTGAAAAAAAATATAAACCGAAAGATATCGGAAGGGAAACTTGAGAAGCGGTGGTCAAATCAACCCCATTCTGGACCGACACTGGTAAAAATCTTTCGTCCAATTCGAAGGTGGTATCCTCTTTTTGGCGAATCGTGGTGACATTTAGGACTCATTAGTATGTGAAAAAAAATATTATCCGAACGATATCGGAAGGGAAACTTGAAGAGCGGTGGTCAGAGCGACCCCATTCTGGACCCACGTTGCTAAAAATCTTTCGTCCAATTCGAAGGTCGTATCCTCTTTTTTGACGAATCGTGATGACTTTTGGGACTATCTAGTATGTAAAAATAAATATAAACCGAAAGATATCGGAAGGGAAACTTAAGGAGCGGTGGTCAGAGCGACCCCATTCTGGTCCGACTTTGCTAAAAAATCATTCGTCCAATTAAAAAGTCGTATCCTGTTTTTATGGCGAATCGTGGTGAGTTCTAGGACTCTTTGGTACGTGAAAGAAAATATAAACCGAAAGATATCGGAAGGGAAACGTAAGGAGCGGTGGTCAGAGCGAACCCATTCTGGACCGACTTTGCTAAAAAATCATTCGTCCAAGTCAAAGGCCGTTTCCGCTTTTTGGCCAATCGTGATTACTTTTGGGACTTTCTAGTATGTGAAAAAAAATATAAACCGAAAGATATCGGAAGGGAAACGTGAGGAGCGCGGGTCAGATCGACCCATTCTGGACCGACTTTGCTAAAAAATAATTCGTTCAACTCAAAGGTCGTATCCTGTTTTTTGGCGAATCGTGGTGACATTTGGGACTCTTTCGTATGTGAAAAAAAATATAAACCGAAAGATATCGGAAGGGAAACTTGAGAAGCGGTGGTCAAACCAACCCCATTCTGGACCGACTTTGGTAAAAAGCCTTCGACCAATTCAAAAGTCGTATTCTCTTTTTTGGCGAATCGTGGTAAGTTTTAGAACTCTTTAGTATGTGAAAAAATAAATAAACCGAAAGATATCGGAAGGGAAACTTGAGGAGCGGTGGTCAGAGCCACCCCATTCTGGACCGACTTTGCTAAAAAACCATTAGTCCAATTCAAAGGTCGTTTCCGCTTTTTGGCTAATGGTGATTACTTTTGGGACTTTCTAATATGTGAAAAAAAATATAAACCGAAAGATATCGGAAGGGAAACGTAAGGAGCGGTGGTCAGAGCGAACCCATTCCGGACCGACTTTGCTAAAAAATCATTCGTCCAAGTCAAAGGCCGTTTCCGCTTTTTGGCCAATCGTCATTACTTTTGGGACTTTCTCGTATGTGAAAAAAAAAATAATCCGAAAGATATCGGAAGGGAAACTTGAGGAGCGCGGGTCAGAGCGATCCCATTCCGGACCGACTTTGGTAAAAATTTGTCGTCCAATTCGAAGGTCGTTTCCGCTTTTTGGCAAATCGTGATTACTTTTGGGACTTTCTAGTATGTGAAAAAAATATATAAACCGAAAGATATCGGGAGGGAAACTTGAGGAGCGCGGGTCAGGTCGACCCCATTCTGGACCGACACTGGTAAAAATCTTTCGTCCAATTCGAAGGTCGTATCCTCTTTTTGGCGAATCGTGGTGACTTTTAGGACTCATTAGTATGTGAAAAAAAATATAATCCGAACGATATCGAAAGGGAACCTTGAAGAGCGGTGGTCAGAGCGACCCCATTCGGGATCGACGTTGCTAAAAATCTTTCGTCCAATTCGAAGGTCGTATCCTCTTTTTTGACGAATCGTGATGACTTTTGGGACTATCTAGTATGTAAAAATTAATATAAACCGAAAGATATCGGAAGGGAAACTTGAGGAGCGGTGGTCAGAGCCACCCCATTCTGGACCGACTTTGCTAAAAAACCATTAGTCCAATTCAAAGGTCGTTTCCGCTTTTTGGCTAATGGTGATTACTTTTGGGACTTTCTAATATGTGAAAAAAAATATAAACCGAAAGATATCGGAAGGCAAACGTAAGGAGCGGTGGTCAGAGCGAACCCATTCCGGACCGACTTTGCTAAAAAATCATTCGTCCAAGTCAAAGGCCGTTTCCGCTTTTTGGCCAATCGTCATTACTTTTGGGACTTTCTCGTATGTGAAAAAAAAAATAAACCGAAAGATATCGGAAGGGAAACTTGAGGAGCGCGGGTCAGAGCGACCCATTCTGGACCGACTTTGCTAAAAAATAATTCGTTTAACTCAAAGGTCGTATCCTGTTTTTTGGGGAATCGTGGTGATATTTGGGACTCTTAAGTATGTGAAAAAAAATATAAACCTAAAGATATCGGAAGGGAAACTTGAGAAGCGGTGGTCAAATCAACCCCATTCTGGACCGACTTTGGTAAAAAGCCTTCGACCAATTCAAAAGTCGTATTCTCATTTTTGACGAATCGTGGTGAGTTTTAGAACTCTTTAGTATGTGAAAAAATAAATAAACCGAGAGATATCGGAAGGGAAACTTGAGGAGCGGTGGTCAGAGCCACCCCATTCTGGACCGACTTTGCTAAAAAACCATTCGTCCAATTCAAAGGTCGTTTCCGCTTTTTGGCTAATGGTGATTACTTTTGGGACTTTCTAATATGTGAACAAAAATATAAACCGAAAGATACCAGAAGGGAAACTTGAGGAGCGGTGGTCGGATCGACCCCAATCTGGACCGACTTTGCTAAAAAATCATTCGTCCAACTCAAAGGTCGTATCCTCTTTTTTTGCGAATCGTGGTGACTTTTAGGACTCTGTAGTATGTGAAAAAAAATATAAACCGAAAGATATCGGAAGGGAAACTTGAGGACCGGTAGTCAGAGCGATCCCATTCCGGACCGACTTTGGTAAAAATTTGTCGTCCAATTCGAAGGTCGTTTCCGCTTTTTGGCAAATCGTGATTACTTTTGGGACTTTCTAGTATGTGAAAAAAAAATATAAACCGAAAGATATCGGGAGGGAAACTTGAGGAGCGCGGGTCAGGGCGACCCCATTCTGGACCGACACTGGTAAAAATCTTTCGTCCAATTCGAAGGTCGTATCCTCTTTTTGGCGAATCGTGGTGACTTTTAGGACTCATTAGTATGTGAAAAAAAATATAATCCGAACGATATCGAAAGGGAACCTTGAAGAGCGGTGGTCAGAGCGACCCCATTCGGGATCGACGTTGCTAAAAATCTTTCGTCCAATTCGAAGGTCGTATCCTCTTTTTTGACGAATCGTGATGACTTTTGGGACTATCTAGTATGTAAAAATTAATATAAACCGAAAGATATCGGAAGGGAAACTTAAGGAGCGGTGGTCAGAGCGACCCCATTCTGGTCCGACTTTGCTAAAAAATCATTCGTCCAATTAAAAGGTCGTATCCTGTTTTTATGGCGAATCGTGGTGAGTTTTAGGACTCTTTGGTATGTGAAAAAAAATATAAACCGAAAGATATCGGAAGGGAAACTTGAGGAGCGCGGGTCAGAGCGACCCAATCTGGACCGACTTTGCTAAAAAATAATTCGTTCAACGCAAAGGTCGTATCCTGTTTTTTGGGGAATCGTGGTGACATTTGGGACTCTTTGGTATGTGAAAAAAAATATAAACCGAAAGATATCGGGAAGGGAAACTTGAGAAGCGGTGGTCAAACCAACCCCATTCTGGACCGACTTTGGTAAAAAGCCTTTGACCAATTCAAAACTCGTATTCTCTTTTTTGGCGATTCGTGGTGAGTTTTAGAAGTCTTTAGTATGTGAAAAAATAAATAAACCGAAAGATATCGGAAGGGAAACTTGAGGAGCGGTGGTCAGAGCCACCCCATTCTGGACCGACTTTGCTAAAAAACCATTAGTCCAATTCAAAGGTCGTTTCCGCTTTTTGGCTAATGGTGATTACTTTTGGGACTTTCTAATATGTGAAAAAAAATATAAACCGAAAGATATCGGAAGGGAAACGTAAGGAGCGGTGGTCAGAGCGAACCCATTCCGGACCGACTTTGCTAAAAAACCATTCGTCCAATTCAAAGGTCGTTTCCGCTTTTTGGCTAATGGTGATTACTTTTGGGACTTTCTAATATGTGAAAAAAAATATAAACCGAAAGATATCGGAAGGGAAACGTAAGGAGCGGTGGTCAGAGCGAACCCATTCTGGACCGAATTTGCTAAAAAATCATTCGTCCAAGTCAAAGGCCGTTTCCGCTTTTTGGCCAATCGTGATTACTTTTGGGACTTTCTAGTATGTGAAAAAAAATATAAACCGAAAGATATCGGAAGGGAAACTTGAGGAGCGCGGGTCAGAGCGACCCATTCTGGACCGACTTTGCTAAAAAATAATTCGTTCAACTCAAAGGTCGTATCCTGTTTTTTGGGGAATCGTGGTGACATTTGGGACTCTTTAGTATGTGAAAAAAAATATAAACCGAAAGATATCGGAAGGGAAACTTGAGAAGCTGTGGTCAAACCAACCCCATTCTGGACCGACTTTGGTAAAAAGCCTTCGACTAATTCAAAAGTCGTATTCTCTTTTTTGACGAATCGTGGTGAGTTTTAGAACTCTTTAGTATGTGAAAAAATAAATAAACCGAAAGATATCGGAAGGGAAACTTGAGGAGCGGTGGTCAGAGCCACCCCATTCTGGACCGACATTGCTAAAAAACCATTCGTCCAATTCAAAGGTCGTTTCCGGTTTTTGGTTAATGGTGATTACTTTTGGGACTTTCTAATATGTGAAAAAAAATATAAACCGAAAGATACCAGAAGGGAAACTTGAGGAGCGGTGGTCGGATCGACCCCAATCTGGACCGACTTTGCTAAAAAATCATTCGTCCAACTCAAAGGTCGTATCCTCTTTTTTTGCGAATCGTGGTGACTTTTAGGACTCTGTAGTATGTGAAAAAAAATATAAACCGAAAGACATCGGAAGGGAAACTTGAGGACCGGTAGTCAGAGCGATCCCATTCCGGACCGACTTTGGTAAAAATTTGTCGTCCAATTCGAAGGTCGTTTCCGCTTTTTGGCAAATCGTGATTACTTTTGGGACTTTCTAGTATGTGAAAAAAAAATATAAACCGAAAGATATCGGGAGGGAAACTTGAGGAGCGCGGGTCAGGGCGACCCCATTCTGGACCGACACTGGTAAAAATCTTTCGTCCAATTCGAAGGTCGTATCCTGTTTTTTCGCGAATCGTGGTGACTTTTAGGACTCATTAGTATGTGAAAAAAAATATAATCCGAACGATATCGGAAGGGAAACTTGAAGAGCGGTGGTCAGAGCGACCCCATTCTGGACCGACGTTGCTGAAAATCTTTCGTCCAAGTCGAAGGTCGTATCCTCTTTTTTGACGAATCGTGATGACTTTTGGGACTATCTAGTATGTAAAAATAAATATAAACCGAAAGATATCGGAAGGGAAACTTAAGGAGCGGTGGTCAGAGCGACCCCATTCTGGTCCGACTTTGCTAAAAAATCATTCGTCCAATTAAAAGGTCGTATCCTGTTTTTATGGTGAATAGTGGTGAGTTTTAGGACTCTTTGGTACGTGAAAAAAAAAATGAACCGAAAGATATCGGAAGGGAAACGTAAGGAGCGGTGGTCAGAGCGAACCCATTCTGGACCGACTTTGCTAAATAATCATTCGTCCAAGTCAAAGGCCGTTTCCGCTTTTTGGCCAATCGTGATTACTTTTGGGACTTTCTAGTATATGAAAAAAAATATAAACCGAAAGGTATCGGAAGGGAAACTTGAGGAGCGCGGGTCAGAGCAACCCATTCTGGACCGACTTTGCTAAAAAATAATTCGTTCAACTCATAGGTCGTATCCTGTTTTTTGGGGAATCGTGGTGACATTTGGGACTCTTTAGTATGTGAAAAAAAATATAAACCGAAAGATATCGGAAGGGAAACTTGAGAAGCGGTGGTCAAACCAACCCCATTCTGGACCGACTTTGGTAAAAAGCCTTCGACCAATTCAAAAGTCGTATTCTCTTTTTTGGCGAATCGTGGTGAGTTTTAGAACTCTTTAGTATGTGAAAAAATAAATAAACCGAAAGATATCGGAAGGGAAACTTGAGGAGCGGTGGTCAGAGCCACCCCATTCTGGACCGACTTTGCTAAAAAACCATTCGTCCAATTCAAAGGTCGTTTCCGCTTTATGGCTAATGGTGATTACTTTTGGGACTTTCTAATATGTGAAAAAAAATATAAACGGAAAGATATCGGAAGGGATACTTGAGGAGCGGTAGTCAGAGCGATCCCATTCCGGACCGACGCTAGTAAAAATCTTTCGTCCAATTCGAAGGTCGTTTCCGCTTTTTGGCAAATCGTGATTAATTTTGGGACTTTTTAGTATGTGAAAAAATATATAAACCGAAAGATATCGGAAGGGAAACTTGAGGAGCGGTGGTCAGAGCGACCTAATTCCGGACCGACACTAGTAAAAATCTTTCGTTCAAACGAAGGTCGTATCCTCTTTTTTAACGAATCGCGATGACTTTTAGGACACTCTAATATGTAAAACAAAATATAAACCGAAAGATATCGGAAGGGAAACTTGAGGTGCGGTGGTCAGAGCGACCGCAATCAGGACGGACGCTGGTAAAAATCTTTAGTCCAATTCGAAGGTCGTATCCTGTTTTTTGACGAATCTTGGTGACTTTTAGGACTCTGTAGTATGTGAAAAAAAATATAAACCGAAAGATATCGGAACGGAAACTTGAGGACCGGTAGTCAGAGCCATCCCATTCCGGACCGACTTTGGTAAAAATGTGTGGTCCAATTCGAAGGTCGTTTCCGCTTTTTGGCAAATCGTGATTACTTTTGGGACTATTTAGTATGTAAAAATAAATATAAACCGAAAGATATCGGAAGGGAAACTTGAGGAGCGGTGGTCAGAGCGACCCCATTCTGGTCCGACTTTGCTAAAAAATATTTCGTTCAACTCAAAGGTCGTATCCTGTTTTTTGGGGAATCGTGGTGACATTTGGGACTCTTTAGTGTGTGAAAAAAAATATAAACCGAAAGATATCGGAAGGGAAACTTGAGAAGCGGTGGTCAAACCAACCCCATTCTGGACCGACTTTGGTAAAAAGCCTTCGACCAATTCAAAAGTCGTATTCTCTTTTTTGGCGAATCGTGGTGAGTTTAAGAACTCTTTAGTATGTGAAAAAATAAATAAACCGCAAGATATCGGAAGGGAAACTTGAGGAGCGGTGGTCAGAGCCACCCCATTCTGGACCGACTTTGCTAAAAAACCATTCGTCCAATTCAAAGGTCGTTTCCGCTTTTTGGCTAATGGTTATTACTTATGGGACTTTCTAATATGTGAAAAAAAATATAAACTGAAAGATATCGGAAGGGAAACGTAAGGAGCGGTGGACAGAGCGAACCCATTCTGGACCGACTTTGCTAAAAAATCATTCGTCCAAGTCAAAGGCCGTTTCCGCTTTTTGGCCAATCGTGATTACTTTTGGGACTTTCTAGTATGTGAAAAAAAATATAAACCGAAAGATATCGGAAGGGAAACTTGAGGAGCGCGGGTCAGAGCGACCCATTCTGGACCGACTTTGCTAAAAAACAATTCGTTCAACTCAAAGGTCGTATCCTGTTTTTTGGGGAATCGTGGTGACATTTGGGACTCTTTAGTATGTGAAAAAAAATATAAACCGAAAGATATCGGAAGGGAAACTTGAGAAGCGGTGGTCAAACCAACCCCATTCTGGACCGACTTTGGTAAAAAGCCTTCGACCAATTCAAAAGTCGTATTCTCTTTTTTGACGAATCGTGGTGAGTTTTAGAACTCTTTAGTATGTGAAAAAATTAATAAACCGAAAGATATCGGAAGGGAAACTTGAGGAGCGGTGGTCGGATCGACCCCAATCTGGACCGACTTTGCTAAAAAATCATTCGTCCAACTCAAAGGTCGTATCCTCTTTTTTTGCGAATCGTGGTTACTTTTAGGACTCTGTAGTATGTGAAAAAAAATATAAACCGAAAGATATCGGAAGGGAAACTTGAGGACCGGTAGTCAGAGCGATCCCATTCCGGACCGAATTTGGTAAAAATTTGTCGTCCAATTCGAAGGTCGTTTCCGCTTTTTGGCAAATCGTGATTACTTTCGGGACTGTCTAGTATGTGAAAAATAATATAAACCGAAAGATATCGGAAGGGAAACTTGAGGAGCGCGGATCAGAGCGACCCCATTCTGGTCCGACTTTGCTAAAAAATCATTCGTCCAATTAAAAGGTCGTATCCTCTTTTTATGGCGAATCGTGGTGAGTTTTAGGACTCTTTGGTACGTGAAAAAAAATATAAACCGAAAGATATCGGAAGAGAAACTTGAGGAGCGGTGGTCAGAGCGACCCCATTCTGGACCGACTTTGCTAAAAAATCATTCGTCCAAGTCAAAGGCCGTTTCCGCTTTTTGGCCAATCGTAATTACTTTTGGGACTTTCTAGTATGTGAAAAAAAATATAAGCCGAAAGATATCGGAAGGGAAACTTGAGGAGCGGTGGGCGGATCGACCCCATTCTGGACCAACGCTGGTAAAAATCTGACGTCCAATTCGAAGGTCGTATCCTCTTTTTTGGCGAATCGTGGTGACTTTTACCACCAGACCAATTCAAAAGTCGTATTCTCTTTTTTGACGAATCGTGGTGAGTTTTAGAACTCTTTAGTATGTGAAAAAATTAATAAACCGAAAGATATCGGAAGGGAAACTTGAGGAGCGGTGGTCGGATCGACCCCAATCTGGACCGACTTTGCTAAAAAATCATTCGTCCAACTCAAAGGTCGTATCCTCTTTTTTTGCGAATCGTGGTTACTTTTAGGACTCTGTAGTATGTGAAAAAAAATATAAACCGAAAGATATCGGAAGGGAAACTTGAGGACCGGTAGTCAGAGCGATCCCATTCCGGACCGAATTTGGTAAAAATTTGTCGTCCAATTCGAAGGTCGTTTCCGCTTTTTGGCAAATCGTGATTATTTTCGGGACTGTCTAGTATGTGAAAAATAATATAAACCGAAAGATATCGGAAGGGAAACTTGAGGAGCGCGGATCAGAGCGACCCCATTCTGGTCCTACTTTGCTAAAAAATCATTCGTCCAATTAAAAGGTCGTATCCTCTTTTTATGGCGAATCGTGGTGAGTTTTAGGACTCTTTGGTACGTGAAAAAAAATATAAACCGAAAGATATCGGAAGAGAAACTTGAGGAGCGGTGGTCAGAGCGACCCCATTCTGGACCGACTTTGCTAAAAAATCATTCGTCCAAGTCAAAGGCCGTTTCCGCTTTTTGGCCAATCGTAATTACTTTTGGGACTTTCTAGTATGTGAAAAAAAATATAAGCCGAAAGATATCGGAAGGGAAACTTGAGGAGCGGTGGGCGGATCGACCCCATTCTGGACCAACGCTGGTAAAAATCTGACGTCCAATTCGAAGGTCGTATCCTCTTTTTTGGCGAATCGTGGTGACTTTTAGGACTCTTTAGCATGTGAAAAAATATATAAACCAACAGATATTGGAAGGGAAACTTTAAGAGCGGTCGTCGGAGCGACCCCATTCTGGACCGACTTGGCTAAAAAATCATTCGTCCAACTCAAAGGTCGTATCCTCTTTTTTCGCGAATCGTGGTGACTGTTAAGATTTCTTAGTATGTGAAAAAATATATAAACGGAAAGATATCGGAAGGGAAACTTGAGGACCCGTAGTCAGAGCGATCCCATTCCGGACCGACTTTGGTAAAAATTTGTCGTCAAATTCGAAGGTCGTTTCCGCTTTTTGGCAAATCGTGATTACTTTCAGGACTTTCTAGTATGTGAAAAAAAAATATAAACCGAAAGATATCGGGAGGGAAACTTGAGGAGCGCGGGTTAGAGCGACCCCATTCTGGACCGACTCTGCTAAACATCTTTCGTACAATTCGACGGTCGTATGCTCTTTTTTGACGAATATTAATGACTTTGAGGACACTGTAGTATGTATAAAAATATAAATCGAAAGATATCGGAAGCGAAACTTGAGGAGCGGTGGACAGAACGACCCCATTCTGGACCGACTTTGCTAAAAAATCATTCGTCCAATTAAAATGTCGTATCCTTTTTTATGGCGAATCGTGGTGACTTTTAGGAATCTTTAGTATGTGAAAAAAAATATAAACCTAAAGATATTCGAAGGGAAACTTGAGGAGCGCGGGTCAGAGCGACCCCATTCTGGACCGACTCTGCTAAAAATCTTTCGTACAATTCGACGGTCGTATGCTCTTTTTTGACGAATATTAATGACTTTAAGGACACTGTAGTATGTAAAAAAATATAAATCGAAAGATATCGGAAGCGAAACTTGAGGAGCGGTGGTCATATCGACCCCATTCTCGACCGACTTTGCTAAAAAATCATTCGTCCAATTCAAAGGTCGTATCCTCTTTTTATGGCGAATTGTGGTGAGTTTTAGGACTCTTTGGTACGTGAAAAAAAATATAAACCGAAAGATATCGGAAGGGAAACTTAAGGAGCGGTGGTCAGAGCGAACCCATTCTGGACCGACTTTGCTAAAAAATCATTCGTCCAATTCAAAGGTCGTTTCCGCTTTTTGGCTAATCGTGATTACTTTTGGGACTTTCTAGTATGTGAAAAAAAATATAAACCGAAAGATAACGGAAGGGAAACTTGAGCAGCGGTGGTCGGATAGACACCATTCTGGACCGACGCTGGTAAAAATCCTACGTCCAGTTCGAAGTTCGTATCCTCTTTTTTGGCGAATCGTGGTGACTTTTAGGACTCTTTAGTATGTGAAAAATATATAAACCCAAAGATATTGGCAGGAAAACTTGAGGAGCGATGGTCAGAGCCACCCCATTCTGAACCGACTTTGCTAAAAAATCATTCGTCCAATTCAATGGTCATTTCCGCTTTTTGGCTAATCGTGATTACTTTTGGGAATTTCTAGTATGTGAAAAAAAATATAAACCGAAAGTTACCTGAAGGGAAACGTGAGGAGCGGTGGTCGGATCGACCCCATTCTGGATCGACTCTGGTAAAAATCTTTCGACCAATTCGAAGGTCGTATCCTCTTTTTTGGCGAATCGTGATGACTTTTAGTACTCTTTAGTATGTGAAAAAAAATATAAACCAAAAGATATTGGAAGGGTAACTTGAAGAGCGGTGGTCGGAGCGACCCCATTCTGGACCGACTTTGCTAAAAAATCATTCGTCCAACTCAAACGTCGTATCCTCTTTTTTCGCGAATCGTGGTGACTTTTAGGACTCTTTAGTATGTGGAAAATATACAAACCAAAAAATATTGAAAGGGAGACTTGAAGAGCGGTCGTCGGAGCGAGCCCATTCTGGACCGACTTTGCTAAAAAATCATTCGTCCAATTCAAAGGTCGGTTCCGCTTTGTGGCCAATCGTGATTACTTTTGGAACTTTCTAGTATGTGACAAAAAATATAAACTTAAAGATACCGGAAGGGAAACTTGAGGAGCGGTGGTCGGATCGACCCCATTCTGGACCGACGCTGGTAAAAATCATACGTCCAATCCGAAGCTCGTATACTCTTTTTTGGCGAATCGTGGTGACTTTTAGGACTCTTTAGTATGTGAAAAAATATATAAACCAAAAAATATTGGAAGGGAGACTTGAAGAGCGGTCGTCGGAGCGAGCCCATTCTGGACCGACTTTGCTAAAAAATGATTCGTCCAACTCAAAGGTCGTATCCTCTTTTTTCGCGAATCGTGGTGACTTTTAGGACTCTTTAGTATGTGAAAAAATATATAAACGGAAAGATATCGGAAGGGAAACTTGAGCAGCGGTAGTCAGAGCGATCCCATTCCGGACCGACTCTAGTAAAAATCTTTGGTCCAATTCGAAGGTCGTGACCTCTTTTTTGACGTATCGTGAGGAATTTTAGGACTTTCTGGTATGTTAAAAAAATATAAACCGAAAGATATCGGACAGGATACTTGAGGAGGGGTGGTCAGAGCGACCCCATTCTGGACCGATCTTGCTAAAAAATCTTTCGTCCAATTCGAAGGTCGTGTCCTCTTTTTTGACAAATCGTGGTGACTTTTAGGACTCTCTAGTATGTGAAAAAAAAATACACGGAAAGATATAGGAAGGGAAACTTGAGTACCGGTGGTCAGAATGACCCTATTCTGGACCGACTTTGCTAAAAAATCTTTCGTCCAATTCGAAGGTCGTTTCCGCTTTTTGGCAAATCGGGATTACTTTTGGGACTTTCTAGTATGTGAAAAAATATATAAACCGAAAGATTTCGGAAGGGAAACTTGAGGAGCGTGGGTCAGAGCGACCCCATTCTGGACCGACTTTGCTAAAAAATCTTTCGTCCAATTCGAAGGTCGTTTCCGCTTTTTGGCAAATCGTGATTACTTTTGGGACTTTCTAGTATGTGAAAAAATATATAAACCGAAAGATTTCGGAAAGGAAACTTGATGAGCGTGAGTCAGAGCGACCCCATTCTGGACCGACTTTGCTAAAAAATTATTCGTGTAATTCAAAGGTCGTATCCTCTTGTTGGCGAATCGGGGTGAGTTTTAGGACTCTTTAGTATGTGAAAAAATATATAAACCAAAAGATATTGGAAGGGAAACTTGAAGAACGGTCGTCGGAGCGAGCCCATTCCGGACGGACTTTGCTAAAAAATCATTCGTCCAACTCAAAGGTCGTATCCTCTTTTTTCGCGAATCGTTGTGACTTTTAGGACTCCCTAGTATGTGAAAAAAAAATACACGGAAAGATATAGGAAGGGAAACTTGAGGAGCGGTGGTCAGAATTACCCCATTCTGGACCGACTTTGCTAAAAAATCTTTCGTCCAATTCGAAGGTCGTTTCCGCTTTTTGGCAAATCGGGATTACTTTTGGGACTTTCTAGTATGTGAAAAAATATATAAACCGAAAGATTTCGGAAGGGAAACTTGAGGAGCGTGGGTCAGATCGACCCCATTCTGGACCGACTTTGCTAAAAAATCTTTCGTCCAATTCGAAGGTCGTTTCCGCTTTTTGGCAAATCGTGATTACTTTTGGGACTTTCTAGTATGTGAAAAAATATATAAACGGAAAGATATCGGAAGGGAAACTTGAGGAGCGGTAGTCAGAGCGATTCCATTCCGGACCGACGCTAGTAAAAATCATTCGTTCAAACGAAGCTCGTATCCTCTTTTTTAACGAATCGTGATGACTTTTAGGACACTCTAATATGTAAAAAAAAATAAAAACCGAAAGATATCGGAAGGGAAACTTGAGGAGCGGTGGTCAGAGCGACCCCAATCTGGACGGACACTGGTAAAAATCTTTCGTCCAATTCGAAGGTCGTATCCTGTTTTTTGACGAATCGTGGTGACTTTTAGGACTCTGTAGTATGTGAAAAAAAATATAAACCGAAAGATATCGGAAGGGAAACTTGAGGACCGGTAGTCAGAGCGATCCCATTCCGGACCGAATTTGGTAAAAATTTGTCGTCCAATTCGAAGGTCGTTTCCGCTTTTTGGCAAATCGTGATTACGTTCGGGACTTTCTAGTATGTGAAAAATAATATAAACCGAAAGATATCGGAAGGGAAACTTCAGGAGCGCGGATCAGAGCGACCCCATTCTGGTCCGACTTTGCTAAAAAATCATTCGTCCAATTAAAACGTCGCATCCTCTTTTTATGGCGAATCGTGGTGAGTTTTAGGACTCTTTGGTACGTGAAAAAAAATAAGAACCGAAAGATATCGGAAGGGAAACTTGAGGAGCGGTGGTCAGAGCGACCCCATTCTGGACCGACTTTGCTAAAAAATCATTCGTCCAAGTCAAAGGCCGTTTCCGCTTTTTGGCCAATCGTGATTACTTTTGGGACTTTCTAGTATGTGAAAAAAAATATAAGCCGAAAGATACCGGAAGGGAAACTTGAGGAGCGGTGGGCGGATCGACCCCATTCTGGACCGACGCTGGTAAAAATCTGACATCCAATTCGAAGGTCGTATCCTCTTTTTTCGCGAATCGTGGTGACGTTTAGGACTTCTTAGTATGTGAAAAAATATATAAACGGAAAGATATCGGAAGGGAAACTTGAGGACTGGTAGTCAGAGCCATCGCATTCCGGACCGACTTTGGTAAAAATTTGTCGTCAAATTCGAAGGTTGTTTCCGCTTTTTGGCAAATCGTGATTACTTTCGGGACTTTCTAGTATGTGGAAAAAAAATATAAACCGAAAGATATCGGGAGGGAAACTTGAGGAGCGCGGGTCAGAGCGACCCCATTCTGGACCGACTCTGCTAAAAATCTTTCGTCCAATTCGACGGTCGTATGTTCTTTTTTGACGAATAGTAATGACTTTGAGGACACTGTAGTATGTAAAAAAAATATAAATCGAAAGATATCGGAAGCGAAACTTGAGGAGCGGTGGACAGAACGACCCCAGTCTGGACCGACTTTGCTAAAAAATCATTCGTCCAATTAAAAGGTCGTATCCTTTTTATATGGCGAATCGTGGTGACTTTTAGGAATCTTTAGTATGTGAAAAAAAATATAAACCTAAAGATATTCGAAGGGAAACTTGAGGAGCGGTGGTCAGAGCGACCCCATTCTGGACCGATTTTGCTAAAAAATCATTTGTCCAACACAAAGGTCGTATCCTCTTTTTTCGCGAATCGTGGTGACTTTTAGGACTCTTTAGTATGTGAAAAAATATATAAACGGAAAGATATCGGAAGGGAAACTTGAGGAGCGGTAGTCATAGCGATCCCATTCCGGACCGACTCTAGTAAAAATCTTTCGTCCAATTCGAAGGTCGTGTCCTTTTTTTTGACGTATCGTGAGGAATTTTAGGACTCTCTGGTATGTAAAAACAAATAGAAACCGAAAGATATCGGAAGGGACACTTGAGGAGCGTCGGTCAGAGCGACCCCATTCTGGACCGACTTTGCTAAAAAATCATTCGTGTAATTCAAAAGTCGTATCCTCTTGTTGGCGAATCGTGATTACTTTTGGGACTTTCTAGTATGTGAAAAAAAATATAAGCCGAAAGATATCGGAAGGGAAACTTGAGGAGCGGTGGTCAGAGCGACCCCATTCTGGACCGACTTTGGTAAAAAGCCTACGATCAATTCGAAGGTCGTATCCTCTTTTTTGGCGAATCGTGGTGACTTTCACGACTCTTTAGTATGTGAAAAAAATATAAGCCGAAAGATATCGGAAGGGAAACTTGAGGAGCGGTGGTCAGAGCGACCCGACTCTGGACCGACTTTGGTAAAAAGCCTTCGACCAATTCGAAGGTCGTATCCTCTTTTTTGGCGAATCGTGGTGACTTTCAGGACTCTTTAGTATGTGAAAAAATATATAAACCGAAAGACAACGGAAGGGAAACTTGAGGAGCGGTGGTCAGAGCCACCCCATTCTGGACCGACGTTGCTAAAAAATCATTCGTCCAATTCAAAGGTCGTTTCCGCTTTTTGGCTAATCGTGAATACTTTTGGGACTTTCTAGTATGTGAAAAAAAATATAAACCGAAAGAGACTGGAAGGGAAACTTGAGAAGCGGTGGTCGGAGCGACCTCATTCCGGACCGACACTAGTAAAAATCTTTCGTTCAAACGAAGGTCGTATCCTCTTTTTTAACGAATCGTGATGACTTTTAGGACACTCTAATATGTAAAAAAAAATATGAACCGAAAGATATCGGAAGGGAAACTTGAGGAGCGGGCGTCAGAGCGACCCCAATCTGGACCGACTTTGGTAAAAAGCCTTCGACCAATTCGAAGGTCATATCCTCTTTTTTGGCGAATCGTGGTGACTTTCAGGACTCTTTAGTATGTGAAAAAATATATAAACCGAAAGATATCGGAAGGGAAACTTGAGTAGCGGTGGTCAGAGCCACCCCATTCTGGACCGACGTTGCTAAAAAATCATTCGTCCAATTCAAAGGTCGTTTCCGCTTTTTGGCTAATCGTGAGTACTTTTGGGACTTTCTAGTATGTGAAAAAAAATATAAACCGAAAGATACCGGAAGGGAAACTTGAGGAGCGGTGGTCGGAGCGACCTCATTCCGGACCGACACTAGTAAAAATCTTTCGTTCAAACGAAGGTCGTATCCTCTTTTTTCGCGAATCGTGGTGACTTTTAGGACTATTTAGTATGTGAAAAAATATATAAACGGGAAGATATCGGGAGGGAAACTTGAGGAGCAGTAGTCAGAGCGATCCCATTCCGGACCGACACTAGTAAAAATCTTTCGTCCAATTCGAAGGTCGTTTCCGCTTTTTGGCTAATCGTGATTACTTTTGGGACTTTCTAGTATGTGAAAAAAAATATAAACCGAAACATATCGGAAGGAAAACTTGAGGAGCGATGGTCAGAGCGACCCCATTCTGGACCGACTCTGCTAAAAATCTTTCGTCCAATTCGAAGGTCGTATCCTCTTTTTTGACGAATAGTAATGACTTTGAGGACACTGTAGTATGGAAAAAAAATATAAATCGAAAGATATCGGAAGGGAAACTTGAGGAGCGGTGGTCGGATTGACCCCATTCCGGACCGACGCTGGTAAAAATCTTTCGCCCAATTCGAAGGCCGTATCCTCTTTTTTAACGAATCGTGATGACTTTTAGGACACTCTAATATGTAAAAAAAAATATGAACCGAAAGATATCGGAAGGTAAACTTAAGGAGCGGGGGTCAGAGCGTCCCCAATCTGGACGGACTCTGGTAAAAATCTTTCGTCCAATTCGAAGGTCGCATCCTGTTTTTTGACGAATCTTGGTGACTTATAGGACTCTGTAGTATGTGAAAAAAAATATAAGCCGAAAGATATCGAAAGGGAAACTTAAGAAGCGGTAGTCAGAGCAACCCCATTCTGGACCGACTTTGCTAAAAAATCATTCGTCCAACTCATAGGTCGTTTCCGCTTTTCGGCCAATAGTGATTACTTTTGGGAATTTCTAGTATGTGAAAAATATTATAAGCCGAAAGATATCGGAAGGGAAACTTAAGGAGCGGTGGTCAGAGCGACCCCATTCTGGACCGACTTTGGTAAAAAGCCTTCGACCAATTCGAAGGTCGAATCCTCTTTTTTGGCGAATCGTGGTGACTTTCAGGACTCTTTAGTATGTGAAAAAAAATATGAGCCAAAAGATATCTGAAGGGAAACTTGAGGAGCGGTGGTCAGAGCGACC
Organism: Oxytorus armatus; assembly: GCA_958009045.1. Taxonomy (NCBI): domain Eukaryota; kingdom Metazoa; phylum Arthropoda; class Insecta; order Hymenoptera; family Ichneumonidae; genus Oxytorus; species Oxytorus armatus. Next base: position 29,061,097 of record OY253745.1, on the reverse strand, counting down.
CCATTCTGGGCCGACTTTGGTAAAAAGTCTTCGACCAATTCGAAGGTCGTATCCTCTTCTTTGGCGAATCGTGGTGACTTTCAGGACTCTTTAGTATGTGAAAAAATATATAAACCGAAAGCTATCGGAAGGGAAACTTAAGGAGCGGTGGTCAGAGCCACCCCATTCTGGACCGACTTTGCTAAAAAATCATTCGTCCAACTCAAAGGTCGTATCCTCTTTTTTGACGATTAGTAATGACTCTGAGGTCACTGTAGTATGTAAAAAAAATATAAATCGAAAGATATCGGAAGCGGAACTTGAGGAGCGGTGGACAGAACGACCCCATTCTGGACCGACTTTGCTAAAAAATCATTCGTCCAATTAAAAGGTCGTATCCTTTTTTTATGGCGAATCGTGGTGACTTTTAGGAATCTTTAGCATGTGAGAAAAAATATAAACCTAAAGATATTGGAAGGGAAACTTGAGGAGCGGTGGTCGGATCGACCCCATTCTGGACCGACGCTGGTAAAAATCTTCCGTCCAATTCGAAGGTCGTATCCTCTTTTTTCGCGAATCGTGGTGACTTTTAGGACTATTTAGTATGTGAAAAAATATATAAACCGAAAGATATCGGAAGGGAAACTTGAGGAGCGGTGGTCAGAGCGACCCCATTCTGGGCCGACTTTGGTAAAAAGCCTTCGACCAATTCAAAGGTCGTATCCTCTTTTTGGCGAATCGTGGTGACTTTCAGGACTCTTTAGTATGTGAAAAAAAATATAAGCAGAAAGATATCGGAAGGGAAACTTGAGGAGCGGTGGTCGGAGCGACCTCATTCCGGACCGACACTAGTAAAAATCTTTCGTTCAAAGGAAGGTCGTATCCTCTTTTTTAACGAATGGTGATTACTTTTGGGACTTTCTAGTATGTGAAAAATAATATAAACCGAAAGATATCGGAAGGGAAACTTGAGGAGCACGGCTCAGAGCGATCCCATTCTGGACCGACTCTAGTAAAAATCTTTCGTCCAATTCGAAGGTCGTTTCCGCTTTTTGGCTAATCGTGATTCTTTTTGGGACTTTCTAGTATGTGAAAAAAAATATAAACCGAAAGATACCGGAAGGGAAACTTGAGGAGCGGTTGTCGGATTGACCCCATTCTGGATCGACGCTGGTAAAAACCTTTCGTCCAATTCGAAGGTCGTATCCTCTTTTTAGGCGAATGGTAGTGACTTTCAGGACTCTTTAGTATGTGAAAAAAAATATAAGCCGAAAGATATCGGAAGGGAAACTTGAGGAGCGGTGGTCAGAGCGACCCCATTCTGGGCCGACTTTGGTAAAAAGCCTTCGACCAATTCAAAGGTCGTATCCTCTTTTTGGCGAATCGTGGTGACTTTCAGGACTCTTTAGTATGTGAAAAAAAATATAAGCCGAAAGATATCGGAAGGGAAACTTGAGGAGCGGTGGTCGGAGCGACCTCATTCCGGACCGACACTAGTAAAAATCTTTCGTTCAAAGGAAGGTGGTATCCTCTTTTTTAACGAATGGTGATTACTTTTGGGACTTTCTAGTATGTGAAAAATAATATAAACCGAAAGATATCGGAAGGGAAACTTGAGGAGCACGGCTCAGAGCGACCCCATTCTGGACCGACTTTGCTAAAAAATCTTTCGTCCAATTCAAAGGTCGTATCCTCTTGTTTGGCGAATCGTGGTGATATTTGGGATTCTTTAGTATGTGAAAAAAAATATAAGCCGAAAGATAGCGGAAGGGAAACTTGAGGAGCGGTGGTCAGAGCTACCCCATTCTGGACCGACTTTGCTAAAAAATCATTGGTCCAATTCAAAGGTCGTTTCTGCTTTTTGGCTAATGGTGATTACTTTTGGGACTTTCTAATATGTGAAAAAAAATATAAACCGAAAGATACCACAATGGAAACTTGAGGAGCGGTGGTCGGATCGACCCCATTCTGGACCGACGCTGGTAAAAATCTTACGTCCAATTCGAAAGTCGTATCATCTTTTTTGGCGAATCGTGGTGACTTTTAGGACTCTTTCGTATGTGAAAAAATATATAAACCAAAAGATATTGGAATGGAAACTTGAAGAGCGGTCGTCGGAGCGACCCCATTCTGGACCGACTTTGCTAAAAAGTCATTCGTCCAACTCAAAGGTCGTATCCTCTTTTTTCGCGTATCGTGGTGACTTTTAGGACTCTTTAGGATGTGAAAGAAAATATAAACCGAAAGATATCGGAAGGGAAACTTGCAGAGCTGTGGTCGGAGCGACCACATTCAGGACCAACTTTACTAAAAAATTATTAGTGGAATTAAAAGGTCGTATCCTCTGTTTCTCAATCGTGGTGACTTTTAGGACTCTTTTGTATGTAAAAAAAAATATAAACCGAAAGATATTGGAAGGGAAACTTGAGGAGCGATGGTCAACGCCACCCCATTCTGAACCGACTTTGCTAAAAAATCATTCGTCTAATTCAAACGTCGTTTCCGCTTTTTGATAATCGTCATTACTTTTGGGACTTTCTAGTATGTGAAAAAAAATATAAACCGAAAGATACCGGAAGGGAAACTTGAGGAGCGGTGGTCAGAGCCACCCCATTCTGGACCGACTTTGCTAAAAAATCATTCGTCCAACTCAAAGGTCGTATCCTCTTTTTTGACGATTAGTAATGACTCTGAGGTCACTGTAGTATGTAAAAAAAATATAAATCGAAAGATATCGGAAGGGAAACTTGAGGAGCGGTGGTCAGAACGACCCCATTCTGGACCGACTTTGCTAAAATATCATTCGTCAAATTCAAAGGTCGTATCCTCTTTTTATGTCGAATCATGGTGAGTTTTAGGACTCTTTGGTACGTGAAAAAAAATATAAACCGAAAGATATCGGAAGGGAAACTTAAGGAGCGGTGGTCAGAGCGAACCCATTCTGGACCGACTTTGCTAAAAAATCATTCGTCCAAGTCAAAGGCCGTTTCCGCTTTTTGGCCAATCGTGATTACTTTTGGGACTATCTAGTATGTAAAAATAAATATAAACCGAAAGATATCGGAAGGGAAACTTAAGGAGCGGTGGTCAGAGCGACCCCATTCTGGTCCGACTTTGCTAAAAAATCATTCGTCCAATTAAAAGGTCGTATCCTGTTTTTATGGTGAATAGTGGTGAGTTTTAGGACTCTTTGGTACGTGAAAAAAAAAATGAACCGAAAGATATCGGAAGGGAAACGTAAGGAGCGGTGGTCAGAGCGAACCCATTCTGGACCGACTTTGCTAAATAATCATTCGTCCAAGTCAAAGGCCGTTTCCGCTTTTTGGCCAATCGTGATTACTTTTGGGACTTTCTAGTATATGAAAAAATATATAAACCGAAAGGTATCGGAAGGGAAACTTGAGGAGCGCGGGTCAGAGCAACCCATTCTGGACCGACTTTGCTAAAAAATAATTCGTTCAACTCATAGGTCGTATCCTGTTTTTTGGGGAATCGTGGTGACATTTGGGACTCTTTAGTATGTGAAAAAAAATATAAACCGAAAGATATCGGAAGGGAAACTTGAGAAGCGGTGGTCAAACCAACCCCATTCTGGACCGACTTTGGTAAAAAGCCTTCGACCAATTCAAAAGTCGTATTCTCTTTTTTGGCGAATCGTGGTGAGTTTTAGAACTCTTTAGTATGTGAAAAAATAAATAAACCGAAAGATATCGGAAGGGAAACTTGAGGAGCGGTGGTCAGAGCCACCCCATTCTGGACCGACTTTGCTAAAAAACCATTCGTCCAATTCAAAGGTCGTTTCCGCTTTATGGCTAATGGTGATTACTTTTGGGACTTTCTAATATGTGAAAAAAAATATAAACGGAAAGATATCGGAAGGGATACTTGAGGAGCGGTAGTCAGAGCGATCCCATTCCGGACCGACGCTAGTAAAAATCTTTCGTCCAATTCGAAGGTCGTTTCCGCTTTTTGGCAAATCGTGATTAATTTTGGGACTTTTTAGTATGTGAAAAAATATATAAACCGAAAGATATCGGAAGGGAAACTTGAGGAGCGGTGGTCAGAGCGACCTAATTCCGGACCGACACTAGTAAAAATCTTTCGTTCAAACGAAGGTCGTATCCTCTTTTTTAACGAATCGCGATGACTTTTAGGACACTCTAATATGTAAAACAAAATATAAACCGAAAGATATCGGAAGGGAAACTTGAGGTGCGGTGGTCAGAGCGACCGCAATCAGGACGGACGCTGGTAAAAATCTTTAGTCCAATTCGAAGGTCGTATCCTGTTTTTTGACGAATCTTGGTGACTTTTAGGACTCTGTAGTATGTGAAAAAAAATATAAACCGAAAGATATCGGAACGGAAACTTGAGGACCGGTAGTCAGAGCCATCCCATTCCGGACCGACTTTGGTAAAAATGTGTGGTCCAATTCGAAGGTCGTTTCCGCTTTTTGGCAAATCGTGATTACTTTTGGGACTATTTAGTATGTAAAAATAAATATAAACCGAAAGATATCGGAAGGGAAACTTGAGGAGCGGTGGTCAGAGCGACCCCATTCTGGTCCGACTTTGCTAAAAAATATTTCGTTCAACTCAAAGGTCGTATCCTGTTTTTTGGGGAATCGTGGTGACATTTGGGACTCTTTAGTGTGTGAAAAAAAATATAAACCGAAAGATATCGGAAGGGAAACTTGAGAAGCGGTGGTCAAACCAACCCCATTCTGGACCGACTTTGGTAAAAAGCCTTCGACCAATTCAAAAGTCGTATTCTCTTTTTTGGCGAATCGTGGTGAGTTTAAGAACTCTTTAGTATGTGAAAAAATAAATAAACCGCAAGATATCGGAAGGGAAACTTGAGGAGCGGTGGTCAGAGCCACCCCATTCTGGACCGACTTTGCTAAAAAACCATTCGTCCAATTCAAAGGTCGTTTCCGCTTTTTGGCTAATGGTTATTACTTATGGGACTTTCTAATATGTGAAAAAAAATATAAACTGAAAGATATCGGAAGGGAAACGTAAGGAGCGGTGGACAGAGCGAACCCATTCTGGACCGACTTTGCTAAAAAATCATTCGTCCAAGTCAAAGGCCGTTTCCGCTTTTTGGCCAATCGTGATTACTTTTGGGACTTTCTAGTATGTGAAAAAAAATATAAACCGAAAGATATCGGAAGGGAAACTTGAGGAGCGCGGGTCAGAGCGACCCATTCTGGACCGACTTTGCTAAAAAACAATTCGTTCAACTCAAAGGTCGTATCCTGTTTTTTGGGGAATCGTGGTGACATTTGGGACTCTTTAGTATGTGAAAAAAAATATAAACCGAAAGATATCGGAAGGGAAACTTGAGAAGCGGTGGTCAAACCAACCCCATTCTGGACCGACTTTGGTAAAAAGCCTTCGACCAATTCAAAAGTCGTATTCTCTTTTTTGACGAATCGTGGTGAGTTTTAGAACTCTTTAGTATGTGAAAAAATTAATAAACCGAAAGATATCGGAAGGGAAACTTGAGGAGCGGTGGTCGGATCGACCCCAATCTGGACCGACTTTGCTAAAAAATCATTCGTCCAACTCAAAGGTCGTATCCTCTTTTTTTGCGAATCGTGGTTACTTTTAGGACTCTGTAGTATGTGAAAAAAAATATAAACCGAAAGATATCGGAAGGGAAACTTGAGGACCGGTAGTCAGAGCGATCCCATTCCGGACCGAATTTGGTAAAAATTTGTCGTCCAATTCGAAGGTCGTTTCCGCTTTTTGGCAAATCGTGATTACTTTCGGGACTGTCTAGTATGTGAAAAATAATATAAACCGAAAGATATCGGAAGGGAAACTTGAGGAGCGCGGATCAGAGCGACCCCATTCTGGTCCGACTTTGCTAAAAAATCATTCGTCCAATTAAAAGGTCGTATCCTCTTTTTATGGCGAATCGTGGTGAGTTTTAGGACTCTTTGGTACGTGAAAAAAAATATAAACCGAAAGATATCGGAAGAGAAACTTGAGGAGCGGTGGTCAGAGCGACCCCATTCTGGACCGACTTTGCTAAAAAATCATTCGTCCAAGTCAAAGGCCGTTTCCGCTTTTTGGCCAATCGTAATTACTTTTGGGACTTTCTAGTATGTGAAAAAAAATATAAGCCGAAAGATATCGGAAGGGAAACTTGAGGAGCGGTGGGCGGATCGACCCCATTCTGGACCAACGCTGGTAAAAATCTGACGTCCAATTCGAAGGTCGTATCCTCTTTTTTGGCGAATCGTGGTGACTTTTACCACCAGACCAATTCAAAAGTCGTATTCTCTTTTTTGACGAATCGTGGTGAGTTTTAGAACTCTTTAGTATGTGAAAAAATTAATAAACCGAAAGATATCGGAAGGGAAACTTGAGGAGCGGTGGTCGGATCGACCCCAATCTGGACCGACTTTGCTAAAAAATCATTCGTCCAACTCAAAGGTCGTATCCTCTTTTTTTGCGAATCGTGGTTACTTTTAGGACTCTGTAGTATGTGAAAAAAAATATAAACCGAAAGATATCGGAAGGGAAACTTGAGGACCGGTAGTCAGAGCGATCCCATTCCGGACCGAATTTGGTAAAAATTTGTCGTCCAATTCGAAGGTCGTTTCCGCTTTTTGGCAAATCGTGATTATTTTCGGGACTGTCTAGTATGTGAAAAATAATATAAACCGAAAGATATCGGAAGGGAAACTTGAGGAGCGCGGATCAGAGCGACCCCATTCTGGTCCTACTTTGCTAAAAAATCATTCGTCCAATTAAAAGGTCGTATCCTCTTTTTATGGCGAATCGTGGTGAGTTTTAGGACTCTTTGGTACGTGAAAAAAAATATAAACCGAAAGATATCGGAAGAGAAACTTGAGGAGCGGTGGTCAGAGCGACCCCATTCTGGACCGACTTTGCTAAAAAATCATTCGTCCAAGTCAAAGGCCGTTTCCGCTTTTTGGCCAATCGTAATTACTTTTGGGACTTTCTAGTATGTGAAAAAAAATATAAGCCGAAAGATATCGGAAGGGAAACTTGAGGAGCGGTGGGCGGATCGACCCCATTCTGGACCAACGCTGGTAAAAATCTGACGTCCAATTCGAAGGTCGTATCCTCTTTTTTGGCGAATCGTGGTGACTTTTAGGACTCTTTAGCATGTGAAAAAATATATAAACCAACAGATATTGGAAGGGAAACTTTAAGAGCGGTCGTCGGAGCGACCCCATTCTGGACCGACTTGGCTAAAAAATCATTCGTCCAACTCAAAGGTCGTATCCTCTTTTTTCGCGAATCGTGGTGACTGTTAAGATTTCTTAGTATGTGAAAAAATATATAAACGGAAAGATATCGGAAGGGAAACTTGAGGACCCGTAGTCAGAGCGATCCCATTCCGGACCGACTTTGGTAAAAATTTGTCGTCAAATTCGAAGGTCGTTTCCGCTTTTTGGCAAATCGTGATTACTTTCAGGACTTTCTAGTATGTGAAAAAAAAATATAAACCGAAAGATATCGGGAGGGAAACTTGAGGAGCGCGGGTTAGAGCGACCCCATTCTGGACCGACTCTGCTAAACATCTTTCGTACAATTCGACGGTCGTATGCTCTTTTTTGACGAATATTAATGACTTTGAGGACACTGTAGTATGTATAAAAATATAAATCGAAAGATATCGGAAGCGAAACTTGAGGAGCGGTGGACAGAACGACCCCATTCTGGACCGACTTTGCTAAAAAATCATTCGTCCAATTAAAATGTCGTATCCTTTTTTATGGCGAATCGTGGTGACTTTTAGGAATCTTTAGTATGTGAAAAAAAATATAAACCTAAAGATATTCGAAGGGAAACTTGAGGAGCGCGGGTCAGAGCGACCCCATTCTGGACCGACTCTGCTAAAAATCTTTCGTACAATTCGACGGTCGTATGCTCTTTTTTGACGAATATTAATGACTTTAAGGACACTGTAGTATGTAAAAAAATATAAATCGAAAGATATCGGAAGCGAAACTTGAGGAGCGGTGGTCATATCGACCCCATTCTCGACCGACTTTGCTAAAAAATCATTCGTCCAATTCAAAGGTCGTATCCTCTTTTTATGGCGAATTGTGGTGAGTTTTAGGACTCTTTGGTACGTGAAAAAAAATATAAACCGAAAGATATCGGAAGGGAAACTTAAGGAGCGGTGGTCAGAGCGAACCCATTCTGGACCGACTTTGCTAAAAAATCATTCGTCCAATTCAAAGGTCGTTTCCGCTTTTTGGCTAATCGTGATTACTTTTGGGACTTTCTAGTATGTGAAAAAAAATATAAACCGAAAGATAACGGAAGGGAAACTTGAGCAGCGGTGGTCGGATAGACACCATTCTGGACCGACGCTGGTAAAAATCCTACGTCCAGTTCGAAGTTCGTATCCTCTTTTTTGGCGAATCGTGGTGACTTTTAGGACTCTTTAGTATGTGAAAAATATATAAACCCAAAGATATTGGCAGGAAAACTTGAGGAGCGATGGTCAGAGCCACCCCATTCTGAACCGACTTTGCTAAAAAATCATTCGTCCAATTCAATGGTCATTTCCGCTTTTTGGCTAATCGTGATTACTTTTGGGAATTTCTAGTATGTGAAAAAAAATATAAACCGAAAGTTACCTGAAGGGAAACGTGAGGAGCGGTGGTCGGATCGACCCCATTCTGGACCGACTCTGGTAAAAATCTTTCGACCAATTCGAAGGTCGTATCCTCTTTTTTGGCGAATCGTGATGACTTTTAGTACTCTTTAGTATGTGAAAAAAAATATAAACCAAAAGATATTGGAAGGGTAACTTGAAGAGCGGTGGTCGGAGCGACCCCATTCTGGACCGACTTTGCTAAAAAATCATTCGTCCAACTCAAACGTCGTATCCTCTTTTTTCGCGAATCGTGGTGACTTTTAGGACTCTTTAGTATGTGGAAAATATACAAACCAAAAAATATTGAAAGGGAGACTTGAAGAGCGGTCGTCGGAGCGAGCCCATTCTGGACCGACTTTGCTAAAAAATCATTCGTCCAACTCAAAGGTCGTATCCTCTTTTTTCGCGAATGGTGGTGACTTTTAGGACTCTTTAGTATGTGAAAAAATATATAAACCAAAAGATATTGGAAGGGAAACTTGAAGAGCGGTCGTCGGAGCGAGCCCATTCTGGACCGACTTTGCTAAAAAATCATTCGTCCAATTCAAAGGTCGTTTCCGCTTTGTGGCCAATCGTGATTACTTTTGGAACTTTCTAGTATGTGACAAAAAATATAAACTTAAAGATACCGGAAGGGAAACTTGAGGAGCGGTGGTCGGATCGACCCCATTCTGGACCGACGCTGGTAAAAATCATACGTCCAATCCGAAGCTCGTATACTCTTTTTTGGCGAATCGTGGTGACTTTTAGGACTCTTTAGTATGTGAAAAAATATATAAACCAAAAAATATTGGAAGGGAGACTTGAAGAGCGGTCGTCGGAGCGAGCCCATTCTGGACCGACTTTGCTAAAAAATGATTCGTCCAACTCAAAGGTCGTATCCTCTTTTTTCGCGAATCGTGGTGACTTTTTGGACTCTTTAGTATGTGAAAAAATATATAAACGGAAAGATATCGGAAGGGAAACTTGAGCAGCGGTAGTCAGAGCGATCCCATTCCGGACCGACTCTAGTAAAAATCTTTGGTCCAATTCGAAGGTCGTGACCTCTTTTTTGACGTATCGTGAGGAATTTTAGGACTTTCTGGTATGTTAAAAAAATATAAACCGAAAGATATCGGACAGGATACTTGAGGAGGGGTGGTCAGAGCGACCCCATTCTGGACCGATCTTGCTAAAAAATCTTTCGTCCAATTCGAAGGTCGTGTCCTCTTTTTTGACAAATCGTGGTGACTTTTAGGACTCTCTAGTATGTGAAAAAAAAATACACGGAAAGATATAGGAAGGGAAACTTGAGTACCGGTGGTCAGAATGACCCTATTCTGGACCGACTTTGCTAAAAAATCTTTCGTCCAATTCGAAGGTCGTTTCCGCTTTTTGGCAAATCGGGATTACTTTTGGGACTTTCTAGTATGTGAAAAAATATATAAACCGAAAGATTTCGGAAGGGAAACTTGAGGAGCGTGGGTCAGAGCGACCCCATTCTGGACCGACTTTGCTAAAAAATCTTTCGTCCAATTCGAAGGTCGTTTCCGCTTTTTGGCAAATCGTGATTACTTTTGGGACTTTCTAGTATGTGAAAAAATATATAAACCGAAAGATTTCGGAAAGGAAACTTGATGAGCGTGAGTCAGAGCGACCCCATTCTGGACCGACTTTGCTAAAAAATTATTCGTGTAATTCAAAGGTCGTATCCTCTTGTTGGCGAATCGGGGTGAGTTTTAGGACTCTTTAGTATGTGAAAAAATATATAAACCAAAAGATATTGGAAGGGAAACTTGAAGAACGGTCGTCGGAGCGAGCCCATTCCGGACGGACTTTGCTAAAAAATCATTCGTCCAACTCAAAGGTCGTATCCTCTTTTTTCGCGAATCGTTGTGACTTTTAGGACTCCCTAGTATGTGAAAAAAAAATACACGGAAAGATATAGGAAGGGAAACTTGAGGAGCGGTGGTCAGAATTACCCCATTCTGGACCGACTTTGCTAAAAAATCTTTCGTCCAATTCGAAGGTCGTTTCCGCTTTTTGGCAAATCGGGATTACTTTTGGGACTTTCTAGTATGTGAAAAAATATATAAACCGAAAGATTTCGGAAGGGAAACTTGAGGAGCGTGGGTCAGATCGACCCCATTCTGGACCGACTTTGCTAAAAAATCTTTCGTCCAATTCGAAGGTCGTTTCCGCTTTTTGGCAAATCGTGATTACTTTTGGGACTTTCTAGTATGTGAAAAAATATATAAACGGAAAGATATCGGAAGGGAAACTTGAGGAGCGGTAGTCAGAGCGATTCCATTCCGGACCGACGCTAGTAAAAATCATTCGTTCAAACGAAGCTCGTATCCTCTTTTTTAACGAATCGTGATGACTTTTAGGACACTCTAATATGTAAAAAAAAATAAAAACCGAAAGATATCGGAAGGGAAACTTGAGGAGCGGTGGTCAGAGCGACCCCAATCTGGACGGACACTGGTAAAAATCTTTCGTCCAATTCGAAGGTCGTATCCTGTTTTTTGACGAATCGTGGTGACTTTTAGGACTCTGTAGTATGTGAAAAAAAATATAAACCGAAAGATATCGGAAGGGAAACTTGAGGACCGGTAGTCAGAGCGATCCCATTCCGGACCGAATTTGGTAAAAATTTGTCGTCCAATTCGAAGGTCGTTTCCGCTTTTTGGCAAATCGTGATTACGTTCGGGACTTTCTAGTATGTGAAAAATAATATAAACCGAAAGATATCGGAAGGGAAACTTCAGGAGCGCGGATCAGAGCGACCCCATTCTGGTCCGACTTTGCTAAAAAATCATTCGTCCAATTAAAACGTCGCATCCTCTTTTTATGGCGAATCGTGGTGAGTTTTAGGACTCTTTGGTACGTGAAAAAAAATAAGAACCGAAAGATATCGGAAGGGAAACTTGAGGAGCGGTGGTCAGAGCGACCCCATTCTGGACCGACTTTGCTAAAAAATCATTCGTCCAAGTCAAAGGCCGTTTCCGCTTTTTGGCCAATCGTGATTACTTTTGGGACTTTCTAGTATGTGAAAAAAAATATAAGCCGAAAGATACCGGAAGGGAAACTTGAGGAGCGGTGGGCGGATCGACCCCATTCTGGACCGACGCTGGTAAAAATCTGACATCCAATTCGAAGGTCGTATCCTCTTTTTTCGCGAATCGTGGTGACGTTTAGGACTTCTTAGTATGTGAAAAAATATATAAACGGAAAGATATCGGAAGGGAAACTTGAGGACTGGTAGTCAGAGCCATCGCATTCCGGACCGACTTTGGTAAAAATTTGTCGTCAAATTCGAAGGTTGTTTCCGCTTTTTGGCAAATCGTGATTACTTTCGGGACTTTCTAGTATGTGGAAAAAAAATATAAACCGAAAGATATCGGGAGGGAAACTTGAGGAGCGCGGGTCAGAGCGACCCCATTCTGGACCGACTCTGCTAAAAATCTTTCGTCCAATTCGACGGTCGTATGTTCTTTTTTGACGAATAGTAATGACTTTGAGGACACTGTAGTATGTAAAAAAAATATAAATCGAAAGATATCGGAAGCGAAACTTGAGGAGCGGTGGACAGAACGACCCCAGTCTGGACCGACTTTGCTAAAAAATCATTCGTCCAATTAAAAGGTCGTATCCTTTTTATATGGCGAATCGTGGTGACTTTTAGGAATCTTTAGTATGTGAAAAAAAATATAAACCTAAAGATATTCGAAGGGAAACTTGAGGAGCGGTGGTCAGAGCGACCCCATTCTGGACCGATTTTGCTAAAAAATCATTTGTCCAACACAAAGGTCGTATCCTCTTTTTTCGCGAATCGTGGTGACTTTTAGGACTCTTTAGTATGTGAAAAAATATATAAACGGAAAGATATCGGAAGGGAAACTTGAGGAGCGGTAGTCATAGCGATCCCATTCCGGACCGACTCTAGTAAAAATCTTTCGTCCAATTCGAAGGTCGTGTCCTTTTTTTTGACGTATCGTGAGGAATTTTAGGACTCTCTGGTATGTAAAAACAAATAGAAACCGAAAGATATCGGAAGGGACACTTGAGGAGCGTCGGTCAGAGCGACCCCATTCTGGACCGACTTTGCTAAAAAATCATTCGTGTAATTCAAAAGTCCTATCCTCTTGTTGGCGAATCGTGATTACTTTTGGGACTTTCTAGTATGTGAAAAAAAATATAAGCCGAAAGATATCGGAAGGGAAACTTGAGGAGCGGTGGTCAGAGCGACCCCATTCTGGACCGACTTTGGTAAAAAGCCTACGATCAATTCGAAGGTCGTATCCTCTTTTTTGGCGAATCGTGGTGACTTTCACGACTCTTTAGTATGTGAAAAAAATATAAGCCGAAAGATATCGGAAGGGAAACTTGAGGAGCGGTGGTCAGAGCGACCCGACTCTGGACCGACTTTGGTAAAAAGCCTTCGACCAATTCGAAGGTCGTATCCTCTTTTTTGGCGAATCGTGGTGACTTTCAGGACTCTTTAGTATGTGAAAAAATATATAAACCGAAAGACAACGGAAGGGAAACTTGAGGAGCGGTGGTCAGAGCCACCCCATTCTGGACCGACGTTGCTAAAAAATCATTCGTCCAATTCAAAGGTCGTTTCCGCTTTTTGGCTAATCGTGAATACTTTTGGGACTTTCTAGTATGTGAAAAAAAATATAAACCGAAAGAGACTGGAAGGGAAACTTGAGAAGCGGTGGTCGGAGCGACCTCATTCCGGACCGACACTAGTAAAAATCTTTCGTTCAAACGAAGGTCGTATCCTCTTTTTTAACGAATCGTGATGACTTTTAGGACACTCTAATATGTAAAAAAAAATATGAACCGAAAGATATCGGAAGGGAAACTTGAGGAGCGGGCGTCAGAGCGACCCCAATCTGGACCGACTTTGGTAAAAAGCCTTCGACCAATTCGAAGGTCATATCCTCTTTTTTGGCGAATCGTGGTGACTTTCAGGACTCTTTAGTATGTGAAAAAATATATAAACCGAAAGATATCGGAAGGGAAACTTGAGTAGCGGTGGTCAGAGCCACCCCATTCTGGACCGACGTTGCTAAAAAATCATTCGTCCAATTCAAAGGTCGTTTCCGCTTTTTGGCTAATCGTGAGTACTTTTGGGACTTTCTAGTATGTGAAAAAAAATATAAACCGAAAGATACCGGAAGGGAAACTTGAGGAGCGGTGGTCGGAGCGACCTCATTCCGGACCGACACTAGTAAAAATCTTTCGTTCAAACGAAGGTCGTATCCTCTTTTTTCGCGAATCGTGGTGACTTTTAGGACTATTTAGTATGTGAAAAAATATATAAACGGGAAGATATCGGGAGGGAAACTTGAGGAGCGGTAGTCAGAGCGATCCCATTCCGGACCGACACTAGTAAAAATCTTTCGTCCAATTCGAAGGTCGTTTCCGCTTTTTGGCTAATCGTGATTACTTTTGGGACTTTCTAGTATGTGAAAAAAAATATAAACCGAAACATATCGGAAGGAAAACTTGAGGAGCGATGGTCAGAGCGACCCCATTCTGGACCGACTCTGCTAAAAATCTTTCGTCCAATTCGAAGGTCGTATCCTCTTTTTTGACGAATAGTAATGACTTTGAGGACACTGTAGTATGGAAAAAAAATATAAATCGAAAGATATCGGAAGGGAAACTTGAGGAGCGGTGGTCGGATTGACCCCATTCCGGACCGACGCTGGTAAAAATCTTTCGCCCAATTCGAAGGCCGTATCCTCTTTTTTAACGAATCGTGATGACTTTTAGGACACTCTAATATGTAAAAAAAAATATGAACCGAAAGATATCGGAAGGTAAACTTAAGGAGCGGGGGTCAGAGCGTCCCCAATCTGGACGGACTCTGGTAAAAATCTTTCGTCCAATTCGAAGGTCGCATCCTGTTTTTTGACGAATCTTGGTGACTTATAGGACTCTGTAGTATGTGAAAAAAAATATAAGCCGAAAGATATCGAAAGGGAAACTTAAGAAGCGGTAGTCAGAGCAACCCCATTCTGGACCGACTTTGCTAAAAAATCATTCGTCCAACTCATAGGTCGTTTCCGCTTTTCGGCCAATAGTGATTACTTTTGGGAATTTCTAGTATGTGAAAAATATTATAAGCCGAAAGATATCGGAAGGGAAACTTAAGGAGCGGTGGTCAGAGCGACCCCATTCTGGACCGACTTTGGTAAAAAGCCTTCGACCAATTCGAAGGTCGAATCCTCTTTTTTGGCGAATCGTGGTGACTTTCAGGACTCTTTAGTATGTGAAAAAAAATATGAGCCAAAAGATATCTGAAGGGAAACTTGAGGAGCGGTGGTCAGAGCGACCCCATTCTGGGCCGACTTTGGTAAAAAGTCTTCGACCAATTCGAAGGTCGTATCCTCTTCTTTGGCGAATCGTGGTGACTTTCAGGACTCTTTAGTATGTGAAAAAATATATAAACCGAAAGCTATCGGAAGGGAAACTTAAGGAGCGGTGGTCAGAGCCACCCCATTCTGGACCGACTTTGCTAAAAAATCATTCGTCCAACTCAAAGGTCGTATCCTCTTTTTTGACGATTAGTAATGACTCTGAGGTCACTGTAGTATGTAAAAAAAATATAAATCGAAAGATATCGGAAGCGGAACTTGAGGAGCGGTGGACAGAACGACCCCATTCTGGATCGACTTTGCTAAAAAATCATTCGTCCAATTAAAAGGTCGTATCCTTTTTTTATGGCGAATCGTGGTGACTTTTAGGAATCTTTAGCATGTGAGAAAAAATATAAACCTAAAGATATTGGAAGGGAAACTTGAGGAGCGGTGGTCGGATCGACCCCATTCTGGACCGACGCTGGTAAAAATCTTCCGTCCAATTCGAAGGTCGTATCCTCTTTTTTCGCGAATCGTGGTGACTTTTAGGACTATTTAGTATGTGAAAAAATATATAAACCGAAAGATATCGGAAGGGAAACTTGAGGAGCGGTGGTCAGAGCGACCCCATTCTGGGCCGACTTTGGTAAAAAGCCTTCGACCAATTCAAAGGTCGTATCCTCTTTTTGGCGAATCGTGGTGACTTTCAGGACTCTTTAGTATGTGAAAAAAAATATAAGCAGAAAGATATCGGAAGGGAAACTTGAGGAGCGGTGGTCGGAGCGACC
This sequence comes from Oxytorus armatus, assembly GCA_958009045.1. Lineage (NCBI taxonomy): Eukaryota > Metazoa > Arthropoda > Insecta > Hymenoptera > Ichneumonidae > Oxytorus > Oxytorus armatus. The sequence continues at coordinate 29,045,325 of OY253745.1, read as the reverse complement.
TCATTCCGGACCGACACTAGTAAAAATCTTTCGTTCAAAGGAAGGTCGTATCCTCTTTTTTAACGAATGGTGATTACTTTTGGGACTTTCTAGTATGTGAAAAATAATATAAACCGAAAGATATCGGAAGGGAAACTTGAGGAGCACGGCTCAGAGCGATCCCATTCTGGACCGACTCTAGTAAAAATCTTTCGTCCAATTCGAAGGTCGTTTCCGCTTTTTGGCTAATCGTGATTCTTTTTGGGACTTTCTAGTATGTGAAAAAAAATATAAACCGAAAGATACCGGAAGGGAAACTTGAGGAGCGGTTGTCGGATTGACCCCATTCTGGATCGACGCTGGTAAAAACCTTTCGTCCAATTCGAAGGTCGTATCCTCTTTTTAGGCGAATGGTAGTGACTTTCAGGACTCTTTAGTATGTGAAAAAAAATATAAGCCGAAAGATATCGGAAGGGAAACTTGAGGAGCGGTGGTCAGAGCGACCCCATTCTGGGCCGACTTTGGTAAAAAGCCTTCGACCAATTCAAAGGTCGTATCCTCTTTTTGGCGAATCGTGGTGACTTTCAGGACTCTTTAGTATGTGAAAAAAAATATAAGCCGAAAGATATCGGAAGGGAAACTTGAGGAGCGGTGGTCGGAGCGACCTCATTCCGGACCGACACTAGTAAAAATCTTTCGTTCAAAGGAAGGTGGTATCCTCTTTTTTAACGAATGGTGATTACTTTTGGGACTTTCTAGTATGTGAAAAATAATATAAACCGAAAGATATCGGAAGGGAAACTTGAGGAGCACGGCTCAGAGCGACCCCATTCTGGACCGACTTTGCTAAAAAATCTTTCGTCCAATTCAAAGGTCGTATCCTCTTGTTTGGCGAATCGTGGTGATATTTGGGATTCTTTAGTATGTGAAAAAAAATATAAGCCGAAAGATAGCGGAAGGGAAACTTGAGGAGCGGTGGTCAGAGCTACCCCATTCTGGACCGACTTTGCTAAAAAATCATTGGTCCAATTCAAAGGTCGTTTCTGCTTTTTGGCTAATGGTGATTACTTTTGGGACTTTCTAATATGTGAAAAAAAATATAAACCGAAAGATACCACAATGGAAACTTGAGGAGCGGTGGTCGGATCGACCCCATTCTGGACCGACGCTGGTAAAAATCTTACGTCCAATTCGAAAGTCGTATCATCTTTTTTGGCGAATCGTGGTGACTTTTAGGACTCTTTCGTATGTGAAAAAATATATAAACCAAAAGATATTGGAATGGAAACTTGAAGAGCGGTCGTCGGAGCGACCCCATTCTGGACCGACTTTGCTAAAAAGTCATTCGTCCAACTCAAAGGTCGTATCCTCTTTTTTCGCGTATCGTGGTGACTTTTAGGACTCTTTAGGATGTGAAAGAAAATATAAACCGAAAGATATCGGAAGGGAAACTTGCAGAGCTGTGGTCGGAGCGACCACATTCAGGACCAACTTTACTAAAAAATTATTAGTGGAATTAAAAGGTCGTATCCTCTGTTTCTCAATCGTGGTGACTTTTAGGACTCTTTTGTATGTAAAAAAAAATATAAACCGAAAGATATTGGAAGGGAAACTTGAGGAGCGATGGTCAACGCCACCCCATTCTGAACCGACTTTGCTAAAAAATCATTCGTCTAATTCAAACGTCGTTTCCGCTTTTTGATAATCGTCATTACTTTTGGGACTTTCTAGTATGTGAAAAAAAATATAAACCGAAAGATACCGGAAGGGAAACTTGAGGAGCGGTGGTCAGAGCCACCCCATTCTGGACCGACTTTGCTAAAAAATCATTCGTCCAACTCAAAGGTCGTATCCTCTTTTTTGACGATTAGTAATGACTCTGAGGTCACTGTAGTATGTAAAAAAAATATAAATCGAAAGATATCGGAAGGGAAACTTGAGGAGCGGTGGTCAGAACGACCCCATTCTGGACCGACTTTGCTAAAATATCATTCGTCAAATTCAAAGGTCGTATCCTCTTTTTATGTCGAATCATGGTGAGTTTTAGGACTCTTTGGTACGTGAAAAAAAATATAAACCGAAAGATATCGGAAGGGAAACTTAAGGAGCGGTGGTCAGAGCGAACCCATTCTGGACCGACTTTGCTAAAAAATCATTCGTCCAAGTCAAAGGCCGTTTCCGCTTTTTGGCCAATCGTGATTACTTTTGGGACTTTCTAGTATGTGAAAAAAATATAAACCGAAAGATATCGGAAGGGAAACTTGAGGAGCGCGGTCCAGAGCGACCCATTCTGGACCGACTTTGCTAAAAAATAGTTCGTCCAACTCAAAAGTCGTATCCTGTTTTTTGGCGAATCGTGGTCACATTTGGGACTCTTTAGTATGTGAAAAAAAATATAAACCGAAAGATATCGGAAGGGAAACTTGAGAAGCGGTGGTCAAACCGACCCCATTCTGGACCGACTTTGGTAAAAAGCCTTCGATCAATTCGAAAGTCGTATTCTCTTTTTTGGCGAATCGTGGTGAGTTTTAGGACTCTTCAGTATGTGAAAAAAAATATAAACCGAAAGATATCGGAAGGGAAACTTGAGGAGCGGTGGTCAGAGCCACCACATTCTGGACCGACTGTGCTAAAAAACCATCCGTCCAATTCAAAGGTCGTTTCCGCTTTTTGGCTAATGGTGATTACTTTTGGGACTTTCTAATATGTGAAAAAAAATATAAACCGAAAGATACCAGAAGGTAAACTTGAGGAGCGGTGGTCGGAACGACCCCATTCTGGACCGACTTTGCTAAAAAATCATTCGTCCAACTCAAAGGTCGTATCCTCTTTATTCGCGAATCGTGGTGACTTTTAGGACTCTTTAGTATGTGAAAAAAAATATAAACCAAAAGATATCGGAAGGGAAACTTGAGGAGCGTGGGTCAGAGCGACCCCATTCTGGACAGACTTTGCTAAAAAATCATTCGTCCAATTGAATGGTCGTTTCCGCTTTTTGGCTAATCGTGATTACTTTTGGGACTTTCTAATATGTGAAAAAAAATATAAACCGAAAGATATCGGAAGGGAAACTTGAGAAGCGGTGGTCAAACCGACCCCATTCTGGACCGACTTTGGTAAAAAGCCTTCGACCAATTCGAAAGTCGTATTCTCTTTTTTGGCGAATCGTGGTGAGTTTTAGGACTCTTCAGTATGTGAAAAAAAATATAAACCGAAAGATATCGGAAGGGAAACTTGAGGAGCGGTGGTCAGAGCCACCACATTCTGGACCGACTGTGCTAAAAAACCATCCGTCCAATTCAAAGGTCGTTTCCGCTTTTTGGCTAATGGGGATTACTTTTGGGACTTTCTAATATGTGAAAAAAAATATAAACCGAAAGATACCAGAAGGGAAACTTGAGGAGCGGTGGTCGGATCGACCCCATTCTGGACCGACTTTGCTAAAAAATCATTCGTCCAACTCAAAGGTCGTATCCTCTTTATTCGCGAATCGTGGTGACTTTTAGGACTCTTTAATATGTGAAAAAAAATATAAACCGAAAGATATCGGAAGGGAAACTTGAAGAGCGGTGGTCGGAGCGACCCCATTCTGGACCGATCTTGCTAAAAAATCTTTCGTCCAATTCGAAGGTCGTGTCATCTTTTTTGACAAATCGTGGTGACTTTTAGGACTCTCTAGTATGTGGAAAAAAAATACAGGGAAAGATATCGGAAGGGAAACTTGAGGAGCGGTAATCAGTGCGACCCCAATCTGGACGGACACTGGTAAAAATCTTTCGTCCAATTCGAAGGTCGTATCCTGTTTTTTGTCGAATCGCGGTGACTTGTAGGACTCTGTAGTATGTGAAAAAAAATATAAACCGAGAGATATCGTAAGGGAAACTTAAGGAGCGGTTGTCGAGCGACCCCATTCTGGACCGACTTTGCTAAAAAATCATTCGTCCAACGCAAAGTTCGTTTCCGCTTTTCGGCAAATCGTGATTACTTTTAGGACTTTCTAGTATGTGAAAAATGATATAAACCGGAAGATATAGGAAGGGAAACTTGAGTAGCGCGGGTCGGAGCGACCCCATTCTGGACCGACTTTGCTAAAAAATCTTTCGTCCAATTCAAATGTCGTATCCTCTTGTTTGGCGAATCGTGGTGACATTTGGGACTCTTTAGTATGTGAATAAAAATATAAGCCGAAAGATATCGGTAGGGAAACTTGAGGAGCGGTGGTCAAACCGACCCCATTCTGGACCGACTTTGGTAAAAAGCCTTCGACCAATTCGAAAGTCGGATTGTCTTTTTTGGCTACTCGTGGTGAGTTTTAGGACTCTTTAGTATGTGCAAACAAATATAAACCGAAAGATATCGGAAGGGAAACTTGAGGAGCGGTGGTCAGAGCCACCACATTCTGGACCGACTGTGCTAAAAAACCATCCGTCCAATTCAAAGGTCGTTTCCGCTTTTTGGCTAATGGGGATTACTTCTGGGACTTTCTAATATGTGAAAAAAAATATAAACCGAAAGATACCAGAAGGGAAACTTGAGGAGCGGTGGTCGGATCGACCCCATTCTGGACCGACTTTGCTAAAAAATCATTCGTCCAACTCAAAGGTCGTATCCTCTTTATTCGCGAATCGTGGTGACTTTTAGGACTCTTTAATATGTGAAAAAAAATATAAACCGAAAGATATCGGAAGGGAAACTTGAAGAGCGGTGGTCGGAGCGACCCCATTCTGGACCGATCTTGCTAAAAAATCTTTCGTCCAATTCGAAGGTCGTGTCCTCTTTTTTGACAAATCGTGGTGACTTTTAGGACTCTCTAGTATGTGGAAAAAAAATACAGGGAAAGATATCGGAAGGGAAACTTGAGGAGCGGTAATCAGTGCGACCCCAATCTGGACGGACACTGGTAAAAATCTTTCGTCCAATTCGAAGGTCGTATCCTGTTTTTTGTCGAATCGCGGTAACTTGTAGGACTCTGTAGTATGTGAAAAAAAATATAAACCGAGAGATATCGGAAGGGAAACTTAAGGAGCGGTTGTCGAGCGACCCCATTCTGGACCGACTTTGCTAAAAAATCATTCGTCCAACGCAAAGTTCGTTTCCGCTTTTCGGCAAATCGTGATTACTTTTAGGACTTTCTAGTATGTGAAAAATGATATAAACCGGAAGATATAGGAAGGGAAACTTGAGTAGCGCGGGTCGGAGCGACCCCATTCTGGACCGACTTTGCTAAAAAATCTTTCGTCCAATTCAAATGTCGTATCCTCTTGTTTGGCGAATCGTGGTGACATTTGGGACTCTTTAGTATGTGAATAAAAATATAAGCCGAAAGATATCGGTAGGGAAACTTGAGGAGCGGTGGTCAAACCGACCCCATTCTGGACCGACTTTGGTAAAAAGCCTTCGACCAATTCGAAAGTCGGATTCTCTTTTTTGGCTACTCGTGGTGAGTTTTAGGACTCTTTAGTATGTGCAAACAAATATAAACCGAAAGATATCGGAAGGGAATCGTGAGCAGCGGTGGTTAGAGCCACCCCATTCTGGACCGCCTTTGCTAAAAAACCATGCGTCCAATTCAAAGGTCGTTTCCGCTATTTGGCTAATGGTGATTACTTTTGGGACTTTCTAATATGTGAAAAAATATATAAACCAAAAGATATCGGAAGGGAAACTTGAGGAGCGTGGGTCAGAGCGACCCCATTCTGGACCGACTTTGCTAAAAAATCATTCGTCCAATTCAATGGTCGTTTCCGCTTTTTGGCTAATCGTGATTACTTTTGGGAATTTCTAGTATGTGAAAAAAAATATAAACCGAAAGTCACCTGAAGGGAAACTTGAGGAGCGGTGGTCGGATCGACCCCATTCTGGACCGACTCTGGTAAAAATCTTTCGTCCAATTCGAAGGTCGTATCCTCTTTTTGGCGAATCGTGGTGAATTTTAGGACTCTTTAGTATGTGAACAAATATATAAACGGAAAGATATCGGAAGGGAAACGTGAGAAGCGGTAGTCAGAGCGATCCCATTCCGGACCGACTCTAGGAAAAATCTTTCGTCCAATTCGAATGTCGTTTCCGTTTTTTGGCAAATCGTGATCAGTTTTGGGACTTTATAGTATGTGAAAAAATCTATAAACCGAAAGATATCGGAAGTTAAACTTGAGGAGCGGTGGTCAGAGCGACCCCAATCTGGACGGACTCTGGTAAAAATCTTTCGTCCAATTCGAAGGTCATATCCTGTTTGTTGACGAATCGTGGTGACTTTTAGGACTCTGTAGTATGTGAAAAAAAATATAAACCGAGAGATATCGGAAGGGAAACTTAAGGAGCGGTTGTCAGAGCGACCCTATTCTGGACCGACTTTGCTAAAAAATCATTCGTCCAACTCAAAGGTCGTCTCCGCTTTTCGGCAAATCGTGATTACTTTTGGGACTTTCTAGTATGTGAAAAATGATATAAACCGAAAGATATCGAAAGCGAAACTTGAGGAGCGGTGGTCAGAGCCACCCCATTCTGGACCGACTTTGCTGAAAAATCATTTGTCCAATTAAAAGGTCGTATCCTTTTTTTATTGCGAATCGTGGTGACTTTTAGGAATCTTTAGTATGTGAAAAAAAATATAAACCTAAAGAAATTGGAAGGGAAACTTGAGAAGCGGTGGTCAGAGCGAACCCATTCTGGACCGACTTTGCTAAAAAATCATTCGTCCAAGTCAAAGGCCGTTTCCGCTTTTTGGCCAATCGTGATTACTTTTGGGACTTTCTAGTATGTGAAAAAATATATAAACCGAAAGATATCGGAAGGGAAACTTGAGGAGCGCGGGTCAGAGCGACCCGATCTGGACCGACTTTGCTAAAAAATAATTCGTCCAAATCGAAGGTCGTATCCAGTTTGTTGGCGAATCGTGGTCACTTTTGGGACTCTTTAGTATGTGAAAAAAAATATAAACCGAAAGATATCGGAAGGGAAACTTGAGAACCAGTGGTCAGAGCGAACCCATTCTGGACCGACTTTGCTACAAAATTATTCGTTCCATTCAAAAGTCGTTCCCGCTTTTTGGCTAATGGTGATTACTTTTGGGAGTTTCTAATATGTGAAAAAAAATATAAACCGAAAGATACCAGAAGGGAAAAGTGAGGAGCGGTGGTCGGATCGACCCCATTCTGGACCGACTTTGCTAAAAAATTATTCGTCCAACTCAAAGGTCGTATCCTCTTTTTTCGCGAATCGTGGTGAATTTTAGAACTCTTTAGTATGTGAAAAAAAATATAAACCGAAAGATATCGGAAGGGAAACTTGAAGAGCGGTGGTCGGAGCGACCCCGTTCAGGACCGACTTTACTAAAAAATTATTCGTCGAATTAAGGAATCTTTTGTATGTAGAAAAAATATAAACCGAAAGATATTGCAAGGGAAACTTGAGGAGCGATGGTCAGAGCCACCCCATTCTGAACCGACTTTGCTAAAAAATCATTCGTCCAATTCAAACGTCGTCTCCGCTTTTTGGCTAATCGTGATTACTTTTGGGACTTTCTAGTATGTGAAAAAATATATAAATCGAAAGATATCGGAAGGGAAACTTGAGGAGCGTGGGTCAGAGCGACCCCATTCTGGACCGACTTTGCTAAAAAATCATTCGTCCAATTCAATGGTCGTTTCCGCTTTTTGGCTAATCGTGATTACTTTTGGGAATTTCTAGTATGTGAAAAAAATATAAACCGAAAGTTACCTGAACGGAAACTTGAGGAGCGGTGGTCGGATCGACCCCATTCTGGACCGACGCTGGTAAAAATCTTTCGTCCAATTCGAAGGTCGTATCCTCTTTTTTGGCGAATCGTGGTGACTTTTAGGACTCTTCAGTATGTGTATAAAAATATAAACCAAAAGATATTACAAGGGTAACTTGAAGAGCGGTGGTCGGATCGACCCCATTCTGGACCGACTTTGCTAAAAAATCATTCGTCCAACTCAAACGTCGTATCCTCTTTTTCGCGAATCGTGGTGACTTTTAGGACTCTTTAGTATGTGAAAAAATATATAAACGAAAAGATATTGGAAGGGAAACTTGAAGAGCGGTGGTCGGAGCGACCCCGTTCAGGACCGACTTTACTAAAAAAATTATTCGTCCAACTCAAAGTTCGTATCCTCTTTTTTCGCGAATCGTGGTAACTTTTAGGACTCTTTAGTATGTGAAAAAATATATAAACGGAAAGATATCGGAAGGGAAACTTGAGAATCGGTAGTCAGAGCGATCCCATTCCGGACCGACTCTAGGAAAAATCTTTCGTCCAATTCAAATGTCGTTTCCGCTTTTTGGAAAATCGTGATTACTTTTGGGCCTTTTTAGTATGTGAAAAAATATATAAACCGAAAGATATCGGAAGGGAAACTTGAGGAGCGGTGGTCAGAGCGACCCCAATCTGGACGGACTCTGGAAAAAATCATTCGTCCACGTCAAAGGCCGTTTCCGCTTTTTGGCCAATCGCGATTACTTTTGGGACTTTCTAGTATGTGAAAAAAAATATAAATCGAAAGATATCGGAAGGGAAACTCAAGGAGCGCGGGTCAGAGCGACCCATTCTGGACCGACTTTGCTAAAAAATAATTCGTCCAACTCAAAGGTCGTATCCTGTTTTTTGGCGAATCGTGGTGACATTTGGGACTCTTTAGTATGTGAAAAAACATACAAATCGGAAGATATCGGAAGGGAAACTTGAGAACCGGTAGTCAAACCGACCCCATTCTGGACCCACTTTGGTAAAAAGCCTTCGACCAATTCGAAAGTCGTATTCTCTTTTTTCGCGAATCGTGGTGAGTTTTAGGACTCTTTAGTATGTGAAAAAAAATATAAACCGAAAGATATCGGAAGGGAAACTTGAGGAGCGGTGGTCAGAGCCACCACATTCTGGACCGACTTTGCTAAAAAACCATGCGTCCAATTCAAAGGTCGTTTCCGCTTTTTGGCTAATGGTGATTACTTTTGGGACTTTCTAATATGTGAAAAAAAATATAAACCGAAAGATACCAGAAGGGAAACTTGAGGAGCGGTGGTCAGAGCGATCCCATTCCGGACCGACACTAGTAAAAATCTTTCGTTCAATTCGAAGGTCGTGTCCTCTTTTTTAACGAATCGTGATGACTTTTAGGACAGTCTAATATGTAAAAAAAAATATAAACCGAAAGATATCGGAAGGGAAACTTGAAGAGCGGTGGTAGGAGCGACCCCATTCTGGACCGATCTTGCTAAAAAATCTTTCGTCCAATTCGAATGTCGTGTCCTCTTTTTTGACAAATCGTGGTGACTTTTAGGACTCTCTAGTATGTGAAAAAAAAAAATACATGGAAAGATATCGGAAGGGAAACTTGAGGAGCGGTGGTCAGTGCGACCCCATTCCGGACCGACGTTGGTAAAAATCTTTCGTCCAATTCGAATGTCGTTTTCGCTTTTTGGCAAATCGTTGTGAGTTTTAGGACTCTTCAGTATGTGAAAAAAAATATAAACCGAAAGATATCGGAAGGGAAACTTGAGGAGCGGTAGTCAGAGGGATCCCATTCCGGACCGACTCTAGTAAAAATCTTTCGTTCAATTCGAAGTTCGTGTCCTCTTTTTTGACGTATCGTGAGGAATTTTAGGACTCTCTGGAATGTAAAAAAAAATATAAACCGAAAGATATCGGAAGGGACACTTGAGGAGCGGTGGTCAGAGCGACCACATTCCAGACCGACTTTGGTAAAAATCTTTCGTCCAATTCGAAGGTCTTATCCTCTTTTTTAACGAATCGTGATGACTTTTAGGACATTCTAATATGTAAAAAAAATATGAACCGAAAGATATCGGAAGGGAAACTTGAAGAGCGGTGGTCGGAGCGACCCCATTCTGGACCGATCTTGCTAAAAAATCTTTCGTCCAATTCGAAGTTCGTTTCCGCTTTTTGGCAAATCGTGATTACTTTTGGGACTTTCTAGTATGTGAAAAAATATATAAACCGAAAGATGTCGGAAGGGAAACTTGAGGAGCGGTGGTCAGTGCGACCCCATTCCGGACCGACGTTGGTAAAAATCTTTCGTCCAATTCAAAGGTCGTATCCTGTTTTTTGACGAATCGTGGTGACTTTTAGAACTCTGTAGTATGTGAAAAAATATATAAACCGAGAGATATCGGAAGGGAAACTTAAGGAGCGGTTATCGAGCGACCCCATTCTGGACTGACTTTGCTAAAAAATCATTCGCCAACTCAAAGGTCGTTTCCGCTTTTCGGCAAATCGTGATTACTTTTGGGACTTTCTAGTATGTGCAAAATGATATAAACCGAAAGATATCGGAAGGGAAACTTGAGGAGCGCGGGTCAGAGCGACCCCATTCTGGACCGACTTTGCTAAAAAATCTTTCGTCCAATTCAAAGGTCGTATCCTCTTCTTTAGCGAATCGTGGTTACATTTGGGACTCTTTAGTATGTGAAAAAAAATATAAGCCGAAAGATATCGTTAGGGAAACTTGAGGAGCGGTGGTCGGATCGACCCCATTCTGGACCGACTTTGCTAAAAAATCATTCGTCCAACTCAAAGGTCGTATCCTCTTTTTTCGCGAATCGTGGTGACTTTTAGGACTCTTTAGTATGTGAAAAAAAATATAAACCGAAAGATATCGGAAGGGAAACTTGAGGAGCGGTAGTCAGAGGGATCCCATTCCGGACCGACTCTAGTAAAAATCTTTCGTTCAATTCGAAGTTCGTGTCCTCTTTTTTGACGTATCGTGAGGAATTTTAGGACTCTCTGGAATGTAAAAAAAAATATAAACCGAAAGATATCGGAAGGGACACTTGAGGAGCGGTGGTCAGAGCGACCACATTCCAGACCGACTTTGGTAAAAATCTTTCGTCCAATTCGAAGGTCTTATCCTCTTTTTTAACGAATCGTGATGACTTTTAGGACATTCTAATATGTAAAAAAAAATATGAACCGAAAGATATCGGAAGGGAAACTTGAAGAGCGGTGGTCGGAGCGACCCCATTCTGGACCGATCTTGCTAAAAAATCTTTCGTCCAATTCGAAGGTCGTTTCCGCTTTTTGGCAAATCGTGATTACTTTTGGGACTTTCTAGTATGTGAAAAAATATATAAACCGAAAGATGTCGGAAGGGAAACTTGAGGAGCGGTGGTCAGTGCGACCCCATTCCGGACCGACGTTGGTAAAAATCTTTCGTCCAATTCAAAGGTCGTATCCTGTTTTTTGACGAATCGTGGTGACTTTTAGGACTCTGTAGTATGTGAAAAAATATATAAACCGAGAGATATCGGAAGGGAAACTTAAGGAGCGGTTGTCGAGCGACCCCATTCTGGACCGACTTTGCTAAAAAATCATTCGCCAACTCAAAGGTCGTTTCCGCTTTTCGGCAAATCGTGATTACTTTTGGGACTTTCTAGTATGTGAAAAATGATATAAACCGAAAGATATCGGAAGGGAAACTTGAGGAGCGCGGGTCAGAGCGACCCCATTCTGGACCGACTTTGCTAAAAAATCTTTCGTCCAATTCAAAGGTCGTATCCTCTTCTTTAGCGAATCGTGGTGACATTTGGGACTCTTTAGTATGTGAAAAAAAATATAAGCCGAAAGATATCGTTAGGGAAACTTGAGGAGCGGTGGTCGGATCGACCCCATTCTGGACCGACTTTGCTAAAAAATCATTCGTCCAACTCAAAGGTCGTATCCTCTTTTTTCGCGAATCGTGGTGACTTTTAGGACTCTTTAGTATGTGAAAAAAAATATAAACCGAAAGATATCGGAAGGGAAACTTAAGGAGCGGTTGTCGAGCGACCCCATTCTGGACCGACTTTGCTAAAAAATCATTCGTCCAACGCAAAGTTCGTTTCCGCTTTTCGGCAAATCGTGATTACTTTTAGGACTTTCTAGTATGTGAAAAATGATATAAACCGGAAGATATAGGAAGGGAAACTTGAGTAGCGCGGGTCGGAGCGACCCCATTCTGGACCGACTTCGCTAAAAAATCTTTCGTCCAATTCAAATGTCGTATCCTCTTGTTTGGCGAATCGTGGTGACATTTGGGACTCTTTAGTATGTGAATAAAAATATAAGCCGAAAGATATCGGTAGGGAAACTTGAGGAGCGGTGGTCAAACCGACCCCATTCTGGACCGACTTTGGTAAAAAGCCTTCGACCAATTCGAAAGTCGGATTCTCTTTTTTGGCTACTCGTGGTGAGTTTTAGGACTCTTTAGTATGTGCAAACAAATATAAACCGAAAGATATCGGAAGGGAAACTTGAGGAGCGGTGGTCAGAGCCACCACATTCTGGACCGACTGTGCTAAAAAACCATCCGTCCAATTCAAAGGTCGTTTCCGCTTTTTGGCTAATGGGGATTACTTTTGGGACTTTCTAATATGTGAAAAAAAATATAAACCGAAAGATACCAGAAGGGAAACTTGAGGAGCGGTGGTCGGATCGACCCCATTCTGGACCGACTTTGCTAAAAAATCATTCGTCCAACTCAAAGGTCGTATCCTCTTTATTCGCGAATCGTGGTGACTTTTAGGACTCTTTAATATGTGAAAAAAAATATAAACCGAAAGATATCGGAAGGGAAACTTGAAGAGCGGTGGTCGGAGCGACCCCATTCTGGACCGATCTTGCTAAAAAATCTTTCGTCCAATTCGAAGGTCGTGACCTCTTTTTTGACAAATCGTGGTGACTTTTAGGACTCTCTAGTATGTGGAAAAAAAATACAGGGAAAGATATCGGAAGGGAAACTTGAGGAGCGGTAATCAGTGCGACCCCAATCTGGACGGACACTGGTAAAAATCTTTCGTCCAATTCGAAGGTCGTATCCTGTTTTTTGTCGAATCGCGGTAACTTGTAGGACTCTGTAGTATGTGAAAAAAAATATAAACCGAGAGATATCGGAAGGGAAACTTAAGGAGCGGTTGTCGAGCGACCCCATTCTGGACCGACTTTGCTAAAAAATCATTCGTCCAACGCAAAGTTCGTTTCCGCTTTTCGGCAAATCGTGATTACTTTTAGGACTTTCTAGTATGTGAAAAATGATATAAACCGGAAGATATAGGAAGGGAAACTTGAGTAGCGCGGGTCGGAGCGACCCCATTCTGGACCGACTTTGCTAAAAAATCTTTCGTCCAATTCAAATGTCGTATCCTCTTGTTTGGCGAATCGTGGTGACATTTGGGACTCTTTAGTATGTGAATAAAAATATAAGCCGAAAGATATCGGTAGGGAAACTTGAGGAGCGGTGGTCAAACCGACCCCATTCTGGACCGACTTTGGTAAAAAGCCTTCGACCAATTCGAAAGTCGGATTCTCTTTTTTGGCTACTCGTGGTGAGTTTTAGGACTCTTTAGTATGTGCAAACAAATATAAACCGAAAGATATCGGAAGGGAATCGTGAGCAGCGGTGGTTAGAGCCACCCCATTCTGGACCGCCTTTGCTAAAAAACCATGCGTCCAATTCAAAGGTCGTTTCCGCTATTTGGCTAATGGTGATTACTTTTGGGACTTTCTAATATGTGAAAAAATATATAAACCAAAAGATATCGGAAGGGAAACTTGAGGAGCGTGGGTCAGAGCGACCCCATTCTGGACCGACTTTGCTAAAAAATCATTCGTCCAATTCAATGGTCGTTTCCGCTTTTTGGCTAATCGTGATTACTTTTGGGAATTTCTAGTATGTGAAAAAAAATATAAACCGAAAGTCACCTGAAGGGAAACTTGAGGAGCGGTGGTCGGATCGACCCCATTCTGGACCGACTCTGGTAAAAATCTTTCGTCCAATTCGAAGGTCGTATCCTCTTTTTTGGCGAATCGTGGTGAATTTTAGGACTCTTTAGTATGTGAACAAATATATAAACGGAAAGATATCGGAAGGGAAACGTGAGAAGCGGTAGTCAGAGCGATCCCATTCCGGACCGACTCTAGGAAAAATCTTTCGTCCAATTCGAATGTCGTTTCCGTTTTTTGGCAAATCGTGATCAGTTTTGGGACTTTATAGTATGTGAAAAAATCTATAAACCGAAAGATATCGGAAGTTAAACTTGAGGAGCGGTGGTCAGAGCGACCCCAATCTGGACGGACTCTGGTAAAAATCTTTCGTCCAATTCGAAGGTCATATCCTGTTTGTTGACGAATCGTGGTGACTTTTAGGACTCTGTAGTATGTGAAAAAAAATATAAACCGAGAGATATCGGAAGGGAAACTTAAGGAGCGGTTGTCAGAGCGACCCTATTCTGGACCGACTTTGCTAAAAAATCATTCGTCCAACTCAAAGGTCGTCTCCGCTTTTCGGCAAATCGTGATTACTTTTGGGACTTACTAGTATGTGAAAAATGATATAAACCGAAAGATATCGAAAGCGAAACTTGAGGAGCGGTGGTCAGAGCCACCCCATTCTGGACCGACTTTGCTGAAAAATCATTTGTCCAATTAAAAGGTCGTATCCTTTTTTTATTGCGAATCGTGGTGACTTTTAGGAATCTTTAGTATGTGAAAAAAAATATAAACCTAAAGAAATTGGAAGGGAAACTTGAGAAGCGGTGGTCAGAGCGAACCCATTCTGGACCGACTTTGCTAAAAAATCATTCGTCCAAGTCAAAGGCCGTTTCCGCTTTTTGGCCAATCGTGATTACTTTTGGGACTTTCTAGTATGTGAAAAAATATATAAACCGAAAGATATCGGAAGGGAAACTTGAGGAGCGCGGGTCAGAGCGACCCGATCTGGACCGACTTTGCTAAAAAATAATTCGTCCAAATCGAAGGTCGTATCCAGTTTGTTGGCGAATCGTGGTCACTTTTGGGACTCTTTAGTATGTGAAAAAAAATATAAACCGAAAGATATCGGAAGGGAAACTTGAGAACCAGTGGTCAGAGCGAACCCATTCTGGACCGACTTTGCTACAAAATTATTCGTTCCATTCAAAAGTCGTTCCCGCTTTTTGGCTAATGGTGATTACTTTTGGGAGTTTCTAATATGTGAAAAAAAATATAAACCGAAAGATACCAGAAGGGAAAAGTGAGGAGCGGTGGTCGGATCGACCCCATTCTGGACCGACTTTGCTAAAAAATTATTCGTCCAACTCAAAGGTCGTATCCTCTTTTTTCGCGAATCGTGGTGAATTTTAGAACTCTTTAGTATGTGAAAAAAAATATAAACCGAAAGATATCGGAAGGGAAACTTGAAGAGCGGTGGTCGGAGCGACCCCGTTCAGGACCGACTTTACTAAAAAATTATTCGTCGAATTAAGGAATCTTTTGTATGTAGAAAAAATATAAACCGAAAGATATTGCAAGGGAAACTTGAGGAGCGATGGTCAGAGCCACCCCATTCTGAACCGACTTTGCTAAAAAATCATTCGTCCAATTCAAACGTCGTCTCCGCTTTTTGGCTAATCGTGATTACTTTTGGGACTTTCTAGTATGTGAAAAAATATATAAATCGAAAGATATCGGAAGGGAAACTTGAGGAGCGTGGGTCAGAGCGACCCCATTCTGGACCGACTTTGCTAAAAAATCATTCGTCCAATTCAATGGTCGTTTCCGCTTTTTGGCTAATCGTGATTACTTTTGGGAATTTCTAGTATGTGAAAAAAATATAAACCGAAAGTTACCTGAACGGAAACTTGAGGAGCGGTGGTCGGATCGACCCCATTCTGGACCGACGCTGGTAAAAATCTTTCGTCCAATTCGAAGGTCGTATCCTCTTTTTTGGCGAATCGTGGTGACTTTTAGGACTCTTCAGTATGTGTATAAAAATATAAACCAAAAGATATTACAAGGGTAACTTGAAGAGCGGTGGTCGGATCGACCCCATTCTGGACCGACTTTGCTAAAAAATCATTCGTCCAACTCAAACGTCGTATCCTCTTTTTCGCGAATCGTGGTGACTTTTAGGACTCTTTAGTATGTGAAAAAATATATAAACGAAAAGATATTGGAAGGGAAACTTGAAGAGCGGTGGTCGGAGCGACCCCGTTCAGGACCGACTTTACTAAAAAAATTATTCGTCCAACTCAAAGTTCGTATCCTCTTTTTTCGCGAATCGTGGTAACTTTTAGGACTCTTTAGTATGTGAAAAAATATATAAACGGAAAGATATCGGAAGGGAAACTTGAGAATCGGTAGTCAGAGCGATCCCATTCCGGACCGACTCTAGGAAAAATCTTTCGTCCAATTCAAATGTCGTTTCCGCTTTTTGGAAAATCGTGATTACTTTTGGGCCTTTTTAGTATGTGAAAAAATATATAAACCGAAAGATATCGGAAGGGAAACTTGAGGAGCGGTGGTCAGAGCGACCCCAATCTGGACGGACTCTGGAAAAAATCATTCGTCCACGTCAAAGGCCGTTTCCGCTTTTTGGCCAATCGCGATTACTTTTGGGACTTTCTAGTATGTGAAAAAAAATATAAATCGAAAGATATCGGAAGGGAAACTCAAGGAGCGCGGGTCAGAGCGACCCATTCTGGACCGACTTTGCTAAAAAATAATTCGTCCAACTCAAAGGTCGTATCCTGTTTTTTGGCGAATCGTGGTGACATTTGGGACTCTTTAGTATGTGAAAAAACATACAAATCGGAAGATATCGGAAGGGAAACTTGAGAACCGGTAGTCAAACCGACCCCATTCTGGACCGACTTTGGTAAAAAGCCTTCGACCAATTCGAAAGTCGTATTCTCTTTTTTCGCGAATCGTGGTGAGTTTTAGGACTCTTTAGTATGTGAAAAAAAATATAAACCGAAAGATATCGGAAGGGAAACTTGAGGAGCGGTGGTCAGAGCCACCACATTCTGGACCGACTTTGCTAAAAAACCATGCGTCCAATTCAAAGGTCGTTTCCGCTTTTTGGCTAATGGTGATTACTTTTGGGACTTTCTAATATGTGAAAAAAAATATAAACCGAAAGATACCAGAAGGGAAACTTGAGGAGCGGTGGTCAGAGCGATCCCATTCCGGACCGACACTAGTAAAAATCTTTCGTTCAATTCGAAGGTCGTGTCCTCTTTTTTAACGAATCGTGATGACTTTTAGGACAGTCTAATATGTAAAAAAAAATATAAACCGAAAGATATCGGAAGGGAAACTTGAAGAGCGGTGGTAGGAGCGACCCCATTCTGGACCGATCTTGCTAAAAAATCTTTCGTCCAATTCGAATGTCGTGTCCTCTTTTTTGACAAATCGTGGTGACTTTTAGGACTCTCTAGTATGTGAAAAAAAAAAATACATGGAAAGATATCGGAAGGGAAACTTGAGGAGCGGTGGTCAGTGCGACCCCATTCCGGACCGACGTTGGTAAAAATCTTTCGTCCAATTCGAATGTCGTTTTCGCTTTTTGGCAAATCGTTGTGAGTTTTAGGACTCTTCAGTATGTGAAAAAAAATATAAACCGAAAGATATCGGAAGGGAAACTTGAGGAGCGGTAGTCAGAGGGATCCCATTCCGGACCGACTCTAGTAAAAATCTTTCGTTCAATTCGAAGTTCGTGTCCTCTTTTTTGACGTATCGTGAGGAATTTTAGGACTCTCTGGAATGTAAAAAAAAATATAAACCGAAAGATATCGGAAGGGACACTTGAGGAGCGGTGGTCAGAGCGACCACATTCCAGACCGACTTTGGTAAAAATCTTTCGTCCAATTCGAAGGTCTTATCCTCTTTTTTAACGAATCGTGATGACTTTTAGGACATTCTAATATGTAAAAAAAATATGAACCGAAAGATATCGGAAGGGAAACTTGAAGAGCGGTGGTCGGAGCGACCCCATTCTGGACCGATCTTGCTAAAAAATCTTTCGTCCAATTCGAAGTTCGTTTCCGCTTTTTGGCAAATCGTGATTACTTTTGGGACTTTCTAGTATGTGAAAAAATATATAAACCGAAAGATGTCGGAAGGGAAACTTGAGGAGCGGTGGTCAGTGCGACCCCATTCCGGACCGACGTTGGTAAAAATCTTTCGTCCAATTCAAAGGTCGTATCCTGTTTTTTGACGAATCGTGGTGACTTTTAGAACTCTGTAGTATGTGAAAAAATATATAAACCGAGAGATATCGGAAGGGAAACTTAAGGAGCGGTTATCGAGCGACCCCATTCTGGACTGACTTTGCTAAAAAATCATTCGCCAACTCAAAGGTCGTTTCCGCTTTTCGGCAAATCGTGATTACTTTTGGGACTTTCTAGTATGTGCAAAATGATATAAACCGAAAGATATCGGAAGGGAAACTTGAGGAGCGCGGGTCAGAGCGACCCCATTCTGGACCGACTTTGCTAAAAAATCTTTCGTCCAATTCAAAGGTCGTATCCTCTTCTTTAGCGAATCGTGGTTACATTTGGGACTCTTTAGTATGTGAAAAAAAATATAAGCCGAAAGATATCGTTAGGGAAACTTGAGGAGCGGTGGTCGGATCGACCCCATTCTGGACCGACTTTGCTAAAAAATCATTCGTCCAACTCAAAGGTCGTATCCTCTTTTTTCGCGAATCGTGGTGACTTTTAGGACTCTTTAGTATGTGAAAAAAAATATAAACCGAAAGATATCGGAAGGGAAACTTGAGGAGCGGTAGTCAGAGGGATCCCATTCCGGACCGACTCTAGTAAAAATCTTTCGTTCAATTCGAAGTTCGTGTCCTCTTTTTTGACGTATCGTGAGGAATTTTAGGACTCTCTGGAATGTAAAAAAAAATATAAACCGAAAGATATCGGAAGGGACACTTGAGGAGCGGTGGTCAGAGCGACCACATTCCAGACCGACTTTGGTAAAAATCTTTCGTCCAATTCGAAGGTCTTATCCTCTTTTTTAACGAATCGTGATGACTTTTAGGACATTCTAATATGTAAAAAAAAATATGAACCGAAAGATATCGGAAGGGAAACTTGAAGAGCGGTGGTCGGAGCGACCCCATTCTGGACCGATCTTGCTAAAAAATCTTTCGTCCAATTCGAAGGTCGTTTCCGGTTTTTGGCAAATCGTGATTACTTTTGGGACTTTCTAGTATGTGAAAAAATATATAAACCGAAAGATGTCGGAAGGGAAACTTGAGGAGCGGTGGTCAGTGCGACCCCATTCCGGACCGACGTTGGTAAAAATCTTTCGTCCAATTCAAAGGTCGTATCCTGTTTTTTGACGAATCGTGGTGACTTTTAGGACTCTGTAGTATGTGAAAAAATATATAAACCGAGAGATATCGGAAGGGAAACTTAAGGAGCGGTTGTCGAGCGACCCCATTCTGGACCGACTTTGCTAAAAAATCATTCGCCAACTCAAAGGTCGTTTCCGCTTTTCGGCAAATCGTGATTACTTTTGGGACTTTCTAGTATGTGAAAAATGATATAAACCGAAAGATATCGGAAGGGAAACTTGAGGAGCGCGGGTCAGAGCGACCCCATTCTGGACCGACTTTGCTAAAAAATCTTTCGTCTAATTCAAAGGTCGTATCCTCTTCTTTAGCGAATCGTGGTGACATTTGGGACTCTTTAGTATGTGAAAAAAAATATAAGCCGAAAGATATCGTTAGGGAAACTTGAGGAGCGGTGGTCGGATCGACCCCATTCTGGACCGACTTTGCTAAAAAATCATTCGTCCAACTCAAAGGTCGTATCCTCTTTTTTCGCGAATCGTGGTGACTTTTAGGACTCTTTAGTATGTGAAAAAAAATATAAACCGAAAGATATCGGAAGGGAAACTTGAAGAGCGGTGGTCGGAGCGACCCCATTCCGGACCGACACTAGTAAAAATCTTTCGTTCAAACGAAGGTCGTATCCTCTTTTTTAACGAATCGTGATGACTTTTAGGACACTCTAATATGTAAAAAAAAATATGAACCGAAAGATATCGGAAGGCAAACTTGAGGAGCGGGGGTCAGAGCGACCCCAATCTAGACGGACTCTGGTGAAAATCTTTCGTCCAATTCGAAGGTCGTATCCTGTTTTTTGACGAATCTTGGTGACTTTTAGGACTCTATAGTATGTGAACAAAAATATAAACCGAGAGATATCGTAAGGGAAACTTAAGGAGCGGTTGTCAGAGCGACCCCATTCTGGACCGACTTTGCTAAAAAATCATTCGTCCAACTCAAAGGTCGTATCCTCTTTTTTCGCGAATCGTGGTGACTTTTAGGACTCTTTAGTATGTGAAAAAAAATATGAACGGAAAGATATCGGAAGGGAAACTTGAGAAGCGGTAGTCAGAGCGATCCCATTCCGGACCGACTCAAGGAAAAATCTTTCGTCCATTTCGAATGTCGTTTCCGCTTTTTGGCAAATCGTGATTAGTTTTGGGACTTTATAGTATGTGAAAAAATATATAAACCGAAAGATATCGGAAGTTAAACTTGAGGACCGGTGGTCAGAGCGACCCCAATCTGGACGGACTCTGGTAAAAATCTTTCGTCCAATTCGAAGGTCGTATCCTGTTTGTTGACGAATCGTGGTGACTTTTTGGACTCTGTAGTATGTGAAAAAAAATTTAAACCGAGAGATATCGGAAGGGAAACTTAAGGAGCGGTTGTCAGAGCGACCCTATTATGGACCGACTTTGCTAAAAAATCATTCGTCCAACTCAAAGGTCGTTTCCGCTTTTCGGCAAATCGTGATTACTTTTGGGACTTTCTAGTATGTGAAAAATGATATAAACCGAAAGATATCGGAAGCGAAACTTGAGGAGCGCGGGTCAGAGCGACCCCATTCTGGACCGACTATGCTAAGAAATCTTTCGTCCAATTCAAAGGTCGTATCCTCTTGTTTGGCGAATCGTGGTGACATTTGGGACTCTTTAGTATGTGAAAAAAAATATAAGCCGAAAGATATCGGTAGGGAAACTTGAGGAGCGGTGGTCAGAGCGACCCCATTCTGGACCGCCTTTGGTAAAAAGCCTTCGACCAATTCGAAGGTCTAATCCTCTTTTTGACGAATCGTGGTTACTTTCAGGACTCTTTAGTATGTGAAAAAAAATATAAACCGACAGATATCGGAAGGGAAACTTGAGGAGCGGTGGTCAGAGCCACCCCATTCTGGACCGACTTTGCTGAAAAATCATTTGTTCAATTAAAAGGTCGTATCCTTTTTTTATGGCGAATCGTGGTGACTTTTAGGAATCTTTAGTATGTGAAAAAAAATATAAACCTAAAGATATTGGAAGGGAAACTTGAGAAGCGGTGGTCAGAGCGAACCCATTCTGGACCGACTTTGCTAAAAAATCATTCGTCCAAGTCAAAGGCCGTTTCCGCTTTTTGGCCAATCGTGATTACTTTTGGAACTTTCTCGTATGTGAAAAAATATATAAACCGAACGATATCGGAAGGGAAACTTGAGGAGCGCGGGTCAGAGCGACCCGATCTGGACCGACTTTGCTAAAAAATAATTCGTCCAAATCGAAGGTCGTATCCTGTTTTTTGGCGAATCGTGGTGACTTTTGGGACTCTTTAGTATGTGAAAAAAAATATAAACCGAAAGATATCGGAAGGGAAACTTGAGCAGCAGTGGTCAGAGCGAACCCATTCTGGACCGACTTTGCTAAAAAATTATTCGTCCAAGTCAAAAGTCGTTCCCGCTTTTTGGCTAATGGTGATTACTTTTGGGACTTTCTAAAATGTGAAAAAAAATATAAACCGAAAGATACCAGAAGGGAAACTTGAGGAGCGGGTGGTCGGAACGACCCCATTCTGGACCGACTTTGCTAAAAAATCATACGTCCAACTCAAAGGTCGTATCCTCTTTTTTCGCGAATCGTGGTGAATTTTAGAACTCTTTAGTATGTGAAAAAAAATATGAACCGAAAGATATCGAAAGGGAAACTTGAAGAGCGGTGGTCGGAGCGACCCCGTTCAGGACCGACTTTACTAAAAAATTATTCGTCGAATTAAGGAATCTTCTGTGTGTAGAAAAAATATAAACCGAAAGATATTGGAAGGGAAACTTGGGGAGCGATGGTCAGAGCCACCCCATTCTGAACCGACTTTGCTAAAAAATCGTTCGTCCAATTCAAACGTTGTCTCCGCTTTTTGGCTAATCGTGATTACTTTTGGGACTTTGAAGTATGTGAAAAAATATATAAACCGAAAGATATCGGAAGGGAAACTTAAGGAGCGTGGGTCAGAGCGACCCCATTCTGGACTGACTTTGCTAAAAAATCATTCGTCCAATTCAATGGTTGTTTCCGCTTTTTGGCTAATCGTGATTACTTTTGGGAATTTCTAGTATGTGAAAAAAAATATAAACCGAAAGTTACCTTAAGGGAAACTTGAGGAGCGGTGGTCGGATCGACCCCATTCTGGACCGACGCTGGTAAAAATCTTTCGTCCAATTCGAAGGTCGTATCCTCTTTTTTGGCGAATTGTGGTGACTTTTAGGACTCTCTAGTATGTGAAAAAATATATAAACCAAAAGATATTAGAAGGGTAACTTGAAGAGCGGTGGTCGGAGCGACCCTATTCTGGACCGACTTTGCTAAAAAATCATTCGTCCAACTCAAACGTCGTATCCTCTTTTTCGCGAATCGTGGTGACTTTTAGGACTCTTTAGTATGTGAAAAAAAATATAAACGGAAAGATATCGGAAGGGAAACTTGAGGAGCGGTAGTCAGAGCGAGCCTATTCCGGACCGACACTATTAAAAATCTTTCGTTCAATTCGAAGGTCGTGTCCTCTTTTTTGACGTATCCTGAGGAATTTTCGGACTCTCTGGTATGTAAAAAAAAATATAAACGGAAAGATATCGGAAGGGACACTTGAGGAGCGGTGGTCAGAGCGACCCCATTCTGGACCGACGCTCGTAAAAATCTTTCGTCCAATTCGAAGGTCGTATCCTCTTTTTTGGCGAATCGTGGTGATTCTTAGGACTCTTTAGTATGTGAAAAAATATATAAACCAAAAGATATTGGAAGTGAAACTCGAACAGCGGTCGTCGGAGCGACCCCATTCTGGACCGACTTGGCTAAAAAATCATTCGTCCAACTCAGAGGTCATATCCTCTTTTTTCGCGAATCGTGGTGACTTTTAGGATTCTTTAGTATGTGAAAAAATATATAAACGGAAAGATATCGGAAGGGAAACTTGAGGACCGGTAGTCAGAGCGATCCCATTCCGGACCGACTTTGGTAAAAATTTGTCGTCCAATTCGAAGGTCGTTTCCGCTTTTTGGCAAATCGTGATTACTTTTGGGACTTTCTAGTATGTGAAAAAAAAATATAAGCCGAAATATATCGGGAGGGAAACTTGAGGAGCGCGGGTCAGTGCGACCCCATTCTGGACCGACACTGGTAAAAATGTTTCGTCCAATTCGAAGGTCGTAACCTCTTTTTGGCGAACCGTGGTGACTTTTAGGACTCTTTAGTATGTGAAAAAAAATATACACCGAAAGATATCGGAAGGGAAATTTGAAGAGCGGTGGTCAGAGCGACCCCATTCTGGACCGACTTTTCTAAAAATCTTCTCTCCAACTCGAAGGTCGTATCCTATTTTTTTACGAATCATGATGACTTTTGGGACTATCTAGTATGTAAAAATGAATATAAACCGAAAGATATCGGAAGGAAAACTTGAGGAGCGATGGTCAGAGCGACCCCATTCTGGACCGACTCTGCTAAAAATCTTTCGTCCAATTCGTAGGTCGTATCCTCTTTTTTGACGAATAGTAATGAGTTTGAGGACACTGTAGTATGTAAAAAAAATATAAAATGAAAGATATCGGAAGGGAAACTTGAGGAGCGGTGGTCAGAACGACCCCATTCTGGACCGACTTTGCTAAAAAATCATTCGTCCAATTAAAAGGTCGTATCGTTGTTTTATGGCGAATCGTGGTGACTTTTAGGAATCTTTAGTATGCGAAAAAAAATATAAACCTAAAGATATTGGAAGGGAACCTTGAGGAGCGGTGGTCAGAGCGACCTCATTCTGGACCGACTTTGCTAAAAAATCATTCGTCCAATTCAAAGGTCGTATTCTCTTTTTATGGCGAATCGTGGTGAGTTTTAGGACTCTTAAGTATGTGAAAAAAAATATAAACCGAAAGATATCGGAAGGGAAACTTGAGGAGCGGTGGTCAGAGCCACCACATTCTGGACCGAATTTGCTAAAAAACCATGCGTCCAATTCAAAGGTCGTTTCCGCTTTTTGGCTAATGGTGATTACTTTTGGGACTTTCTAATATGTGAAAAAAAATATAAACCGAAAGATACCAGAAGGAAAACTGGAGGAGCGGTGGTCGGATCGACCCCATTCTGGACCGACTTTGCTAAAAAATCATTCGTCCAACTCAAAGGTCGTATCCTCTTTATTCGCGAATCGTGGTGACTTTTAGGACAGTCTAATATGTAAAAAAAAATATAAACCGAAAGATATCCGAAGGGAAACTTGAAGAGCGGTGGTCGGAGCGACCCCATTCTGGACCGATCTTGCTAAAAAATCTTTCGTCCAATTCGAACGTCGTGTCCTCTTTTTTGACAAATCGTGGTGACTTTTAGGACTCTCTAGTATGTGAAAAAAAAAATACATGGAAAGATTTCGGAAGGGAAACTTGAGGGGCGGTGGTCAGTGCGACCCCATTCCGGACCGACGTTGGTAAAAATCTTTCGTCCAATTCGAAGGTCGTTTTCGCTTTTTGGCAAATCGTGATTACTTTTGGGACTTTCTAGCATTTGAAAAAATATATTGTGACGTTGTGTCACAATTTCCCCAGCGCGCTCCCCGAAGTCTCCCCACAGCACCGCAATTTAGCACGTAAGTCTAGTTATAAGAAAACGGTATGATTTTGTCGCAACCCCTTAAGTTTTTAAAAATAATATTTCGCGCGTGCGCCTCTGGTTCCCCCTTTTTCTTCTTCCTTCGCCCCTTTGTTTTTCGTAGTATCTATCCCCTTTCGCTTCTTTCCCTGACCTTTTCCCCCTTTTTATTCGCCGTGCACGGCCCGCGTGCAAACAACTCACGAAATTTGAGAACCGCCACGAAGGATTCATCAAGATCCATCAAACAACCCAAACGATGGACCCACGAGTACCCGCAACCGCCGAGACCATCCCAGTCATCA
Source organism: Oxytorus armatus (assembly GCA_958009045.1). NCBI lineage: Eukaryota > Metazoa > Arthropoda > Insecta > Hymenoptera > Ichneumonidae > Oxytorus > Oxytorus armatus. The sequence goes on along the minus strand of OY253745.1, from coordinate 29,020,329 downwards.
GTCTCGCATAGTAAAGCCGAAGAGCGTCGTCAAAGGGACTCGAGGCCATCCGTAATCCTTCGTGTAATCAGCACGAATGTAATTGTGAGAGTCACATCGGCGGGCCGGCCTACAGTCATGTACAGCATCGTTACGCACGGCAAATGACCAGCCGGCGACATCTCGCGTACGCCGACCCGATCTACCGTGTCGCTCACACGGACGCTCCTCGTTGCCACCGTGCTGCCGTCGTACGAGAACCGTGACCCACTGCCCAGATTCCAAACCTCCCCTCCCCGCCCCTGACCTATAGCCATTGCCCCCGATCGACATCCCAATCAATAATGATCCCGGAAGGTACTGCGCAACGCGTGATTAATCCCGAAGCTCGTGGCGAGAAATCACGCCACGTACGACGGGCCAATGGGAAACGCCGCTTTCTCGAGGAGGAAAAACCACGAGGTAAGGACTTCACTTCGCGGCGGGCATAGGACCGGCGTGGTCTAGCAGTAGAATAGTATAGTTTGTAACGTAGTTGTTAAGGCGAAACGTAAGCGAGTAAAAGGACTCGTGTATAAATTTGTAAAAAGTGTGTGAAAAGAGGAATGGTTATTGTGAGAAGAAGTAAGGTGCACAGTGCGAAAAGGAATAGAACGAGTAGGTGCCCTCGCTCCTTGCGATTCAGCAAGACTTCCGCGAGCTTGCAGTTCATTTCCAATTTTTCCGAAGCCGTAATTACCGTTCTATTGAATTTGCCTCCCCCCTCTTCGGTGAAGGTACAGTGTAAGAGGCCATAGCGGTCGGCGAACCTTCACCCTGAGCTAGCGCGAGATTTGTTTCCCCCCGTGTAGTCGAAGGCAGCTATGCCAAAGTAATTGCTGAATTCTTAAGTTCTTTATGTTGAATTATAGCTGGCGCCCAAAACTCGGCTGAAAAGTATTATTGTTTCGCGATTCCCCTTTTTGCGAGTTTTCCGAGAGTTATTATTGTTTGCGATTCCCTCGTTTTTGCGAGTTCTTCGGAGAATTATTATCGTTTTGCGATTCCCCCGTTTTGCGAGTTTCCGAGAATTATTATTGTTTGCGATTCCCCTGTTTTGCGAGTATCCGGGAATTATTATTGTTTGCGATTCCCCCGTTTTTGCGAGTTCTTCGGAGAATTATTATCGTTTTGCGATTCCCCCGTTTTGCGAGTTCTTCCGAGTATTATTATTGTTTTGCGATTCCCCCGTTTTTGCGAGTTGTCCGAGAATTATTATTGTTTGCAATTCCCCCGTTTTGCGAGTTTTCCGAGAATTATTATTGGTTGCGATACCCCCGTTTTTGCGAGTTCTTCTGAGAATTATTTTTGTTTTGGTTATTCTTTTTGTTTGCGACTCCGCTCCGATAGCCGATTTTCCTATCGAGAATAAACACGTATTTAATATAACTTTCTTTTGCCCCGTGTCTTATTTTCCCTCCCCGAATCGCGCTTCTTCAAATTTGCGGTGATAATATAAACCGAAAGATTTCGAAAGGGGAACTTGAGGAGCGGTGGTCAGAGCGACCCCATTCTGGACCGACATTGGTAAAAAGCCTTCGACCAATTCGAAGGTCGAATGCTCTTTTTTGGCGAATCGTGGTTACTTTCAGGACTCTTTAGTATGTGAAAAAAAATATAAACCGAAAGATATCGGAAGGGAAACTTGAGGAGCGGTGGTCAGAGCGAACCCATTCTGGACCGACTTTGCTAAAAAATCATTCGTCCAAGTCAAAGGCCGTTTCCGCTTTCTGGCTAATCGTGATCACTTTTGGGACTTTCTAGTATGTGAAAAAAAATATAAACCGAAAGATATCGGAAGGGAAACTTGAGGAGCGCGGGTCAGAGCGGCCCATTCTGGACCGACTTTGCTAAAAAATAATTCGTGCAACTCAAAGGTCGTATCCTGTTTTTTGGCGAATCGTGGTGACATTTGGGACTCTTTAGTATGTGAAAAAATAAATAAACCGAAAGATACCGGAAGGGAAACTTGAGAAGCGGTGGTCAGAGCGAACCCATTCTGGACCGACTTTGCTAAAAAATCATTCGTTCAAGTCAAAGGTCGTTCCCGCTTTTTGGCTAATCGTGATTACTTTTGGGACTTTCTAATATGTGAAAAAATATATAAACCGAAAGATACCAGAAGGGAAACTTGAGGAGCGGTCGTCGGATCGACCCCATTCTGGACCGAATTTGCTAAAAGATCATTCGTCCAACTCAAAGGTCGTATCCTCTTTTTTCGCGAATCGTGGTGACTTTTAGGACTCTTTAGTATGTGAAAAAAAATATAAACCGGAAGATATCGTAAGGGAAACTTGAAGAGCGGTGGTCGGAGCGACCCCATTCAGGACCGACTTTACTAAAAAATTATTCGTCGAATTAAGGAATCTTTTGTATGTAAAAAAAAATATATACCGAAAGATATTGGAAGGGAAACTTGAGGAGCGATGGTCAGAGCCACCCCATTCTGCACCGACTTTGCTAAAAAATCATTCGTCCAATTCAAACGTCGTCTCCGCTTTTTGGCTAATCGTGATTACTTTTGGGACATTCTAGTATGTGAAAAAATATATAAACCGAAAGATATCGGAAGGGAAAGTTGAGGAGCGTGGGTCAGAGCGACCCCATTCTGGACCGACTTTGCTAAAAAATCTTTCGTCCAATTCAAAGGTCGTATCCTCTTGTTTGGCGAATCGTGGTGACATTTGGGACTCTTTAGTATGTGAAAAAAAATATAAGCCAAAAGATATCGGAAGGGAAGCTTGAGGAGCGGTAGTCAGAGCGACCCCATTCAGGACCGACGTTGGTAAAAAGCCTTCGACGAATTCGAAGGTCGTATCCTCTTTTTTGGCGAATCGTGGTGACTTTCAGGACTCTTTAGTATGTGAAAAAAACTATAAACCGAAAGATATCGGAAGGGAAACTTGAAGAGCGGTGGTCAGAGCCACGCCATTCTGGACCGACTTCGGTAAAAAATCATTCGTCCAATTCAAAGGTCGTTTCCGCTTTTTGGCTAATCGTCATTACTTTTGGGACTTTCTAGTATGTGAAAAAAAATATAAACCGAAAAATACCGGAAGGGAAACTTGAGGAGCGCGGGTGACGGCGACCCATTCTGGACCGACCTTGCTAAAAAATAATTTGTCCAACTCAAAGGTCGTATCCTGTTTTTTAGAGAATCGTGGTGACATTTGAGACTCTTTAGTATGTGAAAAAAAATATAAACCGAAAGATATCGGAAGGGAAACTTGAGAAGCGGTGGTTAAACCGACCCCATTCTGGACCGACTTTGGTAAAAAGCCTTCGACCAATTCGAAAGTCGTATTCTCTTTTTTGGCGAATCGTTGTGAGTTTTAGGACTCTTTAGTATGTGAAAAAATATATAAACCGAAAGATATCGGAAGGGAAACTTGAGGAGCGGTAGTCAGAGCGATCCCATTCCGGACCGACTCTAGTAAAAATCTTTCGTTCAATTCGAAGTTCGTGTCCTCTTTTTTGAGGTATCGTGAGGAATTTTAGGACACTCTGGAATGTAAAAAAAAATATAAACCGAAAGATATCGGAAGGGACACTTGAGGAGCGGTGGTCACAGCGACCCCATTCCGGACCGACTTTGGTAAAAATCTTTCGTCCAATTCGAAGGTCTTATCCTCTTTTTTAACGAATCGTGATGACTTTTAGGACATTCTAATATGTAAAAAAAAATATGAACCGAAAGATATCGGAAGGGAAACTTGAAGAGCGGTGGTCGGAGCGACCCCATTCTGGACCGATCTTGCTAAAAAATCTTTCGTCCAATTCGAAGGTCGTGTCCTCTTTTTAGACAAACCGTGGTGACTTTTAGGACTCTCTAGTGTGTAAAAAAAAATACACGGAAAGATAATGGAAGGGAAACTTGAGGAGCGGTGCTCAGTGCGACCTCATTCCGGACCGACGTTGGTAAAAATCTTTCGTCCAATTCGAAGGTCGTTTCCGCTTTTTGGCAAATCGTGATTACTTTTGGGACTTTCTAGTATGTGAAAAAATATATAAACCGAAAGATGTCGGAAGGGAAACTTGAGGAGCGGTGGTCAGAGCGACCCCAATCTGGACGGACTCTGGTAAAATCTTTCGTCCAATTGAAAGGTCGTATCCTCTTGTTTGGCGAATCGTGGTGACATTTGGGACTCTTTAGTATGTGAATAAAAATATAAGCCGAAAGATATCGGTAGGGAAACTTGAGGAGCGGTGGTCAGAGCGACCCCATTCTGGAGCGACTTTGGTAAAAAGCCTTCGACCAATTCGAAGGTCGAATCCTCTTTTTTGGCGAATCGTGGTTACTTTCAGGACTCTTTAGTATGTGAAAAAAAATATAAACCGAAAGATATCGGAAGGGAAACTTGAGGAGCGGTGTTCAGAGCGAACCCATTCTGGATCGACATTGCTAAAAAATCATTCGTCCAATTAAAAGGTCGTATCCTTTTTTTATGGCGAATCGTGGTGAGTTTTAGGACTCTTTAGTATGTGAATAAAAATATAAACCTAAAGATATTGGAAGGGAAACTTGAGAAGCGTGGTCAGAGCGACCCCATTCTGGACTGACTTTGCTAAAAAATCATTCGTCCAATTCAAAGGTCGAATCCTGTTTTTATGGCGAATCGTGGTGAGTTTTAGGACTCTTTGGTACGTGAAAAAAAATATAAACCGAAAGATATCGGAAGGGAAATTTAAGGAGCGGTGGTCAGAGCGAACCCATTCTGGACCGAATTTGCTAAAAAATCATTCGTCTAAGTCAAAGGCCGTTTCCGCTTTTTGGCTAATCGTGATTACTTTTGGGACTTTCTAGTATGTGAAAAAAAATATAAACCGAAAGATATCGGAAGGGAAACTTGAGGAACGCGGGTCAGAGCGACCCATTCTGGACCGACTTTGCTAAAAAATAATTCGTCCAACTCAAAGGTCGTATCCTGTTTTTTGGCGAATCGTGGTGACATTTGGGTCTCTTTAGTATGTGAAATAAAATATAATCCGAAAGATACCGGAAGGGAAACTTGAGGAGCGGTGGTCGGATCGACCCCATTCTGGACCGACTTTGCTGAAAAATCATTCGTCCAACTCAAAGGTCGTATCCTCTTTTTTCGCGAATCGTGGTGACTTTTAGGACTCTTTAGTATGTGAAAAAATATATAAACCAAAAGATCTTGGAAGGGAAACTTGAAGAGCGGTCGTCGGAGCGACCCCATTCTGGACCGACTTTGCTGAAAAATCATTCGTCCAACTCAAAGGTCGTATCCTCTTTTTTCGCGAATAGTGGTGACTTTTAGGACTCTTTAGTATGTGAAAAAATATATAAACGGAAAGATATCGGAAAGGAAACTTGAGGAGCGGTCGTCAGAGCGATCCCATTCCGGACCGACTCTAGTAAAAATCTTTCGTCCCATTCGAAGGTCGTTTCCGCTTTTTGGCAAACCGTGATTGCTTCTGAGACTTTTTAGTAAGTGAAAAAATATATAAACCGAAAGATATCGGAAGGGAAACTTGAGGAGCGGGGGTCAGAGCCACCCCATTCTGGACCGACTTTGCTAAAAAATCATTCGTCCAATTAAAAGGTCGTATCCTTTTTTTATGGCGAATCGTGGTGACTTTTAGGAATCTTTAGTATGTGAAAAAAAATATAAACCTAAAGACATTGGAAGGGAAACTTGAGAAGCGCTGGTCAGAGCGACCCCATTCTGGACCGACTTTGGTAAAAAATCATTCGTCCAATTCAAAGGTCGTATCCTGTTTTTATGGCGAATCATGGTGAGTTTTAGGACTCTTTGGTACGTGAAAAAAAATATGAACCGAAAGATATCGGAAGGGAAACTTGAGGAGCGGTGGTCAGAGCGAACCCATTCTGGACCGACTTTGCTAAAAAATCATTCGTCCAAGTCAAAGGCCGTTTCCGCTTTCTGGCTAATCGTGATCACTTTTGGGACTTTCTAGTATGTGAAAAAAATATAAACCGAAAGATATCGGAAGGGACACTTGAGGAGCGGTGGTCACAGCGACCCCATTCCGGACCGACTTTGGTAAAAATCTTTCGTCCAATTCGAGGGTCTTATCCTCTTTTTTAACGAATCGTGATGACTTTTAGGACATTCTAATATGTAAAAAAAAATATGAACCGAAAGATATCGGAAGGGAAACTTGAAGAGCGGTGGTCGGAGCGACCCCATTCTGGACCGATCTTGCTAAAAAATCTTTCGTCCAATTCGAAGGTCGTGTCCTCTTTTTAGACAAACCGTGGTGACTTTTAGGACTCTCTAGTGTGTAAAAAAAAATACACGGAAAGATAATGGAAGGGAAACTTGAGGAGCGGTGGTCAGTGCGACCTCATTCCGGACCGACGTTGGTAAAAATCTTTCGTCCAATTCGAAGGTCGTTTCCGCTTTTTGGCAAATCGTGATTACTTTTGGGACTTTCTAGTATGTGAAAAAATATATAAACCGAAACATGTCGGAAGGGAAACTTGAGGAGCGGTGGTCAGAGCGACCCCAATCTGGACGGACTCTGGTAAAATCTTTCGTCCAATTGAAAGGTCGTATCCTCTTGTTTGGCGAATCGTGGTGACATTTGGGACTCTTTAGTATGTGAATAAAAATATAAGCCGAAAGATATCGGTAGGGAAACTTGAGGAGCGGTGGTCAGAGCGACCCCATTCTGGAGCGACTTTGGTAAAAAGCCTTCGACCAATTCGAAGGTCGAATCCTCTTTTTTGGCGAATCGTGGTTACTTTCAGGACTCTTTAGTATGTGAAAAAAAATATAAACCGAAAGATATCGGAAGGGAAACTTGAGGAGCGGTGTTCAGAGCGAACCCATTCTGGATCGACATTGCTAAAAAATCATTCGTCCAATTAAAAGGTCGTATCCTTTTTTTATGGCGAATCGTGGTGAGTTTTAGGACTCTTTAGTATGTGAATAAAAATATAAACCTAAAGATATTGGAAGGGAAACTTGAGAAGCGTGGTCAGAGCGACCCCATTCTGGACCGACTTTGCTAAAAAATCATTCGTCCAATTCAAAGGTCGAATCCTGTTTTTATGGCGAATCGTGGTGAGTTTTAGGACTCTTTGGTACGTGAAAAAAAATATAAACCGAAAGATATGGGAAGGGAAATTTAAGGAGCGGTGGTCAGAGCGAACCCATTCTGGACCGAATTTGCTAAAAAATCATTCGTCTAAGTCAAAGGCCGTTTCCGCTTTTTGGCTAATCGTGATTACTTTTGGGACTTTCTAGTATGTGAAAAAAAATATAAACCGAAAGATATCGGAAGGGAAACTTGAGGAACGCGGGTCAGAGCGACCCATTCTGGACCGACTTTGCTAAAAAATAATTCGTCCAACTCAAAGGTCGTATCCTGTTTTTTGGCGAATCGTGGTGACATTTGGGTCTCTTTAGTATGTGAAATAAAATATAATCCGAAAGATACCGGAAGGGAAACTTGAGGAGCGGTGGTCGGATCGACCCCATTCTGGACCGACTTTGCTGAAAAATCATTCGTCCAACTCAAAGGTCGTATCCTCTTTTTTCGCGAATCGTGGTGACTTTTAGGACTCTTTAGTATGTGAAAAAATATATAAACCAAAAGATCTTGGAAGGGAAACTTGAAGAGCGGTCGTCGGAGCGACCCCATTCTGGACCGACTTTGCTGAAAAATCATTTGTCCAACTCAAAGGTCGTATCCTCTTTTTTCGCGAATAGTGGTGACTTTTAGGACTCTTTAGTATGTGAAAAAATATATAAACGGAAAGATATCGGAAAGGAAACTTGAGGAGCGGTCGTCAGAGCGATCCCATTCCGGACCGACTCTAGTAAAAATCTTTCCTCCCATTCGAAGGTCGTTTCCGCTTTTTGGCAAACCGTGATTGCTTCTGAGACTTTTTAGTAAGTGAAAAAATATATAAACCGAAAGATATCGGAAGGGAAACTTGAGGAGCGGGGGTCAGAGCCACCCCATTCTGGACCGACTTTGCTAAAAAATCATTCGTCCAATTAAAAGGTCGTATCCTTTTTTTATGGCGAATCGTGGTGACTTTTAGGAATCTTTAGTATGTGAAAAAAAATATAAACCTAAAGACATTGGAAGGGAAACTTGAGAAGCGCTGGTCAGAGCGACCCCATTCTGGACCGACTTTGGTAAAAAATCATTCGTCCAATTCAAAGGTCGTATCCTGTTTTTATGGCGAATCATGGTGAGTTTTAGGACTCTTTGGTACGTGAAAAAAAATATGAACCGAAAGATATCGGAAGGGAAACTTGAGGAGCGGTGGTCAGAGCGAACCCATTCTGGACCGACTTTGCTAAAAAATCATTCGTCCAAGTCAAAGGCCGTTTCCGCTTTCTGGCTAATCGTGATCACTTTTGGGACTTTCTAGTATGTGAAAAAAAATATAAACCGAAAGATATCGGAAGGGAAACTTGAGGAGCGCGGGTCAGAGCGGCCCATTCTGGACCGACTTTGCTAAAAAATAATTCGTGCAACTCAAAGGTCGTATCCTGTTTTTTGGCGAATCGTGGTGACATTTGGGACTCTTTAGTATGTGAAAAAATAAATAAACCGAAAGATACCGGAAGGGAAACTTGAGAAGCGGTGGTCAGAGCGAACCCATTCTGGACCGACTTTGCTAAAAAATCATTCGTTCAAGTCAAAGGTCGTTCCCGCTTTTTGGCTAATCGTGATTACTTTTGGGACTTTCTAATATGTGAAAAAATATATAAACCGAAAGATACCAGAAGGGAAACTTGAGGAGCGGTCGTCGGATCGACCCCATTCTGGACCGAATTTGCTAAAAGATCATTCGTCCAACTCAAAGGTCGTATCCTCTTTTTTCGCGAATCGTGGTGACTTTTAGGACTCTTTAGAATGTGAAAAAAAATATAATCCGGAAGATATCGTAAGGGAAACTTGAAGAGCGGTGGTCGGAGCGACCCCATTCAGGACCGACTTTACTAAAAAATTATTCGTCGAATTAAGGAATCTTTTGTATGTAAAAAAAAATATAAACCGAAAGATATTGGAAGGGAAACTTGAGGAGCGATGGTCAGAGCCACCCCATTCTGCACCGACTTTGCTAAAAAATCATTCGTCCAATTCAAACGTCGTCTCCGCTTTTTGGCTAATCGTGATTACTTTTGGGACATTCTAGTATGTGAAAAAATATATAAACCGAAAGATATCGGAAGGGAAAGTTGAGGAGCGTGGGTCAGAGCGACCCCATTCTGGACCGACTTTGCTAAAAAATCTTTCGTCCAATTCAAAGGTCGTATCCTCTTGTTTGGCGAATCGTGGTGACATTTGGGACTCTTTAGTATGTGAAAAAAAATATAAGCCAAAAGATATCGGAAGGGAAGCTTGAGGAGCGGTAGTCAGAGCGACCCCATTCAGGACCGACGTTGGTAAAAAGCCTTCGACGAATTCGAAGGTCGTATCCTCTTTTTTGGCGAATCGTGGTGACTTTCAGGACTCTTTAGTATGTGAAAAAAACTATAAACCGAAAGATATCGGAAGGGAAACTTGAAGAGCGGTGGTCAGAGCCACGCCATTCTGGACCGACTTCGGTAAAAAATCATTCGTCCAATTCAAAGGTCGTTTCCGCTTTTTGGCTAATCGTCATTACTTTTGGGACTTTCTAGTATGTGAAAAAAAATATAAACCGAAAAATACCGGAAGGGAAACTTGAGGAGCGGTGGTCGGATCGTCCCCATTCTGGACCGACTTTGCTAAAAAATCATTCGTCCAAGTCAAAGGCCGTTTCCGCTTTTTGGCCAATCGTGATTACTCTTGGGACTTTCTAGTATGTGAAAAAAAATATAAACCGAAAGATATCGGAAGGGAAACTTGAGGAGCGCGGGTGACGGCGACCCATTCTGGACCGACCTTGCTAAAAAATAATTTGTCCAACTCAAAGGTCGTATCCTGTTTTTTAGAGAATCGTGGTGACATTTGAGACTCTTTAGTATGTGAAAAAAAATATAAACCGAAAGATATCGGAAGGGAAACTTGAGAAGCGGTGGTCAAACCGACCCCATTCTGGACCGACTTTGGTAAAAAGCCTTCGACCAATTCGAAAGTCGTATTCTCTTTTTTGGCGAATCGTTGTGAGTTTTAGGACTCTTTAGTATGTGAAAAAATATATAAACCGAAAGATATCGGAAGGGAAACTTGAGGAGCGGTAGTCAGAGCGATCCCATTCCGGACCGACTCTAGTAAAAATCTTTCGTTCAATTCGAAGTTCGTGTCCTCTTTTTTGAGGTATCGTGAGGAATTTTAGGACACTCTGGAATGTAAAAAAAAATATAAACCGAAAGATATCGGAAGGGACACTTGAGGAGCGGTGGTCACAGCGACCCCATTCCGGACCGACTTTGGTAAAAATCTTTCGTCCAATTCGAAGGTCTTATCCTCTTTTTTAACGAATCGTCATGACTTATAGGACATTCTAATATGTAAAAAAAAATATGAACCGAAAGATATCGGAAGGGAAACTTGAAGAGCGGTGGTCAAACCGACCCCATTCTGGACCGACTTTGCTGAAAAATCATTCGTCCAACTCAAAGGTCGTATCCTCTTTTTTCGCGAATAGTGGTGACTTTTAGGACTCTTTAGTATGTGAAAAAATATATAAACGGAAAGATATCGGAAAGGAAACTTGAGGAGCGGTCGTCAGAGCGATCCTATTCCGGACCGACTCTAGTAAAAATCTTTCGTCCCATTCGAAGGTCGTTTCCGCTTTTTGGCAAACCGTGATTGCTTCTGAGACTTTTTAGTAAGTGAAAAAATATATAAACCGAAAGATATCGGAAGGGAAACTTGAGGAGCGGGGGTCAGAGCCACCCCATTCTGGACCGACTTTGCTAAAAAATCATTCGTCCAATTAAAAGGTCGTATCCTTTTTTTATGGCGAATCGTGGTGACTTTTAGGAATCTTTAGTATGTGAAAAAAAATATAAACCTAAAGACATTGGAAGGGAAACTTGAGAAGCGCTGGTCAGAGCGACCCCATTCTGGACCGACTTTGGTAAAAAATCATTCGTCCAATTCAAAGGTCGTATCCTGTTTTTATGGCGAATCATGGTGAGTTTTAGGACTCTTTGGTACGTGAAAAAAAATATGAACCGAAAGATATCGGAAGGGAAATTTAAGGAGCGGTGGTCAGAGCGAACCCATTCTGGACCGACTTTGCTAAAAAAACATTCGTCCAAGTCAAAGGCCGTTTCCGCTTTCTGGCTGATCGTGATCACTTTTGGGACTTTCTAGTATGTGAAAAAAAATATAAACCGAAAGATATCGGAAGGGAAACTTGAGGAGCGCGGGTCAGAGCGGCCCATTCTGGACCGGCTTTGCTAAAAAATAATTCGTGCAACTCAAAGGTCGTATCCTGTTTTTTGTCGAATTGTGGTGACATTTGGGACTATTTAGTATGTGAAAAAATAAATAAACCGAAAGATACCGGAAGGGAAACTTGAGAAGCGGTGGTCAGAGCGAACCCATTCTGGACCGACTTTGCTAAAAAATCATTCGTCCACGTCAAAGGTCGTTCCCGCTTTTTGGCTAATGGTGATTACTTTTGGGACTTTCTAATATGTGAAAAAAAAATATAAACCGAAAGATACCAGAAGGGAAACTTGAGGAGCGGTGGTCGGATCGACCCCATTCTGGACCGACTTTGCTAAAAAATCATTCGTCCAACTCAAAGGTCGTATCCTCTTTTTTCGCGAATCCTGGTGACTTTTAGGACTCTTTAGTATGTGAAAAAATATATAAACCGGAAGATATCGGAAGGGAAACTTGAAGAGCGGTGGTCGGAGCGACCCCATTCAGGACCGACTTTACTGAAAAATTATTCGTGGAATTAAGGAATCTTTTGTATGTAAAAAAAAATATAAACCGAAAGATATTGGAAGGGAAACTTGAGGAGCGATGGTCAGAGCCACCCCATTCTGAACCGACTTTGCTAAAAAATCATTCGTCCAATTCAAACGTCGTCTCCGCTTTTTGGCTAATCTTGATTACTTTTGGGACTTTCTAGTATGTGAAAAAATATATAAACCGAAAGATATCGGAAGGGAAAATTGAGGAGCGTGGGTCAGAGCGACCCCATTCTGGACCGACTTTGCTAAAAAATCTTTCGTCCAATTCAAAGGTCGTATCCTCTTGTTTGGCGAATCGTGGTGACAATTGGGACTCTTTAGTATGTGAAAAAAAATATAAGCCGAAAGATATCGGAAGGGAAACTTGAGGAGCGGTGGTCAGAGCGACCCCATTCTGGACCGACTCTAGGAAAAATCTTTCGTCCAATTCGAATGTCGTTTCCGCTTTTTGGCAAATCGTGATTACTTTTAGCCCTTTTTAGTATGTGAAAAAATATATAAACCGAAAGATATCGGAAGGGAAACTTGAGGAGCGGTTGTCAGAGCGACCCCATTCTGGACCGACTTTGCTAAAAAATCATTCGTCCTACTCAAAGGTCGTTTCCGCTTTGCGGCAAATCGTGATTACTTTTGGGACTTTCTAGTATGTGAAAAATGATATAAACCGAAAGATATCGGAAGCGAAACTTGAGGAGCGCGGGTCAGAGCGACCCCATTCTGGACCGACTTTGCTAAAAAATCTTTCGTCCAATTCAAAGGTCGTATCCTCTTGTTTGGCGAATCGTGGTGACATTTGGGACTCTTTAGTATGTGAAAAAAATATAAGCCGAAAGATATCGGTAGGGATACTTAAGGAGCGGTGGTCAGAGCGACCCCATTCTGGACCGACTTTGCTAAAAAATCATTCGTCCAACTCAAAGGTCGTTTCCGCTTTTCGGCAAATCGTGATTACTTTTGGGACTTTCTAGTATGTGAAAAATGATATAAACCGAAAGATATCGGAAGCGAAACTTGAGGAGCGCGGGTCAGAGCGACCCCATTCTGGACCGACTTTGCTAAAAAATCATTTGTCCAATTAAAAGGTCGTATCCTTTGTTTATGGCGAATCGTGGTGACTTTTAGGAATCTTTAGTATATGAAAAAAAATATAAACCTAAAGATATTGGAAGGGAAACTTGAGAAGCGGTGGTCAGAGCGACCCCATTCTGGACCGACTTTGCTAAAAAATCATTCGTCCAAGTCAAAGGCCGTTTCCGCTTTTTGGCCAATCGTGATTACTTTTGGGACTTTCTAGTATGTGAAAAAAAATATAAACCGAAAGACACCGGAAGGGAATCTTGAGGAGCGGTGGTCGGATCGACCCCATTCTGGACCGACGCTGGTAAAAATCTTACGTCCAATTCGAAGGTCGTATCCTCTTTTTTGGCGAATCGTGGTGATTCTTAGGACTCTTTAGTATGTGAAAAAATATATAAACCAAAAGATATTGGAAGGGAAACTTGAACAGCGGTCGTCGGAGCGACCCCATTCTGGACCGACTTGGCTAAAAAATCATTCGTCCAACTCAGAGGTCGTATCCTCTTTTTTCGCGAATCGTGGTGACTTTTAGGATTCTCTAGTATGTGAAAAAATATATAAACGGAAAGATATCGGAAGGGAAACTTGAGGACCGGTAGTCAGAGCGATCCCATTCCGGACCGACTTTGGTAAAAATTTGTCGTCCAATTCGAAGGTCGTTTCCGCTTTTTGGCAAATCGTGATTACTTTTGGGACGTTCTAGTATGTGAAAAAAAAATATAAGCCGAAATATATCGGGAGGGAAACTTGAGGAGCGCGGGTCAGTGCGACCCCATTCTGGACCGACACTGGTAAAAATGTTTCGTCCAATTCGAAGGTCGTAACCTCTTTTTGGCGAACCGTGGTGACTTTTAGGACTCTTTAGTATGTGAAAAAAAATATACACCGAAAGATATCGGAAGGGAAATTTGAAGAGCGGTGGTCAGAGCGACCCCATTCTGGACCGACTTTTCTAAAAATCTTCTCTCCAACTCGAAGGTCATATCCTCTTTTTTTACGAATCATGATGACTTTTGGGACTATCTAGTATGTAAAAATGAATATAAACCGAAAGATATCGGAAGGAAAACTTGAGGAGCGATGGTCAGAGCGACCCCATTCTGGACCGACTCTGCTAAAAATCTTTCGTCCAATTCGTAGGTCGTATCCTCTTTTTTGACGAATAGTAATGAGTTTGAGGACACTGTAGTATGTAAAAAAAATATAAACCGAAAGATATCGGAAGGGAAACTTGAGGAGCGGTGGTCAGAACGACCCCATTCTGGACCGACTTTGCTAAAAAATCATTCGTCCAATTAAAAGGTCGTATCGTTGTTTTATGGCGAATCGTGGTGACTTTTAGGAATCTTTAGTATGCGAAAAAAAATATAAACCTAAAGATATTGGAAGGGAACCTTGAGGAGCGGTGGTCAGAGCGACCCCATTCTGGACCGACTTTGCTAAAAAATCATTCGTCCAATTCAAAGGTCGTATTCTCTTTTTATGGCGAATCGTGGTGAGTTTTAGGACTCTTTAGTATGTGAAAAAAAATATAAACCGAAAGATATCGGAAGGGAAACTTGAGGAGCGGTAGTCAGAGCGATCCCATTCCGGACCGACTCTAGTAAAAATCTTTCGTTCAATTCGAAGTTCGTGTCCTCTTTTTTGAGGTATCGTGAGGAATTTTAGGACACTCTGGAATGTAAAAAAAAATATAAACCGAAAGATATCGGAAGGGACACTTGAGGAGCGGTGGTCACAGCGACCCCATTCCGGACCGACTTTGGTAAAAATCTTTCGTCCAATTCGAAGGTCTTATCCTCTTTTTTAACGAATCGTCATGACTTTTAGGACATTCTAATATGTAAAAAAAAATATGAACCGAAAGATATCGGAAGGGAAACTTGAAGAGCGGTGGTCAAACCGACCCCATTCTGGACCGACTTTGCTGAAAAATCATTCGTCCAACTCAAAGGTCGTATCCTCTTTTTTCGCGAATAGTGGTGACTTTTAGGACTCTTTAGTATGTGAAAAAATATATAAACGGAAAGATATCGGAAAGGAAACTTGAGGAGCGGTCGTCAGAGCGATCCTATTCCGGACCGACTCTAGTAAAAATCTTTCGTCCCATTCGAAGGTCGTTTCCGCTTTTTGGCAAACCGTGATTGCTTCTGAGACTTTTTAGTAAGTGAAAAAATATATAAACCGAAAGATATCGGAAGGGAAACTTGAGGAGCGGGGGTCAGAGCCACCCCATTCTGGACCGACTTTGCTAAAAAATCATTCGTCCAATTAAAAGGTCGTATCCTTTTTTTATGGCGAATCGTGGTGACTTTTAGGAATCTTTAGTATGTGAAAAAAAATATAAACCTAAAGACATTGGAAGGGAAACTTGAGAAGCGCTGGTCAGAGCGACCCCATTCTGGACCGACTTTGGTAAAAAATCATTCGTCCAATTCAAAGGTCGTATCCTGTTTTTATGGCGAATCATGGTGAGTTTTAGGACTCTTTGGTACGTGAAAAAAAATATGAACCGAAAGATATCGGAAGGGAAATTTAAGGAGCGGTGGTCAGAGCGAACCCATTCTGGACCGACTTTGCTAAAAAAACATTCGTCCAAGTCAAAGGCCGTTTCCGCTTTCTGGCTGATCGTGATCACTTTTGGGACTTTCTAGTATGTGAAAAAAAATATAAACCGAAAGATATCGGAAGGGAAACTTGAGGAGCGCGGGTCAGAGCGGCCCATTCTGGACCGGCTTTGCTAAAAAATAATTCGTGCAACTCAAAGGTCGTATCCTGTTTTTTGTCGAATTGTGGTGACATTTGGGACTATTTAGTATGTGAAAAAATAAATAAACCGAAAGATACCGGAAGGGAAACTTGAGAAGCGGTGGTCAGAGCGAACCCATTCTGGACCGACTTTGCTAAAAAATCATTCGTCCACGTCAAAGGTCGTTCCCGCTTTTTGGCTAATGGTGATTACTTTTGGGACTTTCTAATATGTGAAAAAAAAATATAAACCGAAAGATACCAGAAGGGAAACTTGAGGAGCGGTGGTCGGATCGACCCCATTCTGGACCGACTTTGCTAAAAAATCATTCGTCCAACTCAAAGGTCGTATCCTCTTTTTTCGCGAATCCTGGTGACTTTTAGGACTCTTTAGTATGTGAAAAAATATATAAACCGGAAGATATCGGAAGGGAAACTTGAAGAGCGGTGGTCGGAGCGACCCCATTCAGGACCGACTTTACTGAAAAATTATTCGTGGAATTAAGGAATCTTTTGTATGTAAAAAAAAATATAAACCGAAAGATATTGGAAGGGAAACTTGAGGAGCGATGGTCAGAGCCACCCCATTCTGAACCGACTTTGCTAAAAAATCATTCGTCCAATTCAAACGTCGTCTCCGCTTTTTGGCTAATCTTGATTACTTTTGGGACTTTCTAGTATGTGAAAAAATATATAAACCGAAAGATATCGGAAGGGAAAATTGAGGAGCGTGGGTCAGAGCGACCCCATTCTGGACCGACTTTGCTAAAAAATCTTTCGTCCAATTCAAAGGTCGTATCCTCTTGTTTGGCGAATCGTGGTGACAATTGGGACTCTTTAGTATGTGAAAAAAAATATAAGCCGAAAGATATCGGAAGGGAAACTTGAGGAGCGGTGGTCAGAGCGACCCCATTCTGGACCGACTCTAGGAAAAATCTTTCGTCCAATTCGAATGTCGTTTCCGCTTTTTGGCAAATCGTGATTACTTTTAGGCCTTTTTAGTATGTGAAAAAATATATAAACCGAAAGATATCGGAAGGGAAACTTGAGGAGCGGTTGTCAGAGCGACCCCATTCTGGACCGACTTTGCTAAAAAATCATTCGTCCTACTCAAAGGTCGTTTCCGCTTTGCGGCAAATCGTGATTACTTTTGGGACTTTCTAGTATGTGAAAAATGATATAAACCGAAAGATATCGGAAGCGAAACTTGAGGAGCGCGGGTCAGAGCGACCCCATTCTGGACCGACTTTGCTAAAAAATCTTTCGTCCAATTCAAAGGTCGTATCCTCTTGTTTGGCGAATCGTGGTGACATTTGGGACTCTTTAGTATGTGAAAAAAATATAAGCCGAAAGATATCGGTAGGGATACTTAAGGAGCGGTGGTCAGAGCGACCCCATTCTGGACCGACTTTGCTAAAAAATCATTCGTCCAACTCAAAGGTCGTTTCCGCTTTTCGGCAAATCGTGATTACTTTTGGGACTTTCTAGTATGTGAAAAATGATATAAACCGAAAGATATCGGAAGCGAAACTTGAGGAGCGCGGGTCAGAGCGACCCCATTCTGGACCGACTTTGCTAAAAAATCATTTGTCCAATTAAAAGGTCGTATCCTTTGTTTATGGCGAATCGTGGTGACTTTTAGGAATCTTTAGTATATGAAAAAAAATATAAACCTAAAGATATTGGAAGGGAAACTTGAGAAGCGGTGGTCAGAGCGACCCCATTCTGGACCGACTTTGCTAAAAAATCATTCGTCCAAGTCAAAGGCCGTTTCCGCTTTTTGGCCAATCGTGATTACTTTTGGGACTTTCTAGTATGTGAAAAAAAATATAAACCGAAAGACACCGGAAGGGAATCTTGAGGAGCGGTGGTCGGATCGACCCCATTCTGGACCGACGCTGGTAAAAATCTTACGTCCAATTCGAAGGTCGTATCCTCTTTTTTGGCGAATCGTGGTGATTCTTAGGACTCTTTAGTATGTGAAAAAATATATAAACCAAAAGATATTGGAAGGGAAACTTGAACAGCGGTCGTCGGAGCGACCCCATTCTGGACCGACTTGGCTAAAAAATCATTCGTCCAACTCAGAGGTCGTATCCTCTTTTTTCGCGAATCGTGGTGACTTTTAGGATTCTCTAGTATGTGAAAAAATATATAAACGGAAAGATATCGGAAGGGAAACTTGAGGACCGGTAGTCAGAGCGATCCCATTCCGGACCGACTTTGGTAAAAATTTGTCGTCCAATTCGAAGGTCGTTTCCGCTTTTTGGCAAATCGTGATTACTTTTGGGACGTTCTAGTATGTGAAAAAAAAATATAAGCCGAAATATATCGGGAGGGAAACTTGAGGAGCGCGGGTCAGTGCGACCCCATTCTGGACCGACACTGGTAAAAATGTTTCGTCCAATTCGAAGGTCGTAACCTCTTTTTGGCGAACCGTGGTGACTTTTAGGACTCTTTAGTATGTGAAAAAAAATATACACCGAAAGATATCGGAAGGGAAATTTGAAGAGCGGTGGTCAGAGCGACCCCATTCTGGACCGACTTTTCTAAAAATCTTCTCTCCAACTCGAAGGTCATATCCTCTTTTTTTACGAATCATGATGACTTTTGGGACTATCTAGTATGTAAAAATGAATATAAACCGAAAGATATCGGAAGGAAAACTTGAGGAGCGATGGTCAGAGCGACCCCATTCTGGACCGACTCTGCTAAAAATCTTTCGTCCAATTCGTAGGTCGTATCCTCTTTTTTGACGAATAGTAATGAGTTTGAGGACACTGTAGTATGTAAAAAAAATATAAACCGAAAGATATCGGAAGGGAAACTTGAGGAGCGGTGGTCAGAACGACCCCATTCTGGACCGACTTTGCTAAAAAATCATTCGTCCAATTAAAAGGTCGTATCGTTGTTTTATGGCGAATCGTGGTGACTTTTAGGAATCTTTAGTATGCGAAAAAAAATATAAACCTAAAGATATTGGAAGGGAACCTTGAGGAGCGGTGGTCAGAGCGACCCCATTCTGGACCGACTTTGCTAAAAAATCATTCGTCCAATTCAAAGGTCGTATTCTCTTTTTATGGCGAATCGTGGTGAGTTTTAGGACTCTTTAGTATGTGAAAAAAAATATAAACCGAAAGATATCGGAAGGGAAACTTGAGGAGCGGTGGTCAGAGCCACCACATTCTGGACCGACTTTGCTAAAAAACCATGCGTCCAATTCAAAGGTCGTTTCCGCTTTTTGGCTAATGGTGATTACTTTTGGGACTTTCTAATATGTGAAAAAAAATATAAACCGAAAGATACCAGAAGGAAAACTGGAGGAGCGGTGGTCGGATCGACCCCATTCTGGACCGACTTTGCTGAAAAATCATTCGTCCAACTCAAAGGTCGTATCCTCTTTATTCGCGAATCGTGGTGACTTTTAGGACTCTTTAGTATGTAAAAAAAAATATAAACCGAAAGATATCGGAAGGGAAACTTGAGGAGCGATAGTCAGAGCGGTCCCATTCCGGACCGACTCTAGTAAAAACCTTTCGTTCAATTCGAAGGTCGTGCCCTCTTTTTTGACGTATCGTGAGGAATTTTAGGACTCCCTGGTATGTAAAAAAAAATATAAACCGAAAAATATCGGAAGGGACACTTGAGGAGCGGTGGTTAGAGCGACCCCATTCCGGACCGACTTTGGTAAAAATCTTTCGTCCAATTCGAAGGTCGTATCCTCTTTTTTAACGAATCGTGATGACTTTTAGGACAGTCTAATATGTAAAAAAAAATATAAACCGAAAGATATCCGAAGGGAAACTTGAAGAGCGGTGGTCGGAGCGACCCCATTCTGGACCGATCTTGCTAAAAAATCTTTCGTCCAATTCGAACGTCGTGTCCTCTTTTTTGACAAATCGTGGTGACTTTTAGGACTCTCTAGTATGTGAAAAAAAAAATACATGGAAAGATTTCGGAAGGGAAACTTGAGGAGCGGTGGTCAGTGCGACCCCATTCCGGACCGACGTTGGTAAAAATCTTTCGTCCAATTCGAAGGTCGTTTTCGCTTTTTGGCAAATCGTGATTACTTTTGGGACTTTCTAGCATTTGAAAAAATATATTGTGACGTTGTGTCACAATTTCCCCAGCGCGCTCCCCGAAGTCTCCCCACAGCACCGCAATTTAGCACGTAAGTCTAGTTATAAGAAAACGGTATGATTTTGTCGCAACCCCTTAAGTTTTTTTAAATAATATTTCGCGCGTGCGCCTCTGGTTCCCCCTTTTTCTTCTTCCTTCCCCCCTTTGTTTTTCGTAGTATCTATCCCCTTTCGCTTCTTTCCCTGATCTTGTCCCCCTTTTTATTCGCCGTGCTCGGCCCGCGTGCAAACAACTCACGAAAATTGAGAACCGCCACGAAGGATTCATCAAGATCCATCAAACAACCCAAACGATGGACCCACGAGTATCCGCAACCGCCGAGACCATCCCAGTCAACAGTCTCGCATAGTAAAGCCGAAGAGCGTCGTCAAAGGGACTCGAGGCCATCCGTAATCCTTCGTGTAATCAGCACGAATGTAATTGTCAGAGTCACATCGGCGGGCCGGCCTACAGTCATGTACAGCATCGTTACGCACGGCAAATGACCAGCCGGCGACATCTCGCGTACGCCGACCCGATCTACCGTGTCGCTCACACGGACGCTCCTCGTTGCCACCGTGCTGCCGTCGTACGAGAACCGTGACCCACTGCCCAGATTCCAAACCTCCCCTCCCCGCCCCTGACCTATAGCCTTTGCCCCCGATCGACATCCCAATCAATAATGATCCCGGAAGGTACTGCGCCACGCGTGATTAATCCCGAAGCTCGTGGCGAGAAATCACGCCACGTACGACGGGCCAATGGGAAACGCCGCTTTCTCGAGGAGGAAAAACCACGAGGCAAGGACTTCACTTCGCGGCGGGCATAGGACCGGCGTGGTCCAGCAGTAGAATAGTATAGTTTGTAACGTAGTTGTTAAGGCGAAACGTAAGCGAGTAAAAGGACTCTTGTATAAATTTGTAAAAAGTGTGTGAAAAGAGGAATGGTTATTGTGAGAAGAAGTAAGGTGCACAGTGCGAAAAGGAATAGAACGAGTAGGTGCCATCGATCCTTGCGATTCAGCAAGACTTCCGCGAGCTTGCAGTTCATTTCCAATTTTTCCGAAGCCGTAATTACCGTTCCATTGAGTTTGCCTCCCCCCTCTTCGGTGAAGGTACAGTGTAAGAGGCCATAGCGGTCGGCGAACCTTCACCCTGAGCTACCCGCGAGATTTGTTTCCCCCCGTGTAGTCAAAGGCAGCTATGCCAAAATAATTGCTGAATTCTTAAGTTCTTTATGTTGAATTATAGCTGGCGCCCAAAACTCGGCTGAAAAGTATTATTGTTTCGCGATTCCCCTTTTTGCGAGTTTTCCGAGAGTTATTATTGTTTGCGATTCCCTCGTTTTTGCGAGTTCTTCGGAGAATTATTATCGTTTTGCGATTCCCCCGTTTTGCGAGTTTCCGAGAATTATTATTGTTTGCGATTCCCCCGTTTTGCGAGTTTCCGGGAATTATTATTGTTTGCGATTCCCCCGTTTTTGCGAGTTCTTCGGAGAATTATTATCGTTTTGCGATTCCCCCGTTTTGCGAGTTCTTCCGAGTATTATTATTGTTTTGCGATTCCCCCGTTTTTGCGAGTTGTCCGAGAATTATTATTGTTTGCGATTCCCCCGTTTTGCGAGTTTTCCGAGAATTATTATTGGTTGCGATACCCCCGTTTTTGCGAGTTCTTCTGAGAATTATTTTTGTTTTGGTTATTCTTTTTGTTTGCGACTCCGCTCCGATAGCCGATTTTCCTATCGAGAATAAACACGTATTTAATATAACTTTCTTTTGCCCCGTGTCTTATTTTCCCTCCCCGAATCGCGCTTCTTCAAATTTGCGGTGATAATATAAACCGAAAGATTTCGAAAGGGGAACTTGAGGAGCGGTGGTCAGAGCGACCCCATTCTGAACCGACTTTGGTAAAAAGCCTTCGACCAATTCGAAGGTCGAATCCTCTTTTTTGGCGAATCGTGGTTACTTTCAGGACTCTTTAGTATGTGAAAAAAAATATAAACCGAAAGATACCGGAAGGGAAACTTGAGGAGCGGTGGTCGGATCGACCCCATTCTGGACCGACTTTGCTAAAAAATCATTCGTCCAAGTCAAAGGTCGTTCCCGCTTTTTGGCTAATGGTGATTACTTTTGGGACTTTCTAATATGTGAAAAAAAATATAACCGAAAGATACCAGAAGGGAAACTTGAGGAGCGCGGGTCAGAGCGACCCATTCTGGACCGACTTTGCTAAAAAATAATTCGTCCAACTCAAAGGTCGTATCCTGTTTTTTGGCGAATCCTGGTTACATTTGGGACTCTTTAGTATGTGAAAAAAAATATAAACCGAAAGATACCGGAAGGGAAACTTGAGAAGCGGTGGTTAGAGCGAACCCATTCTGGAACGACTTTGCTAAAAAATCATTCGTCCAAGTCAAAGGTCGTTCCCGCTTTTTGGCTAATGGTGATTACTTTTGGGACTTTCTAATATGTGAAAAAAAATATAACCGAAAGATACCAGAAGGGAAACTTAAGGAGCGGTGGTCGGATCGACCCCATTCTGGACCGACTTTGCTAAAAGATCATTCGTCCAACTCAAAGGTCGTATCCTCTTTTTTCGCGAATCGTGGCGACTTTTAGGACTCTTTAGTATGTGAAAAAAAATATAAACCGGAAGATATCGTAAGGGAAACTTGAAGAGCGGTGGTCGGAGCGACCCCATTCAGGACCGACTTTACTAAAAAATTATTCGTCGAATTAAGGAATCTTTTGTATGTAAAAAAAAATATAAACCGAAAGATATTGGAAGGGAAACTTGAGGAGCGATGGTCAGAGCCACCCCATTCTGCACCGACTTTGCTAAAAAATCATTCGTCCAATTCAAACGTCGTCTCCGCTTTTTGGCTAATCGTGATTACTTTTGGGACTTTCTAGTATGTGAAAAAATATATAAACCGAAAGATATCGGAAGGGAAAGTTGAGGAGCGTGGGTCAGAGCGACCCCATTCTGGACCGACTTTGCTAAAAAATCTTTCGTCCAATTCAAAGGTCGTATCCTCTTGTTTGGCGAATCGTGGTGACATTTGGGACTCTTTAGTATGTGAAAAAAAATATAAGCCGAAAGATATCGGAAGGGAAGCTTGAGGAGCGGTAGTCAGAGCGACTCCATTCAGGACCGACGTTGGTAAAAAGCCTTCGACGAATTCGAAGGTCGTATCCTCTTTTTTGGCGAATCGTGGTGACTTTCAGGACTCTTTAGTATGTGAAAAAAACTATAAACCGAAAGATATCGGAAGGGAAACTTGAAGAGCGGTGGTCAGAGCCACGCCATTCTGGACCGACTTCGGTAAAAAATCATTCGTCCAATTCAAAGGTCGTTTCCGCTTTTTGGCTAATCGTCATTACTTTTGGGACTTTCTAGTATGTGAAAAAAAATATAAACCGAAAGATATCGGAAGGGAAACTTGAGGAGCGCGGGTGACAGCGACCCATTCTGGACCGACCTTGCTAAAAAATAATTTGTCCAACTCAAAGGTCGTATCCTGTTTTTTAGAAAATCGTGGTCACATTTGGGACTCTTTAGTATGTGAAAAAAAATATAAACCGAAAGATATCGGAAGGGAAACTTGAGAAGCGGTGGTCAAACCGACCCCATTCTAGACCGACTTTGGTAAAAAGCCTTCGACCAATTCGAAAGTCGTATTCTCTTTTTTGGCGAATCGTTGTGAGTTTTAGGACTCTTTAGTATGTGAAAAAATATATAAACCGAAAGATATCGGAAGGGAAACTTGAGGAGCGGTAGTCAGAGCGATCCCATTCCGGACCGACTCTAGTAAAAATCTTTCGTTCAATTCGAAGTTCGTGTCCTCTTTTTTGAGGTATCGTGAGGAATTTTAGGACTCTCTGGAATGTAAAAAAAAATATAAACCGAAAGATATCGGAAGGGACACTTCAGGAGCGGTGGTCAGAGCGACCCCATTCCGGACCGACTTTGGTAAAAATCTTTCGTCCAATTCGAAGGTCTTATCCTCTTTTTTAACGAATCGTGATGACTTTTAGGACTTTCTAATATGTAAAAAAAAATATGAACCGAAAGATATCGGAAGGGAAACTTGAAGAGCGGTGGTCGGAGCGACCCCATTCTGGACCGATCTTGCTAAAAAATTTTTCGTCCAATTCGAAGGTCGTGTCCTCTTTTTAGACAAACCGTGGTGACTTTTAGGACTCTCTAGTATGTGAAAAAAAAATACACGGAAAGATAATGGAAGGGAAACTTGAGGAGCGGTGTTCAGTGCGACCCCATTCCGGACCGACGTTGGTAAAAATCTTTCGTCCAATTCGAAGGTCGTTTCCGCTTTTTGGCAAATCGTGATTACTTTTGGGACTTTCTAGTATGTGAAAAAATATATAAACCGAAAGATGTCGGAAGGGAAACTTGAGGAGCGGTGGTCAGAGCGACCCCAATCTGGACGGACTCTGGTAAAATCTTTCGTCCAATTCAAAGGTCGTATCCTCTTGTTTGGCGAATCGTGGTGACATTTGGGACTCTTTAGTATGTGAATAAAAATATAAGCCGAAAGATATCGGTAGGGAAACTTGAGGAGCGGTGGTCAGAGAGACCCCATTCTGGAGCGACTTTGGTAAAAAGCCTTCGACCAATTCGAAGGTCGAATCCTCTTTTTTGGCGAATCGTGGTTACTTTCAGGACTCTTTAGTATGTGAAAAAAAATATAAACCGAAAGATATCGGAAGGGAAACTTGAGGAGCGGTGTTCAGAGCGAACCCATTCTGGATCGACATTGCTAAAAAATCATTCGTCCAATTAAAAGGTCGTATCCTTTTTTTATGGCGAATCGTGGTGAGTTTTAGGACTCTTTAGTATGTGAATAAAAATATAAACCTAAAGATATTGGAAGGGAAACTTGAGAAGCGGTGGTCAGAGCGACCCCATTCTGGACCGACTTTGCTAAAAAATCATTCGTCCAATTCAAAGGTCGAATCCTGTTTTTATGGCGAATCGTGGTGAGTTTTAGGACTCTTTGGTACGTGAAAAAAAATATAAACCGAAAGATATCGGAAGGGAAATTTAAGGAGCGGTGGTCAGAGCGAACCCATTCTGGACCGAATTTGCTAAAAAATCATTCGTCTAAGTCAAAGGCCGTTTCCGCTTTTTGGCTAATCGTGATTACTTTTGGGACTTTCTAGTATGTGAAAAAAAATATAAACCGAAAGATATCGGAAGGGAAACTTGAGGAACGCGGGCCAGAGCGACCCATTCTGGACCGACTTTGCTAAAAAATAATTCGTCCAACTCAAAGGTCGTATCCTGTTTTTTGGCGAATCGTGGTGACATTTGGGTCTCTTTAGTATGTGAAATAAAATATAATCCGAAAGATACCGGAAGGGTAACTTGAGGAGCGGTGGTCGGATCGACCCCATTCTGGACCGACTTTGCTGAAAAATCATTCGTCCAACTCAAAGGTCGTATCCTCTTTTTTCGCGAATCATGGTGACTTTTAGGACTCTTAAGTATGTGAAAAAATATATAAACCAAAAGATCTTGGAAGGGAAACTTGAAGAGCGGTCGTCGGAGCGACCCCATTCTGGACCGACTTTGCTGAAAAATCATTCGTCCAACTCAAAGGTCGTATCCTGTTTTTTCGCGAATAGTGGTGACTTTTAGGACTCTTTAGTATGTGAAAAAATATATAAACGGAAAGATATCGGAAGGGAAACTTGAGGAGCGGTCGTCAGAGCGATCCC
This sequence comes from Oxytorus armatus, assembly GCA_958009045.1. NCBI lineage: Eukaryota > Metazoa > Arthropoda > Insecta > Hymenoptera > Ichneumonidae > Oxytorus > Oxytorus armatus. The sequence continues at coordinate 28,994,754 of OY253745.1, read as the reverse complement.
ATTCCGGACCGACTCTAGTAAAAATCTTTCGTCCCATTCGAAGGTCGTTTCCGCTTTTTGGCAAATCGTGATTGCTTCTGAGACTTTTTAGTAAGTGAAAAAATATATAAACCGAAAGATATCGGAAGGGAAACTTGAGGGGCGGTGGTCAGAGCCACCCCATTCTGGACCGACTTTGCTAAAAAATCATTCGTCCAATTAAAAGGTCGTATCCTTTTTTTATGGCGAATCGTGGTGACTTTTAGGAATCTTTAGTATGTGAAAAAAAATATAAACCTAAAGACATTGGAAGGGAAACTTGAGAAGCGCTGGTCAGAGCTACCCCATTCTGGACCGACTTTGCTAAAAAATCATTCGTCCAATTCAAAGGTCGTATCCTGTTTTTATGGTGGTCAGAGCGAACCCATTCCGGACCGACTTTGCTAAAAAATCATTCGTCCAAGTCAAAGGCCGTTTCCGCTTTCTGGCTAATCGTGATCACTTTTGGGACTTTCTAGTATGTGAAAAAAAATATAAACCGAAAGATATCGGAAGGGAAACTTGAGGAGCGCGGGTCAGAGCGGCCCATTCTGGACCGACTTTGCTAAAAAATAATTCGTGCAACTCAAAGGTCGTATCCTGTTTTTTGGCGAATCGTGGTGACATTTGGGACTATTTAGTATGTGAAAAAATAAATAAACCGAAAGATACCGGAAGGGAAACTTGAGAAGCGGTGGTCAGAGCGAACCCATTCTGGACCGACTTTGCTAAAAAATCATTCGTCCAAGTCAAAGGTCGTTCCCGCTTTTTGGCTAATGGTGATTACTTTTGGGACTTTCTAATATGTGAAAAAAAATATAAACCGAAAGATACCAGAAGGGAAACTTGAGGAGCGGTGGTCGGATCGACCCCATTCTGGACCGACTTTGCTAAAAAATCATTCGTCCAACTCAAAGGTCGTATCCTCTTTTTTCGCGAATCCTGGTGACTTTTAGGACTCTTTAGTATGTGAAAAAATATATAAACCGGAAGATATCGGAAGGGAAACTTGAAGAGCGGTGGTCGGAGCGACCCCATTCAGGACCGACTTTACTGAAAAATTATTCGTGGAATTAAGGAATCTTTTGTATGTAAAAAAAAATATAAACCGAAAGATATTGGAAGGGAAACTTGAGGAGCGATGGTCAGAGCCACCCCATTCTGAACCGACTTTGCTAGAAAATCATTCGTCCAATTCAAACGTCGTCTCCGCTTTTTGGCTAATCGTGATTACTTTTGGGACTTTCTAGTATGTGAAAAAATATATAAGCCGAAAGATATCGGAAGGGAAACTTGAGGAGCGGTGGTCAGAGCGACCCCATTCTGGACCGACGTAGGTAAAAAGCCTTCGACGAATTCGAAGGTCGTATCCTCTTTTTTGGCGAATCGTGGTGACTTTCAGGACTCTTTAGTATGTGAAAAAAAATATAAACCGAAAGATATCGGAAGGGAAACTTGAAGAGCGGTGGTCAGAGCCACCCCATTCTGAACAGACTTTGCTGAAAAATCATTCGTCCAATTCAAAGGTCGTTTCCTCTTTTTGGCTAATCGTCATTACTTTTGGGACTTTCTAGTATGTGAAAAAAAATATAAACCGAAAGATACCGGAAGGGAAACTTGAGGAGCGGTGGTCAGAACGACCCCATTCTGGACCGACTTTGCTAAAAAATCATTCGTCCAATTAAAAGGTCGTATCCTTTTTTTATGGCGAATCGTGGTGACTTTTAGGAATCTTCAGTATGTGAAAAAAAATATAAACCTAAAGATATTGGAAGGGAACCTTGAGGAGCGGTGGTCAGAGCGACCCCATTCTGGACCGACTTTGGTAAAAAGCCTTCGACCAATTCGAAAGTCGTATTCTCTGTTTTGGCGAATCGTGGTGAGTTTTAGGACTCTTTAGTATGTGAAAAAAAATATAAACCGAAAGATATCGGAAGGGAAACTTAAGGAGCGGTGGTCAGAGCGAACCCATTCCGGACCGACTTTGCTAAAAAATCATTCGTCCAAGTCAAAGCCCGTTTCCGCTTTCTGGCTAATCGTGATCACTTTTGGGACTTTCTAGTATGTGAAAAAAAATATAAACCGAAAGATATCGGAAGGGAAACTTGAGGAGCGCGGGTCAGAGCGGCCCATTCTGGACCGACTTTGCTAAAAAATAATTCGTGCAACTCAAAGGTCGTATCCTGTTTTTTGGCGAATCGTGGTGACATTTGGGACTATTTAGTATGTGAAAAAATAAATAAACCGAAAGATACCGGAAGGGAAACTTGAGAAGCGGTGGTCAGAGCGAACCCATTCTGGACCGACTTTGCTAAAAAATCATTCGTCCAACTCAAAGGTCGTATCCTGTTTTTTGGCGAATCGTGGTGACATTTGGGTCTCTTTAGTATGTGAAATAAAATATAATCCGAAAGATACCGGAAGGGTAACTTGAGGAGCGGTGGTCAGAGCGAACCCATTCTGGACCGACTTTGCTAAAAAATCATTCGTCCAAGTCAAAGGTCGTTCCCGCTTTTTGGCTAATGGTGATTACTTTTGGGACTTTCTAATATGTGAAAAAAAATATAAACCGAAAGATATCGGAAGGGAAACTTGAGGAACGCGGGTCAGAGCGACCCATTCTGGACCGACTTTGCTAAAAAATAATTCGTCCAACTCAAAGGTCGTATCCTGTTTTTTGGCGAATCGTGGTGACATTTGGGTCTCTTTAGTATGTGAAATAAAATGTAATCCGAAAGATACCGGAAGGGAAACTTGAGGAGCGGTGGTCGGATCGACCCCATTCTGGACCGACTTTGCTGAAAAATCATTCGTCCAACTCAAAGGTCGTATCCTCTTTTTTCGCGAATCATGGTGACTTTTAGGACTCTTTAGTATGTGAAAAAATATATAAACCAAAAGATCTTGGAAGGGAAACTTGAAGAGCGGTCGTCGGAGCGACCCCATTCTGGACCGACTTTGCTGAAAAATCATTCGTCCAACTCAAAGGTCGTATCCTCTTTTTTCGCAAATAGTGGTGACTTTTAGGACTCTTTAGTATGTGAAAAAATATATAAACGGAAAGATATCGGAAGGGAAACTTGAGGAGCGGTCGTCAGAGCGATCCCATTCCGGACCGACTCTAGTAAAAATCTTTCGTCCCATTCGAAGGTCGTTTCCGCTTTTTGGCAAATCGTGATTGCTTCTGAGACTTTTTAGTAAGTGAAAAAATATATGAACCGAAAGATATCGGAAGGGAAACTTGAGGAGCGGTGGTCAGAGCCACCCCATTCTGGACCGACTTTGCTAAAAAATCATTCGTCCAATTAAAAGGTCGTATCCTTTTTTTATGGCGAATCGTGGTGACTTTTAGGAATCTTTAGTATGTGAAAAAAAATATAAACCTAAAGACATTGGAAGGGAAACTTGAGAAGCGCTGGTCAGAGCTACCCCATTCTGGACCGACTTTGCTAAAAAATCATTCGTCCAATTCAAAGGTCGTATCCTGTTTTTATGGCGAATCATGGTGAGTTTTAGGACTCTTTGGTACGTGAAAAAAAATATGAACCGAAAGATATCGGAAGGGAAATTTAAGGAGCGGTGGTCAGAGCGAACCCATTCTAGACCGACTTTGCTAAAAAATCATTCGTCCAAGTCAAAGGCCGTTTCCGCTTTCTGGCTAATCGTGATCACTTTTGGGACTTTCTAGTATGTGAAAAAAAATATAAACCGAAAGATATCGGAAGGGAAACTTGAGGAGCGCGGGTCAGAGCGGCCCATTCTGGACCGACTTTGCTAAAAAATAATTCGTGCAACTCAAAGGTCGTATCCTGTTTTTTGGCGAATCGTGGTGACATTTGGGACTATTTAGTATGTGAAAAAATAAATAAACCGAAAGATACCGGAAGGGAAACTTGAGAAGCGGTGGTCAGAGCGAACCCATTCTGGACCGACTTTGCTAAAAAATCATTCGTCCAAGTCAAAGGTCGTTCCCGCTTTTTGGCTAATGGTGATTACTTTTGGGACTTTCTAATATGTGAAAAAAAATATAAACCGAAAGATACCAGAAGGGAAACTTGAGGAGCGGTGGTCGGATCGACCCCATTCTGGACCGACTTTGCTAAAAAATCATTCGTCCAACTCAAAGGTCGTATCCTCTTTTTTCGCGAATCCTGGTGACTTTTAGGACTCTTTAGTATGTGAAAAAATATATAAACCGGAAGATATCGGAAGGGAAACTTGAAGAGCGGTGGTCGGAGCGACCCCATTCAGGACCGACTTTACTGAAAAATTATTCGTGGAATTAAGGAATCTTTTGTATGTAAAAAAAAATATAAACCGAAAGATATTGGAAGGGAAACTTGAGGAGCGATGGTCAGAGCCACCCCATTCTGAACCGACTTTGCTAGAAAATCATTCGTCCAATTCAAACGTCGTCTCCGCTTTTTGGCTAATCGTGATTACTTTTGGGACTTTCTAGTATGTGAAAAAATATATAAGCCGAAAGATATCGGAAGGGAAACTTGAGGAGCGGTGGTCAGAGCGACCCCATTCTGGACCGACGTAGGTAAAAAGCCTTCGAAGGTCGTATCCTCTTTTTTGGCGAATCGTGGTGACTTTCAGGACTCTTTAGTATGTGAAAAAAAATATAAACCGAAAGATATCGGAAGGGAAACTTGAAGAGCGGTGGTCAGAGCCACCCCATTCTGAACAGACTTTGCTGAAAAATCATTCGTCCAATTCAAAGGTCGTTTCCTCTTTTTGGCTAATCGTCATTACTTTTGGGACTTTCTAGTATGTGAAAAAAAATATAAACCGAAAGATACCGGAAGGGAAACTTGAGGAGCGGTGGTCAGAACGACCCCATTCTGGACCGACTTTGCTAAAAAATCATTCGTCCAATTAAAAGGTCGTATCCTTTTTTTATGGCGAATCGTGGTGACTTTTAGGAATCTTCAGTATGTGAAAAAAAATATAAACCTAAAGATATTGGAAGGGAACCTTGAGGAGCGGTGGTCAGAGCGACCCCATTCTGGACCGACTTTGGTAAAAAGCCTTCGACCAATTCGAAAGTCGTATTCTCTGTTTTGGCGAATCGTGGTGAGTTTTAGGACTCTTTAGTATGTGAAAAAAAATATAAACCGAAAGATATCGGAAGGGAAACTTAAGGAGCGGTGGTCAGAGCGAACCCATTCTGGACCGACTTTGCGAAAAAATCGTTCGTCCAAGTCAAAGGTCGTTTCCGCTTTTCGGCCAATCGTGATTACTTTTGGGAGTTTCTAGTATGTGAAAAATAATATAAACCGAAAGATATCGGAAGGGAAACTTGACGAGCGCGGGTCAGAGCGACCTCATTCTGGACCGACTTTGCTAAAAAATCTTTCGTCCAATTCAAAGGTCGTATCCTCTTGTTTGGCGAATCGTGGTGACATTTGGGACTCTTTAGTATGTGAAAAAAAATATAAGCCGAAAGATATCGGAAGGGAAACTTCAGGAGCGGTGGTCAGAGCGACCCCATTCTGGACCGACGTTGGTAAAAAGCCTTCGACGAATTCGAAGGTCGTATCCTCTTTTTTGGCCAATCGTGGTGACTTTTAGGACTCTTTAGTATGTGAAAAAAAATATAAACCGAAAGATATCGGAAGGGAATGTTGAAGAACGGTGGTCAGAGCCACCCCATTCTGGACAGACTTTGCTGAAAAATCATTCGTCCAATTCAAAGATCGTTTCCGCTTTTTGGCTAATCGTCATTACTTTTGGGACTTTCTAGTATGTGAAAAAAAATATAAACCGAAAGATACAGGAAGGGAAACTTGAGGAGCGGTGGTCGGATCGACCCCATTCTGGACCGACTTTGCTAAAAAATCATTCGTCCAAGTCAAAGGTCGTTCCCGCTTTTTGGCTAATGGTGATTACTTTTGGGACTTTCTAATATGTGAAAAAAAATATAACCGAAAGATACCAGAAGGGAAACTTGAGGAGCGGTGGTCGGATCGACCCCATTCTGGACCGACTTTGCTAAAAAATCATTCGTCCAACTCAAAGGTCGTATCCTCTTTTTTCGCGAATCGTGGTTACTTTTAGGACTCTTTAGTTTGCGAAAAAAAATATAAACCGAAAGATATCGGAAGGGAAACTTGAAGAGCGGCGGTCGGAGCGACCCCATTCAGGACCGACTTTACTAAAAAATTATTCGTCGAATTAAGTAATCTTTTGTATGTAAAAAAAAATATAAACCGAAAGATATTGGAAGGGAAACTTGAGGAGCGATGGTCAGAGCCACCCCATTCTGAACCGACATTGCTAAAAAATCATTCGTCCAATTCAAACGTCGTCTCCGTTTTTTGGCTAATCGTGATTACTTTTGGGACTTTCTAGTATGTGAAAAAAAATATAAACCGAAAGTTACCTGAAGGGAAACTTAAGGAGCGGTGGTCGGATCGACCCCATTCTGGACCGACTCTGGTAAAAATCTTTCGTCCAATTCGAAGGTCGTATCCTATTCTTTGGCGAATCGTGGTGACTTTTAGGGCTCTTTAGTATGTGAAAAAAAATATAAACGGAAAGATATCGGAAGGGAAACTTGAGGAGCGGTAGTCAGAGCGATCCCATTCCGGACCGACTCTATTAAAAATCTTTCGTTCAATTCGAAGGTCGTGTCCTCTTTTTTGACGTATCGTGAGGAATTTTCGGACGCTCTGGTATGTAAAAAAAATGTAAACGGAAAGATATCGGAAGGGACACTTGAGGAGCGGGGGTCAGAGCGACACCATTCTGGACCTACTTTGCTAATAAATCATTCGTCCAAATCAAAGGTCGTATCCTCTTTTTTCGCGAATCGTGGTGACTTTTAGGACTCTTTAGTATGTGAAAAAATATATAAACGGAAATATATCGGAAGGGAAACTTGAGGAGCGGTGGTCAGAACGACCCAATTCTGGACCGACTTTCCTAAAAAATCATTCGTCCAATTAAAAAGTCGTATCCTTTTGTTATGGCGAATCGTGGTGACTTTTAGGAATCTTTAGGATGTGAAAAAAATATAAACCTAAAGATATTGGAAGGGAACCTTGAGGAGCGGTGGTAGGAGCGACCCCATTCTGGACCGACTTTGCTAAAAAATCATTCGTCCAATTCAAAGGTCGTATCCTCTTTTTATGGCGAATCGTGGTGAGTTTTAGGACTCTTTGGTGGGTGAAAAAAAATATAAACCGAAAGATATCGGAAGGGAAACTTAAGGAGCGGTGGTCAGAGCGAACCCATTCTGGACCGACTTTGCTAAAAAATCATTCGTCCAAGTCAAAGGCCGTTTCCGCTTTTTGGCCAATCGTGATTACTTTTGGGACTTTCTAGTATGTGAAAAAATATATAAACCGAAAGATATCGGAAGGGAAACTTGAGGAGCGGTGGTCAGAGCGACCCCAATCTGGACGGACACTGGTAAAAATCTTTCGTCCAATTCGAAGGTCGTATCCTGTTTTTTGACGAATCGTGGTGACTTTTAGGACTCTTTAGTATGTGAAAAAATGTATAAACGGAAAGATATCGGAAGGGAAACTTGAGGAGCGGTAGTCAGAGCGATCCCATTCCGGACGGACTCTAGTAAAAATCTTTCGTCTAATTCGAAGGTCGTTTCCGCTTTCTGGCAAATCGTGATTACTTTTGGGACTTTTTAGTATGTGAAAAAATAGATAAACCGAAAGCTATCGGAAAGGAAACTTGAGGAGCGGTGGTCAGAGCGACCCCAATCTGGACGGACTCTGGTAAAAATCTTTCGTCCAATTCGAAGGTCGTATCCTGTTTTTTGACGAATAATGGTGAGTTTTAGGACTCTGTAGTATGTAAAAAAAATATAAACTGAGAGATATCGGAAGGGAAACTTAAGGAGCGGTTGTCAGAGCGACCCCATTCTGGACCGACTTTGCTAAAAAATCTTTCGTCCAACTCAAAGGTCGTTTCCGCTTTTAGGCAAATCGTGATTACTTTTGGGACTTTCTAGTATGTGAAAAATGATATAAACCGAAAGATATCGGAAGGGAAACTTGAGGAGCGCGGGTCAGAGCGACCCCATTCTGGACCGACTTTGCTAAAAAATCTTTCGTCCAATTCAAAGGTCGTATCCTCTTGTTTGGCGAATCGTGGTGACTTTTAGGACTCTTTGGTATGTAAAAAAAAAAATATAAACCGAAAGATATCGGAAGGGAAACTTGAGGAGCGGTGGTCAGAGCCACCCCATTCTGGACCGACTTTGCTAAAAAATCATTCGTCCAATTAAAAGGTCGTATCCTTTTTTTATGGCGACTCGTGGTGACTTTTAGGAATCTTTAGTATGTGAAAAAAAATATAAATCTAAAGATATTGGAAGGGAAACTTGAGGAGCGGTGGTCAGAGCGACCCCATTCTGGACCGACTTTGCTAAAAAATCACTCGTCCAATTCAAAGGTCGTATCCTGTTTTTATGGCGAATCGTGGTGAGTTTTGGGACTCTTTGGTACGGGAAAAAAAATATAAACCGAAAGATACCGAAAGGGAAACTTAAGGAGCGGTGGTCAGAGCGAACCCATTCTGGACCGACTTTGCTAAAAAATCATTCGTCCGAGTCAAAGGCCGTTTCCGCTTGTTGCCCAATCGTGATTACTTTTGGGACTTTCTAGTATGTTAAAAAAAATATAAACCGAAAGATACCAGAAGGGAAACTTAAGGAGCGGTGGTCAGAGCGAACCCATTCTGGACCGACTTTGCTAAAAAATCATTCGTCCAACTCAAAGGTCGTATCCACTTTTTTTCGCGAATAGTGGTGACTGTTAGGACTCTTTAGTATGTGACAGAAAATATAAACCGAAAAATATCGGAAGGGAAACATGAAGAGCTGTGGTCGGAGCGACCCCATTCAGGACCGACTTTACTAAAAAATTATTCGTCGAATTAAAAGGTCGTATCCTCTTTTTTGCTAAATCGTGGAGACTTTTAGGACTCTTTTGTATGTAAAAAAAAAATATAAACCGAAAGATATTGGAAGGCAAACTTGAGGAGCGATGGTCAGAGCCACCCCATTCTGAACCGTCTTTGCTAAAAAATTATTCGTCTAATTCAAAAGTCGTTTCCGCTTTTTGGCTAATCGTGATTACTTTTGGAACTTTCTAGTATGTGAAAAATATATAAACCGAAAGATATCGAAATGGAAACTTGAGGAGCGTGGGTCAGAGCGACCCCATTCTGGACCGACTATGCTAAAAAATCATTCGTCCAATTCAATGGTCGTTTCCGCTATTTGGCTAATCGTGATTACTTTTGGGAATTTCTAGTATGTGAAAAAAAATATGAACCGAAAGTTACCTGAAGGGAAACTTGAGGAGCGGTGGTCGGATCGACCCCATTCTGGACCGACTCTGGTAAAAATCTTCCGTCCAATTCGAAGATCGTATCCTCTTTTTTGGCGAATCGTGGTGACTTTTAGGACTCTTTAGTATGTGAAAAAAAATATAAACGGAAAGATATCGGAAGGGAAACTTGAGGAGCGGTAGTCAGAGCGATCCCATTCCGGACCGACTCTATTAAAAAGCCTTCAACCAATTCGAAATTCGTATCCTCGTTTTTGATGAATCGTGGTGAGTTTTATGACTCTTTAGTATGTGAAAAAAAATATAAACCGAAAGATATCGGAAGGGAAACTTGAGGAGCGGTGGTCAGAGCCACCCCATTCTGGACCGACTTTGCTAAAAAATGATTCGTCCAATTAAAAGGTCGTATCCTTTTTTTATGGCGACTCGTGGTGCCTTTTAGGAATCTTTAGTATGCGAAAAAAAATATAAACCTAAAGATATTGGAAGGGAAACTTGAGGAGCGGTGGTCAAACCGACCCCATTCTGGACCGACTTTGCTAAAAAATCATCCGTCCAATTCAAAGGTCATATCCTCTTTTTATGGCGAATTGTGGTGAGTTTTAGGACTCTTTAGTCTATGAAAAAAAATGTGAACGGAAAGATATCGGAAGGGAAACTTGAGGAGCGGTAGTCAGAGCGATCCCATTCCGGACCGACTCTATTAAAAATCTTTCGTTCAATTCGAAGGTCGTGTCCTCTTTTTTGACGTATCGTGAGGAATTTTCGGACTCTCTGGTATGTAAAAAAAAGTATAAACGGAAAGATATCGGAAGGGACACTTGAGGAGCGGTGGTCAGAGCGACCCCATTCTGGACCGACGCCGGTAAAAATCTTTCGTCCAATTCGAAGGTCGTATCCTCTTTTTTGGCGAATCGTCGTGACTTTTAGGACTCTTTACTATGTGAAAAAATATATAAACCAAAAGATATTGGAAGGCAAACTTGAAGAGCCGTCGTCGGAGCGAGCCCATTCTGGACCTACTTTGCTAAAAAATCATTCGTGCAACTCAAAGGTCGTATCCTCTTTTTTCGCGAATCGTAGTGACTTTTAGGAATCTTTAGTATGTGAAAAAAAATATAAACCGAAAGATATTCGAAGGGAAACTCGAGCAGCGGTGGTCAGAGGGACCCCATTCTGGACCGACTTTGCTAAAAAATCATTCGTCCAATTCAAAGATCGTATCCTCTTTTTATGGCGCATCGTGGTGAGTTTTAGGACTCTTTGGTACGTGAAAAACTATATAAGCCGAAAGATATCGGAAGGGAAACTTAATGAGCGGTGGTCACAGCGAACCCATTCTGGACCGACTTTGCTAAAAAATCATTCGTCCAACTCAAAGGTCGTTTCCGCTTTTTGGGCAATCGTGATTACTTTTGGGACTATCTAGTATGTGAAAAAAAATATAAACCGGAAGATATCAGAAAGGAAACTTGAGGAGCGCGGGTCAGAGCGACCCATTCTGGACCGACTTTGCTAAAAAATCATTCGTCCAATTCAAAGGTCGTATCCTCTTTTTTGGCGAATCGTGGTGACATTTGGGACTCTTTAGTATGTGAAAAAAATATAAGCCGAAAGATATCGGAAGGGAAACTTGAGGAGCGGTGGTCAGAGCCACCGAATTTGGTAAAAAGCCTTCGACCAATTCGAAAGTCGTATCCTCTTTTTTGGCGAATCGTGGTGAGTTTTATGCCTCTTTAGTATGTGAAAAAAAATATAAACCGAAAGATATCGGAAGGGAAACTTGAGGAGCGGTGGTCAGAGCCACCCCATTCTGGACCGACTTTGCTAAAAAATGATTCGTCCAATTGAAAGGTCGTATCCTTTTTTTATGGCGACTCGTGGTGACTTTTAGGAATCTTTAGTATGTGAAAAAAAATATAAACCTAAAGATATTGGAAGGGAAACTTGAGGAGCGGTGGTCAGACCGACCCCATTCTGGACCGACTTTGCTAAAAAATCATCCGTCCAATTCAAAGGTCATATCCTCTTTTTATGGCGAATTGTGGTGAGTTTTAGGACTCTTTAGTCTGGGAAAAAAAATTTTAACCGAAAGATATCGAAAGGGAAACTTGAGGAGCGGTGGCCAGAGCGACCCCGTTCTGGACCGACTTTGCTAAAAAATCATTCTCCCAATTCAAAGGTCGTTTCCGGTTTTTAGCTAATCGTGATTACTTTTGGGACTTTCCAGTATATGAAAAAAAATATATAAACCGGAAGATATCGGAAGGGAAACTTGAGGAGCGGTGGTCGGTGCGACCCCATTCTGGAACGACTCTAGTAAAAATGTTTCGTTCAATTCGAAGGTCGTATCCTCGTTTTTAACGAGTGGTAATGACTTTTAGGACTCTCTAGTGTCTGAGAAAAAAAGAAACCGAAAGATATTGGAAGGGAAACTTGAGGAGCGGTGGTCCGATCGACCCCATTCTGGATCGACGCTGGTAAAAATCTGTCGCCCAATTCGAAGGTTGTATCCTCTTTTTTGGCGAATCGTGGTGACTTATAGGACTCTTTAGTATGTGAAAAAAAATATAAACCGAAAGATATTTGAAGGGAAACACGAAGAGCGGTGGTCGGAGCGACCCCATTCTGGCCCGACTTTGCTAAAAAATAATTGGTCCAACTCAAAGGTCGTATCCTCTTTTTGGGCGAATCGTGGTGCCATTTAGGACTCTTTAGTATGTGAAAAAAAATACAAACCGAAAGATATCGGAAGGGAAACTTGAGGAGCGGTTTGGCAGAGCGACCCCATTCTGGAAGGACTTTGCTAAAAAATCATTCGTCCAATTCAAAGGTCGTATCCTCTTTTTATCGCGAATCGTGGTGAGTTTCAGGACTCTTTGGTACGTGAAAAACAATATAAACCGAAACATATCGGAAGGGAAACTTGAGGAGCGGTAGTCAGAGCGATCCCATTCCGGACCGACTCTATTAAAAATCTTTCGTTCAATTCGAAGGTCGTATCCTCTTTTTTGACGAATCGTGATGACTTTTGGGACTATCTAGTATGTGAAAATAAATATAAACCGGAAGATATCGGAAGGGAAACTTGAGGAGCGCGGGTCACAGCTACCCCATTCTGGACCGACTTTGCTAAAATATCATTCGTCCAATTCAAAGGTCGTATCCTCTTTTTTGGCGAATCGTCGTGACTTTTGGGACTCTTTAGCATGAGAAAAAAAATATAAACCGAAAGATATCGGAAGGGAGACTTAAGCAGCGGTGGTAAGAGCCACCCCTTTCTAGACCGACTTTGCTAAAAAAATCATTCGTCCAATTCAAAGGTCGTTTCCGCTTTTTGGCTAATTGTGATTACTTTTGGGACTTTCTGGTATGTGAAAAAAATTATAAACCGATAGATATCGGAAGGGAAACTTCAGAAGAGCGGGTCAGAGCGACCCCATTCTGGACCGACTTTGCTAAAAAGCCTCCGACTAATTCGAAGGTCGTATCCTCTGTTTGGCGAATCGTGGTGACTTTTAGGACTCTTTAGTATATGAAAAAATATCTAAACAGAAAGATATCGGAAGAGAAACTTGAGGAGCGGTGGACAGACCCACCCCATTCTGGACCGACTTTGCTAAAAAATCATTCGTCCAATTCAAAAGTCGTTTCCGCTTTTTGGCTAATCGTGATTACTTTTGGGACTTTCTAGTAGGTGAAAAAAAATATACACCGAAAGATACCGTAAGGGAAACTTCAGGAGCGGTGGTTCGATCGACCCTATTCTGGATCGACGCTGGTCAAAATCTTTCGCCCAATTCGAAGGTCGTATCCTCTTTTTTGGCGAATCGTGGTGACCTATAGGACTCTTTAGTATGTGAAAAAAAATATAAACAGAAAAATATTTGAAGGGAAACACGAAGAGCGGTGGTCAGACCCACCCCATTCTAGACCGACTTTTCTAAAAAAATCATTCGTCCAATTCAAAGGTCGTTTCCGCTTTTTGGCTAATTGTGATTACTTTTGGGACTTTCTGGTATGTGAAAAAAATTATAAACCGATAGATATCGGAAGGGAAACTTCAGGAGAGCGGGTCAGAGCGACCCCATTCTGGACCGACTTTGCTAAAAAGCCTCCGACTAATTCGAAGGTCGTATCCTCTGTTTGGCGAATCGTGGTGACTTTTAGGACTCTTTAGTATATGAAAAAATATCTAAACAGAAAGATATCGGAAGAGAAACTTGAGGAGCGGTGGACAGACCCACCCCATTCTGGACCGACTTTGCTAAAAAATCATTCGTCCAATTCAAAAGTCGTTTCCGCTTTTTGGCTAATCGTGATTACTTTTGGGACTTTCTAGTAGGTGAAAAAAAATATACACCGAAAGATACCGTAAGGGAAACTTCAGGAGCGGTGGTTTGATCGACCCTATTCTGGATCGACGCTGGTCAAAATCTTTCGCCCAATTCGAAGGTCGTATCCTCTTTTTTGGCGAATGGTGGTGACCTATAGGACTCTTTAGTATGTGAAAAAAAATATAAACAGAAAAATATTTGAAGGGAAACACGAAGAGCGGTGGTCAGACCCACCCCATTCTGGACCGACTTTGCTAAAAAATCATTCGTCCAATTCAAAGGTCGTTTCCGCTTTTTGGCTAATCGTGATTACTTTTAGGACTTTCTAGTAGGTGAATAAAAATATACACCGAAAGATACCGGAAGGGAAACTTGAGGAGCGGTGGTCCGATCGACCCTATTCTGGATCGACGCTGGTAAAAATCTTTCGCCCAATTCAAAGGTCGTATCCTCTTTTTTGGCGATTCGTGGTGACTTATAGGACTCTTTAGTATGTGAAAAAAAATATAAACCGAAAGATATTTGAAGGGAAACACGAAGAGCGGTGGTCGGAGCGACACCATTCTGGACCTACTTTGGTAAAAAGCCTTCGACCAATTCGAAAGTCGTATCCTCTTTTTTGGCGAATCGTGGTGAGTTTTAGGACTCTTTTGTATGTCAAAAAAAATATAAACCGAAAGATGTCGGAAGGGAAATTAGAGGAGCGTTGGTCAGAGCCACCCCATTCTGGACCGACGCTGGTAAAAATCTTTCGTCCATTTCGAAGGTCGTATCCTCTTTTTTGACGAATCGTGATGACTTTCGGGACTATCTAGGATGTAAAAATAAATATAAACCGAAAGATATCGGAACGAAAACTTGAGGAGCGGTGGTCAGAGCGACGCCATTCTGGACCGACTCTGGTAAAAATCTTTCGTCCAATTCGAAGGTCGTATCCTCTTTTTTGACGAATAGTGATGACTTTGAGGACACTGTAGTATGTAAAAAAAATATAAATCGAACGATATCGGAAGGGAAACTTGAGGAGCGGTGGTCAGAACGACCCCATTCTGGACCGACTTTGCTGAAAACTCATTCGTCCAAATAAAAGGTCGTATCCTTTTTTATGGCGAATCGTGGTGACTTTGAGGAATCTTTAGTACGTGAAAAAAAATATAATCCTAAAGATATTGGAAGGGAAACTTGAGGAGCCGTGGTTAGAGCGACCCCATTCTGGACCGACTTTGCTAAAAAATCATTCGTCCAATTCGAAGGTCGTTTCCGCTTTTTAGCTAATCGTGATTACTTTTGGGACTTTCCAGTATGTGAAAAAAAAATATAAACCGAAAGATATCGGAAGGGAAACTTGAGGAGCGGTGGTCAGAGCGACCCCATTCCGAAACGACATTGGTAAAAAATTTTCGTCCGATTCGAAGGTCGTTTTAGCTTTATGGCAAATCGCGATTACTTTCGGGACTTTCTAGTAAGTGAAAAAAATATATAAACCGAAAGATATCGGAAGGGAAACTTGAGGAGCGCGGGTCAGAGCTATCCCATTCTGGACCGACTTTGCTAAAATATCATTCGTCCATTTCAAAGGTCGAATTCTCTTTTTTGGCGAATCGTGGTGAGTTTTGGGACTCTTTAGTATGAGAAAAAAAATATAAATCGAAAGATATCGAAAGGGAGACTTAAGCAGCGGTGGTAAGAGCCACCCCATTCTGGACCGACTTTGCTAAAAAATCATTCGTCCAATTCAAAGGTCGTTTCCGCTCTTTGGCTAATCGTGATTACTTTTGGGACTTTCTAGCATGTGAAAAAAAATATAAACCGAAAGATATCCGACGGGAAACTTCAGGAGTGCGGGTCAGAGCGACCCCATTCTGGACCGACTTTGGTAAAAAGCCTTCGACTAATTCGAACGTCGTATCCTGTGTTTGGCGAATCGTGGTGACTTTTAGGACTCTTTAGTATGAGAAAAAATATTGTCACCAAATTGTTTGGAGAACGCGAATAGGGGAGGGCAATAAGAGAGGTGAGACATGGGAACAAAAAAAACGGTATGAAAGATGTATTTATTTCGGATTTGATGCTCGCACAAAGGGGAAGAATAATAATGTTCGTAAAGCGTAGGGGATTCACAAAGATAATGGTCGCAAAGAGGGTTCGCTAGTACAATGATAATTCTCGAAAAAGGGGTTACCCGCAAGGGGGGGGGGGGGGGGGTTCGCAAAAAAATAATGATGATTCTAAAAAAAAAGGAAGCGCAAAAAGAGATTCGCAAAGAACAGTGTTAATTCTCTGAAATAGAATACTCGCAACAGAAGGGTCGCTACGACGATGATAATTCTCAAAAAGGGGGTACTCGCAAAAAAAGGGGGATTAAAAAACAATGATAATAATTCGCCAAAAAGATAGTCGCAAAAAAGGGGAGTTCGCAGAAATAATAATATAATAAGTCTCAAGAAAGCAATAGTCGCAAAGGGGAGGGGAATTCTCAAAATAACAATTCTCAGGAAGATAGTCACAAAAAGGGGTAGCTCGCAAAAAAATGATAATATAATACTTCTCAAAAAATGGTCGCAAAAAGGGGAAGTTCGCAAAAATAATAATATAATAATTCTCAAGAAAGCAATAGTCGCAAAGGGGAGGGGAATTCGCAAAATAACAATTCTCAGGAAGATAGTCACAAAAGGGGTAGTTCGCAAAAAACATGATAATATAATACTTCTCAACAATGGTCGCAAAAAGGGGAAGTTCGCAAAAATAATAATATAATAATCCTCAAAAGCAATAGTCGCAAAGGGGAGGGGAATTCGCATAATAACAATCCTCAGGAAGATAGTCACAAAAGGGGTAGTTCGCAAAAAAATGATAATATAATACTTCTCAAAAATGGTCGCAAAAAGGGGAAGTTCGCAAAAATAATAATATAATTATCCTCAAAAGCAATAGTCGCAAAGGGGAGGGGAATTCGCAAAATAACAATCCTCAGGAAGATAGTCACAAAAGGGGTAGTTCGCAAAAAAATGATAATAGAATACTTCTCAAAAAATGGTCGCAAAAAAGGGGAAGTTCGCAAAAAAAATAATAATATAATACTTCTCAGAAGCAATAGTCGCAAAGGGGAGGGGATTTACAATAACTCGCAAAAAAGAAGTCGCAAAATAGGAGATATAAGCGCCGTAGCGGAGGGATTATTTCCCTTCATTACAAGAAATCATCAAAATAAAAGAAAAAATATAAATGCCGTAGCGGAGGGATTATTTCCCTTAATCGTAGTAAATAGCCAAATCAAAAGAAAATATGAGCGCCGCAGCGGAGGGATTATTTCCCTTCAATAGATGAAATTATCAAAATAAAAGAAAAAAATATATAAATGCCGTAGCGGAGGGATTATTTCCCTTAATCACAATAACTGAATAAAAAATATATGCCGTAGCGTAGGAACTGTTTCTCTTAATTACAATTACTGAATAAAGTGTATGCCGTAGCGTAGGAACTGTTTCTCTTAACTACAATAACCGACTAAAAAGAAGTAGATAGATGCCGTGGCGCAGGGATTCTTTCCCTCGTTACCATGAATTATTCTAGAGGGAACACAAGCCGTAACGGGGAATCTTTTCTGGGGGAGGATTTTGAAAGGCTTACCGTAGCGGCGGAACAACAAAAAGGGCAAACTATGGAGGAATCGGGTGGCACGGATTTAGGGAGAGGATTTCAACGAAATCGTAGGGAAGGATTTGCAAAATCTATTCATGGATATTACTCGGTATGGGCGCCAGCTATTTTTGAGGTATAGCTACCTGTCACAAAAAACCTCGGTTATTTCCTCGCAGCGTAGCTCAGGGGTTAGGTTCGCCGACCGATATGGCCTCTTACGCTATCCCTTCGCTCTAGTTCACGGGCAGACGTGACGTCTCGTCCCCACAGCACTTTTTCTAACCTAATATGGCACCGGCGCGGCAGCACGCGACCGCACGCGGTGGCACGCTTAACCTCTAAATGGGCACGTGGCCGCGCGGGTCGACGGAACACAATAAAAATCCGATAAGCAATAATAAAGTAATTGGACACTGTCGCTGTTAAGGCCAACAAAAAAAAGACACTTACTTTTACTTTTTAAGACGAACGCGACGAATATACTCGCTGCCGGCTCGCTACCGCTTTTTTTCCGTTTCCTTGGGTTTAGCGTTTGGATTTTTTTCCTTTAACCTCTTACTTCCTTCCTTCTTTTACAGTTTTTCTCGTCTTTTTCTCTCTCTCCTTACCCGTAGCCTTTACTCGCCGTTTTCTCGTCGTTCATAATCTTATTTTTTTCAATATCTACTCAACTAACTCTATTCGCTTTTCTTAATTTCTCTAATAAAACTCTATCGCCTATCCTCTACAAAATGTCGCAACGAAGTAACAGGTACTTTTTCGTGTTCGTTGTTCGGCCCGTCTTCTCGCCTCCCATTGGCTAGCCGCGCGTGGCGTGATTGTTGAGGAGAGGGTTCGGGTAGAAAGGCGCGCGAGGCAGCACTGGGTGGAGGAGTTTGGGTAGTTATTACCGGTGGGAACGAGGGATATGCGGCAGTGCGTCGCGGGTCCGTCGGAGGGCAGCACTAGGTCCTCGCGCCGAGCCCGCGAACGCGACTGTCGGCTAGGGTTGGGGTATAGGGATCTGGACAATTGTTGTAGCCCGCGGCGCGCTGGATGGCGCCACGGGGTATCCTGCGTGCCGTGCCCAGCCGTCGGACGTTGCCTACGAATGGGTTGGATTTTTCGTGATAAGTGGTTGTACCGCGCCAGGCTCTCCGTCATAATGATACTGCTACTGGGTTAACGGCAGTAGTAAGGTACCCTCATAGGGAGACGACCCGCCAGTCAGGAGTGGGGGTAGTCTGGCGCCAGGGCGTGTCCTCCCCTTCTCTCCCCTTCTCTCCCCTGCCCCCACCCACCCACCTAGGGTTCTGATTGGCTCCCCACCCACCTCCTGCCCCTCTCCATTGTCCGCTGATTGGTCCCCCACTCCGCCCCACCATCGCTGACCCAGAATTCCCCGGCACCCTATTGGTCCCTATAGAGTCCCCGTCGTCTGATTGGCCACCCCACCCTCGCCTCCAACCCCCGCTTAACTTATGCAAATGTTCAGACAAGTTTCCAGCATTCTGGAGATCGGTGGGGGTGCTTCTCCCCACCACCACCGCCACCGCTGACCCAGAATTCCCCGGCACGCTATTGGTCCCTGTAGAGAGTCCCCGTAGTCTGATTGGCCGCCCCACCCTCGCGTCCAACCCCCGCTTAACTTATGCAAACGTTCAGAGAAGTTTCCAAAATTTTGGATATCGGTAACGGAGTACCGTTGGTCGGTAATACCCACTGAAGGTAATACCGGCTGTAGGTAATATCTTCCGGCGATAATTTATCTACGCGAAAAAAAACATTCGAAATTTATAGAAAAAGATAATTATTGACTGTGTGTGTGTGTGTGTGTGTGTGTTTGTGTATGTGGGTACGTAATATCGATGGTCGGAGGGGAATTTGTCAAGGAAAAAACACACAACTCATTTATTCGAAAAAATTTGTTTATTCAGAAAAAAATAGCAGCGAAAAAATCTAAGATCGGTCTCTCTCTCTCTCTCTCTCATTCACTCGGTTCCGAAGGCTTTTTTTTCTTCTGCCTGCACTCGTCGCAGTCTCTCTTAGCAGGCGGTGGACCGTCGTAGTGATCCTCCATACTAGAGGTGTTGTAGTGTTCCGTGCAGAGCAGGTACGATGCAACGTCTTCGTCCTTGCGCAGGTATTCGGGTAGTCTCCCCCACATGAATGGTATATACTTCCCCCAATGCTTCAGTAGCGACGATTTAGGGACGTATTCCAGCACTTCATCGGAAAGACATCGAGGATCGTCCGAGAAATCGATAAGGATGATCTTTTGGCTGCCGTTCATTTTACGGAGATGTTATTTCTGTGAGTTTTGTTTTCAAAGTGATGTCTCCTCTCTACCGTGCGACTGTTATATATACATAGGGTCGAATCGGGAGAGAAGTGGTGGGGAGGGTTTATTTTACAGTAATAGCGTATTTGTGTTTTATTTTACAAGTAACATCCGAATCTGGCTGTACAAGTTTGTATACAATTCGTCGCACATGTATATCCGCTACCCTTTATTCCATCGTTGTTGTTTTTTCGTTTTACACAACTTTTCTTCTTCTTCTTCTTCCAACGTTGATTTTTAAATCTTTTACAAAATTTGTTCACTATTCTATCATTTTTTAACCTATCTACCGTGAAAATGCGACAGAAAGATCCCAGATTATGACCCCGAGACATACAATCGAGAAACATAATGCAATATTCACCGCATACTTTAGACTTGATTGATTGTAATCCTCGTGTATTCCACTCGTATGATGTGGAGTTTCGACGTAGACTGTTATGGTGTTGGCTGACGAGTGGCGGTAGTCCGTAGCTGTCGAAAAAGAATCCGTGTCCATTTTCGTTCACGTATATGGCAACCCAATGCGTTCCGGGTTTTGTATGGTCGTCTGTGTTGACTACGATAGCCGCAGGTCTAGACCAACGATTCGGAATGCGGTCGGATGGAAAGACACCTTTCGTCTGCGCGTTGATGTGGTGAAGTGCGTTTAGTACTTCCAGACTGTTCATATCGAGTCTGTTGCTTATGCGCAGGTTCGCGGTCGGAGAGGGGACGTTTTCGATAATGCTCTTCTTTAGCCGGTAGTGGTGGTGGTGGTGGTACCTGCTGTTGTTGTGTTAACTGTAGATTAGATCGAAAAAGACCCACTAGCTCATCCTCTACAACGACTGTGTTGCGGTCCATATCGGCACTAATATAACCGCTGACAGCGCTCTCGTATATATACTCCTTGTCTGTACCTTTTTTATCGTTGCTGTCGATCTTTTTGGATTTCCTCTGAATTGTCGGTGGATTGACGGGGTCAGAGTAAATCGGGCTTACAATATCCAGCGTTTGCAATTGTAACCACCCTTTTATTCTCTCAACGTTATTTAACGCGCACTTTGGCAACTCTTCCTTGGCTATCCCATGGTGTATGCAGTATACCGAGCTTGCCGGCATGTTCTTGAAGCTAGGTCCCTCGTAGTCTTCCAAATTGATAATTTCTCGCCCGAGAACATTTTGAAGAATTTGTGCCTTTTGTGCACCGCGTGTGTATACACGTAGAGCGTAACGGCACATAGCCCGCAGAGTCGAGTAAATTTTTTTTACCGGTGTATCCCCGTCTACCCATTCGAGCCCGTGATGAAAGCACGTTAGCCGATTGTTACTTGCTCGGATTTCTTTGGGTAACTCTCCAAACCCGTAAGGTGGCTCGACCGTCCAATGTCCCAAATTTGCCTCTTGCAGAGTATTAACCGCAACTTCTTTCGGTAAGAATTCTCCATCTTTCCCGTATAACGCTTGAATATCTACTATAATATCCATGGCGAGTGATCTCACAAAAAAGACTGAACGTCGATATACGTGTGTGCCCCGTTTAAATACTTTTCTTCTTCACGCAGGTGGAGGGGTGGGTGTCGACTAACTCGAGAGGGGATAGCCGCTCACGCGCTAAAGTCGGTTATAACTTGTCGTGCCGAGTCAATTTCAATTACGTTGTCATATTCCGCATAAACGATACAATTGATCGTAACTGTTAAGGCTCTTGCGAAGCGTACTTCAATACGGACGCTACCGTGTCGCACGAGGTTCCAATGGGTATAACAGTTTGCCGATAAATCAGGTGTTAGATCAAAGGCGAAGAGACAGTATCCCTTGGCGTAGGATTCACGAGAAATATCCATCCCGTCGTTCTGAAAGTGAATTCCGGTACCGGAGAAAAGCGTATGATAACTCTGTACCCATGTTTCGTTGCCGTCAAACTCCGGTTGAAGCGGTTTGCTCGGTATCTGCTGTCCGTCCACATAGAGCGAGAGATGATTTATAAAATCATGATGAAAATTGAAAGGGTTTAACGTTTTGTCACCGTTGAATGCTTTGTTATACACGAATCCGACGATCATGCGTTTCGGTAGTTGGCCTAGTATGACATTATCCAATGTATCGCCCATGATACCGCTGTGCATAGTAAAGGCTTTAACTTCAACGCGGGTTATGGGGTACTTCGCTGTTGTCTTTGCGAGAATTTTCGCATGGGCTATGAGCACTCCAGGACTTATTTTTGTCCGACGAATCAGCAGAGTCGCTTCGGTTATTTGCACTTTGTACGATGTATCTGCAACGGGCATCTCCATTAGACAAAAATCATCTTTCGAGCGTACGAGACGAAGGCGAACTTCAATCCCGTTAAGTAAGAACTTGTCTTGATTGAAAACGTCGCAGTGCAAATGTCCAATCATATCGACACTCTTGCCGTCTTCAACGAGTTTGGCGCGTGTCGCCTGGCCTTTATTTTCCACAATCGCCGAAGCCGCGCCAGGTAACGCCTCGAAAGAGCCCGGGTTGTCGGCGTACCATAAAGCAGTCGTTAAATGGGATGTTTTCGCAGCGGGGCCATAATTCAGCAATGACTCGATGTACGCTCTGTACGGATAGGCATTATTCGGTGGGGCAACGAGTTTTTGATTAAAAAACACGTCTACTTGATTGAAAAGGCTATGTAGAAAATTGTTGACAGGTGCAACTTTGTATGCTGTGCCGGGTGTAGAAAGCACTCTAACGGTCAGACTGATCATGGTGTGTGCCAGATCCAGGTATTCCTCTCCGTGTCCAGGTATAACAAATTCAATGGGTCCGTCGTCGGATAGCGTCGACACGGGTTTGTAGTGAACCCATTGTGAAGATTCCACGGCTGTTTGCGTTGGCGGTATAGTAAATAAGTCAAGCTCCGACTTCATACATTCGCACGAGTGTGAGTGTAAGAAAGACATTATTAAGCACTCCCGAAAATGTCGACAGTCTTTATCGCACTCTTCTTCCTCCTCCGCCTCTTCGTTGTTCTCCGTTTAGCGCTCCTCCTCACCGTCTTCGTCACTCTCCCTCTCTTTACTTTTCCCCCCCTTTTTTTTTTCTTGTTTATAATGCGTTTTCTCTTTGAGCGTCCACGCGGTGTTTTTCTTTTCGCCGAGCGAGTAGTCCTTTTACGCTGTCGAACGACACGCACCGGAGCAGTACCTGATATCGAATGCAACATTCTCGTTGCAACAGCGTTATTATATCCCGAACCGTTCATAAGAAGGTCAATTTTTTCATTGGCTTTTTGTTGTAAATTTTGACCAGATTCTGCAATGCGTCTGCGCAGAGAATCTCTGAACGGGATACGGTTCCCGCTTACATCCTCGATAACGTGTAAGCCTGTACGAAGCGCTTCCTTTCCAACAGCTTTAGCACCCCGCGTCAAGAGCGGGAGTACACTCCTGAAAAGTCCCCCGAGGAAGCTTCCGATACCGTGACCGCGCTGGTACGGTGAACCGACAAATACGTTACTCACACGCCCTCCGCCAATTTGATTCTCGTAATATGACGAGTAATGAGACGACATTACGTATCTAGGATATCCGCTTAAAATGAAGCGTTACGGTCAACGTCCCGTACTCAAATGCGATCGGTTTACCGAGATGATCTCTTATATCGATCTCGATTGTGCGAAAGCAATTGGTCAACAGCGATAGATAATTCGGTGGGGAAAAGTACTTGACCTGTGACGTCCCGTATGTATAGTGCGATGTATCCACGTTTACTATACGCAAGAGAGCCGTTTGTGTGTCACCCACTGTATAAGGCACACACAGATCGCTGTAGACATACAGTTGATCGGGTAAAGCGCGATTTATACACACCGGTGATGTTCCTTCTCGCTGCATCCCCCTAGCGATGCGTAAATGTACACCCTCTTGTGTTTCTCGATCACCGATCGCCGTGTCAAATCCTAGTATACGCTGTACTTTATTTGACATTCGTAAAAACAATTTGTCATCCTTAATATCCTCGGCGTCGTGCGTTACTCTGCTTCCACCGCCCTCGATCGCGACATGTCCCTTAGCCTGTGTTGCATAGACAACTTTTACGCCTGCTTTTTTTAAACTTGGAATTTTATTAACATTCTCTATTATTTCATCGCCGCTTTTGTACAATCCGTGCGGTATTCGGCCGCCCCCCTTCTCCTCATTCGTTGCCCACTTTATTCCCGTCTCGTTCCGACGTATGTGCGTCACAGTGCACGGTATATGAATTTCCGATAATCCTACAGCCCATTGGCCGCTTAACGATATTCCACGCGGGAGATGCGTGGTAAAACGCGTTGTTGTATTATCCGGATAATAGAGCATGCTGCTGTTGCTCGGTAGTACGACAAAAAAGTCGCTATCGTCGTGCATTTTTTTCACTATGTAATATCGCGAGCGTTAGACGCCGGTATCCAACAGTTGAATTTTGGCGGGTATCCCACCCAGCTGACAAAAAGCTGTTTCTTTGCACCTCGACCTTTGGTACGGATTACACGGTCAATTTTAAACTCTCGCTCATGCGTCACTCGTTTTGCGTTCACGATGGTCACTTCTTCGGGGTAGAAAAAACCCTCAATTATCTCTCCTTCGAGATCGTGCAGTTCGTAAACGTGTATGTCTTGCCGTTTCAATACCTTACTAACTCGAAAAATTTCTTCGCTCCAATTTTTCTCATAACCCTTCTCGAAGGTGCCTTTCGTTCTACTAATTCGAACGTAATCTCCGACCTTGTATTTATACACGGATGCTCGTCTCTTTTTGCGACGATTCATCGCGGCGTTCCTCATATTGTCCTCGGCAATATGAGCATTGTATAACGTCACGGCTGCGGGTTCCATTTTAATTGCCGAATGTTTGGCATGATTGTATGCGCGAACAAGCTGTTGGAGTATATCGATGTATCGGTGTGTATTGCGGTGCGTGAAATAACGCCACTTCCTTTCCTTTAGCGTGCGATTAAATCGTTCGACGATAGCGGCTTTTACATCGGGATTACGAGCAACCCTAAAGGAAATGTCATTTTTCTGTAGAAATTTTTGTAGTTCTCCGCCGACAAATTCTTTTCCACGATCGGTCTGTAGATACACAGGTAGACGATGCTCGCTACGCTCGAAAATGCGTTTAAACGCCATTGTATCCTCGTGTACGGTTTTGTCGCGTAAAGGTTCGACCCACGCATACTTGCTTAGTACGTCAATGACCATGAGCAGGTAAGAGACATTGTCGTTGTATTCTTTCAATGAGCGTAAATCTACAAGATCCGCTTCCCAAACGTCGTCTATGTTAGTAACGTTGTAGCGTAAACGAGGAAAGAGACGTCGAATAGGTTTATGAATGGTGTACGCATCCTGTTGAGTTAACCGCTCATAAACGGGTATTGTTGTATTTCTTTTCCCGTCAATGAGACGTCTTGCGCCGGCGTAACTCGCGGGATTCGCCACGTCGTAATACACTTTTTCATACGACATCGTTCGTGCGTTACACTGTATTTCCGATTCTAACCCACTTGTCCGTTCGCCTTGGTGGGTTTAGCCGACGGCGTTTATCGGTGTGTACCACGGTATTCTCTACTTCGGGCGATCTCGCCCGTTTAATCGGCTGTGAACGCATAGAGTCCCATAACTGTTTGTTTCCAATGAATTCCCGCGGTATGGACGACGCGCGTAGAATGCTGATAAATTGTTCACGTCCCGTGGCTTTAAAGGTTTTTCTGTGTCGCATAGCATCGCTAACGAGATCAACAATATTATAGTCTGGCTTAAGTACACCGTCTATCGAGACACGCCCTTGCCGATCCCATTGAATTCTGTTGGCAATCTCGTTTGTGTTGCAGAGATAGTTTACGAGTGAGGACGCTTTACGTTTATAGATGGTCGGTAAACTTTGGATGATAAAATCGTCGCTCATACGTTGATTTTGCACCGACGACGATGCAGTTTCCTCGTGTCGTTGTGCGTCAAAAGAAGGCTTTTTCGCCTGCATGAAATAAGTAGCGTTGCAAAACTTGTAGATAATGTTTCCACTTATCGTTGTCATCGGTGAATTTGTTCGAACGTAAAATATTTGAAAGATCGACATCGAGACGGGTTTGTGCATCACCCGGTGTCTGTACAGTTTTAATTTCTTTTTCTGTTTTTTCACCACCACCACCACCACCACCACCACCACCACTACCGATCATCGGTTCTTTCCAGCTGTCGGTGCGACGCTCGACCGTATCGGCCGGCACTAAAATCATTTTCTTTGTGTATTCCATTTTTTTTTTTTTTTTTTTTTTTTTTTTTTTTATTTACCACTGGCGAAAAGTTTCCCAATGAGAGTTGATATAATAGGAGCTAATAGTAGAGGTAAAAACGCACCACAACCTTTTTGCAATATCAATCTTTTCTTCAGTTTCCAGTTGTATTTTCGTTTTTTACCACTACCACTACCACTACCGCCACCCCCTCTTTGAGCCGTGACACAGCATGTTGCTAATTGACGAAGCACATTTTTATACTTTTTAAGTCGATTTTTCACACTAGGTTTCAGATTAACGACACCGCGTAAAACGTTGAGAGCGCACTCGCAGATACACCTGACTAATGGTTCATCGGCGGCGTGTAACAGTGCTCTTTGCTGTGCACCCTCGGTGTGACAGAGAGCGTTGAGCAGTGCGGTGTTGCGTTTACCGAACGGTGGTGTTGCAGATCGCGTATCTTGCTTCTGTTGCCTACGATCACGACGACGACGACGACGATCCATTGCGCATCGATGTTTTCATGTCACAGTCGTGTGCATTACTGACGCTCTGAACATTTACACGCGAGACTAAGTACACAGCGTATCGTTGTCGTCGTCGTCGTCGTCGTCGTCGTCGTCGTCGTCGTCGTCGTCGTCGTCGTCGTCGTCGTCGTCGTCGTCGTCGTCGTCGTCGTCGTCGTCGTCGTCGTCGTCGTCGTCGTCGTCGTCGTCGTCGTCGTCGTCGTCGTCGTCGTCGTCGTCGTCGTCGTCGTCGTCGTCGTCGTCGTCGTCGTCGTCGTCGTCGTCGTCGTCGTCGTCGTCGTCGTCGTCGTCGTCGTCGTCGTCGTCGTCGTCGTCGTCGTCGTCGTCGTCGTCGTCGTCGTCGTCGTCGTCGTCGTCGTCGTCGTCGTCGTCGTCGTCGTCGTCGTCGTCGTCGTCGTCGTCGTCGTCGTCGTCGTCGTCGTCGTCGTCGTCGTCGTCGTCGTCGTCGTCGTCGTCGTCGTCGTCGTCGTCGTCGTCGTCGTCGTCGTCGTCGTCGTCGTCGTCGTCGTCGTCGTCGTCGTCGTCGTCGTCGTCGTCGTCGTCGTCGTCAGTACTTTCTTCGGCTATTTTTCGGTATGTAAACTTGCATTTGTGCATCATCGGGAAAAATTGTTGTTCTACATCTGTATGTATCGGGCGTAGATTGTTTTAGGTCCAGCAGTAGATAACCATGCGGTAGTGAGGTTGCATCATGATACGCTTCCGAAAGAAATTTAGGATTCTCAGGATATACCTGTCTCGCGAGATGGTGAATCTGTGCTCGATCGCGCGGATTCTTAAAAATAACAATATAATTTGCATTCAGGGAAATGTCCCGTTGACCACGCCCTTGATGAAATATATTCTGCGTAATGAAGATAACGCTTATATTTTTATGATGGCTACCTTTTGTAAAAAGATCAACGATGGTATTATTCGAGGATTCTCTCATTAAATCATCGATAATCAATAACTTCTTCAGATGATTATCGTTCGAGTAATCTTCCGGTTGCGGCAGACCTTCGCGGAAGTCTATCTTCGGCGTAGTAGTAGTAGTAGTAGTAGTAGTAGTATCACCGCGAAGCAGTGTCACCGTATCGTCGTCGAGTGTATCACCGTAGTAAAAGATGATACGGTCAAATGTGACATTGCTCATCGTCGATAAATTCCGTACAAATTTCCGCACAAAAACTGTTTTACCACAACCCGTTGGTCCACATATGATCGACGTCCATGGATGTTTCCAACGAATATCCATTTTTTTCTTTGTTCTCAGCGACACGGAAAATAAACAAAAGCGAGAAGGCTTTTCCCGGCGGCGGCGGCGGCGCGGCGGATGCACGTCGCAACAAGCTTATACGACGTGCACGCGGGTAATCAGCGTATACGTGCTCGCGCTATGAGCTTATGAGCGAGCACGACGCGACATTAGCTTTTATACCGCGGATACGCATGCGCGTATATGCGCTTATCGCGCGCATGCGTGATAAGCTTATAACTGCGAGATCTATGAAGCGAGACTTTTTCTTTATTGAAAATTTTCGGAATATATATATATATATATATATATATATATATATATACGATCCTGTAAGTGGAATAATTAAATACCCATCGGTTTTTTTCGTTGATATCTGAAATGGAAATTTGTATGTATGGGAAAAACACAGGGTTAACACAAGGTTTATGGTGAAATAAAAGTTTTTGTTGATTGAAAAAAAACAGCACGCTGTTAGATAAAATTTTCATGAAAATTCTTATTGGTACTATATACAATTTTTCACCTCGTTCAAATCATTATTGTGTAATTTATCACCCGTACGCGTTACACTAAATGAGGGAGGAGAACAAAGGGAAAATATTTAAAAATATTTCTTAATGAAATAACATTCCCCTCCCTTCTGAACGCAATTCCCCTTTCCTATTTACAATAGTTAATAATTTTCTGCGAAAATTTATTTACAATTTTTTCGGTATATATATATATATATATATATATACATATTTGACATATTACCTGACTATGATAGAATGGTAAATTAAATACAATGTTTTATACACTTATTTCTAACTATATTTTTGTACAATATATACATATAAAATACTTCTTAATGAAATAACATTCCCCTCCCTTCGGAACGCATATTCCCCTTTCCTATTTACAATAGTTAATAATTTTCCGCGGACATTTATTTACAATTTTGCGGTATATATATATACATATTTGACACTTTACTTGACTATGATATAATGTTAAATTAAATACAATGTTTTATACACTTATTTCTAACTATACTATTTTTGTACAATATATACATATATACATATACACGAGTAATATACAATTGTGAATATCAGAATTCTAGCGACTATTGACGGTGACGATGACGATAATACATGGCTGAAACTAACCTTCAAACCCGTACGGGAAGGATAACGCGTGTGTTACATGCCGACGCTTCCGGCAAACAACAGCGCAAGTTTTACTAACGGGTCTCGTGATTACCTCGTGAAGGGCTGTGCGTTGAATTGCCGAATAATTCAGCTCGATCGACTCGGTATTCACACGAGGTAAATCGGTTGTAATTAATTTTCGTATCGAATGAAAATTAATTTTTCTCGAATTTTCGTAATTCAAGCTCAATCCCTTCACCTTGCAACACTCGTTGACGACAACATGCGGTGCGTCGCTGGTGACCACCGTATACCCGTAAAATTTCGGGCCACCCGATACGAAAGAATTGATATACGCGTTTGGTCCGTACTCGGCCAACTCGTTTGTCATATCCCCGAGGAAGCTCCCTTGTGCTGGTTCCCATTCGCCGGGATGCCCTTTGCTGACGTAAATCACCGAGTCTGTATCGTAATACAAAACTCGGCGATCCAGGCGCTCAAGGTAGCTATATAGCTTCAAGCGCGCCTGAGCCGTCGTGAAAGCGGCAATGACCACGGACGTCTGGTTATTAGGGACCATAGCCTCCTCGGTCGATACCCAACTCGCGTACAACACGTCGTCATTGACCGGTAATAATCGTGTTACCTCTTTTTCGTTATCGCTTAAGAGCGATAACATTGATTCGCGGTCCACGATTATTTCCGTCTGTGGCTGGTTATCGCGCTGGCCAAATTTACCCCATAACGAGTTCAAAATTAATTTCATGACGGAACGTAAACCGAGATTTTTCGATATGTTATCACGATCGAGAAGTATACCCTCCGTCATAAAATAATCCGCGATGTATTGCTCGCGAGATGATTCATCGACGCAGTTTGCAGGCCATCCGCTGGACTCTTGCTTTATTTTCAAAAACGTATTTACGTATTCAGCAAAGAGTCCACCATGACGCGAAACTGAGTCGTATTGTATCATCTCGTATGACCAAATTTCATCGATATCCATTATGGTATAACCGATGTCGATTGCTTTACGCACCTCGTCGGTCACCCATGTCCCGGTAAAGACGCGGTCCTCAACATTTGTATGAGGACATGAAACTTGCGTCATTTGCTCTGTGCACGTGCGACACAGTGCGAAAATCAGTTTGTTATGCATCCGTACCGGTAACAACGGGTGAAAAAGATCACGCGGTGGTAATACCGTGCATCGTATCATTCCATTAATAGTCGTACCGAGAGCATCGTACGAGTCATTTAATAATTTTGAACACTCGTCACGGACATATATGCGTGGGTGACCGCGGGGGAAACGCCCAGTTTTACATATGTACGGGTACAGCGAACATATGTCGATATACGAAATTTTCTCGCCTCGCGCGACGTCGTACGAGGTTACGGTGTTTCCCGTTCGACCGCCATAAAAACCATCGCGAGGGTTCAAACTTGTACTCGCGCGGTACGAGTGATTTTTTAAAAACGTTTTTATTTCCGGATTCATATCACACATCCTTTTAAACTCACACTCCCACATGACTCGTAATTCGTAGTCATGTGAGAGGATTTTCGCGTCTGACGCTAATGTACGCTCGTACCGCGCTTCGAAAGTTTCACCGTTGCCGCGCGATGGTTTACCACGATTTTCGGGGAAACATTTCGGACAGCCGTGCCAATAACAGCCGTGATATTGGAAGACAATACGATGGCCGTCCGTTTCCATAAACCCATCGACCCTTGCTCCCGTCTCGGCCAGCCGGTATTCTCGACCGCGACCGGCGTGAACGATTTCACGCGAAAATTCGTTCTCCACCCACAACAACCATTCAACGGCTTGTTGCGAGTGTCGGTCAGCGCGTCTATACCCGCCTGACGGTATAAGTCCAATTGTCTCGGCTTTTAAAAAGTTTCGCCTGTAAACTTTCGAGCAAGCCGAGGCAATTGTACAGGCCTCGGTAAATGGACAAACGTTCCCCGTGGCGAGAAAGATTTCCCGAAATTCCCGGCACGCGCGCCTCAAAATATCGACATCCAGCCGACAATATTTTTCGATTTCCATTTGAAAATTAAAAATTTCTCCCGAGCGGACACGACCCTCGTACCATTCGTAAAATGACGCGCGTTCGGCAATACTCA
The DNA here is from genome assembly GCA_958009045.1 of Oxytorus armatus. Classification (NCBI taxonomy): domain Eukaryota; kingdom Metazoa; phylum Arthropoda; class Insecta; order Hymenoptera; family Ichneumonidae; genus Oxytorus; species Oxytorus armatus. The sequence continues at coordinate 28,963,856 of OY253745.1, read as the reverse complement.
TGGAATCGGGAGAATAACACTCGGCGGGTGGTACATCACCGCGATAATCCCGATTGCCAGTGGTATTGAAAAGATGCGGAAAGTATCCCTTTCCCATCTTATCGTCAAAACCGAAGGCCTTCGGGAGCGCACTCAGCCTCATATGAAAATAATTCATACTATCGCTGAACACAGTAGAACCAATGCGCATCGATATTATTGAATTTCCTCTGAGGATGAGCTTCGGCATACCACGGTCCCCACCACCACCGCCTCGCGCCACCAAATCCCGCAGTATGAATTGTGCGTCAAACGCTTTCGCGTTATGCGCAATGCATACGATCTGACGAAATCCCGTCGTTGGGCGTACCGCCAGATCGATAAGCTGTGAAATTGGCGATTCCCGAAAAACGTGCTCGCGTATTCCGCACCAGGTGCACGTACCCTGCGGAATATCGCCGTCGACTCCCATAAAACATCGTTCACAAAGTTGTTGTGCAACGCACAGTGTAACGACATGTTCGTGAGCGTCGTCGCCTTTTGCGTTTACGAATGGTGTATCTTGTCGCGTTTCGAAATCATAGAAAATAAATAACGTTGCTGGATGTTTATTGGGTTCGTCTAGTTTTCGCGGCGCGAGCGGTTGAATATAACACGGTTCATTGTACGCGTGTACCGAGCGACAAACTTGGCAATAACCGGACCCGCATTTGTGTACCCCGCGCGTCGTGTCGATGACCGTGTCGCATATCTTACACATGCGTATCTTCTCGCAGATTGTTTTTGACTGCGCGAGTATCATCGGATTTTTCGCTTCGCTTGATTGGAGATGCTTCGCGAAGCAGGCAGCCCCGTAAAAGCTGCGTCCGCATTCGTCACATCCCCATTCACCGCTTGAAAAATCCTCTGCATCGATCGCAGTATCACACGGAGGCGAGAAAAAACAACGCGGACACTTGCTCGCGCACTGATGCTGGCGTAAAGAGCGGTAGGATTTATTGCACGGGATGCAATAATTCCTACCACCAGCAGCCATCATCATATTCGTTACGGGAGCATAGTATTTCTCCGCTTTGAAATATAAAATGTTCAAACAGCACTCCGCCAGGTCACCGCTTTCAAACGTTTTACGACCGTCGAAAAGCGGAGACTCACCGCTGCCGAGAGTTTCCCACTCGTGTATGACAATTGCTACCCTCGGGGGTTTGAAGTATCCCTGAAATGTTTTTATTTCAGGTATACCGCAACCCTCCTCGGGGATAACGACACGGGCATCGCGAACGAGTGCCAACGCATGATCCCGTTGCACTTTCGATTTTTTGTGCCTTAGGCGATCCCACATAGCGCGAGACTCGGGCGTGCACTCGCGTTTATTCCGCGAATTACCGAGTGCTACGACGAGGGACCGCGGGAGACATAAATTATCATCGTTCGCGATCGACACAACGCCCCGGCTACTCAAAACGGATGATTTTACACTGCGCGCGCGCCCGGAACCGACAGGCATTTCGACATACGTGATAGTAAAACTGAGCGTATCATCTACTGCGAGAATTCGCGCGCTCTGATTAATGTCGCAAATCAACCCCCACAATTGCTCGTGCGTAAACCGAAATATTGGCCTGTACGATAATCCCGCCACCCCGCGCGTCATACCGTTAGCCTCGAAAGAAACGCCAATCATATCGGTCGACGGGCGACCGTCCACAAAATGTGCGTGGATATCGCGGATAGCGTCGCGAATCCACTGCACCGGGTTAAAATTAGCCGGTGGTTCTACCAGCGAAACGTCGCTCTGTCGCGCCATGACCCTAAAACGTTTACTAAAAAAATTGCGCTCTATCGATACCCTGAATCGAACGCCTTCAGGGGAAATTTCCGTATTATCGTTATCGTTTCCGTTAGAATCCCCTATTCTATTGTTAACGGAAGACGATTCTTCACCGTGACTATCTAATTGAAATCCGCTACCTGTTTGTATAATTTCGTCACTCACCGAAGATGATTTTGGCGATGCTGATGATGATGATGATGATGATGACGATGATGATGATGATGATGATGATGATGATGATGATGATGATGATGATGATTATGATGATGATGATGATGATGATGATGATGATGATGATGATGATGACGATGATGATGATGATGATGATGATGATGATGATGATGACGATGATGATGATGATGATGATGATGATGATGATGATGATGATGACGACGACGATAAGGATGACCGGCGTGGTGAAGCTGTGGAGGATAGGAGAGTGAGAAATGAGCGAGGTACATAGGATAGGGTATTACTCTGCATCGGAATAGCCGGACGAGTATGCCGAGTCTACATCTGTGATGTAATAATACTCGAGCATGTCTGGCGAATCCGGTGCATCGTATCCCTCTATATCGATAGGGAGATCAAAAATGTGGAAGTTACCGTCAGCTTCCCCGTCTCTATTATCGTTGTCCTCATCGTCATCGTCCGTGACTGAGGAAAAAAATTTTATATTATCTAATATGTCAAATTTAAAACGTGATATTATCTACATAAACGATAATTACCTTCTCCCATTCGGCCGCCATTTTCCTCATCCCTGTCGATGATGAGAGTGTCGGCCTCGGAAATTCTGCCGGAACACGATTTGTCGTCGTCGTCGTCGTCGTCGCCATCGGTTTCGGCATCGTCGACATCCCCCGGCATTTCTTCGCGAGCGTTGACTTCGTGCATTACAGCGTCTTCGTCACCGCCATCGCTGTCGTCGTCGTCATCGCCATTGTTGTCGTTGTCGATGACATTGTCGACGTGGTTGTTGTCGAAGACAATGTTATTGTCGTCGTCCTCGTCGTCGTCGTCGTCGTCGTCGTCGTCGTCGTCGTCGTCGTCGTCGTCGTCGTCGTCGTCGTCGTCGTCGTCGTCGTCATTGTCGTCGCCGTTGTCCTCGTCGTCATCGCTACTGTCGACCATCATTTTCAATTGATCTGTAAACAAATATGTAATTACAAAAAATTCACACACTCACACGAGAATACGTAAAGAAAAATAAACTTACCCATTTCGTTCGCGTACTTTCCGCAGTCACTGTCGTCTTCATCGCTGCTATCAGCCAGCAGCCGAAGACGCGCTGTAAAATAATAATTAAATGTTATTACACGCGGGTTATATGAAAATAAACATTAATCAATATATTAAATCATCGCTTACCGATCTCATCCCGGTAGGCTTCAAAAAGATTTCGGCCCACGGGAAAATTCGCGCCACCTCGCTCGACCATCTGCTGACCAGCGATGATAATGGCGTCGCGCGAATTAGCGAACGCACCGCGTTCGTGCATACGCGCGATCACGCGGATTGCCACCCGGCGGAGAAGCGAACGAAATTCGCGCACAATGAAATTGAACGGTCGCTCCGCAATCCCGCGTAACCACGCGATGGTGCAGCGCCGCGCCACATATGCACTGCGCACCTTTGCCATCGACGCGGTACGTCTTAACGCCGCCAGGAGGTTCTGCTTACGCACAGCCTCCTCGACCGCACACTTTGCTTGTGGAATCATTTTAAAGTTTTCACAAAAATTGCACACAGTTTTATAAAATTGCGAGATATTGCGGATTAACTTTTTTCGCCAAACAATAAACGCGATATCGCTGGGAACACCGAACAACACAATTTCGAAGGTTCACTTCTTTCCGAACGATGACACAACACTGATAAATTCACTGAACAGTTAATAAAAATACACAAAACTTTTTTTTTTGCACGTATCGACAGAGGTGCTTACGGTGAAGTCATGCGATAGAATATTGAACAAACTCGGTGTTGTCCCTTACTTATACCTTTTCTCCCCCCCTCTGGCCATTTTGACGTTGCGATCTTCACCTCTAAGGACATAGCGAGATTTTTCGAAAAACAGGATAAACTCGAAAGATCGTGAAAACGGAGATGTATTTGCGAGAGTGCAGAATCTGTAACCACGCTGAACGGATAGAATCGGTGAACGTTACCGGTAGCGTGAGGTTTCACCCTTCAGGTATACAGACTCCGATGTAACACGTCCGGTCATTAAGACGATTTTCCTTTTTCTCAAAAGATATAGTACCCCTGATGATTATCACTGCTGACGTCTACGTTCAGGTGTGATAAAACCTACACGCTTTTCCACTTAACGATCAACCCTGCTCACTGTGACGATCTTGTAGCCCTTTTCCCAGATCGCGGATAATTATCATCTCGTTTGTCAGCCTAATCCATGTAACATATCCGCTCTTTCCCAAATCATTGACAGAATTTTCCTTTTTCAAAAGATATAGCACTACTGACGATTACCGCTGCCTACGTCTCAGGGTAGATCCCCAAAAAAGCTACACGCTTTTCCACTTAACGAACAACCCTGCTTCCACGATGAGATTACACCCTTCCCAGATCGCTGATAATTATCAGGCCATTCACAAATCATTGACATGATTTTCCTTTCTCGAAAGATATATATCGGAGGGGCTGATTGATTATCGATGGTCTGTCGCCGTCTACGGGACAACACCATGACATTTTTTTATTTTTCAAAAGCCGTCTTTTCTCACGACAATTATCATTTTCTCAGATAATTGACATGGTTTTCCTTTCTCAAAAGATATATATCGGGGGTGATTGATTATCGCCGGTCTGTCGCCGTCTACGAGACAACACAGTGAAAATCTTTTATTTTTCAAAAGCCAACTTATTTCACGATAATTATCATTTTCTCAGATAATTAACATGGTTCTTCCTTTCTTAAAAGATATATATCGGGGCTGATTGATTATCGACGGTGTGTCACTATCTACTCGACAACGTCGTGAAAATCTTTTATTTTCAAAAGCCCGCTTTTCTCTCTATAATTATCATTTTTCTCAAATAATTAACATGGTTTTCCTTTTATAGCGGTACGTTAATTTCCGTACATAAGTAACGTCGTTTCCCCCCACTTTTGACGTTAAAATAACTATAGTTTCACTGCGTATATATACGTGCGTGTATATATATATATATATATATACATATTTATATCATAGCGTTTTTAAACAGCATACGTCCCCCTCCATGCTTCCCGCCATTTTTCCCATGTGTGACATCAGCGCCGCGTTTTTCGTATATAAACGCTGGATTATTTGTCTCCGCCAGCAGTGTGATACGTATATCCTGCGAGCGAGAAATACCCATTGTGCGTGAGTCCGTTGGGAGTTATGGAGAGCCAAACAGAGTTTCTCCCGGAGAGTCAAATAGAGGTCCTCTCGGAGCGTCAAATTGAACACATTCCAGAGTCGATTCCAAGCACCATGTATCCGGTGTTATCGTTCGATGAAGGGAAGAGGCTGCATGCTCCGCTAATTCTCGGGACAACATATCCTTTGAACCAGTCGGAGACAAAAAGAATTAGCGTCGGACTACAGCCACAAGCGAACGGCCGCATCAAACCAATCGTCAAACTGCAGAATAACAATTCATCTGGCGCAATTGTGTTTGACGCTGCAGGTTTTTCACTGTTGCAAAACCATTTACCAACCATTGCAAAATACTTCAAAGGTGGTATGAATCAAGTGTGGGGGTCAAGTTGGCGAACCCCTGCACCAATCACCATTCACGATAGCGAAATTATCTTCACCACAAGTTTCGGGGCAAAATCCGTTGTCTTCGACCGGTCTGTTCGCGACGAGGCCGAGGCAATTGTTCTCGACGAATCTCCGTCGAAGAAAAGCCGGAACTATTCACCGGCTGTTGTGATGCAAAAAGTTACTTTTGAAGGTTTGTGCAACTTGATAACTTGTATTGAGGAGCGCTTCAGACGTCTACAACGGGTTGCTTCACACGTGAACGCATGTGCTCAACTGATATGCGCGGAGTTAAGTCTACATATTCCGCCGAGTGATACACATGAAAACATCGACGAGCTCCGCGTTAAAGATCTTATTAAAAATAATAATAAGACTTTGAAAGAAGCAGTTAGACTTCGAATGGATGCCGCATTTACCGAGCAATATTTCGGTATTGTGTTTTTGGAGTGTACGGTATTGTGCGTACCTTATGTCACTAACGAATTGAAGAAAGCTGTTGTAGAGGCAGCTGAATCAATTCAATAATACTAATAATGGTAATAATAATAATGACGAATAATAATATTAATGACAATAATAATAATGACAATGACAATAATAATATAATGCGCGTTAGAAATGTAATCTCTGTGTGTATTCAATTTCATTTTAGAACTGTAATATCGTGTTTGTATCGCTTGCATAAAATTAATTCGTAATAAGGACATGGGTGTTATCTCTAGTCAATTAAATCTTAGGTTCATAACGTTACTGTTTCATAATTTAGCCATAATTTTTGTGTGTGTGTATCTTCATATCTTAACCACGTCGTATCTATATTTTCACCATCGTATATGCTAGTTTGTATTGCAACATTTGCTATCTTTCTGAATAATTACAATTAGGATATTAGTTATAGTACTTACCTGTAGGCTCCTGAATAAAACAATACTCGCATCAACACTTGTGCTATTTTTTCATGGCAATAAATCTACCGGCGTCGACAATTGGGACAGTCAACGCCACGCGTCAGCTACCTGTTGGCCGCGCGCTGCGACCCCCAGCACGGATCATTAGAGATCGTACGGAGTGCTGACCGTCGGCGTCAAGCGGTCAACAATGCTAATTTACGACAGGCCCTTTAGAGAGAGTGACAAAGAGAGAGAGGGAAGACACCAAAATCGAAAAAATATCGAGTCATCGTGGATTTGCCGTTGACATTTTCGAAAATAAAGAATATATACATATATATATATATATATATATATATATATATATATATATGTATATATGGAACAGTGAAAAATAGCCGCGAAAAATCCAAGATATATATGTATATATATATATATATATATATCTTGGATTTTTCTATCCGTTTTCTGAATAAACAAATTTTTCGAATAATCGAGTTTTTCCTTGACAAATTCCCCTTCCGTCATCGGTATTATTTCCATCGTTTTCGAATGTTTTTTGTTTTTGTGTAGATAAATTAACGGCCGACGATATTAGCTACAGGCGGTATTACCATCGGTGGGTACTACCGACCAATGGTACTCCGTTACCGATATCAAAAATTTTGGAAACTTCTCTGAGCGTTTGCATAAGTTAAGCGGGGGTTGGAGGCGAGGGTGGGGCGTCCAATCAGAGTACGGGGACTCTCTACAGGGAACAATAGCGTGCCGGGGAATTCTGGGTCAGCGGTGGCGGTGGTGGTGGGGAGAAGCACCCCCACCGATCTCCAGAATGCTGGAAACTTGTCTGAACATTTGCATAAGTTAAGCGGGGGTTGGAGGCGAGGGTGGGGTGGCCAATCAGACGACGGGGACTCTATAGGGACCAATAGGGTGCCGGGGAATTCTGGGTCAGCGATGGTGGGGCGGAGTGGGGGACCAATCAGCGGACAATGGAGAGGGGCAGGAGGTGGGTGGGGAGCCAATCAGAACCCTAGGTGGGCGGGTGGGGGCAGGGGAGAGAAGGGGAGGACACGCCCTGGCGCCAGACTACCCCCACTCCTGACTGGCGGGTCGTCTCCCTATGAGGGTACCTTACTACTAACGGCTTCGGCTGTCGTCCCGGGTGATCTTGAGAGGCCCGCGCCACGATGGTACGGAGAGCCTGTCCGGATTGTGATTCGGGTATGCCCGAGACAGGGATCCTTCTGATTGGCGTGGGCGGCACGATGCGTGGCTACGGGGGGAAACGAACGGTGGCGCGGGGATGGGGGGGAGGTAGGGAGGGAATGGCGGGAAGGTTCGAGCAGCGCTGTGGAAATTGGGGAAAAGGGGAACTCACGGCGCGGCGAGCGTCCAACGGGGGGGGAGAGCCAGGGCTGAGAACAAGAGAAACGTGAAGTGGCGAATAAATAGTATAGAAAAATTTTAAGGGCGGTGCGACAAATGCGCGTCCGGATCCCCCTATACGTCCGGTTACCGCCCGCGTCGCCTCCTTATCGCTAACCTTATGCTAAATGTAGTGCTGTGGGGAGACTTCGTGGGACGCACCGGGGAAAATTGGGACGCAACGTCACAACTCCCCCCGGCCTGACGATAGTACGCCCGCAACGGCGTGCTCCATCGTCAATATTCGTATTGTCCATTCTGCCAGCCCCACCAGCAACAGTGGCACTTCGTTTACCTCCGTTCGACCTCCACGCGGCTTCCGAGGCGCGCCCCACCCCCCGCGCCAACAGCGCGCGCGACGCCGGGTACCATTTCCTATTCATTGCTATCGCGTCGATTCCTGACTAGAGGTGACCGTCGTGCATGTCTCGTCTCCCGGTGGGAGTTATCACAGTCTTGGGATCTTCCCCGAGGTACGTGGCAGTGGGGGGGGCAGGAGTGGGACTCGGGGTTGTGGGAGTCCTCGGAGAAGTCGGGGTGGGACGGGTTGGGTATTTCCCGGGTGATACGGGCGGGAAGGGTTGGGTTTTTTTTTTTTTTTTTTTTTTTTTTAGTGGCGATTGGGTCTGGGTAGGAGTTCAATCTTTCGGTCACAGTCGGCGGTCAGGTGTCCTCGGCGGCCGCACGACCAGCAGCAGGGCTGTTGGCGTGCGGCTGCACGGGCGGAGCAGGGTGCGGGTCTTGGGGGAGGGGAGGGGGATTCGAGGACTCGAGGGTGCGGGGAGTCGCGACGGGGTCTCGGGGACGTGGACAGTAGGGTTGGGAGGGGGGAAGGGTGATGTGCAGCGACAGGGCGCCATCTGCAGCGGGCGACTGGGGAGGGGGGTGAAGGCGGCGGGGAGGGGAGCGAGCGAGGTACGGGGGGTGCGGGAGGCGATGGGGCGGCGGGAAGGGTGAGTGATTGTGGCAGACGTGTATCGGAAGCGGGGGGGAGGCTCGAGGACTTGGGACATGAGGGAGGGGAGGGTTGCGCGGGGAAAGGGGTGGGTGGGGGCGGGGGTCAGCGGAGGTGGCGGAGAGTCAAGGTGCAGGGACATGAGGGATGGGATATCCCTGATAGGGGAAGGGCGTGGGTGACGGCCGCCTGCGGTCGATAGAATCGAACGGGGGGCGGGGGTTGGCGGGGATGCTCGGGGCCGGCTCGATCCAGCCAAAGGGACTGGAAGGAGGGTGAATAGCGGGGGAAGCGGAATGGTTGTTTGCGGGCGGAGGGGCGGCGGTGAGGCGGATGGGTGCGGGACGACCGTTTGCGGACGGGAAAACGGGGGTGGAGATGGCGGGAGTGGTGGTCGTTTTACGGGACGTGGGCGACGGCGGCGTCGGCGGGGTGGGCGAGGCGGAAGTAGGTCCCGTAGGGTCTGGTGGGCGCTCGTGCGGGCGGGAAGCTGGGCGTGCTGGGGGTTGGGGATGGGGAGCGGGGACGGTGGCGGGGAGGGGACGTCGGAGTCAAGGCACTCGGGACAGTCGCAGGATTCCCCGGGGTGAGGAGGGTGTCGGCAGGTGTCTCCGAGGGGAAGCAGGGACACGGAGATTGCTTGTGAGGCAAATGGGTTTATGAATGGGCGGGATGGGGATGGAAGGACCGTTCCTGGGGGACAACGGTACGGGGGCCGTGGCGGGGGACCAGTTCCCGGTCCTCGTCGGCGAACCATCTCGATGCGCTGTAAAGAAAAGAACTCTGTATGAGCGACGGTTAGGTTGTTTTGAGGTCGGGGGCGTAAGCCTAATCGTCGTGGTGGGGGGGTCTTTTCGGGAACGGAAGTGGTGGTCGGCGGCGTGGCGGCGTGGGGGGTACTTGACGTGGAGGGCCCGGGGGCAGGGTCGGGGGACGAGGCTCGAGGAACGTAGTTCTTGAGGTCCTTGACATGGACTTTGGGGTTTTTCCGGCTACCAGCGTCCTCGAGCTCATACACCACGGGGGAAATCACCCGAACAACACGGCACGGTCCGGTGTACCTGGGGGCCAGCTTGGCAGCGAAGTTCTGGGCCCCCGAGGATAGCACTCGGTTCTTCCGCATCACCAGATCTCCGACGGCGTACCTGGTGTCCTTCCGATTTCGATTGTAGTAGTGGGCCTGTTTCTTGGCGGCCTGTTCCAGATTCCGGTGTACCCAGTCATGGATCAGAGGCAGTCGCTTCATGCGGTCGCTCCAAGTCTCGGGATCGCCGGGGGTGCGGGCAGGGGGCGGGGGAAGGGCATCACGGATGCTGCGAGTGGGTCGGGGGTTACGGCCGAAGTTGAGGAACGCGGGGGTCATGAGGGTAGAGGACTGGACGGCGGTGTTGAGGGCGAAACACAATTCATGGAGGTGTTTATCCCAGTCGCGGTGATCCTGATCCAGAAACGAGTTGATCATGGTCTTTAGTGTCCGGTTGACCCTTTCGACGGGATTTGCCTGAGCGTGATAGGGGGGAACGGTGGTCCGAGTGACTCCCAACTCCGCCAGGTGCTTGGTTACATGGGTGTTGACGAACTCAGTGCCGTTGTCGGTTAGGAGGTATTTCGGGCACCCCCACCGGTTCACTACTAATTCGTCGAAAGCGGCGAAGATCAGGGGTCCCGTAGCGGCCCTAAGGGCTTTAACCTCCACGAATTTCGTGAAGAGGTCCTGAAAAACTAAAACGTATTTGCACTGACTCCGGCTGGGGGGAAAAGGTTCCATGACGTCGGCCGCCACGACTGTCCACGGGCCCTCGGTGGTGCGTGCTCGCATGAGGCCCCCAGGAGACGTCTGGGGTACCTGTGGAGTTGGCACTCCGGGCACCGGGACACGTAGCGGGCCACGTCCTGAAACACTCCGGGCCAGAAGAAATCCTGAATCACTCGGTGGTAGGTTTTGTCCACTCCCAAGTGACCGGCTTGAGGACAGTTATGGGCTTTTTCTAGGGTTCGGGGTCGGGCGTCGTGGGGAATGACCAATTTCCATGCGTCCAGGTCGGTCAAAGCGGGTTCGATGATGGGGTGGGGTCGGTGGTAATAGAGATTCGCGTCCTCGATTCTCCAATTAGGGTATTTTCCGGGAAACTCTCGGACGTTCTGCAGTTTCTCGCTATACCAAGGGTCATCGGACTCCCCCAGGGCATAGACTGCGGCCTCGTCAGCTTCGAACATCCGGGAGAGAGCGTCGGGAACGACGTGAAGGGTACCACGACGATGTGCGATGGTCATGTTGTGCGCCTGCAGGGCCACAGCCCATCGCGCGAGCCGTCCGGAGGGATCTCGGAGGTTCCTAAGCCATAGCAAGCTCGCGTGATCGGTCAGGACGGTGAAGTGAGTGCCCTCAATGTACGGCCGGAACTTCCGGACAGCCCACAGGACAGCGAGGCACTCGCGTTCGGTAACCGTGTACTTCCGTTCGGCCGATGTTAGGATCTTGCTGGCGAACACGATGGGTCGCTCCCCTTCATCTGTTTCCTGCGTAAGGACGGCGACGACGGCGGTATCGCTCGCGTCCGTCTGGAGGGTAAACGGCCGATCGAAATTGGGTCGGGCGAGGATGGGGGTTCGGGTAAGGGAGTCACGGAGGGTTTGGAATGCAATTTGCTGCTCGGGTCCCCAATGCCATGGTGTGTTTTTGCTCAGTAGTTGGGTCAGGGGAAGCTCATCTCGGGAGAGGTTGGGTAGAAACCGGGCGTACCAGCCCACCATGCCCAGAAATCGCCGCAGTTGCTTTAAGGTTCGTGGGGGAGGATATTCCTGGATCGGGGCGACCTTGTCCGGATCCATCTTCAGGCCGTCCGTTCCGATGATGTATCCGAGGTATTTCACCTCGTGCCAAAAGAATTCACTCTTGTCACGGTTGATTTCCATCTCGGCCGTGCGGAAGGTATGTAGGACTCGCGGCAGGGTTTCAATCGCCTTCTGTACGATTTACCTCTGTATCAGTTGCCTCGAACGATTCCGATCTGTAAAATCTCCGTCGTGAACGATTGCCTTCTGTACGATTGCCGTTGTGAACGATTGCCTTCTGTACGGTCTCCGTCGTGAACGATTGCCTTCTGTACGATCTCCGCTACTTCAGTTCTGGAAATTCGTTCGCTCGGGCCCGAGATCTGCTTAGTCAGGCGCTTAACGCTTAACGCGGGGATTGTACGCCTTTGCGTACAATCCCCGTCGCGTACGATCCCCGTCGTTCGGAACTCTCTTAGCGGTCAAGTGGGGGTATACTTGGGGCGCTCCACTAAATACTCCAGTGATTCTCAATTATTAATTTCGACAGTCGTAATGTCGAATTTCAACCGATTATTTGGATCAACTAACTATACGAAATCAATGCATTCAAGAAAGGTCTTATGTATTATTAAGCTTAAAAAACGACCTTGTAAAATTCAAACGGATATAGCTCGAATACTGCTTGAGCAACCGTGCTGAAATTTTGCAAAAAAGCAAAGCTTTAAGCGCTCCTTGTTTGCAGATTTTCTTGTAAAATTTACTCAAGGATTTTACATTTCCTTGAATTTTTCAAAATAAAAATAAAAATAGCGCTGTAATTTTCGTAAAACTTTGAAGTACAATAAGACTGCAATTTTTTATTTCAATAGAGCATCATTAATGAGATAGTCGAAATTAAAAAATGCATTTGCTCACAGAGGAAACTTTATACTAATTCCCAAATAGTCTTTGCGAAAAATTTCGGGAATCGGATTTTCAATGGATCAAAAAGGAAAGCAAATTAATAAATTGGTGAGCGCTGATTAGGCGGAGTGTTTGAGATCACCAATGCGAAGTATTGAAAGTATCATGTTCTTGATCTGCATCGTATCATCGAAAAATTTCTTCTATCGCAATAGATTTTGGTTTGAAGATATTTTTTTCTTCACAATTCACATTAGTATGAATGTTCTCATTGAAGCTCTAAAAAATGTCTTCGCTCGGATTACGGTATAGACAAACATACTGTAAATATTTATCCCATTTATTTTAATCAGTATAGAGGAGATACATATCAATTATGGAAATCGACCTGGTCTATAGACGGTTAAAAATAAATGTGGACTTATTCATTTAATTATTTATTTATTTATGGATGGCGGAAATCTCTTTTCCACTCGACTAACGGTCGAGGAAAGTACATATGTGTATAGTGAGAATTATAGTAGCGCGCATAACTTCAATAACGCAGAGGTGTGCTAAAGTTGGACTAGTAATAAAGTTATGTTAATAGAATTAACGAGCGTTATCGTAAAATATTTTATTATTAGATAACATTTTTTCTATAATACATTATTTCCATTGCCTAATTTTCTGACGTAGAAACACTCAATCTACGATCGCATTTGTCGTTCATAGGACACTGCAAACCAAAAGAATGAAATTAATATTCATTACTCCGAAGTTTAAAGTGGAAGAACTATTGGAGTTTATACCTTCTGCAAAAATTATCGCTCCGTATATGACAATGAAAGATCACCTTCAGAATTATAATTCCGATGTAACCTACAAAAAAAATACGTATGTATCAAATTAAGGAAGCAGTCAATATTGGTAATCACTATTTCGAACATTAAGGGAAGGGGGTTCGGGCACTTTAATTTTGGATAATGTTTAGGATCGCGAATTCCATACGTTTATTTTTTCATCATAATAAACTGAGTGTCTGAGTTTCACCTTGAAGAATGGACTTTTGCATTTTTTCTGTCTTATTGCAAGGCAGTATTTGTTCCACAAACTTTAGTGCTATTGTTATATTGATTTTACTTCAAATTGTCGAAAGTTTTTGACAAAAATACTGCTCTCCAATAAGACCAAATAAATGCAACAGTCCATTCTACAAAAGTTGTAACAACTGTTACAATTTTGAATATTGTTAGCGAAAAATTGATACGGATCTGTGTTTACCATGACGAACAAATAAGCGCATGGAGTTTGCAATTGTGTACATTTCAAAAAATTGTAGTGACCAAAGAAGGTCACTGTTGGGTTTGGTTGAGTCTGCGTGTCCTACGTGATGCTTTTACAGGTATACAATTGCAGTTCAGAACAAAACAACTCATTTCCGTTATAGCCTCCGAGTAGCCCCCCGCCCCGCATTTATTCGTCATGTCTTTGTAGAAAAAAACTGATGGGAACGTGCTTTCTTCAAAATTGCGGATGAAAGTAATTTGATAAATGTGCTGAAACACTTACCAATACTGTCTTTCCTCAATACCACACCCGTACGGACGTCGTGTACGGAGTGCGGCACAGCGGGCATTTCTGTAGTGAGGGTCCGTCGGTATTGGTGAGGTCGAGGACATTTTCTCGTGATCGACGCTGCCGAACTTGCTCATTTCGCCTTTCCATAAGCATTAGGCACTCTTCGCAGACGCACAGATGCCCACAGGGAATCAATACGATTACAGGTGCCGCACCTAAGCAAACCCGACAATACGGCACCGTAATTGGGGGTAGGACTTCCTCTTCGGGGCCCTGTTCTACCGCAACTCCCTGCGGCGGAGACACATTTTCCTGTGGCCGGTTACCTTCCAATCGCTCGTATTGAGGAATTTCCTCGGGCTCTCGTGGTTCCATCACTTGTGGAAGTACTGGTTCCACGTCCGCAGGTCTAAATACTTCAAGCCATCGATATTCTGGCATACCAGGGTCCTCCAACGGTCGATATTCAATTTCGTCTTGATGCTCATATTCAATGTTTGGGACCGGCACAGCGATCTCCTCGGCATCCCAATATTCCGGCATTTCAGCGGGTACAACCACCGGACGTACACGATATTCATGATCTTGGACGGGCTGATCTAGCGGCATGTTCGGGTGGCGATTAGCAATCTCGGGATCTCTTTGATTTTCTCGGTACGGCTGTTGCTCTAGCAAATGGCCGTGCTCTACAAAGTCCGCCGGTTCTGCAACTACACAAATTTATGGACGAAGTATTGTAACCGAATAAATGCAAGTATATTTACACGTCTCTGACATTGAAAGAAAACGATTTTAGATACAACATACGTCCTTCAGCAGCCCGTTCGACGGTGGCAGCATCCGGCTCGCCATTTGCCTCTTCGTAAACTATTTGACGAGACAATGTTTGCATAAAAATGTTTATATATTGTGTTCTATATTATAAATGTGTTATGACTAATTCTCGTTTATTATTGTAATGTTTATTATAAATGTATTATTAAGAATTCTCGTTAGGCGTAACATTAAAAGTCATTGCATCATGAATGTACTAACTCGTTTCAGCCTCATCGTCGTTTTCGATTATATGACGGCGACCGGGATCGACAACAATCATCAGGAATTCCTCCATACTGTATCTGGCGGACAACAAAGATTTTTATAATTGCAATGTGAAGTTGAATTCAATGAACAACTATACGAACCTTCCTGACTCAAGTCGTGCCTGAGCAACCGCAATACGGTCGTCCTCCTGTGTTTGATTCCCTCCTTCTCGCCGACGTATCAGGTACCCATTGGACAATCTCATCCAATTTTGTTGCTCGGTTTTTATCAGCTTCTTTAGCCTGTCTTTAAATTCACGTGCAAACAATGTATCATTGCTATTATTTCGTCATGGAGAACGCTTCGTTTTCGTGAAAACTTTTTTTACGCATTACTTATATTTTTTCCTTTATTTACACTTTACTTAGACTATTTCACAACGTTGAAAAAACACATTCAGAAAATATGTGTGTGTGCGTGTGTGTGTGCGTGCGTGCGTGCGTGCATGCGTGCGTGCGTGCGTGCGTGCGTGCGTGCGTGCGTGCGTGCGTGTGTGTGTGTGTGTGAGTGTGTGTGAGTGTGAGGGGTTCACATTGTTTGAAATTTAGAACGTCAAGACTCGAACCTCGACGTGCACCGAGATCTAAAAATGAAGCCTTTTTCGAACAGGACTAAATTAAGACTTACCCAAAAATACCCATATGTTCGATCGAACACCTCCCAATTTTCCAACTTTGTGGCGATGACAACTTTCGGCGACGTTGTTTGTTCTTATTGGGGAACATCTCACCGACACGATCTGAGCTAGGGGGGCCCACTGCCTACGCACGTAGTGGACAAACTGTAAAATGAATGGATATTCATTCGCCATTTGATCTGCGGCGCGGGCGATAATCTCCAGTCCCTCGTTGAAGCGATCAGCGGCAATTAGCGGAAGAGCCATGGTCATCCAAAGAATTGTTTTTGGTGTCGGACGCGCTGTGAGTCTTTTCCATTTTCGGAATACTGCCTGTACACGGGTGGTGTCAAACGTAAACAGAGTACCGTGAAAAAAATGGTAACCGATAGTAGGTAAAAAATATTTTACATAACACTCATAATCATAGTGAATATGTAATTAGGGCAAATTTACCTGAGTGAAATGGAACCAACAGCCCCGAATCCGCACCCTTGGTAAAGGGTGTCGTACCGCCGCTATGACTGCCTTTTCGAAATCGGCGACAACAGTTTTTAAATTCGTTGACATTCGAGGTGCCAATTCTAGAAGTCGGTGCAAAATTTGTTTATATATCGCTGTCGTTCGTTTTTCGCACAGCACATAAATAGCCGGAAATCCCTGGAAAAAAAATGTCATGCAATCGTGTCACCATTGCGGAGGAGAGGATAGAAAATGTAGACTAATAGAAAATGTGCAATCGACTAACCGTATCCATGCGACGAACGTGAATTGTCAATAACTGACAAGCTCGTGGCCGATTAGGTACGATCTGTTCAATATCAATACATCTTGAAAAATGTACCTAATGGATAATTGACATAGTTTTTTCATTGTACCAGTCTTACTTTGAAAGTTCCATCGATGTGAATTTCACCGGCTGCACTTACAGCATCGAGCATCGCATCGGTTGCAAAAATAAGCGCAACTCCGCCTTGGGGGTCAGGTTCCCTGACCATCCCTCGGAAAATATTAACCATTGGCTCGTACTGCGCCAACGCCTCGTCGAGTGCAATTAGCGTCGCCGGGACCGGGGGTCGCGCGCTAGCTCGTTCTCTATTGAGAGTTGGACGCACCGAGTTGTAGGAACATTGAACCGCTGCTTCTTCAAATCTGTTATCACCACATAAATATATACTATTGCTTCCTCATATACGTGACTTTGATTGGTTGAAAAAAAAAAACAAAAAACAGAAATTCGCACATTACATCCTGATTATGTTATCTCGCTCGCAAAATTCCGTCTTCTCTATGAGAAAGGGCAAATTGTAATGCCTACTTGCTCATAGATGGAGTTCACGATCAGGATAAAATAATGCGAGCGCACCGCGCAGGCTGCAAATCTGCGGGTTTTTTTTGTAAGATAATCCGTTATATCACTCCGATTATACAGCGATGCATTTTTAAATTGTGCGTGTACCGTTCATCCTGCGAAACCCGATCAAAAATTGTTTTCAACTCATCGTGAGTTTCTCGAGCTTGACGGCGCATCTGCTCGATCATCAAAATGTTCGTCCTTTCAACCGGGTTAGGCACGTGGGTATGCCCGTGGCTCACGGTTACCGTCCCTTCTGCCTCGTCCTTTACGCGACCGGGGCATTTCGGTGCACCTCCCTTTCGGTGTGCGCACGCATATAGCGTACTGTTTCCAATCCGGTGATACAGGAAACCACGATAGAAATACCGGAAGGTATTTTTCCGTTTTCCGGGAAAGCGTTCCATCTACAGTAACAAACCCGCCTACATTAAATACGCACCTCCGTGAACAACATTTCGAAAGATAGCGATCGAAAGGGCGTCTATCACGCCGAGTAACACGTTTAATCGTGCGCGTACCCTTAGGTTCACTAGCTATCGGTATTCTCAATTTCACACTAACGGTCTATTAGTTGCTAACCTTTCCAAAATAGCTCGGAGCAATATTCCCACCAATTAACGTACGTCGAACACTCACGATTTTTCACTAAACGGCGCAATGCGTCCTTGTCTTATTTTCTATAACTATTCTATAAATATAAACTACAAAAACACACGTATATACATTAAAGTTGAACAACACACAATAATTTTTCTTTAAAACTACGATATCTATGATAGAATACTTCAAAAAATAGAAACAAAATAGAAAAACAAATAAGACAGATGAAACTTTGCTCTAATCGAGTAGAAAATTCGGGTACTGGTCGATGAACGACTGGCGAAATAATGAGGACGGATTGTGGTTTTCTACGTCACGGGCTCGTGTCAAATCCGTAAGCGGTACCCGACACCACCCCCTAGGAAAGAGAAAATTTTTTTTAGTGTTCAAAAAAATACTCAAGTGGACCAGTAAATAAGCAGAAGGATTCCGTGGTTCCGTAGAGACATCCTTCTCTCGACTATAATCGCTCTTTCATTGTGTTACAGCAAACGCGAGTAAGAAACGTTCGTTCTCTCTCTGCAGCGTAATCGTATGCAGCGAGCCGCACGCTTGTTGCGGATTTATGAGGGTGTCGTTTATGACAGTGTCCGAGACTACGGAATCCGTCTGCTTATTTACTGGTCCACTTGAGTGTTTTTTTGAATACTGAAAAAATTTTTCTCTTTCCTAGGGGGTGGTGTCGGGTACCGCTTACGGAAAAGACTCACAACGCGTCCGACACCAAAAACAATTCTTTGGATGACCATGGCTCTTCCGCTAATTGCCGCTGATCGCTTCAACGAGGGACTGGAGATTATCGCCCGCGCCGCAGATCAAATGGCGAATGAATATCCATTCATTTTACAGTTTGTCCACTACGTGCGTAGGCAGTGGGCCCCCCTAGCTCAGATCGTGTCGGTGAGATGTTCCCCAATAAGAACAAACAACGTCGCCGAAAGTTGTCATCGCCACAAAGTTGGAAAATTGGGAGGTGTTCGATCGAACATATGGGTATTTTTGGGTAAGTCTTAATTTAGTCCTGTTCGAAAAAGGCTTCATTTTTAGATCTCGGTGCACGTCGAGGTTCGAGTCTTGACGTTCTAAATTTCAAACAATGTGAACCCCTCACACTCACACACACTCACACACACACACACACGCACGCACGCACGCACGCACGCACGCACACACACACACATATTTTCTGAATGTGTTTTTTCAACGTTGTGAAATAGTCTAAGTAAAGTGTAAATAAAGGAAAAAATATAAGTAATGCGTAAAAAAAGTTTTCACGAAAACGAAGCGTTCTCCATGACGAAATAATAGCAATGATACATTGTTTGCACGTGAATTTAAAGACAGGCTAAAGAGGCTGATAAAAACCGAGCAACAAAATTGGATGAGATTGTCCAATGGGTACCTGATACGTCGGCGAGAAGGAGGGAATCAAACACAGGAGGACGACCGTATTGCGGTTGCTCAGGCACGACTTGAGTCAGGAAGGTTCGTATAGTTGTTCATTGAATTCAACTTCACATTGCAATTATAAAAATCTTTGTTGTCCGCCAGATACAGTATGGAGGAATTCCTGATGATTGTTGTCGATCCCGGTCGCCGTCATATAATCGAAAACGACGATGAGGCTGAAACGAGTTAGTACATTCATGATGCAATGACTTTTAATGTTACGCCTAACGAGAATTCTTAATAATACATTTATAATAAACATTACAATAATAAACGAGAATTAGTCATAACACATTTATAATATAGAACACAATATATAAACATTTTTATGCAAACATTGTCTCGTCAAATAGTTTACGAAGAGGCAAATGGCGAGCCGGATGCTGCCACCGTCGAACGGGCTGCTGAAGGACGTATGTTGTATCTAAAATCGTTTTCTTTCAATGTCAGAGACGTGTAAATATACTTGCATTTATTCGGTTACAATACTTCGTCCATAAATTTGTGTAGTTGCAGAACCGGCGGACTTTGTAGAGCACGGCCATTTGCTAGAGCAACAGCCGTACCGAGAAAATCAAAGAGATCCCGAGATTGCTAATCGCCACCCGAACATGCCGCTAGATCAGCCCGTCCAAGATCATGAATATCGTGTACGTCCGGTGGTTGTACCCGCTGAAATGCCGGAATATTGGGATGCCGAGG
This sequence comes from Oxytorus armatus, assembly GCA_958009045.1. Classification (NCBI taxonomy): domain Eukaryota; kingdom Metazoa; phylum Arthropoda; class Insecta; order Hymenoptera; family Ichneumonidae; genus Oxytorus; species Oxytorus armatus. The sequence goes on along the minus strand of OY253745.1, from coordinate 28,943,964 downwards.
AGATCGCTGTGCCGGTCCCAAACATTGAATATGAGCATCAAGACGAAATTGAATATCGACCGTTGGAGGACCCTGGTATGCCAGAATATCGATGGCTTGAAGTATTTAGACCTGCGGACGTGGAACCAGTACTTCCACAAGTGATGGAACCACGAGAGCCCGAGGAAATTCCTCAATACGAGCGATTGGAAGGTAACCGGCCACAGGAAAATGTGTCTCCGCCGCAGGGAGTTGCGGTAGAACAGGGCCCCGAAGAGGAAGTCCTACCCCCAATTACGGTGCCGTATTGTCGGGTTTGCTTAGGTGCGGCACCTGTAATCGTATTGATTCCCTGTGGGCATCTGTGCGTCTGCGAAGAGTGCCTAATGCTTATGGAAAGGCGAAATGAGCAAGTTCGGCAGCGTCGATCACGAGAAAATGTCCTCGACCTCACCAATACCGACGGACCCTCACTACAGAAATGCCCGCTGTGCCGCACTCCGTACACAACGTCCGTACGGGTGTGGTATTGAGGAAAGACAGTATTGGTAAGTGTTTCAGCACATTTATCAAATTACTTTCATCCGCAATTTTGAAGAAAGCACGTTCCCATCAGTTTTTTTCTACAAAGACATGACGAAGAAATGCGGGGGGGGGGGGCTACTCGGAGGCTATAACGGAAATGAGTTGTTTTGTTCTGAACTGCAATTGTATACCTGTAAAAGCATCACGTAGGACACGCAGACTCAACCAAACCCAACAGTGACCTTCTTTGGTCACTACAATTTTTTGAAATGTACACAATTGCAAACTCCATGCGCTTATTTGTTCGTCATGGTAAACACAGATCCGTATCAATTTTTCGCTAACAATATTCAAAATTGTAACAGTTGTTACAACTTTTGTAGAATGGACTGTTGCATTTATTCGGTCTTATTGGAGAGCAGTATTTTTGTCAAAAACTTTCGACAATTTGAAGTAAAATCAATATAACAATAGCACTAAAGTTTGTGGAACAAATACTGCCTTGCAATAAGACAGAAAAAATGCAAAAGTCCATCCTTCATGGTGAAACTCAGACACTCAGTTTATTATGATGAAAAAATAAACGTATGGAATTCGCGATCCTAAACATTTTCCAAAATTAAAGTGCCCGAACCCCCTTCCCTTAATGTTCGAAATAGTGATTACCAATATTGACTGCTTCCTTAATTTGATACATACGTATTTTTTTTGTAGGTTACATCGGAATTCTAATTCTGAAGGTGATCTTTCATTGTCATATACGGAGCGATAATTTTTGCAGAAGGTATAAACTCCAATAGTTCTTCCACTTTAAACTTCGGAGTAATGAATATTAATTTCATTCTTTTGGTTTGCAGTGTCCTATGAACGACAAATGCGATCGTAGATTGAGTGTTTCTACGTCAGAAAATTAGGCAATGGAATTAATGTATTATAGAAAAAATGTTATCTAATAATAAAATATTTTACGATAACGCTCGTTAATTCTATTAACATAACTTTATTACTAGTCCAACTTCAGCACACCTCTGCGTTATTGAAGTTATGCGCGCTACTATAATTCTCACTATACACATATGTACTTTCCTCGACCGTTAGTCGAGTGGAAAAGAGATTTCCGCCATCCATAAATAAATAAATAATTAAATGTATTCATTTAATTATTTATTTATTTATGGATGGCGGAAATCTCTTTTCCAGCCATCAGTATAGAGGATTAATCAGTATAGAGGAGATACATATCAATTATGGAATATTCGACCTGGTCTATAGACGGTTAAAAATAAATGTGGACTTATTAGTCCACATTTATTTTTACCCGTCTATAGACCAGGTCGAATATTCCATAATTGATATGTATCTCCTCTATACTGATTAAAATAAATGGGATAAATATTTACAGTATTTTTTTCTATACCGTAATCCAAGCGAAGACATTTTTTAGAGCTTCAATGAGAACATTCATACTAATGTGAATTGTGAAGAAAAAAATATCTTCAAACCAAAATCTATTGCGATAGAAGAAAGTTTTCGATGATACGATGCAGATCAAGAACATGATACTTTCAATACTTCGCATTGGTGATCTCAAACACTCCGCCTAATCAGCGCTCACCAATTTATTAATTTGCTTTCCTCTTTGATCCATTGAAAATCCGATTCCCGAAATTTTTCGCAAAGACTATTTGGGAATTAGTATAAAGTTTCCTCTGTGAGCAAATGCATTTTTCAATTTCGACTATCTCATTAATGATGCTCTATTGAAATAAAAAATTGCAGTCTTATTGTACTTCAAAGTTTTACGAAAATTACAGCGCTATTTTTATTTTTATTTTGAAAAATTCAAGGAAATGTAAAATCCTTGAGTAAATTTTACAAGAAAATCTGCAAACAAGGAGCGCTTAAAGCTTTGCTTTTTTGCAAAATTTCAGCACGGTTGCTCAAGCAGTATTCGAGCTATATCCGTTTGAATTTTACAAGGTCGTTTTTTAAGCTTAATAATACATAAGACCTTTCTTGAATTCATTGATTTCGTATAGTTAGTTGATCCAAATGATCGGTTGAAATTCGACATTACGACTGTCGAAATTAATAATTGAGAATCACTGGAGTATTTAGTGGAGCGCCCCAAGTATACCCCCACTTGTCCGCTAAGAGAGTTCCGAACGACGGGGATTGTACGCAAAGGCGTACAATCCCCGCGTTAAGCGTTAAGCGCCTGACTAAGCAGATCTCGGGCCCGACCGAACGAATTTCCAGAACTGAAGTAGCGGAGATCGTACAGAAGGCAATCGTTCACGACGGAGACCGTACAGAAGGCAATCGTTCACAACGGCAATCGTACAGAAGGCAATCGTTCACGACGGAGATTTTACAGATGGGAATCGTTCGAGGCAACTGATACAGAGGTAAATCGTACAGAAGGCGATTGAAACCCTGCCGGACTCGCTCCAGGTATTCAAAGTGTTCCTCCTCTGTGTCCGTGGCGATGATGACGTCGTCGAGATAGGCAAACACGTGGGGTTCCCAGGCAGGGTCGATGAGCTGGTCCATTAGGCGCTGGAAAGTGGCGGGGGCATTCGTCAGACCGAACGGCATTCGTTTGAAGTGGAATAGACCCCTGCCGGGGACAGCAAACGCTGTGATAGGCCGACTGCGGGGCTCCACGGGGATTTGAAAGTAGGCTTGGCTTAAGTCGAGTTTCGAGATGAATCGCGCTCGACGCAACCCGTCCAAGATTCGATCCATGTTGGGGAGAGGGTACGCATCCTTTCGGGTGACCTTGTTGACGTCTCGATAATCGATGCAGAAGCGATGCTTCCCGTTGGGTTTCGGGACGATGACCGGCTTGCTTAGCCAGGAGCTAGTGGATCTCTCAATCACCCCTTCACTGAGCAGCCGATCCACTTCAGCCTGCGCGACCTTGAGAAGGTACGGGGATACAGTGCGGGACCGCTGGCGGATCGGGGGGTGGCCCTGGGTATCAATGGCGTGTTGGGCGAGGGGCGTCATGCGGAGCGGAGGGGAATCCCAGGGGAGGGATTCGGGGGAATTAACCGTGCAAGCAGTAGCTCGAGGCGGTTGGGGGCCACGTCGGAGGGTTCGATCAGGCCGGCGCATTCGCGCACGGCGGTAGCCTTGAAAGGAGGGTACGCGCTGTCAAAAGACCGAGCTACTCCATCACGGGTACACCAAGTTTCCTCGTCATAATCGATGGTGATCCCGAATAGCCGGAGGAAGTCGATGCCGAGGATGCAGGGGTAGCTCACCGCGGTCACTCGCACATCCATCTGGCCCTCCTGCCCTTCATGTTCGAATTGGAGAGTGGCGACTCCGTGGACGGGAATCACGCCACCGTCGGCCATCCTGACGCCTTCGGAGAGGGGACGTAAGAAAGGGGCGAGGAGGGGCTCATGGGAGAGGCCAAAGTATGTCCGGGCTGCCCCGGAATCAACAAGGCCCTGCTGTAGCGTCGATCCAATCGATATCCACAGGAAGTGCCGGGGATCGCCGCTCGCTGTAGCCAACGCGGACTCCGTCACACACAACGCGCGGGGGTCGGGACAACTATCGAGCGGGGAGGGCAGCGAGTCTACTGCCCCCCCGCGCCCGCGTTTCCCGCCCGCCGACGGGCGCAGACCGGGCAGTTATCCGTGTTGACCCCAGGCCAACCACAAATACGGCAAAAGTATCCCAAGGGTTGGGTACACTGGCTGTAGCGATGTCCCTCTTGTCGGCAGTTAAAACAACGCCAGCTGGTTGACCCGGAGGGGGCTGCGAAGGGTACTGGGGGTTGTCGGGGGGCCGATTCGGCTAGGGTGGGGATTCCCGACCGGGGGGTCGGTGCAGGTGGCGGGGCGGAGGCGGCGATAGGAACGGCGGCGATTGGGGGGGCCTTGGAAATCTTCTGACGCCTGGGGAAGGAGAGCGGGGAAGAAGGCCCTCGGGTGTACGCGATGGCGGCTCATCTCCTGTCGGATCCGTTGGAGTCGACGCGACCGCAACGGCAGCGACTCTTCCTTTGGCCGCCCTCAGCCCAGGGGTGAATGCTGCCGACGGTAGGGCCGACTGTTCGACCGACGGCGGCGGCCGGTATGTTTTCAGCCGGAGCCTCTGTTCCTCTCGCCGTCTTCCCGCTCGCTGTAGTTCGAGAAAGCTGGAAACCTCTTCTCGGTCGATGTGCTGAGCTAGGTCCGGATGCAGGTTCGCACAGCAGATGTCGAGCTGGGTCTCCAACGACAAGGGGGAGTACAGGTGACTGAACAAGGTCCGAAGTTTCACTATGTATTCGGCCACGGGTTCCCCGGGCCCCTGCGTACGGAGTTCCACCTCTCGTCGCAGGCGTTCCTGCAGGTCCCCGTGTCCGAACCGCTCACGAAAGTAAAATACGAATCCCTCGTACGAGTCCCATTGTTCATTCTCCACCCGGTGCCAGAACAGGGCCTCGCCCGTGAACGCCTCCGGTAAGACTCGGAGGAACTCCTCCTCGCCAAGGCCACGGCTGCTCCCATACTCGACAACCGTCGTAGGAATTCTTCGGCATCCTCTCCTGGCTTACCAGCGTACTTCGGTCCGAATTTCCGCCAATGATCGCTGAAACGCCCGTCCCGGGGGAGCGTCTCAGCGGCGGGGATCGGGCCGCTATGATAAGCGTGGGAGGGGGCCGGTGGAGGAAGGGAGGGCATCCCCAAGGGTGGAGCTGTGCGGGTGCTGTTGTGGGTGGGGCGTCGTATGGGAAGGGTGTAGGTTTCCTGGGGTGTCCACAGGTGTCTTGGACCTGTCTCCGGAGAGTCCCGAGTCCGGCAGGTTGATCGATGGGGAGGCGGAGTCGCAGGGCGGGGAGGGGGACGGGGGGCGAAGGTTACCACCGGTCGACCTGCGGGTGGGGCAGTAGGATAGAATGACTGAGCGAGAGGCTCGCGAAGACTGGAGTGCTCCTGAAACGATAACAGATCTTGATACGGCCCGATGGATTGGCCAGGAGCCAATGCGGCCCCTAGGGGGGGTCGGAAGGGGAAGGAACTACGGGTTTCGGGACCGTCCGGGGGTACCGTAGGGTGGAAGGGTTCGTCACCGGCCTCTCGAAGTCCCGCGGTTCTCCGGTTCCACTGGGAGGTCAAGATGTGGCCGAAATAGGGGTCCTCCAAGGCTCCAGCGAGCGTTAGCGGCGGTGCGTGGCCACGTTCGTCGCGGAACTGGTTCCATTCCACCTGTATCTGCGGGTTGCCGCCGTCGAGTCTCGGCGCGCACCAGCCGATCCCGTAAAACTTCGATAATCCCGTCCAAATTAAGACTTGCTTGATCACACTCCGTGAGGAGGTCCCGTACAAATTGGATTCCCGCCACGCGAGTTCGTATTTCCTCCGTCGTGTCCCGAGTTCCGGTCGTTGCGCCGGACCCGGCACGGGCCGGCGTTTCCTGAATACCCGGCAGGGTGGCAAGGGGGGTCGCGGCAAGGGGGGCGGGTCCAGGGGCGGGGTCGATGAGAGCGTGGGCGTCGTCCATTTCACGAGGGGTAAGGGCGAAAAGGGGAGGAGATTAGAACCACGAAGGGGGAACACAATAAGACAAAATAACAGAGCAAATGCAAAAAAAAAACAGGTATCGGCACGATCAAAATTTCCAAATGTGCACGCAAGTAGGGAACTCGGTCCAAATGTCCACGTCAGTTCCTAGCTATCCTAGACTCCTAACGGTGTGCTGTGGGGAGAGGTTATTCCGCCCGGTTGAGCGAAGGAGGGCACTGTTTTCTCTCAAAAATCGAATTTATTCGGTAATTCCGGGTATCCGATTTTTACTGTAGGGCCCCACGTTGGGCGCCAATTTGTCACCAAATTGTTTGGAGAACGCGAATAGGGGAGGGCAATAAGAGAGGTGAGACACGGGAACAAAAAAAACGGTATGAAAGATGTATTTATTTCGGATGTGATGCTCGCACAAAGCGGAAGAATAATAATGTTCGTAAAGCGTAGGGGATTCACAAAGATAATGGTCGCAAAGAGGGTTCGCTAGTACAATGATAATTCTCGAAAAAGGGGGTACCCGCAAAAGGGGGGGGGGTTCGCTAAAAAAGAATGATGATTCTAAAAAAAAAGGAAGCGCAAAAAGAGATTCGCAAAGAACAGTGTTAATTCGCTGAAATAGAATACTCGCAACAGAAGGGTCGCTACGACGATGATAATTCTCAAAAAGGGGGTACTCGCAAAAAAAAGGGGGATTAAAAAAACAATGATAATAATTCGCCAAAAAGATAGTCGCAAAAAAGGGGAGTTCGCAGAAATAATAATATAATAAGTCTCAAGAAAGCAATAGTCGCAAAGGGGAGGGGAATTCGCAAAATAACAATTCTCAGGAAGATAGTCACAAAAAAGGGTAGCTCGAAAAAAAATGATAATATAATACTTCTCAAAAAATGGTCGCAAAAAGGGGAAGTTCGCAAAAATAATAATATAACAATTCTCAAGAAAGCAATAGTCGCAAAGGGGAGGGGAATTCGCAAAATAACAATTCTCAGGAAGATAGTCACAAAAAGGGGTAGTTCGCAAAAAAAAATGATAATATAATACTTCTCAAAAAAATGGTCGCAAAAAGGGGAAGTTCGCAAAAATAATAATACAATAATTCTCAAGAAAGCAATAGTCGCAAAGGGGAGGGGAATTCGCAAAATAACAATTCTCAGGAAGATAGTCACAAAAGGGGTAGTTCGCAAAAAAAATGTTAATATAATACTTCTCAAAAATGGTCGCAAAAAGGGGAAGTTCGCAAAAATAATAATATAATAATCCTCAAAAGCTATGGTCGCAAAGGGGAGGGGAATTCGCAAAATAACAATCCTCAGGAAGATAGTCACAAAAGGGGTAGTTCGCAAAAAAATGATAACATAATACTTCTCAAAAATGGTCGCAAAAAGGGGAAGTTCGCAAAAATAATAATATAATAATCCTCAAAAGCAATAGTCGCAAAGGGGAGGGGAATTCGCAAAATAACAATCCTCAGGAAGATAGTCACAAAAGGGGTAGTTCGCAAAAAAATGATAATAGAATACTTCTCAAAAAATGGTCGCAAAAAAGGGGAAGTTCGCAAAAAAAATAATAATATAATACTTCTCAAAAGCAATAGTCGCAAAGGGGAGGGGATTTACAATAACTCGCAAAAAAGAAGTCGCACAATAGGAGATATAAGCGCCGTAGCGGAGGGATTATTTCCCTTCATTACAAGAAATCATCAAAATAAAAGAAAAAATATAAATGCCGTAGCGGAGGGATTATTTCCCTTAATGGTAGTAAACAGCCAAATCAAAAGAAAATATGAGCGCCGCAGCGGAGGGATTATTTCCCTTCAATACAAGAAATTATCAAAATAAAAGAAAAAAAAATATAAATGCCGTAGCGGAGGGATTATTTCCCTTAATCACAATAACTGAATAAAAAATATATGCCGTAGCGTAGGAACTGTTTCTCTTAATTACAATTACTGAATAAAGTGTATGCCGTAGCGTAGGAACTGTTTCTCTTAACTACAATAACCGACTAAAAAGAAATAGATAGATGCCGTGGCGCAGGGATTATTTCCCTCGTTACCATGAATTATTCTAGAGGGAACACAAGCCGTAACGGGGAATCTTTTCTGGGGGAGGATTTTAATAGGCTTATCGTAGCGGCGGAACAACAAAAAGGGCAAACTATGGAGGAATCGGGTGGCAAGGATTTAGGGAGAGGATTTCAACGAAATCGTAGGGAAGGATTTGCAAAATCTATTCATGGATATTACTCGGTATGGGCGCCAGCTATTTTTGAGGTATAGCTAACTGTCACAAAAAAACCTCGGTTATTTCCTCGCAGCGTAGCTCAGGGGTTAGGTTCGCCGACCGATATGGCCTCTTACGCTATCCCTTCGCTCTAGTTCACGGGCAGACGTGACGTCTCGTCCCCACAGCACTTTTTCTAACCTAATATGGCACCGGCGCGGCAGCACGCGACCGCACGCGGTGGCACGCTTAACCTCTAAATGGGCACGTGGCCGCGCGGGTCGACGGAACACAATAAAAATCCGATAAGCAATAATAAAGTAACTGGACTCTGTCGCTGTTAAGGCCAACAAAAAAAAAGACAATTACTTTTACTTCTTAAGACGAACGCGACGAATATACTCGCTACCGGCTCGCTACCGCTTTTTTTCCGTTTCCTTGGGTTTAGCGTTTGGCTTTTTTTCCTTTAACCTCTTCCTTCCTTCCTTCTTTTACAGTTTTTCTCGTCTTTTTCTCTCTCGCCTCACCCGTAGCCTTTACTCGCCGTTTTCTCGTCGTTCACGATCTTTTTTTTTTCAATATCTACTCCACTAACTCTATTCGCTTTTCTTAATTTCTCTAATAAAACTCTATCGCCTATCCTCTACAAAATGTCGCAACGAAGTAACAGGTACTTTTTCGTGTTCGTTGTTCGGCCCGTCTTCTCGCCTCCCATTGGCTAGCCGCGCGTGGCGTGATTGTTGAGGAGAGGGTTCGGGTAGAAAGGCGCGCGAGGCAGCACTGGGTGGAGGAGTTTGGGTAGTTATTACCGGTGGGAACGAGGGATATGCGGCAGTGCGTCGCGGGTCCGTCGGAGTGCAGCACTAGGTCCTCGCGCCGAGCCCGCGAATGCGACTGTCGGCTAGGGTTGGGGTATAGGGATCCGGAGAATTGTTGTAGCCCGCGGCGCGCTGGATGGCGCCACGGGGTATCCTGCGTGCCGTGCCCAGCCGTCGGACGTTGCCTGCGAATGGGTTGGATTTTTCGTGATAAGTGGTTGTACCGCGCCAGGCTCTCCGTCATAATGATACTGCTACTGGGCTAACGGCTTCGGATGTCGTCCCGGGTGATCTTGAGAGGCCCGCGCCACGATGGTACGGAGAGCCTGTCCGGATTGTGATTCGGGTATGCCCGAGACAGGGATCCTTCTGATTGGCGTGGGCGGCACGATGCGTGGCTACGGGGGGAAACGAACGGCGGCGCGAGGAAGGGGTGGAGATAGGGAGGGAATGGCGGGAAGGTTCGAGCGGCGCTGTGGAAATTGGGGAAAAGGGGAACTCACGGCGCGGCGAGCGTCCAACGGGGGGGGAGAGCCAGGGCTGAGAACAGGAGAAACGTGAAGTGGCGAATAAATAGTATAGAAAAATTTTAAGGGGGGTGCGACAAATGCGCGTCCGGATCCCCCTATACGTCCGGTTACCGCGCGCGTCGCCTCCTTATCGCTAACCTTATGCTAAATGTAGTGCTGTGGGGAGACTTCGTGGGACGCACCGGGGAAAATTGGGACGCAACGTCACAATATATAAACTGAAAGATATCGGAAGGGAAACTTGAGGAGCGGTGGTCAGACCCACCCCATTCTGGACCGACTTTGCTGAAAAATCAATCGTCCAATTCAAAGGTCGTTTCCGCTTTTTGGCTAATCGTGATTACTTTTGGGACTTTCTAGTAGGTGAAAAAAAATATACAGACAAAGATACCGGGAAGGGAAACTTGAGGAGCGGTGGTCCAATCGACCCCATTCTGGACCGACGCTGGTAAAAATCTTTCGTCCAATTCGAAGGTCGTATCCTCTTTTTTGGCGAATCGTGGTGACTTATAGGACTCTTTAGTCTGTGAAAAAAAATATAAACCGAAAGATATCGGAAGGGAAACTTTAGGAGCGGTGGTCAGAGCCACCCCATTCTGGACCGACTTTGCTAAAAAATAATTCGTCCAACTCAAAGGTCGTATCCTCTTTTTGGGCGAATCGTGGTGACAGTTAGGACTCTTTAGTATGTGAATAAAAATATAAACCGAAAGATATCGGAGGGGAAACTCGAGGAGCGGTGGTCAGAGCGACCCCATTCTGGACCGACTTTGGTAAAAAGCCTTCGACCAATTCGAAAGTCGTCTCCTCTTCTTTGGCGAATCGTGGTGAGTTTTAGGACTCTTTAGTATGTGAAAAAAAAAAATAAACCGAAAGATATCGGAAGGGAAACTATAGGAGCGGTGGTCAGAGTCACCCCATTCTGGACCGACTTTGCTAAACAATCATTCGTCCAATTCAAAGGTTGTTTCTGCTTTTTGGCTAATGGTGATGAATTTTGGGACTTTCTAATATGTGAAAAAAAATATAAACCGAAAGATACCAGAAGGGAAACTTAAGGAGCGGTGGTCGGATCGACCCCATTCTGGACCGACTTTGCTAAAAAATCATTCGTCCAATTCAAACGTCGTCTCCGCTTTTTGGCTAATCGTGATTACTTTTGGGACTTTCTAGTATGTGAAAAAAAATATAAACGGAAAGATATCGGAAGGGAAACTTGAGGAGCGGTAGTCAGAGCGATCCCATTCCGGACCGACTCTATTAAAAATCTTTCGTTCAATTCGAGGGTCGTGTCCTCTTTTTTGACGTATCGTGAGGAATTTACGGACTCTCTGGTATGTAAAAAAAAATGTAAACGGAAAGATATCGGAAGGGACACTTGAGGAGCGGTGGTCAGAGCGACCCCATTCTGGACCTACTTTGCTAAAAAATCATTCGTCCAAATCAAAGGTCGTATCCTCTTTTTTCGCGAATCGTGGTGACTTTTAGGACTCTTTAGTATGTGAAAAAATATATAAACGGAAATATGTCGGGAGGGAAACTTGAGGAGCGGTGGTCAGAACGACCCAATTCTGGACCGACTTTGCTAAAAAATCATTCGTCCAATTAAAAAGTCGTATCCTTTTGTTATGGCGAATCGTGGTGACTTTTAGGAATCTTTAGGATGTGAAAAAAATATAAACCTAAAGATATTGGAAGGGAACCTTGAGGAGCGGTGGTAGGAGCGACCCCATTCTGGACCGACTTTGCTAAACAATCATTCGTCCAATTCAAAGGTCGTATCCTCTTTTTATGGCGAATCGTGGTGAGTTTTAGGACTCTTTGGTGGGTGAAAAAAAATATAAACCGAAAGATATCGGAAGGGAAACTAGAGGAGCGGTGGTCAGAGCGACCCCAATCTGGACGAACACTGGTAAAAATCTTTCGTCCAATTCGAAGGTCGTATCCTGTTTTTTGACGAATCGTGGTGACTTTTAGGACTCTTTAGTATGTGAAAAAATATATAAACGGAAAGATATCGGAAGGGAAACTTGAGGAGCGGTAGTCAGAGCGATCCCATTCCGGACCGACTCTAGTAAAAATCTTTCGTCTAATTCGAAGGTCGTTTCCGCTTTCTGGCATATCGTGATTACTTTTGGGACTTTTTAGTATGTGAAAAAATAGATAAACCGAAAGCTATCGGAAGGGAAACTTGAGGAGCGGTGGTCAGAGCCACCCCATTCTGGACCGACTATGCTAAAAAATCATTCATCCAATTCAAAGGTCGTTTCCGCTTTTTGGCTAATCGTCATTACTTTTGGGACTTTCTAGTATGTGAAAAAAAATATAAACCGAAACATATCGGAAGGGAAACTTGAGGAGCGGTGGTCAGAGCTACCCCAATCTGGACGAACAGCGGTAAAAATCTTTCGTCCAATTCGAAGGTCGTATCCTGTTTTTTGACGAATCGTGGTGACTTTTAGGACTCTTTAGTATGTGAAAAAATATATAAACGGAACGATATCGGAAGGGAAACTTGAGGAGCGGTAGTCAGAGCGACCCCAATCTGGAAGGACGCTGGTAAAAATCTTTCGTCCAATTCGAAGGTCGTATCCTGTTTTTTGACGAATCATGGTGACTTTTAGCCCTCTGTAGTATGTAAAAAAAAATATAAACCGAGAGATATCGGAAGGGAAACTTAAGGAGCGGTTGTCTGAGCGACCCCATTCTGGACCGACTTTGCTAAAAAATCTTTCGTCCAACTCAAAGGTCGTTTCCGCTTTTAGGCAAATCGTGATTACTTTTGGGACTTTCTAGTATGTGAAAAATGATATAAACCGAAAGATATCGGAAGGGAAACTTGAGGAGCGGTGGTCAGAGCGACCCCATTCTGGACCGACTTTGGTAAAAAGCCTTCGACGAATTCGAAGGTCGTATCCTCTTTTTTGGCAAATCGTGGTGACTTTCAGGACTCTTTAGTATGTGAAAAAAAATATAAACCGAAAGATATCGGAAGGGAAACTTGAAGAGCGGTGGTCAGAGCCACCCCATTCTGGACCGACTATGCTAAAAAATCATTCGTCCAATTCAAAGGTCGTTTTCGCTTTTTAGCTAATCGTCATTACTTTTGGGACTTTCTAATATGGGAAAAAAAATATAAACCTAAAGATATTGGAAGGGAAACTTGAGGAGCGGTGGTCAGAGCGACCCCATTCTGGACCGACTTTGCTAAAAAAACATTCGTCCAATTCAAAGGTCGTATCCTCTTTTTATGGCGAATCGTGATCAGTTTTAGGACTCTTTGGTACGTGAAAAAAAATATAAACCGAAAGATACCGGAAGGGAAACTTAAGGAGCGGTGGTCAGAGCGAACCCATTCTGGACCGACTTTGCTAAAAAATCATTCGTCCAACTCAAAGGTCGTATCCTCTTTTTTCGCGGATCGTGGTGACTTTTAGGACTCTTTAGTATGTGACAGAAAATCTAAACCGAAAGATATCGGAAGGGAAACATGAAGAGCGGTGGTCGGAGCGACCCCATTCAGGACCGACTTTACTAAAAAATTATTCGTCTAATTAAAAGGTCGTATCCTCTTTTTTGCTAAATCGTGGTGACTTTTAGGACTCTTTTGTATGTAAAAAAAAAATATAAACCGAGAGATATCGGAAGGGAAACTTAAGGAGCGGTTGTCTGAGCGACCCCATTCTGGACCGACTTTGCTAAAAAATCTTTCGTCCAACTCAAAGGTCGTTTCCGCTTTTAGGCAAATCGTGATTACTTTTGGGACTTTCTAGTATGTGAAAAATGATATAAACCGAAAGATATCGGAAGGGAAACTTGAGGAGCGGTGGTCAGAGCGACCCCATTCTGGACCGACTTTGGTAAAAAGCCTTCGACGAATTCGAAGGTCGTATCCTCTTTTTTGGCAAATCGTGGTGACTTTCAGGACTCTTTAGTATGTGAAAAAAAATATAAACCGAAAGATATCGGAAGGGAAACTTGAAGAGCGGTGGTCAGAGCCACCCCATTCTGGACCGACTATGCTAAAAAATCATTCGTCCAATTCAAAGGTCGTTTTCGCTTTTTAGCTAATCGTCATTACTTTTGGGACTTTCTAATATGGGAAAAAAAATATAAACCTAAAGATATTGGAAGGGAAACTTGAGGAGCGGTGGTCAGAGCGACCCCATTCTGGACCGACTTTGCTAAAAAAACATTCGTCCAATTCAAAGGTCGTATCCTCTTTTTATGGCGAATCGTGATCAGTTTTAGGACTCTTTGGTACGTGAAAAAAAATATAAACCGAAAGATACCGGAAGGGAAACTTAAGGAGCGGTGGTCAGAGCGAACCCATTCTGGACCGACTTTGCTAAAAAATCATTCGTCCAACTCAAAGGTCGTATCCTCTTTTTTCGCGAATCGTGGTGACTTTTAGGACTCTTTAGTATGTGACAGAAAATCTAAACCGAAAGATATCGGAAGGGAAACATGAAGAGCGGTGGTCGGAGCGACCCCATTCAGGACCGACTTTACTAAAAAATTATTCGTCGAATTAAAAGGTCGTATCCTCTTTTTTGCTAAATCGTGGTGACTTTTAGGACTCTTTTGTATGTAAAAAAAAAATATAAACCGAAAGATATTGCTAGGGAAACTTGAGGAGCGATGGTCAGAGCCACCCCATTCTGAACCGACTTTGCTAAAAAATTATTCGTCTAATTCAAATGTCGTTTCCGCTTTTTGGCTAATCGTGATTACTTTTGGGACTTTCTAGTATGTGAAAAATATATAAACCGAAAGATATCGGAAGGGAAACTTGAAGAGCGTGGGTCAGAGCGACCGAATTTGGTAAAAAGCATTCGACCAATTCGAAAGTCGTATCCTCTTTTTTAGCGAATCGTGGTGAGTTTTATGACTCTTTAGTATGTGAAAAAAAATATAAACCGAAAGATATCGGAAGGGAAAATGGAGGAGCGGTGGTCAGAGCCACCCCATTCTGGACCGAATGAGCTAAAAAATCATTCGTCCAATTCAAAGGTCGTTTCCGCTTTTTGGCTAATGGTGATTACTTTTGGGAGTTTCTAGTATGTGAAAAAAAATATAAACCGAAAGATACCGGAAGGGAAATTTGAGGAGCGGTGGTCGGATCGACCCCACTCTGGACCGACTTTGCTAAAAAATCATTCGTCCAACTCAAAGGTCGTATCGTCTTTTTTCGCGAATCCTGGTGAGTTTTAGGACTCTTTAGTATGTGAAAAAAAATTTTAACCGAAAGATATCGAAAGGGAAACTTGAGCAGCGGTGGTCAGAGCGACCCCGTTCTGGAACGACTTTGCTAAAAAATCATTCGTCCAATTCAAAGATCGTTTCCGCTTTTTAGCTAATCGTGATTACTTTTGGGACTTTCCAGTATGTGAAAAAAATATATAAACCGAAAGATATCGGAAGGGAAACTTGAGGAGCGGTGATCAGAGCGACCCCATTCCGGACCGACATTGGTAAAAATTTTTCTTCCAATTCGAAGGTCGTTTCCGCTTTTTGGCAAATCGTGATTACTTTCGGGACTTTCTAGTATGTGAAAAAAAAATATAAACCGAAAGATTTTGGAAGGGAAACTTGAGGAGCGCGGGTCAGAGCTACCCCATTCTGGACCGACTTTGCTAAAAAATCATTCGTCCAATTCAAAGGTCGTTTCCGCTTTTTGGCTAATCGTGATTACTTTTGGGACTCTCTAGTATGTGAAAAAAAAAATGCACGGAAAGATATCGGAAGGGAAACTTGAGGAGCGGTGGTCAGAGCCACCGAATTTGGTAAAAAGCCTTCGACCAATTCGAAAGTCGTATCCTCTTTTTTGGCGAATCGTGGTGAGTTTTATGACTCTTTAGTATGTGAAAAAAAATATAACCCGAAAGATATCGGATGGGAAACTGGAGGAGCGGTGGTGAGAGCCACCCCATTCTGGACCGAATGAGCTAAAAAATCATTCGTCCAATTCAAAGGTCGTTTCCGCTTTTTGGCTAAAGGTGATTATTTTTGGGAGTTTCTAGTAGGTGAAAAAAAATATACACCGAAAGATACCGGAAGGGAAACTTATGGAGCGGTAGTCCAATCGACCCCATTCTGGACCGACTTTGGTAAAAAGCCTTCGACTAATTCGAAGGTCGTATCCTCTGTTTGGCGAATCGTGGTGACTTTTAGGACTCTTTAGTATGTGAAAAAATATATAAACTGAAAGATATCGGAAGGGAAACTTGAGGAGCGGTGGTCAGACCCACCCCATTCTGGACCGACTTTGCTAAAAAATCAATCATCCAATTCAAAGGTCGTTTCCGCTTATTGGCTAATCGTGATTACTTTTGGGACTTTCTAGTAGGTGAAAAAAAAAATACACTGAAAGATACCGGAAGGGAAACTTAAGGAGCGGTGGTCCAATCGACCCCATTCTGGACCGACGCTGGTAAAAATCTTTCGTCCAATTCGAAGGTCAAATCCTCTTTTTGGGCGAATCGTGGTGACATTTAAGACTCTTTAGTATGTGAATAAAAATATAAAACGAAAGATATCGGAAGGGAAACTTGAGGAGCGGTGGTCAGAGCGACCCCATTCTGGACCGACTTTGGTAAAAAGCCTTCGACCAATTCGAAAGTCGTCTCCTCTTTTTTGTCGAATCGTGGTGACTTTTACGACTCTTTAGTATGTGAAAAAAAATATGAACCGAAAGATATTTGAAGGGAAACTTGAAGAGCGGTGGTCGGAGCGACCCGATTATGGACCGACTTTACTAAAAAATAATTCGTCCAACTCAAAGGTCGTATCCTCTTTTTTGGCGAATCGTGGTGACTTTTGGGACTCTTTAGTATGTGAAAAAAAATCTAAACCGAAAGATATCGGAGGGGAAACTTGAGGAGCGGTGGTCAGACCGACCCCATTCTGGACCGACTTTGGTAAAAAGCCTTCGACCAATTCGAAAGTCGTATCCTCTTTTTTGTCGAATCGTGGTGAGTTTTAGGACTCTTTAGTATGTGAAAAAATAAATAAACCGAAAGAGATCGGACGGGAAACTTGAGCAGCGCGGGTGAGAGCGACCCCATTCTGGACCGACTTTGGTAAAAACCTTCGACTAATTCGAAAGTCGAATCCTCTGTTTGGCGAATCGTGGTGAGTTTTAGGACTCTTTAGTACGTGAGAAAATATATAAACCGAAAGGGATCGGAAGGGAAACTTGAGGAGCGGTTGTCAGACCCACCCCATTCTGGACCGACATTGCTAAAAAATCATTCGACCAATTCAAAGGTCGTTTCCGATTTTTGGCTAATCGTCATTACTTTTCGGACTTCCTAGTAGGTGAAAAAAAATATACACCGAAAGATACCGGAAGGGAAACTTGAGGAGCGGTGGTCCGATCGACCCCATTCATGACCGACGCTGGTAAAAATCTTTCGTCCATGTCGAAGGTCGTATCCTCTTTTTTGGCGAATCGTGGTAACTTATAGGACTCTTTAGTATGGGAAGAAAAATATAAACCGAAAGATATATGAAGGGAAACTTGAAGAGCGGTGGTCTGAGCGACCCCATTCTGGACCGACTTTGCTAAAAAATAATTCGTCCAACTCAAAGGTCGTATCCTCTTTTTTGGTGAATCGTGGTAACATTTGGGACTCTTTAGTATGTGAAAAAAAATATAAACCGCAAGATATCGGATGCGAAACTTGAGGAGCGGTGGTCAGAGCGACCCCATTCTGGAACGACTTTGGTAAAAAGCCGTCGACCAATTCGAAAGTCGTATCCTCTTTTTTGGCGAATCGTGATGAGTTTTAGGACTCTTTAATATGTGAAAAAAAAATATAAACCGAATGATATCAGAAGGGAAACTTTAGGAGCGGTGGTCAGAGCCACCCCATTCTGGTCCGACTTTGCTAAAAAATCATTCGTCCAATTCAAAGGTCGATTCCGCTTTTTGGCTAATGGTGATTACTTTTGGGACTTTCCAATATGTGAAAAAAAATATAAACCTAAAGATACCGGAAGGCATACTTGAGGAGCGGTGGTCAGAGCGACCCCATTCTGGACCGACGCCGGTAAAATCTTTCGTCCAATTCGAAGTTCGTATCCTCTTTTTTGACGAATAGTTATGACTTTGAGGACACTGTAGTATGTAAAAAAAATATAAATCGAAAGATATCGGAAGGGAAAGTTGAGGAGCGATGGTCAGAACGACCCCATTCTGGACCGACTTTGCTAAAAAATCATTCGTGCAATTAAAAGGTCGTATCCTTTTTTATGGCGAATCGTGGTGAGTTTTAAGACTCTTTAGTCTGTGAAAAAAATTTAAACCGAAAGATATAGAAAGGGAAACTTGAGGAGCGGTGGTCAGAGCGACCCCGTTCTGGACCGACTTTGCTAAAAAATCATTCGTCCAATTTAAAGGTCGTTTCCGCTTTTTGGGTAATGGTGATTACTTTCGGGACTTTCTAGTATGTGAAAAAATAAAATAAACCGAAAGATATCGGAAGGGAAACTTGAAGAGCGCGGGTCACAGCTACCCCATTCTGGACCGTCTTTGCTAAAATATCATTCGTCCAATTCAGAGGTCGAATCCTCTTTTTTGGCAAATCCTGGTGACTTTTGGGACTCTTTCGTATGAGAAAAAAAATATAAACCGGAAGATATCGAAAGGGAGACTTAAGCAGCGGTGGTAAGAGCCACCCCATTCTGGACCGACTATGCTAAAAAATCATACGTCCAATTCACAGGTCGTTTCCGCTTTTTGGCAAATCGTGATTACTTTTGGGACTTTCTAGTATGTGAAAAATAATATAAACCGAAAGATATCGGAAGGGAAACTTGAGGAGCGGTGGTCAGAGCGACCCCATTCTGGACCGACTTTGGTAAAAAGCCTTCGACGAATTCGAAGGTCGTATCCTCTTTTTTGGCAAATTGTGGTGAATTTCAGGACTCTTTAGTATGTGAAAAAAAATATAAACTGAAAGATATCGGAAGGGAAACTTGAGGAGCGGTGGTCAGAGCGACCCCATTGTGGACCGACGTTGCTAAAAAAACATTCGTCCAATTCAAAGGTCGTATCCTGTTTTTATGGCGAATCGTGGTCAGTTTTAGGACTCTTTGGTACGTGAAAAAAAATATAAACCGAAAGATACCGGAAGGGAAACTTAAAGAGCGGTGGTCAGAGCGAACCCATTCTGGACCGACTTTGCTAAAAAATCATTCGTCCGAGTCAAAGGCCGTTTCCGCTTGTTGCCCAATAGTGATTACTTTTGGGACTTCCTAGTATGTTAAAAAAAATATAAACCGAAAGATACCAGAAGGGAAACTTGAGGAGCGGTGGTCGGATCAACCCCATTCTGGACCGACTTTGCTAAAAAATCATTCGTCCAACTCAAAGGTCGTATCCTCTTTTTTCGCGAATTGTGGTGACTTTTAGGACTCTTTAGTATGTGACAGAAAATATAAACCGAAAGATATCGGAAGGGAAACATGAAGAGCGGTGGTCGGAGCGACCCCATTCAGGACCGACTTTACTAAAAAATTATTCGTCGAATTAAAAGGTCGTATCCTCTTTTTTGCTAAATCGTGGTGACTTTTAGGACTCTTTTGTATGTAAAAAAAAAATATAAACCGAAAGATATTGCTAGGGAAACTTGAGGAGCGATGGTCAGAGCCACCCCATTCTGAACCGACTTTGCTAAAAAATTATTCGTCTAATTCAAATGTCGTTTCCGCTTTTTGGCTAATCGTGATTACTTTTGGGACTTTCTAGTATGTGAAAAATATATAAACCGAAAGATATCGGAAGGGAAACTTGAAGAGCGTGGGTCAGAGCGACCGAATTTGGTAAAAAGCATTCGACCAATTCGAAAGTCGTATCCTCTTTTTTGGCGAATCGCGGTGAGTTTTATGACTCTTTAGTATGTGAAAAAAAATATAAACCGAAAGATATCGGAAGGGACACTGGAGGAGCGGTGGTCAGAGCCACCCCATTCTGGACCGAATGAGCTAAAAAATCATTCGTCCAATTCAAAGGTCGTTTCCGCTTTTTGGCTAATGGTGATTACTTTTGGGAGTTTCTAGTATGTGAAAAAATATATAAACCGAAAGATACCGGAAGGGAAATTTGAGGAGCGGTGGTCGGATCGACCCAACTCTGGACCGACTTTGCTAAAAAATCATTCGTCCAACTCAAAGGTCGTATCCTCTTTTTTCGCGAATCCTGGTGAGTTTTAGGACTATTTAGTATGTGAAAAAAAATTTTAACCGAAAGATATCGAAAGGGAAACTTGAGGAGCGGTGGTCAGAGCGACCCCGTTCTGGAACGACTTTGCTAAAAAATCATTCGTCCAATTCAAAGATCGTTTCCGCTTTTTAGCTAATCGTGATTACTTTTGGGACTTTCCAGTATGTGAAAAAAATATATAAACCGAAAGATATCGGAAGGGAAACTTGAGGAGCGGTGATCAGAGCGATCCCATTCCGGACCGACATTGGTTAAAATTTTTCTTCCAATTCGAAGGTCGTTTCCGCTTTTTGGCAAATCGTGATTACTTTCGGGACTTTCTAGTATGTGAAAAAAAAATATAAACCGAAAGATTTTGGAAGGGAAACTTGAGGAGCGCGGGTCAGAGCTACCCCATTCTGGACCGACTTTGCTAAAAAATCATTCGTCCAATTCAAAGGTCGTTTCCGCTTTTTGGCTAATCGTGATTACTTTTGGGACTCTCTAGTATGTGAAAAAAAAAAATGCACGGAAAGATATCGGAAGGGAAACTTGAGGAGCGGTGGTCAGAGCCACCGAATTTGGTAAAAAGCCTTCGACCAATTCGAAAGTCGTATCCTCTTTTTTGGCGAATCGTGGTGAGTTTTATGACTCTTTAGTATGTGACAAAAAATATAACCCGAAAGATATCGGATGGGAAACTGGAGGAGCGGTGGTGAGAGCCACCCCATTCTGGACCGAATGAGCTAAAAAATCATTCGTCCAATTCAAAGGTCGTTTCCGCTTTTTGGCTAAAGGTGATTATTTTTGGGAGTTTCTAGTAGGTGAAAAAAAATATACACCGAAAGATACCGGAAGGGAAACTCAAGGAGCGGTAGTCCAATCGACCCCATTCTGGACCGACTTTGGTAAAAAGCCTTCGACTAATTCGAAGGTCGTATCCTCTGTTTGGCGAATCGTGGTGACTTTTAGGACTCTTTAGTATGTGAAAAAATATATAAACTGAAAGATATCAGAAGGGAAACTTGAGGAGCGGTGGTCAGACCCACCCCATTCTGGACCGACTTTGCTAAAAAATCAATCATCCAATTCAAAGGTCGTTTCCGCTTATTGGCTAATCGTGATTACTTTTGGGACTTTCTAGTAGGTGAAAAAAAAAATGCACTGAAAGATACCGGAAGGGAAACTTAAGGAGCGGTGGTCCAATCGACCCCATTCTGGACCGACGCTGGTAAAAATCTTTCGTCCAATTCGAAGGTCAAATCCTCTTTTTGGGCGAATCGTGGTGACATTTAAGACTCTTTAGTATAAGAATAAAAATATAAAACGAAAGATATCGGAAGGGAAACTTGAGGAGCGGTGGTCAGAGCGACCCCATTCTGGACCGACTTTGGTAAAAAGCCTTCGACCAATTCGAAAGTCGTCTCCTCTTTTTTGTCGAATCGTGGTGACTTTTACGACTCTTTAGTATGTGAAAAAAAATATGAACCGAAAGATATTTGAAGGTAAACTTGAAGAGCGTTGGTCGGAGCGACCCCATTATGGACCGACTTTACTAAAAAATAATTCGTCCAACTCAAAGGTCGTATCCTCTTTTTTGGCGGATCGTGGTGACTTTTGGGACTCTTTAGTATGTGAAAAAAAATATAAACCGAAAGATATCGGAAGAGAAACTTGAGGAGCGGTCGTCGATGCGGCCCCATTCTGGAACGACTCCTTCGTCCAATTCGAAGGTTGTGTCGTCTTTATTGACGAATCGTGATTACTTTTGGGACTATCTAGTATGTGAAGAAATAAAATAAACCGAAAGATATCAGAAGGGAAACTTGAGTAGCGGTGGTCAGAGCGACCCCATTCCGGACCGACTTTGGTAAAAAATTTTCGTCCAATTCGAAGGTCGTTTCCGCTTTTTGGCAAATCGTGATTACTTTTGGGACTTTCTAGTATGTGAAAAAATAAAATAAACCGAAAGATATCGGGAGGGAAACTTGAGGAACGCGAGTCAGAGCTACCCCATTCTGGACGGACAGTGGTAATAATCTTTGGTCCAATTCGAAGGTCGTATGTGAAAAAAAATATTAACCTAACGATATTGGAAGGGAAACTTGAGCAGCGGTGGGCAGAGCGACCCCATTCTGGACCGACTTTGCTAAAAAATCATTCGTCCATTTCAAAGATCGTATCCTTTTTTTATGACCCATCGTGGTGAGTTTTAGGACTCTTTGGTACGTGAAAAACTATATAAACCGAAAGATATCGGAAGGGAAACTTAATGAGCGGTGGTCACAGCGACCCCATTCTGGACCGACTTTGCTAAAAAATAATTCGTCCAATTCAAATGTCGTATCCTTTTTTTATGGCGAATCGTGGTGACTTTTAGGAATCTTTAATATGTGAAAAAAAATATGAATCTAATGATATTGGAAGGGAAACTTGAGGAGCGGTGGTCAGAGCCACCCCATTCTGGACCGACTTTGCTAAAAAATCACTCGTCCAATTCAAAGGTCGGATCCTCTTGTTTGGCGAATCGAGGTGACTTTTAGGCCTCTTTGGTATGTAAAAAAAAAATATAAACCGAAAGATATCGGAAGGGAAACTTGAGGAGCGGTGGTCAGAGCCACCCCATTCTGGACCGACTTTGCTAAAAAATCATTCGTCCAATTAATAGGTCGTATCCTTTTTTTATGGCGAATCGTGGTGACTTTTAGCAATCTTTAGTATGTGAAAAAAAATATAAATCTAAAGATATTGGAAGGGAAACTTGAGGAGCGGTGGTCAGAGCGACCCCATTCTGGACCGACTTTGCTAAAAAATCATTAGTCCAATTAAAAGGTCGTTTCCGCTTTTTGGCTAATGGTTATTACTTTTGGGACTTTCTAATATGTGAAAAAAAATATAAACCGAAAGATACCAGAAGGAAAACTTGAGGAGCGGTGGTCGGATCGACCACATTCTGGACCGACTTTGCTCAAAAATCATTCGTCCAACTCAAAGGTCGTATCCTCTTTTTTCGCGAATCGTGGTGACTTTTAGGACTCTTTAGTATGTGACAGAAAATATAAACCGAAAGATATCGGAAGGGAAACATGAAGAGCGGTGGTCCGAGCGACCCCATTCAGGACCGACTTTACTAAAAAATTATTCGTCGAATTAAAAGGTCGTATCCTCTTTTTTGCTAAATCGTGGTGACTTTTAGGACTCTTTTGTATGTAAAAAAAAAATATAAACCGAAAGATATTGCTAGGGAAACTTGAGGAGCGATGGTCAGAGCCACTCCATTCTGAACCGACTTTGCTAAAAAATTATTCGTCTAATTCAAATGTCGTTTCCGCTTTTTGGCTAATCGTGATTACTTTTGGGACTTTCTAGTATGTGAAAAATATATAAACCGAAAGATATCGGAAGGGAAACTTGAAGACCGTGGGTCAGAGCGACCGAATTTGGTAAAAAGCATTCGACCAATTCGAAAGTCGTATCCTCTTTTTTGGCGAATCGCGGTGAGTTTTATGACTCTTTAGTATGTGAAAAAAAATATAAACCGAAAGATATCGGAAGGGACACTGGAGGAGCGGTGGTCAGAGCCACCCCATTCTGGACCGAATGAGCTAAAAAATCATTCGTCCAATTCAAAGGTCGTTTCCGCTTTTTGGCTGATGGTGATTACTTTTGGGAGTTTCTAGTATGTGAAAAAATATATAAACCGAAAGATACCGGAAGGGAAATTTGAGGAGCGGTGGTCGGATCGACCCAACTCTGGACCGACTTTGCTAAAAAATCATTCGTCCAACTCAAAGGTCGTATCCTCTTTTTTCGCGAATCCTGGTGAGTTTTAGGACTATTTAGTATGTGAAAAAAAATTTTAACCGAAAGATATCGAAAGGGAAACTTGAGGAGCGGTGGTCAGAGCGACCCCGTCCTGGAACGACTTTGCTAAAAAATCATTCGTCCAATTCAAAGATCGTTTCCGCTTTTTAGCTAATCGTGATTACTTTTGGGACTTTCCAGTATGTGAAAAAAATATATAAACCGAAAGATATCGGAAGGGAAACTTGAGGAGCGGTGATCAGAGCGATCCCATTCCGGACCGACATTGGTTAAAATTTTTCTTCCAATTCGAAGGTCGTTTCCGCTTTTTGGCAAATCGTGATTACTTTCGGGACTTTCTAGTATGTAAAAAAAATATAAACCGAAAGATTTTGGAAGGGAAACTTGAGGAGCGCGGGTCAGAGCTACCCCATTCTGGACCGACTTTGCTAAAAAATCATTCGTCCAATTCAAAGGTCGTTTCCGCTTTTTGGCTAATCGTGATTACTTTTGGGACTCTCTAGTATGTGAAAAAAAAAAATGCACGGAAAGATATCGGAAGGGAAACTTGAGGAGCGGTGGTCAGAGCCACCGAATTTGGTAAAAAGCCTTCGACCAATTCGAAAGTCGTATCCTCTTTTTTGGCGAATCGTGGTGAGTTTTATGACTCTTTAGTATGTGAAAAAAAATATAACCCGAAAGATATCGGATGGGAAACTGGAGGAGCGGTGGTGAGAGCCACCCCATTCTGGACCGAATGAGCTAAAAAATCATTCGTCCAATTCAAAGGTCGTTTCCGCTTTTTGGCTAAAGGTGATTATTTTTGGGAGTTTCTAGTAGGTGAAAAAAAATATACACCGAAAGATACCGGAAGGGAAACTTAAGGAGCGGTAGTCCAATCGACCCCATTCTGGACCGACTTTGGTAAAAAGCCTTCGACTAATTCGAAGGTCGTATCCTCTGTTTGGCGAATCGTGGTGACTTTTAGGACTCTTTAGTATGTGAAAAAATATATAAACTGAAAGATATCAGAAGGGAAACTTGACGAGCGGTGGTCAGACCCACCCCATTCTGGACCGACTTTGCTAAAAAATCAATCATCCAATTCAAAGGTCGTTTCCGCTTATTGGCTAATCGTGATTACTTTTGGGACTTTCTAGTAGGTGAAAAAAAAAATGCACTGAAAGATACCGGAAGGGAAACTTAAGGAGCGGTGGTCCAATCGACCCCATTCTGGACCGACGCTGGTAAAAATCTTTCGTCCAATTCGAAGGTCAAATCCTCTTTTTGGGCGAATCGTGGTGACATTTAAGACTCTTTAGTATGTGAATAAAAATATAAAACGAAAGATATCGGAAGGGAAACTTGAGGAGCGGTGGTCAGAGCGACCCCATTCTGGACCGACTTTGGTAAAAAGCCTTCGACCAATTCGAAAGTCGTCTCCTCTTTTTTGTCGAATCGTGGTGACTTTTACGACTCTTTAGTATGTGAAAAAAAATATGAACCGAAAGATATTTGAAGGTAAACTTGAAGAGCGTTGGTCGGAGCGACCCCATTATGGACCGACTTTACTAAAAAATAATTCGTCCAACTCAAAGGTCGTATCCTCTTTTTTGGCGGATCGTAGTGACTTTTGGGACTCTTTAGTATGTGAAAAAAAATATAAACCGAAAGATATCGGAAGAGAAACTTGAGGAGCGGTCGTCGATGCGACCCCATTCTGGAACGACTTTGCTAAAAAATCATTAGTCCAATTAAAAGGTCGTTTCCGCTTTTTGGCTAATGGTTATTACTTTTGGGACTTTCTAATATGTGAAAAAAAATATAAACCGAAAGATACCAGAAGGAAAACTTGAGGAGCGGTGGTCGGATCGACCACATTCTGGACCGACTTTGCTCAAAAATCATTCGTCCAACTCAAAGGTCGTATCCTCTTTTTTCGCGAATCGTTGTGACTTTTAGGACTCGTTAGTATGTGACAGAAAATATAAACCGAAAAATATCGGAAGGGAAACATGAAGAGCGGTGATCGGAGCGACCCCATTCAGGACCGACTTTACTAAAAAATTATTCGTCGAATTAAAAGGTCGTATCCTCTTTTTTGCTAAATCGTGGTGACTTCTAGGACACTTTTGTATGTAAAAAAAAATATAAACCGAAAGATATTGGAAGGGAAACTTGAGGAGCGATGGTCAGAGCCACCCCATTCTGTACCGACTTTGCTAAAAAATCATTCGTCCAACACAAAGGTCGTATCCTCTTTTTTCGCGAATCGTGGTGACTTTAGGACTCTTTAGTATGTGACAGAAAATATAAACCAAAAGATATTGGAAGGGAAACTTGAAGAGCGGTCGTCGGAGCGAGCCCATTCTGGACCTACTTTGCTAAAAAATCATTCGTCCAACTCAAAGGTCGTATCCTCTTTTTTCGCGACTCGTGATGACTTTTAGGACTCTTTAGTATGTGAAAAAATATATAAACGGAAAGATATCGGAAGGGAAACTTGAGGAGCGGTAGTCAGAGCGACCTCATTCCGGACCGACTCTAGTAAAAATCTTTCTATCAAACGAAGGTCGTATCCTCTTTTTTGACGAATCGTGGTGACTTTTAGGACTCTGTAGTATGTGAAAAAAAATATAAACCGAAAGATATCGGAAGGGAAACTTAAGGAACGGTTGTCAGAGCGTCCCCATTCTGGACCGACTTTGCTAAAAAATCATTCGACCAACTCAAAGGTCGTTTCCGCTTTTCGGCCAATCGTGATTACTTTTGGGACTTTCTAGTATGTGAAAAATAATATAAACCGAAAGATATCGGAAGGGATACTTGAGGAGCGGTGGTCAAAGCGACCCCAATCTGGACGGACTCTAGTAAAAATCTTTCGTCCAATTCGAAGGTCGTATCCTATTTTTTGACGAATCCCGGTGACTTTTAGGACTCTGTAGTATATGAAAAAATATATAAACCGAAAGATATCGGACGGGAAACTTAAGGAGCGGTTGTCAGAGCGACCCCATTCTGGACCGACTTTGCTAAAAAATCATTCGTCCAACTCAAAGGTCGTTTCCGCTTTTCGGCCAATCGTGATTACTTTTGGGACTTTATAGTATGTGAAAAATAATATAAACCGAAAGATATCGGAAGGGAAACTTGAGGAGCGGTGGTCAGAGCGACCCCATTCTGGACCGACTTTGGTAAAAAGCCTTCGACGAATTCGAAGTTCGTATCCTCTTTTTTGGCAAATCGTGGTGACTTTCAGGACTCTTTAGTATGTGAAAAAAAATATAAACCGAAAGATATCGGAAGGGAAACTTGAAGAGCGGTGGTCAGAGCCACCCCATTCTGGACCGACTATGCTAAAAAATCATTCGTCCAATTCAAAGGTCGTTTGCGCTTTTTGGCTAATCGTCATTACTTTTGGGACTTTCTAGTATGTGAAAAAAAATATAAACCTAAAGATATTGGAAGGGAAACATGAGGAGCGGTGGTCAGAGCGACCCCATTCTGGACCGACTTTGCTAAAAAATCATTCGTCCGAGTCAAAGGCCGTTTCCGCTCGTTGGCCAATAGTGATTACTTTTGGGACTTCCTAGTATTTAAAAAAAAATATAAACCGAAAGATACCAGAAGGGAAACTTGAGGAGCGGTGGTCGGATCGACCCCATTCTGGACCGACTTTGCTAAAAAATCATTCGTCCAACTCAAAGGTCGTATCCTCTTTTTTCGCGAATCGTGGTGACTTTTAGGACTCTTTTGTATGTAAAAAAAAATATAAACCGAAAGATATTGCTAGGGAAACTTGAGGAGCGATGGTCAGAGCCACCCCATTCTGAACCGACTTTGCTAAAAAATTATTCGTCTAATTCAAATGTCGTTTCCGCTTTTTGGCTAATCGTGATTACTTTTGGGACTTTCTAGTATGTGAAAAATATATAAACCGAAAGATAGCGGAAGGGAAACTTGAAGAGCGTGGGTCAGAGCGACTGAATTTGGTAAAAAGCATTCGACCAATTCGAAAGTCGTATCCTCATTTTTGGCGAATCGTGGTGAGTTTTAAGACTCTTTAGTATGTGAAAAAAAATATAAACCGAAAGATATCGGAAGGGAAACTGGAGGAGCGGTGGTCAGAGCCACCCCATTCTGGACCGAATGAGCTAAAAAATCATTCGTCCAATTCAAAGGTCGTTTCCGCTTTTTGGCTAATGGTGATTACTGTTGGGAGTTTCTAGTATGTGAAAAAAAATATAAACCGAAAGATACCGGAAGGGAAATTTGAGGAGCGGTGGTCGGATCGACCCCACTCTGGACCGACTTTGCTAAAAAATCATTCGTCCAACTTAAAGGTCGTATCCGCTTTTTTCGCGAATCCTGGTGAGTTTTCGGACTCTTTAGTATGTGAAAAAAAATTTTAACCGAAAGATATCGAAAGGGAAACTTGAGGAGCGGTGGTCAGAGCGACCCCGTTCTGGAACGACTTTGCTAAAAAATCATTCGTCCAATTCAAAGATCGTTTCCGCTTTTTAGCTAATCGTGATTACTTTTGCGACTCTCCAGTACGTGGAAAAAATATATAAACCGAAAGAAATCGGAAGGGAAACTTGAGGAGCGGTGATCAGAGCGACCCCATTCCGGACCGACATTGGTAAAAATTTTTCTTCCAATTCGAAGGTCGTTTCCGCTTTTTGGCAAATCGTGATTACTTTCGGGACTTTCTAGTATGTGAAAAAAAAATATATACCGAAAGATTTTGGAAGGGAAACTTGAGGAGCGCGGGTCAGCGCTACCCCATTCTGGACCGACTTTGCTAAAATATCATTCGTCCAATTCAAAGGTCGAATTCTCTTTTTTGGCGAATTGTGGGGACTTTTGGGACTCTTTAGTATGAGAAAAAAAATATAAACCGAAAGATATCGAAAGGGAGACATAAGGAGCGGTGGTAAGAGCCACCCCATTCTGGACCGACTTTGCTAAAAAATCATTCGTCCAATTCAAAAGTCGTTTCCGCTTTTTGGCTAATCGTGATTACTTTTAGGACTCTCTAGTTAGTAAAAAAAATGCACGGAAAGATATCGGAGGGGATACTTGAGAAGCGGTGGTCCGATCGACCCCATTCATGACCGACGCTGGTAAAAATCTTTCGTCCATGTCGAAGGTCGTATCCTCTTTTTTGGCGAATCGTGGTAACTTATAGGACTCTTTAGTATGTGAAAAAAAATATAAACCGAAAGATATATGAAGGGAAACTTGAAGAGCGGTGGTCTGAGCGACCCCATTCTGGACCGACTATGCTAAAAAATCATTCGTCCAATTCAAAGGTCGTTTGCGCTTTTTGGCTAATCGTCATTACTTTTGGGACTTTCTAGTATGTGAAAAAAAATATAAACCTAAAGATATTGGAAGGGAAACATGAGGAGCGGTGGTCAGAGCGACCCCATTCTGGACCGACTTTGCTAAAAAATCATGCGTCCGAGTCAAAGGCCGTTTCCGCTCGTTGGCCAATAGTGATTACTTTTGGGACTTCCTAGTATTTAAAAAAAAATATAAACCGAAAGATACCAGAAGGGAAACTTGAGGAGCGGTGGTCGGATCGACCCCATTCTGGACCGACTTTGCTAAAAAATCATTCGTCCAACTCAAAGGTCGTATCCTCTTTTTTCGCGAATCGTGGTGACTTTTAGGACTCTTTTGTATGTAAAAAAAAATATAAACCGAAAGATATTGCTAGGGAAACTTGAGGAGCGATGGTCAGAGCCACCCCATTCTGAACCGACTTTGCTAAAAAATTATTCGTCTAATTCAAATGTCGTTTCCGCTTTTTGGCTAATCGTGATTACTTTTGGGACTTTCTAGTATGTGAAAAATATATAAACCGAAAGATAGCGGAAGGGAAACTTGAAGAGCGTGGGTCAGAGCGACTGAATTTGGTAAAAAGCATTCGACCAATTCGAAAGTCGTATCCTCATTTTTGGCGAATCGTGGTGAGTTTTAAGACTCTCTAGTATGTGAAAAAAAATATAAACCGAAAGATATCGGAAGGGAAACTGGAGGAGCGGTGGTCAGAGCCACCCCATTCTGGACCGAATGAGCTAAAAAATCATTCGTCCAATTCAAAGGTCGTTTCCGCTTTTTGGCTAATGGTGATTACTGTTGGGAGTTTCTAGTATGTGAAAAAAAATATAAACCGAAAGATACCGGAAGGGAAATTTGAGGAGCGGTGGTCGGATCGACCCCACTCTGGACCGACTTTGCTAAAAAATCATTCGTCCAACTTAAAGGTCGTATCCTCTTTTTTCGCGAATCCTGGTGAGTTTTCGGACTCTTTAGTATGTGAAAAAAAATTTTAACCGAAAGATATCGAAAGGGAAACTTGAGGAGCGGTGGTCAGAGCGACCCCGTTCTGGAACGACTTTGCTAAAAAATCATTCGTCCAATTCAAAGATCGTTTCCGCTTTTTAGCTAATCGTGATTACTTTTGCGACTCTCCAGTACGTGGAAAAAATATATAAACCGAAAGAAATCGGAAGGGAAACTTGAGGAGCGGTGATCAGAGCGACCCCATTCCGGACCGACATTGGTAAAAATTTTTCTTCCAATTCGAAGGTCGTTTCCGCTTTTTGGCAAATCGTGATTACTTTCGGGACTTTCTAGTATGTGAAAAAAAAATATATACCGAAAGATTTTGGAAGGGAAACTTGAGGAGCGCGGGTCAGCGCTACCCCATTCTGGACCGACTTTGCTAAAATATCATTCGTCCAATTCAAAGGTCGAATTCTCTTTTTTGGCGAATTGTGGGGACTTTTGGGACTCTTTAGTATGAGAAAAAAAATATAAACCGAAAGATATCGAAAGGGAGACATAAGGAGCGGTGGTAAGAGCCACCCCATTCTGGACCGACTTTGCTAAAAAATCATTCGTCCAATTCAAAAGTCGTTTCCGCTTTTTGGCTAATCGTGATTACTTTTAGGACTCTCTAGTTAGTAAAAAAAATGCACGGAAAGATATCGGAGGGGATACTTGAGAAGCGGTGGTCCGATCGACCCCATTCATGACCGACGCTGGTAAAAATCTTTCGTCCATGTCGAAGGTCGTATCCTCTTTTTTGGCGAATCGTGGTAACTTATAGGACTCTTTAGTATGTGAAAAAAAATATAAACCGAAAGATATATGAAGGGAAACTTGAAGAGCGGTGGTCTGAGCGACCCCATTCTGGACCGACTTTGCTAAAAAATAATTCGTCCAACTCAAAGGTCGTATCCTCTTTTTTGGTGAATCGTGGTAACATTTGGGACTCTTTAGTATGTGAAAAAAAATATAAACCGCAAGATATCGGATGCGAAACTTGAGGAGCGGTGGTCAGAGCGACCCCATTCTAGAACGACTTTGGTAAATAGCCGTCGACCAATTCGAAAGTCGTATCCTCTTTTTTGGCGAATCGTGGTGAGTTTTAGGACTCTTTAATATGTGAAAAAAAATATAAACCGAAAGATATCAGAAGGGAAACTTTAGGAGCGGTGGTCAGAGCCACCCCATTCTGGACCGACTTTGCTAAAAAATCATTCGTCCAATTCAAAGGTCGATTCCGCTTTTTGGCTAATGGTGATTACTTTTGGGACTTTCCAATATGTGAAAAAAAATATAAACCTAAAGATACCGGAAGGCAAACTTGAGGAGCGGTGGTCAGAGCGACCCCATTCTGGACCGACGCTGGTAAAATCTTTCGTCCAATTGGAAGTTCGTATCCTCTTTTTTGACGAATAGTTATGACTTTGAGGACACTGTAGTATGTAAAAAAAATATAAATCGAAAGATATCGGAAGGGAAAGTTGAGGAGCGATGGTCAGAACGACCCCATTCTGGACCGACTTTGCTAAAAAATCATTCGTGCAATTAAAAGGTCGTATCCTTTTTTATGGCATATCGTGGTGACTTTTAGGAATCTTTAGTTTGTGAAAAAAAATATAAACCTAAAGATATTGGAATGGAAACTTGAGGAGCGGTGGTCACAGCGAACCCATTCTGGACCGACTTTGCTAAAAAATCATTCGTCCAATTCAAAGGTCGAATCCTCATTTTATGGCGAATCGTGGTGAGTTTTAAGACTCTTTAGTCTGTGAAAAAAATTTAAACCGAAAGATATCGAAAGGGAAACTTGAGGAGCGGTGGTCAGAGCGACCCCATTCCGGACCGACTTTGGTAAAAAATGTTCGTCCAATTCGAAGGTCGTTTCCGCTTTTTGGCAAATCGTGATTACTTTTGGGACTTTCTAGTATGTGAAAAAATAAAATAAACCGAAAGATATTGGGAGGGAAACTTGAGGAGCGCGAGTCAGAGCTACCCCATTCTGGACGGACAGTGGTAATAATCTTTGGTCCAATTCGAAGGTCGTATGTGAAAAAAAATATTACCCTAACGATATTGGAAGGGAAACTTGAGCAGCGGTGGGCAGAGCGACCCCATTCTGGACCGACTTTGCTAAAAAATAATTCGTCCAATTCAAATGTCGTATCCTTTTTTTATGGCGAATCGTGGTGACTTTTAGGAATCTTTAGTATGTGAAAAAAAATATAAATCTAATGATATTGGAAGGGAAACTTGAGGAGCGGTGGTCAGAGCGACCCCATTCTGGACCGACTTTGCTAAAAAATCACTCGTCCAATTCAAAGGTCGGATCCTCTTGTTTGGCGAATCGTGGTGACTTTTAGGACTCTATGGTATGAGAAAAAAAAATATAAACCGAAAGATATCGGAAGGGAAACTTGAGGAGCGGTGGTCAGAGCCACCCCATTCTGCACCGACTTTGCTAAAAAATCATTCGTCCAATTAATAGGTCGTATCCTTTTTTTATGGCGAATCGTGGTGACTTTTAGGAATCTTTAGTATGTGAAAAAAAATATAAACCTAAAGATATTGGAAGGGAAACTTGAGGAGCGGTGGTCAGACCGACCCCATTCTGGACCGACTTGGTTAAAAAATCATCCGTCCAATTCAACGGTCGTTTCCGCTTTTTAGCTAATCGAGATTACTTTTGGGACTTTCCAGTATGTGAAAAGAAAAATATAAACCGAAAGATATCGGAAGGGAAACTTGAGGAGCGGTGGTCAGAGCGACCCCATTCCGGACCGACATTGGTAAAAAATTTTCGTCCAATTCGAAGGTCGCTTCGGCTTTTTGGCAAATCGTGATTACTTTCGGGACTTTCTTGTATGTGAAGAAAAAATATAAACCGAAAGATATCGGAAGGGAAACTTGAGGAGCGCGGGGTCAAAGCTACCCCATTCTGGACCGACTTTGCTAAAATATCATTCGTCTAATTCAAAGGTCGAATCCTCTTTTTTGGCGAATCGTGGTGACTTTTGGGACTCTTTAGTATGAGTAAAAAAATATAAACCGAAAGATATCGAAAGGGAGACTTAAGCAGCGGTGGTAGGAGCCACCCCATTCTGGACCGACTTTGCTAAAAAATCATTCGTCCAATTCAAAGGTCGGTTCCGCTTTTTGGCTAATCGTGATTACTTTTGGGACTTTCTAGTATGTGAAAAAAAATATAAACCGAAAGATATCCGAAGGGAAAGTTGAGGAGTGCGGGTCAGAGCGACCCTATTCTGGACCGACTTTGGTAAAAAATCATTCGTTCAATTCAAAGGTCGTTTCCGCTTTTTGACTAATCGTGATTACTTTTCGGACTTTCTAGTAGGTGAAAAAAAATATACACCGAAAGATACCGGAAGGGAAACTTGAGGAGCGGTGGTCCGATCGACCCCATTCTGGACCCACTCTGGTAAAAATCTTTCGTCCGAATCAGGGTCGTATCCTCTTTTTTGGCGAATCGTGGTGAGTTTTAGGACTCTTTAGTATGTGAAAAAAAATATAAACCGAAAGATATCGGAAGGGAAACTTGAGGAGCGGTGGTCAGAGCGACCCCATTCTAGAACGACTTTGGTAAATAGCCGTCGACCAATTCGAAAGTCGTATCCTCTTTTTTGGCGAATCGTGGTGAGTTTTAGGACTCTTTAATATGTGAAAAAAAATATAAACCGAAAGATATCAGAAGGGAAACTTTAGGAGCGGTGGTCAGAGCCACCCCATTCTGGACCGACTTTGCTAAAAAATCATTCGTCCAATTCAAAGGTCGATTCCGCTTTTTGGCTAATGGTGATTACTTTTGGGACTTTCCAATATGTGAAAAAAAATATAAACCTAAAGATACCGGAAGGCAAACTTGAGGAGCGGTGGTCAGAGCGACCCCATTCTGGACCGACGCTGGTAAAATCTTTCGTCCAATTGGAAGTTCGTATCCTCTTTTTTGACGAATAGTTATGACTTTGAGGACACTGTAGTATGTAAAAAAAATATAAATCGAAAGATATCGGAAGGGAAAGTTGAGGAGCGATGGTCAGAACGACCCCATTCTGGACCGACTTTGCTAAAAAATCATTCGTGCAATTAAAAGGTCGTATCCTTTTTTATGGCATATCGTGGTGACTTTTAGGAATCTTTAGTTTGTGAAAAAAAATATAAACCTAAAGATATTGGAATGGAAACTTGAGGAGCGGTGGTCACAGCGAACCCATTCTGGACCGACTTTGCTAAAAAATCATTCGTCCAATTCAAAGGTCGAATCCTCATTTTATGGCGAATCGTGGTGAGTTTTAAGACTCTTTAGTCTGTGAAAAAAATTTAAACCGAAAGATATCGATAGGGAAACTTGAGGAGCGGTGGTCAGAGCGACCCCGTTCTGGACCGACTTTGCTAAAAAATCATTCGTCCAATTCAAAGGTCGTTTCCGCTTTTTGGCTAATGGTGATTACTTTCGGGACTTTCTAGTATGTGAAAAAAAAATATAAACCGAAAGATATCGGAAGGAAAACTTGAGGAGCGCGGGTCACAGCTACCCCATTCTGGACCGACTTTGCTAAAATATCATTCGTCCAATTCAGAGGTCGAATCCTCTTTTTTGGCAAATCCTGGTGACTTTTGGGAGTCGTTCGTATGAGAAAAAAAATATAAACCGAAAGATATCGAAAGGGAGACTTAAGCAGCGGTGGTAAGAGCCACCCCATTCTGGACCGACTATGCTAAAAATTCATTCGTCCAATTCACAGGTCGTTTCCGCTTTTTGGCTAATCGTGATTACTTTTGGGACTTTCTAGTATGTGAAAAAAAATATAAACCGAAAGATATCCGAAGGGAAACTTGAGGAGTGCGGTTCAGAGCGACCCCATTCTGGACCGACTTTGGTAAAAAATCATTCGTCCAATTCGAAGGTCCTTTCCGCTTTTTGGCTAATCGTGATTACTTTTCGGACTTTCTAGTAGGTGAAAAAAAATATACACCGAAAGATACCGGAAGGGAAACTTGAGGAGCGGTGGTCCGATCGACTCCATTCTGGACCCAATCTAGTAAAAATCTTTCGTCCGAATCAGCGTCGTATCCTCTTTTTTGGCGAATCGTGGTGAGTTTTAGGACTTTTTAGTATGTGAAAATAAATATAAACCGAAAGATATCGGAAGAGAAACTTGAGGAGCGGTCGTCGATGCGATCCCATTCTGGAACGACTCCTTCGTCCAATTCGAAGGTTGTGTCGTTCTTATTGACGAATCGTGATTACTTTTGGGACTATCTAGTATGTGAAGAAAAATATAAACCGAAAGATATCAGAAGGGAAACTTGAGTAGCGGTGGTCAGAGCGACCCCATTCCGGACCGACTTTGGTAAAAAATGTTCGTCCAATTCGAAGGTCGTTTCCGCTTTTTGGCAAATCGTGATTACTTTTGGGACTTTCTAGTATGTGAAAAAATAAAATAAACCGAAAGATATTGGGAGGGAAACTTGAGGAGCGCGAGTCAGAGCTACCCCATTCTGGACGGACAGTGGTAATAATCTTTGGTCCAATTCGAAGGTCGTATGTGAAAAAAAATATTACCCTAACGATATTGGAAGGGAAACTTGAGCAGCGGTGGGCAGAGCGACCCCATTCTGGACCGACTTTGCTAAAAAATAATTCGTCCAATTCAAATGTCGTATCCTTTTTTTATGGCGAATCGTGGTGACTTTTAGGAATCTTTAGTATGTGAAAAAAAATATAAATCTAATGATATTGGAAGGGAAACTTGAGGAGCGGTTGTCAGAGCGACCCCATTCTGGACCGACTTTGCTAAAAAATCACTCGTCCAATTCAAAGGTCGGATCCTCTTGTTTGGCGAATCGTGGTGACTTTTAGGACTCTATGGTATGAGAAAAAAAAATATAAACCGAAAGATATCGGAAGGGAAACTTGAGGAGCGGTGGTCAGAGCCACCCCATTCTGCACCGACTTTGCTAAAAAATCATTCGTCCAATTAATAGGTCGTATCCTTTTTTTATGACGAATCGTGGTGACTTTTAGGAATCTTTAGTATGTGAAAAAAAATATAAACCTAAAGATATTGGAAGGGAAACTTGAGGAGCGGTGGTCAGACCGACCCCATTCTGGACCGACTTGGTTAAAAAATCATCCGTCCAATTCAAAGGTCGTTTCCGCTTTTTAGCTAATCGAGATTACTTTTGGGACTTTCCAGTATGTGAAAAGAAAAATATAAACCGAAAGATATCGGAAGGGAAACTTGAGGAGCGGTGGTCAGAGCGACCCCATTCCGGACCGACATTGGTAAAAAATTT
The DNA here is from genome assembly GCA_958009045.1 of Oxytorus armatus. Taxonomy (NCBI): domain Eukaryota; kingdom Metazoa; phylum Arthropoda; class Insecta; order Hymenoptera; family Ichneumonidae; genus Oxytorus; species Oxytorus armatus. The sequence goes on along the minus strand of OY253745.1, from coordinate 28,907,697 downwards.
TCGTCCAATTCGAAGGTCGCTTCGGCTTTTTGGCAAATCGTGATTACTTTCGGGACTTTCTTGTATGTGAAGAAAAAATATAAACCGAAAGATATCGGAAGGGAAACTTGAGGAGCGCGGGGTCAAAGCTACCCCATTCTGGACCGACTTTGCTAAAATATCATTCGTCTAATTCAAAGGTCGAATCCTCTTTTTTGGCGAATCGTGGTGACTTTTGGGACTCTTTAGTATGAGAAAAAAAATATAAACCGAAAGATATCGAAAGGGAGACTTAAGCAGCGGTGGTAGGAGCCACCCCATTCTGGACCGACTTTGCTAAAAAATCATTCGTCCAATTCAAAGGTCGGTTCCGCTTTTTGGCTAATCGTGATTACTTTTGGGACTTTCTAGTATGTGAAAAAAAATATAAACCGAAAGATATCCGAAGGGAAAGTTGAGGAGTGCGGGTCAGAGCGACCCTATTCTGGACCGACTTTGGTAAAAAATCATTCGTTCAATTCAAAGGTCGTTTCCGCTTTTTGACTAATCGTGATTACTTTTCGGACTTTCTAGTAGGTGAAAAAAAATATACACCGAAAGATACCGGAAGGGAAACTTGAGGAGCGGTGGTCCGATCGACCCCATTCTGGACCCACTCTGGTAAAAATCTTTCGTCCGAATCAGGGTCGTATCCTCTTTTTTGGCGAATCGTGGTGAGTTTTAGGACTCTTTAGTATGTGAAAAAAAATATAAACCGAAAGATATCGGAAGGGAAACTTGAGGAGCGGTGGTCGATGCGACCCCATTCTTGAACGACTCCTCCGTCCAATTAGAAGGTTGTGTCGTCTTTATTGACGAATCGTGATTACTTTTGGGACTATCTAGTATGTGAAGAAAAATATAAACCGAAAGATTTCGGAAGGGAAACATGAGGAGTGGTGGTCGGTGCGACCCCATTCTGAAACGACTATAGTAAAAATCTTTCGTTCAATTCGAAGGTCGTATGCTCGTTTTTAACGAGTGGTAATGACTTTTAGGACTCTCTAGTGTGTGATAAAAAAAGAACTCGAAAAATATTGGAAGGGAAACTTGAGGAGCGGCGGTCCGATCGACCCCATTCTGGATCGACGGTCGTAAAAATCTTTCGCCGAATTCGAAGGTCGTATCCTCTTTTTTACCGAATGGTGGTGACTTATAGGACCCTTTCCTATGTGAAAAAAAATATAAACCGAAAGATATTTGAAGGGAAACACGAAGAGCGGTGGTCGGAGCGACCCCATTCTGGCCCGACTTTGCTAAAAAATAATTCGTCCAACTCAAAGGTCGTATCCTCTTTTTGGGCGAATCGTGGTGCCATTTAGGACTCTTTAGTATGCGAAAAGAAATATAAACCGAAAGATATCTCAAGGGAAACTTGAGGAGCGGTGGTCAGAGCGACCCCATTCTGGACCGACTTAGCTAAAAAATCATTCGTCCAATTCAAAGGTCGTTTCCGCTTTTTGGCTAATCGTGATTACTTTTGGGACTTTCTAGTATGTGAAAAAAAATATACACCGAAAGATATCGGAAGGGAAACTTGATGAGCGCGGTTCAGAGCGACCCCATTCTGGATCGACGCTGGTAAAAATCTTTCGCTCAATTCGAAGGTCGTATCCTCTTTTTTGGGAGTTTTAGGTCTCTTTAGTATGTGAAAAAATATATAAACCTAAAGATATCGGAAGGGAAACTTGAGGAGCGGTAGTCGATGCGACCCCATTCTGGAACGACTCCTTCGTCCAATTCGAAGGTTGTGTCGTCTTTATTGACGAATCGTGATTACTTTTGGGACTATCTAGTATGTGAAGGAAAATATAAACCGAAAGATATCGGAAGGGAAACTTGAGGAGCGGTGGTCAGAGCCACCGAATTTGGTAAAAAGCCTTCGACCAATTCGAAAGTCGTATCCTCTTTTTTGGCGAATCGTGGTGAGTTTTATGACTCTTTAGTATGAGAAAAAATATATAAACCGAAAGATATCGGAAGGGAAACTTGAGGAGCGGTGGTCAGAGCCGCCCCATTCTGGACCGACTTTGCTATAAAATCATTCGTCCAATTAAAAGTTCGTATCCTTTTTTTATGGCGACTCGTGGTGACTTTTAGGAATCTTTAGTATGTGAAAAAAAATATAAACCTAAAGATATTGGAAGGGAAACTTGAGGAGCGGTGGTCGATGCGACCCCATTCTGGAACGACTGCTTCGTCCAATTCGAAGGTTGTGTCGTCTTTATTGACGAATCGTGATTACTTTTGGGACTATCTAGTATGTGAAGAAAAATATAAACCGAAAGATATCGGAAGGGAAACTTGAGGAGCGGTGGTCGATGCGACCCCACTATGGAACGACTCCTTCGTCCAATTCGAAGGTTGTGTCGTCTTTGTTGACGAATCGTGATTACTTTTGGGACTATCTAGTATGTGAAGAAAAATATAAACCGAAAGATATCGGAAGGGAAACTTGAGGAGCGGTGGTCCGATCGACCCCATTCTGGATCGACCCTGGTAAAAATCTTTCGCCCAATTCGACGGTCGTATCCTCTTTTTTGCAGAATCGTGGTGACTTATAGGACTCTTTACTATGTGAAAAAAAATATAAACCGAAAGATATTTGAAGGGAAACACGAAGAGCGGTGGTCGGAGCGACCCCATTCTGGCCCGACTTTGCTAAAATATAATTCGTCCAACTCAAAGGTCGTATCCTCTTTGTATGGCGAATCGTGGTGAGTTTTAAGACTCTTTGGTACGTGAAAAACAATATAAACCGAAAGATATCGGAAGAGAAACTTAATCAGCGGTGGTCACAGCGAACCCATTCTGGACCGACTTTGCTAAAAAATCATTCGACCAACTCAAAGGTCGTATCCTCTTTTTCGACGAATCGTGATGACTTTTGGGACTATTTAGTATATAAAATTAAATATAAACCGAAAGATATCGGAACGAAAACTTGAGGAGCGGTGGACAGAGCGACGCCATTCTGGACCGACTCTGGTAAAAATCTTTCGTCCAATTCGAAGGTCGTATCCTCTTTTTTGACGACTAGTGATGACTTTGAGGACACTGTAGTATGTAAAAAAAATATAAATCGAACGATATCGGAAGGGAAACTTGAGGAGCGGTGGTCAGAACGACCCCATTCTGGACCGACTTTGCTGAAAAATCATTCGTCCAAATAAAAGGTCGTATCCTTTTTTTATGGCGAATCGTGGTGACTTTTAGGAGTCTTTAGTATGTGAAAAAAAATATAAACCTAAACATATTGGAAGGGAAACTTGAGGAGCGGTGGTCAGAGCGACCCCATTCTGGACCGACATTGCTAAAAAATCATTCGTCCTATTCAAAGGTCGTATCCTCTTTTTTGGCGAAGCGTGGTGACATTTGGGACTCTTTAGTATGTGAAAAAAATATAAACCGAAAGATATCGGAAGAGAAACTTGAGGAGCGGTGGTCAGAGCCAACGAATTTGGTAAAAAGCCTTCGTCCAATTCGAAGGTCGTATCCTCTTTTTTCGCGAATCGTCATGACTTTTAGGACTCTTTAGTATGTGAAAAAAAATTTTAACCGAAAGATATCGGATGGGAAACTTGACGAACGGTGGTCAGAGCGACCCCATTCTGGACCGACATTGCTAAAAATCTTTCGTCCAATTCAAAGGTCGTATCCTCTTTTTATGGCAAATCGTGGTGAGTTTTAGGACACTTTGGTACGTGAAAAACATTATAAACCGATAGATTTCGGAAGGGGAACTTAATGAGCGGTGGTCACAGCAAACCCATTCTGCACCGACTTTGCTTAAGAATCATTTGTCCAACTCAAAGGTCGTATCCTCTTTTTTCGCGAATCGTGGTGACATTTGGGACTCTTTAGTATGTGAAAAAAATATCAACTTTTGGGACTATCTAGTATGTAAAATTAAATATAAACCGAAAGATATCGGAAGGGAAACATGAGGAGCGGTGGTCAGAACGACCACATTCTGGACCGACTTTGCTGAGAAATCATTCGTCCAAATAAAAGGTCGTATCCTTTTTTTATGACGAATCGTGGTGACTTTTAGGAATCTTTAGTATGTGAAAAAAAATATAAATCTAAAGATATTGGAAGGGAAACTTGAGGAGCGGTGGTCAGAGCGACCTCATTCTGGACCGACTTTGCTAAAAAATCATTCGTCCAATTCAAAGGTCGTATCCTCTTTTTATGGCAAATCGTGGTGAGTGTTAGGACACTTTGGTACGTGAAAAACATTATAAACCGATAGATATCGGAAGGGAAACTTAATGAGCGGTGGTCACAGCAAACCCATTCTGCACCAACTTTGCTAAAAAATCATTTGTCCAACTCAAAGGTCGTATCCTCTTTTTCCGCGAATCGTGGTGACATTTGGGACTCTTTAGTATGTGAAAAAAATATCAACCGAAAGATATCGGCAGGGAAACTTGAGGAGCGGTGGTCAGAGCGATCCCATTCTGGACCGACTTTGCTAAAAAATTATTCGCCCAATTTACAGGTCGGACCCTCTTTTTTGACAAATCGTAGTGAGTTTTACGACTCTTTAGTATCTAAAAAAAAAATATAAACCGAAAGATATCGGAAGGGAAACTTGAGGAGCGGTGGTCGATGCGACGCCATTCTGGAACGACTCCTTCTTCCAATTCGATGGTTGTGTCGTCTTTATCGACGAATCGTGATAACTTTTGGGACTATCTAGTATGTGACGAAAAATATAAACCGAAAGATATCGGAAGGGAAACTTGAGGAGCGGTGGTCGGTGCGACCCCATTCTGGAATAACACTAGTAAAAATCATTCGTTCAATTCGAAGGTAGTATCCTCGTTTTTAACGAATCGGAATGACTTTTAGGACTCTCTAGTATGTGAAAAATAAAATAAACCGAAAGATATCGGCAGGGAAACTTTAGGAGCGGTGGTCAGAGCCACCCCATTCTGGACCGACTTTGCTAAAAAATCATCCGTCCAATTCAAAGGTCGATTCCGCTTCTTGGCTAATGGTGATTACTTTTGGGACTTTCCAATATGTGAAAAAAAATATAAACCTAACGATACCGGAAGGGAAACTTTAGGAGCGGTGGTCAGAGCGACCCCATTCTGGACCGACGCTGGTAAAATCTTTCGTCCAATTCGAAGGTCGTATCCTGTTTTTGACGAATAGTTATGACTTTGAGGACACTGTAGTATGTAAAAAAAATATAAATCGAAAGATATCGGAAGGGAAACTTGAGGAGCGATGGTCAGAACGACCCCATTCTGGACCGACTTTGCTAAAAAATCATTCGTCCAATTCAAAGGTCGATTGCGCTTTTTGACTAATGGTGATTACTTTTGGGACTTTCCAATATGTGAAAAAAAATATAAACCTAGAGATACCGGAAGGGAAACTTAAGAAGCGGTGTTCAGAGCGACCCCATTCTGGACCGACGGTGGTAAAATCTTTCGTCCAATTCAAAGGTCGTATCCTCTTTTTTGACGAATAGTTATGACTTTGAGGACACTGTAGTATGTAAAAAAAATATAAATCGCAAGATATCGGAAGGGAAACTTGAGGAGCGATGGTCAGAACGACCCCATTCCGGACCGAATTTGCTAAAAAATCATTCGTGCAATTAAAAGGTCGTATCCTTTTTTTATGGCGAATCGTGGTGACTTTTAGAAATCTTTAGTATGTGAAAAAAAATATAAACCTAAAGAGATTGGAAGGGAAACTTGAGGAGCGGTGGTCACAGCGACCCCATTCTAGACCAACTTTGCTAAAAAATCATTCGTCCAATTCAAAGGTCGAATCCTATTTTTATGGCGAATCCTGGTGAGTTTTAAGACTCTTTAGTCTGTGAAAAAAAATTTAAACCGAAAGATATCGAAAGGGAAACTTGAGGAGCGGTGGTCAGAGCGACCCCGTTCCGGACCGACTTTGCTAAAAAATCATTCGTCCAATTCAAAGGACGTTTCCGCTTTTTGGCTAATGGTGATTACTTTTGGGAGTTTCTAGTATGTGAAAAAAAATATAAACCGAAAGATACCGGAAGGGAAACTAGAGGAGCGGTGGTCGGATCGACCCCACTCTGGACCGACTTTGCTAAAAAATCATTCGTCCAACTAAAAGGTCGTATCCTCTTTTTTCGCGAATCCTGGTGAGTTTTAGGACTCTTTAGTATGTGAATAAAAATTTTTACCGAAAGATATCGAAAGGGAAACTTGAGGAGCGGTGGTCAGAGCGACCCCGTTCTGGAACGACTCTTTCGTCCAATTCGAAGGTTGTGTCGTCTTTATTGACGAATCGTGATTACTTTTGGGACTATCTAGTATGTGAAGAAAAATATAAACCGAAAGATATCGGAAGGGAAATTTGAGGAGCGGTGGTTGGTGCGACCCCATTCTGGAACGACTCTAGTAAAATTCTTTCGTTCAATTCGAAGGTCGTATCCTCGTTTTTAATGAGTGGTAATGACTTTTAAGACTCTCTGATGTGTGACAAAAAAAGAAACCGAAAGATATTGGAAGGGAAACTTAATGAGCGGTGGTCACAGCAAACCCATTCTGCACCGACTTTGCTAAAAAATCATTTGTCCAACTCAAAGGTCGTATCCTCTTTTTTCGCGAATCGTGGTGACATTTGGGACTCTTTAGTATGTGAAAAAAATATCAACCGAAAGATATCGGCAGGGAAACTTGAGGAGCGGTGGTCAGAGCGATCCCATTCTGGACCGACTTTGCTAAAAAATTATTCGCCCAATTTACAGGTCGGACCCTCTTTTTTGACAAATCGTAGTGAGTTTTACGACTCTTTAGTATCTAAAAAAAAAATATAAACCGAAAGATATCGGAAGGGAAACTTGAGGAGCGGTGGTCGATGCGACGCCATTCTGGAACGACTCCTTCTTCCAATTCGATGGTTGTGTCGTCTTTATCGACGAATCGTGATAACTTTTGGGACTATCTAGTATGTGACGAAAAATATAAACCGAAAGATATCGGAAGGGAAACTTGAGGAGCGGTGGTCGGTGCGACCCCATTCTGGAATAACACTAGTAAAAATCATTCGTTCAATTCGAAGGTAGTATCCTCGTTTTTAACGAATCGGAATGACTTTTAGGACTCTCTAGTATGTGAAAAATAAAATAAACCGAAAGATATCGGCAGGGAAACTTTAGGAGCGGTGGTCCGAGCCACCCCATTCTGGACCGACTTTGCTAAAAAATCATCCGTCCAATTCAAAGGTCGATTCCGCTTCTTGGCTAATGGTGATTACTTTTGGGACTTTCCAATATGTGAAAAAAAATATAAACCTAACGATACCGGAAGGGAAACTTTAGGAGCGGTGGTCAGAGCGACCCCATTCTGGACCGACGCTGGTAAAATCTTTCGTCCAATTCGAAGGTCGTATACTGTTTTTGACGAATAGTTATGACTTTGAGGACACTGTAGTTTGTAAAAAAAATATAAATCGAAAGATATCGGAAGGGAAACTTGAGGAGCGATGGTCAGAACGACCCCATTCTGGACCGACTTTGCTAAAAAATCATTCGTCCAATTCAAAGGTCGATTGCGCTTTTTGACTAATGGTGATTACTTTTGGGACTTTCCAATATGTGAAAAAAAAATATAAACCTAGAGATACCGGAAGGGAAACTTAAGAAGCGGTGTTCAGAGCGACCCCATTCTGGACCGACGGTGGTAAAATCTTTCGTCCAATTCGAAGGTCGTATCCTCTTTTTTGACGAATAGTTATGACTTTGAGGACACTGTAGTATGTAAAAAAAATATAAATCGAAAGATATCGGAAGGGAAACTTGAGGAGCGATGGTCAGAACGACCCCATTCCGGACCGAATTTGCTAAAAAATCATTCGTGCAATTAAAAGGTCGTATCCTTTTTTTATGGCGAATCGTGGTGACTTTTAGAAATCTTTAGTATGTGAAAAAAAATATAAACCTAAAGAGATTGGAAGGGAAACTTGAGGAGCGGTGGTCACAGCGACCCCATTCTAGACCAACTTTGCTAAAAAATCATTCGTCCAATTCAAAGGTCGAATCCTATTTTTATGGCGAATCCTGGTGAGTTTTAAGACTCTTTAGTCTGTGAAAAAAAATTTAAACCGAAAGATATCGAAAGGGAAACTTGAGGAGCGGTGGTCAGAGCGACCCCGTTCCGGACCGACTTTGCTAAAAAATCATTCGTCCAATTCAAAGGACGTTTCCGCTTTTTGGCTAATGGTGAATACTTTTGGGAGTTTCTAGTATGTGAAAAAAAATATAAACCGAAAGATACCGGAATTGAAACTAGAGGAGCGGTGGTCGGATCGACCCCACTCTGGACCGACTTTGCTAAAAAATCATTCGTCCAACTAAAAGGTCGTATCCTCTTTTTTCGCGAATCCTGGTGAGTTTTAGGACTCTTTAGTATGTGAATAAAAATTTTTACCGAAAGATATCGAAAGGGAAACTTGAGGAGCGGTGGTCAGAGCGACCCCGTTCTGGAACGACTCTTTCGTCCAATTCGAAGGTTGTGTCGTCTTTATTGACGAATCGTGATTACTTTTGGGACTATCTAGTATGTGAAGAAAAATATAAACCGAAAGATATCGGAAGGGAAATTTGAGGAGCGGTGGTTGGTGCGACCCCATTCTGGAACGACTCTAGTAAAATTCTTTCGTTCAATTCGAAGGTCGTATCCTCGTTTTTAATGAGTGGTAATGACTTTTAAGACTCTCTGATGTGTGACAAAAAAAGAAACCGAAAGATATTGGAAGGGAAACTTCCGTAGCGATGGTCAGAGCCACCGAATTTGGTAAAAAGCCTTCGACCAATTCGAAAGTCGTATCCTCTTTTTTGGCGAATCGTGGTGAGTTTTATGACTCTTTAGTATGTGAAAAAAAATATAAACCGAAAGATATCGGAAGGGAAACTTGAGGAGCGGTGGTCAGAGCCACCCCATTCTGGACCGACTTTGCAAAAAAATCATTCGTCCAATTCAAAGGTCGTATCCTCTTTTTATGGCGAATTGTGGTGAGTTTTAGGACTCTTTAGTATGTGAAAAAAAATATAAACCGAAAGATATCGGAAGGGAAACTTGAGGAGCGGTGGTCAGAGCCACCCCATTCTGGACCGACTTTGCTTAAAAATCATTCGTCCAATTCAAAGGTCGAATCCTCTTTTTTGGCGAATCGTGGTGACTTTTAGGACTCTTTAGTATGAGAAAAAAAATATAAACCGAAAGATATCGAAAGGGAGACTTAAGCAGCGGTGGTAAGATCTACCCCTTTCTGGACCGACTTTGCTAAAAAATCATTCGTCCAATTCAAAGGTCGTTTCCGCTTTTTGGCTAATCGTGATTACTTTTCGGACTTTCTAGTAGGTGAAAAAAAATATACACCGAAAGATACCGGAAGGGAAACTTGAGGAGCGGTGGTCCGATCGACCCCATTCTGGACCCACTCTGGTAAAAATCTTTCGTCCGAATCAGGGTCGTATCCTGTTTTTTGGCAAATCGTGGTGAGTTTTAGGACTCTTTAGTATGTGAAAAAAAATATAAACCGAAAGATATCGGAAGGGAAACTTGAGGAGCGGTCGTCGATGCAATCCCATTCTGGAACGACTCCTTCGTCCAATTCGAAGGTTGTGTCGTCTTTATTGACGAATCGTGATTACTTTTGGGACTATCTAGAATGTGAAGAAAAATATAAACCGAAAGATAGCGGAAGGGAAACCGGTGGTCAGAGCGACCCCATTCCGGACCGACTTTGGTAAAAAATTTTCGTCCAATTCGAAGGTCGTTTCCGCTTTTTGGCAAATCGTGATAACTTTTGGGACTTTCTAGTATGTGAAAAAATCAAATAAACCGAAAGATATCGGGAGGGAAAAATGAGGAGCGCGAGTCAGAGCTACCCCATTCTGGACGGACACTGGTAAGAATCTTTCGTCCAATTCGAAGGTCGTATGTGAAAAAAAATATTAACCTAAAAATATTGGAAGGGAAACTTGAGCAGCGGTGGTCAGAGCGACCCCATTCTGGACCGACTTTGCTAAAAAATCATTCGTCCAATTCAAAGGTCGTATCCTCTTTTTATAACGAATCGTGGTGAGTTTTAGGACTCTTTGGTACGTGAAAAACTATATAAACCGAAAGATATCGGAAGGGAAACTTAATGAGCGGTGGTCACAGCGAACCCATTCTGGACCGACTTTGCTAAAAAATCATTCGTCCAACTCAAAGGTCGTTTCCGCTTTTTGGCCAATCGTGATTACTTTTGGGACTTTCTAGTATGTGAAAAAAAATATAAACCGAAAGATACCGGAAGGGAAACTAGAGGAGCGGTGGTCGGATCGACCCCACTCTGGACCGACTTTGCTAAAAAATCATTCGTCCAACTAAAAGGTCGTATCCTCTTTTTTCGCGAATCCTGGTGAGTTTTAGGACTCTTTAGTATGTGAATAAAAATTTTTACCGAAAGATATCGAAAGGGAAACTTGAGGAGCGGTGGTCAGAGCGACCCCGTTCTGGAACGACTCTTTCGTCCAATTCGAAGGTTGTGTCGTCTTTATTGACGAATCGTGATTACTTTTGGGACTATCTAGTATGTGAAGAAAAATATAAACCGAAAGATATCGGAAGGGAAATTTGAGGAGCGGTGGTTGGTGCGACCCCATTCTGGAACGACTCTAGTAAAATTCTTTCGTCCAATTCGAAGGTCGTATGTGAAAAAAAATATTAACCTAAAAATATTGGAAGGGAAACTTGAGCAGCGGTGGTCAGAGCGACCCCATTCTGGACCGACTTTGCTAAAAAATCATTCGTCCAACTCAAAGGTCGTTTCCGCTTTTTGGCCAATCGTGATTACTTTTGGGACTTTCTAGTATGTGAAAAAAAATATAAACCGGAAGATATCGGAAAGGAAACTTGAGGAGCGAGGGTCAGAGCGACCCATTCTGGACCGACTTTGCTAAAAAATCATTCGTCCAATTCAAAGGTCGTATCCTCTTTTTTGGCGAATCGTGGTGACATTTGGGACTCTTTAGTATGTGAAAAAAATATAAACCGAAAGATGTCGGAAGGGCAACTTGAGGAGCGATGGTCAGAGCCACCGAATTTGGTAAAAAGCCTTCGACCAATTCGAAAGTCGTATCCGCTTTTTTGGCGAATCGTGGTGAGTTTTATGACTCTTTAGTATGTGAAAAAAAATATAAACCGAAAGATATCGGAAGGCAACTTGAGGAGCGGTGGTCAGAGCCACCCCATTCTGGACCGACCTTATCAAAAAATCATTCGTCCAATTAAAAGGTCGTATCCTTTTTTTATGGCGAATCGTGGTGACTTTTAGGAATCTTTAGTATGTGAAAAAAAATATGAATCTAAAGATATTGGAAGGGAAACTTGAGGAGCGGTGGTGAGACCGACCCCATTCTGGACCGACTTCGCTAAAAAATCATTCGTCCAATTCAAAGGTCGTATCCTGTTTTTATGGCGAATCGTGGTGAGTTTTAGGACTCTTTAGTCTGCGAAAAAAAATGTAAACCGAAAGATATCGAAAGGGAAACTTGAGGAGCGGTGGCCAGAGCGACCCCGTTCTGGACCGACTTTGCTAAAAAATCATTCGTCCAATTCAAAGGTCGTTTCCGCTTTTTAGCTAATCGTGATTACTTTTTGGACGTTCCAGTATGTGAAAAAAAATATAAACCGAAAGATATCGAAAGGCAAACTTGAGGAGCGTCGGACGGATCGACCCCATTCTGGACCGACACTTGTAAAAATATTTCGTCCAATTCGAAAGTCGTATCCTCTTTTTTGACGAATCATGATGGCTTCTGGGACGATCTAGTATGTGAAGAAAAATAGAAACCGAAAGATATCGAAAGGGAAACTTGAGGAGCGGTGGTCAGAGCGACCCCGTTCTGGACCGAGTTTGCCAAGAAATCATTCGTCCAACTCAAAGGTCGTATACTCTTTTTTCGCGAATCCTGGTGAGTTTTAGGACTCTTTAGTATGTGAAAAAAAATTTTAACCGAAAGATATCGAAAGGGAAACTTGTGGAGCGGTGGTCAGAGCGACCCCGTTCTGGACCGACTTTGCTAAAAAATCATTCGTCCAATTCAAAGGTCGTTTCCGCTTTTTAGCTAATCGTGATTACTTTTGGGACTTTCCAGTATGTGACAAAAATATATAAACCGAAAGATATCGGAAGGGAAACTTGAGGAGCGGTGATCAGAGCGACCCCATTCCGGACCGACATTGGTAAAAAATTTTCGTCCAATTCGAAGGTCGTTTCCGCTTTTTGGCAAATCGTGATTACTTTCGGGACTTTCTAGTATGTGAAAAAAAAATATAAACCGAAAGATTTTGGAAGGGAAACTTGAGGAGCGCGGGTCAGAGCTACCCCATTCTGGACCGACTTTGCTAAAATATCATTCGTCGAATTCAAAGGTCGAATTCTCTTTTTTGGCGAATCGTGGTGACTTTTGGGAATTTCTAGTATGTGAAAAAATATATAAACCGAAAGATATCCGAAGGGAAACTTGAGGAGTGCGGGTCAGATCGACCCCATACTGGACCGACTTTGGTAAAAAGCCTTCGACTAATTCGAAGGTCATATCCGCTTTTTGGCTAATCGTGATTACTTTTGGGACTTTCTAGTAGGTGAAAAAAAATATACACCGAAAGATACCGGAAGGGAAACTTGAGGAGCGGTGGTCCAATCGACCCCATTCTGGACCGAGGCTGGTAAAAATCTTTCGTCCAATTCGAAGGTCGTATCCTCTTTTTTGGCGAATCGTGGTGACTTATAGGACTCTTTAGTATGTGAAAAAAAATATAAACCGAAAGATATCGGAAGGGAGACTTAAGCAGCAGTGGTCAGAGCCACCCCATTCTGGACCGACTTTGCTAAAAAATCATGCGTCCAATTCAAAGGTCGTTTCCGCTTTTTGGCTAATCGTGATTACTTCTGGGACTATCTAGTATGTGAAAAAAAATATAAACCGAAAGATATCGGAAGGGAAACTTGAGGAGCGGTGGTCAGAGCCATCCCATTCTGGACCACCTTTGCTAAAAAATCATTCGTCCAATTCAAAGGTCGTTTCCGGTTTTTGGCTAATCGTGATTACTTTTCGGACTTTCTAGTAGGTGAAAAAAGATATACACCTAAAGATACCGGAAGGGAAACTTGAGGAGCGGTGGTCCGATCGACCCCATTCTGGACCCACTCTGGTGAAAATCTTTCGTCCGAATCGAAGGTCGTATCCTCTTTTTTGGCGAATCGTGGTGAGTTTGAGGACTATCTAGTATGTGAAGAAAAATATAAACCGAAAGATATCGGAAGGGAAACTTGAGGAGCGGTGGTCGGTGCGACCCCATTCTGGAACGACTCTAGTAAAAATCTTTCGTTCAATTCGAAGATCGTATCCTCGTTTTTAACGAGTGGTAATGACTTTTAGGACTCTCTAGTGTGTGAGAAAAAAAGAAACCGAAAGATATTGGAATGGAAACTTGAGTAGCGGTGGTCAGAGCGACCCCATTCCGGACCGACTTTGGTAAAAAATGTTCGTCCAATTCGAAGGTCGTTTCCGCTTTTTGGCAAATCGTGATTACTTTTGGGACTTTCTAGTATGTGAAAAAATAAAATAAACCGAAAGATATCGGGAGGGAAACTTGAGGAGCGCGAGTCAGAGCTACCCCATTCTGGACGGACACTGGTAAAAATCTTTCGTCCAATTCGAAGGTCGTATCCTCTTTTTTGGCGAATCGTCGTGACTTTTAGGACTCTTTAGTAAGTGAAAAAAAATATAAACCGAAAGATATCGGAAGGGAAACTTGACGAGCGGTGGTTAGAGCGACCCCATTCTGGACTGACTTTGCTAAAAATCTTTCGTCCAATTCGAAGGTCGTATCCTTTTTTTATGGCGAATCGTGGTGTCTTTTAGGAATCTTTAGTATGTGAAAAAAAATATAAACCTAAAGATATTGGAAGGGAAACTTGAGCAGCGGTGGTCAGAGCGACCCCACACTGGACCGACTTTGCTAAAAAATCATTCGTCCAATTCAAAGGTCGTTTACGCTTTTTGGCCATTCGTGATTACTTTTGGGACTTTCTAGTATGTGAAAAAAAATACAAACCGGAAGATATCGGAAGGGAAACTTGAGGAGCGCGGGTCAGAGCGACACACTCTGGACCGACTTTGCTAAAAAATCATTGGTCCAATTCAAAGGTCGTATCCTCTTTTTTGGCGCATCGTGGTGACATTTGGGACTCTTTAGTATGTGAAAAAAATATGAACCGAAAGATATCGAAAGGGAAACTTGAGGAGCGCGGGTCAGAGCGACCCATTCTGGACCGACTTTGCTAAAAAATCATTGGTCCAATTCAAAGGTCGTATCCTCTTTTTTGGCGCATCGTGGTGACATTTGGGACTCTTTAGTATGTGAAAAAAATATAAACCGAAAGATATCGGAAGGGAAACTTGAGGAGCGGTGGTCAGAGCCACCGAATTTGGTAAAAATCCTTCGACCAATTCGAAAGACGTATCCTCTTTTTTGGCGAATCGTGGTGAGTTTTATGACTCTTTAGTATATGAAAAAAAATATAAACCGAAAGATATCGGAAGGGAAACTTGAGGACCAGTGTTCAGAGCCACCCCATTCTGGACCGACTTTGCTAAAAAATCATTCTTCGAATTAAAAGGTCGTATCCTTTTTTTATGGCGAATTGTGGTGACTTTTAGGAATCTTTAGTATGTGAAAAAAAATATAAACCTAAAGATATTGGAAGGGAAACTTGAGGAGCGGTGGTCAGACCGACCCCATTCTGGACCGACTTTGCTAAAAAATCATTCGTCCAATTCAAAGGTGGTATCCTCTTTTTATGGCGAATCGTGGTTAGTTTTAGGACTCTTTAGTCTGTGAAAAAAAATTGAAACCTAAAGATATCGAAAGGGAAAATTGAGGAGCGGTGGCCAGTGCGACCCCGTTCTGGACCGACATTGGTAAAAAATTTTCGTCCAATTCGAAAGTCGTTTCAGCTTTTTGGCAAATCGTTATTACTTTCGGGACTTTTTAGTATGTGAAAAAAATATATAAACCGAAAGATATCGGAAGGGAAACTTGAGGAGCGCCGGTCAGAGCTACCCCATTCTGGACCGACTTTGCTAAAATATCATTCGTCCAATTCAAAGGTCGAATCCTCTTTTTTGGCGAATCGTGTGACTTTTGGGACTCTTTAGTATGAGAAAAAAAATATAAACCGAAAGATATCGAAAGGGAGACTTAAGCAGCGGTGGTAAGAGCCACCCCATTCTGGACCGACTTTGCTAAAAAATCATTCGTCCAATTCAACTGTCGTTTCCGCTTTTTAGCTAATCGTGATTACTTTTGGGACTTTCCAGTATGTGAAAAAAAAATATAAACCGAAAGATATCGGAAGGGAAACTTGAGGACCGGTGGTCAGAGCGACCCCGTTCCGGACCGACATTGGTAAAAATTTTCCGTCCAATTCGAAGGTCGTTTCAGCTTTTTGGCAAAGCGTGATTACTTTCGGGACTTTCTAGTATGTGAAAAAAAAATATAAACCGAAAGATATCGGAAGGGAAACTTGAGGAGCGCGGGTCGGAGCTACCCCATTCTGGACCGACTTTGCTAAAATATCATTCGTCCAATTCAAAGGTCGAATCCTCTTTTTTGGCGAATCGTGGTGACTTTTGGGACTCTTTAGTATGAGAAAAAATATATAAACCGAAAGATATCGAAAGGGAGACTTAAGCAGCGGTGGTAAGAGCCACCCCATTCTGGACCGACTTTGCTAAAAAATCATTCGTCCAATTCAAAGGTCGTTTCCGCTTTTTGGCTAATCGTGATTACTCTTGGGACTTTCTAGTATGTGAAAAAAATATAAACCGAAGGATATCCGAAGGGAAACTTGAGGAGTGCAGATCAGAGCGACCCCATTCTGGTCCGACATTGGTAAAAAGCCTTCGACTAATTCGAAGGTCGTATCCTCTGTTTGGCGAATCGTGGTAGCTTTTAGGACTCTTTAGGATGTGAAAAAATATATAAACTGAAAGATATCGGAAGGGAAACTTGAGGAGCGGTGGTCAGACCCACTCCATTCTGGACCGACCGTTCTAAAAAATCAATCGTCCAATTCAAAGGTCGTTTCCGCTTTTTGGCTAATCGTGATTACTTTTGGGACTTTCTAGTATGTGGAAAAAATATAAACCGAAAGATACCGGAACGGAAACTTGAGGAGCGGTGGTCGGATCGACCCCACTCTGGACCGACTTTGCCAAAAAATCATTCGTCCAACTCGAAGGTCGTATCCTCTTTTTTCGCGAATCCTGGTGACTTTTAGGACTCTTTAGTATGTGAAAAAAAATATAAACCGAAAGATTTCGGAAGGGAAACTTGAAGAACAGTGGTCGGAGCGACCCCATTTAGGACCGACTTTAATAAAAAATTATTCGTCGAATTAAAAGTTCGTATCCTCTTTTTTGGTAAATCGTGGTGACTTTTAGGACTCTTTAGTATGTAAAAAAATATATAAACCGAAATATATTGGAAGGGAAACTTGAGGAGCGATGGTAAGAGCCACCGAATTTGGTAAAAAGCCTTCGACCAATTCGAAAGTCGTATCCTCTTTTTTGGCGAATCGTGGTGAGTTTTATGACTCTTTAGTATGTGAAAAACAATATAAACCGATAGATATCGGAAGGGAAACTGGAGGAGCGGTGGTCAGAGCCACCCCATTCTGGACCGAATGAGCTAAAAAATCATTCTTCCAATTCAAAGGTCGTTTCCGCTTTTTGGCTAATGGTGATTACTTTTGGGAGTTTCTAGTATGTGAAAAAAAATATAAACCGAAAGACACCGGAAGGGAAATTTGAGGAGCGGTGGTCGGATCGACCCCACTCTGGACCGACTTTGCTAAAAAATCATTCGTCCAACTCAAAGGTCGTATCCTCTTTTTTCGCGAATCCTGGTGAGTTTTAGGACTCTTTAGTATGTGAAAAAAAATTTTAACCGAAAGATATCGAAAGGGAAACTTGAGGAGCGGTGGTCAGAGCGACCCCGTTCTCGACCGACTTTGCTAAAAAATCATTCGTCCAATTCAAAGGTCGTTTCCGCTTTTTAGCTAATCGTGATTACTTTTGGGACTTTCCAGTAGGTGAGAAAAAAATATAAACCGAAAGATATCGGAAGGGAAACTTGAGGAGCGGTGGTCAGAGCGACCCCATTCCGGACCGACATTGGTAAAAAATTTTCGTCCAATTCGAAGGTCGTTTCCGCTTTTTGGCAAATCGTGATTACTTTCGGGACATTCTAGTACGTGGAAAAAATATATAAACCGAAAGATATCGGAAGGGAAAGATTGAGGAGCGCGGGTCAGAGCTACCCCATTCTGGACCGACTTTGCTAAAATAGCATTCGTGCAATTCAAAGGTCGAATCCTCTTTTTTGGCGAATCGTGGTGACTTTTGGGACTCTTTAGTATGAGAAAAAAAATATAAACCGAAAGATATCGAAAGAGAGACTTAAGCAGCGGTGGTAAGAGCCACCCCATTCTGGACCGACTTTGCTAAAAAATTATGCGTCCAATTCAAATGTCGTTTCCGCTTGTTAGCTGATCGTGATTACTTTTGGGACTTTCCAGTATGTGAAAAAAAAATATAAACCGAAAGATATCGGAAGGGAAACTTGAGGAGTGCGGGTCAGAGCGACCCCATTCTGGACCGACTTTGGTAAAAAGCCTTCGACTAATTCGAAGGTCGTATCCTCTGTTTGGCGAATCGTGGTGACTTTTAGGACTCTTTAGTATGTGAAAAAAAATATAAACCGAAAGATATCGGAAGGGAAACTTCAGGAGCGGTGGTCGATGCGACCCCATTCTGGAACGACTCCTTCGTCCAATTCGAAGGTTGTGTCGTCTTTATTGACGAATCGTGATTACTTTTGGGACTATCTAGTATGTGAAGAAAAATATAAACCTAAAGATATCGGAAAGGAAACTTGAGGAGCGGTGGTCGGTGCGACCCCATTCTGGAACGACTCTAGTAAAAATCTTTCGTTCACTTCGAAGGTTGTATCCTCGGTTTTAACGAGTGGTAATGACTTTTCGGACTCTCTAATGTGTGAGAAAAAAAGAAACCGAAAGATATTGGAAGGGAAACTTGAGTAGCGGTGGTCATAGCGACCCCACTCCGGACCGACATTGGTAAAAAAATTTCGTCCAATTCGAAGGTCGTTTCCGCTTTTTGGCAAACCGCGATTACTTTTGGGACTTTCTAGTAAGTGAAAAAAAATATAAACCGAAAGATATCGGAAGGGAAACTTGACGAGCGGTGGTCAGAGCGACCCCATTCTGGACCGACTTTGCTAATAATCTTTCGTCCAATTCGAAGGTCGTATGCTTTTTTTATGGCGAATCGTGGTGTCTTTTAGGAATCTTTAGTATGTGAAAAAAAATATAAACCTAAAGATATTGGAAGGGAAACTTGAGGAGCGGTGGTCAGACCGACCCCATTCTGGACCGACTTTGCTAAAAAATCATTCGTCCAATTCAAAGGTGGTATCCTCTTTTTATGGCGAATCGTGGTTAGTTTTAGGACTCTTTAGTCTGTGAAAAAAAATTGAAACCGAAAGATATCGAAAGGGAAAATTGAGGAGCGGTGGCCAGTGCGACCCCGTTCTGGACCGACATTGGTAAAAAATTTTCGTCCAATTCGAAAGTCGTTTCAGCTTTTTGGCAAATCGTTATTACTTTCGGGACTTTTTAGTATGTGAAAAAAATATATAAACCGAAAGATATCGGAAGGGAAACTTGAGGAGCGCCGGTCAGAGCTACCCCATTCTGGACCGACTTTGCTAAAATATCATTCGTCCAATTCAAAGGTCGAATCCTCTTTTTTGGCGAATCGTGTGACTTTTGGGACTCTTTAGTATGAGAAAAAAAATATAAACCGAAAGATATCGAAAGGGAGACTTAAGCAGCGGTGGTAAGAGCCACCCCATTCTGGACCGAATTTGCTAAAAAATCATTCGTCCAATTCAACTGTCGTTTCCGCTTTTTAGCTAATCGTGATTACTTTTGGGACTTTCCAGTATGTGAAAAAAAAATATAAACCGAAAGATATCGGAAGGGAAACTTGAGGACCGGTGGTCAGAGCGACCCCGTTCCGGACCGACATTGGTAAAAATTTTCCGTCCAATTCGAAGGTCGTTTCAGCTTTTTGGCAAAGCGTGATTACTTTCGGGACTTTCTAGTATGTGAAAAAAAAATATAAACCGAAAGATATCGGAAGGGAAACTTGAGGAGCGCGGGTCGGAGCTACCCCATTCTGGACCGACTTTGCTAAAATATCATTCGTCCAATTCAAAGGTCGAATCCTCTTTTTTGGCGAATCGTGGTGACTTTTGGGACTCTTTAGTATGAGAAAAAATATATAAACCGAAAGATATCGAAAGGGAGACTTAAGCAGCGGTGGTAAAGCCACCCCATACTGGACCGACTTTGCTAAAAAATCATTCGTCCAATTCAAAGGTCGTTTCCGCTTTTCGGCTAATCGTGATTACTCTTGGGACTTTCTAGTATGTGAAAAAAATATAAACCGAAAGATATCCGAAGGGAAACTTGAGGAGTGCAGATCAGAGCGACCCCACTCTGGTCCGACATTGGTAAAAAGCCTTCGACTAATTCGAAGGTCGTATCCTCTGTTTGGCGAATCGTGGTAGCTTTTAGGACTCTTTAGGATGTGAAAAAATATATAAACTGAAAGATATCGGAAGGGAAACTTGAGGAGCGGTGGTCAGACCCACTCCATTCTGGACCGACCGTTCTAAAAAATCAATCGTCCAATTCAAAGGTCGTTTCCGCTTTTTGGCTAATCGTGATTACTTTTGGGACTTTCTAGTATGTGGAAAAAATATAAACCGAAAGATACCGGAACGGAAACTTGAGGAGCGGTGGTCGGATCGACCCCACTCTGGACCGACTTTGCCAAAAAATCATTCGTCCAACTCGAAGGTCGTATCCTCTTTTTTCGCGAATCCTGGTGACTTTTAGGACTCTTTAGTATGTGAAAAAAAATATAAACCGAAAGATTTCGGAAGGGAAACTTGAAGAACAGTGGTCGGAGCGACCCCATTTAGGACCGACTTTAATAAAAAATTATTCGTCGAATTAAAAGTTCGTATCCTCTTTTTTGGTAAATCGTGGTGACTTTTAGGACTCTTACGTATGTAAAAAAATATATAAACCGAAATATATTGGAAGGGAAACTTGAGGAGCGATGGTAAGAGCCACCGAATTTGGTAAAAAGCCTTCGACCAATTCGAAAGTCGTATCCTCTTTTTTGGCGAATCGTGGTGAGTTTTATGACTCTTTAGCATGTGAAAAACAATATAAACCGATAGATATCGGAAGGGAAACTGGAGGAGCGGTGGTCAGAGCCACCCCATTCTGGACCGAATGAGCTAAAAAATCATTCTTCCAATTCAAAGGTCGTTTCCGCTTTTTGGCTAATGGTGATTACTTTTGGGAGTTTCTAGTATGTGAAAAAAAATATAAACCGAAAGACACCGGAAGGGAAATTTGAGGAGCGGTGGTCGGATCGACCCCACTCTGGACCGACTTTGCTAAAAAATCATTCGTCCAACTCAAAGGTCGTATCGTCTTTTTTCGCGAATCCTGGTGAGTTTTAGGACTCTTTAGTATGTGAAAAAAAATTTTAACCGAAAGATATCGAAAGGGAAACATGAGGAGCGGTGGTCAGAGCGACCCCATTCCGGACCGACATTGGTAAAAATTTTTCGTCCAATTCGAAGGTCGTTTCCGCTTTTTGGCAAATCTTGATTACTTTCGGGACATTCTAGTACGTGGAAAAAATATATAAACCAAAAGATATCGGAAGGGAAAGATTGAGGAGCGCGGGTCAGAGCTACCCCATTCTGGACCGACTTTGCTAAAATAGCATTCGTGCAATTCAAAGGTCGAATCCTCTTTTTTGGCGAATCGTGGTGACTTTTGGGACTCTTTAGTATGAGAAAAAAAATATAAACCGAAAGATATCGAAAGAGAGACTTAAGCAGCGGTGGTAAGAGCCACCCCATTCTGGACCGACTTTGCTAAAAAATTATGCGTCCAATTCAAATGTCGTTTCCGCTTGTTAGCTGATCGTGATTACTTTTGGGACTTTCCAGTATGTGAAAAAAAAATATAAACCGAAAGATATCGGAAGGGAAACTTGAGGAGTGCGGGTCAGAGCGACCCCATTCTGGACCGACTTTGGTAAAAAGCCTTCGACTAATTCGAAGGTCGTATCCTCTGTTTGGCGAATCGTGGTGACTTTTAGGACTCTTTAGTATGTGAAAAAAAATATAAACCGAAAGATATCGGAAGGGAAACTTCAGGAGCGGTGGTCGATGCGACCCCATTCTGGAACGACTCCTTCGTCCAATTCGAAGGTTGTGTCGTCTTTATTGACGAATCGTGATTACTTTTGGGACTATCTAGTATGTGAAGAAAAATATAAACCTAAAGATATCGGAAAGGAAACTTGAGGAGCGGTGGTCGGTGCGACCCCATTCTGGAACGACACTAGTAAAAATCTTTCGTTCACTTCGAAGGTTGTATCCTCGGTTTTAACGAGTGGTAATGACTTTTCGGACTCTCTAATGTGTGAGAAAAAAAGAAACCGAAAGATATTGGAAGGGAAACTTGAGTAGCGGTGGTCATAGCGACCCCACTCCGGACCGACATTGGTAAAAAAATTTCGTCCAATTCGAAGGTCGTTTCCGCTTTTTGGCAAACCGCGATTACTTTTGGGACTTTCTAGTAAGTGAAAAAAAATATAAACCGAAAGATATCGGAAGGGAAACTTGACGAGCGGTGGTCAGAGCGACCCCATTCTGGACCGACTTTGCTAATAATCTTTCGTCCAATTCGAAGGTCGTATGCTTTTTTTATGGCGAATCGTGGTGTCTTTTAGGAATCTTTAGTATGTGAAAAAAAATATAAACCTAAAGATATTGGAAGGGAAACTTGAGCAGCGGTGGTCAGAGCGACCCCATTCTGGACCGACTTTGCTAAAAAATAATTCGCCCAATTCAAAGGTCGTATCCTCTTTTTATGGCGAATCGTGGTGAGTTGTAGGACTCTTTGGTTCGTGAAAAACTATATAAACCGAAAGATGTCGAAAGGGAAACTTAATGAGCGGTTGTCACAGCGAACCCATTCTGGACCGACTTTGCTAAAAAATCATTCGTCCAACTCAAAGGTCGTTTCCGCTTTTCGGCTAATCGTGATTACTTTTGGGACTGTCTAGTATGTGAAAAAAAATATAAACCGGAAGATATCGGAAGGGAAACTTGAGGAGCGCGGGTCAGAGCGACCCATTCTGGACCGACTTTGCTAAAAAATCATTCGTCCAATTCAAAGGTCGTATCCTCTTTTTTGGCGAATCGTGGTGACAGTTGGGACTCTTTAGTATGTGAAAAAAATATAAACCGAAAGATATCGGAAGGGAAACTTGAGGAGCGGTGGTCAGAGTCACCGAATTTGGTAAAAAGCCTTCGAGCAATTCGAAAGTCGTATCCTCTTTTTTGGCGAATCGAGGTGAGTTTTATGACTCTTTATTCTGTGAAAAAAAATTTAAACCGAAAGATATCGAACGGGAAACTTGAGGAGCGGTGGCCAGAGCCACCCCATTCTGGACCGACTTTGCTATAAAATCATTCGTCCAATTAAAAGGTAGTATCCTTTTTTTATGGCGACTCGTGGTGACTTTTAGGAATCTTTAGTATGTGAAAAATAATATAAACCTAAAGATATTGGAAGGGAAACTTGAGGAGCGGTGGTCAGAACGACCCCATTCTGGACCGACTTTGCTAAAAAATCATCCGTCCAATTCAAAGGTCGTTTCCTCTTTTTAGCTAATCGTGATTACTTTTGGGACTTTCCAGTATGTGAAAAAAAAAATATAAACCGAAAGATATCGGAAGGGAAACATGAGGAGCGGTGGTCAGAGCGACGCCATTCCGGACCGACATTGGTAAAAAATTTTCGTCCAATTCGAAGGTCGCTTCCGCTTTTTGGCAAATCGTGATTACTTTCGGGACTTTCTTGTATGTGAAGAAAAAATATAAACCGAAAGATATCGGAAGGGAAACTTGAGGAGCGCGGGGTCAGAGCTACCCCATTCTGGACCGACTTTGCTAAAATATCATTCGTCTAATTCAAAGGTCGAATCCTCTTTTTTGGCGAATCGTGGTGACTTTTGGGACTCTTTAGTATGAGAAAAAAAATGTAAACCGAAAGATATCGAAAGGGAGACTTAAGCGGCGGTGGTAGGAGCCACCCCATTCT
This sequence comes from Oxytorus armatus, assembly GCA_958009045.1. Classification (NCBI taxonomy): domain Eukaryota; kingdom Metazoa; phylum Arthropoda; class Insecta; order Hymenoptera; family Ichneumonidae; genus Oxytorus; species Oxytorus armatus. Next base: position 28,884,327 of record OY253745.1, on the reverse strand, counting down.
GGACCGACTTTGCTAAAAAATCATTCGTCCAATTCAAAGGTCGGTTCCGCTTTTTGGCTAATAGTGATTACTTTTGGGACTTTCTAGTATGTGAAAAAAAATATAAACCGAAAGATATCCGAAGGGAAACTTGAGGAGTGCGGGTCAGAGCGACCCTATTCTGGACCGACTTTGGTAAAAAATCATTCGTTCAATTCAAAGGTCGTTTCCGCTTTTTGGCTAATCGTGATTACTTTTCGGACTTTCTAGTAGGTGAAAAAAAATATACACCGAAAGATACCGGAAGGGAAACTTGAGGAGCGGTGGTCCGATCGACCCCATTCTGGACCCACGCTGGTAAAAATCTTTCGTCCGAATCAGGGTCGTATCCTCTTTTTTGGCGAATCGTGGTGAGTTTTAGGACTCTTTAGTATGTGAAAAAAAATATAAACCGAAAGATATCGGAAGGGAAACTTGAGGAGCGGTGGTCGATGCGACCCCATTCTGGAACGACTCCTTCGTCCAATTCGAAGGTTGTGTCGTCTTTATTGACGAATCGTGATTACTTTTGGGACTATCTAGTATGTGAAGAAAAATATAAACCGAAAGATCTCGGAAGGGAAACATGAGGAGCGGTGGTCAGAGCGACCCCATTCCGGACCGACATTGGTAAAAATTTTTCGTCCAATTCGAAGGTCGTTTCCGCTTTTTGGCAAATCTTGATTACTTTCGGGACATTCTAGTACGTGGAAAAAATATATAAACCGAAAGATATCGGAAGGGAAAGATTGAGGAGCGCGGGTCAGAGCTACCCCATTCTGGACCGACTTTGCTAAAATAGCATTCGTGCAATTCAAAGGTCGAATCCTCTTTTTTGGCGAATCGTGGTGACTTTTGGGACTCTTTAGTATGAGAAAAAAAATATAAACCGAAAGATATCGAAAGAGAGACTTAAGCAGCGGTGGTAAGAGCCACCCCATTCTGGACCGACTTTGCTAAAAAATTATGCGTCCAATTCAAATGTCGTTTCCGCTTGTTAGCTGATCGTGATTACTTTTGGGACTTTCCAGTATGTGAAAAAAAAATATAAACCGAAAGATATCGGAAGGGAAACTTGAGGAGTGCGGGTCAGAGCGACCCCATTCTGGACCGACTTTGGTAAAAAGCCTTCGACTAATTCGAAGGTCGTATCCTCTGTTTGGCGAATCGTGGTGACTTTTAGGACTCTTTAGTATGTGAAAAAAAATATAAACCGAAAGATATCGGAAGGGAAACTTCAGGAGCGGTGGTCGATGCGACCCCATTCTGGAACGACTCCTTCGTCCAATTCGAAGGTTGTGTCGTCTTTATTGACGAATCGTGATTACTTTTGGGACTATCTAGTATGTGAAGAAAAATATAAACCTAAAGATATCGGAAAGGAAACTTGAGGAGCGGTGGTCGGTGCGACCCCATTCTGGAACGACACTAGTAAAAATCTTTCGTTCACTTCGAAGGTTGTATCCTCGGTTTTAACGAGTGGTAATGACTTTTCGGACTCTCTAATGTGTGAGAAAAAAAGAAACCGAAAGATATTGGAAGGGAAACTTGAGTAGCGGTGGTCATAGCGACCCCACTCCGGACCGACATTGGTAAAAAAATTTCGTCCAATTCGAAGGTCGTTTCCGCTTTTTGGCAAACCGCGATTACTTTTGGGACTTTCTAGTAAGTGAAAAAAAATATAAACCGAAAGATATCGGAAGGGAAACTTGACGAGCGGTGGTCAGAGCGACCCCATTCTGGACCGACTTTGCTAATAATGTTTCGTCCAATTCGAAGGTCGTATGCTTTTTTTATGGCGAATCGTGGTGTCTTTTAGGAATCTTTAGTATGTGAAAAAAAATATAAACCTAAAGATATTGGAAGGGAAACTTGAGCAGCGGTGGTCAGAGCGACCCCATTCTGGACCGACTTTGCTAAAAAATAATTCGCCCAATTCAAAGGTCGTATCCTCTTTTTATGGCGAATCGTGGTGAGTTGTAGGACTCTTTGGTTCGTGAAAAACTATATAAACCGAAAGATGTCGAAAGGGAAACTTAATGAGCGGTGGTCACAGCGAACCCATTCTGGACCGACTTTGCTAAAAAATCATTCGTCCAACTCAAAGGTCGTTTCCGCTTTTCGGCTAATCGTGATTACTTTTGGGACTGTCTAGTATGTGAAAAAAAATATAAACCGGAAGATATCGGAAGGGAAACTTGAGGAGCGCGGGTCAGAGCGACCCATTCTGGACCGACTTTGCTAAAAAATCATTCGTCCAATTCAAAGGTCGTATCCTCTTTTTTGGCGAATCGTGGTGACAGTTGGGACTCTTTAGTATGTGAAAAAAATATAAACCGAAAGATATCGGAAGGGAAACTTGAGGAGCGGTGGTCAGAGTCACCGAATTTGGTAAAAAGCCTTCGAGCAATTCGAAAGTCGTATCCTCTTTTTTGGCGAATCGAGGTGAGTTTTATGACTCTTTATTCTGTGAAAAAAAATTTAAACCGAAAGATATCGAACGGGAAACTTGAGGAGCGGTGGCCAGAGCCACCCCATTCTGGACCGACTTTGCTATAAAATCATTCGTCCAATTAAAAGTTAGTATCCTTTTTTTATGGCGACTCGTGGTGACTTTTAGGAATCTTTAGTATGTGAAAAATAATATAAACCTAAAGATATTGGAAGGGAAACTTGAGGAGCGGTGGTCAGAACGACCCCATTCTGGACCGACTTTGCTAAAAAATCATCCGTCCAATTCAAAGGTCGTTTCCTCTTTTTAGCTAATCGTGATTACTTTTGGGACTTTCCAGTATGTGAAAAAAAAAATATAAACCGAAAGATATCGGAAGGGAAACATGAGGAGCGGTGGTCAGAGCGACGCCATTCCGGACCGACATTGGTAAAAAATTTTCGTCCAATTCGAAGGTCGCTTCCGCTTTTTGGCAAATCGTGATTACTTTCGGGACTTTCTTGTATGTGAAGAAAAAATATAAACCGAAAGATATCGGAAGGGAAACTTGAGGAGCGCGGGGTCAGAGCTACCCCATTCTGGACCGACTTTGCTAAAATATCATTCGTCTAATTCAAAGGTCGAATCCTCTTTTTTGGCGAATCGTGGTGACTTTTGGGACTCTTTAGTATGAGAAAAAAAATGTAAACCGAAAGATATCGAAAGGGAGACTTAAGCGGCGGTGGTAGGAGCCACCCCATTCTGGACCGACTTTGCTAAAAAATCATTCGTCCAATTCAAAGGTCGGTTCCGCTTTTTGGCTAATAGTGATTACTTTTGGGACTTTCTAGTATGTGAAAAAAAATATAAACCGAAAGATATCCGAAGGGAAACTTGAGGAGTGCGGGTCAGAGCGACCCTATTCTGGACCGACTTTGGTAAAAAATCATTCGTTCAATTCAAAGGTCGTTTCCGCTTTTTGGCTAATCGTGATTACTTTTCGGACTTTCTAGTAGGTGAAAAAAAATATACACCGAAAGATACCGGAAGGGAAACTTGAGGAGCGGTGGTCCGATCGACCCCATTCTGGACCCACGCTGGTAAAAATCTTTCGTCCGAATCAGGGTCGTATCCTCTTTTTTGGCGAATCGTGGTGAGTTTTAGGACTCTTTAGTATGTGAAAAAAAATATAAACCGAAAGATATCGGAAGGGAAACTTGAGGAGCGGTGGTCGATGCGGCCCCATTCTGGAACGACTCCTTCGTCCAATTCGAAGGTTGTGTCGTCTTTATTGACGAATCGTGATTACTTTTGGGACTATCTAGTATGTGAAGAAAAATATAAACCGAAAGATCTCGGAAGGGAAACATGAGGAGCGGTGGTCGGTGCGACCCCATTCTGAAACGACTATAGTAAAAATCTTTCGTTCAATTCGAAGGTCGTATGCTCGTTTTTAACGAGTGGTAATGACTTTTAGGACTCTCTAGTGTGTGAGAAAAAAAGAAACCGAAAGATATTGGAAGGGAAACTTGAGGAGCGGCGGTCCGATCGACCCCATTCTGGATCGACGGTGGTAAAAATCTTTCGCCGAATTCGAAGGTCGTATCCTCTTTTTTACCGAATCGTGGTGACTTATAGGACTCTTTCCTATGTGAAAAAATATATAAACCGAAAGATATTTGAAGGGAAACACGAAGAGCCGTGGTCGGAGCGACCATTCTGGCCCGACTTTGCTAAAAAATAATTCGTCCAACTCAAAGGTCGTATCCTCTTTTTGGGCGAATCGTGGTGCCATTTAGGACTCTTTAGTATGTGAAAAAAATATAAACCGAAAGATATCGGAAGGGAAACTTGAGGAGCGGTGGTCAGAGCGACCCCATTCTGGACCGACTTAGCTAAAAAATCATTCGTCCAATTCAAAGGTCGTATCCTCTTTTTATGGCGAATCATGGTGAGTTTTAGGACTCTTTGGAACGTGAAAAACAATATAAACCGAAAGATATCGGAAGGGAGACTTAAGCAGTGGTGGTAAGAGCCACCCCATTCTGGACCGACTTTGCTAAAATATAATTCGTCCAACTCAAAGGTCGTATCCTCTTTGTATGGCGAATCGTGGTGAGTTTTAGGACTATTTGGTACGTGAGAAACAATATACACCGAAAGATATCGGAAGAGAAACTTAATGAGCGGTGGTCACAGCGAACCCATTCTGGACCGACTTAGCTAAAAAATCATTCGACCAACTCAAAGGTCGTATCCTCTTTTTCGACGAATCGTGATGACTTTTGGGACTATCTAGTATGTAAAATTAAATATAAACCGAAAGATATCGGAACGAAAACTTGAGGAGCGGTGGTCAGAGCGACGCCATTCGGGACCGACTTTGGTAAAAATCTTTCGACCAATTCGAAGGTCGTATCCTCTTTTTTGACGACTAGTGATGACTTTGAGGATACTGTAGTATGTAAAAAAAATATAAATCGAACGATATCGGAAGGGAAACTTGAGGAGCGGTGGTCAGAACGACCCCATTCTGGACCGACTTTGCTGAAAAATCATTCGTCCAAATAAAAGGTCGTATCCTTTTTTTATGGCGAATCGTGGTGACTTTTAGGAATCTTTCGTATGTGAAAAAAAATATAAACCTAAAGATATTGGAAGGGAAACTTGAGGAGGGGTGGTCAGAGCGACCCCATTCTGGACCGACTTTGCTCAAAAATCATTCGTCCAATTCAAAGGTCGTATCCTCTTTTTATGGCGAATCGTGGTGAGTTTTAGGACTCTTTGGTACGTGGAAAACAATATAAACCGAAAGATATCGGAAGGGAAACTTAATGAGCGGTGGTCACAGCGAACCCATTCTGGACCGACTTTGCTAAAAAATCATTCGTCCAACTCACAGGTCGTTTCCGCTTTTTGGCCAATCGTGATTACTTTTGGGACTGTCTAGTATGTGAAAAAAAATATAAACCGGAAGATATCGGAAGGGAAACTTGAGGAGCGCGGGTCAGAGCAACCCATTCTGGACCGACTTTGCTAAAAAATCATTCGTCCTATTCAAAGGTCGAATCCTCTTTTTTGGCGAATCGTGGTGACTTTTGGGACTCTTTAGTATGAGAAAAAAAATATAAACCGAAAGATATCGAAAGAGAGACTTAAGCAGCGGTGGTAAGAGCCACCCCATTCGGGACCGACTGTGCTAAAAAATTATGCGTCCAATTCAAATGTCGTTTCCGCTTGTTAGCTGATCGTGATTACTTTTGGGACTTTCCAGTATGTGAAAAAAAAATATAAACCGAAAGATATCGGAAGGGAAACTTGAGGAGTGCGGGTCAGAGCGACCCCATTCTGGACCGACTTTGGTAAAAAGCCTTCGACTAATTCGAAGGTCGTATCCTCTGTTTGGCGAATCGTGGTGACTTTTAGGACTCTTTAGTATGTGAAAAAAAATATAAACCGAAAGATATCGGAAGGGAAACTTCAGGAGCGGTGGTCGATGCGACCCCATTCTGGAACGACTCCTTCGTCCAATTCGAAGGTTGTGTCGTCTTTATTGACGAATCGTGATTACTTTTGGGACTATCTAGTATGTGAAGAAAAATATAAACCTAAAGATATCGGAAAGGAAACTTGAGGAGCGGTGGTCGGTGCGACCCCATTCTGGAACGACTCTAGTAAAAATCTTTCGTTCACTTCGAAGGTTGTATCCTCGGTTTTAACGAGTGGTAATGACTTTTCGGACTCTCTAATGTGTGAGAAAAAAAGAAACCGAAAGATATTGGAAGGGAAACTTGAGTAGCGGTGGTCATAGCGACCCCACTCCGGACCGACATTGGTAAAAAAATTTCGTCCAATTCGAAGGTCGTTTCCGCTTTTTGGCAAACCGCGATTACTTTTGGGACTTTCTAGTAAGTGAAAAAAAATATAAACCGAAAGATATCGGAAGGGAAACTTGACGAGCGGTGGTCAGAGCGACCCCATTCTGTACCGACTTTGCTAATAATCTTTCGTCCAATTCGAAGGTCGTATGCTTTTTTTATGGCGAATCGTGGTGTCTTTTAGGAATCTTTAGTATGTGAAAAAAAATATAAACCTAAAGATATTGGAAGGGAAACTTGAGCAGCGGTGGTCAGAGCGACCCCATTCTGGACCGACTTTGCTAAAAAATAATTCGTCCAATTCAAAGGTCGTATCCTCTTTTTATGGCGAATCGTGGTGAGTTGTAGAACTCTTTGGTACGTGAAAAACTATATAAACCGAAAGATGTCGAAAGGGAAACTTAATGAGCGGTGGTCACAGCGATCCCATTCTGGACCGACTTTGCTAAAAAATCATTCGTCCAACTCAAAGGTCGTTTCCGCTTTTCGGCTAATCGGGATTACTTTTGGGACTTTCTAGTATGTGAAAAAAATATAAACCGGAAGATATCGGAAGGGAAACTTGAGGAGCGCGGGTCAGAGCGACCCATTCTGGACCGACTTTGCTAAAAAATCATTCGTCCAATTCAAAGGTCGTATCCTCTTTTTTGGCGAATCGTGGTGACATTTGGGACTCTTTAGTATGTGAAAAAAATATAAACCGAAAGATATCGGAAGGGAAACTTGAGGAGCGGTGGTCAGAGTCACCGAATTTGGTAAAAAGCCTTCGAGCAATTCGAAAGTCGTATCCTCTTTTTTGGCGAATCGAGGTGCGTTTTATGACTCTTTATTCTGTGAAAAAAAATTTAAACCGAAAGATATCGAACGGGAAACTTGAGGAGCGGTGGCCAGAGCCACCCCATTCTGGACCGACTTTGCTATAAAATCATTCGTCCAATTAAAAGGTAGTATCCTTTTTTTATGGCGAGTCGTGGTGACTTTTAGGAATCTTTAGTATGTGAAAAATAATATAAACCTAAAGATATTGGAAGGGAAACTTGAGGAGCGCGGGTCAGAGCGACCCATTCTGGACCGACTTTGCTAAAAAATCATTCGTCCTATTCAAAGGTCGTATCCTCTTTTTTGGCGAAGCGTGGTGACATTTGGGACTCTTTAGTATGTGAAAAAAATATAAACCGAAAGATATCGGAAGAGAAACTTGAGGAGCGGTGGTCAGAGCCACCGAATTTGGTAAAAGGCCTTCGTCCAATTCGAAGGTCGTATCCTCTTTTTTGGCGAATCGTCGTGACTTTTAGGACTCTTTAGTATGTGAAAAAAAAATTTAACCGAAAGATATCGGATGGGAAACTTGACGAACGGTGGTCAGAGCGACCCCATTCTGGACCGACATTGCTAAAAATCTTTCGTCCAATTCGAAGGTCGTATCCTTTTTTTTGGCGAATCGTGGTGACATTTGGGACTCTTTAGTATGTGAAAAAAATATAAACCGAAAGATATCGGAAGGGAAACTTGAGGAGCGGTGGTCAGAGTCACCGAATTTGGTAAAAAGCCTTCGACCAATTCGAAACTCGTATCCTCTTTTTTGGCGAATCGAGGTGAGTTTTATGACTCTTTAGTCTGTGAAAAAAAATTTAAACCGAAAGATATCGAACGGGAAACATGAGGAGCGGTGGTCGGTGCGACCCCATTCTGAAACGACTATAGTAAAAATCTTTCGTTCAATTCGAAGGTCGTATGCTCGTTTTTAACGAGTGGTAATGACTTTTAGGACTCTCTAGTGTGTGAGAAAAAAAGAAACCGAAAGATATTGGAAGGGAAACTTGAGGAGCGGCGGTCCGATCGACCCCATTCTGGATCGACGGTCGTAAAAATCTTTCGCCGAATTCGAAGGTCGTATCCTCTTTTTTACCGAATGGTGGTGACTTATAGGACTCTTTCCTATGTGAAAAAAAATATAAACCGAAAGATATTTGAAGGGAAACACGAAGAGCGGTGGTCGGAGCGACCCCATTCTGGCCCGACTTTGCTAAAAAATAATTCGTCCAACTCAAAGGTCGTATCCTCTTTTTGGGCGAATCGTGGTGCCATTTAGGACTCTTTAGTATGTGAAAAGAAATATAAACCGAAAGATATTTCAAGGGAAACTTGAGGAGCGGTGGTCAGAGCGACCCCATTCTGGACCGACTTAGCTAAAAAATCATTCGTCTAATTCAAAGGTCGTATCCTCTTTTTATGGCGAATCATGGTGAGCTTTAGGACTCTTTGGTACGTGAAAAACAATATAAACCGAAAGATATTTGAAGGGAAACACGAAGAGCGGTGGTCGGAGCGACCCCATTCTGGCCCGACTTTGCTAAAAAATAATTCGTCCAACTCAAAGGTCGTATCCTCTTTTTTGGCGAATCGTCGTGACTTTTAGGACTCTTTAGTATGTGAAAAAAAATTTTAACCGAAAGATATCGGATGGGAAACTTGACGAACGGTGGTCAGAGCGACCCCATTCTGGACCGACATTGCTAAAAATCTTTCGTCCAATTCGAAGTTCGTATCCTCTCTTTTGACGAATCGTGATGACTTTTGGGACTATCTAGTATGTAAAAATAAATATAAACCGAAAGATATCGGAAGGGAAACTTGAGGAGCGGTGGTCAGAACGACCCCATTCTGGACCGACTTTTCTGAGAAATCATTCGTCCAAATAAAAGGTCGTATCCTTTTTTTATGACGAATCGTGGTGACTTTTAGGAATCTTTAGTATGTGAAAAAAAATATAAACCTAAAGATATTGGAAGGGAAACTTGAGGAGCGGTGGTCACAGCGATCCCATTCTGGACCGACTTTGCTAAAAAATCATTCGTCCAATTCAAAGGTCGTATCCTCTTTTTATGGCGAATCGTGGTGAGTTTTAAGACTCTTTAGTCTGTAAAAAACAATTTAAACCGAAAGATATCGAAAGGGAAACTTGAGGAGCGGTGGTCAGAGCGACCCCGTTCTGGACCGACTTTGCTAAAAAATCATTCGTCCAATTCAATGGTCGTTTCCGCTTTTTGGCTAATGGTGATTACTTTTGGGAGTTTCTAGTATGTGAAAAAAAATATAAACCGAAAGATACCGGAAGGGAAACTTGAGGAGCGGTGGTCGGAACGACCCCACTGTGGACCGACTTTGCTAAAAAATCATTCGTCCAACTCAAAGGTCGTATCCTCTTTTTTCGCGAATCCTGGTGAGTTTTAGGATTCTTTAGTATGTGAAAAAAAATTTTAACCGAAAGATATCGAAAGGGAAACTTGAGGAGCGGTGGTCAGAGCGACCCCGTTCTGGACCGACTTTGCTAAAAAATCATTCGTCCAATTCAAAGGTCGTTTCAGCTTTTTGGCTAATGGTGATTACTTTTGGGAGTTTCTAGTATGTGAAAAAAAATATAAACCGAAAGGTACCGGAAGGGAAACTCGAGGAGCGGTGGTCGGATCGACCCCACTCTGGACCGACTTTGCTAAAAAATCATTCGTCCAACTCAAAGGTCGTATCCTCTTTTTTCGCGAATCCTGGTGAGTTTTAGGATTCGTTAGTATGTGAAAAAAAATTTTAACCGAAAGATATCGAAAGGAAAACTTGAGGAGCGGTGGTCAGAGCGACCCCGTTCTGGACCGACATTCGTAAAAAATGTTCGTCCAATTCGAAGGTCGTTTGCGCTTTTTGGCAAATCGTGATTGCTTTCGGGACTTTCTAGTATGTGAAAAAAAAATATAAACCGAAAGATATCGGAAGGGAAACTTGAGGAGCGCGGGTCAGAGCTACCCCATTCTGGACCGACTTTGGTAAAAACCTTCGACTAATTCGAAGGTCGTATCCTCTGTTTGGCGAATAGTGGTGACTTTCAGGACTCTTTAGTATGTGAAAAAATATATAAACTGAAAGATATCGGAAGGGAATCTTCAGCAGCGGTGGTCAGACCCACCCCATTCTGGACCGACTTTGCTAAAAAATCAATCGTCCAATTCAAACGTCGTTTCCGCTTTTTGGCTAATGGTGATTACTTTTGGGACTTTCTAGTATGTGAAAAAAAATATACAGCGAAAGATACCGGGAAGGGAAACTTGAGGAGCGGTGGTCCAATCGACCCTATTCTGGACCGACGCTGGTAAAAATCTTTCGTCCAATTCGAAGGTCGTATCATCTTTTTTGGCGAATCGTGGTGACTTATAGGACTTTTTAGTATGTGAAAAAATATATAAACCGAAAGATATTTGAAGGGCAACTTGAAGAGTGGTGGTCGGAGCGACCACATTCTGGACCGACTTTGCTAAAAATTAATTCGTCCAACTCAAACGTCGTATCCTCTTTTTTCGCGAATCGTGGTGACATTTAGGACTCTTTACTATGTGAGTAAAAATATAAACCGAAAGATATCGGAAGGGAAACTTGAGGAGCGGTGGTCAGAGCGACCCCGTTCTGGACCGACATTCGTAAAAAATGTTCGTCCAATTCGAAGGTCGTTTCCGCTTTTTGGCAAATCGTGATTGCTTTCGGGACTTTCTAGTATGTGAAAAAAAAATATAAACCGAAAGATATCGGAAGGGAAACTTGAGGAGCGCGGGTCAGAGCTACCCCATTCTGGACCGACTTTGGTAAAAACCTTCGACTAATTCGAAGGTCGTATCCTCTGTTTGGCGAATCGTGGTGACTTTCAGGACTCTTTAGTATGTGAAAAAATATATAAACTGAAAGATATCGGAAGGGAAACTTCAGCAGCGGTGGTCAGACCCACCCCATTCTGGACCGACTTTGCTACAAAATCAATCGTCCAATTCAAACGTCGTTTCCGCTTTTTGGCTAATGGTGATTACTTTTGGGACTTTCTAGTATGTGAAAAAAAATATACAGCGAAAGATAACGGGAAGGGAAACTTGAGGAGCGGTGGTCCAATCGACCCCATTCTGGACCGACGCTGGTAAAAATCTTTCGTCCAATTCGAAGGTCGTATCATCTTTTTTGGCAAATCGTGGTGACTTATAGGACTCTTTAGTATGTGAAAAAATATATAAACCGAAAGATATTTGAAGGGAAACTTGAAGAGTGGTGGTCGGAGCGACCACATTCTGGACCGACTTTGCTAAAAAATAATTCGTCCAACTCAAACGTCGTATCCTCTTTTTTCGCGAATCGTGGTGACATTTAGGACTCTTTACTATGTGAGTAAAAATATAAACCGAAAGATAGCGGAAGGGAAACTTGAGGAGCCGTGGTCAGATCGACCCCATTCTGGACCGACATTGGTAAAAAGCCTTCGACCAATTCGAAAGTCGTCTCCTCTTTTTTGGCGAATCGTGGTGAGTTTTAGGACTTTTTAGCATGTGAAAAGAAATATAAACCGAAAGATACCGGAAGGGAAACTTGTGGAGCGGTGGTCAGAGCGACCCCATTCTGGACCGACTCTGGTAAAAATCTTTCGTCCATTTCGAAGGTCGTATCCTCTTTTTTGACGAATAGTGATGACTTTGAGGACACTGTAGTAGGTAAAAAAAATATAAACCGAAAAATATTGGAAGGCAAACTTGAGGAGCAGCGGTCGGATCGACCCCATTCTGGACCGACTCTGGTAAAAATCTTTCGTCCAATTTGAAAGTCGTATCCTCTTATTTGACGAATCATGATGGCTTCTGGGACTATCTAGTATGTGAAGGAAAATAGAAACCGAAAGATATCTGAAGGGAAACTTGAACACCAGTGGTCGGAGCGACCCCATTCTGGACCGACTTTGCTAAAAAATTATTCGTCCAATTTAAAGGTCGTATTCTCTTTTTTGACAAATCGTAGTGAGTTTGACGACTCTTTAGTATCTAAAAAAAAAATATAAACCGAAAAATATCGGAAGGGAAACTTGACGAGCGGTGGTCGATGCGACCCCATTCTGGAACGACTCCTTCGTCCAATTCGAAGGTTGTGTCGTCTTTATTGACGTATTGTGATGACTTTTGGGACTATCTAGTATGTGAAGAAAAATATAAACCGAAAGATATCGGAAGGGAAACTTAAGGAGCGGTGGTCGGTGCGACCCCATTCTGGAACAACACTACTAAAAATCTTTTGTTCAATTCGAAGGTCGCATCCTCGTTTTTAACGAATCGTAATGACTTTTAGGACTCTCTAGTGTGTGAAAAAAAATAGAAACCGAAAGATATTGGAAGGGAAACTTGAGGAGCGGTGGTCAGAGCGACCCCATTCCGGACCGACTTTGGTACAAATTTTTCGTCCAATTCGAAGGTCGTTTCCGCTTTTTGGCAAATCGTGATTACTTTTGGGACTTTCTCTTATGTGAAAAAAATATATAAACCGAAAGATATCGGAAGGAAAACTTGAGGAGCCGTGGTCAGAGCCATCCCATTCTGGACCCACTTTGCTAAAAAATCAGTCGTCCAATTAAAAGCTCGTATCCTTTTTTTATGGCGAATCGTGGTGACTTTTAGGAATCTTTAGTATGTGAAAAAAAATACAAACCTAAAGATATTGGAAGAGAAACTTGAGGAGCGGTGGTCAGAACGACCCCATTCTGGACCGACTTTGCTAAAAAATCATTCATCCTATTCAAAGGTTGTATCCTGTTCTTATGGCGAATCGTGGTGAGTTTTAGGACTCTTTAGTCTGTGAAAAAAAATTTTAACCGAAAGATATCGAAAGGGAAACTTGAGGAGCGGTGGCCAGAGCGACCCAGTTCTGGACCGACTTTGCTAAAAAATCATTCGTCCAATTCAAAGGTCTTTTCCGCTTTTTAGCTAATCGTGATTACTTTTGGGACGTTCCAGTATGTGAAAGAAAATAAAAACCGAAAGATATTGGAAGGGAAACTTGAGGAGCGGTGGTCAGAGCGACCCCATTCCGGACCGACTTTGGTAAAGATGTTTCATCCAATTCAAAGGTCGTTTCCGCTTTTTTGGCTAATCGTGATTACTTTTGGAACTTTCTAGTATGTGAAAAAAAATATAAACCGAAAGATATCGGAAGGAAAACTTAAGGAGCGGTGGTCAGAGCGACCCCATTCTGGACTGACTCTGGTAAAAATCTTTCGTCCATTTCGAAGGTCGTATCGTGTTTTTTGACGAATAGTGATGACTTTGAGAACACTGTAGTATGTAAAAAATATATAAATCGAAAGATATCGGAGGGGAAACTTGAGGAGCGGTGGTCGGTGCGACCCCATTCTGGAACGACTCTAGTAAAAATCTTTCGTTGAATTCGAAGGTCGTATCCTCGTTATTAACGAATAGTAATGACTTTCAGGACTCTCTAGTGTGTGAAAAAATATATAAACCGAAAGATATTGGAAGGGAAACTTGAGGAGCGGTGGTCAGAGCGACCCCATTCCGGACCGACTTTGCTAAAAAATTTTCGTCCAATTCAAAGGTCGTTTCCGCTTTTTGCCTAATCGTGATTACTTTTGGGACTTTCTAGTATGAGAAAAAAAATATAAACCGAAAGATATCGGATGGGAAACTTGAGGAGCCGTGGTCAGAGCCATCCCATTCTGGACCGACTTTGCTAAAAAATCATGCGTCCAATTCAAAGGTCGTTTCCGCTTTTTGGCTAATCATGATTACTTTCGGGACTTTCCAGTATGTGAAAAAATATATAAACCGAAAGATATCGGAAGGGAAACTTGAGGAGCCGTGGTCAGAGCCATCCCATTCTGGACCGACTTTGCTAATAAATCATACGTCCAATTAAAAGGTCGTATCCTTTTTTTATGGCGAATCGTGGTGACTTTTAGGAATCTTTAGTATGTGAAAAAAAATACAAACCTAAAGATATTGGAAGAGAAACTTGAGGAGCGGTGGTCAGAGCGACCCCATTCTGGACCGACTTTGCTAAAAAATGATTCGTCCTATTCAAAGGTTGTATCCTGTTTTTATGGCGAATCGTGGTGAGTTTTAGGACTCTTTAGTCTGTGAAAAAAAATTTAAACCGAAAGATATCGAAAGGGAAACTTGAGGAGCGGTGTTCAGAGCGACCCCATTCCGGACCGACTTTGGTAAAAAATGTTCGTCCAATTCGAAGGTCGTTTCCGCTTTTTAGCAAATCGTGATAAATTTTAGGACTTTCTAGTATGTGAAAAAAATATATGAACCGAAAGATATCGGAAGGGAAACTTGAGGAGCGCGGGTCAGAGCTACCCCATTCTGGACCGACTTTGCTAAAATATCATTCGTCCAATTCAAAAGTCGAATCCACTTTTTTGACGAATCGTGGTGACTTTTGGGACTCTTTAGTATGAGAAAAAATATATAAACCGAAAGATATCGAAAGGGAGACTTAAGCAGCGGTGGTAAGAGCCACCCCATTCTGGACCGACTTTGCTAAAAAATCATTCGTCCAATTCAAAGGTCGTTTCCGCTTTTTAGCTAATCGTGATTACTTTTGGGACTTTCCAGTATGTGGAAAAAAAATATAAACCGAAAGATATCGGAAGGGAAACTTGAGGAGCGGTGGTCAGAGCGACCCCATTCCGGACCGACATTGGTAAAAATTTTTCGTCCAATTCGAAGGTCGTTTCAGCTTTTTGGCAAATCGTGATTACTTTCGGGACTTTCTAGTATGTGAACAAAATATATAAACCGAAAGATATTGGAAGGGAAACTTGAGGAGCGGTGGTCAGAGCGACCCCATTCTGGACCGACTTTGCTAAAAAATCATTCGTCCTATTCAAAGGTCGTATCCTCTTTTTATGGCGAATCGTGGTGAGTTTTAGGACTCTTTGGTACGTGAAAAACTATATAAACCGAAAGATATGGGACGGGAAACTTGAGGAGCGGTGGTCAGAGCCACCCCATTCTGGACCGACTTTGCTAATAATCTTTCGTCCTATTCGAAGGTCGTATCCTTTTTTTATGGCGAATCGTGGTGTCTATTAGGAATCTTTAGTATGTGAAAAAAAATATAAACCTAAAGATATTGGAAGGGAAACTTGAGCAGCGGTGGTCAGGGCGACCCCATTCTGCACCGACTTTGCTAAAAAATCATTCGTCCAATTCAAAGGTCGTATCCTCTTTTTATGGCGAATCGTGGTGAGTTTTAGGACTCTTTGGTACGTGAAAAACTATATAAACCGAAAGATATGGGACGGGAAACTTGAGGAGCGGTGGTCAGAGCCACCCCATTCTGGACCGACTTTGCTAAAAAATCATTCGTCCAATTAAAAGGTCGTATCCTTTTTTTATGGCGAATCGTGGTGACTTTTAGGAATCTTTAGTATGTGAAAAAAAATATAAACCTAAAGATATTGGAAGGGAAACTTGAGGAGCGGTGGCCAGAGCGACCCCGTTCTGGACCGACTTTGCTAAAAAATCATTCGGCCAATTCAAAGGTCGTTTCCGCTTCTTAGCTAATCGTGATTACTTTTGGGACGTTCCAGTATGTGAACAAAATATAAACCAAAAGATATCGGAAGGCAAACTTGAGGAGCGGCGGTCGGATCTGGTAAAAATCGTTCGTCCAATTCGAAAGTCGTATCCTCTTTTTTGACGAATCATGATGGCTTCTGGGACTATCTAGTATGTGAAGAAAAATAGAAACCGAAAGATATCTGAAGGGAAACTTGAAGAGCGGTGGTCGGAGCGACCCCATTCTGGACCGACTTTGCTAAAAAATTATTCGTCCAATTTAAAGGTCGTATCCTCTTTTTTGACAAATCCTAGTGAGTTTGACGACACATTAGTATGTACAAAAAAAATATAAACCGAAAGATACCGGAAGGGAAACTTGAGGAGCGGTGGTCGGATCGACCCCACTCTGGACCGAGTTTGCCAAAAAATCATTCGTCCAACTCAAAGGCCGTATCCTCTTTTTTCGCGAATCTTGGTGACTTTTAGGCCTCTTTAGTATGTGAAAAAAAATATGAACCGAAAGATTTCGCAAGGGAAACTTGAAGAGCGGTGGTCGGAGCGACCCCATTTAGGACCGACTTTAATAAAAAATTATTCGTCGAATTAAAAGGTCGTATCCTCTTTTTTGGTAAATTGTGGTGACTTTTTGGACTCTTTAGTATGTAAAAAAATATATAAACCGAAAGATATTAGAAGGGAAACTTGAGGAGCGATGGTAAGAGCCACCCCATTCTCAACCGACTTTGCTAAAAATTCATTCCTCCAATTCAAACGTCGTTTCCGCTTTTTGGCTAATCGTGTTTACTTTTGGGACTCTCTAGTATGTGAAAAAAAAAATACACGGAAAGATATCGGAAGGGAAACTTGAGGAGCGGTGGTCAGAGCCATCGAATTTGGTAAAAAGCCTTCGACCAATTGGAAAGTCGTATCCTCTTTTTTGGCGAATCGTGGTGAGTTTTATAACTCTTTAGTATGTGAAAAAAAATATAAACCGAAAGATATCGGAAGGGAAACTGGAGGAGCGGTGGTCAGCGCCACCCCATTCTCAACCGACTTTGCTAAAAATTCATTCCTCCAATTCAAACGTCGTTTCCGCTTTTTGGCTAATGGTGATTACTTTTGGGAGTTTCTAGTATGTGAAAAAAAATATAAACCGAAAGATACCGGAAGGGTAACTTGAGGAGCGGTAGTCGGATCGACCCCACTCTGGACCGACCTTGCTAAAAAATCATTCGTCCAATACAATGGTCGTTTCCGCTTTTTGGCTAATCGTGATTACTTTTCGGACTTTCTAGTAGGTTAAAAAAAATATACACCGAAAGATACCGGAAGGGAAACTTGAGGAGCGGTGGTCCGATCGACCCCATTCTGGACCCACTCTGGTAAAAATCTTTCGTCCGAATCGAAGGTCGTATCCTCTTTTTTGGCGAATCGTGGTGACTTTTGGGACTCTTTAGTATGTGAAAAAAAATATAAAACGAAAGATATCTGAAGGGACACTAGAGGAGCGGTGGTCAGAGCGACCCCATTCTGGACCGACCATGCTAAAAAATCATTCGTCCAATTCAAAGGTCGTTTCCGCTTTTTGGCTAATCGTGATTACTTTTGGGACTTTCTAGTATGTGAACAAAAATATAAACCGAAAGATATCCGAAGGGAAACTTGAGGAGTGCGGGTCAGAGCGACCCCATTCCGGACCGACATTGGTAAAAATCTTTCGTCCAATTAGAAGGTCGTGTCCTCTTTTTTGACAAATCGTGGTGACTTTTAGAACTCTTTGGTATGTGAAAAAAAATGTAAACCGAAAGATATCGGAAGGGAAACTTAAGGAGCGGTGGTCAGAGCGACCCCATTCTAGACCGACTTTGCTAAAAAAGCATTCGTCCAACTCAAAGATCGTATTCGCTTTTTGGCCAATCGTGATTACTTTTGGGACTTTCTAGAATGTGAAAAAAAATTTTAACCGAAAGATATCGGAAGGGAAACTTGAGGAGCGATGGTCAGAGCGACCCCATTTCGGACCGACATTGGTAAAAATCTTTCGTCCAATTAGAAGGTCGTGTCCTCTTTTTTGACAAATCGTGGCGACTTTTAGGACTCTCTAGTATGTGAAAAAAAAATACACCGAAAGATATCGGAAGGGAAACTTGAGGAGCGTGGGTCAGAGCGACCCCATTCTGGACCGACTTTGCTAAAAAATCATTCGTCTAATTCAAAGGTCGTATCCTCGTTTTTGGCGAATCGTGGTGACTTTTGGGACTCTTTAGTATGTGAAAAAAAATTGAAACCGAAAGATATCTGAAGGGAAACTTGAAGAGCGGTGGTGAGAGCGACCCCATTCCGGACCGACTTTGGTAAAAATCTTTCGTCCAATTCGAACGTCGATTCCGCTTTTTGGCAAATCGTGATTACTTTTGGGACTTTCTAGTATGTGAAAAAATATATAAACCGAAAGATATCGGAAGGGAAACTTGAGGAGCGCGGGTCGGAGCGCCCGCATTCTGGACCGACTCCGCTAAAAAATCCTTCGTCCAATTCAAAGGTCGTATCCTCTTTTTTGGCAAATCGTGGTGACTTTTAGGACTCTTTAGTATGTGAAAAAAAATATAAACCGAAAGATATCGGAAGGGAAACTCGAGGAGCGGTGGTCAGAGCAACCCCATTCTGGACCGAGTCTGGTAAAAATCTTTCGTCCAATTCGAAGGTCGTATTCTCTTTTTTAACGAATAGTGATGACTTTGAGGACTCTGTAGTATGTAAAAAAAATATAAATCGAAAGATATCGGAAGGGAAACTTGAAGAGCGATGGTCAGAACAACCCCATTCTGGACCGACTTTGCTAAAAAATCATTCGTCCAATTCGAAGTTAGTATCCTCTTTTTATGGCAAATCGTGGTGACTTTTAGAACTCTTTGGTATGTGAAAAAAAATATAAACCGAAAGATATCGGAAGGGAAACTTAAGGAGCGGTGGTCAGAGCGACCCCATTCCAGACCGACTTTGCTAAAAAAGCATTCGTCCAACTCAAAGATCGTGTTCGCTTTTTGGCCAATCGTGATTACTTTTGGGACTTTCTAGAATGTGAAAAAAAATTTAAACCGAAAGATATCGGAAGGGAAACTTGAAGAGTGGTGGTCGGAGCGACCCCATTCTGGACCGACATTGCTAAAAATCTATCGTCCAATTCGAAGATCGTATCCTCTTTTTTGACGAATCGTGATGTCATTTGGGACTATCTGGTGTTAAAAAAATATATAAACCGAACGATATCGGAAGGAAAACTCGAGGAGCGGTGGTCAGAGCGACCCCATACTGGACCGAGTCTGGTAAAAATGTTTCGTCCAATTCGAAGGTCGTATCCTCTTTTTTAACGAATAGTGATGACTTTGAGGACTCTGTAGTATGTAAAAAAAATATAAATCGAAAGATATCGGAAGGGAAACTTGAAGAGCGATGGTCAGAACAACCCCATTCTGGACCGACTTTGCTAAAAAATCATTCGTCCAATTCAAAGGTAGTATCCTCTTTTTATGGCAAATCGTGGTGACTTTTAGAACTCTTTGGTATGTGAAAAAAAATGTAAACCGAAAGATATCGGAAGGGAAACTTAAGGAGCGGTGGTCAGAGCGACCCCATTCTAGACCGACTTTGCTAAAAAAGCATTCGTCCAACTCAAAGATCGTATTCGCTTTTTGGCCAATCGTGATTACTTTTGGGACTTTCTAGAATGTGAAAAAAAATTTTAACAGAAAGATATCGGAAGGGAAACTTGAAGAGTGGTGGTCGGAGCGACCCCATTCTGGACCGACTTTGCTAAAAAATCATTCGTCCAATACAATGGTCGTTTCCGCTTTTTGGCTAATCGTGGTGACTTTTAGGACTCTTTAGTATGTGAAAAAATATATAAACCGAAAGATATCGAAAGGGAAACTTGAGGAGCGGTGGTCAGAGCCACCCTATTCTGTACCGACTTTGCTAAAAAATCATTCGTCCAATTCAAAGGTCGTATCCTCTTTTTTGGCGAATCGTGGTGACTTTTAGGACTCTTTAGTATGTGAAAAAAATATGAACAGAAAGATATTGGAAGGGAAACTTGAAGAGCGGTGGTCTGACAATCCCATTCTGGACCGACTTTGCTAAAAAATCATTCGTCCTATTCAAAGGTCGTATCCTGTTTTTATGGCGAATCGTGGTGAGTTTTAGGACTCTTTAGTATCTAAAAAAAAATATAAACCGAAAGATATCGGAAGGGAAACTTGACGAGCGGTGGTCGATGCGACCCCATTCTGGAACGACTCCTTCGTCCAATTCGAAGGTTGTGTCGTCTTTATTGACGTATCGTGATGACTTTTGGGACTATCTAGTATGTGTAGAAAAATATAAACCGAAAGATATCGGAAGGGAAACTTGAGGAGCGGTGGTCGGTGCGACCCCATTCTGGAACAACACTACTAAAAATCTTTTGTTTAATTCGAAGGTCGTATCCTCGTTTTTAACGAATGGTAATGACTTTTAGGACTCTCTAGTGTGTGAAAAAAAATAGAAACCGAAAGATATTGGAAGGGAAACTTGAGGAGCGGTGGTCAGAGCGACCCCATTCCGGACCGACTTTGGTACAAATTTTTCGTCCAATTCGAAGGTCGTTTCCGCTTTTTGGCAAATCGTGATTACTTTTGGGACTTCCTCGTATGTGAAAAAAATATATAAACCGAAAGATATCGGAAGGGAAACTTGAGGAGCGGTGGTCGGTGCGACCCCATTCTGGAACGACTCTAGTAAAAATCTTTCGTTGAATTCGAAGGTCGTATCCTCGTTATTAACGAATAGTAATGACTTTCAGGACTCTCTAGTGTGTGAAAAAATATATAAACCGAAAGATATTGGAAGGGAAACTTGAGGAGCGGTGGTCAGAGCGACCCCATTCCGGACCGACTTTGCTAAAAAATGTTCGTCCAATTCAAAGGTCGTTTCCGCTTTTTGGCTAATCGTGATTACTTTTTGGACTTTCTAGTATGAGAAAAGAAATATAAACCGAAAGATATCGGAAGGGAAACTTGAGGATCCGTGGTCAGAGCCATCCCATTCTGGACCGACTTTGCCAAAAAATCATTCGTCCAATTAAAAGGTCGTATCCTTTTTTTATGGCGAATCGTGGTGACTTTTAGGAATCTTTAGTATGTGAAAAAAAATACAAACCTAAAGATATTGGAAGAGAAACTTGAGGAGCGGTGGTCAGAACGACCCCATTCTGGACCGACTTTGCTAAAAAATCATTCGTCCTATTCAAAGGTTGTATCCTGTTCTTATGGCGAATCGTGGTGAGTTTTAGGACTCTTTAGTCTGTGAAAAGAATTTAAACCGAAAGATATCGAAAGGGAAACTTGAGGAGCGGTGGCCAGAGCGACCCCGTTCTGGACCGACTTTGCTAAAAAATCATTCGTCTAATTCAAAGGTCTTTTCCGCTTTTTAGCTAATCGTGATTACTTTTGGGACGTTCCAGTATGTGAAAGAAAATAAAAACCGAAAGATATTGGAAGGGAAACTTGAGGAGCGGTGATCAGAGCGACCCCATTCCGGACCGACTTTGGTAAAAATGTTTCATCCAATTCAAAGGTCGTTTCCGCTTTTTGGCTAATCGTGATTACTTTTGGGACTTTCTCGTATGAGAAAAAAAATATAAACCGAAAGATATCGGAAGGGAGACTTAAGCAGCGGTGGTCAGAGCCACCCCATTCTGGACCGACTTTGCTAAAAAATCATGCGTCCAATTCAAAGGTCGTTTCCGCTTTTTGGCTTATCGTGATTACTTTTGGTACTTTCTAGTATGTGAAAAAAAATATAAACCGAAAGATATCGGAAGGAAAACTTGAGGAGCGGTGGTCAGAGCGACCCCATTCTGGACCGACTCTGGTAAAAATCTTTCGTCCATTTCGAATGTCGTATCCTCTTTTTTGACGAATAGTGATGACTTTGAGAACACTGTAGTATGTAAAAAATATATAAATCGAAAGATATCGGAGGGGAAACTTGAGGAGCGGTGGTCGGTGCGACCCCATTCTGGAACGACTCTAGTAAAAATCTTTCGTTGAATTCGAAGGTCGTATCCTCGTTATTAACGAATAGTAATGACTTTCAGGACTCTCTAGTGTGTGAAAAAAAATATAAACCGAAAGATATTGGAAGGGAAACTTGAGGAGCGATGGTCAGAGCGACCGCATTCCGGACCGACTTTGCTAAAAAATGTTCGTCCAATTCAAAGGTCGTTACCGTTTTTTGGCTAATCGCGATTACTTTTGGGACTTTCTAGTATGTGAAAAAATATATAAACCGAAAGATATCGGAAGGGAAACTTGAGGAGCCGTGGTCAGAGCCATCCCATTCTGGAACGACTTTGCTAATAAATCATACGTCCAATTAAAAGGTCGTATCCTTTTTTTATGGCGAATCGTGGTGACTTTTAGGAATCTTTAGTATGTGAAAAAAAATACAAACCTAAAGATATTGGAAGAGAAACTTGAGGAGCGGTGGTCAGAGCGACCCCATTCTGGACCGACTTTGCTAAAAAATGATTCGCCCTATTCAAAGGTTGTATCCTGTTTTTATGGCGAATCGTGGTGAGTTTTAGGACTCTTTAGTCTGTGAAAAAAAATTTAAACCGAAAGATATCGAAAGGGAAACTTGAGGAGCGGTGGTCACAGCGACCCCATTCCGGACCGACTTTGCTAAAAAATGATTCGTCCAATTCAAAGGTCGAATCCACTTTTTTGGCGAATCGTGGTGACTTTTGGGACTCTTTAGTATGAGAAAAAATATATAAACCGAAAGATATCGAAAGGGAGACTTAAGCAGCGGTGGTAAGAGCCACCCCATTCTGGACCGACTTTGCTAAAGAATGATGCGTCCAATTCAAAGGTCGCTTCCGCTTTTTGGCTAATCGTGATTACTTTTGGGACTTTCTAGTATGTGAAAAAAAATATAAACCGAAAGATATCGGAAGGGAAACTTGAGGAGCGGTGGTCAGATCCATCCCATTCTGGACCGACTTTGCTAAAAAATCATTCGTCCAATTGAAATGTCGTATTCTTTTTTTATTGCGAATCGTGGTGAGTTTTAGGACTCTTTAGTATGTGAAAAAAAAAAACCGAAAGAGATCGGAAGGGAAACTTAAGGAGCGGTGGTCAGAGCGAACCCATTCCGGACCGACACTAGTAAAAATCGTTCGTTCAATTCGAAGATCGTTTCCGCTTTTTTGGCTAATCGTGATTACTTTTGGGACTTTCTAGTATGTGAAAAAAAATAAAAACCGAAACATATCGGAAGGGAAACTTGAGTAGCGCGCGTCAGAGCGACCCCATTCTGGACCGACTTTGGTAAAAAGCCTTCGACTAATTCGAAAGTCGAATCCTCTGTTTGGCGAATCGTGGTGACTTTTAGGACTCTTTAGTATGTGGAAAAATATATGAACCGAAAGGTATCGGAAGGGAAACTTCAGGAGCGGTGGTCAGACCCACCCCATTCTGGACCGACTTTGCTAAAAAATCATTCGTCCAATTCAAAGGTCGTTTCCGATTTTTGGCTAATCGTGATTACTTTTCGGACTTTCTAGTATGTGAAAAAATAAAATAAACCGACAGATATCGGGAGGGAAACTTGAGGAGCGCGAATCAGGGCTACCCCATTCTGGACGGACACTGGTTAAAATCTTTCGTCCAATTCGAAGGTCGTATCCTCTTTTTATGACGAATCGTGGTGAGTTTTAGGACTCTTTGGTACGTGAAAAACTATATAAACCGAAAGATATGGGACGGGAAACTTGAGGAGCGGTGGTCAGAGCCACCCCATTCTGGACCGACTTTGCTAAAAAATCATTCGTCCAATTAAAAGGTCGTATCCTTTTTTTATGGCGAATCGTGGTGACTTTTAGGAATCTTTAGTATGTGAAAAAAAATATAAACCTAAAGATATTGGAAGGGAAACTTGAGGAGCGGTGGCCAGAGCGACCCCGTTCTGGACCGACTTTGCTAAAAAATCATTCGTCCAATTCAAAGGTCGTTTCCGCTTCTTAGCTAATCGTGATTACTTTTGGGACGTTCCAGTATGTGAAAAAAATATAAACCGAAAGATATCGGAAGGCAAACTTGAGGAGCGGCGGTCCGATCGACCCCATTCTGGACCGACTCTGGTAAAAATCTTTCGTCCAATTCGAAAGTCGTATCCTCTTTTTTGACGAATCATGATGGCTTCTGGGACTATCTAGTATGTGAAGAAAAATAGAAACCGAAAGATATCTGAAGGGAAACTTGAAGAGCGGTGGTCGGAGCGACCCCATTCTGGACCGACTTTGCTAAAAAATTATTCGTCCAATTTAAAGGTCGTATCCTCTTTTTTGACAAATCCTAGTGAGTTTGACGACACATTAATATCTACAAAAAAAATATAAACCGAAAGATACCGGAAGGGAAACTTGAGGAGCGGTGGTCGGGTCGACCCCACTCTGGACCGAGTTTGCCAAAAAATCATTCGTCCAACTCAAAAGCCGTATCCTCTTTTTTCGCGAATCCTGGTGACTTTTAGGCCTCTTTAGTATGTGAAAAAAAATATGAACCGAAAGATTTCGCAAGGGAAACTTGAAGAGCGGTGGTCGGAGCGACCCCATTTAGGACCGACTTTAATAAAAAATTATTCGTCGAATTAAAAGGTCGTATCCTCTTTTTTGGTAAATTGTGGTGACTTTTAGGACTCTTTAGTATGTAGAAAAATATATAAACCGAAAGATATTGGAAGGGAAACTTGAGGAGCGATGGTAAGAGCCACCCCATTCTCAACCGACTTTGCTAAAAAATCATTCCTCCAATTCAAACGTCGTTTCCGCTTTTTGGCTAATCGTGATTACTTTTGGGACTCTCTAGTATGTGAGAAAAAAAATACACGGAAAGATATCGGAACGGAAACTTGAGGAGCGGTGGTCAGAGCCATCGAATTTGGTAAAAAGCCTTCGACCAATTCGAAAGTCGTATCCTCTTTTTTGGCGAATAGTGGTGAGTTTTATAACTCTTTAGTATGTGAAAAAAAATATAAACCGAAAGATATCGGAAGGGAAACTGGAGGAGCGCTGGTCAGCGCCACCCCATTCTGGACCGAATGTGCTAAAAAATCATTCGTCCAATTCAAAGGTCGTTTCCGCTTTTTGGCTAATGGTGATTACTTTTGGGAGTTTCTAGTATGTGAAAAAAAATATAAACCGAAAGATACCGGAAGGGTAACTTGACGAGCGGTAGTCGCATCGACCCCACTCTGGACCGACCTTGCTAAAAAATCATTCGTCCAACTCAAAGGTCGTATCCTCTTTTTATGGCAAATCGTGGTGACTTTTAGAACTCTTTGGTATGTGAAAAAAAATATAAACCGAAAGATATCGGAAGGGAAACTTAAGGAGCGGTGGTCAGCGCCACCCCATTCTGGACCGAATGTGCTAAAAAATCATTCGTCCAATTCAAAGGTCGTTTCCGCTTTTTGGCTAATGGTGATTACTTTTGGGAGTTTCTAGTATGTGAAAAAAAATATAAACCGAAAGATACCGGAAGGGTAACTTGAGGAGCGGTAGTCGCATCGACCCCACTCTGGACCGACCTTGCTAAAAAATCATTCGTCCAACTCAAAGGTCGTATCCTCTTTTTATGGCAAATCGTGGTGACTTTTAGAACTCTTTGGTATGTGAAAAAAAATATAAACCGAAAGATATCGGAAGGGAAACTTAAGGAGCGGTGGTCAGAGCGACCCCATTCTAGACCGACTTTGCTAAAAAAGCATTCGTCCAACTCAAAGATCGTATTCGCTTTTTGGCCAATCGCGATTACTTTTGGGACTTTCTAGAATGTGAAAAAAAATGTTAACCGAAAGATATCGGAAGGGAAACTTGAAGAGTGGTGGTCGGAGCGACCCCATTCTGGACCGACTTTGCTAAAAAATCATTCGTCCAATACAATGGTCGTTTCCGCTTTTTGGCTAATCGTGGTGACTTTTAGGACTCTTTAGTATGTGTAAAAATATATAAACCGAAAGATATCGAAAGGGAAACTTGAGGAGCGGTGGTCGGAGCGACCCTATTCTGGACCGACTTTGCTAAAAAATCATTCGGCCAATTCAAAGGTCGTATCCTCTTTTTTGGCGAATCGTGGTGACTTTTAGGACTCTGTAGTATGTAAACAAAATATCAACCGAAAGATATCAGAAGGGAAACCTGAGGAGCGGTGGTCAGAGCGACCCCATTCTGGACCGACTTTGCTAAAAAATCATTCGTCCTATTCAAAGATTGTATCCTGTTTTTATGGCGAATCGTGGTGAGTTTTAGGACTCTTTAGTCTGTGAAAAAAAATTTAAACCGAAAGATATCGAAAGGGAAACTTGAAGAGCGGTGTTCTGACGATCCCAATCTGGACCGACTTTGCTAAAAAATTATTTGCCCAATTAAAAGGTCGTATCATCTTTTTTGGCGAATCGTGGTGACTTTTAGGACTCTGTAGTATGTAAACAAAATATCAACCGAAAGATATCAGAAGGGAAACCTGAGGAGCGGTGGTCAGAGCGACCCCATTCCGGACCGACTTTGGTAAAGTTTTTCGTCCAATTCAAAGGTCGTTTCCGCTTTTTGGCTAAGCGTGATTACTTTTGGGACTTTCTAGTATGAGAAAAAAATATAAACCGAAAGATATCGGGAGGGAGACTTAAGCAGCGGTGGTCAGAGCCACCCCATTCTGGACCGACTTTGCTAAAAAATCATGCGTCCAATTCAAAGGTCGCTTCCGCTTTTTGGCTAAACGTGATTACTTTTGGGACTTTCTAGTATGTGAAAAAAAATATAAACCGAAAGATATCGGAAGGGAAACTTGAGGAGCGGTGGTCAGATCCATCCCATTCTGGACCGACTTTGCTAAAAAATCATTCGTCCAATTGAAATGTCGTATTCTTTTTTTATTGCGAATCGTGGTGAGTTTTAGGACTCTTTAGTATGTGAACAAAAAAAACCCAGAGCCAGAGCGACCCCGTTCTGGACCGACTTTGCTAAAAAATCATTCGTCCAATTCAAAGGTCGTTTCCGCTTTTTAGCTAATCGTTATTACTTTTGGGACGTTCCAATATGTGAAAAAAAATATAAACCGAAAGATATTGGAAGGGAAACTTGAGGAGCGGTGGTCAGAGCGACCCCATTCCGGACCGAATTTGGTAAAAAATGTTCATCCAATTCAAAGGTCGTTTCCGCTTTTTGGCTAATCGTGATTACTTTTCGGACTTTCTAGTATGAGAAAAAAAATATAAACCGAAAGATATCCGAAGGGAAACTTGAGGAGCGGTGGTCAGATCCATCCCATTCTGGACCGACTTTGCTAAAAAATCATTCGTCCAATTGAAAGGTCGTATCCTTTTTTTATGGCGAATCGTGGTGAGATTTAGGACTCTTTAGTATGTGAAAAGAAAAAAACCGAAAGAGATCGGAAGGGAAACTTAAGGAGCGGTGGTCTGAGCAAACCCATTCCGAACCGACACTAGTAAAAATCGTTCGTTCAATTCGAAGGTCGATTCCGCTTTTTGGCTAATCGTGATTACTTTTGGGACTTTCTAGTATGTGAAAAAAATATAAACCGAAACATATCGGAAGGGAAACTTGAGGAGCGCGGGTCAGAGCGACCCCGTTCTGGACCGACTTTGGTAAAAAGCCTTCGACTAATTCGAAAGTCGAATCCTCTGTTTGGCGAATCGTGGTGACTTTTAGGACTCTTTAGTATGTGGAAAAATATATAAACCGAAAGGTATCGGAAGGGAAACTTCAGGAGCGGTGGTCAGAACCACCCCATTCTGGACCGACTTTGCTAAAAAATCATTCGTCCAATTCAAAGGTCGTTTCCGATTTTTGGCTAATCGTGATTACTTTTGGGAGTTTCCAGTATGTGAAAAAAATATAAACCGAAAGATACCGGAAGGGAAACTTGAGGAGCGGTGGTCGGATCGACCCCACTCTGGACCGACTTTGCTAAAAAATCATTCGTCCAACTCAAAGGTCGTATCCCCTTTTTTCGCGAATCCTGGTGAGTTTTAGGATTCTTTAGTATGTGAAAAAAAATTTTAACCGAAAGATATCGAAAGGGAAACTTGAGGAGCGGTGGTCAGAGCGACCCCGTTCTGGACCGACTTTGCTAAAAAATCATTCGTCCAATTCAAAGGTCGTTTCAGCTTTTTGGCTAATGGTGATTACTTTTGGGAGTTTCTAGTATGTGAAAAAAAATATAAACCGAAAGGTACCGGAAGGGAAACTCGAGGAGCGGTGGTCGGATCGACCCCACTCTGGACCGACTTTGCTAAAAAATAATTCGTCCTATTCAAAGGTTGTATCCTGTTTTTATGGCGAATCGTGGTGAGTTTTAGGACTCTTTAGTCTGTGAAAAAAAATTTAAACCGAAAGATATCGATAGGGAAACTTGAGGAGCGGTGGCCAGAGCGACCCCGTTCTGGACCGACTATGCTAAAAAATCATTCGTCCAATTCAAAGGTCGTTTCCGCTTTTTAGCTAATCGTGATTACTTTTGGGACGTTCCAGTATCTGCAAAAAAATATAAACCGAAAGATATTGAAAGGGAGACTTAAGCAGCGGTGGTCAGAGCCACCCCATTCTGGACCGACTTTGCTAAAAAATGTTCGTCCAATTCAAAGGTCGTTTCCGCTTTTTGGCTAATCGCGATTACTTTTGGGACTTTCTAGTATGTGAAAAAATATATAAACCGAAAGATATCGGAAGGGAAACTTGAGGAGCCGTGGTCAGAGCCATCCCATTCTGGACCGACTTTGCTAATAAATCATACGTCCAATTAAAAGGTCGTATCCTTTTTTTATGGCGAATCGTGGTGACTTTTAGGAATCTTTAGTATGTGAAAAAAAATACAAACCTAAAGATATTGGAAGAGAAACGTGAGGAGCGGTGGTCAGAGCGACCCCATTCTAGACCGACTTTGCTAAAAAATGATTCGTCCTATTCAAAGGTTGTATCCTGTTTTTATGGCGAATCGTGGTGAGTTTTAGGACTCTTTAGTCTGTGAAAAAAAATTTAAACCGAAATATATCGAAAGGGAAACTTGAGGAGCGGTGGTCAGAGCGCCGATCCCATTCCGCACCGACTTTGGTAAAAAATTTTCGTCCAATTCGAAGGTCGTTTCCGCTTTTTAGCAAATCGTGATGACTTTTAGGACTTTCTAGTATGTGAAAAAAATATATAAACCGAAAGATATCGGAAGGGAAACTTGAGGAGCGCGGGTCAGAGCTACCCCATTCTGGACCGACTTTGCTAAAATATCATTCGTCCAATTCAAAGGTCGAATCCACTTTTTTGGCGAATCGTGGTGACTTTTGGGACTCTTTAGTATGAGAAAAAATATATAAACCGAAAGATATCGAAAGTGAGACTTAAGCAGCGGTGGTAAGAGCCACCCCATTCTGGACCGACTTTGCTAAAAAATCATACGTCCAATTCAAAGGTCGTTTCCGCTTTTTAGCTAATCGTGATTACTTTTGGGACTTTCCAGTATGTGAAAAAAATATATAAACCGAAAGAAATCGGAAGGGAAACTTGAGGAGCGGTGGTCAGAGCGACCCCATTCCGGACCGACATTGGTAAAAAATGTTCGTCCAATTCGAAGGTCGTTTCAGCTTTTTGGCAAATCGTGATTACTTTCGGGACTTTCTAGTATGTGAACAAAATATATAAACCGAAAGATATTGGAAGGGAAACTTGAGGAGCGGTGGTCAGAGCGACCCCATTCTGGACCGACTTTGCTAAAAAATCATTCGTCCTATTCAAAGGTCGTATCCTCTTTTTATGGCGAATCGTGGTGAGTTTTAGGACTCTTTAGTCTGTGAAAAAAAATGTTAACCGAAAGATATCGAAAGGGAAACTTGAGGAGCGGTGGCCAGAGCGACCCCGTTCTGGACCGACTTTGCTAAAAAATCATTCGTCCAATTCAAAGGTCGTTTCCGCTTTTTAGCTAATCGTGACTACTTTTGGGACGTTCCAGTATGTGAACAAAATATAAACCGAAAGATATCGGACGGGAAACTTAAGGAGCGGTGGTCAGAGCGACCCCATTCTAGACCGACTTTGCTAAAAAAGCATTCGTCCAACTCAAAGATCGTATTCGCTTTTTGGCCAATCGTGATTACTTTTGGGACTTTCTAGAATGTGAAAAAAAATTTAAACCGAAAGATATCGGAAGGGAAACTTGAAGAGTGGTGGTCGGAGCGACCCCATTCTGGACCGACTTTGCTAAAAAATCATTCGTCCAATACAATGGTCGTTTCCGCTTTTTGGCTAATCGTGGTGACTTTTAGGACTCTTTAGTATGTGTAAAAATATATAAACCGAAAGATATCGAAAGGGAAACTTGAGGAGCGGTGGTCAGAGCCACCCTATTCTGGACCGACTTTGCTAAAAAATCATTCGTCCAATTCAAAGGTCGTATCCTCTTTTTTGGCGAATCGTGGTGACTTTTAGGACTCTTTAGTATGTGAAAAAAATATGAACAGAAAGATATTGGAAGGGAAACTTGAAGAGCGGTGTTCTGACGATCCCAATCTGGACCGACTTTGCTAAAAAATTATTTGCCCAATTAAAAGGTCGTATCATCTTTTTTGGCGAATCGTGGTGACTTTTAGGACTCTGTAGTATGTAAACAAAATATCAACCGAAAGATATCAGAAGGGAAACCTGAGGAGCGGTGGTCAGAGCGACCCCATTCTGGACCGACTTTGCTAAAAAATCATTCGTCCTATTCAAAGGTTGTATCCTGTTTTTATGGCGAATCGTGGTGAGTTTTAGGACTCTTTAGTCTGTGAAAAAAAATTTAAACCGAAAGATATCGAAAGGGAAACTTGAAGAGCGGTGTTCTGACGATCCCAATCTGGACCGACTTTGCTAAAAAATTATTTGCCCAATTAAAAGGTCGTATCATCTTTTTTGGCGAATCGTGGTGACTTTTAGGACTCTGTAGTATGTAAACAAAATATCAACCGAAAGATATCAGAAGGGAAACCTGAGGAGCGGTGGTCAGAGCGACCCCTTTCAGGACCGACTTTGCTAAAAAATCATTCGTCCAAATCAAAGGTCGTTTCCGCTTTTTACCTAATCGTGATTACTTTTGGGACGTTCCAGTATGTGAAAAAAAATATAAACCGAAAGATATTTTGGAAGGGAAACTTGAGGAGCGGTGGTCAGAGCGACCCCATTCTGGACCGACTTTGCTAAAAAATCATTCGTTCTATTCAAAGGTTGTATCCTGTTTTTATGGCGAATCGTGATGAGTTTTAGGACTCTTTAGTCTGTGAAAAAAAATTTAAACCGAAAGATATCGACAGGGAAACTTGAGGAGCGGTGGCCAGAGCGACCCCGTTCTGGACCGACTTTGCTAAAAAATCATTCGTCCAATTCAAAGGTCGTTTCCGCTTTTTAGCTAATCGTGACTGCTTTTGGGACGTTCCAGTATGTGAACAAAATATAAACCAAAAGATATTGGAAGGGAAACTTGAGGAGCGTTGGTCAGAGCGACCCCATTCCGGACCGACTTTGGTAAAGTTTTTCGTCCAATTCAAAGGTCGTTTCCGCTTTTTGGCTAAGCGTGATTACTTTTGGGACTTTCGAGTATGAGAAAAAAAATATAAACCGAAAGATATCGGGAGGGAGACTTAAGCAGCGGTGGTCAGAGCCACCCCATTCTGGACCGACTTTGCTAAAAAATCATGCGTCCAATTCAAAGGTCGCTTCCGCTTTTTGGCTAAACGTGATTACTTTTGGGACTTTCTAGTATGTGAAAAAAAATATAAACCGAAAGATATCGGAAGGGAAACTTGAGGAGCGGTGGTCAGATCCATCCCATTCTGGACCGACTTTGCTAAAAAATCATTCGTCCAATTGAAATGTCGTATTCTTTTTTTATTGCGAATCGTGGTGAGTTTTAGGACTCTTTAGTATGTGAACAAAAAAAACCCAGAGGCAGAGCGACCCCGTTCTGGACCGACTTTGCTAAAAAATCATTCGTCCAATTCAAAGGTCGTTTCCGCTTTTTAGCTAATCGTTATTACTTTTGGGACGTTCCAATATGTGAAAAAAAATATAAACCGAAAGATATTGGAAGGGAAACTTGAGGAGCGGTGGTCAGAGCGACCCCATTCCGGACCGACTTTGGTAAAAAATGTTCATCCAATTCAAAGGTCGTTTCCGCTTTTTGGCTAATCGTGATTACTTTTCGGACTTTCTAGTATGAGAAAAAAAATATAAACCGAAAGATATCCGAAGGGAAACTTGAGGAGCGGTGGTCAGATCCATCCCATTCTGGACCGACTTTGCTAAAAAATCATTCGTCCAATTGAAAGGTCGTATCCTTTTTTTATGGCGAATCGTGGTGAGATTTAGGACTCTTTAGTATGTGAAAAAAATATGAACAGAAAGATATTGGAAGGGAAACTTGAAGAGCGGTGTTCTGACGATCCCAATCTGGACCGACTTTGCTAAAAAATTATTTGCCCAATTAAAAGGTCGTATCATCTTTTTTGGCGAATCGTGGTGACTTTTAGGACTCTGTAGTATGTAAACAAAATATCAACCGAAAGATATCAGAAGGGAAACCTGAGGAGCGGTGGTCAGAGCGACCCCATTCTGGACCGACTTTGCTAAAAAATCATTCGTCCTATTCAAAGGTTGTATCCTGTTTTTATGGCGAATCGTGGTGAGTTTTAGGACTCTTTAGTCTGTGAAAAAAAATTTAAACCGAAAGATATCGAAAGGGAAACTTGAAGAGCGGTGTTCTGACGATCCCACTCTGGACCGACTTTGCTAAAAAATTATTTGCCCAATTAAAAGGTCGTATCATCTTTTTTGGCGAATCGTGGTGACTTTTAGGACTCTGTAGTATGTAAACAAAATATCAACCGAAAGATATCAGAAGGGAAACCTGAGGAGCGGTGGTCAGAGCGACCCCATTCCGGACCGACTTTGGTAAAGTTTTTCGTCCAATTCAAAGGTCGTTTCCGCTTTTTGGCTAAGCGTGATTACTTTTGGGACTTTCTAGTATGAGAAAAAAAATATAAACCGAAAGATATCGGGAGGGAGACTTAAGCAGCGGTGGTCAGAGCCACCCCATTCTGGACCGACTTTGCTAAAAAATCATGCGTCCAATTCAAAGGTCGCTTCCGCTTTTTGGCTAAACGTGATTACTTTTGGGACTTTCTAGTATGTGAAAAAAAATATAAACCGAAAGATATCGGAAGGGAAACTTGAGGAGCGGTGGTCAGATCCATCCCATTCTGGACCGACTTTGCTAAAAAATCATTCGTCCAATTGAAATGTCGTATTCTTTTTTTATTGCGAATCGTGGTGAGTTTTAGGACTCTTTAGTATGTGAACAAAAAAAACCCAGAGCCAGAGCGACCCCGTTCTGGACCGACTTTGCTAAAAAATCATTCGTCCAATTCAAAGGTCGTTTCCGCTTTTTAGCTAATCGTTATTACTTTTGGGACGTTCCAATATGTGAAAAAAAATATAAACCGAAAGATATTGGAAGGGAAACTTGAGGAGCGGTGGTCAGAGCGACCCCATTCCGGACCGAATTTGGTAAAAAATGTTCATCCAATTCAAAGGTCGTTTCCGCTTTTTGGCTAATCGTGATTACTTTTCGGACTTTCTAGTATGAGAAAAAAAATATAAACCGAAAGATATCCGAAGGGAAACTTGAGGAGCGGTGGTCAGATCCATCCCATTCTGGACCGACTTTGCTAAAAAATCATTCGTCCAATTGAAAGGTCGTATCCTTTTTTTATGGCGAATCGTGGTGAGATTTAGGACTCTTTAGTATGTGAAAAGAAAAAAACCGAAAGAGATCGGAAGGGAAACTTAAGGAGCGGTGGTCTGAGCAAACCCATTCCGAACCGACACTAGTAAAAATCGTTCGTTCAATTCGAAGGTCGATTCCGCTTTTTGGCTAATCGTGATTACTTTTGGGACTTTCTAGTATGTGAAAAAAATATAAACCGAAACATATCGGAAGGGAAACTTGAGGAGCGCGGGTCAGAGCGACCCCGTTCTGGACCGACTTTGGTAAAAAGCCTTCGACTAATTCGAAAGTCGAATCCTCTGTTTGGCGAATCGTGGTGACTTTTAGGACTCTTTAGTATGTGGAAAAATATATAAACCGAAAGGTATCGGAAGGGAAACTTCAGGAGCGGTGGTCAGAACCACCCCATTCTGGACCGACTTTGCTAAAAAATCATTCGTCCAATTCAAAGGTCGTTTCAGCTTTTTGGCTAATGGTGATTACTTTTGGGAGTTTCTAGTATGTGAAAAAAAATATAAACCGAAAGGTACCGGAAGGGAAACTCGAGGAGCGGTGGTCGGATCGACCCCACTCTGGACCGACTTTGCTAAAAAATCATTCGTCCAACTCAAAGGTCGTATCCTCTTTTTTCGCGAATCCTGGTGAGTTTTAGGATTCTTTAGTATGTGAAAAAAAATTTTAACCGAAAGATATCGAAAGGGAAACTTGAGGAGCGGTGGTCAGAGCGACCCCGTTCTGGACCGACTTTGCTAAAAAATCATTCGTCCAATTCAAAGGTCGTTTCAGCTTTTTGGCTAATGGTGATTACTTTTGGGAGTTTCTAGTATGTGAAAAAAAATATAAACCGAAAGGTACCGGAAGGGAAACTCGAGGAGCGGTGGTCGGATCGACCCCACTCTGGACCGACTTTGCTAAAAAATCATTCGTCCAACTCAAAGGTCGTATCCTCTTTTTTCGCGAATCCTGGTGAGTTTTAGGATTCTTTAGTATGTGAAAAAAAATTTTAACCGAAAGATATCGAAAGGAAAACTTGAGGAGCGGTGGTCAGAGCGACCCCGTTCTGGACCGACATTCGTAAAAAATGTTCGTCCAATTCGAAGGTCGTTTCCGCTTTTTGGCAAATCGTGATTGCTTTCGGGACTTTCTAGTATGTGAAAAAAAAATATAAACCGAAAGATATCGGAAGGGAAACTTGAGGAGCGCGGGTCAGAGCTACCCCATTCTGGACCGACTTTGGTAAAAACCTTCGACTAATTCGAAGGTCGTATCCTCTGTTTGGCGAATAGTGGTAACTTTCAGGACTCTTTAGTATGTGAAAAAATATATAAACTGAAAGATATCGGAAGGGAAACTTCAGCAGCGGTGGTCAGACCCACCCCATTCTGGACCGACTTTGCTAAAAAATCAATCGTCCAATTCAAACGTCGTTTCCGCTTTTTGGCTAATGGTGATTACTTTTGGGTCTTTCTAGTATGTGAAAAAAAATATACAGCGAAAGATACCGGGAAGGGAAACTTGAGGAGCGGTGGTCCAATCGACCACATTCTGGACCGACGCTGGTAAAAATCTTTCGTCCAATTCGAAGGTCGTATCATCTTTTTTGGCGAATCGTGGTGACTTATAGGACTCTTTAGTATGTGAAAAAATATATAAACCGAAAGATATTTGAAGGGAAACTTGAAGAGTGGTGGTCGGAGCGACCACATTCTGGACCGACTTTGCTAAAAATTAATTCGTCCAACTCAAACGTCGTATCCTCTTTTTTCGCGAATCGTGGTGACATTTAGGACTCTTTACTATGTGAGTAAAAATATAAACCGAAAGATATCGGAAGGGAAACTTGAGGAGCGGTGGTCAGAGCGACCCCGTTCTGGATCGACATTCGTAAAAAATGTTCGTCCAATTCGAAGGTCGTTTCCGCTTTTTGGCAAATCGTAATTGCTTTCGGGACTTTCTAGTATGTGAAAAAAATATATAAACCGAAAGATATCGGAAGGGAAACTTGAGGAGCGCGGGTCAGAGCTACCCCATTCTGGACCGACTTTGGTAAAAACCTTCGACTAATTCGAAGGTCGTATCCTCTGTTTGGCGAATCGTGGTGACTTTCAGGACTCTTTAGTATGTGAAAAAATATATAAACTGAAAGATATCGGAAGGGAAACTTCAGCAGCGGTGGTCAGACCCACCCCATTCTGGACCGACTTTGCTAAAAAATCAATCGTCCAATTCAAACGTCGTTTCCGCTTTTTGGCTAATGGTGATTACTTTTGGGACTTTCTAGTATGTGAAAAAAAATATACAGCGAAAGATAACGGGAAGGGAAACTTGAGGAGCGGTGGTCCAATCGACCCCATTGTGGACCGACGCTGGTAAAAATCTTTCGTCCAATTCGAAGGTCGTATCATCTTTTTTGGCAAATCGTGGTGACTTATAGGACTCTTTAGTATGTGAAAAAATATATAAACCGAAAGATATTTGAAGGGAAACTTGAAGAGTGGTGGTCAGAGCGACCACATTCTGGACCGACTTTGCTAAAAAATAATTCGTCCAACTCAAACGTCGTGTCCTCTTTTTTCGCGAATCGTGGTGACATTTAGGACTCTTTACTATGTGAGTAAAAATATAAACCGAAAGATATCGGAAGGGAAACATGAGGAGCGGTGGTCAGATCGACCCCATTCTGGACCGACATTGGTAAAAAGCCTTCGACCAATTCGAAAGTCGTCTCCTCTTTTTTGGCGAATCGTGGTGACATTTAGGACTCTTTAGCATGTGAAAAAAAATATAAACCGAAAGATACCGGAAGGGAAACTTGTGGAGCGGTGGTCAGAGCGACCCCATTCTGGACCGACTCTGGTAAAAATCTTTCGTCCATTTCGAAGGTCTTATCCTCTTTTTTGACGAATATTGATGACTTTGAGGACACTGTAGTATGTAAAAAAAATATAAACCGAAAAATATTGGAAGGCAAACTTGAGGAGCAGCGGTCGGATCGACCCCATTCTGGACCGACTCTGGTAAAAATCTTTCGTCCAATTTGAAAGTCGTATCCTCTTCTTTGACGAATCATGATGGCTTCTGGGACTATCTAGTACGTGAAGGAAAATAGAAACCGAAAGATATCTGAAGGGAAACTTGAACACCAGTGGTCGGAGCGACCCCATTCTGGACCGACTTTGCTAAAAAATTATTCGTCCAATTTAAAGGTCGTATTCTCTTTTTTGACAAATCGTAGTGAGTTTGACGACTCTTTAGTATCTAAAAAAAAAATATAAAGCGAAAAATATCGGAAGGGAAACTTGACGAGCGGTGGTCGATGCGACCCCATTCTGGAACGACTCCTTCGTCCAATTCGAAGGTTGTGTCGTCTTTATTGACGTATTGTGATGACTTTTGGGACTATCTAGTATGTGAAGAAAAATATAAACCGAAAGATATCGGAAGGGAAACTTGAGGAGCGGTGGTCGGTGCGACCCCATTCTGGAACAACACTACTAAAAATCTTTTGTTCAATTCGAAGGTCGTATCCTCGTTTTTAACGAATCGTTATGACTTTTAGGACTCTCTAGTGTGTGAAAAAAAATAGAAACCGAAAGATATTGGAAGGGAAACTTGAGGAGCGGTGGTAAGAGCGACCCCATTCCGGACCGACTTTGGTACGAATTTTTCGTCCAATTCGAAGGTCGTTTCCGCTTTTTGGCAAATCGTGATTACTTTTGGGACTTTCTCTTATGTGAAAAAAATATATAAACCGAAAGATATCGGAAGGAAAACTTGAGGAGCCGTGGTCAGAGCCATCCCATTCTGGACCAACTTTGCTAAAAAATCAGTCGTCCAATTAAAAGCTCGTATCCTTTTTTTATGGCGAATCGTGGTGACTTTTAGGAATCTTTAGTATGTGAAAAAAAATACAAACCTAAAGATATTGGAAGAGAAACTTGAGGAGCGGTGGTCAGAACGACCCCATTCTGGACCGACTTTGCTAAAAAATCATTCATCCTATTCAAAGGTTGTATCCTGTTCTTATGGCGAATCGTGGTGAGTTTTAGGACTCTTTAGTCTGTGAAAAAAAATTTAAACCGAAAGATATCGAAAGGGAAACTTGAGGAGCGGTGGCCAGAGCGACCCCGTTCTGGACCGACTTTGCTAAAAAATCATTCGTCCAATTCAAAGGTCTTTTCCGCTTTTTAGCTAATCGTGATTACTTTTGGGACGTTCCAGTATGTGGAAGAAAATAAAAACCGAAAGATATTGGAAGGGAAACTTGAGGAGCGGTGGTCAGAGCGACCCCATTCCGGACCGACTTTGGTAAAGATGTTTCATCCAATTCACAGGTCGTTTCCGCTTTTTGGCTAATCGTGATTACTTTTGGGACTTTCTAGTATGGGAAAAAAAATATAATCCGAAAGATATCAGAAGGAAAAATTAAGCAGCGGTGGTCAGAGCGACCCCATTCTGGACTGACTCTGGTAAAAATCTTTCGTCCATTTCGAAGGTCGTATCCTGTTTTTTGACGAATAGTGATGACTTTGAGAACACTGTAGTATGTAAAAAATATATAAATCGAAAGATATCGGAGGGGAAACTTGAGGAGCGGTGGTCGGTGCGACCCCATTCTGGAACGACTCTAGTAAAAATCTTTCGTTGAATTCGAAGGTCGTATCCTCGTTATTAACGAATAGTAATGACTTTCAGGACTCTCTAGTGTGTGAAAAAATATATAAACCGAAAGATATTGGAAAGGAAACTTGAGGAGCGGTGGTCAGAGCGACCCCATTCCGGACCGACTTTGCTAAAAAATTTTCGTCCAATTCAAAGGTCGTTTCCGCTTTTTGCCTAATCGTGATTACTTTTGGGACTTTCTAGTATGAGAAAAAAAATATAAACCGAAAGATATCGGATGGGAAACTTGAGGAGCCGTGGTCAGAGCCATCCCATTCTGGACCGACTTTGCTAAAAAATCATGCGTCCAATTCAAAGGTCGTTTCCGCTTTTTGGCTAATCATGATTACTTTTGGGACTTTCTAGTATGTGAAAAAATATATAAACCGAAAGATATCGGAAGGGAAACTTGAGGAGCCGTGGTCAGAGCCATCCCATTCTGGACCGACTTTGCTAATAAATCATACGTCCAATTAAAAGGTCGTATCCTTTTTTTATGGCGAATCGTGGTGACTTTTAGGAATCTTTAGTATGTGAAAAAAAATACAAACCTAAAGATATTGGAAGAGAAACTTGAGGAGCGGTGGTCAGAGCGACCCCATTCTGGACCGACTTTGCTAAAAAATGATTCGTCCTATTCAAAGGTTGTATCCTGTTTTTATGGCGAATCGTGGTGAGTTTTAGGACTTTTTAGTCTGTGAAAAAAAATTTAAACCGAAAGATATCGAAAGGGAAACTTGAGGAGCGGTGGTCAGAGCGACCCCATTCCGGACCGACTTTGGTAAAAAATTTTCGTCCAATTCGAAGGTCGTTTCCGCTTTTTAGCAAATCGTGATAAATTTTAGGACTTTCTAGTATGTGAAAAAAATTTATGAACCGAAAGATATCGGAAGGGAAACTTGAGGAGCGCGGGTCAGAGCGACCCCATTCTGGACCGACTTTGCTAAAATATCATTCGTCCGAATCGAAGGTCGTATCCTCTTTTTTGGCGAATCGTGGTGAGTTTTAGGACTCTTTAGTATGAGAAAAAAAATATAAACCGAAAGATATCCGAAGGGAAACTTGAGGAGTGCGGGTCAGAGCGACCCCATTCTGGACCGTCTTTGGTAAAAAATCATTCGTCCAATTCAAAGGTCGTTTCCGCTTTTTGGCTAATCGTGATT
Source organism: Oxytorus armatus (assembly GCA_958009045.1). NCBI lineage: Eukaryota > Metazoa > Arthropoda > Insecta > Hymenoptera > Ichneumonidae > Oxytorus > Oxytorus armatus. The sequence goes on along the minus strand of OY253745.1, from coordinate 28,844,931 downwards.
ACTTTTCGGACTTTCTAGTAGGTCAAAAAAAATATACACCGAAAGATACCGGAAGGGAAACTTGAGGAGCGGTGGTCCGATCGACCCCATTCTGGACCGACTCTGGCAAAAATCTTTCGTCCGAATCGAAGGTCGTATCCTCTTTTTTGGCGAATCGTGGTGACTTTTGGGACTCTTTAGTATGTGAAAAAAAATATAAAACGAAAGATATCGGAAGGGACACTAGAGGAGCGGTGGTCAGAGCGACCCCATTCTGGACCGACCATGCTAAAAAATCATTCGTCAAATTCAAAGGTCGTTTCCGCTTTTTGGCTAATCGTGATTACTTTTGGGACTTTCTAGTATGTGAACAAAAATATAAACCGAAAGATATCCGAAGGGAAACTTGAGGAGTGCGGGTCAGAGCGACCCCATTCCGGACCGACATTGGTAAAAATCTTTCGTCCAATTAGAAGGTCGTGTCCTCTTTTTTGACAAATCGTGGCGACTTTTAGGACTCTCTAGTATGTGAAAAAAAAATACACCGAAAGATATCGGAAGGGAAACTTGAGGAGCGTGGGTCAGAGCGACCCCATTCTGGACCGACTTTGCTAAAAAATCATTCGTCTAATTCAAAGGTCGTATCCTCGTTTTTGGCGAATCGTGGTGACTTTTGGGACTCTTTAGTATGTGAAAAAAAATTGAAACCGAAAGATATCTGAAGGGAAACTTGAAGAGCGGTGGTCGGAGCGACCCCATTCTGGACCGACTCTGGTAAAAATCTTTCGTCCAATTCGAAAGTCGTATCCTCTTTTTTGACGAATCATGATGGCTTCTGGGACTATCTAGTATGTGAAGAAAAATAGAAACCGAAAGATATCTGAAGGGAAACTTGAAGAGCGGTGGTCGGAGCGACCCCATTCTGGAACCGACTCTGGTAAAAATCTTTCGTCCAATTCGTAGGTCGTATCCTGTTATTTGACGAATCGTGATGACGTTTAGGAATCTCTAGTATGTAAAATTTATATTAAAACCGAAAGATATCGGAAGGGAAACTTGAGGAGCGGTGGTGAGAGCGACCCCATTCCGGACCGACTTTGGTAAAAATCTTTCGTCCAATTCGAACGTCGATTCCGCTTTTTGGCAAATCGTGATTACTTTTGGGACTTTCTAGTATGTGAAAAAATATATAAACCGAAAGATATCGGAAGGGAAACTTGAGGTGCGTGGGTCAGAGCGACCCCATTCTGGACCGACTTTGCTAAAAAATCATTCGTCTAATTCAAAGGTCGTATCCTCTTTTTTGGCGGATCGTGGCGACATTTGAGACTCTTTAGTATGTGAAAAAAAATATAAACCGAAAGATATCGGAATGGACACTTGAGGTGCGGTGGTCAGAGCGAACCCATTCCGGACCGACTCTAGTAAAAATCGTTGGTTCAATTCGAAGGTCGTATTCTCTTTTTCGACGAATAGTGATGACTTTTAGGAGTTTGTAGTATGTAAAAAAAATATAAATCGAAAGATATCGGAAGGGAAACTTGAGGAGCGGTGGTCAGAGCGACCCCATTCTTGACCGACATTAGTAAAAAGCTTTCGACCAATTCGAAGGTCGTGTAGTCTTTATGAATGAATCGTGATGACTTTAAGGACACTCTAGTGTGTGAAAAAAATATAAACCGATAGATATCGGAAAGGAAACTTGAGGAGCGCGCGTCGGAGCGCCCGCATTCTGGACCGACTCCGCTAAAAAATCCTTCGTCCAATTCAAAGGTCGTATCCTCTTTTTTGGCAAATCGTGGTGACTTTTAGGACTCTTTAGTATGTGAAAAAAAATATAAACCGAAAGATATCGGAAGGGAAACTCGAGGAGCGGTGGTCAGAGCGACCCCATTCTGGACCGAGTCTGGTAAAAATGTTTCGTCCAATTCGAAGGTCGTATCCTCTTTTTTGACGAATCGTGATGTCATTTGGGACTATCTGGTGTTAAAAAAAATATATAAACCGAACGATATCGGAAGGAAAACTCGAGGAGCGGTGGTCAGAGCGACCCCATTCTGGACCGAGTCTGTCAAAAATGTTTCGTCCAATTCGAAGGTCGTATCCTCTTTTTTAACGAATAGTGATGACTTTGAGGACTCTGTAGTATGTAAAAAAAATATAAATCGAAAGATATCGGAAGGGAAACTTGAAGAGCAATGGTCAGAACAACCCCATTCTGGACCGACTTTGCTAAAAAATCATTCGTCCAATTCAAAGGTAGTATCCTCTTTTTATGGCAAATCGTGGTGACTTTTAGAACTCTTTGGTATGTGAAAAAAAATGTAAACCGAAAGATATCGGAAGGGAAACTTAAGGAGCGGTGGTCAGAGCGACCCCATTCTAGACCGACTTTGCTAAAAAAGCATTCGTCCAACTCAAAGATTGTATTCGCTTTTTGGCCAATCGTGATTACTTTTGGGACTTTCTAGAATGTGAAAAAAAATTTTAACCGAAAGATATCGGAAGGGAAACTTGAGGAGCGATGGTCAGAGCGACCCCATTTCGGACCGACATTGGTAAAAATCTTTCGTCCAATTAGAAGGTCGTGTCCTCTTTTTTGACAAATCGTGGCGACTTTTAGGACTCTCTAGTATGTGAAGAAAAAATACACCGAAAGATATCGGAAGGGAAACTTGAGGAGCGTGGGTCAGAGCGACCCCATTCTGGACCGACTTTGCTAAAAAATCATTCGTCTAATTCAAAGGTCGTATCCTCGTTTTTGGCGAATCGTGGTGACTTTTGGGACTCTTTAGTATGTGAAAAAAAATTGAAACCGAAAGATATCTGAAGGGAAACTTGAAGAGCGGTGGTCGGAGCGACCCCATTCTGGACCGACTCTGGTAAAAATCTTTCGTCCAATTCGAAAGTCGTATCCTCTTTTTTGACGAATCATGATGGCTTCTGGGACTATCTAGTATGTGAAGAAAAATAGAAACCGAAAGATATCTGAAGGGAAACTTGAAGAGCGGTGGTCGGAGCGACCCCATTCTGGAACCGACTCTGGTAAAAATCTTTCGTTCAATTCGTAGGTCGTATCCTGTTATTTGACGAATCGTGATGACGTTTAGGAATCTCTAGTATGTAAAATTTATATTAAAACCGAAAGATATCGGAAGGGAAACTTGAGGAGCGGTGGTGAGAGCGACCCCATTCCGGACCGACTTTGGTAAAAATCTTTCGTCCAATTCGAACGTCGATTCCGCTTTTTGGCAAATCGTGATTACTTTTGGGACTTTCTAGTATGTGAAAAAATATATAAACCGAAAGATATCGGAAGGGAAACTTGAGGAGCGCGGGTCGGAGCGCCCGCATTCTGGACCGACTCCGCTAAAAAATCCTTCGTCCAATTCAAAGGTCGTATCCTCTTTTTTGGCAAATCGTGGTGACTTTTAGGCCTCTTTAGTATGTGAAAAAAAATATAAACCGAAAGATATCGGAAGGGAAACTCGAGGAGCGGTGGTCAGAGCGACCCCATTCTGGACCGAGTCTGGTAAAAATCTTTCGTCCAATTCGAAGGTCGTATTCTCTTTTTTAACGAATAGTGATGACTTTGAGGACTCTGTAGTATGTAAAAAAAATATAAATCGAAAGATATCGGAAGGGAAACTTGAAGAGCGATGGTCAGAACAACCCCATTCTGGACCGACTTTGCTAAAAAATCATTCGTCCAATTCGAAGTTAGTATCCTCTTTTTATGGCAAATCGTGGTGACTTTTAGAACTCTTTGGTATGTGAAAAAAAATATAAACCGAAAGATATCGGAAGGGAAACTTAAGGAGCGGTGGTCAGAGCGACCCCATTCCAGACCGACTTTGCTAAAAAAGCATTCGTCCAACTCGAAGATCGTGTTCGCTTTTTGGCCAATCGTGATTACTTTTGGGAATTTCTAGAATGTGAAAAAAAATTTAAACCGAAAGATATCGGAAGGGAAACTTGAAGAGTGGTGGTCGGAGCGACCCCATTCTGGACCGACATTGCTAAAAATCTATCGTCCAATTCGAAGATCGTATCCTCTTTTTTGACGAATCGTGATGTCATTTGGTACTATCTGGTGTTAAAAAAAATATATAAACCGACCGATATCGGAAGGAAAACTCGAGGAGCGGTGGTCAGAGCAACCCCATACTGGACCGAGTCTGGTAAAAATGTTTCGTCCAATTCGAAGGTCGTATCCTCTTTTTTAACGAATAGTGATGACTTTGAGGACTCTGTAGTATGTAAAAAAAATATAAATCGAAAGATATCGGAAGGGAAACTTGAAGAGCGATGGTCAGAACAACCCCATTCTGGACCGACTTTGCTAAAAAATCATTCGTCCAATTCAAAGGTAGTATCCTCTTTTTATGGCAAATCGTGGTGACTTTTAGAACTCTTTGGTATGTGAAAAAAAATGTAAACCGAAAGATATCGGAAGGGAAACTTAAGGAGCGGTGGTCAGAGCGACCCCATTCTAGACCGACTTTGCTAAAAAAGCATTCGTCCAACTCAAAGATCGTATTCGCTTTTTGGCCAATCGTGATTACTTTTGGGACTTTCTAGAATGTGAAAAAAAATGTTAACAGAAAGATATCGGAAGGGAAACTTGAAGAGTGGTGGTCGGAGCGACCCCATTCTGGACCGACTTTGCTAAAAAATCATTCGTCCAATACAATGGTCGTTTCCGCTTTTTGGCTAATCGTGGTGACTTTTAGGACTCTTTAGTATGTGAAAAAATATATAAACCGAAAGATATCGAAAGGGAAACTTGAGGAGCGGTGGTCAGAGCCACCCTATTCTGTACCGACTTTGCTAAAAAATCATTCGTCCAATTCAAAGGTCGTATCCTATTTTTTGGCGAATCGTGGTGACTTTTAGGACTCTTTAGTATGTGAAAAAAATATGAACAGAAAGATATTGGAAGGGAAACTTGAAGAGCGGTGGTCAGAACAACCCCATTCTGGACCGACTTTGCTAAAAAATCATTCGTCCAATTCGAAGTTAGTATCCTCTTTTTATGGCAAATCGTGGTGACTTTTAGAACTCTTTGGTATGTGAAAAAAAATGTAAACCGAAAGACATCGGAAGGGAAACTTAAGGAGCGGTGGTCAGAGCGACCCCATTCTAGACCGACTTTGCTAAAAAAGCATTCGTCCAACTCAAAGATCGTATTCGCTTTTTGGCTAATCGTGATTACTTTTGGGACTTTCTAGAATGTGAAAAAAAATGTTGACCGAAAGATATCGGAAGGGAAACTTGAGGAGCGATGGTCAGAGCGACCCCATTTCGGACCGACATTGGTAAAAATCTTTCGTCCAATTAGAAGGTCGTGTCCTCTTTTTTGACAAATCGTGGCGACTTTTAGGACTCTCTAGTATGTGAAAAAAAAATACACCGAAAGATATCGGAAGGGAAACTTGAGGAGCGTGGGTCAGAGCGACCCCATTCTGGACCGACTTTGCTAAAAAATCATTCGTCTAATTCAAAGGTCGTATCCTCGTTTTTGGCGAATCGTGGTGACTTTTGGGACTCTTTAGTATGTGAAAAAAAATTGAAACCGAAAGATATCTGAAGGGAAACTTGAAAAGCGGTGGTCGGAGCGACCACATTCTGGACCGACTCTGGTAAAAATCTTTCGTCCAATTCGAAAGTCGTATCCCCTTTTTGACGAATCATGATGGCTTCGGGGACTATCTAGTATGTGAAGAAAAATAGAAACCGAAAGATATCTGAAGGGAAACTTGAAGAGCGGTGGTCGGAGCGACCCCATTCTGGAACCGACTCTGGTAAAAATCTTTCGTTCAATTCGTAGGTCGTATCCTGTTATTTGACGAATCGTGATGACGTTTAGGAATCTCTAGCATGTAAAATTTATATTAAAACCGAAAGATATCGGAAGGGAAACTTGAGGAGCGGTGGTGAGAGCGACCCCATTCCGGACCGACTTTGGTAAAAATCTTTCGTCCAATTCGAACGTCGATTCCGCTTTTTGGCAAATCGTGATTACTTTTAGGACTTTCTAGTATGTGAAAAAATATATAAACCGAAAGATATCGGAAGGGAAACTTGAGGAGCGCGGGTCGGAGCGCCCGCATTCTGGACCGACTCCGCTAAAAAATCCTTCGTCCAATTCAAAGGTCGTATCCTCTTTTTTGGCAAATCGTGGTGACTTTTAGGACTCTTTAGTATGTGAAAAAAAATATAAACCGAAAGATATCGGAAGGGAAACTCGAGGAGCGGTGGTCAGAGCGACCCCATTCTGGACCGAGTCTGGTAAAAATCTTTCGTCCAATTCGAAGGTCGTATTCTCTTTTTTAACGAATAGTGATGACTTTGAGGACTCTGTAGTATGTAAAAAAAATATAAATCGAAAGATATCGGAAGGGAAACTTGAAGAGCGATGGTCGGAACAACCCCATTCTGGACCGACTTTGCTAAAAAATCATTCGTCCAATTCGAAGTTAGTATCCTCTTTTTATGGCAAATCGTGGTGACTTTTAGAACTCTTTGGTATGTGAAAAAAAATATAAACCGAAAGATATCGGAAGGGAAACTTAAGGAGCGGTGGTCAGAGCGACCCTATTCCAGACCGACTTTGCTAAAAAAGCATTCGTCCAACTCAAAGATCGTGTTCGCTTTTTGGCCAATCGTGATTACTTTTGGGACTTTCTAGAATGTGAAAAAAAATTTAAACCGAAAGATATCGGAAGGGAAACTTGAAGAGTGGTGGTCGGAGCGACCCCATTCTGGACCGACATTGCTAAAAATCTATAGTCCAATTCGAAGATCGTATCCTCTTTTTTGACGAATCGTGATGTCATTTGGGACTATCTGGTGTTAAAAAAAATATATAAACCGAACGATATCGGAAGGAAAACTCGAGGAGCGGTGGTCAGAGCGACCCCATACTGGACCGAGTCTGGTAAAAATGTTTCGTCCAATTCGAAGGTCGTATCCTCTTTTTTAACGAATAGTGATGACTTTGAGGACTCTGTAGTATGTAAAAAAAATATAAATCGAAAGATATCGGAAGGGAAACTTAAGGAGCGGTGGTCAGAGCGACCCCATTCTAGACCGACTTTGCTAAAAAAACATTCGTCCAACTCAAAGATCGTATTTGCTTTTTGGCCAATCGTGATTACTTTTGGGACTTTCTAGAATGTGAAAAAAAATTTTAACAGAAAGATATCGGAAGGGAAACTTGAAGAGTGGTGGTCGGAGCGACCCCATTCTGGACCGACTTTGCTAAAAAATCATTCGTCCAATACAATGGTCGTTTCCGCTTTTTGGCTAATCGTGGTGACTTTTAGGACTCTTTAGTATGTGAAAAAATATATAAACCGAAAGATATCGAAAGGGAAACTTGAGGAGCGGTGGTCAGAGCCACCCTATTCTGTATCGACTTTGCTAAAAAATCATTCGTCCAATTCAAAGGTCGTATCCTCTTTTTTGGCGAATCGTGGTGACTTTTAGGTATCTTTAGTATGTGAAAAAAATATGAACAGAAAGATATTGGAAGGGAAACTTGAAGAGCGGTGGTCTGACAATCCCATTCTGTATCGACTTTGCTAAAAAATCATTCGTCCAATTCAAAGGTCGTATCCTCTTTTTTGGCGAATCGTGGTGACTTTTAGGACTCTGTAGTATGTAAACAAAATATCAACCGAAAGATATCAGAAGGGAAACTTGAGGAGAGGTGGTCAGAGCGACCCCATTCTGGACCGACTTTGCTAAAAAATCGTTCGTCCTATTCAAAGGTCGTTTCCGCTTTTTACCTAATCGTGATTACTTTTGGGACGTTCCAGTATGTGAAAAAAAATATAAACCGAAAGATATTGGAAGGGAAACTTGAGGAGCGGTGGTCAGAGCGACCCCATTCTGGACCGACTTTGCTAAAAAATCATTCGTCCTATTCAAAGGTTGTATCCTATTTTTATGGCGAATCGTGGTGAGTTTTAGGACTCTTTAGTCTGTGAAAAAAAATTTTAACCGACAGATATCGAAAGGGAAACTTGAGGAGCGGTGGCCAGAGCGACCCCTTTCAGGACCGACTTTGCTAAAAAATCACTCGTCCAATTCAAAGGTCGTTTCCGCTTTTTACCTAATCGTGATTACTTTTGGGACGTTCCAGTATGTCAAAAAAAATATAAACCGAAAGATATTGGAAGGGAAACTTGAGGAGCGGTGGTCAGAGCGACCCCATTCTGGACCGACTTTGCTAAAAAATCATTCGTCCTATTCAAAGGTTCTATCCTGTTTTTATGGCGAATCGTGGTGAGTTTTAGGACTCTTTAGTCTGTGAAAAAAAATTTAAAAGGAAAGATATCGAAAGGGAAACTTGAGGAGCGGTGGCCAGAGCGACCCCGTTCTGGACCGACTATGCTAAAAAATCATTCGTCCAATTCAAAGGTCGTTTCCGCTTTTTAGCTAATCGTGATTACTTTTGGGACGTTCCAGTATGTGCAAAAAAATATATACCGAAAGACATTGGAAGGGAAACTTGAGGAGCGGTGGTCAGAGCGACCCCATTCCGGACCGACTTTGGTAAAAATGTTTAGTCCAATTCAAAGGTCGTTTCCGCTTTTTGGCTAATCGTGATTACTTTTGGGACTTTCTAGTATGAGAAAAAAAATATAAACCGAAAGATATCGGAAGGGAGACTTAAGCAGCGGTGGTCAGAGCCACCCCATTCTGGACCGACTTTGCTAAAAAATCATGCGTCCAATTCAATGGTCGTTTCCGCTTTTTGGCTAATCGTGATTACTTTTGGGACTTTGTAGTATGCGAAAAAAAATATAAACCGAAAGATATCGGAAGGGAAACTTGAGGAGCGGATGTCAGATCCATCCCATTCTGGACCGACTTTGCTAAAAAATCATTCGTCCAATTAAAACGTCGTATCCTTTTTTTATGGCGAATCGTGGTGACTTTTAGGAATCTTTAGTATGTGAAAAAAAATAGAAACCTAAAGATATTGGAAGGGAAACTTGAGGAGCGGTGGTCAGAGCGCCCCCATTCTGGACCGACTTTGCTAAAAATCATTCGTCCTATTCAAAGGTCGTATCCTGTTTTTATGGCGAATCGTGGTGAGTTTTAGGACTCTTTAGTATCTAAAAAAAAAATATAAACCGAAAGATATCGGAAGGGAACTTGACGAGCGGTGGTCGATGCGACCCCATTCTGGAACGACTCCTTCGTCCAATTCGAAGGTTGTGTCGTCTTTATTGACGTATCGTGATGACTTTTGGGACTATCTAGTATGTGTAGAAAAATATAAACCGAAAGATATCGGAAGGGAAACTTGAGGAGCGGTGGTCGGTGCTACCCCATTCTGGAACAACACTACTAAAAATCTTTTGTTTAATTCGAAGGTCGTATCCTCGTTTTTAACGAATGGTAATGCCTTTTAGGACTATCTAGTGTGTGAAAAAAAATAGAAACCGAAAGATATTGGAAGGGAAACTTGAGGAGCGGTGGTCAGAGCGACCCCATTCCGGACCGACTTTGGTAAAAATTTTTCGTCCAATTCGAAGGTCGTTTCCGCTTTTTGGCAAATCGTGATTACTTTTGGGACTTCCTCGTATGTGAAAAAAATATATTAACCGAAAGATATCGGAAGGGAAACTTGAGGAGCGGTGGTCGGTGCGACCCCATTCTGGAACGACTCTAGTAAAAATCTTTCGTTGAATTCGAAGGTCGTATCCTCGTTATTAACGAACAGTAATGACTTTCAGGACTCTCTAGTGTGTGAAAAAATAAATAAACCGAAAGATATTGGAAGGGAAACTTGAGGAGCGGTGGTCAGAGCGACCCCATTCCGGACCGACTTTGCTAAAAAATTTTCGTCCAATTCAAAGGTCGTTTCCGCTTTTTGGCTAATCGTGATTACTTTTTGGACTTTCTAGTATGAGAAAAGAAATATAAACCGAAAGATATCGGAAGGGAAACTTGTGGAGCCGTGGTCAGAGCCATCCCATTCTGGACCGACTTTGCTAAAAAATCATTCGTCCAATTAAAAGGTCGTATCCTTTTTTCATGGCGAATCGTGGTGACTTTTAGGAATCTTTAGTATGTGAAAAAAAATACAAACCTAAAGATATTGGAAGAGAAACTTGAGGAGCGGTGGTAAGAACGACCCCATTCTGGACCGACTTTGCTAAAAAATCATTCGTCCTATTCAAAGGTTGTATCCTGTTCTTATGGCGAATCGTGGTGAGTTTTAGGACTCTTTAGTCTGTGAAAAAAAATTTAAACCGAAAGATATCGAAAGGGAAACTTGAGGAGCGGTGGCCAGAGCGACCCCGTTCTGGACCGACTTTGCTAAAAAATCATTCGTCCAATTCAAAGGTCTTTTCCGCTTTTTAGCTAATCTTGATTACTTTTGGGACGTTCCAGTATGTGAAAGAAAATAAAAACCGAAAGATATTGGAAGGGAAACTTGAGGAGCGGTGACCAGAGCGACCCCATTCCGGACCGACTTTGGTAAAAATGTTTCATCCAATTCAAAGGTCGTTTCCGCTTTTTGGCTAATCGTGATTACTTTTGGGACTTTCTCGTATGAGAAAAAAATATAAACCGAAAGATATCGGAAGGGAGACTTAAGCAGCGGTGGTCAGAGCCACCCCATTCTGGACCGACTTTGCTAAAAAATCATGCGTCCAATTCAAAGGTCGTTTCCGCTTTTTGGCTTATCGTGATTACTTTTGGGACTTTCTAGTATGTGAAAAAAAATATAAACCGAAAGATATCGGAAGGAAAACTTGAGGAGCGGTGGTCAGAGCGACCCCATTCTGGACCGACTCTGGTAAAAATCTTTCGTCCATTTCGAAGGTCGTATCCTCTTTTTTGACGAATAGTGATGACTTTGAGAACACTGTAGTATGTAAAAAATATATAAATCGAAAGATATCGGAGGGGAAACTTGAGGAGCGGTGGTCGGTGCGACCCCATTCTGGAACGATTCTAGTAAAAATCTTTCGTTGAATTCGAAGGTCGTATCCTCGTTATTAACGAATAGTAATGACTTTCAGGACTCTCTAGTGTGTGAAAAAAAATATAAACCGAAAGATATTGGAAGGGAAACTTGAGGAGCGATGGTCAGAGCGACCCCATTCCGGACCGACTTTGCTAAAAAATGTTCGTCCAATTCAAAGGTCGTTACCGTTTTTTGGCTAATCGCGATTACTTTTGGGACTTTCTAGTATGTGAAAAAATATATAAACCGAAAGATATCGGAAGGGAAACTTGAGGAGCCGTGGTCAGAGCCATCCCATTCTGGACCGACTTTGCTAATAAATCATACGTCCAATTAAAAGGTCGTATCCTTTTTTTATGGCGAATCGTGGTGACTTTTAGGAATCTTTAGTATGTGAAAAAAAATACAAACCTAAAGATATTGGAAGAGAAACTTGAGGAGCGGTGGTCAGAGCGACCCCATTCTGGACCGACTTTGCTAAAAAATCATTCGTCCAATTCAAAGGTCGTTTCCGATTTTTGGCTAATCGTGATTACTTTTTGGACTTTCTAGTATGTGAAAAAATAAAATAAACCGACAGATATCGGGAGGGAAACTTGAGGAGCGCGAATCAGGGCTACCCCATTCTGGACGGACACTGGTAAAAATCTTTCGTCCAATTCGAAGGTCGTATCCTCTTTTTATGACGAATCGTGGTGAGTTTTAGGACTCTTTGGTACGTGAAAAACTATATAAACCGAAAGATATGGGACGGGAAACTTGAGGAGCGGTGGTCAGAGCCACCCCATTCTGGACCGACTTTGCTAAAAAATCATTCGTCCAATTAAAAGGTCGTATCCTTTTTTTATGGCGAATCGTGGTGACTTTTAGGAATCTTTAGTATGTGAAAAAAAATATAAACCTAAAGATATTGGAAGGGAAACTTGAGGAGCGGTGGCCAGAGCGACCCCGTTCTGGACCGACTTTGCTAAAAAATCATTCGTCCAATTCAAAGGTCGTTTCCGCTTCTTAGCTAATCGTGATTACTTTTGGGACGTTCCAGTATGTGAAAAAAATATAAACCGAAAGATATCGGAAGGCAAACTTGAGGAGCGGCGGTCCGATCGACCCCATTCTGGACCGACTCTGGTAAAAATCTTTCGTCCAATTCGAAAGTCGTATCCTCTTTTTTGACGAATCATGATGGCTTCTGGGACTATCTAGTATGTGAAGAAAAATAGAAACCGAAAGATATCTGAAGGGAAACTTGAAGAGCGGTGGTCGGAGCGACCCCATTCTGGACCGACTTTGCTAAAAAATTATTCGTCCAATTTAAAGGTCGTATCCTCTTTTTTGACAAATCCTAGTGAGTTTGACGACACATTAATATGTAGAAAAAAAATATAAACCGAAAGATACCGAAAGGGAAACTTGAGGAGCGGTGGTCGGGTCGACCCCACTCTGGACCGAGTTTGCCAAAAAATCATTCGTCCAACTCAAAAGCCGTATCCTCTTTTTTCGCGAATCCTGGTGACTTTTAGGCCTCTTTAGTATGTGAAAAAAAATATGAACCGAAAGATTTCGCAAGGGAAACTTGAAGAGCGGTGGTCGGAGCGACCCCATTTAGGACCGACTTTAATAAAAAATTATTCGTCGAATTAAAAGGTCGTATCCTCTTTTTTGGTAAATTGTGGTGACTTTTAGGACTCTTTAGTATGTAGAAAAATATATAAACCGAAAGATATTGGAAGGGAAACTTGAGGAGCGATGGTAAGAGCCACCCCATTCTCAACCGACTTTGCTAAAAAATCATTCCTCCAATTCAAACGTCGTTTCCGCTTTTTGGCTAATCGTGATTACTTTTGGGACTCTCTAGTATGTGAAAAAAAAAATACACGGAAAGATATCGGAACGGAAACTTGAGGAGCGGTGGTCAGAGCCATCGAATTTGGTAAAAAGCCTTCGACCAATTCGAAAGTCGTATCCTCTTTTTTGGCGAATAGTGGTGAGTTTTATAACTCTTTAGTATGTGAAAAAAAATATAAACCGAAAGATATCGGAAGGGAAACTTGAGGAGCGGTGGTCGGATCGACCCCACTCTGGACCGACCTTGCTAAAAAATCATTCGTCCAATTCAAAGGTCGTATCCTCTTTTTATGGCGAATCGTGGTGAGTTTTAGGACTCTTTAGTATGTAAAAAAATATATAAACCGAAAGATATTGGAAGGGAAACTTGAGGAGCGATGGTAAGAGCCACCCCATTCTCAACCGACTTTGCTAAAAAATCATTCCTCCAATTCAAACGTCGTTTCCGCTTTTTGGCTAATCGTGATTACTTTTGGGACTCTCTAGTATGTGAAAAAAAAATACACGGAAAGATATCGGAAGGGAAACTTGAGGAACGGTGGTCAGAGCCATCGAATTTCGTAAAAAGCCTTCGACCAATTCGAAAGTCGTATCCTCTTTTTTGGCGAATCGTGGTGAGTTTTATAACTCTTCAGTATGTGAAAAAAAATATAAACCGAAAGATATCGGAAGGGAAACTGGAGGAGCGGTGGTCAGCGCCACCCCATTCTGGACCGAATGTGCTAAAAAATCATTCGTCCAATTCAAAGGTCGTTTCCGCTTTTTGGCTAATGGTGATTACTTTTGGGAGTTTCTAGTATGTGAAAAAAGATATAAACCGAAAGATACCGGAAGGGTAACTTGAGGAGCGGTAGTCGCATCGACCCCACTCTGGACCGACCTTGCTAAAAAATCATTCGTCCAACTCAAAGGTCGTATCCTCTTTTTTCGCGAATCCTGGTGAGTTTTAGGACTCTTTAGTATGTGAAAAAAAATTTTAACCGAAAGATATCGAAAGTGAAACTGGAGGAGCTGTGGTCAGAGCGACCCCGTTCTGGACCGACTTTGCTAGAAAATCATTCGTCCAATTCAAAGGTCGTTTCCGCTTTTTAGCTAATCATGATTACTTTTGGGACTTTCCAGTATGTGAAAAAAAAATATAAACCGAAAGATATCGGAAGGGAAACTTGAGGAGCGCTGGTCCGATCGACCCCATTCTGGACCGACTTTGCTAGAAAATCATTCGTCCAATTCAAAGGTCGTTTCCTCTTTTTGGCTAATGGTGATTACTTTTGGGACTTTCTAATATGTGAAAACAAATATAAACCGAAAGATACCGGAAGGGAAACTTGAGGAGCGGTGGTCGGATCGACCCCATTCTGGACCGACTTTGCTAAAAAATCATTCGTCCAACTCAAAGGTCGCATCCTCTTTTTTGGTAAATCGTGGTGAATTTTAGGACTCTTGAGTATGTAAAAAAAAATATAAACCGAAAAATATTGGAAGGGAAACTTGAGGAGCGGTGGCCAGAGCGACCCCGTTCTGGACCGACATTGGTAAAAATCATTCGTCCAATTCAAAGGTCGTTTCCGCTTTTAGGCTAATCGTGATTACTTCTGAGACTCTCTAGTATGTGAAAAAAATACACGGAAAGATATCAGAAGGCAAACTTGAGGAGCGGTGGGCGAAGCGACCCCATTCTGGAACCGACTCTGGTGAAAATCTTTCGTCCTATTCGTAGGTCGTATCCTGTTTTTTGACGAATCGTGATGACGTTTAGGAATCTCTAGTATGTACAATTTATATTAAAACCGAAAGATATCGGAAGGGAAACTTGAGGAGCGGTGGTGAGAGCGACCCCGTTCCGGACCGACGTTGGTAAAAATCTTTCGTCTAATTCAAAGGTCGTATCCTCTTTTTTGGCGGATCGTGGCGACATTTGAGACTCTTTAGTATGTGAAAAAAAATATAAACCTAAAGATATCGGAATGGACACTTGAGGTGCGGTGGTCAGAGCGAACCCATTCCGGACCGACTCTAGTAAAAATCGTTCGTTCAATTCGAAGGTCGTATTCTCTTTTTTGACGAATAGTGATGACTTTTAGGAGTTTGTAGTATGTAAAAAAAATATAAATCGAAAGATATCGGAAGGGAAACTTGAGGAGCGGTGGTCAGAGCGACCCCATTCTTGACCGACATTAGTAAAAAGCTTTCGACCAATTCGAAGGTCGTGTAGCCTTTATGAATGCATCGTGATGACTTTAAGGACACTCTAGTGTGTGAAAAAATATATAAACCGAAAGATATCGGAAAGGAAACTTGAGGAGCGCGGGTCAGAGCGCCCGCATTCTGGACCGACTCCGCTAAAAAATCCTTCGTCCAATTCAAAGTTCGTATCCTCTTTTTTGGCAAATCGTGGTGACTTTTAGGACTCTTTAGTATGTGAAAAAAAATATAAACCGAAAGATAGCGGAAGGGAAACTTGAAGAGCGGCGGTTCGAGGGACCCAATTCTGGACCGACTTTGCTAAAAATCTATCGTCCAATTCGAAAATCGTATCCTCTTTTTTGACGAATCGTGATGTCATTTGGGACTATCTGGTGTGTAAAAAAAAATATAAACCGAACGATATCGGAAGGAAAACTCGAGGAGTGGTGGTCAGAGCGACCCCATTCTGGACCGAGACTGGTAAAAATCTTTCGTCCAATTCGAAGGTCGTATCCTCTTTTTTAACGAATAGTGATGACTTTGAGGACTCTGTAGTATGTAAAAAAAATATAAATCGAAAGATATCGGAAGGGAAACTTGAAGAGCGATGGTCAGAACAACCCCATTCTGGACCGACTTTGCTAAAAAATCATTCGTCCAATTCAAAGGTAGTATCCTGTTTTCATGGCAAATCGTGGTGACTTTTAGAACTCTTTGGTATGTGAAAAAAAATATAAACCGAAAGATATCGGAAGGGAAACTTAAGGAGCGGTGGTCAGAGCGACCCCATTCTAGACCGACTTTGCTAAAAAAGCATTCGTCGAACTCAAAGATCGTATTCGCTTTTTGGCCAATCGTGATTACTTTTGGGACTTTCTAGAATGTGAAAAAAAATTTAAACCGAAAGATATCGGAAGGGAAACTTGAAGAGTGGTGGTCGGAGCGACCCCATTCTGGACCGACTTCGCTAAAAAATCATTCGTCCAATACAATTGTCGTTTCCGCTTTTTGGCTAATCGTGGTGACTTTTAGGACTCTTTAGTATGTGTAAAAATATATAAACCGAAAGATATCGAAAGGGAAACTTGAGGAGCGGTGGTCAGAGCCACCCTATTCTGGACCGACTTTGCTAAAAAAACATTCGTCCAATTCAAAGGTCGTATCCTGTTTTTTGGCGAATCGTGGTGACTTTTAGGACTCTTTAGTATGTGAAAAAAATATGAACAGAAAGATATTGGAAGGGAAACTTGAAGAGCGGTGGTCTGACGATCCCATTCTGGACCGAATTTGCTAAAAAATTATATGCCCAATTAAAAGGTCGTATCATCTTTTTTGGCGAATCGTGGTGACTTTTAGGACTCTGTAGTATGTAAACAAAATATCAACCGAAAGATATCAGAAGGGAAACCTGAGGAGCGGTGGTCAGAGCGACCCCATTCTGGACCGACTTTGCTAAAAAATCATTCGTCCTATTCAAAGGTTGTATCCTGTTTTTATGGCGAATCGTGGTGAGTTTTAGGACTCTTTAGTCTGTGAAAAAAAATTTAAACCGTAAGATATCGAAAGGGAAACTTGAGGAACGGTGGCCAGAGCGACCCCTTTCAGGACAGACTTTGCTAAAAAATCATTCGTCCAAATCAAAGGTCGTTTCCGCTTTTTACCTAATCGTGATTACTTTTGGGACGTTCCAGTATGTGAAAAAAAATATAAACCGAAAGATATTGGAAGGGAAACTTGAGGAGCGGTGGTCAGAGCGACCCCATTCTGGACCGACTTTGCTAAAAAATCATGCGTCCAATTCAAAGGTCATTTCCGCTTTTTGGGTAATCGTGATTACTTTTGGGACTTTGTAGTATGTGAAAAAAAATATAAACCGAAAGATATCGGAAGGGAAACTTGAGGAGCGGATGTCAGATCCATCCCATTCTGGACCGACTTTGCTAAAAAATCATTCGTCCAATTAAAAGGTCGTATCCATTTTTTATGGCGAATCGTGGTGACTTTTAGGAATCTTTAGTATGTGAAAAAAAATATAAACCTAAAGATATTGGAAGGGAAACTTGAGGAGCGGTGGTCAGAGCGACCCCATTCTGGACCGACTTTGCTAAAAAATCATTCGTCCTATTCAAAGGTCGTATCCTGTTTTTATGGCGAATCGTGGTGAGTTTTAGGACTCTTTAGTCTGTGAAACAAAATTTAAACCGAAAGATATCGAAAGGGAAACTTGAGGAGCGCTGGCCAGAGCGACCCCGTTCTGGACCGACTTTGCTAAAAAATCATTCGTCCAATTCAAAGGTCGTTTCCGCTTTTTAGCTAATCGTGATTACTTTTGGGACGTTCCAGTATGTGCAAAAAATATAAACCGAAAGATATTGAAAGGGAAACTTGAGGAGCGATGGTCAGAGCGACCCCATTCCGGACCGACTTTGGTAAAAATGTTTCGTCCAATTCAAAGGTCGTTTCCGCTTTTTGCCTAATCGTGATTACCTTTCGGACTTTCTAGTATGTGAAAAAAATATATAAACCGAAAGATATCGGAAGGGAAACTTGAGGAGCCGTGGTCAGAGCCATCCCATTCTGGACCGACTTTGCTAAAAAATTATTCGTCGAATTAAAAGGTCGCATCCTCTTTTTTGGTAAATCGTGGTGATTTTTAAGACTCTTTAGTATGTAAAAAAAAATATAAACCGAAAGATATTGGAAGGGAAACTTGAGGAGCGGTGGTCAGAGCGACCCCGTTCTGCACCGACTTTGCTAAAATATCATTCGTCCAATTCAAAGGTCGAATCCTCTTTTTTGGCGAATCGGGGTGACTTTTGGGACTCTTTAGTATGAGAAAAAATATATAAACCGAAAGATATCGGAAGGGAAACTTGAGGAGCGGTGGTCAGAGCGACCCCATTCCGGACCGACTTTGGTAAAAAATTTTCTTCCAATTCGAAGGTCGTTTCCGCTTTTTGGCAAATCGTGATTACTTTTGGGACTTTCTAGTATGAGAAAAAATTATATAAACCGAAAGATATCGGAAGGGAAACTTGAGGAGCACGGGTCAGAGCTACCCCATTCTGGACCGACCTTGCTAAAAAATCATTCGTGCAAATCGAAGGTCGTGTCCTCTTTTTTGACAAATCGTGGCGACTTTTAGGACTCTCTAGTATGTGAAAAAAAAATACACCTAAAGATATCGGAAGGGAAACTTGAGGAGCGTGGGTCAGAGCGACCCCATTCTGGACCGACTTTGCTAAAAAATCATGCGTCTAATTCAAAGGTCGTATCCTCGATTTTGGCGAATCGTGGTGACTTTGGGGACTCTTTAGTATGTGAAAAAATATATAAACCGAAAGATATCGGAAGGGAAACTTCCTCAAGTTTCCCTCCGCTCTGACCACCGCTCCTCAGCGGTGGTCAGAGCGATCCCATTCCGGACCGACTCTAGTAAAAATCTTTCGTTCAATTCGAAGGTCGTGTCCTCTTTTTTGACGTATCGTGATGAATTTTAGGACTCTCTGGTATGTAAAGAAAAATATAAACCGAAAGATATCGGAAGGGACACTTGAGGAGCGGTGGTCAGACCGACCCCATTCTGGACCGACCTTCCTAAAAAATCATTCGTCCAATTCAAAGGTCGTTTCCGCTTTTTGGCTAATCGTGATTACTTTTGGGAATTTCTAGTATGTGAACAAAAATATAAACCGAAAGATATCGGAAGGGAAACTTGAGGAGCGCGGGTCAGAGCGACCCCATTCTGGACCGACTTTGGTAAAAAGCCTTCGGCTAATTCGAAGGTCGTATCCTCTGTTTGGTGAATCGTAGTGACTTTTAGGAATCTTTAGTAAGTGAAAAAATATATAAACCGAAGGATATAGTAAGGGAAACTTGAAGAGCGGTGGTCGATGCGACCCCATTCTGGAACGACTCCTTCGTCCAATTCGAAGGTTGTGTCGTCTTTATTGACGAATCATGATTACTTTTGGGACTACCTAGTATGTGAAGAAAAATATAAACCGAAAGCTATCGGAAGGGAAACTTAAGGAGCGGTGGTCGGTGCGACCCCATTATGGATCGACTTTGCTAAAAAATCATTCGTACAATTCAAAGGTCATTTCCGCTTTTTGGCTAATGGTGATTACTTTTGGGACTTTCTAATATGTGAAAAAAAATATAAACCGAAAGATATCGGAAGGGAAACTTGAAAAGCGGTGGTTAGAGCGACCCCATTCAGGACCGACTTTACTTAAAAATTATTCGTCGAATTAAAATGTCGCATCCTATTTTTTCGTAAATCGTGGTGAATTTTAGGACTCTTTAGTATGTAAAAAAAATATAAACCGAAAGATATTGGAGGGGAAACTTGAGAAGCGATGGTCAGAGCCACCCCATTCTGGACCGACGATGCTAAAAAATCATTCGTCCAATTCAGAGGTCGTTTCCGCTTTTAGGCTAATCGTGATTACTTCTGGGACTCTCTAGTATGTGAAATAAAATACACGGAAAGATATCGCAAGGCAAACTTGAGGAGCGGTGGGCGGAGCGACCCCATTCTGGAACCGACTCTGGAAAAAATCTTTCGTCCAATTCGTAGGTCGTATCCTCTTTTTTGACGAATCGTGATGACGTTTAGGAATCTCTAGTATGTAAAATTTATATTAAAACCGAAAGATATCGGAAGGGAATCTTGAGGAGCGGTGGTGAGAGCGACCGCATTCCGGACCGACTTTGGTAAAAATCTTTCGTCCAATTCGAAGGTCGATTCCGCTTTTTGGCAAATCGTGATTACTTTTGGGACTTTCTAGTATGTGAAAAAATATATGAACAGAAAGATATCGGAAGGGAAACTCGAGGTGCGTGGGTCAGAGCGACCCCATTCTGGACCGACTTTGCTAAAAAATCACTCGTCTAATTCAAAGGTCGTATCCTCTTTTTTGGCGGATCGTGGTGACTTTTGGGACTCTTTAGTATGTGAAAAAAAATATAAACCGAAAGATACCGGAAGGGACACTTGAGGAGCCGTCGTCAGAGCGAACCCATACCGGACCGACTCTAGTAAAAATCGTTCGTTCAATTCGAAGGTCGTATTCTCTTTTTTGACGAATAGTGATGTCTTTTAGGAGTGTGTAGTATGTAAAAAAAATATAAATCGAAAGATATCGGAAGGGAAACTTGTGTAGCGGTGGTCAGAGCGACCCCATTCGTGACCGACATTAGTAAAAAGCTTTCGACCAATTCGAAGTTCGTGTCGTCTTTATGAACGAATGGTGATAAATTTTAGGACTCTCTAGTGTGTGAAAAAAATATAAACCGAAAGATATCGGAAGGGAAACTTGAGGAGCGCAGGTCAGAGCGACCCCATTCTGGACCGACTTCGCTAAAAAATCCTTCGTCCAATTCAAAGGTCGTAGCCTATTTTTTGGCGAATCGTGGTGACTTTTAGGACTCTTTTGTATGTGAAAAAAAATATAAACCGAAAGATATCGGAAGGGAAACTTGAAAAGCGGTGGTTAGAGGGACCCAATTCTGGACCAACTTTGCTAAAAATCTTTCGTCCAATTCGAAGATCGTATCCTCTTTTTTGACGAATCGTGATATCATTTGGGACTATCTAGTCTGTTAAAAAAAAATATAAACCGCACGATATCGGAAGGAAAACTTGAGGAGCGGTGGTCAGAGCGACCCCATTCTGGATCGAGTCTGGTAAAAATCTTTCGTCCAATTCGAAGGTCGTATCCTCTTTTTTGACGAATAGTGATGACTTTGAGGACTCTGTTGTATGTAAAAAAAATATGAATCGAAAGATATCGGAAGGGAAACTTGAAGAGCGATGGTCAGAACAATCCCATTCTGGTCCGACTTTGCTAAAAAATCATTCGTCCAATTAAAAGGTCGTATCCTTTTTTTATGGCGAATCGCGGTCACTTTTAGGACTCTTTAGTATGTGAAAAAAATATATATACCTAAAGATATTGGAAAAGAAACTTGAGGAGCGGTGGTCAGAGCGACCCCATTCTGGACGGACTTTGCTAAAGAATCATTCGTCTAATTCAAAGGTCGTTTCCGCTTTTTGGCTAATCGTGATTACTTTTCGGACTTTCTAGTAGGTGAAAAAAAATATACACTGAAAGATACCGGAAGGGAAACTTGAGGAGCGGTGGTCCGATCGACCCCATTCTGGACCGACTCTGGTAAAAATCTTTCGTCCAATTCGAAGGTCGTATCCTCTTTTTTGGCGAATCGTGGTGACTTATAGGACTCTTTAGTATGTGAAAAAAAATATAGACCGAAAGATATTTGAAGGGAAACTTGAAGAGCGGTGGTCGGAGCGACCCCATTCTCGACCGACTTTGCTAAAAAATAATTCGTCCAACTCAAAGGTCGTGTACTCTTTTTTGGCGAATCGTGGTGACATTTGGGACTCTTTAGTATGTGAAAAAACATATAAACCGACAGATATCGGAAGGGAAACACGAGAAGCGGTGGTAAGACCAACCCCATTCTGGACCGACTTTAGTAAAAAGCCTTCGACCAATTCGAAAGTCGTATCCTCTTTCTTGGCGAATCGTGGTGAGTTTTAGGACTCTTCAGTATGTGAAAAAAATATAAACCGAAAGATATCGGAAGGGAAACTTGAGGAGCGGTGGTCGATGCGACCCCATTCTGGAACGACTCCTTCGTCCAATTCGAAGGTTGTGTCGTCTTTATTGACGAATCGTGATTACTTTTGGGACTATCTAGTATGTGAAGAAAAATATAAACCGAAAGCTATCGGAAGGGAAACTTGAGGAGCGGTGGTCGGTGCGACCGCATTCTGGAACGACTCTAGTAAAAATCTTTCGTTCAATTGGAAAGTCGTATCCTCGTTTTTAACGAATGGTAATGACTTTTAGGACTCTCTAGTGTGTGAAAAAAAAAGAAACCGAAAGATATTGGAAGGGAAACTTGAGGAGCGGTGGTCAGAGCAACCCCATTCCGGACCGACTTTGGTAAAAAATTTTCGTCTAATTCGAAGGTCGTTTCCGCTTTTTGGCAAATCGTGATTACTTTTGGGACTTTCTAGTATGTGAAAAAATAAATAAACCGAAAGATATCGGGAGGGAAACTTGAGGAGCGCGGGTCAGAGCTACCCCATTCTGGACCGACACTGGTAAAAATCTTTCGTCCAATTCGAAGGTCGTATCCTCTTTTTTGGCGAATCGTCGTGACTTTTAGGACTCTTTAGTATGTGACAAAAAATTTAAACCGAAAGATATCGGAAGGGAAACTTGACGAGCGGTGGTGAGAGCGACCCCATTCTGGACCGACATTGCTAAAAATCTTTCGTCCAATTCGAAGGTCGTATCCTCTTTTTTGACGAATCGTGATGGCTTTTGGGATTATCTAGTATGTGAAGAAAAATAGAAACCGAAAGATATCGGAAGGAAAACTTGAAGAGCGGTGGTCGGAGCGACCCCATTCTGGACCGACCCTGCTAAAAATTATTCGTTCAATTAAAAGGTGGTATCCTCTTTTTTGACGAATCGTGATGACTTCTACGACGATCTAGTATGTAAAAAAATATATAAACCGTAAGATATCGGAAGGGAAAGTTGAGGAGCGGTGGAGAGAGCGACCCCATTCTGGACCGACTTTGCTAAAAAATCATTCGTCCAACTCAAAGGTCGTTTCCGCTTTTTGGCCCATCGTGATTACTTTTGGGACTTTCTAGTATGTGAAAAAAAATATAAACCGGAAGATATCGGGAGGGAAACTTGAGGAGCGGTGGTCAGAGCCACCCCATTCTGGACCGACTTTGCTAAAAATTCATTCGTCCAATTAAAAGGTCGTATCCTTTTTTTATGGCGAATCATGGTGACTATTAGGAATCTTTAGTATGTGAAAAAAAATATAAACCGAAAGATATCGGAAGGCAAACTTGAGGAGCGGCGGTCGGATCGACCCCATTCTGGACCGACTCTGGTAAAAACCTTTCGTCCAATTCGAAAGTCGTATCCTCTTTTTTGACGAATCATGATGGCTTCTGGGACTATCTAGTATGTGAAGAAAAATAGAAACCGAAAGATACCGGAAGGGAAACTTGAGGAGCGGTGGTCCGATCGAACCCATTCTGGACCGACTCTGGTAAAAATCTTTCGTCCAATTCGAAGCTCGTATCCTCTTTTTTGACGAATAGTGATGACTTTGAGGGCTCTGTAGTATGTAAGAAAAATATAAAGTGAAAGATTTCGGAAGGGAAACTTGTGGAGCGGTGGTCAGAGCGACCCCACTCTGGACCGACTTTGCAAAAAAATCATTCGTCCAATTCATGGGTCGTATCCCATTTTTTGGCGAATCGTGGTTACTTTTAGGACTCTTTAGTATGTGAAGAAAAATAGAAACCGAAAGATATCGGAAGGGAAACTTGAAGAGCGGTGGTCGGAGCGACCCCATTCTGGACCGATATTGGTAAAATCTTTCGTCCAATTTGAAGGTCGTTTCGTCTTTATTGACGAATCGTGATGACTTTTAGGACTCTCTAGTATGTGAAAAAAAAATATAAATCGAAAGATATCGGAAGGGAAACATGAGGAGCGGTGGTCAGAGCGACCGCATTCCGAACCGACTTTGCTAAAAAATCATTCGTCCAATTCAAAGGTCGTATCCTCTTTTTTGACGAATAGTGATGACTTTGAGCGCTCTGTAGTATGTCAGAAAAATATAAAGTGAAAGATTTCGGAAGGGAAAATTGAGGAGCGGTGGTCCGATCGAACCCATTCTGGAGCGACTATGGTAAAAATCTTTCGTCAAATTCGAAATTCGTATCCTCTTTTTTGACGAATAGTGATGACTTTGAGGGCTGTGTAGTATGTAAGAAAAATATAAAGTGAAAGATTTCGGAAGGGAAACTTGTGGAGCGGTGGTCAGAGCGACCCCATTCTGGACCGACTTTGCAAAAAAATCATTCGTCCAATTCATAGGTCGTATCCTATTTTTTTGCGAATCGTGGTTACTTTTAGGACTCTTTAGTATGTGAAGAAAAATAGAAACCGAAAGATATCGGAAGGGAAACTTGAAGAGCGGTGGTCGGAGCGACCCCATTCTGGACCGACATTGGTAAAATCTTTCGTCCAATTTGAAGGTCGTTTCGTCTTTATTGACGAATAGTGATGACTTTGAGGGCTCTGTAGTATGTAAGAAAAATATAAAGTGAAAGATTTCGGAAGGGAAACTTGTGGAGCGGTGGTCAGAGCGACCCCATTCTGGACCGACTTTGCAACAAAATCATTCGTCCAATTCATAGGTCGTATCCTATTTTTTGGCGAATCGTGGTTACTTTTAGGACTCTTTAGTATGTGAAGTAAAATATAAACCGAAAGATATCGGAAGGGAAACTTGAAGAGCGGTGGTCGGAGCGACCCCATTCTGGACCGAATCTGGTAAAAATCTTTCGTCCAATTCGAAGGTCGTATCTTTTTTTTGACGAATCGTGATGGCTTTTGGGATTATCTAGTATGTGAAGAAAAATAGAAACCGAAAGATATCGGAAGGAAAACTTGAAGAGCGGTGGTCGGAGCGACCCCATTCTGGACCGACTCTGCTAAAAATTATTCGTTGAATTAAAAGGTGGTATCCTCTTTTTTGACGAATCGTGATGACTTCTACGACGATCTAGTATGTAAAAAAATATATAAACCGTAAGATATCGGAAGGGAAACTTGAAGAGCGGTGGAGAGAGCGACCCCATTCTGGACCGACTTTGCTAAAAAATCATTCGTCCAACTCAAAGGTCGTTTCCGCTTTTTGGCCCATCGTGATTACTTTTGGGACTTTCTAGTATGTGAAAAAAAATATAAACCGGAAGATATCGGGAGGGAAACTTGAGGAGCGCGGGTCAGAGCGACCCATTCTGGACCGACTTTGCAAAAAAATCATTCGTCCAATTCGAAGGTCGTATCCTCTTTTTTGGCGAATCGTGGTGACATTTGGGACTCTTTAGTATGTGAAAAAAATATAAACCGAAAGATATCGGAAGGGAAACTTGAGGAGCGGTGGTCAGAGCCACCGAATTTGGTAAAACGCCTTCGACCAATTCGAAAGTCGTATCCACTTTTTTGGCGAATCGTGGTGAGTTTTATGACTCTTTAGTATGTGAAAAAAAATATAAACCGAAAGATATCGGAAGGGAAACTTGAAGAGCGGTGGTCGGAGCGACCCCATTCTGGACCGACCCTGCTAAAAATTATTCGTTCAATTAAAAGGTGGTATCCTCTTTTTTGACGAATCGTGATGACTTCTACGACGATCTAGTATGTAAAAAAATATATAAACCGTAAGATATCGGAAGGGAAAGTTGAGGAGCGGTGGAGAGAGCGACCCCATTCTGGACCGACTTTGCTAAAAAATCATTCGTCCAACTCAAAGGTCGTTTCCGCTTTTTGGCCCATCGTGATTACTTTTGGGACTTTCTAGTATGTGAAAAAAAATATAAACCGGAAGATATCGGGAGGGAAACTTGAGGAGCGGTGGTCAGAGCCACCCCATTCTGGACCGACTTTGCTAAAAATTCATTCGTCCAATTAAAAGGTCGTATCCTTTTTTTATGGCGAATCATGGTGACTATTAGGAATCTTTAGTATGTGAAAAAAAATATAAACCGAAAGATATCGGAAGGCAAACTTGAGGAGCGGCGGTCGGATCGACCCCATTCTGGACCGACTCTGGTAAAAACCTTTCGTCCAATTCGAAAGTCGTATCCTCTTTTTTGACGAATCATGATGGCTTCTGGGACTATCTAGTATGTGAAGAAAAATAGAAACCGAAAGATACCGGAAGGGAAACTTGAGGAGCGGTGGTCCGATCGAACCCATTCTGGACCGACTCTGGTAAAAATCTTTCGTCCAATTCGAAGCTCGTATCCTCTTTTTTGACGAATAGTGATGACTTTGAGGGCTCTGTAGTATGTAAGAAAAATATAAAGTGAAAGATTTCGGAAGGGAAACTTGTGGAGCGGTGGTCAGAGCGACCCCACTCTGGACCGACTTTGCAAAAAAATCATTCGTCCAATTCATAGGTCGTATCCTATTTTTTGGCGAATCGTGGTTACTTTTAGGACTCTTAAGTATGTGACGAAAAATAGAAACCGAAAGATATCGGAAGGGAAACTTGAAGAGCGGTGGTCGGAGCGACCCCATTCTGGACCGACATTGGTAAAATCTTTCGTCCAATTTGAAGGTCGTTTCGTCTTTATTGACGAATCGTGATGACTTTTAGGACTCTCTAGTATGTGAAAAAAAAATCTAAATCGAAAGATATCGGAAGGGAAACATGAGGAGCGGTGGTCAGAGCGACCGCATTCCGAACCGACTTTGCTAAAAAATCATTCGTCCAATTCAAAGGTCGTATCCTCTTTTTTGACGAATAGTGATGACTTTGAGGGCTCTGTAGTATGTCAGAAAAATATAAAGTGAAAGATTTCGGAAGGGAAACTTGTGGAGCGGTGGTCAGAGCGACCCCATTCTGGACCGACTTTGCAACAAAATCATTCGTCCAATTCATAGGTCGTATCCTATTTTTTGGCGAATCGTGGTTACTTTTAGGACTCTTTAGTATGTGAAGTAAAATATAAACCGAAAGATATCGGAAGGGAAACTTGAAGAGCGGTGGTCGGAGCGACCCCATTCTGGACCGAATCTGGTAAAAATCTTTCGTCCAATTCGAAGGTCGTATCTTTTTTTTGACGAATCGTGATGGCTTTTGGGATTATCTAGTATGTGAAGAAAAATAGAAACCGAAAGATATCGGAAGGAAAACTTGAAGAGCGGTGGTCGGAGCGACCCCATTCTGGACCGACTCTGCTAAAAATTATTCGTTCAATTAAAAGGTGGTATCCTCTTTTTTGACGAATCGTGATGACTTCTACGACGATCTAGTATGTAAAAAAATATATAAACCGTAAGATATCGGAAGGGAAACTTGAAGAGCGGTGGAGAGAGCGACCCCATTCTGGACCGACTTTGCTAAAAAATCATTCGTCCAACTCAAAGGTCGTTTCCGCTTTTTGGCCCATCGTGATTACTTTTGGGACTTTCTAGTATGTGAAAAAAAATATAAACCGGAAGATATCGGGAGGGAAACTTGAGGAGCGCGGGTCAGAGCGACCCATTCTGGACCGACTTTGCAAAAAAATCATTCGTCCAATTCGAAGGTCGTATCCTCTTTTTTGGCGAATCGTGGTGACATTTGGGACTCTTTAGTATGTGAAAAAAATATAAACCGAAAGATATCGGAAGGGAAACTTGAGGAGCGGTGGTCAGAGCCACCGAATTTGGTAAAACGCCTTCGACCAATTCGAAAGTCGTATCCACTTTTTTGGCGAATCGTGGTGAGTTTTATGACTCTTTGGTATGTGAAAAAAAATATAAACCGAAAGATATCGGAAGGGAAACTTGAGGAGCGGTGGTCAGATCCACCCCATTCTGGACCGACTTTGCTAAAAATTCATTCGTCCAATTAGAAGGTCGTATCCTTTTTTTATGGCGAATCATGGTGACTTTTAGGAATCTTTAGTATGTGAAAAAAAATATAAACCGAAAGATATCGGAAGGCAAACTTGAGGAGCGGCGGTCGGATCGACCCCATTCTGGACCGACTCTGGTAAAAACCTTTCGTCCAATTCGAAAGTCGTATCCTCTTTTTTGACGAATCATGATGGCTTCTGGGACTATCTAGTATTTGAAGAAAAATAGAAACCGAAAGATATCTGAAGGGAAACTTGAAGAGCGGTGGTCGGAGCGACCCCATTCTGGACCGACTTTGCTAAAAATTTATTCGTCCAATTTAAAGGTCGTATCCTCTTCTTTGACAAATCGTAGTGAGGTTGACGACTCTTTAGTATGTAAAAAAAAATATAAAACGAAAGATATCTGAAGGGAAACTTGCTAAAAAATCATTCGTCCAATTCAAAAGTCGTATCCTCTTTTTATGGCTAATCGTGGTGAGTTTTAGGACTCTTTGGTACGTGAAAAAAAATATACACCGAAAGATACCGGAAGGGAAACTTGAGGAGCGGTGGTCCGATCGAACCCATTCTGGACCGACACTGGTAAAAATCTTTCGTCCAATTCGAAGGTCGTATCCTCTTTTTTGACGAATAGTGATGACTTTGAGGGCTCTGTAGTATGTAAGAAAAATTTAAAGTGAAAGATTTCGGACGGGAAACTTGTGGAGCGGTGGTCAGAGCGACCCCATTCTGGACCGACTTTGCCAAAAAATCATTCGTCCAATTCATAGGTCGTATCCTATTTTTTGGCGAATCGTGGTTACTTCTAGGACTCTTTAGTATGTGAAAAAAATATAAACAGAAAGATTTCGGTAGGGAAACTTGAGGAGCGGTGGTCGGATGGACGCCATTCTGGACCGAATCTGGTAAAAATCTTTCGTCCAATTCGAAGGTCGTATCTTTTTTTTTGACGAATCATGATGGATTTTGGGATTATCTAGTATGTGATGAAAAATAGAAACCGAAAGATATCGGAAGGAAAACTTGAAGAGCGGTGGTCGGACCGACCCCATTCTGGACCGACTCTGCTAAAAATTATTCGTCCAATTAAAAGGTGGTATTCTCTTTTTTGACGAATCGTGATGACTTTTAGGACGCTCTAGTATATAAAAAAAAAATATAAGCCGTAAGATATCGGAAGGGAAACTTGAGGAGCGGTGGAGAGAGCGACCCCATTCTGGACCGACTTTGCTGAAAAATCATTCGTCCAATTCAAAGGCCGTTTCCGCTTTTTGGCTTATCGTGATTACTTTTGGAACTTTCTAGTATGTAAAAAAATATAAACAGAAAGATTTCGGTAGGGAAACTTGAGGAGCGGTGGTCGGATCGACGCCATTCTGGACCGACACTGGTAAAAATCTTTCGTCCAATTCGAAGGTCGTACCTTTTTTTTTGACGAATCGTGATGGCTTTTGGTATTATCTCGTCTAGTATGTGAAGAAAAATAGAAACCGAAAGATATCGGAAGGGAAACTTGAGGAGCGGTCGTCAGAGCGACCCCATTCTGGACCGACCTTGCTAAAAAATCATTCGTCCAATTCAAAGATCGTATCCTCTTTTTTGACGATTAGCAATGACTTTGAGGGCTCTGTAGTATGTAAAAAAAATATAAATCGAATGATATCGGAAGGGAAACTTGAGGAGTGGTGGTCAGAGCGACCCTATTCCGGACCGACAGTGGTGAATATCTTTTGTCCAATTTGAAGGTCGTTTCTGCTGTTTGGCAAATCGTGATTACTTTTGGGACTTTCGAGTATGTGAATAAATATATAAACCGAAAGATATCGGAAGGGAAACTTGAGGAGCGCGGGTCATAGCGACCCCATTCTGGACCGACTTTGCTAAAAAGTTTTCGACTAATTCGAAGGTCGTGTCGTCTTTATTGACGAATCGTGATGTCTTTTAGGACTCTCTAGTGTGTGAAAAAATATATAAACCGAAAGATATTGAAACGGAAACTGGAGGAGCGGTGGTCAGAGCGACCCCATTCTGGACCGACTTTGCTAAAAAATCAATCGTCCAATTCAAAGGTCGTATCCTCTTTTTTGGCGAATCGTGGTGACTTTTAGGACTCTTTCGTATGTGAAAAAAAATATAAACCGAAAGATATAGTAAGGGATACTTGAAGAGCGATGGTCGGAGCGACCCCATTCTGGACCGACTGCTAAAAAATATTTGTCCAATTAAAAGATCGTGTCCTCTATTTTGGCGAATCGTGGAGACTTTTAGGACTATGTAGTATGTAAAAAAAATATAAACTGAAAGGTATCGGAAGGGAAACTTGAGGAGCGCGGGTCAGAGCGACCCCATTCTGGACCGACTTTTCGAAAAAATCATTCGTCCAATTCAAAGGTCGTATCCTCTATTTTGACGAATAGCGATGACTTTGAGGGCTCTGTAGTATGTAAATAAAATATAAATCAAAAGATATCGGAAGGGAAACGAGAGGAGCGGTGTTCAGAGCTACGCCATTCTGGACCGACTTTGCTGAAGAATCGTTCGTCCAATTCAAAGGCCGTTTCCGCTATTTGGCTATTCGTGATTACTTTTGGCAGTTTCTAGTATGAGAAAAAAAATAAACAGAAAGATTTCGGTACGGAAACTTGAGGAGCGGTGGTCGGATCAACGCCATTGTGGACCGACATTGGTAAAAATCTTTCGTCCAATTCGAAGGTCGTATCCGCTTTTTTGACGAATCGTGATGGCTTTTGGTACTATCTAGTATGTGAAGAAAACTAGAAACCGAAAGATATTGGAAGCGAAACTTGAGGAGCGGTGGTCAGAGCGACCCCATTCTGGACCGACCTTACTACAAAATCTTTCGTCCAATTCGAAGATCGTGTCCTCTTTTTTGACGCATTGTGATGACTTTGAGGGCTCTGTAGTATGTAAATAAAATAAAAATCGAAAGATATCGGAAGGGAAACTAGAGGAGCGGTGTTCAGAGCGACACCATTCTGGACCGACTTTGCTGAAAAATCATTCGTCCAATTCTAAGGCCGTTTCCGCTTTTTGGCTAATCGTGATTACTTTTGGAACTTTCTAGTATGTGAAAAAAATATAAACCGAAAGATATCGGAGGGGAAACTTGAGGGGCGTGGGTCAGAGCGACCCCATGCTGGACCGACTTTTCTTAAAAATCATTCGTCCAATTCAAACCTCGTATCCTCTATTTGGACGAATCGCGATGACTTTGAGGGCTCTGTAGTATGTAAAAAAAATATAAATCGAAAGATATCGGAAAGGAAACTTGAGGAGCGGTTGGCATAGCCACCCCATTCTGGACCGACTTTGCTAAAAAATCATTCGTTCAATTCAAAGGTCGGTTCCGCTTTTTGGCTAATCGTGATTACTTTTGGGACTTTCTAGTATGTGAAAAAAATTATAAACCGAAAGATATCGGAAGGGAAACTTGAGGAGCGGTGGTCGGATCGACCTCATTCTGGACCGACACTGGTAAAAATCTTTCGTCCAATTCGAAGGTCGTATCCGCTTTTTTGACGAATCGTGATGGCTTTTGGTACTATCTAGTATGTGAAGGAAAAATAGAAACCGAGAGATATCGGAAGGGAAACTTGAAGAGCGGTGGTCGGAGCGATCCCATTCGGGACTGAATGCGCTAAAAAATCATTCGTCCAATTCAAAGGACGTATCCTCTTTTTTGGCGAATCGTGGTGACTTTTAGGACTCTTTCGTATGTGAAAAAAAATATGAACCGAAAGATATTGGAAGGGAAACTTGAAGAGCGGTGGTCGGAGCGACCCCATTCTGGACGGACTTTGCTAAAAAATTATTTGTCCAATTAAAAGGTCGTGTCCTGTTTTTCGGCGAATCGTGGTGACTTTTAGGACTCTGTGGTATGTAAAAAAAATATAAACCGAAAGATATCGGAATGGAAACTTGAGGAGCGGTGGTCAGAGCGACCCCATTCTAGACCTACTTTGGTAAAAAGCTTTCGACCAATTCGAAGGTTGTGTCGTCTTTATTGACGAATCGTGATGACTTTTAGGACCCTCTAGTATGTGAAAAAAATATATAAACCGAAAGATATCGGAAGGGAAACTACAGGAGCGGTGTTCAGAGCGACGCCATTCTGGACCGACTTTGCTAAAAAATCATTCGTCCAATTCAAAGGTCGTATCCTCTTTTTTGGCGAATCGTGGTGACTTTTAGTACTCTTTCTTATGTGAAAAAAAATATAAACCGAAAGATGTCGGAAGGGAAACTTGAGGAGCGGTGGTCCGATCGACCCCATACTGGACCGACCTTGCTGAAAAATCTTTCGTCCAATTCGAAGGTCGTGTCCTCTTTTTTGACGAAACGTGATGACTTTTAGGACGCTCTAGTATATAAAAAATATATATAAACCGTAAGATATCGGAAGGGAAACTTGAGGAGCGGTGGAGAGAGCGACCCCATTCTGGACCGACTTTGCTAAAAAATCATTCGTCCAATTCAACGGGTGTTTCCGCTTTTTGGTTAATCGTGATTACTTTTGGAACTTTCTAGTATGTGAAAAAAATATAAACAGAAAGATTTCGGTAGGGAAACTTGAGGAACGGTGGTCGGATCGACGCCATTCTGGACCGAATCTGGTAAAAATCTTTCGTCCAATTCGAAGGTCGTATCTTTTTTTTTGACGAATCGTGATGGCTTTTGGGATTATCTAGTATGTGAAGAAAAATAGAAACCGAAAGATATCGGAAGGAAAACTTGAAGAGCGGTGGTCGGAGCGACCCCATTCTGGAACGACTCCTTCGTCCAATTCGGAGGTTGTGTCGTCTTTATTGACGAATCGTGATGACTTTTAGGACACTCTAGTATATAAAAAAAATATATAAACCGTAAGATAACGGAAGGGAATCTTGAGGAGCGGTGGAGAGAGCGACGCCATTCTGGACCGACTTTGCTAAAAAATCATTCGTCCAATTCAAACGTCGTATCCTATTTTTTAACGAATAGTGATGACTTTGAGGGCTCTGTAGTATGAAAAAAAAATATAAACCGAAAGATATTGGAAGGGAAACTTGAGGAGCGGTGGTCGATGCGACCCCATTCTGGAACGACTCCTTCGTCCAATTCGGAGGTTGTGTGGTCTTTATTGACGAATCGTGATGACTTTTGCGGCTATCTAGTATGTGAAGAAAAATATAAACCGAAAGATATGGGAAGGGAAACTTGAGGAGCGGTGGTCGGCGCGACCCCATTCTGGAACGACTCCTTCGTCCAATTCGGAGGTTGTGTCGTCTTTATTGACGAATCGTGATGACTTTTGCGGCTATCTAGTATGTGAACAAAACTATAAACCGAAAGGTATGGGAAGGGAAACTTGAGGAGCGGTGGTCGGTGCGACCCCATTCTGGAACGACTCTAGTAAAAATCTTTCGTTCAATTCGAAGGACGCATCCTCTTTTTTAACCAATCGTAATGACTTTTACGATACTCTAGTGTATGAAAAAAAATATAAACCGAAAGATATTGGAAGGGAAACTTGAAGAGCGGTGGTCGGAGCGACCCCATTCTGGACGGACTTCGCTAAAAAATTATTTGTCCAATTAAAAGGTCGTGTCCTCTTTTTCCTCTTGAAAAATCATTCGTCCAATTCAAAGGCCGTTTCCGCTTTTTGGCTAATCGTGGTTTCTAGTATGTGAAAAAAATATAAACAGAAAGATTTCGGTATGGAAACTTGAGGAGCGCGGGTCAGATCGACCCCATTCTGGACCGACTTTGCTAAAGAATCATTCGTCCAATTCGAAGGTCGTATCCTCTTTTTTGGCGAATCTCGGTAACTTTTAGGACTCTATAGTATGTGAAAAAAAATATAAACCGAAATATATCGGAAGGGAAACTTGAGGAGCGGTGGTCAGAGCGACCCCATTCTGGACCGACCTTGCTAAAAAATCGTTCGTCCAATTCGAATGTCGTATCCTCTGTTCTGACGAATCGTGAGGACTTTTAGGACTCTCTAGTATGTAAAAAAAAATATAAACCGAAAGATATCGGAAGTGAAACTTGAGGAGCGGTGGTCAGAGCGACCCCATTCCGGACCGACATTGCTAAAACGTTTTCGACCAATTCGAAGGTCGTGTCGTCTTTATTGACGAATCGTGATGACTTTTAGGACTCTCTAGTGTGTGAAAAAATATATAAACCGAAAGATATCGGAAGGGTAACTTAAAGAGCGGTGGTCGGAGGCACCCCATTCTGGACCGATTTTGCTAAAAAATTGTTCGTCCAATTAAAAGGTCGTATCCTCTTTTTTGGCGAATCGTGGTGACTTTTAGGACTCTTTCGTATGTAATTTAAACCGAAAGACATTGGAAGGGAAACTTGAAGAGCGGTAGTCGGAGCGACCCCATTCTGCACCGACTTTGCTAAATAATATTTGTCCAATTAAAAGGTCGTGTCCTCTTTTTCGGCGAATCGTGGTGACTTTTAGGACTTTGCAGTATGTAAAAAATATATAAACCGAAAGATATCGAAAGGTAAACTTGAGGAGCGATGGTCAGAGCGACCCCATTCTAGACCTACTTTGGTAAAAAGCTTTCGACCAATTCGAAGGTCGTGTCGTCTTTATGGATGAATCGTGATGACTTTTAAGGCCCTCTAGTATGTGAAAAAATATATAAACCTAAAGATATCGGAAGAGAAGCTTCAGAAGCGCGGGTCAGAGCGACCGCGTTCTGGACCGACCTTGCTAAAAAATCATTCGTCCAATTCAAAGGTCGTATCCTCTTTTTTGGTGAATTTCGGTGACTTTTAGGACTCTTTACTCTGTGAAAAAAAATATAAACCGAAAGATATCGGAAGGGAAACTTGAGGAGCGGTGGTCAGAGCGACCCCATTCTAGACCGACCTTGCTAAAAAATCATTCGTCCAATTCAAAGGTCGTTTCCGCTTTTTCGCTAATCGTAATTACTTTTGGAATCTTCCAGTATGTGAAAAAAAATATAAACCGAAAGATATCGGAAGGGAAACTTGAGTAGCGGTGGTCGGATCGACCCCATTCTGGACCGACCCTTGTAAAAATCTTTCGTCCAATTCGAAGGTCGTATCCTCTTTTTTGGCGAATCCTGGTGACTTTTAGGACACTTTTGTGTGCGAAAAAATATATGAACCGAACGATATTAGAAGGGAAACTTGAAGAGCGGTGGTCGGAGCGACCCCATTCTGGACCGACTTTGCTAAAAAATTATTCGTCCAATTAAAAGGTCCTATCCTCTTTTTTGGCGAATCGTGGTGCCTTTTAGGACTCTTTTAGTATGTGAAAAAAATATAAACCGAAAGATATCGGAAGGGAAACTATAGGAGCGGTGGTCAGAGCGACGCCATTCTGGACCGACTTTGCTAAAAAATCATTCGTCCAATTCAAACGTCGTATCCTATTTTTTAACGAATAGTGATGACTTTGAGGGCTCTGTAGTATGAAAAAAATATATAAACCGAAAGATATCGGAAGGGAAACTTGAGGAGCGGTGGTCGATGCGACCCCATTCTAGAACGACTCCTTCGCTCAATTCGAAGGTTGTGTCGTCTTTATTGACGAATCGTGATGACTTTTGCGGCTATCTAGTATGTGAAGAAAAATATAAACCGAAAGATATGGGAAGGGAAACTTGAGGAGCGGTGGTCGGTGCGACCCCATTCTGGAACGACTCTATTAAAAATCTTTCGTTCAATTCGAAGGTCGTATCCTCTTTTTTAACCAATCCTAATGACTTTTCGGACTCTCTAGTGTGTGAAAAAAAATAGAAACCGAAAGATATTGGAAAGGAAACTGGAGAAGCGGTGGTCAGATCGACCCCATTCCGGACCGAATTTGGTAAAAAAATTTTCGTCCAATTCGAGATCGTTTCCGCTTTTCGGCAAATCGTGATTACTTCTGGGACTTTCTAGTATGTGAAAAAAAATATAAACCGAAAGTTATCGGAAGGGAAACTTGAGGAGCGGTTGTCATAGCCACCCCATTCTGGACCCACTTTGCTTAAAAATCATTCGTTCAATTCAAAGGTCGGTTCCGCTTTTTGGCTAATCGCGATTACTTTTCGGACTTTCTAGTATGTGAAAAAAAATATAAACCGAAAGATATAGTAAGGGAAACTTGAAGAGCGGTGGTCGGATCGACCCCGTTCTGGACCGACTGCTAAAAAATATTTGTCCAATTAAAAGGTCGCATCCTCTATTTCGGCGAATCGTGGAGACTTTTAGGACTATGTAGTATGTAAAAAAAATATAAACCGAAAGATATCGGAAGGGAAACTTGAGGAGCGCGGGTCAGAGCGACCCCATTCTGGACCGACTTTTCGAAAAAATCATTCGTCCAATTCAAAGGTCGTATCCTCTATTTGGACGAATCGCGATAACTTTGAGGGCTCTGTAGTATGTAAAAAAAATATAAATCGAAAGATATCGGAAGGGAAACTTGAGGAGCGGTGGTCAGAGTGACCCCATTCTGGACCGACCTTGCTAAAAAATCTTTCGTCCAATTCGAAGGTCGTGTCCTCTTTTTTGACGAATCGTGATGACTTTTAGGACGATCTAGTATGTAAAAAAATATATTAACCGTAAGATATCGGAAGGGAAACTTGAGGAGCAGTGGAGAGAGCGACCCCATTCTGGACCGACTTTGCCAAAAAATTATTCGTCCAATTCAAAGGCCGTTTCCGCTTTTTGGCTAATCGTGATTACTTTTTGGACTTTCTAGTATGTGAATAAATATATAAACCGAAAGATATGGGAAGGGAAACTTGAGGAGCGGTGGTCGGTGCGACCCCATTCTGGAACGACTCTAGTAAAAATCTTTCGTTCAATTCGAAGGTCGTATCCTCTTTTTTAACCAATCCTAATGACTTTTCGGACTCTCTAGTGTGTGAAAAAAAATAGAAACCGAAAGATATTAGAAAGGAAACTGGATAAGCGGTGGTCAGAGCGACCCCATTCCTGACCGAATTTGGTAAAAAATAATTCGTCCAATTCAAAGGTCGTATCCTCTTTTTTGGCGAATCGTGGTGACTTTTAGGACTCTTTAATATGTGAAAAAAAATTTTAACCGAAAGATATCGGAAGGGAAACTTGAGGAGCGGTGGTCAGATCGACCCCATACTGGACCGACCTTGCTGAAAAATCCTTCGTCCAATTCGAAGGTCGTGTCCTCTTTTTTGACGAATCGTGATGACTTTTAGGACGCTCTAGTATATAAAAAAAATATATAAACCGTAAGATATCGGAAGGGAAACTTGAGGAGCGGTGGAGAGAGCGACCCCATTCTGGACCGACTTTGCTAAAAAATCATTCGTCCAATTCAAAGGCCGTTTCCTGTTTTTGGCTAATCGTGATGACTTTTGGAACTTTCTAGTATGTGAAAAAATATAAACCGAAAGATATCGGAAGGGAAACTTGAGGAGCGGTGGTCAGAGCGACCCCATTCTGGACCGACTTTGCTAAAAAATCATTCGAATAATTCAAAGGTCGTATCCTCTTTTTTAACGAATAGTGATGACTTTGAGGGATCTGTAGTATGAAAAAAATATATAAACCGAAAGATATCGGAAAGGAAACTTGAGGAGCGGTGGTCGATGCGACCCCATTCTGGAACGACTCCTTCGTCCAATTCGGAGGTTGTGTGGTCTTTATTGACGAATCGTGATGACTTTTGCGACTATCTAGTATGTGAAGAAAACTATAAACCGAAAGATATGGGAAGGGAAACTTGAGGAGCGGTGATCGGCGCGACCCCATTCTGGAACGACTCTAGTAAAAATCTTTTGTTCAATTCGAAGGTCGTATCCTCTTTTTTAACCAATCGTAATGTCTTTTATGACTCTCTAGTGTGTGAAAGAAAATATAAACCGAAAGATATCGGAAGGGAAACTAGAGGAGCGGTGTTGAGAGCGACGCCATTCTGGACCGACTATGCTGAAAAATCATTCGTCCAAATCAAAGGCCGTTCCCGCTTTTTGGCTAATCGTGATTACTTTTGGAACTTTCTAGTATGTGAAAAAAATATAAACCGAAAGATATCGGAAGGGAAACTTGAGGAGCGGTGGACAGAGCGACCCCATTCCGGACCGACTGTGGTAAATATCTTTTGTCCAATTTGAAGGTCGTTTCCGCTTTTTGGCAAATCGTGATTACTTTTGGGACTTTCTAGAATGTGAATAAATATTTAAACCGAAAGATATCGGAAGATATCGGTTTCCTCTTTTCGGCAAATCGTGATTACTTTTGGGACTTTCTAGTAAGTGAAAAAAAATATAAACTGAAAAATATCGGAAGGGAAACTTAAGGAGCGCGGGTCAGAGCGACCCCATTCTGGACCGACTTTGCTAAAGAATCATTCGCTCAATTCAAAGTTTGTATCCTCTTTTTTGGTGAATCGTGGTGACTTTTGGGGGTCTCTTTAGTATGTGAAAAAAAATATAAACCGAAAGATATCGGAAGGGAAATTTAAGGAGCGGTTATCAGAGCCACCCCATTCTGGACCGACTTTGCTAAAAAGTTTTCGACCAATTCGAAGGTCGTGTCCTCTTTTTTGACGAATCGTGATGACTTTTAGGACGCTCTAGTATATAATAAAAATATATAAACCGTAAGATATCGGAAGGGAAACTTGAGGAGCGGTGGAGAGAGCGACCCCATTCTGGACCGACTTTGCTAAAAAATCATTCGTCCAATTCAAAGGCCGTTTGCTGTTTTTGGCTAATCGTGATTACTTTTGGAACTTTCTAGTATGTGAAAAAATATAAACCGAAAGATATCGGAAGGGAAACTTGAGGAGCGGTGGAGAGAGCGACCCCATTCTGGACCGACTTTGCTAAAAAATCATTCGACCAATTCAAAGGTCGTATCCTCTTTTTTAACGAATAGTGATGACTTTGAGGGCTCTGTAGTATGAAAAAATTATATAAACCGAAAGATATCGGAAAGGAAACTTGAGGAGCGGTGGTCGATGCGACCCCATTCTGGAACGACTCCTTCGTCCAATTCGGAGGTTGTGTGGTCTTTATTGACGAATCGTGATGACTTTTGCGGCTATCTAGTATGTGAAGAAAACTATAAACTTAAAGATATGGGAAGGGAAACTTGAGGAGCGGTGATCGGCGCGACCCCATTCTGGAACGACTCTAGTAAAAATCTTTTGTTCAATTCGAAGGTCGTATCCTCTTTTTTAACCAATCGTTATGTCTTTTATGACTCTCTAGTGCGTGAAAGAAAATATAAACCGGAAGATATCGGAAGGGAAACTAGTGGAGCGGTGTTCAGAGCGACGCCATTCTGGACCGACTATGCTGAAAAATCATTCGTCCAATTCAAAGGCCGTTTCCGCTTTTTGGCTAATCGTGATTACTTTTGGAACTTTCTAGTATGTGAAAAAAATATAAACCGAAAGATATCGGAAGGGAAACTTGAGGAGCGCGGGTCAGAGCGACCCCATTCTGGACCGACTTTTCGAAAAAATCATTCGTCCAATTCAAAGTTTGTATCATCTTCTTTGGCGAATCGTGGTGACTTTTGGGACTCTTTAGTATGTGAAAAAAAATATAAACCGAAAGTTATCGGAAGGGAAACTTGAGGAGCGGTTGTCATAGCCACCCCATTCTGGACCGACTTTGCTAAAAAATCATTCGTTCAATTCAAAGGTCGGTTCCGCTATTTGGCTAATCGTGATTACTTTTGGGACTTTCTAGTATGTGAAAAAAATTATAAACCGAAAGATATCGGAAGGGAAAGTTGAGGAGCGGTGGTCGGATCGACCCCATTCTGGACCGGCACTGGTAAAAATCTTTCGTCCAATTCGAAGGTCGTATCCGCTTTTTAACGAATCGTAATGACTTTTAGGACTCTCTAGTGTGTGAAAAAAATTGAAACCGAAAGATATTGGATGGGAAACTTGAGGTGCGGTGGTCAGATCGACCCCATTCCCGACCGAATTTGGTAAAAAATTTTCGTCGAATTCGACATCGTTTTCGCTTTTTGGCAAATCGTGATTACTTTTGGGACTTTCTAGTATGTGAAAAAAAATATAAACCGAAAGATATCGGAAGGGAAACTTGAGGAGCGCGTGTCAGAGCGACCCCATTCTGGACCGACTTTGCTAAAAAATCATTCGTCCAATTCAAAGGACGTATCCTCTTTTTTGGCGAATCGTGGTGACTTTTAGGAATCTTTAGTATGTGAAAAAAATATAATCCGAAAGATATAGTAAGGTAAACTTGAAGAGCGGTGGTCGGAGCTACCCCATTCTGGACCGACTGCTAAAAATTATTTGTCCAATTAAAAGGTCGCATCCTCTATTTCGGCGAATCGTGGAGACTTTTAGGACTATGTAGTATGTAAAAAAAATATAAACCGAAAGATATCGGAAGGGAAACTAGAGGAGCGGTGTTCAGAGCGACGCCACTCTGGACCGACTTTGCTGAAAAATCATTCGTCCAATTCAAATGCCGTTTCCGCTTTTTGGCTAATCGTGATTACTTTTGGGACTTTCTAGTATGTGAAAAAAATATAAACCGAAAGATATCGGAAGGGAAACTTGAGGAGCGCGGGTCAGAGCGACCCCATTCTGGACCGACTTTTCGAAAAAATCATTCGTCCAATTCAAACGTCGTATCCTCTATTTGGACGAATCGCGATGACTTTGAGGGCTCTGTAGTATCTAAAAAAAATATAAATCGAAAGATATCGGAAGGGAAACTTGAGGAGCGGTTGTCATAGCCACCCCATTCTGGACCGACTTTGCTAAAAAATCATTCGTTCAATTCAAAGGTCGGTTCCGCTTTTTGGCTAATCGTGATTACTTTTGGGACTTTCTAGTATGTGAAAAAAATTATAAACCGAAAGATATCGGAAGGGAAACTTGAGGAGCGGTGGTCGGATCGACCCCATTCTGGACCGACACTGGTAAAAATCTTTCGTCCAATTCGAAGTCCGTATCCGCTTTTTTGACGAATCGTGATGGCTTTTGGGACTATCTAATATGTGAAGGAAAAATAGAAACCGAGAGATATCGGAAGGGAAGCTTGAAGAGCGGTGGTCGGAGCGATCCCATTCGGGACTGACTGCGCTAAAAAATCATTCGTCCAATTCAAAGGACGTATCCTCTTTTTTGGCGAATCGTGGTGACTTTTAGGACTCTTTCGTATGTGAAAAAAAATATAAACCGAAAGATATTGGAATGGAAACTTGAGGAGCGCTGGTCAGAGCGACCCCATTCTAGACCTACTTTGGTAAAAAGCTTTCGACCAATTCGAAGGTGGTGTCGACTTTATTGACGAATCGTGATGACTTTTAGGACCCTCTAGTATGTGAAAAAAATATATAAACCGAAAGATATCGGAAGGGAACTACAGGAGCGGTGTTCAGAGCGACGTCATTCTGGACGGACTTTGCTAAAAAATTATTTGTCCAATTAAAAGGTCGCGTCCTCTTTTTCGGCGAATCGTGGTGACTTTTAGGACTCTGTGGTATGTAAAAAAAATATAAACCGAAAGATATCGGAATGGAAACTTGAGGAGCGCTGGTGAGAGCGACCCCATTCTAGACCTACTTTGGTAAAAAGCTTTCGACCAATTCGAAGGTGGTGTCGACTTTATTGACGAATCGTGATGACTTTTAGGACCCTCTAGTATGTGAAAAAAATATATAAACCGAAAGATATCGGAAGGGAAACTACAGGAGCGGTGTTCAGAGCGACGTCATTCTGGACCGACTTTGCTAAAAAATCATTCGTCCAATTCAAAGGTCGCATCCTCTTTTTTGGCGAATCGTGGTGACTTTTAGTACTCTTTAATATGTGAAAAAAAATATAAACCGAAAGATATCGGAAGGGAAACTTGAGGAGCGGTGGTCAGATCGACCCCATACTGGAACGACCTTGCTGAAAAATCTTTCGTCCAATTCGAAGGTCCTGTCCTCTTTTTTGACGAATCGTGATGACTTTTAGGACGCTCTAGTATATAAAATAAATATATAACCCGTAAGATATCGAAAAGGAAACTTGAGGAGTGGTGGAGAGAGCGACCCCATTCTGGACCTACGTTGGTAAAAAGCTTTCGACCAATTCGAAGGTGGTGTCGTCTTTATTGACGAATCGTGATGACTTTTAGGACCCTCTAGTATGTGAAAAAAATATATAAACCGAAAGATATCGGAAGGGAAACTACAGGAGCGGTGTTCAGAGCGACGTCATTCTGGACCGACTTTGCTAAAAAATCATTCGTCCAATTCAAAGGCTGTTTCCGCTTTTTGGCTAATCGTGATTACTTTTGGAACTTTCTAGTATGTGAAAAAAATATAAACAGAAAGATTTCGGTAGGGAAACTTGAGGAGCGGTGGTCGGATCGACACCATTCTGGACCGAATCTGGTAAAAATCTTTCGTCCAATTCGAAGGTCGTATCTTTTTTTTGACGAATCGTGATGGCTTTTGGGATTATCTAGTATGTGAAGAAAAATAGAAACCGAAAGATGTCGGAAGGAAAACTTGAAGAGCGGTGGTCGGAGCGACCCCATTCTGGACCGACTTTGCTAAAGAATCATTCGTTAAATTCAAAGGCGGTATCCTCTTTTTTGACGAATCGTCATGAATTTTAGGACGATCTAGTATGTAAAAAAATATATAAACCGTAATATATCGGAAGGGAAACTTGAGGAGCGGTGGAGAGAGCGACCCCATTCTGGACCGACTTTGCTTAAAAATTATTCGTCCAATTCAAAGGCCGTTTCCGCTTTTTGGCTAATCGTGATTACTTTTGGAACTTTCTAGTATGTGAAAAAAATATAAACAGAAAGATTTCGGTAGGGAAACTTGAGGAGCGGTGGTCGGATCGACGGCATTCTGGACCGACTCTGGTAAAAATGTTTCGTCCAATTCGAAGGTCGTATCTTTTTTTTTTGACGAATGGTGATGGCTTTTGGGATTATCTTGTATGTGAAGAAAAATAGAAACCGGAAGATATCGGAAGGGAAACTTGAGGAGCGATCATCAGAGCGACCCCATTCTGCATCGACCTTACTAAAAAATCATTTGTCCAATTCAAAGGTCGTATCCTCTTTTTTGACGAATAGCAATGACTTTGAGGGCTCTGTAGTATGTAAAGAAAAAATAAATCGAAAGATATCGGAAGGGAAACTTGAAGAGCGGTGGTCGAAGCGACCCCATTCTGGACCGACATTGGTAAAATCTTTCGTCCAATTTGAAGGTCGTTTCGTGTTTATTGACGAATCGTTATGGCTTTTAGGACTCTCTAGTATGTGAAAAAAATATATAAATCGAAAGATATCGGAATGGAAACATGAGGAGCGGTGGTCAGAGCGACCGCATTCTGAACCGACTTTGCTAAAAAATCATTCGTCCAATTCAAAGGTCGTATACTCTTTTTTGACGAATAGTGATGACTTTGAGGGCTCTGTAGTATGTAAGAAAAATATAAAGTGAAAGATTTCGGAAGGGAAACTTGAGGAGCGGTGGTCCGATCGAACCCATTCTGGACCGACTCTGGTAAAAATCTTTCGTCCAATTCGAAATTCGTATCCTCTTTTTTGACGAATAGTAATGACTTTGAGGGCTCTGTAGTATGTAAGAAAAATATAAAGTGAAAGATTTCGGAAGGGAAACTTGTGGAGCGGTGGTCAGAGCGACCCCATTCTGGACCGACCTTGCTAAAAAATCATTCGTCCAATTCAAAGATCGTATCCTCTTTTTTGACGATTAGCAATGACTTTGAGGGCTCTGTAGTATGTAAAAAATATATAAATCGAAAGATATCGGAAGGGAAACTAGAGGAGCGGTGGTCAGAGCGACGCCATTCTGGACCGACTTTGCTAAAAAATCATTCGTCCAATTCAAAGGTCGTATCCTCTTTTTTGGCGAATCTCGGTGACTTTTAGGACTCTTGAGTATGTAAAAAAAATATAAACCGAATGATATCGGAAGTGAAACTTGAGTAGCGGTGGTCAGAGCGACCCTATTCCGGACCGACAGTGGTGAATATCTTTTGTCCAATTTGAAGGTCGTTTCTGCTTTTTGGCAAATCGTGATTACTTTTGGGACTTTCGAGTATGTGAATAAATATATAAACCGAAAGATATCGGAAGGGAAACTTGAGGAGCGCGGGTCAGAGCGACCCCATTCTGGACCGACTTTGCTAAAAAGTTTTCGACTAACTCGAAGGTCGTGTCGTCTTTATTGACGAATCGTGATGTCTTTTAGGACTCTCTAGTGTGTGAAAAAATATATAAACCGAAAGATATTGAAACGGAAACTGGAGGAGCGGTGGTCAGATCGACCCCATTCTGGACCGACCTTGCTAAAAAATCTTTCGTTCAATTTGAAGGTCGTATCCTCTTTTTTGGCAATTCGTGGTGACTTTTAGGACTCTTTAATA
The DNA here is from genome assembly GCA_958009045.1 of Oxytorus armatus. Classification (NCBI taxonomy): domain Eukaryota; kingdom Metazoa; phylum Arthropoda; class Insecta; order Hymenoptera; family Ichneumonidae; genus Oxytorus; species Oxytorus armatus. The sequence goes on along the minus strand of OY253745.1, from coordinate 28,801,014 downwards.
TGTAAAAAAAAATATAAACCGAAAGATATCGGAAGGGAAACTTGAGGAGCGGTGGTCAGAGCGACCCCATTCTGGACCGACTTTGCTAAAAAATCATTCGACCAATTCAAAGGTCGTATCCTCTTTTTTGGCGAATCGTGGTGACATTTGGGACTCTTTAGTATGTGAAAAAAATTGAAACCGAAAGATATTAGAAGGAAAACTTGAGGAGCGATGGTCAGATCGACCCCATTCCCGACCGAATTTGGTAAAAAAATTTCGTCGAATTCGACATCGTTTCCGCTTTTTGGCAAATCGTGATTACTTTTGGGACTTTCTAGTATGTGAAAAAAAATATAAACCGAAAGATATCGGAAGGGAAACTTGAGGAGCGCGTGTCAGAGCGACCCCATTCTGGACCGACTTTGCTAAAGAATCATTCGTCCAATTCAAAGTTAGTATCATCTTTTTTGGCGAATTGTGGTGACTTTTGGGACTCTTTAGTATGTGAAAAAAAATATAAACCGAAAGTTATCGGAAGGGAAACATGAGGAGCGGTTGTCATAGACACCCCATTCTGGACCGACTTTGCTAAATAATCAATCGTCCAATTCAAAGGTCGTTTCTGCTTTTTGGCTAATCGTGAATATTTTGGGACTTTCTAGTATGTGAAAAAAATATAAACCGAAAAATGTCGGAAGGGAAACTTGAGGAGCGCGTGTCAGAGCGACCCCATTCTGGACCGACTTTGCTAAAAAATCATTCGTGCAATTCAAAGGACGGATCCTCTTTTTTGGCGAATCGTGGTGACTTTTAGGACTCTTTAGTATGTGAAAAAAAATATAAACCGAAAGATATAGTAAGGGAAACTTGAAGAGCGGTGGCCGGATCGACCCCATTCTGGACCGACTGCTAAAAAATATTTGTCCAATTAAAAGCTCGCATCCTCTATTTCGGCGAATCGTAGAGACTTTTAGGACTATGTAGTATGTAAAAAAAATATAAACCCAAAGATATCGGAAGGGAAACTTGAGGAGCGCAGCCCAGAGCGACCCCATTCTGGACCGACTTTTCGAAAAAATCATTCGTCCAATTCAAAGGTCGTATCCTCTATTTGGACGAATCGCGATAACTTTGAGGGCTCTGTAGTATGTAAAAAAAATATAAATCGAAAGATATCGGAAGGGAAACTAGAGGAGCGGTGTTCAGAGCGACGCCATTCTGGACCGACTTTGCTGAAAAATCATTCCTTCAATTCAAAGGCCGTTTCCCCTTTTTGGCTAATCGTGATTACTTTTGGAACTTCCTAGTATGTGAAAAAAATATAAACAGAAAGATTTCGGTAGGGAAACTTGATGAGCGGTGGTCGGATCGACGCCATTCTCGACCGACACTGGTAAAAATCTTTCGTCCAATTCGAAGGTCGTATGTTTTTTTTTGACGAATCGTGATGGCTTTTGGGATTATCTAGTATGTGAAAAAAAATATAACCCGAAAGATATCGGAAGGGAAACTTAAGGAGCGGTGCCCAGAGCGACCCCATTCTGGACCGACCTTGCTAAAAAATCTTTCGTCCAATTCGAAGGTCGTGTCGTCTTTATTGACGAATCGTGATGACTTTTAGTACTCTCTAGTGTGTGAAAAAATATATAAACCGAAAGATATTGGAAAGGAAACTGGAGGAGCGGTGGTCAGAGCGACCCCATTCCGGACCGAATTTCGTAATAAAAATTTCGTCCAATTCGAGTTCGTTTCCTCTTTTCGGCAATTCGTGATTACTTTTGGACTTTCTAGTATGTGAAAAAAAATATGAACCGAAAAATATCGGAAGGGAAACTTGAGAAGCGCGGGTCAGAGCGACCCCATTCTGGACCGACTTTGCTAAAGAATCATTCGTCCAATTCAAAGGTCGTATCCTCTTTTCTGGCGAATCTCGGTAACTTTTAGGACTCTTTAGTATGTGAAAAAAAATATAAACCGAAATATATCGGAAGGGAAACTTGAGGAGCGGTGGTCAGAGAGACCCCATTCTGGACCGACCCTGCTAAAAAATCTTTCGTCCAATTCGAAGGTCGTATCCTCTTTTCTGAGGAATCGTGATGACTTTCAGGACTCTCTAGTATGTAAAAAAAATATAAACCGAAAGATATCGGAAGGGAAACTTGAGGAGCGGTGGTCAGAGCGACCCCATTCCGGACCGACTGTGGTAAATATATTTTGTCCAATTTGAAGGTCGTTTCCGCTTTTTGGCAAATCGTGATTACTTTTGGAACTTTCTAGTATGTGAAAAAAAATATAAACTGAAAAATATCGGAAGGGAAATTTAAGGAGCGGTTATCATAGCCACCCCATTCTGGACCGACTTTGCTAAATAATCAATCGTCCAATTCAAAGGTCGTTTCTGCTTTTTGGCTAATCGTGATTACTTTTGGGACTTTCTAGTATGTGAAAAATATATAAACCGAAAAATGTCGGAAGGGAAACTTGAGGAGCGCGGGTCAGATCGACCCCATTCTGGACCGACTTTGCTAAAGAATCATTCGTCCAATTCAAAGTTTGTATCCTCTTTTTTGGTGAATCGTGGTGACTTTTGGGACTCTTTAGTATGTGAAAAAAAATATAAACCGAAAGATATCGGAAGGGAAATTTAAGGAGCGGTTATCATAGCCACCCCATTCTGGACCGACTTTGCTAAATAATCAATAGTCCAATTCAAAGGTCGTTTCTGCTTTTTGGCTAATCGTGATTACTTTTGGGACTTTCTAGTATGTGAAAAATATATAAACCGAAAAATGTCGGAAGGGAAACTTGAGGAGCGCGGGTCAGATCGACCCCATTCTGGACCGACTTTGCTAAAGAATCATTCGTCCAATTCAAAGGTCGTATCCTCTTTTTTGGCGAATCTCGGTAACTTTTAGGACTCTTTAGTATGTGAAAAAAAATATAAACCGAATTATATCGGAAGGGAAACTTGAGGAGCGGTGGTCAGAGCGACCCCATTCTGGACCGACCTTGCTAAAAAATCGTTCGTCCAATTCGAAGGTCGTATCCTCTTTTCTGACGAATCGTGATGACTTTTAGGACTCTCTAGTATGTAAAAAAAAATATAAACCGAAAGATATCGGAAGTGAAACTTGAGGAGCGGTGGACAGAGCGACCCCATTCCGGACCGACTTTGCTAAAAAGTTTTCGACCAATTCCAAGGTCGTGTCGTCTTTATTGACGAATCGTGATGACTTTTAGGATTCTCTAGTGTGAGAAAAAATATATAAACCGAAAGATATCGGACGGGAAACTTAAAGAGCGGCGGTCGGAGCGACCCCATTCTGCTTCGACTTTGCTAAATAATATTTGTCCAATTAAAAGGTCGTGTCCTCTTTTTCGGCGAATCGTGGTGACTTTTAGGACTTTGTAGTATGTAAAAAATATATAAACCGAAAGATATCGGAAGGTAAACTTGAGGAGCGATGGTCAGAGCGACCCCATTCTAGACCTACTTTGGTAAAAAGCTTTCGACCAATTCGAAGGTCGTGTCGTCTTTATTGATGAATCGTGATGACTTTTAGGGCCCTCTAGTATGTGAAAAAATATATAAACCGAAAGATATCGGAAGAGAAACTTCAGAAGCGCGGGTCAGAGCGACCGCGTTCTGGACCGACCTTGCTAAAACATCATTCGTCCAATTCAAAGGTCGTATCCTCTTTTTTGGCGAATTTCGGTGACTTTTAGGACTCTTTAGTATGTGAAAAAAAATATAAACCGAAAGATATCGGAAGGGAAACTTGAGGAGCGGTGGTCAGAGCGACCCCATTCTGGACCGACCTTGCTAAAAAATCATTCGTCGAATTCAAAGGTCGTTTCCGCTTTTTCGCTAATCGTAATTACTTTTGGAATCTTCCAGTATGTGAAAAAAAATATAAACCGAAATATATCGGAAGGGAAACTTGAGTAGCGGTGGTCGGATCGACCCCATTCTGGACCGACCCTTGTAAAAATCTTTCGTCCAATTCGAAGGTCGTATCCTCTTTTTTGGCGAATCGTGGTGACTTTTAGGACTCTTTAGTATGTGAAAAAAAATATAAACCGAAAGATATAGTAAGGGAAACTTGAAGAGCGGTGGCCGGATCGACCCCATTCTGGACCGACTGCTAAAAAATATTTGTCCAATTAAAAGCTCGCATCCTCTATTTCGGCGAATCGTAGAGACTTTTAGGACTATGTAGTATGTAAAAAAAATATAAACCGAAAGATATCGGAAGGGAAACTTGAGGAGCGCGGCCCAGAGCGACCCCATTCTGGACCGACTTTTCGAAAAAATCATTCGTCCAATTCAAAGGTCGTATCCTCTATTTGGACGAATCGCGATAACTTTGAGGGCTCTGTAGTGTGTAAAAAAAATATAAATCGAAAGATATCGGAAGGGAAACTAGAGGAGCGGTGTTCAGAGCGACGCCATTCTGGACCGACTTTGCTGAAAAATCATTCCTTCAATTCAAAGGCCGTTTCCCCTTTTTGGCTAATCGTGATTACTTTTGGAACTTCCTAGTATGTGAAAAAAATATAAACAGAAAGATTTCGGTAGGGAAACTTGATGAGCGGTGGTCGGATCGACGCCATTCTCGACCGAAACTGGTAAAAATCTTTCGTCCAATTCGAAGGTCGTATGTTTTTTTTTGACGAATCGTGATGGCTTTTGGGATTATCTAGTATGTGAAAAAAAATATAACCCGAAAGATATCGGAAGGGAAACTTAAGGAGCGGTGCCCAGAGCGACCCCATTCTGGACCGACCTTGCTAAAAAATCTTTCGTCCAATTCGAAGGTCGTGTCGTCTTTATTGACGAATCGTGATGACTTTTAGTACTCTCTAGTGTGTGAAAAAATATATAAACCGAAAGATATTGGAAAGGAAACTGGAGGAGCGGTGGTCAGAGCGACCCCATTCCGGACCGAATTTCGTAATAAAAATTTCGTCCAATTCGAGTTCGTTTCCTCTTTTCGGCAATTCGTGATTACTTTTGGACTTTCTAGTATGTGAAAAAAAATATGAACCGAAAAATATCGGAAGGGAAACTTGAGAAGCGCGGGTCAGAGCGACCCCATTCTGGACCGACTTTGCTAAAGAATCATTCGTCCAATTCAAAGGTCGTATCCTCTTTTCTGGCGAATCTCGGGAACTTTTAGGACTCTTTAGTATGTGAAAAAAAATATAAACCGAAATATATCGGAAGGGAAACTTGAGGAGCGGTGGTCAGAGAGACCCCATTCTGGACCGACCCTGCTAAAAAATCTTTCGTCCAATTCGAAGGTCGTATCCTCTTTTCTGAGGAATCGTGATGACTTTCAGGACTCTCTAGTATGTAACAAAAAATATAAACCGAAAGATATCGGAAGGGAAACTTGAGGAGCGGTGGTCAGAGCGACCCCATTCCGGACCGACTGTGGTAAATATATTTTGTCCAATTTGAAGGTCGTTTCCGCTTTTTGGCAAATCGTGATTACTTTTGGAACTTTCTAGTATGTGAAAAAAAATATAAACTGAAAAATATCGGAAGGGAAATTTAAGGAGCGGTTATCATAGCCACCCCATTCTGGACCGACTTTGCTAAATAATCAATCGTCCAATTCAAAGGTCGTTTCTGCTTTTTGGCTAATCATGATTACTTTTGGGACTTTCTAGTATGTGAAAAATATATAAACCGAAAAATGTCGGAAGGGAAACTTGAGGAGCGCGGGTCAGATCGACCCCATTCTGGACCGACTTTGCTAAAGAATCATTCGTCCAATTCAAAGTTTGTATCCTCTTTTTTGGTGAATCGTGGTGACTTTTGGGACTCTTTAGTATGTGAAAAAAAATATAAACCGAAAGATATCGGAAGGGAAATTTAAGGAGCGGTTATCATAGCCACCCCATTCTGGACCGACTTTGCTAAATAATCAATAGTCCAATTCAAAGGTCGTTTCTGCTTTTTGGCTAATCGTGATTACTTTTGGGACTTTCTAGTATGTGAAAAATATATAAACCGAAAAATGTCGGAAGGGAAACTTGAGGAGCGCGGGTCAGATCGACCCCATTCTGGACCGACTTTGCTAAAGAATCATTCGTCCAATTCAAAGGTCGTATCCTCTTTTTTGGCGAATCTCGGTAACTTTTAGGACTCTTTAGTATGTGAAAAAAAATATAAACCGAATTATATCGGAAGGGAAACTTGAGGAGCGGTGGTCAGAGCGACCCCATTCTGGACCGACCTTGCTAAAAAATCGTTCGTCCAATTCGAAGGTCGTATCCTCTTTTCTGACGAATCGTGATGACTTTTAGGACTCTCTAGTATGTAAAAAAAAATATAAACCGAAAGATATCGGAAGTGAAACTTGAGGAGCGGTGGACAGAGCGACCCCATTCCGGACCGACTTTGCTAAAAAGTTTTCGACCAATTCCAAGGTCGTGTCGTCTTTATTGACGAATCGTGATGACTTTTAGGATTCTCTAGTGTGAGAAAAAATATATAAACCGAAAGATATCGGACGGGAAACTTAAAGAGCGGCGGTCGGAGCGACCCCATTCTGCTTCGACTTTGCTAAATAATATTTGTTCAATTAAAAGGTCGTGTCCTCTTTTTCGGCGAATCGTGGTGACTTTTAGGACTTTGTAGTATGTAAAAAATATATAAACCGAAAGATATCGGAAGGTAAACTTGAGGAGCGATGGTCAGAGCGACCCCATTCTAGACCTACTTTGGTAAAAAGCTTTCGACCAATTCGAAGGTCGTGTCGTCTTTATTGATGAATCGTGATGACTTTTAGGGCCCTCTAGTATGTGAAAAAATATATAAACCGAAAGATATCGGAAGAGAAACTTCAGAAGCGCGGGTCAGAGCGACCGCGTTCTGGACCGACCTTGCTAAAACATCATTCGTCCAATTCAAAGGTCGTATCCTCTTTTTTGGCGAATTTCGGTGACTTTTAGGACTCTTTAGTATGTGAAAAAAAATATAAACCGAAAGATATCGGAAGGGAAACTTGAGGAGCGGTGGTCGGATCGACCCCATTCTGGACCGACCCTTGTAAAAATCTTTCGTCCAATTCGAAGGTCGTATCCTCTTTTTTGGCGAATCCTGGTGACTTTTAGGACACTTTTGTGTGCGAAAAAATATATAAACCGAACGATATTAGAAGGGAAACTTGAAGAGCGGTGGTCGGAGCGACCCCATTCTGGACCGACTTTGCTAAAAAATTATTCGTCCAATTAAAAGGTCCTATCCTCTTTTTTGGCGAATCGTGGTGCCTTTTAGGACTCTTTAGTATGTGAAAAAAATATAAACCAAAAGATATCGGAAGGGAAACTATAGGAGCGGTGGTCAGAGCGACGCCATTCTGGACCGACTTTGCTAAAAAATCATTCGTCCAATTCAAACGTCGTATCCTATTTTTTAACGAATAGTGATGACTTTGAGGGCTCTGTAGTATGAAAAAAATATATAAACCGAAAGATATCGGAAGGGAAACTTGAGGAGCGGTGGTCGATGCGACCCCATTCTAGAAAGACTCCTTCGGTCAATTCGAAGGTTGTGTCGTCTTTATTGACGAATCGTGATGACTTTTGCGGCTATCTAGTATGTGAAGAAAAATATAAACCGAAAGATATGGGAAGGGAAACTTGAGGAGCGGTGGTCGGTGCGACCCCATTCAGGAACGACCCTTGTAAAAATCTTTCGTTCAATTCGAAGGTCGTATCCTCTTTTTTAACCAATCCTAATGACTTTTAGGAATCTCTAGTATGTGAAAAAAAATTGAAACCGAAAGATATTGGAAGGGAAACTTGAGGAGCGGTGGTCAGATCGACCCCATTCCCGACCGAATTTGGTAAAAAAATTTCGTCGAATTCGAGATCGTTTCCGCTTTTTGGCAAATCGTGATTACTTTTGGGACTTTCTTGTATGTGAAAAAAAATATAAACCGAAAGATATCGGAAGGGAAACTTGAGGAGCGCGTGTCAGAGCGACCCCATTCTGGACCGACTTTGCTAAAAAATCATTCGTCCAATTCAAAGGTCGTATCCTCGTTTTTGGCGAATCGTGGTGACTTTTAGGACTCTTTCGTATGTGAAAAAAAATATAAACCGAAAGATATAGTAAGGGAAACTTGAAGAGCGGTGGTCGGAGCGACGCCATTCTGGACCGACTTTGCTGAAAAATCATTCGTCCAATTCAAAGGCCGTTTCGGCTTTTTGGATAATCGTGGTTTCTAGTATGTGAACAAAATATAAACAGAGAGATTTCGGTATGGAAACTTGAGGAGCGGTGGTCGGATCGATGCCATTCTGGACCGACACTGGTAAGAATCTTTCGTCCAATTCGAAAGTCGTACCTTTTTTTTTGACGAATCGTGATGGCTTTTGGTATTATCTAGTATGTGAAGAAAAATATAACCCGAAAGATATCGGAAGGGAAACTTGAGGAGCGGTGGTCAGAGCGACCCCATTCTGGACCGACCTTGCTAAAAAATCTTTCGTCCAACTCGAAGGTCGTGTCCTTTTTTTTGACGAATCGTGATGACTTTTAGGACGCTCTAGTATGTAAAAAAAATATAAACCTTAAGATATCGGAAGGGAAACTTGAGGGGCGGTGGAGAGAGCGACCCCATTCTGGACCGACTTTGCTAAAAAATCATTCGTCGAATTCAAAGGCCTTTCCGCTTTTTGGCTAATCGTGATTACTTTTGGAACTTTCTAGTATGTGAAAAAATATAAACAGAAAGATTTCGGTAGGGAAACTTGAGGAGCGGTGGTCAGAGCGACCCCATTCTGGACCGACTCAGCTAAAAAATCATTCGACCAATTCAAAGGTCGTATCTTCTTTTTTAACGAATAGTGATGACTTTGAGGGCTCTGTAGTATGAAAAAAATATATAAACCGAAAGATATCGGAAGGGAAACTTGAGGAGCGGTGGTCGATGCGACCCCATTCTGGAACGACGCCTTCGTCCAATTCGAAGGTTGTGTCCTCTTTATTGACGGATCGTGATGACTTTTCGGGCTATCTAGTATGCGAAGAAAAATATAAACCGAAAGATATCGGAAGGGAAACTTGAGGAGCGGTTGTCGGTGCGACCGCATTCTGGAACGACACTAGTAAAAATCTTTCGTTCAATTCTAAGGTCGTATCCTTTTTTTAACGAATCGTAATGACTTTTAGGACTCTCTAGTGTGTGAAAAAAATTGAAACCGAAAGATATTGGAAGGGAAACTTGAGGAGCGGTGGTCAGATCGACCCCATTCCCGACCGAATTTGGTAAAAAATTTTCGTCGAATTCGACATCGTTTCCGCTTTTTGGCAAATCGTGATTACTTTTGGGACTTTCTAGTATGTGAAAAAAAATATAAACCGAAAGATATCGGAAGGGAAACTTGAGGAGCGCGTGTCAGAGCGACCCCATTCTGGACCGACTTTGCTAAAAAATCATTCGTCCAATTCAAAGGACGTATCCTCTTTTTTGGCGAATCGTGGTGACTTTTAGGACTCTTTAGTATGTGAAAAAAAATATAAACCGAAAGATATAGTAAGGGAAACTTGAAGAGCGGTGGCCGGATCGACCCCATTCTGGACCGACTGCTAAAAAATATTTGTCCAATTAAAAGGTCGCATCCTCTATTTCGGCGAATCGTGGAGACTTTTAGGACTATGTAGTATGTAAAAAAAATATAAACCGAAAGATATCGGAAGGGAAACTTGAGGAGCGCGGGTCAGAGCGACCCCATTCTGGACCGACTTTTCGAAAAAATCATTCGTCCAATTCAAAGGTCGTATCCTCTATTTGGACGAATCGCGATAACTTTGAGGGCTCTGTAGTATGTAAAAAAAATATAAATCGAAAGATATCGGAAGGGAAACTAGAGGAGCGGTGTTCAGATCGACGCCATTCTGGACCGATTTTGCTGAAAAATCATTCGTTCAATTCAAAGGCCGTTTCCGCTTTTTGGCTAATCGTGATTACTTTTGGAACTTTCTAGTATGTGAAAAAAATATAAACAGAAAGATTTCGGTAGGGAAACTTGATGAGCGGTGGTCGGATCGACGCCATTCTCGACCGACACTGGTAAAAATCTTTCGTCCAATTCGAAGGTCGTATGTTTTTTTTGACGAATCGTGATGGCTTTTGGGATTATCTAGTATGTGAAAAAAAATATAACCCGAAAGATATCGGAAGGGAAACTTAAGGAGCGGTGGTCAGAGCGACCCCATTCTGGACCGACCTTGCTAAAAAATCTTTCGTCCAATTCGAAGGTCGTGTCGTCTTTATTGACGAACCGTGATGACTTTTAGTACTCTCTAGTGTGTGAAAAAATATATAAACCGAAAGATATTGGAAAGGAAACTGGAGGAGCGGTGGTCAGAGCGACCCCATTCCGGACCGAATTTCGTAATAAAAATTTCGTCCAATTCGAGATCGTTTCCTCTTTTCGGCAATTCGTGATTACTTTTGGGACTTTCTAGTATGTGAAAAAAAATATAAACCGAAAAATATCGGAAGGGAAACTTGAGGAGCGCGGGTCAGAGCGACCCCATTCTGGACCGACTTTGCTAAAAAATCTTTCGTCCAATTCGAAGGTCGTGTCCTCTTTTTTGACGAATCGTGATGACTTTTAGGACGATCTAGCATGTAAAAAAATATATTAACCGTAAGATAGCGGAAGGGAAACTTGAGGAGCGCGGGTCAAATCGACCCCATTCTGGACCGACTTTATTAAAGAATCATTCGTCCAATTCAAAGGTCGTTTCCGCTTTTTGGCTAACCGTGATTACTTTTGGGACTTTCTAGTATGTGAAAAAAATATAAACCGAAAAATATCGGAAGGGAAACTTGAGGAGCGGTCGGCAGAGCGACCCCATTCTGGACCGACCTTGCTAAAAAATCATTCTTCCAATTCAAAGATCGTATCCTCTTTTTTGACGGATTGCAATGACTTTGAGGGCTCTGTAGTATGTAAGAAAAATATAAATCGAAAGATATCGGAAGGGAAACTAGAGGAGCGGTGGTCAGAGCGACGCCATTCTGGACCGACTTTGCTAAAAAATCATTCGTCCAATTCAAAGGTCGTATCCTCTTTTTTAACGAATAGTGATGACTTTTAGGATTCTCTAGTGTGTGAAAAAAAATTTAAACCGAAAGATATTGGAAGGGAAACTTAAGGATCGGTTGTCGGTGAGAGCCAATTCTGGAACGACCCTAGTAAAAATCTTTCGTTCAATTCGAAGGTCGTATCCTTTTTTTAACGAATCGTAATGACTTTTAGGACTCTAGTGTGTGAAAAAAAATTGAAACCGAAAGATATCGGAAGGGAAACTTGAGGAGCGGTCGGCAGAGCGACCCCATTCTGGACCGACGTTGCTAAAAAATCATTCGTCCAATTCAAAGATCGTGTTCTCTTTTTTGACGAATAGCAATGACTTTGAGGGCTCTGTAGTATGTAAAAAAAATATAAATCGAAAGATATCGGAAGGGAAACTAGAGGAGCGGTGGTCAGAGCGACCACATTCTGGACCGACCTTGCTAAAAAATCTTTCGCCCAATTCGAAGGTCGTGTCCTCTTTTTTGACGAATCGTGATGACTTTTAGGACGATCTAGTATGTAAAAAAATATATTAACCGTAAGATATCGGAAGGGAAACTTGAGGAGCGGTGGAGAGAGCGACCCCATTCTGGACCGACTTTGCCAAAAAATTATTCGTCCAATTCAAAGGCCGTTTCCGCTTTTTGGCTAATCGTGAATACATTTGGAACCTTCTAGTATGTGAAAAAAATATAATCGGAAAGATTTCGGTAGGGAAACTTGAGGATCGGTTGTCGGTGCGACCCCATTCTGGAACGACTCTAGTAAAAATCTTTCGTTCAATTCGAAGGTCGTATCCTTTTTTTATCGAATCGTAATGACTTTTAGGACTCTCTAGTGTGTGAAAAAAAATTGAAACCGAAAGATATTGGAAGGGAAACTTGAGGAGCGGTGGTCAGATCGACCCCATTCCCGACCGAATTTGGTAAAAAAATTTCGTCGAATTCGAGATCGTTTCCGCTTTTTGGCAAATCGTGATTACTTTTGGGAATTTCTTGTATGTGAAAAAAAATATAAACCGAAAGATATCGGAAGGGAAACTTGAGGAGCGCGTGTCAGAGCGACCCTATTCTGGACCGACTTTGCTAAAAAATCATTCGTCGAATTCAAAGGTCGTATCCTCTTTTTTGGCCATTCGTGGTGACTTTTAGGACTCTTTAATATGTAAAAAAAAATATAAACCGAAAGATATCGGAAGGGAAACTTGAGGAGCGGTGGTCAGAGCGACCCCATTCTGGACCGACTTTGCTAAAAAATCATTCGACCAATTCAAAGGTCGTGTCCTCTATTTTGGCGAATCGTGGAGACTTTTAAGACTATGTAGTATGTAAAAAAAATATAAACGGAAAGATATCGGCAGGGAAACTTGAGGAGCGGTGTTCAGAGCGACCCCATTCTGGACCGACTTATCGAAAAAATCATTCGTCCAATTCAAAGGTCGTATCCTCTATTTTGACGATTAGCGATGACTTTGAGGGCTCTGTATTATGTAAAAAAAATATAAATCGAAAGATATCGGAAGGGAAACTTGAGGAGCGGTCGGCAGAGCGACCCCATTCTGGACCGACCTTGCTAAAAAATCATTCTTCCAATTCAAAGATCGTATCCTCTTTTTTGACGGATTGCAATGACTTTGAGGGCTCTGTAGTATGTAAGAAAAATATAAATCGAAAGATATCGGAAGGGAAACTAGAGGAGCGGTGGTCAGAGCGACGCCATTCTGGACCGACTTTGCTAAAAAATCATTCGTCCAATTCAAAGGTCGTATCCTCTTTTTTAACGAATAGTGATGACTTTTAGGATTCTCTAGTGTGTGAAAAAAAATTTAAACCGAAAGATATTGGAAGGGAAACTTGAGGATCGGTTGTCGGTGCGAGCCCATTCTGGAACGACCCTAGTAAAAATCTTTCGTTCAATTCGAAGGTCGTATCCTTTTTTTAACGAATCGTAATGACTTTTAGGACTCTAGTGTGTGAAAAAAAATTGAAACCGAAAGATATCGGAAGGGAAACTTGAGGAGCGGTCGGCAGAGCGACCCCATTCTGGACCGACGTTGCTAAAAAATCATTCGTCCAATTCAAAGATCGTATTCTCTTTTTTGACGAATAGCAATGACTTTGAGGGCTCTGTAGTATGTAAAAAAAATATAAATCGAAAGATATCGGAAGGGAAACTAGAGGAGCGGTGGTCAGAGCGACCACATTCTGGACCGACCTTGCTAAAAAATCTTTCGTCCAATTCGAAGGACGTGTCCTCTTTTTTGACGAATCGTGATGACTTTTAGGACGATCTAGTATGTAAAAAAATATATTAACCGTAAGATATCGGAAGGGAAACTTGAGGAGCGGTGGAGAGAGCGACCCCATTCTGGACCGATTTTGCCAAAAAATTATTCGTCCAATTCAAAGGCCGTTTCCGCTTTTTGGCTAATCGTGAATACATTTGGAACCTTCTAGTATGTGAAAAAAATATAAACGGAAAGATTTCGGTAGGGAAACTTGAGGATCGGTTGTCGGTGCGACCCCATTCAGGAACGACTCTAGTAAAAATCTTTCGTTCAATTCGAAGGTCGTATCCTTTTTTTATCGAATCGTAATGACTTTTAGGACTCTCTAGTGTGTGAAAAAAAATTGAAACCGAAAGATATTGGAAGGGAAACTTGAGGAGCGGTGGTCAGATCGACCCCATTCCCGACCGAATTTGGTAAAAAAATTTCGTCGAATTCGAGATCGTTTCCGCTTTTTGGCAAATCGTGATTACTTTTGGGACTTTCTTGTATTTAAAAAAAATATAAACGGAAAGATATCGGCAGGGAAACTTGAGGAGCGGTGTTCAGAGCGACCCCATTCTGGACCGACTTATCGAAAAAATCATTCGTCCAATTCAAAGGTCGTATCCTCTATTTTGACGAATAGCGATGACTTTGAGGGCTCTGTAGTATGGAAAAAAAATATATAAATCGAAAGATATCGGAAGGGAAACTTGAGGAGCGGTCGGCAGAGCGACCCCATTCTGGACCGACCTTGCTAAAAAATCATTCGTCCAATTCAAAGATCGTATCCTCTTTTTTGACGGATTGCAATGATTTTGAGGGCACTGTAGTATGTAAGAAAAATATAAATCGGAAGATATCGGAAGGGAAACTAGAGGAGCGGTGGTCAGAGCGACGCCATTCTGGACCGACTTTGCTAAAAAATCATTCGTCCAATTCAAAGGTCGTATCCTCTTTTTTAACGAATAGTGATGACTTTTAGGATTCTCTAGTGTGTGAAAAAAAATTTAAACCGAAAGATATTGGAAGGGAAACTTGAGGATCGGTTGTCGGTGCGAGCCCATTCTGGAACGACTCTAGTAAAAATCTTTCGTTCAATTCGAAAGTCGGATCCTTTTTTTAACGAATCGTAATGACTTTTAGGACTCTAGTGTGTGAAAAAAAATTGAAACCGAAAGATATCGGGAGGGAAACTTGAGGAGCGGTCGGCAGAGCGACCCCATTCTGGACCGACCTTGCTAAAAAATCATTCGTCCAATTCAAAGATCGTATCCTCTTTTTTGACGAATAGCAATGACTTTGAGGGCTCTGTAGTATGTAAAAAAAATATAAATCGAAAGATATCGGAAGGGAAACTAGAGGAGCGGTGGTCAGAGCGACGCCATTCTGGACCGACTTTGCTAAAAAATCATTCGTCCAATTCAAAGGTCGTATCCTCTTTTTTGGCAAATAGTGGTGACTTTTAGGACTCTTTAATATGTAAAAAAAAATATAAACCGAAAGATATCGGAAGGGAAACTTGAGGAGCGGTGGTCAGACCGACCCCATTCTTGACCGACTGTGCTAAAAAATCATTCGACCAATTCAAAGGTCGTATCCTCTTTTTTAACGAATCGTAATGACTTTTAGGACTCCCTAGTGTGTGAAAAAAAATTGAAACCGAAAGATATTGGAAGGGAAACTTGAGGAGCGGTGGTCAGATCGACCCCATTCCCGACCGAATTTGGTAAAAAAATTTCGTCGAATTCGAGATCGTTTCCGCTTTTTGGCAAATCGTGATTACTTTTGGGACTTTCTTGTATGTGAAAAAAAATATAAACCGAAAGATATCGGAAGGGAAACTTGAGGAGCGCGTGTCAGAGCGACCCCATTCTGGACCGACTTTGCTGAAAAATCATTCGTCCAATTCAAAGGCCGTTTCGGCTTTTTGGATAATCGTGGTTTCTAGTATGTGAAAAAAATATAAACAGAAAGATTTCGGTATGGAAACTTGAGGAGCGGTGGTCGGATCGATGCCATTCTGGACCGACACTGGTAAAAATCTTTCGTCCAATTCGAAAGTCGTACCTTTTTTTTTGACGAATCGTGATGGCTTTTGCTATTATCTAGTATGTGAAGAAAAATATAACCCGAAAGATATCGGAAGGGAAACTTGAGGAGCGGTGGTCAGAGCGACCCCATTCTGGACGACCTTGCTAAAAAATCTTTCGTCCAATTCGAAGGTCGTGTCCTCTTTTTTGACGAATCGTGATGACTTTTAGGACGATCTAGTATGTAAAAAAATATATTAATCGTAAGATATCGGAAGGGAAACTTGAGGAGCGGTGGAGAGAGCGACCCCATTCTGGACCGACCTTGCTAAAAAATTATTCGTCCAATTCAAAGGCCGATTCCGCTTTTTGGCTAATCGTGATTACTTTTGGAACTTTCTAGTATGTGACAAAATATAAACAGAAAGATTTCGGTAGGGAAACTTGAGGAGCGGTGGTCAGAGCGACACCATTGTGGACCGAATTTGCTAAAAAATCATTCGACCAATTCAAAGGTCGTATACTCTTTTTTAACGAATAGTGATGACTATGAGGGCTCTGTATTATGAAAAAAAATATATAAACCGAAAGATATCGGAAGGGAAACTTGAGGAGCGCGTGTCAGAGCGACCCCATTCTGGACCGACTTTGCTAAAAAAACATTCGTCCAATTCAAAGGACGTATCCTCTTTTTTGGCGAATCGTGGTGACTTTTAGGACTCTTTAGTATGTGAAAAAAAATATAATCTGAAAGATATAGTAAGGGAAACTTGAAAAGCGGTGGTCGGAGCGACCCCATTCTGGACCGAATGCTAAAAAATATTTGTCCAATTAAAAGGTCGCATCCTCTATTTTGGCGAATCGTGGAGACTTTAGGACTATGTAGTATGTAAACAAAATATGAACCGAAAGATATCGGAAGGGAAATTTGAGGAGCGCGGGTCAGAGCGACCCCATTCTGGACCGACTTTTCGAAAAAATCATTCGTCCAATTCAAACGTCGAATCTTCTATTTGGACGAATCGCGGTGACTTTGAGGGCTCTGTAGTATGTAAAAAAAATATAAATCGAAAGATCTCGGAAGGGAAACTTGTCGAGTGGTTGTCATAGCCACCCCATTCTGGACCGACTTTGCTAAAAAATCATTCGTTCAATTCAAATGTCGGTTCCGCTTTTTGGCTAATCGTAATTACTTTTGGGACTTTCTAGTATGTGAAAAAAATTATAAACCGAAAGATATCGGAAGGGAAACTTGAGGAGCGGTGGTCGGATCGACCCCATTCTGGACCGACACTGCTAAAAATCTTTCGTCCAATTCGAAGGTCGTATCCGCTTTTTTGACGAATCGTGATGGCTTTTGGGACTATCTAATATGTGAAGGAAAAATAGAAACCGAGAGATATCGGAAGGGAAACTTGAAGAGCGGTGGTCGGAGCGATCCCATTCGGGACTGACTGCGCTAAAAAATCATTCGGCTAATTCAAAGGACGTATCCTCTTTTTTGGCGAATCGTGGTGACTTTTAGGACTCTTTCGTATGTGAAAAAAAATATAAACCGAAAGATATTGGAAGGGATACTTGAAGAGCGATGGTCGGAGCGACCCCATTCTGAACCGACATTGCTAAAAAATCTTTCGTTCAATTCGAAGGTCGTTTCCGTTTTTTAACGAATCGTAATGATTTTTAGGACTCTCTAGTGTGTGGAAAAAAATTGAAACCGAAAGATATCGGAAGGGAAACTTGAGGAGCGGTCGGCAGAGCGACCCCATTCTGGACCGACCTTGCTAAAAAATCATCCGTCCAATTCAAAGATCGTATCCTCTATTTTGACGAATAGCAATGACTTTGAGGGCTCTGTAGTACGTAAAAAAAATATAAATCGAAAGATATCGGAAGGGAAACTGGAGGAGCGGTGGTCAGAGCGATGCCATTCTGGACCGACTTTGCTAAAAAATCATTCGTCCAATTCAAAGGTCGTATCCTCTTTTTTGGCAAATCGTGGTGACTTTGAGGACGATCTAGTATGTAAAAAAAATATAACCCTTAAGATATCGGAAGGGAAACTTGAGGGGCGGTGGAGAGAGCGACCCCATTCTGGACCGACTTTGCTAAAAAATCATTCGTCGAATTCAAAGGCCGTTTCCGTTTTTTGGCTAATCGTGAATACTTTTGGAACATTCTAGTATGTGAAGAAAACTAGAAACCGAAAAATATCGGAAGGGAAACTTGAGGAGCGGTCGTCAGAGCAACCCCATTCTGGACCGACCTTGCTACAAAATCTTTCGTCCAATTCGAAGATCGTGTCCTCTTTTTTGACGAATCGTGATGACTTTGAGGACGATCTAGTATGTAAAAAAAATATAACCCTTAAGATATCGGAAGGGAAACTTGAGGGGCGGTGGAGAGAGCGACCCCATTCTGGACCGACTTTGCTAAAAAATCATTCGTCGAATTCAAAGGCCGTTTCCGTTTTTTGGCTAATCGTGAATACTTTTGGAACTTTCTAGTATGTGAAGAAAACTAGAAACCGAAAGATATCGGAAGGGAAACTTGAGGAGCGGTGGTCAGAGCAACCCCATTCTGGACCGACCTTGCTACAAAATCTTTCGTCCAATTCGAAGATCGTGTCCTCTTTTTTGACGAATCGTGATGACTTTGAGGACGATCTAGTATGTAAAAAAATATATAAACCGTAAGATATCGGAAGGGAAACTTGAGGAGCGGTGGAGAGAGCTACCCCATTCTGGACCGACTTTGCTAAAAGATCATTCGTCCAATTCAAACGCAGTTTCCGGTTTTTGGCTAATCGTGATTACTTTTGGAACTTTCTAGTATGTGAAAAAATATAAACAGAAAGATTTAGGTAGGGAAACTTGAGGAGCGGTGGTCGGATCGACGGCATTCTGGACCGATTCTGGTAAAAATCTTCCGTCCAATTCGAAGGTCGTATCTTTTTTTTTGACGAATTGTGATGGCTTTTGGGATTAACTAGTATGTGAAGAAAACTAGAAACCGAAAGATATCGGAAGGGAAACTTGAAGAGCGGTGGTCGATGCGACCCCATTCTGGAACGACTCCTTCGTCCAATTCGGAGGTTGTGTCGTCTTTATTGACGAATCGTGATGACTTTTGCGGCTATCTAGTATGTGAAGAAAACTATAAACCGAAAGATGTGGGAAGGGAAACTTGAGGAGCGGTGGTCGGCGCGACCCCATTCTGGAACGACTCTAGTAAAAATCTTTCGTTCAATTCGAAGGTCGTATCCTCTTCTTTAACCAATCGTAATGACTTTTAGGACTCTCTAGTGTGTGAAAAAAAATATAAACCGAAAGATATTGGAAGGGAAACTTGAAGAGCGCTGGTCGGAGCGACCCCATTCTGGACGGACTTTGCTAAAAAATTATTTGTCCAATTAAAAGGTCGTGTCCTCTTTTTCGGCGAACCGTGGTAACTTTTAGGACTCTGCGGTATGTTAAAAAAATATAAACCGAATGATATCTGAATGGAAACTTGAGGAGCGGTGGTCAGAGCGACCCCATTCCGGACCGACAGTGGTGAATATCTTTTGCCCAATTTGAAGGTCGTTTCTGCTTTTTGGCAAATCGTGATTACTTTTGGGACTTTCTAGTATGTGAATAAATATATAAACCGAAAGATATCGGAAGGGAAACTTGAGGCGCGCGGGTCACAACGACCCCATTCTGGACCGACTTTGCTAAAAAGTTTTCGACCAATTCGAAGGTCGTGTCGTCTTTATTGACGAATCGTGATGACTTTTAGGACTCTCTCGTGTGTGAAAAAATATATAAACCGAAAGATATTGGAAAGGAAACTGGAGGAGCGGTGGTCAGAGCGACCCCATTCCGGACCGAATTTCGTCAAAAAAATTTCGTCCAATTCGAGATCGTTTCCTCTTTTTGGCAAATCGTGATTACTTTTGGGACTTTCTAGTATGTGTAAAAAAATATAAACCGAAAAATATCGGAAGGGAAACTTGAAGAGCGCGGGTCAGAGCGACCCCATTCTGCACCGAATTTGCTAAAGAATGATTCGTCCAATTCAAACGTCGTTTCCGCTTTTTGGCTGATCGTGATTACTTTTGGGACTTTCTAGTATGTGAAAAAAATATAAACCGAAAAATGTCGGAAGGGAAACTTGAGGATCGCGGGTCAGATCGACCCCATTCTGGACCGACTATGCTACAGAATCATTCGTCCAATTCAAAGGTCGTATCCTCTTTTTTGGCAAATCTCGGTAACTTTTAGGACTCTTTAGGATGTGAAAAAAAATATAAACCGAAATATATCGGAAGGGAAACTTGAAGAGCGGTGGTCAGAGAGACCTCATTCTGGACCGACCTTGCTAAAAAATCTTTCGTCCAATTCGAAGGTCGTATCCTCTTTTCTGACAAATAGTGATGACTTTTAGGACTCTCTAGTATGTAAAAAAATATATAAACCGAAAGATATCGGAAGGGAAACTTGAGGAGCGGTGGTCAGAGCGACCCCATTCCGGACCGACTGTGGTAAATATCTTTTGTCCAATTTGAAGGTCGTTTCCGCTTTTTGGCAAATCGTGATTACTTTTGGGACTTTCGAGAATGTGAATAAATATATAAACCGAAAGATATCGGAAGATATCGGTTTCCTCTTTTCGGCAAATCGTGATTACTTTTGGGACTTTCTAGCATGTGAAAAGAAATATAAACCGAAAAATATCGGAAGGGAAACTTGAGGAGCGCGGGTCAGAGCGACCCCTTCTGCACCGACTTTGCTAAAGAATCATTCGTCCAATTCAAAGTTTGTATCCTCTTTTTTGGTGAATCGTGGTGACTTTTGGAACTCTTTAGTATGTGAAAAAAAATATAAACCGAAAGATATCGGAAGGGAAATTTGAGGAGCGGTTATCATAGCGACCCCATTCTGGACCGACTTTGCTAAATAATCAATCGTCCAATTCAAAGGTCGTTTCCGCTTTTTGGCTAATCGTGATTACTTTTGGGACTTTCTATTATGTTAATAAAATATAAACCGAAAAATGTCGGAAGGGAAACTTGAGGAGCGCGGGTCAGAGCGACCCCATTCTGGACCGACTTTTCGAAAAAATCATTCGTCCAATTCAAAGGTCGTATCCTCTATTTGGACGAATCGCAATAACTTTGAGGGCTCTGTAGTATGTAAAAAAAATATAAATCGAAAGATATCGGAAGGAAAACTAGAGGAGCGGTGTTCAGAGCGACGCCATTCTGGACCGATTTTGCTGAAAAATCATTCGTTCAATTCAAAGGCCGTTTCCGCTTTTTGGCAAATCGTGATTACTTTTGGAACTTTCTAGTATGTGAAAAAAATATAAACAGAAAGATTTCGGTAGGGAAACTTGATGAGCGGTGGTCGGATCGACGCCATTCTCGACCGACACTGGTAAAAATCTTTCGTCCAATTCGAAGGTCGTATGTTTTTTTTGACGAATCGTGATGGCTTTTGGGATTATCTAGTATGTGAAATAAAATATAACCCGAAAGATATCGGAAGGGAAACTTAAGGAGCGGTGGTCAGAGCGACCCCATTCTGGACCGACCTTGCTAAAAAATCTTTCGTCCAATTCGAAGGTCGTGTCGTCTTTATTGACGAATCGTGATGACTTTTAGTTCTCTCTAGTGTGTGAAAAAATATATAAACCGAAAGATATTGGAAAGGAAACTGGAGGAGCGGTGGTCAGAGCGACCCCATTCCGGACCGAATTTCGTAATAAAAATTTCGTCCAATTCGAGATCGTTTCCTCTTTTCGGCAATTCGTGATTACTTTTGGGACTTTCTAGTATGTGAAAAAAAATATAAACCGAAAAATATCGGAAGGGAAACTTGAGGAGCGCGGGTCAGAGCGACCCCATTCTGGACCGACTTTGCTAAAAAATCTTTCGTCCAATTCGAAGGTCGTGTCCTCTTTTTTGACGAATCGTGATGACTTTTAGGACGATCTAGTATGTAAAAAAATATATTAACCGTAAGATATCGGAAGGGAAACTTGAGGAGCGCGGGTCAAATCGACCCCATTCTGGACCGACTTTATTAAAGAATCATTCGTCCAATTCAAAGGTCGTTTCCGCTTTTTAGCTAACCGTGATTACTTTTGGGACTTTCTAGTATGTGAAAAAAATATAAACCGAAAAATATCGGAAGGGAAACTTGAGGAGCGCGGGTCAGATCGACCCCATTCTGGACCGACTTTGCTAAAGAATCATTCGTCCAATTCAAAGTTTGTATCCTCTTTTTTGGTGAATCGTGGTGACTTTTGGGACTCTTTAGTATGTGAAAAAAAATATAAACCGAAAGATATCGGAAGGGAAATTTAAGGAGCGGTTATCATAGCCACCCCATTCTGGACCGACTTTGCTAAATAATCAATCGTCCAATTCAAAGGTCGTTTCTGCTTTTTGGCTAATCGTGATTACTTTTGGGACTTTCTAGTATGTGAAAAATATATAAACCGAAAAATGTTGGAAGGGAAACTTGAGGAGCGCGGGTCAGATCGACCCCATTCTGGACCGACTTTGCTAAAGAATCATTCGTCCAATTCAAAGGTCGTATCCTCTTTTTTGGCGAATCTCGGTAACTTTTAGGACTCTTTAGTATGTGAAAAAAAATATCAACCGAATTATATCGGAAGGGAAACTTGAGGAGCGGTGGTCAGACCGACCCCATTCTGGACAGACCTTGCTAAAAAATCGTTCGTCCAATTCGAAGGTCGTATCCTCTTTTCTGACGAATCGTGATGACTTTTAGGACTCTCTAGTATGTAAAAAAAAATATAAACCGAGTGATATCGGAAGTGAAACTTGAGGAGCGGTGGTCAGAGCGACCCCATTCTAGACCTACTTTGGTAAAAAGCTTTCGACCAATTCGAAGGTCGTGTCGTCTTTATTGATGAATCGTGATGACTTTTAGGGCCCTCTAGTATGTGAAAAAATATATAAACCGAAAGATATTGGAACAGAATCTTCAGAAGCGCGGGTCAGATCGACCGCATTCTGGACCCACTTTGCTAAAAAATCATTCGTCCAATTTAAAGGTCGTATCCTCTTTTTTGGCGAATTTCCGTGACTTGTAGGACTCTTTAGTATGTGAAAAAAAATATAAACCGAAAGATATCGGAAGGGAAACTTGATGAGCGGTGGTCAGAGCGACCCCATTCTGGACCGACCTTGCTAAAAAATCATTCGTCCAATTCAAAGGTCGTTTCCGCTTTTTCGCTAATCGTAATTACTTTTGGAATCTTCCAGTATGTGAAAAAAAATATAAACCGAAATATATCGGAAGGGAAACTTGAGTAGCGGTGGTCGGATCGACCCCATTCTGGACCGACCCTTGTAAAAATCTTTCGTCCAATTCGAAGGTCATATCCTCTTTTTTGGCGAATCCTGGTGACTTTTAGGACACTTTTGTGTGCGAAAAAATATATAAACCGAACGATATTAGAAGGGAAACTTGAAGAGCGGTGGTCGGAGCGACCCCATTCTGGACCGACTATGCTAAAAAATTATTCGTCCAATTAAAAGGTCCTATCCTGTTTTTTGGCGAATCGTGGTGCCTTTTAGGACTCTTTAGTATGTGAAAAAAATATAAACCGAAAGATATCGGAAGGGAAACTATAGGAGCGGTGGTCAGAGCGACGCCATTCTGGACCGACTTTGCTAAAAAATCATTCGTCCAATTCAAACGTCGTATCCTATTTTTTGACGAATAGTGATGACTTTGAGGGCTCTGTAGTATGAAAAAAATATATAAACCGAAAGATATCGGAAAGGAAACTTGAGGAGCGGTGGTCGATGCGACCCCATTCTAGAAAGACTCCTTCGCTCAATTCGAAGGTCGTATCCTCTTTTTTAACCAATCCTAATGACTTTTAGGAATCTCTAGTGTGTGAAAAAAAATAGAAACCGAAAGATATTGGAAAGGAAACTGGAGAAGCGGTGGTCAGAGCGACCCCATTCCGGACCGAATTTGGTAAAAAAATTTTCGTCCAATTCGAGATCGTTTCCGCTTTTCGGTAAATCGTGATTACTTTTGGGACTTTCTAGTATGTGAAAAAATATATAAACCGAATAATATTGGAAGGGAAATTTGAGGAGCGCGGGTCAGAGCGACCCCATTCTGGACCGACTTTGCTAAAGAATCATTCGTCCAATTCGAAGTTTGTATCATCTTTTTTGGCGAATCGTGGTGACTTTTGGGACTCTTTAGTATGTGAAATAAAATATAAACCGAAAGTAATCGGAAGGGAAACTTGAGGAGCGGTTGTCATAGCCACCCCATTCTGGACCGACTTTGCTAAAAGATCATTCGTCCAATTCGAAGGTCGGTTCCGCTTTTTGGCTAATCGTGATTACTTTTCGGACTTTCTAGTATGTGAATAAAATTATAAACCGAAAGATATTGGAAGGGAAACTTGAGGAGCGGTGGTCGGATCGACCCCATTCTGGACCGACACTGGTAAAAATCTTTCGTCCAATTCGATGGTCGTATCCGCTTTTTTGACGAATCGTGATGGCTTTTGGGACTATCTAGTATGTGAAGGAAAATAGAAACCGAGAGATATCGGAAGGGAAACTTGAAGAGCGGTGGTCGGAGCGATCCCATTCGGGACTGACTGCGCTAAAAAATCATTCGTCCAATTCAAAGGACGTATCCTCTTTTTTGGCGAATCCTGGTGACTTTTAGGACTCTTTCGTATGTGAAAAAAAATATAAACCGAAAGATATTGGAAGGGAAACTTGAAGAGCGGTGGTCGGAGCGACCCCATTCTGGACGGACTTTGCTAAAAAATTATTGGTCCAACTAAAAAGTCGTCTCCTCTTTTTCGCCGAATCGTGGTGACTTTTGGACTCTGTGGTATGTAAAAAAAATATAAACCGAAAGATATCGGAATGGAAACTTGAGGAGCGGTGGTCAGAGCGACCCCATTCTAGACCTACTTTGGTAAAAAGCTTTCGACCAATTCAAAGGTCGTGTCGTCTTTATTGACGAATCGTGATGACTTTTAGGACCCTCTAGTATGTGAAAAAAATATATAAACCGAAAGATATCGGAAGGGAAACTACAGGAGCGGTGTTCAGAGCGACGCCATTCTGGACCGACTTTGCTAAAAAATCATTCGTCCAATTCAAAGGTCGAATCCTCTTTTTTGGCGTATCGTGGTGACTTTTAGGACTCTTTAATATGTGAAAAAAAATTTAAACCGAAAGATATCGGAAGGGAAACTTGAGGAGCGGTGGTCAGTTCGACCCCATACTGGACCGACCTTGCTGAACAATCTTTCGTCCAATTCGAAGGTCGTGTCCTCTTTTTTGACGAATCGTGATGACTTTTAGGACGCTCTAGTATATAAAAAAAATATATAAACCGTAAGATATCGGAAGGGAATCTTGAGGAGCGGTGGAGAGAGCGACCCCATTCTGGACCGACTTTGCTAAAAAATCATTCGTCCAATTCAATGGCCGTTTCCGCTTTTTGGCTAATCGTGATTACTTTTGGAACTTTTTAGTATGTGAAAAAAATATAAACAGAAAGATTTCGGTAGGGAAACTTGAGGAGTGGTGGTCGGATCGACGGCATTCTGGACCGACTCTGGTAAAAATGTTTCGTCCAATTCGAAGGTCGTATCTTTTTTTTTGACGAATCGTGATGGCTTTTGGGATTATCTAGTATGTGAAGAAAAATAGAAATCGAATGATGTCGGAAGGAAAACTTGAAGAGCGGAGGTCGGAGCGACCCCATTCTGGACCGACTCTGCTAAAAATTATTCGTCCAATTAAAAGGTGGTATCCTGTTTTTTGACGAATCGTGATGACTTTTAGGACGATCTAGTATGTAAAAAAATATATAAACCGTAAGATATCGGAAGGGAAACTTGAGGAGCGGTGGAGAGAGCGACCCCATTCTGGACCGACTTTGCTAAAAAATTATTCGTCCAATTCAAAGGCCGTTTCCGCTTTTTGGCTAATCGTGATTACTTTTGGAACTATCTAGTATGTGAAAAAAATATTAACAGAAAGATTTTGGTAGGGAAACTTGAGGAGCGGTGGTCGGATCGACGCCATTCTCGACCGACACTGGTAAAAATCTTTCGTCCAATTCGAAGGTCGTATCTTTTTTTTTGACGAATCGTGATGGCTTTTAGGATTATCTAGTATGTGAAGAAAAATATAACCCGAAAGATATCGGAAGGGAAACTTGAGGAGCGGTGGTCAGAGCGACCACATTCTGGACCGACCTTGCTAAAAAATCTTTCGTCCAATTCGAAGGTCGTGTCCTCTTTTTTGACGAATCGTGATGACTTTCAGGACGATCTAGTATGTAAAAAAATATATTAACCGTAAGATATCGGAAGGGAAACTTGAGGAGCGGTGGAGAGAGCGACCCCATTCTGGACCGACTTTGCCAAAAAATTATTCGTCCAATTCAAAGGCCGTTTCCGCTTTTTGGCTAATCGTGAATACATTTGGAACCTTCTAGTATGTGAAAAAAATATAAACGGAAAGATTTAGGTAGGGAAACTTGAGGATCGGTTGTCGGTGCGACCCCATTCTGGAACGACTCTAGTAAAAATCTTTCGTTCAATTCGAAGGTCGTATCCTTTTTTTATCGAATCGTAATGACTTTTAGGACTCTCTAGTGTGTGAAAAAAAATTGAAACCGAAAGATATTGGAAGGGAAACTTGAGGAGCGGTGGTCAGATCGACCCCATTCCCGACCGAATTTGGTAAAAAAATTTCGTCGAATTCGAGATCGTTTCCGCTTTTTGGCAAATCGTGATTACTTTTGGGACTTTCTTGTATGTGAAAAAAAATATAAACCGAAAGATATCGGAAGGGAAACTTGAGGAGCGCGTGTCAGAGCGACCCAATTCTGGACCGACTTTGCTAAAAAATCATTCGTCGAATTCAAAGGTCGTAGCCTCTTTTTTGGCGAATCTCGGTGACTTTTAGGACTCTTTAGTATGTGAAAAAAAAAATAAACGGAAAGATATCGGAAGGGAAACTTGAGGAGCGGTGGTCAGAGCGACCCCATTCTGGACCGACCACGCTAAAAAATCTTTCGTCCAATTTGAAGGTCGTATCCACTTTTTTGACGAATCCTGATGACTTTTAGGACTCTCTTGTATGTAAAAAAAAATATAAACCGAAAGATATCGGAAGGGAAACTTGAGGAGCGGTGGTCAGAGCGACCCCATTCTGGTCCGACCTTGCTAAAAAATCTTTCGTTCAATTTGAAGGTCGTATCCTCTTTTTTGGCAATTCGTGGTGACTTTTAGGACTCTTTAATATGTAAAAAAAAATATAAACCGAAAGATATCGGAAGGGAAACTTGAGGAGCGGTGGTCAGAGCGACCCCATTCTGGACCGACTTTGCTAAAAAATCATTCGACCAATTCAAAGGTCGTATCCTCTACTTTGGCGAATCGTGGAGACTTTTAAGACTATGTAGTATGTAAAAAAAATATAAACGGAAAGATATCGGCAGGGAAACTTGAGGAGCGGTGTTCAGAGCGACCCCATTCTGGACCGACTTATCGAAAAAATCATTCGTCCAATTCAAAGGTCGTATCCTCTATTTTGACGACTAGCGATGACTTTGAGGGCTCTGTAGTATGTAAAAAA
The DNA here is from genome assembly GCA_958009045.1 of Oxytorus armatus. Lineage (NCBI taxonomy): Eukaryota > Metazoa > Arthropoda > Insecta > Hymenoptera > Ichneumonidae > Oxytorus > Oxytorus armatus. Next base: position 28,773,968 of record OY253745.1, on the reverse strand, counting down.
AATATAAATCGAAAGATATCGGAAGGGAAACTTGAGGAGCGGTCGGCAGAGCGACCCCATTCTGGACCGACCTTGCTAAAAAATCATGCGTCCAATTCAAAGATCGTATCCTCTTTTTTGACGGATTGCAATGACTTTGAGGGCTCTGTAGTATGTAAGAAAAATATAAATCGAAAGATATCGGAAGGGAAACTAGAGGAGCGGTGGTCAGAGCGACGCCATTCTGGACCGACTTTGCTAAAAAATCATTCGTCCAATTCAAAGGTCGTATCCTCTTTTTTAACGAATAGTGATGACTTTTAGGATTCTCTAGTGTGTGAAAAAAAATTTTAACCGAAAGATATTGGAAGGGAAACTTGAGGATCGGTTGTCGGTGCGAGCCCATTCTGGAACGACCCTAGTAAAAATCTTTCGTTCAATTCGAAGGTCGTATCCTTTTTTTAACGAATCGTAATGACTTTTAGGACTCTAGTGTGTGAAAAAAAATTGAAACCGAAAGATATCGGAAGGGAAACTTGAGGAGCGGTCGGCAGAGCGACCCCATTCTGGACCGACGTTGCTAAAAAATCATTCGTCCAATTCAAAGATCGTATTCTCTTTTTTGACGAATAGCAATGACTTTGAGGGCTCTGTAGTATGTAAAAAAAATATAAATCGAAAGATATCGGAAGGGAAACTAGAGGAGCGGTGGTCAGAGCGACCACATTCTGGACCGACCTTGCTAAAAAATCTTTCGTCCAATTCGAAGGTCGTGTCCTCTTTTTTGACGAATCGTGATGACTTTTAGGACGATCTAGTATGTAAAAAAATATATTAACCGTAAGATATCGGAAGGGAAACTTGAGGAGCGGTGGAGAGAGCGACCCCATTCTGGACCGACTTTGCCAAAAAATTATTCGTCCAATTCAAAGGCCGTTTCCGCTTTTTGGCTAATCGTGAATACATTTGGAACTTTCTAGTATGTGAAAAAAATATAAACGGAAAGATTTCGGTAGGGAAACTTGAGGATCGGTTGTCGGTGCGACCCCATTCTGGAACGACTCTAGTAAAAATCTTTCGTTCAATTCGAAGGTCGTATCCTTTTTTTATCGAATCGTAATGACTTTTAGGACTCTCTAGTGTGTGAAAAAAAATTGAAACCGAAAGATATTGGAAGGGAAACTTGAGGATCGGTTGTCGGTGCGAGCCCATTCTGGAACGACCCTAGTAAAAACCTTTCGTTCAATTCGAAGGTCGTATCCTTTTTTTAACGAATCGTAATGACTTTTAGGACTCTAGTGTGTGAAAAAAAATTGAAACCGAAAGATATCGGAAGGGAAACTTGAGGAGCGGTCGGCAGAGCGACCCCATTCTGGACCGACGTTGCTAAAAAATCATTCGTCCAATTCAAAGATCGTATTCTCTTTTTTGACGAATAGCAAAGACTTTGAGGGCTCTGTAGTATGTAAAAAAAATATAAATCGAAAGATATCGGAAGGGAAACTAGAGGAGCGGTGGTCATAGCGACCACATTCTGGACCGACCTTGCTAAAAAATCTTTCGTCCAATTCGAAGGTCGTGTCCTCTTTTTTGACGAATCGTAATGACTTTTAGGACGATCTAGTATGTAAAAAAATATATTAACCGTAAGATATCGGAAGGGAAACTTGAGGAGCGGTGGAGAGAGCGACCCCATTCTGGACCGACTTTGCCAAAAAATTATTCGTCCAATTCAAAGGCCGTTTCCGCTTTTTGGCTAATCGTGAATACATTTGGAACCTTCTAGTATGTGAAAAAAATATAAACGGAAAGATTTCGGTAGGGAAACTTGAGGATCGGTTGTCGGTGCGACCCCATTCTGGAACGACTCTAGTAAAAATCTTTCGTTCAATTCGAAGGTCGTATCCTTTTTTTATCGAATCGTAATGACTTTTAGGACTCTCTAGTGTGTGAAAAAAAATTGAAACCGAAAGATATTGGAAGGGAAACTTGAGGAGCGGTGGTCAGATCGACCCCATTCCCGACCGAATTTGGTAAAAAAATTTCGTCGAATTCGAGATCGTTTCCGCTTTTTGGCAAATCGTGATTACTTTTGGGAATTTCTTGTATGTGAAAAAAAATATAAACCGAAAGATATCGGAAGGGAAACTTGAGGAGCGCGTGTCAGAGCGACCCTATTCTGGACCGACTTTGCTAAAAAATCATTCGTCGAATTCAAAGGTCGTATCCTCTTTTTTGGCCATTCGTGGTGACTTTTAGGACTCTTTAATATGTAAAAAAAAATATAAACCGAAAGATGTCGGAAGGGAAACTTGAGGAGCGGTGGTCAGAGCGACCCCATTCTGGACCGACTTTGCTAAAAAATCATTCGACCAATTCAAAGGTCGTGTCCTCTATTTTGGCGAATCGTGGAGACTTTTAAGACTATGTAGTATGTAAAAAAAATATAAACGGAAAGATATCGGCAGGGAAACTTGAGGAGCGGTGTTCAGAGCGACCCCATTCTGGACCGACTTATCGAAAAAATCATTCGTCCAATTCAAAGGTCGTATCCTCTATTTTGACGATTAGCGATGACTTTGAGGGCTCTGTATTATGTAAAAAAAATATAAATCGAAAGATATCGGAAGGGAAACTTGAGGAGCGGTCGGCAGAGCGACCCCATTCTGGACCGACCTTGCTAAAAAATCATTCTTCCAATTCAAAGATCGTATCCTCTTTTTTGACGGATTGCAATGACTTTGAGGGCTCTGTAGTATGTAAGAAAAATATAAATCGAAAGATATCGGAAGGGAAACTAGAGGAGCGGTGGTCAGAGCGACGCCATTCTGGACCGACTTTGCTAAAAAATCATTCGTCCAATTCAAAGGTCGTATCCTCTTTTTTAACGAATAGTGATGACTTTTAGGATTCTCTAGTGTGTGAAAAAAAATTTAAACCGAAAGATATTGGAAGGGAAACTTGAGGATCGGTTGTCGGTGCGAGCCCATTCTGGAACGACCCTAGTAAAAATCTTTCGTTCAATTCGAAGGTCGTATCCTTTTTTTAACGAATCGTAATGACTTTTAGGACTCTAGTGTGTGAAAAAAAATTGAAACCGAAAGATATCGGAAGGGAAACTTGAGGAGCGGTCGGCAGAGCGACCCCATTCTGGACCGACGTTGCTAAAAAATCATTCGTCCAATTCAAAGATCGTATTCTCTTTTTTGACGAATAGCAATGACTTTGAGGGCTCTGTAGTATGTAAAAAAAATATAAATCGAAAGATATCGGAAGGGAAACTAGAGGAGCGGTGGTCAGAGCGACCACATTCTGGACCGACCTTGCTAAAAAATCTTTCGTCCAATTCGAAGGACGTGTCCTCTTTTTTGACGAATCGTGATGACTTTTAGGACGATCTAGTATGTAAAAAAATATATTAACCGTAAGATATCGGAAGGGAAACTTGAGGAGCGGTGGAGAGAGCGACCCCATTCTGGACCGATTTTGCCAAAAAATTATTCGTCCAATTCAAAGGCCGTTTCCGCTTTTTGGCTAATCGTGAATACATTTGGAACCTTCTAGTATGTGAAAAAAATATAAACGGAAAGATTTCGGTAGGGAAACTTGAGGATCGGTTGTCGGTGCGACCCCATTCAGGAACGACTCTAGTAAAAATCTTTCGTTCAATTCGAAGGTCGTATCCTTTTTTTATCGAATCGTAATGACTTTTAGGACTCTCTAGTGTGTGAAAAAAAATTGAAACCGAAAGATATTGGAAGGGAAACTTGAGGAGCGGTGGTCAGATCGACCCCATTCCCGACCGAATTTGGTAAAAAAATTTCGTCGAATTCGAGATCGTTTCCGCTTTTTGGCAAATCGTGATTACTTTTGGGACTTTCTTGTATGTAAAAAAAATATAAACGGAAAGATATCGGCAGGGAAACTTGAGGAGCGGTGTTCAGAGCGACCCCATTCTGGACCGACTTATCGAAAAAATCATTCGTCCAATTCAAAGGTCGTATCCTCTATTTTGACGAATAGCGATGACTTTGAGGGCTCTGTAGTATGGAAAAAAAATATATAAATCGAAAGATATCGGAAGGGAAACTTGAGGAGCGGTCGGCAGAGCGACCCCATTCTGGACCGACCTTGCTAAAAAATCATTCGTCCAATTCAAAGATCGTATCCTCTTTTTTGACGGATTGCAATGATTTTGAGGGCACTGTAGTATGTAAGAAAAATATAAATCGGAAGATATCGGAAGGGAAACTAGAGGAGCGGTGGTCAGAGCGACGCCATTCTGGACCGACTTTGCTAAAAAATCATTCGTCCAATTCAAAGGTCGTATCCTCTTTTTTAACGAATAGTGATGACTTTTAGGATTCTCTAGTGTGTGAAAAAAAATTTAAACCGAAAGATATTGGAAGGGAAACTTGAGGATCGGTTGTCGGTGCGAGCCCATTCTGGAACGACTCTAGTAAAAATCTTTCGTTCAATTCGAAAGTCGGATCCTTTTTTTAACGAATCGTAATGACTTTTAGGACTCTAGTGTGTGAAAAAAAATTGAAACCGAAAGATATCGGGAGGGAAACTTGAGGAGCGGTCGGCAGAGCGACCCCATTCTGGACCGACCTTGCTAAAAAATCATTCGTCCAATTCAAAGATCGTATCCTCTTTTTTGACGAATAGCAATGACTTTGAGGGCTCTGTAGTATGTAAAAAAAATATAAATCGAAAGATATCGGAAGGGAAACTAGAGGAGCGGTGGTCAGAGCGACGCCATTCTGGACCGACTTTGCTAAAAAATCATTCGTCCAATTCAAAGGTCGTATCCTCTTTTTTGGCAAATAGTGGTGACTTTTAGGACTCTTTAATATGTAAAAAAAAATATAAACCGAAAGATATCGGAAGGGAAACTTGAGGAGCGGTGGTCAGACCGACCCCATTCTTGACCGACTGTGCTAAAAAATCATTCGACCAATTCAAAGGTCGTATCCTCTTTTTTAACGAATCGTAATGACTTTTAGGACTCCCTAGTGTGTGAAAAAAAATTGAAACCGAAAGATATTGGAAGGGAAACTTGAGGAGCGGTGGTCAGATCGACCCCATTCCCGACCGAATTTGGTAAAAAAATTTCGTCGAATTCGAGATCGTTTCCGCTTTTTGGCAAATCGTGATTACTTTTGGGACTTTCTTGTATGTGAAAAAAAATATAAACCGAAAGATATCGGAAGGGAAACTTGAGGAGCGCGTGTCAGAGCGACCCCATTCTGGACCGACTTTGCTGAAAAATCATTCGTCCAATTCAAAGGCCGTTTCGGCTTTTTGGATAATCGTGGTTTCTAGTATGTGAAAAAAATATAAACAGAAAGATTTCGGTATGGAAACTTGAGGAGCGGTGGTCGGATCGATGCCATTCTGGACCGACACTGGTAAAAATCTTTCGTCCAATTCGAAAGTCGTACCTTTTTTTTTGACGAATCGTGATGGCTTTTGCTATTATCTAGTATGTGAAGAAAAATATAACCCGAAAGATATCGGAAGGGAAACTTGAGGAGCGGTGGTCAGAGCGACCCCATTCTGGACGACCTTGCTAAAAAATCTTTCGTCCAATTCGAAGGTCGTGTCCTCTTTTTTGACGAATCGTGATGACTTTTAGGACGATCTAGTATGTAAAAAAATATATTAATCGTAAGATATCGGAAGGGAAACTTGAGGAGCGGTGGAGAGAGCGACCCCATTCTGGACCGACCTTGCTAAAAAATTATTCGTCCAATTCAAAGGCCGATTCCGCTTTTTGGCTAATCGTGATTACTTTTGGAACTTTCTAGTATGTGACAAAATATAAACAGAAAGATTTCGGTAGGGAAACTTGAGGAGCGGTGGTCAGAGCGACACCATTGTGGACCGAATTTGCTAAAAAATCATTCGACCAATTCAAAGGTCGTATACTCTTTTTTAACGAATAGTGATGACTATGAGGGCTCTGTATTATGAAAAAAAATATATAAACCGAAAGATATCGGAAGGGAAACTTGAGGAGCGCGTGTCAGAGCGACCCCATTCTGGACCGACTTTGCTAAAAAAACATTCGTCCAATTCAAAGGACGTATCCTCTTTTTTGGCGAATCGTGGTGACTTTTAGGACTCTTTAGTATGTGAAAAAAAATATAATCTGAAAGATATAGTAAGGGAAACTTGAAAAGCGGTGGTCGGAGCGACCCCATTCTGGACCGAATGCTAAAAAATATTTGTCCAATTAAAAGGTCGCATCCTCTATTTTGGCGAATCGTGGAGACTTTAGGACTATGTAGTATGTAAACAAAATATGAACCGAAAGATATCGGAAGGGAAATTTGAGGAGCGCGGGTCAGAGCGACCCCATTCTGGACCGACTTTTCGAAAAAATCATTCGTCCAATTCAAACGTCGAATCTTCTATTTGGACGAATCGCGGTGACTTTGAGGGCTCTGTAGTATGTAAAAAAAATATAAATCGAAAGATCTCGGAAGGGAAACTTGTCGAGTGGTTGTCATAGCCACCCCATTCTGGACCGACTTTGCTAAAAAATCATTCGTTCAATTCAAATGTCGGTTCCGCTTTTTGGCTAATCGTAATTACTTTTGGGACTTTCTAGTATGTGAAAAAAATTATAAACCGAAAGATATCGGAAGGGAAACTTGAGGAGCGGTGGTCGGATCGACCCCATTCTGGACCGACACTGCTAAAAATCTTTCGTCCAATTCGAAGGTCGTATCCGCTTTTTTGACGAATCGTGATGGCTTTTGGGACTATCTAATATGTGAAGGAAAAATAGAAACCGAGAGATATCGGAAGGGAAACTTGAAGAGCGGTGGTCGGAGCGATCCCATTCGGGACTGACTGCGCTAAAAAATCATTCGGCTAATTCAAAGGACGTATCCTCTTTTTTGGCGAATCGTGGTGACTTTTAGGACTCTTTCGTATGTGAAAAAAAATATAAACCGAAAGATATTGGAAGGGATACTTGAAGAGCGATGGTCGGAGCGACCCCATTCTGAACCGACATTGCTAAAAAATCTTTCGTTCAATTCGAAGGTCGTTTCCGTTTTTTAACGAATCGTAATGATTTTTAGGACTCTCTAGTGTGTGGAAAAAAATTGAAACCGAAAGATATCGGAAGGGAAACTTGAGGAGCGGTCGGCAGAGCGACCCCATTCTGGACCGACCTTGCTAAAAAATCATCCGTCCAATTCAAAGATCGTATCCTCTATTTTGACGAATAGCAATGACTTTGAGGGCTCTGTAGTACGTAAAAAAAATATAAATCGAAAGATATCGGAAGGGAAACTGGAGGAGCGGTGGTCAGAGCGACGCCATTCTGGACCGACTTTGCTAAAAAATCATTCGTCCAATTCAAAGGTCGTATCCTCTTTTTTGGCAAATCGTGGTGACTTTGAGGACGATCTAGTATGTAAAAAAAATATAACCCTTAAGATATCGGAAGGGAAACTTGAGGGGCGGTGGAGAGAGCGACCCCATTCTGGACCGACTTTGCTAAAAAATCATTCGTCGAATTCAAAGGCCGTTTCCGTTTTTTGGCTAATCGTGAATACTTTTGGAACATTCTAGTATGTGAAGAAAACTAGAAACCGAAAAATATCGGAAGGGAAACTTGAGGAGCGGTCGTCAGAGCAACCCCATTCTGGACCGACCTTGCTACAAAATCTTTCGTCCAATTCGAAGATCGTGTCCTCTTTTTTGACGAATCGTGATGACTTTGAGGACGATCTAGTATGTAAAAAAAATATAACCCTTAAGATATCGGAAGGGAAACTTGAGGGGCGGTGGAGAGAGCGACCCCATTCTGGACCGACTTTGCTAAAAAATCATTCGTCGAATTCAAAGGCCGTTTCCGTTTTTTGGCTAATCGTGAATACTTTTGGAACTTTCTAGTATGTGAAGAAAACTAGAAACCGAAAGATATCGGAAGGGAAACTTGAGGAGCGGTGGTCAGAGCAACCCCATTCTGGACCGACCTTGCTACAAAATCTTTCGTCCAATTCGAAGATCGTGTCCTCTTTTTTGACGAATCGTGATGACTTTGAGGACGATCTAGTATGTAAAAAAATATATAAACCGTAAGATATCGGAAGGGAAACTTGAGGAGCGGTGGAGAGAGCTACCCCATTCTGGACCGACTTTGCTAAAAGATCATTCGTCCAATTCAAACGCAGTTTCCGCTTTTTGGCTAATCGTGATTACTTTTGGAACTTTCTAGTATGTGAAAAAATATAAACAGAAAGATTTCGGTAGGGAAACTTGAGGAGCGGTGGTCGGATCGACGGCATTCTGGACCGATTCTGGTAAAAATCTTCCGTCCAATTCGAAGGTCGTATCTTTTTTTTTGACGAATTGTGATGGCTTTTGGGATTAACTAGTATGTGAAGAAAACTAGAAACCGAAAGATATCGGAAGGGAAACTTGAGGAGCGGTGGTCGATGCGACCCCATTCTGGAACGACTCCTTCGTCCAATTCGGAGGTTGTGTCGTCTTTATTGACGAATCGTGATGACTTTTGCGGCTATCTAGTATGTGAAGAAAACTATAAACCGAAAGATGTGGGAAGGGAAACTTGAGGAGCGGTGGTCGGCGCGACCCCATTCTGGAACGACTCTAGTAAAAATCTTTCGTTCAATTCGAAGGTCGTATCCTCTTCTTTAACCAATCGTAATGACTTTTAGGACTCTCTAGTGTGTGAAAAAAAATATAAACCGAAAGATATTGGAAGGGAAACTTGAAGAGCGCTGGTCGGAGCGACCCCATTCTGGACGGACTTTGCTAAAAAATTATTTGTCCAATTAAAAGGTCGTGTCCTCTTTTTCGGCGAACCGTGGTAACTTTTAGGACTCTGCGGTATGTTAAAAAAATATAAACCGAATGATATCTGAATGGAAACTTGAGGAGCGGTGGTCAGAGCGACCCCATTCCGGACCGACAGTGGTGAATATCTTTTGCCCAATTTGAAGGTCGTTTCTGCTTTTTGGCAAATCGTGATTACTTTTGGGACTTTCTAGTATGTGAATAAATATATAAACCGAAAGATATCGGAAGGGAAACTTGAGGCGCGCGGGTCACAACGACCCCATTCTGGACCGACTTTGCTAAAAAGTTTTCGACCAATTCGAAGGTCGTGTCGTCTTTATTGACGAATCGTGATGACTTTTAGGACTCTCTCGTGTGTGAAAAAATATATAAACCGAAAGATATTGGAAAGGAAACTGGAGGAGCGGTGGTCAGAGCGACCCCATTCCGGACCGAATTTCGTCAAAAAAATTTCGTCCAATTCGAGATCGTTTCCTCTTTTTGGCAAATCGTGATTACTTTTGGGACTTTCTAGTATGTGTAAAAAAATATAAACCGAAAAATATCGGAAGGGAAACTTGAAGAGCGCGGGTCAGAGCGACCCCATTCTGCACCGAATTTGCTAAAGAATGATTCGTCCAATTCAAACGTCGTTTCCGCTTTTTGGCTGATCGTGATTACTTTTGGGACTTTCTAGTATGTGAAAAAAATATAAACCGAAAAATGTCGGAAGGGAAACTTGAGGATCGCGGGTCAGATCGACCCCATTCTGGACCGACTATGCTACAGAATCATTCGTCCAATTCAAAGGTCGTATCCTCTTTTTTGGCAAATCTCGGTAACTTTTAGGACTCTTTAGGATGTGAAAAAAAATATAAACCGAAATATATCGGAAGGGAAACTTGAAGAGCGGTGGTCAGAGAGACCTCATTCTGGACCGACCTTGCTAAAAAATCTTTCGTCCAATTCGAAGGTCGTATCCTCTTTTCTGACAAATAGTGATGACTTTTAGGACTCTCTAGTATGTAAAAAAATATATAAACCGAAAGATATCGGAAGGGAAACTTGAGGAGCGGTGGTCAGAGCGACCCCATTCCGGACCGACTGTGGTAAATATCTTTTGTCCAATTTGAAGGTCGTTTCCGCTTTTTGGCAAATCGTGATTACTTTTGGGACTTTCGAGAATGTGAATAAATATATAAACCGAAAGATATCGGAAGATATCGGTTTCCTCTTTTCGGCAAATCGTGATTACTTTTGGGACTTTCTAGCATGTGAAAAGAAATATAAACCGAAAAATATCGGAAGGGAAACTTGAGGAGCGCGGGTCAGAGCGACCCCTTCTGCACCGACTTTGCTAAAGAATCATTCGTCCAATTCAAAGTTTGTATCCTTTTTTTTGGTGAATCGTGGTGACTTTTGGAACTCTTTAGTATGTGAAAAAAAATATAAACCGAAAGATATCGGAAGGGAAATTTGAGGAGCGGTTATCATAGCGACCCCATTCTGGACCGACTTTGCTAAATAATCAATCGTCCAATTCAAAGGTCGTTTCCGCTTTTTGGCTAATCGTGATTACTTTTGGGACTTTCTATTATGTTAATAAAATATAAACCGAAAAATGTCGGAAGGGAAACTTGAGGAGCGCGGGTCAGAGCGACCCCATTCTGGACCGACTTTTCGAAAAAATCATTCGTCCAATTCAAAGGTCGTATCCTCTATTTGGACGAATCGCAATAACTTTGAGGGCTCTGTAGTATGTAAAAAAAATATAAATCGAAAGATATCGGAAGGAAAACTAGAGGAGCGGTGTTCAGAGCGACGCCATTCTGGACCGATTTTGCTGAAAAATCATTCGTTCAATTCAAAGGCCGTTTCCGCTTTTTGGCAAATCGTGATTACTTTTGGAACTTTCTAGTATGTGAAAAAAATATAAACAGAAAGATTTCGGTAGGGAAACTTGATGAGCGGTGGTCGGATCGACGCCATTCTCGACCGACACTGGTAAAAATCTTTCGTCCAATTCGAAGGTCGTATGTTTTTTTTGACGAATCGTGATGGCTTTTGGGATTATCTAGTATGTGAAATAAAATATAACCCGAAAGATATCGGAAGGGAAACTTAAGGAGCGGTGGTCAGAGCGACCCCATTCTGGACCGACCTTGCTAAAAAATCTTTCGTCCAATTCGAAGGTCGTGTCGTCTTTATTGACGAATCGTGATGACTTTTAGTTCTCTCTAGTGTGTGAAAAAATATATAAACCGAAAGATATTGGAAAGGAAACTGGAGGAGCGGTGGTCAGAGCGACCCCATTCCGGACCGAATTTCGTAATAAAAATTTCGTCCAATTCGAGATCGTTTCCTCTTTTCGGCAATTCGTGATTACTTTTGGGACTTTCTAGTATGTGAAAAAAAATATAAACCGAAAAATATCGGAAGGGAAACTTGAGGAGCGCGGGTCAGAGCGACCCCATTCTGGACCGACTTTGCTAAAAAATCTTTCGTCCAATTCGAAGGTCGTGTCCTCTTTTTTGACGAATCGTGATGACTTTTAGGACGATCTAGTATGTAAAAAAATATATTAACCGTAAGATATCGGAAGGGAAACTTGAGGAGCGCGGGTCAAATCGACCCCATTCTGGACCGACTTTATTAAAGAATCATTCGTCCAATTCAAAGGTCGTTTCCGCTTTTTAGCTAACCGTGATTACTTTTGGGACTTTCTAGTATGTGAAAAAAATATAAACCGAAAAATATCGGAAGGGAAACTTGAGGAGCGCGGGTCAGATCGACCCCATTCTGGACCGACTTTGCTAAAGAATCATTCGTCCAATTCAAAGTTTGTATCCTCTTTTTTGGTGAATCGTGGTGACTTTTGGGACTCTGTAGTATGTGAAAAAAAATATAAACCGAAAGATATCGGAAGGGAAATTTAAGGAGCGGTTATCATAGCCACCCCATTCTGGACCGACTTTGCTAAATAATCAATCGTCCAATTCAAAGGTCGTTTCTGCTTTTTGGCTAATCGTGATTACTTTTGGGACTTTCTAGTATGTGAAAAATATATAAACCGAAAAATGTTGGAAGGGAAACTTGAGGAGCGCGGGTCAGATCGACCCCATTCTGGACCGACTTTGCTAAAGAATCATTCGTCCAATTCAAAGGTCGTATCCTCTTTTTTGGCGAATCTCGGTAACTTTTAGGACTCTTTAGTATGTGAAAAAAAATATAAACCGAATTATATCGGAAGGGAAACTTGAGGAGCGGTGGTCAGACCGACCCCATTCTGGACAGACCTTGCTAAAAAATCGTTCGTCCAATTCGAAGGTCGTATCCTCTTTTCTGACGAATCGTGATGACTTTTAGGACTCTCTAGTATGTAAAAAAAAATATAAACCGAGTGATATCGGAAGTGAAACTTGTGGAGCGGTGGTCAGAGCGACCCCATTCTAGACCTACTTTGGTAAAAAGCTTTCGACCAATTCGAAGGTCGTGTCGTCTTTATTGATGAATCGTGATGACTTTTAGGGCCCTCTAGTATGTGAAAAAATATATAAACCGAAAGATATTGGAACAGAATCTTCAGAAGCGCGGGTCAGATCGACCGCATTCTGGACCCACTTTGCTAAAAAATCATTCGTCCAATTTAAAGGTCGTATCCTCTTTTTTGGCGAATTTCCGTGACTTGTAGGACTCTTTAGTATGTGAAAAAAAATATAAACCGAAAGATATCGGAAGGGAAACTTGATGAGCGGTGGTCAGAGCGACCCCATTCTGGACCGACCTTGCTAAAAAATCATTCGTCCAATTCAAAGGTCGTTTCCGCTTTTTCGCTAATCGTAATTACTTTTGGAATCTTCCAGTATGTGAAAAAAAATATAAACCGAAATATATCGGAAGGGAAACTTGAGTAGCGGTGGTCGGATCGACCCCATTCTGGACCGACCCTTGTAAAAATCTTTCGTCCAATTCGAAGGTCATATCCTCTTTTTTGGCGAATCCTGGTGACTTTTAGGACACTTTTGTGTGCGAAAAAATATATAAACCGAACGATATTAGAAGGGAAACTTGAAGAGCGGTGGTCGGAGCGACCCCATTCTGGACCGACTATGCTAAAAAATTATTCGTCCAATTAAAAGGTCCTATCCTGTTTTTTGGCGAATCGTGGTGCCTTTTAGGACTCTTTAGTATGTGAAAAAAATATAAACCGAAAGATATCGGAAGGGAAACTATAGGAGCGGTGGTCAGAGCGACGCCATTCTGGACCGACTTTGCTAAAAAATCATTCGTCCAATTCAAACGTCGTATCCTATTTTTTGACGAATAGTGATGACTTTGAGGGCTCTGTAGTATGAAAAAAATATATAAACCGAAAGATATCGGAAAGGAAACTTGAGGAGCGGTGGTCGATGCGACCCCATTCTAGAAAGACTCCTTCGCTCAATTCGAAGGTCGTATCCTCTTATTTAACCAATCCTAATGACTTTTAGGAATCTCTAGTGTGTGAAAAAAAATAGAAACCGAAAGATATTGGAAAGGAAACTGGAGAAGCGGTGGTCAGAGCGACCCCATTCCGGACCGAATTTGGTAAAAAAATTTTCGTCCAATTCGAGATCGTTTCCGCTTTTCGGTAAATCGTGATTACTTTTGGGACTTTCTAGTATGTGAAAAAATATATAAACCGAATAATATTGGAAGGGAAATTTGAGGAGCGCGGGTCAGAGCGACCCCATTCTGGACCGACTTTGCTAAAGAATCATTCGTCCAATTCGAAGTTTGTATCATCTTTTTTGGCGAATCGTGGTGACTTTTGGGACTCTTTAGTATGTGAAATAAAATATAAACCGAAAGTAATCGGAAGGGAAACTTGAGGAGCGGTTGTCATAGCCACCCCATTCTGGACCGACTTTGCTAAAAGATCATTCGTCCAATTCGAAGGTCGGTTCCGCTTTTTGGCTAATCGTGATTACTTTTCGGACTTTCTAGTATGTGAATAAAATTATAAACCGAAAGATATTGGAAGGGAAACTTGAGGAGCGGTGGTCGGATCGACCCCATTCTGGACCGACACTGGTAAAAATCTTTCGTCCAATTCGATGGTCGTATCCGCTTTTTTGACGAATCGTGATGGCTTTTGGGACTATCTAGTATGTGAAGGAAAATAGAAACCGAGAGATATCGGAAGGGAAACTTGAAGAGCGGTGGTCGGAGCGATCCCATTCGGGACTGACTGCGCTAAAAAATCATTCGTCCAATTCAAAGGACGTATCCTCTTTTTTGGCGAATCCTGGTGACTTTTAGGACTCTTTCGTATGTGAAAAAAAATATAAACCGAAAGATATTGGAAGGGAAACTTGAAGAGCGGTGGTCGGAGCGACCCCATTCTGGACGGACTTTGCTAAAAAATTATTTGTCCAACTAAAAAGTCGTCTCCTCTTTTTCGCCGAATCGTGGTGACTTTTGGACTCTGTGGTATGTAAAAAAAATATAAACCGAAAGATATCGGAATGGAAACTTGAGGAGCGGTGGTCAGAGCGACCCCATTCTAGACCTACTTTGGTAAAAAGCTTTCGACCAATTCAAAGGTCGTGTCGTCTTTATTGACGAATCGTGATGACTTTTAGGACCCTCTAGTATGTGAAAAAAATATATAAACCGAAAGATATCGGAAGGGAAACTACAGGAGCGGTGTTCAGAGCGACGCCATTCTGGACCGACTTTGCTAAAAAATCATTCGTCCAATTCAAAGGTCGAATCCTCTTTTTTGGCGTATCGTGGTGACTTTTAGGACTCTTTAATATGTGAAAAAAAATTTAAACCGAAAGATATCGGAAGGGAAACTTGAGGAGCGGTGGTCAGTTCGACCCCATACTGGACCGACCTTGCTGAACAATCTTTCGTCCAATTCGAAGGTCGTGTCCTCTTTTTTGACGAATCGTGATGACTTTTAGGACGCTCTAGTATATAAAAAAAATATATAAACCGTAAGATATCGGAAGGGAATCTTGAGGAGCGGTGGAGAGAGCGACCCCATTCTGGACCGACTTTGCTAAAAAATCATTCGTCCAATTCAATGGCCGTTTCCGCTTTTTGGCTAATCGTGATTACTTTTGGAACTTTTTAGTATGTGAAAAAAATATAAACAGAAAGATTTCGGTAGGGAAACTTGAGGAGTGGTGGTCGGATCGACGGCATTCTGGACCGACGCTGGTAAAAATGTTTCGTCCAATTCGAAGGTCGTATCTTTTTTTTTGACGAATCGTGATGGCTTTTGGGATTATCTAGTATGTGAAGAAAAATAGAAATCGAATGATGTCGGAAGGAAAACTTGAAGAGCGGAGGTCGGAGCGACCCCATTCTGGACCGACTCTGCTAAAAATTATTCGTCCAATTAAAAGGTGGTATCCTGTTTTTTGACGAATCGTGATGACTTTTAGGACGATCTAGTATGTAAAAAAATATATAAACCGTAAGATATCGGAAGGGAAACTTGAGGAGCGGTGGAGAGAGCGACCCCATTCTGGACCGACTTTGCTAAAAAATTATTCGTCCAATTCAAAGGCCGTTTCCGCTTTTTGGCTAATCGTGATTACTTTTGGAACTATCTAGTATGTGAAAAAAATATTAACAGAAAGATTTTGGTAGGGAAACTTGAGGAGCGGTGGTCGGATCGACGCCATTCTCGACCGACACTGGTAAAAATCTTTCGTCCAATTCGAAGGTCGTATCTTTTTTTTTGACGAATCGTGATGGCTTTTAGGATTATCTAGTATGTGAAGAAAAATATAACCCGAAAGATATCGGAAGGGAAACTTGAGGAGCGGTGGTCAGAGCGACCACATTCTGGACCGACCTTGCTAAAAAATCTTTCGTCCAATTCGAAGGTCGTGTCCTCTTTTTTGACGAATCGTGATGACTTTCAGGACGATCTAGTATGTAAAAAAATATATTAACCGTAAGATATCGGAAGGGAAACTTGAGGAGCGATGGAGAGAGCGACCCCATTCTGGACCGACTTTGCCAAAAAATTATTCGTCCAATTCAAAGGCCGTTTCCGCTTTTTGGCTAATCGTGAATACATTTGGAACCTTCTAGTATGTGAAAAAAATATAAACGGAAAGATTTAGGTAGGGAAACTTGAGGATCGGTTGTCGGTGCGACCCCATTCTGGAACGACTCTAGTAAAAATCTTTCGTTCAATTCGAAGGTCGTATCCTTTTTTTATCGAATCGTAATGACTTTTAGGACTCTCTAGTGTGTGAAAAAAAATTGAAACCGAAAGATATTGGAAGGGAAACTTGAGGAGCGGTGGTCAGATCGACCCCATTCCCGACCGAATTTGGTAAAAAAATTTCGTCGAATTCGAGATCGTTTCCGCTTTTTGGCAAATCGTGATTACTTTTGGGACTTTCTTGTATGTGAAAAAAAATATAAACCGAAAGATATCGGAAGGGAAACTTGAGGAGCGCGTGTCAGAGCGACCCAATTCTGGACCGACTTTGCTAAAAAATCATTCGTCGAATTCAAAGGTCGTAGCCTCTTTTTTGGCGAATCTCGGTGACTTTTAGGACTCTTTAGTATGTGAAAAAAAAAATAAACGGAAAGATATCGGAAGGGAAACTTGAGGAGCGGTGGTCAGAGCGACCCCATTCTGGACCGACCACGCTAAAAAATCTTTCGTCCAATTTGAAGGTCGTATCCACTTTTTTGACGAATCCTGATGACTTTTAGGACTCTCTTGTATGTAAAAAAAAATATAAACCGAAAGATATCGGAAGGGAAACTTGAGGAGCGGTGGTCAGAGCGACCCCATTCTGGTCCGACCTTGCTAAAAAATCTTTCGTTCAATTTGAAGGTCGTATCCTCTTTTTTGGCAATTCGTGGTGACTTTTAGGACTCTTTAATATGTAAAAAAAAATATAAACCGAAAGATATCGGAAGGGAAACTTGAGGAGCGGTGGTCAGAGCGACCCCATTCTGGACCGACTTTGCTAAAAAATCATTCGACCAATTCAAAGGTCGTATCCTCTACTTTGGCGAATCGTGGAGACTTTTAAGACTATGTAGTATGTAAAAAAAATATAAACGGAAAGATATCGGCAGGGAAACTTGAGGAGCGGTGTTCAGAGCGACCCCATTCTGGACCGACTTATCGAAAAAATCATTCGTCCAATTCAAAGGTCGTATCCTCTATTTTGACGACTAGCGATGACTTTGAGGGCTCTGTAGTATGGAAAAAAAATATATAAATCGAAAGATATCGGAAGGGAAACTTGAGGAGCGGTCGGCAGAGCGACCCCATTCTGGACCGACCTTGCTAAAAAATCATTCGTCCAATTCAAAGATCGTATCCTCTTTTTTGACGGATTGCAATGATTTTGAGGGCACTGTAGTATGTAAGAAAAATATAAATCGAAAGATATCGGAAGGGAAACTAGAGGAGCGGTGGTCAGAGCGACGCCATTCTGGACCGACTTTGCTAAAAAATCATTCGTCCAATTCAAAGGTCGTATCCTCTTTTTTAACGAATAGTGATGACTTTTAGGATTCTCTAGTGTGTGAAAAAAAATTTAAACCGAAAGATATTGGAAGGGAAACTTGAGGATCGGTTGTCGGTGCGAGCCCATTCTGGAACGACTCTAGTAAAAATCTTTCGTTCAATTCGAAGGTCGGATCCTTTTTTTAACGAATCGTAATGACTTTTAGGACTCTAGTGTGTGAAAAAAAATTGAAACCGAAAGATATCGGGAGGGAAACTTGAGGAGCGGTCGGCAGAGCGACCCCATTCTGGACCGACCTTGCTAAAAAATCATTCGTCCAATTCAAAGATCGTATCCTCTTTTTTGACGAATAGCAATGACTTTGAGGGCTCTGTAGTATGTAAAAAAAATATAAATCGAAAGATATCGGAAGGGAAACTAGAGGAGCGGTGGTCAGAGCGACCCCATTCTTGACCGACTGTGCTAAAAAATCATTCGACCAATTCAAAGGTCGTATCCTCTTTTTTAACGAATCGTAATGACTTTTAGGACTCCCTAGTGTGTGAAAAAAAATTGAAACCGAAAGATATTGGAAGGGAAACTTGAGGAGCGGTGGTCAGATCGACCCCATTCCCGACCGAATTTGGTAAAAAAATTTCGTCGAATTCGAGATCGTTTCCGCTTTTTGGCAAATCGTGATTACTTTTGGGACTTTCTTGTATGTGAAAAAAAATATAAACCGAAAGATATCGGAAGGGAAACTTGAGGAGCGCGTGTCAGAGCGACCCCATTCTGGACCGACTTTGCTAAAAAATCATTCGTCCAATTCAAAGGTCGTATCCTCGTTTTTGGCGAATCGTGGTGACTTTTAGGACTCTTTCGTATGTGAAAAAAAATATAAACCGAATGATATAGTAAGGGAAACTTGGAGAGCGGTGGTCGGAGCGACGCCATTCTGGACCGACTTTGCTGAAAAATCATTCGTCCAATTCAAAGGCCGTTTCGGCTTTTTGGATAATCGTGGTTTCTAGTATGTGAAAAAAATATAAACAGAAAGATTTCGGTATGGAAACTTGAGGAGCGGTGGTCGGATCGATGCCATTCTGGACCGACACTGGTAAAAATCTTTCGTCCAATTCGAAAGTCGTAACTTTTTTTTTGACGAATCGTGATGGCTTTTGGAATTATCTAGTATGTGAAGAAAAATATAACCCGAAAGATATCGGAAGGGAAACTTGAGGAGCGGTTGTCAGAGCGACCCCATTGTGGACGACCTTGCTAAAAAATCTTTCGTCCAATTCGAAGGTCGTGTCCTCTTTTTTGACGAATCGTGATGACTTTTAGGACGATCTAGTATATAAAAAAATATATTAATCGTAAGATATCGGAAGGGAAACTTGAGGAGCGGTGGAGAGAGCGACCCCATTCTGGACCGACCTTGCTAAAAAATTATTCGTACAATTCAAAGGCCGATTCCGCTTTTTGGCTAATCGTGATTACTTTTGGAACTTTCTAGTATGTGACAAAATATAAACAGAAAGATTTCGGTAGGGAAACTTGAGGAGCGGTGGTCAGAGCGACACCATTGTGGACCGAATTTGCTAAAAAATCATTCGACCAATTCAAAGGTCGTATACTCTTTTTTAACGAATAGTGATGACTATGAGGGCTCTGTATTATGAAAAAATATATATAAACCGAAAGATATAGTAAGGGAAACTTGAAAAGCGGTGGTCGGAGCGACCCAATCTGGACCGAATGCTAAAAAATATTTGTCCAATTAAAAGGTCGCATCCTCTATTTTGGCGAATCGTGGAGACTTTAGGACTATGTAGTATGTAAAAAAAATATGAACCGAAAGATATCGGAAGGGAAATTTGAGGAGCGCGGGTCAGAGCGTCCCCATTCTGGACCGACTTTTCGAAAAAATCATTCGTCCAATTCAAACGTCGAATCTTCTATTTGGACGAATCGCGATGACTTTGAGGGCTCTGTAGTATGTAAAAAAAATATAAATCGAAAGATCTCGGAAGGGAAACTTGTCGAGTGGTTGTCATAGCCACCCCATTCTGGACCGACTTTGCTAAAAAATCATTCGTTCAATTCAAAGGTCGGTTCCCCTTTTTGGCTAATCGTAATTACTTTTGGGACTTTCTAGTATGTGAAAAAAATTATAAACCGAAAGATATCGGAAGGGAAACTTGAGGAGCGGTGGTCGGATCGACCCCATTCTGGACCGACACTGCTAAAAATCTTTCGTCCAATTCGAAGGTCGTATCCGCTTTTTTGACGAATCGTGATGGCTTTTGGGACTATCTAATATGTGAAGGAAAAATAGAAACCGAGAGATATCGGAAGGGAAACTTGAAGAGCGGTGGTCGGAGCGATCCCATTCGGGACTGACTGCGCTAAAAAATCATTCGGCTAATTCAAAGGACGTATCCTCTTTTTTGGCGAATCGTGGTGACTTTTAGGACTCTTTCGTATGTGAAAAAAAATATAAACCGAAAGATATTGGAAGGGATACTTGAAGAGCGATGGTCGGAGCGACCCCATTCTGAGCCGACCTTGCTAAAAAATCTTTCGTTCAATTCGAAGGTCGTTTCCGTTTTTTAACGAATCGTAATGATTTTTAGGACTCTCTAGTGTGTGAAAAAAAATTGAAACCGAAAGATATCGGAAGGGAAACTTGAGGAGCGGTCGGCAGAGCGACCCCATTCTGGACCGACCTTGCTAAAAAATCATCCGTCCAATTCAAAGATCGTATCCTCTATTTTGACGAATAGCAATGACTTTGAGGGCTCTGTGGTACGTAAAAAAAATATAAATCGAAAGATATCGGAAGGGAAACTGGAGGAGCGGTGGTCAGAGCGACGCCATTCTGGACCGACTTTGCTAAAAAATCATTCGTCCAATTCAAAGGTCGTATCCTCTTTTTTGGCAAATCGTGGTGACTTTGAGGACGATCTAGTATGTAAAAAAAATATAACCCTTAAGATATCGGAAGGGAAACTTGAGGGGCGGTGGAGAGAGCGACCCCATTCTGGACCGACTTTGCTAAAAAATCATTCGTCGAATTCAAAGGCCGTTTCCGTTTTTTGGCTAATCGTGAATACTTTTGGAACTTTCTAGTATGTGAAGAAAACTAGAAACCGAAAGATATCGGAAGGGAAACTTGAGGAGCGGTGGTCAGAGCAACCCCATTCTGGACCGACCTTGCTACAAAATCTTTCGTCCATTTCGAAGATCGTGTCCTCTTTTTTGACGAATCGTGATGACTTTGAGGACGATCTAGTATGTAAAAAAAATATAACCCTTAAGATATCGGAAGGGAAACTTGAGGGGCGGTGGAGAGAGCGACCCCATTCTGGACCGACTTTGCTAAAAAATCATTCGTCGAATTCAAAGGCCGTTTCCGTTTTTTGGCTAATCGTGAATACTTTTGGAACTTTCTAGTATGTGAAGAAAACTAGAAACCGAAAGATATCGGAAGGGAAACTTGAGGAGCGGTGGTCAGAGCAACCCCATTCTGGACCGACCTTGCTACAAAATCTTTCGTCCAATTCGAAGATCGTGTCCTCTTTTTTGACGAATCGTGATGACTTTGAGGACGATCTAGTATGTAAAAAAATATATAAACCGTAAGATATCGGAAGGGAAACTTGAGGAGCGGTGGAGAGAGCTACCCCATTCTGGACCGACTTTGCTAAAAGATCATTCGTCCAATTCAAACGCAGTTTCCGCTTTTTGGCTAATCGTGATTACTTTTGGAACTTTCTAGTATGTGAAAAAATATAAACAGAAAGATTTCGGTAGGGAAACTTGAGGAGCGGTGGTCGGATCGACGGCATTCTGGACCGACTATGGTAAAAATCTTTCGTCCAATTCGAAGGTCGTATCTTTTTTTTTGACGAATCGTGATGGCTTTTGGGATTAACTAGTATGTGAAGAAAACTAGAAACCGAAAGATATCGGAAGGGAAACTTGAGGAGCGGTGGTCGATGCGACCCCATTCTGGAACGACTCCTTCGTCCAATTCGGAGGTTGTGTCGTCTTTATTGACGAATCGTGATGACTTTTGCGGCTATCTAGTATGTGAAGAAAACTATAAACCGAAAGATGTGGGAAGGGAAACTTGAGGAGCGGTGGTCGGCGCGACCCCATTCTGGAACGACTCTAGTAAAAATCTTTCGTTCAATTCGAAGGTCGTATCCTCTTCTTTAACCAATCGTAATGACTTTTAGGACTCTCTAGTGTGTGAAAAAATATATAAACCGAAAGATATTGGAAGGGAAACTTGAAGAGCGCTGGTCGGAGCGACCCCATTCTGGACGGACTTTGCTAAAAAATTATTTGTCCAATTAAAAGGTCGTGTCCTCTTTTTCGGCGAACCGTGGTGACTTTTAGGACTCTGCGGTATGTTAAAAAAATATAAACCGAATGATATCTGAATGGAAACTTGAGGAGCGGTGGTCAGAGCGACCCCATTCCGGACCGACAGTGGTGAATATCTTTTGCCCAATTTGAAGGTCGTTTCTGCTTTTTGGCAAATCGTGATTACTTTTGGGACTTTCTAGTATGTGAATAAATATATAAACCGAAAGATATAGGAAGGGAAACTTCAGGCGCGCGGGTCACAACGACCCCATTCCGGACCGAATTTCGTCAAAAAAATTTCGTCCAATTCGAGATCGTTTCCTCTTTTCGGCAAATCGTGATTACTTTTGGGACTTTTTAGTATGTGTAAAAAAATATAAACCGAAA
Organism: Oxytorus armatus; assembly: GCA_958009045.1. NCBI lineage: Eukaryota > Metazoa > Arthropoda > Insecta > Hymenoptera > Ichneumonidae > Oxytorus > Oxytorus armatus. Next base: position 28,751,919 of record OY253745.1, on the reverse strand, counting down.
AATATCGGAAGGGAAACTTGAAGAGCGCGGGTCAGAGCGACCCCATTCTGCACCGAATTTGCTAAAGAATGATTCGTCCAATTCAAACGTCGTTTCCGCTTTTTGGCTGATCGTGATTACTTTTGGGACTTTCTAGTATGTGAAAAAAATATAAACCGAAAAATGTCGGAAGGGAAACTTGAGGATCGCGGGTCAGATCGACCCCATTCTGGACCGACTTTGCTACAGAATCATTCGTCCAATTCAAAGGTCGTATCCTCTTTTTTGGCAAATCTCGGTAACTTTTAGGACTCTTTAGGATGTGAAAAAAAATATAAACCGAAATATATCGGAAGGGAAACTTGAAGAGCGGTGGTCAGAGAGACCTCATTCTGGACCGACCTTGCTAAAAAATCTCTCGTCCAATTCGAAGGTCGTATCCTCTTTTCTGACATATAGTGATGACTTTTAGGACTCTCTAGTATGTAAAAAAATATATAAACCGAAAGATATCGGAAGGGAAACTTGAGGAGCGGTGGTCAGAGCGACCCCATTCCGGACCGACTGTGGTAAATATCTTTTGTCCAATTTGAAGGTCGTTTCCGCTTTTTGGCAAATCGTGATTACTTTTGGGACTTTCGAGAATGTGAATAAATATATAAACCGAAAGATATCGGAAGATATCGGTTTCCTCTTTTCGGCAAATCGTGATTACTTTTGGGACTTTCTAGCATGTGAAAAAGAAAATAAACCGAAAAATATCGGAAGGGAAACTTGAGGAGCGCGGGTCAGAGCGACCCCTTCTGCACCGACTTTGCTAAAGAATCATTCGTCCAATTCAAAGTTTGTATCCTCTTTTTTGGTGAATCGTGGTGACTTTTGGAACTCTTTAGTATGTGAAAAAAAATATAAACCGAAAGATATCGGAAGGGAAATTTGAGGAGCGGTTATCATAGCGACCCCATTCTGGACCGACTTTGCTAAATAATCAATCGTCCAATTCAAAGGTCGTTTCCGCTTTTTGGCTAATCGTGATTACTTTTGGGACTTTCTATTATGTTAATAAAATATAAACCGAAAAATGTCGGAAGGGAAACTTGAGGAGCGCGGGTCAGAGCGACCCCATTCTGGACCGACTTTTCGAAAAAATCATTCGTCCAATTCAAAGGTCGTATCCTCTATTTGGACGAATCCCGATAACTTTGAGGGCTCTGTAGTATGTAAAAAAAATATAAATCGAAAGATATCGGAAGGAAAACTAGAGGAGCGGTGTTCAGAGCGACGCCATTCTGGACCGATTTTGCTGAAAAATCATTCGTTCAATTCAAAGGCCGTTTCCGCTTTTTGGCTAATCGTGATTACTTTTGGAACTTTCTAGTATGTGAAAAAAATATAAACAGAAAGATTTCGGTAGGGAAACTTGATGAGCGGTGGTCGGATCGACGCCATTCTCGACCGACACTGGTAAAAATCTTTCGTCCAATTCGAAGGTCGTATGTTTTTTTTGACGAATCGTGATGGCTTTTGGGATTATCTAGTATGTGAAAAAAAATATGACCCGAAAGATATCGGAAGGGAAACTTAAGGAGCGGTGGTCAGAGCGACCCCATTCTGGACCGACCTTGCTAAAAAATCTTTCGTCCAATTCGAAGGTCGTGTCGTCTTTATTGACGAATCGTGATGACTTTTAGTTCTCTCTAGTGTGTGAAAAAATATATAAACCGAAAGTTATTGGAAAGGAAACTGGAGGAGCGGTGGTCAGAGCGACCCCATTCCGGACCGAATTTCGTAATAAAAATTTCGTCCAATTCGAGATCGTTTCCTCTTTTCGGCAATTCGTGATTACTTTTGGGACTTTCTAGTATGTGAAAAAAAATATAAACCGAAAAATATCGGAAGGGAAACTTGAGGAGCGCGGGTCAAATCGACCCCATTCTGGACCGACTTTATTAAAGAATCATTCGTCCAATTCAAAGGTCTTTTCCGCTTTTTGGCTAACCGTGATTACTTTTGGGACTTTCTAGTATGTGAAAAATATATAAACCGGAAAATATCGGAAGGGAAACTTGAGGAGCGCGGGTCAGATCGACCCCATTCTGGACCGACTTTGCTAAAGAATCATTCGTCCAATTCAAAGTTTGTATCCTCTTTTTTGGTGAATCGTGGTGACTTTTGGGACTCTTTAGTATGTGAAAAAAAATATAAACCGAAAGATATCGGAAGGGAAATTTAAGGAGCGGTTATCATAGCCACCCCATTCTGGACCGACTTTGCTAAATAATCAATCGTCCAATTCAAAGGTCGTTTCTTCTTTTTGGCTAATCGTGATTACTTTTGGGACTTTCTAGTATGTGAAAAAAAATATAAACCGAAAAATATCGGAAGGGAAACTTGAGGAGCGCGGGTCAGAGCGACCCCATTCTGGACCGACTTTGCTAAAAAATCTTTCGTCCAATTCGAAGGTCGTGTCCTCTTTTTTGACGAATCGTGATGACTTTTAGGACGATCTAGTATGTAAAAAAATATATTAACCGTAAGATATCGGAAGGGAAACTTGAGGAGCGCGGGTCAAATCGACCCCATTCTGGACCGACTTTATTAAAGAATCATTCGTCCAATTCAAAGGTCGTTTCCGCTTTTTGGCTAACCGTGATTACTTTTGGGACTTTCTAGTATGTGAAAAAAATATAAACCGAAAAATATCGGAAGCGAAACTTGAGGAGCGCGGGTCAGATCGACCCCATTCTGGACCGACTTTGCTAAAGAATCATTCGTCCAATTCAAAGTTTGTATCCTCTTTTTTGGTGAATCGTGGTGACTTTTGGGACTCTTTAGTATGTGAAAAAAAATATAAACCGAAAGATATCGGAAGGGAAATTTAAGGAGCGGTTATCATAGCCACCCCATTCTGGACCGACTTTGCTAAATAATCAATCGTCCAATTCAAAGGTCGTTTCTTCTTTTTGGCTAATCGTGATTACTTTTGGGACTTTCTAGTATGTGAAAAATATATAAACCGAAAAATGTTGGAAGGGAAACTTGAGGAGCGCGGGTCAGATCGACCCCATTCTGGACCGACTTTGCTAAAGAATCATTCGTCCAATTCAAAGGTCGTATCCTCTTTTTTGGCGAATCTCGGTAACTTTTAGGACTCTTTAGTATGTGAAAAAAAATATAAACCGAATTATATCGGAAGGGAAACTTGAGGAGCGGTGGTCAGACCGACCCCATTCTGGACAGACCTTGCTAAAAAATCGTTCGTCCAATTCGAAGGTCGTATCCTCTTTTCTGACGAATCGTGATGACTTTTAGGACTCTCTAGTATGTAAAAAAAAATATAAACCGAAAGATATCGGAAGTGAAACTTGAGGAGCGGTGGTCAGAGCGACCCCATTCCGGACCGACTTTGCTAAAAAGTTTTCGACCAATTCCAAGGTCGTGTCGTCTTTATTGACGAATCGTGATGACTTTTAGGACTCTCTAGTGTGTGAAAAAATATATAAACCGAAAGATATCGGACGGGAAACTTAAAGAGCGGCGGTCGGAGGGACCCCATTCTGGACCGACTTTGCTAAAAAATTGTTCGTCCAATTAAAAGGTCGTATCCTTTTTTTTGGCGAATCGTGGTGACTTTTAGGACTCTTTCGTATGTAATTTAAACCGAAATATATTGGAAGGGAAACTTGAAGAGCGGTGGTCGGAGCGACCCCATTCTGCATCGACTTTGCTAAATAATATTTGTCCAATTAAAAGGTCGTGTCCTCTTTTTCGGCGAATCGTGGTGACTTTTAGGACTTTGTAGTATGTAAAAAATATATAAACGGAAAGATATCGGAAGGTAAACTTGAGGAGCGATGGTCAGAGCGACCCCATTCTAGACCTACTTTGGTAAAAAGCTTTCGACCAATTCGAAGGTCGTGTCGTCTTTATTGATGAATCGTGATGACTTTTAGGGCCCTCTAGTATGTGAAAAAATATATAAACCGAAAGATATTGGAACAGAATCTTCAGAAGCGCGGGTCAGATCGACCGCATTCTGGACCCACTTTGCTAAAAAATCATTCGTCCAATTTAAAGGTCGTATCCTCTTTTTTGGCGAATTTCCGTGACTTTTAGGACTCTTTAGTATGTGCAAAAAAATATAAACCGAAAGATATCGGAAGGGAAACTTGATGAGCGGTGGTCAGAGCGACCCCATTCTGGACCGACCTTGCTAAAAAATCATTCGTCCAATTCAAAGGTCGTTTCCGCTTTTTCGCTAATCGTAATTACTTTTGGAATCTTCCAGTATGTGAAAAAAAATATAAACCGAAATATATCGGAAGGGAAACTTGAGTAGCGGTGGTCGGATCGACCCCATTCTGGACCGACCCTTGTAAAAATCTTTCGTCCAATTCGAAGGTCGTATCCTCTTTTTTGGCGAATCCTGGTGACTTTTAGGACACTTTTGTGTGCGAAAAAATATATAAACCGAACGATATTAGAAGGGAAACTTGAAGAGCGGTGGTCGGAGCGACCCCATTCTGGACCGACTATGCTAAAAAATTATTCGTCCAATTAAAAGGTCCTATCCTGTTTTTTGGCGAATCGTGGTGCCTTTTAGGACTCTTTAGTATGTGAAAAAAATATAAACCGAAAGATATCGGAAGGGAAACTATAGGAGCGGTGGTCAGAGCGACGCCATTCTGGACCGACTTTGCTAAAAAATCATTCGTCCAATTCAAACGTCGTATCCTATTTTTTGACGAATAGTGATGACTTTGAGGGCTCTGTAGTATGAAAAAAATATATAAACCGAAAGATATCGGAAGGGAAACTTGAGGAGCGGTGGTCGATGCGACCCCATTCTAAAAAGACTCCTTCGCTCAATTCGAAGGTTGTGTCGTCTTTATTGACGAATCGTGATGACTTTTGCGGCTATCTAGTATGTGAAGAAAAATATAAACCGAAAGATATGGGAAGGGAAACTTGAGGAGCGGTGGTCGGTGCGACCCCATTCTGGAACGACGCTTGTAAAAATCTTTCGTTCAATTCGAAGGTCGTATCCTCTTTTTTAACCAATCCTAATGACGTTTAGGAATCTCTAGTGTGTGAAAAAAAATAGAAACCGAAAGATATTGGAAAGGAAACTGGAGAAGCGGTGGTCAGAGCGACCCCATTCCGGACCGAATTTGGTAAAAAAATTTTCGTCCAATTCGAGATCGTTTCCGCTTTTCGGTAAATCGTGATTACTTTTGGGACTTTCTAGTATGTGAAAAAATATATAAACCGAATAATATTGGAAGGGAAACTTGAGGAGCGCGGGTCAGAGCGACCCCATTCTGGACCGACTTTGCTAAAGAATCATTCGTCCAATTCGAAGTTTGTATCATCTTTTTTGGCGAATCGTTGTGACTTTTGGGACTCTTTAGTATGTGAAATAAAATATAAACCGACAGTAATCGGAAGGGAAACTTGAGGAGCGGTTGTCATAGCAACCCCATTCTGGACCGACTTTGCTAAAAGATCATTCGTCCAATTCAAAGGTCGGTTCCGCTTTTTGGCTAATCGTGATTACTTTTCGGACTGTCTAGTATGTGAAAAAAATTATAAACCGAAAGATATTGGAAGGGAAACTTGAGGAGCGGTGGTCGGATCGACCCCATTCTGGACCGACTTTGCTAAAAGATCATTCGTCCAATTCAAACGCAGTTTCCGCTTTTTGGCTAATCGTGATTACTTTTGGAACTTTCTAGTATGTGAAAAAATATAAACAGAAAGATTTCGGTAGGGAAACTTGAGGAGCGGTGGTCGGATCGACGGCATTCTGGACCGACTATGGTAAAAATCTTTCGTCCAATTCGAAGGTCGTATCTTTTTTTTTGACGAATCGTGATGGCTTTTGGGATTAACTAGTATGTGAAGAAAACTAGAAACCGAAAGATATCGGAAGGGAAACTTGAGGAGCGGTGGTCGATGCGACCCCATTCTGGAACGACTCCTTCGTCCAATTCGGAGGTTGTGTCGTCTTTATTGACGAATCGTGATGACTTTTGCGGCTATCTAGTATGTGAAGAAAACTATAAACCGAAAGATGTGGGAAGGGAAACTTGAGGAGCGGTGGTCGGCGCGACCCCATTCTGGAACGACTCTAGTAAAAATCTTTCGTTCAATTCGAAGGTCGTATCCTCTTCTTTAACCAATCGTAATGACTTTTAGGACTCTCTAGTGTGTGAAAAAATATATAAACCGAAAGATATTGGAAGGGAAACTTGAAGAGCGCTGGTCGGAGCGACCCCATTCTGGACGGACTTTGCTAAAAAATTATTTGTCCAATTAAAAGGTCGTGTCCTCTTTTTCGGCGAACCGTGGTGACTTTTAGGACTCTGCGGTATGTTAAAAAAATATAAACCGAATGATATCTGAATGGAAACTTGAGGAGCGGTGGTCAGAGCGACCCCATTCCGGACCGACAGTGGTGAATATCTTTTGCCCAATTTGAAGGTCGTTTCTGCTTTTTGGCAAATCGTGATTACTTTTGGGACTTTCTAGTATGTGAATAAATATATAAACCGAAAGATATCGGAAGGGAAACTTCAGGCGCGCGGGTCACAACGACCCCATTCCGGACCGAATTTCGTCAAAAAAATTTCGTCCAATTCGAGATCGTTTCCTCTTTTCGGCAAATCGTGATTACTTTTGGGACTTTCTAGTATGTGTAAAAAAATATAAACCGAAAAATATCGGAAGGGAAACTTGAAGAGCGCGGGTCAGAGCGACCCCATTCTGCACCGAATTTGCTAAAGAATGATTCGTCCAATTCAAACGTCGTTTCCGCTTTTTGGCTGATCGTGATTACTTTTGGGACTTTCTAGTATGTGAAAAAAATATAAACCGAAAAATGTCGGAAGGGAAACTTGAGGATCGCGGGTCAGATCGACCCCATTCTGGACCGACTTTGCTACAGAATCATTCGTCCAATTCAAAGGTCGTATCCTCTTTTTTGGCAAATCTCGGTAACTTTTAGGACTCTTTAGGATGTGAAAAAAAATATAAACCGAAATATATCGGAAGGGAAACTTGAAGAGCGGTGGTCAGAGAGACCTCATTCTGGACCGACCTTGCTAAAAAATCTCTCGTCCAATTCGAAGGTCGTATCCTCTTTTCTGACATATAGTGATGACTTTTAGGACTCTCTAGTATGTAAAAAAATATATAAACCGAAAGATATCGGAAGGGAAACTTGAGGAGCGGTGGTCAGAGCGACCCCATTCCGGACCGACTGTGGTAAATATCTTTTGTCCAATTTGAAGGTCGTTTCCGCTTTTTGGCAAATCGTGATTACTTTTGGGACTTTCGAGAATGTGAATAAATATATAAACCGAAAGATATCGGAAGATATCGGTTTCCTCTTTTCGGCAAATCGTGATTACTTTTGGGACTTTCTAGCATGTGAAAAAGAAAATAAACCGAAAAATATCGGAAGGGAAACTTGAGGAGCGCGGGTCAGAGCGACCCCTTCTGCACCGACTTTGCTAAAGAATCATTCGTCCAATTCAAAGTTTGTATCCTCTTTTTTGGTGAATCGTGGTGACTTTTGGAACTCTTTAGTATGTGAAAAAAAATATAAACCGAAAGATATCGGAAGGGAAATTTGAGGAGCGGTTATCATAGCGACCCCATTCTGGACCGACTTTGCTAAATAATCAATCGTCCAATTCAAAGGTCGTTTCCGCTTTTTGGCTAATCGTGATTACTTTTGGGACTTTCTATTATGTTAATAAAATATAAACCGAAAAATGTCGGAAGGGAAACTTGAGGAGCGCGGGTCAGAGCGACCCCATTCTGGACCGACTTTTCGAAAAAATCATTCGTCCAATTCAAAGGTCGTATCCTCTATTTGGACGAATCCCGATAACTTTGATGGCTCTGTAGTATGTAAAAAAAATATAAATCGAAAGATATCGGAAGGAAAACTAGAGGAGCGGTGTTCAGAGCGACGCCATTCTGGACCGATTTTGCTGAAAAATCATTCGTTCAATTCAAAGGCCGTTTCCGCTTTTTGGCTAATCGTGATTACTTTTGGAACTTTCTAGTATGTGAAAAAAATATAAACAGAAAGATTTCGGTAGGGAAACTTGATGAGCGGTGGTCGGATCGACGCCATTCTCGACCGACACTGGTAAAAATCTTTCGTCCAATTCGAAGGTCGTATGTTTTTTTTGACGAATCGTGATGGCTTTTGGGATTATCTAGTATGTGAAAAAAAATATGACCCGAAAGATATCGGAAGGGAAACTTAAGGAGCGGTGGTCAGAGCGACCCCATTCTGGACCGACCTTGCTAAAAAATCTTTCGTCCAATTCGAAGGTCGTGTCGTCTTTATTGACGAATCGTGATGACTTTTAGTTCTCTCTAGTGTGTGAAAAAATATATAAACCGAAAGTTATTGGAAAGGAAACTGGAGGAGCGGTGGTCAGAGCGACCCCATTCCGGACCGAATTTCGTAATAAAAATTTCGTCCAATTCGAGATCGTTTCCTCTTTTCGGCAATTCGTGATTACTTTTGGGACTTTCTAGTATGTGAAAAAAAATATAAACCGAAAAATATCGGAAGGGAAACTTGAGGAGCGCGGGTCAAATCGACCCCATTCTGGACCGACTTTATTAAAGAATCATTCGTCCAATTCAAAGGTCTTTTCCGCTTTTTGGCTAACCGTGATTACTTTTGGGACTTTCTAGTATGTGAAAAATATATAAACCGGAAAATATCGGAAGGGAAACTTGAGGAGCGCGGGTCAGATCGACCCCATTCTGGACCGACTTTGCTAAAGAATCATTCGTCCAATTCAAAGTTTGTATCCTCTTTTTTGGTGAATCGTGGTGACTTTTGGGACTCTTTAGTATGTGAAAAAAAATATAAACCGAAAGATATCGGAAGGGAAATTTAAGGAGCGGTTATCATAGCCACCCCATTCTGGACCGACTTTGCTAAATAATCAATCGTCCAATTCAAAGGTCGTTTCTTCTTTTTGGCTAATCGTGATTACTTTTGGGACTTTCTAGTATGTGAAAAAAAATATAAACCGAAAAATATCGGAAGGGAAACTTGAGGAGCGCGGGTCAGAGCGACCCCATTCTGGACCGACTTTGCTAAAAAATCTTTCGTCCAATTCGAAGGTCGTGTCCTCTTTTTTGACGAATCGTGATGACTTTTAGGACGATCTAGTATGTAAAAAAATATATTAACCGTAAGATATCGGAAGGGAAACTTGAGGAGCGCGGGTCAAATCGACCCCATTCTGGACCGACTTTATTAAAGAATCATTCGTCCAATTCAAAGGTCGTTTCCGCTTTTTGGCTAACCGTGATTACTTTTGGGACTTTCTAGTATGTGAAAAAAATATAAACCGAAAAATATCGGAAGCGAAACTTGAGGAGCGCGGGTCAGATCGACCCCATTCTGGACCGACTTTGCTAAAGAATCATTCGTCCAATTCAAAGTTTGTATCCTCTTTTTTGGTGAATCGTGGTGACTTTTGGGACTCTTTAGTATGTGAAAAAAAATATAAACCGAAAGATATCGGAAGGGAAATTTAAGGAGCGGTTATCATAGCCACCCCATTCTGGACCGACTTTGCTAAATAATCAATCGTCCAATTCAAAGGTCGTTTCTTCTTTTTGGCTAATCGTGATTACTTTTGGGACTTTCTAGTATGTGAAAAATATATAAACCGAAAAATGTTGGAAGGGAAACTTGAGGAGCGCGGGTCAGATCGACCCCATTCTGGACCGACTTTGCTAAAGAATCATTCGTCCAATTCAAAGGTCGTATCCTCTTTTTTGGCGAATCTCGGTAACTTTTAGGACTCTTTAGTATGTGAAAAAAAATATAAACCGAATTATATCGGAAGGGAAACTTGAGGAGCGGTGGTCAGACCGACCCCATTCTGGACAGACCTTGCTAAAAAATCGTTCGTCCAATTCGAAGGTCGTATCCTCTTTTCTGACGAATCGTGATGACTTTTAGGACTCTCTAGTATGTAAAAAAAAATATAAACCGAAAGATATCGGAAGTGAAACTTGAGGAGCGGTGGTCAGAGCGACCCCATTCCGGACCGACTTTGCTAAAAAGTTTTCGACCAATTCCAAGGTCGTATCGTCTTTATTGACGAATCGTGATGACTTTTAGGACTCTCTAGTGTGTGAAAAAATATATAAACCGAAAGATATCGGACGGGAAACTTAAAGAGCGGCGGTCGGAGGGACCCCATTCTGGACCGACTTTGCTAAAAAATTGTTCGTCCAATTAAAAGGTCGTATCCTTTTTTTTGGCGAATCGTGGTGACTTTTAGGACTCTTTCGTATGTAATTTAAACCGAAATATATTGGAAGGGAAACTTGAAGAGCGGTGGTCGGAGCGACCCCATTCTGCATCGACTTTGCTAAATAATATTTGTCCAATTAAAAGGTCGTGTCCTCTTTTTCGGCGAATCGTGGTGACTTTTAGGACTTTGTAGTATGTAAAAAATATATAAACGGAAAGATATCGGAAGGTAAACTTGAGGAGCGATGGTCAGAGCGACCCCATTCTAGACCTACTTTGGTAAAAAGCTTTCGACCAATTCGAAGGTCGTGTCGTCTTTATTGATGAATCGTGATGACTTTTAGGGCCCTCTAGTATGTGAAAAAATATATAAACCGAAAGATATTGGAACAGAATCTTCAGAAGCGCGGGTCAGATCGACCGCATTCTGGACCCACTTTGCTAAAAAATCATTCGTCCAATTTAAAGGTCGTATCCTCTTTTTTGGCGAATTTCCGTGACTTTTAGGACTCTTTAGTATGTGAAAAAAAATATAAACCGAAAGATATCGGAAGGGAAACTTGATGAGCGGTGGTCAGAGCGACCCCATTCTGGACCGACCTTGCTAAAAAATCATTCGTCCAATTCAAAGGTCGTTTCCGCTTTTTCGCTAATCGTAATTACTTTTGGAATCTTCCAGTATGTGAAAAAAAATATAAACCGAAATATATCGGAAGGGAAACTTGAGTAGCGGTGGTCGGATCGACCCCATTCTGGACCGACCCTTGTAAAAATCTTTCGTCCAATTCGAAGGTCGTATCCTCTTTTTTGGCGAATCCTGGTGACTTTTAGGACACTTTTGTGTGCGAAAAAATATATAAACCGAACGATATTAGAAGGGAAACTTGAAGAGCGGTGGTCGGAGCGACCCCATTCTGGACCGACTATGCTAAAAAATTATTCGTCCAATTAAAAGGTCCTATCCTGTTTTTTGGCGAATCGTGGTGCCTTTTAGGACTCTTTAGTATGTGAAAAAAATATAAACCGAAAGATATCGGAAGGGAAACTATAGGAGCGGTGGTCAGAGCGACGCCATTCTGGACCGACTTTGCTAAAAAATCATTCGTCCAATTCAAACGTCGTATCCTATTTTTTGACGAATAGTGATGACTTTGAGGGCTCTGTAGTATGAAAAAAATATATAAACCGAAAGATATCGGAAGGGAAACTTGAGGAGCGGTGGTCGATGCGACCCCATTCTAGAAAGACTCCTTCGCTCAATTCGAAGGTTGTGTCGTCTTTATTGACGAATCGTGATGACTTTTGCGGCTATCTAGTATGTGAAGAAAAATATAAACCGAAAGATATGGGAAGGGAAACTTGAGGAGCGGTGGTCGGTGCGACCCCATTCTGGAACGACGCTTGTAAAAATCTTTCGTTCAATTCGAAGGTCGTATCCTCTTTTTTAACCAATCCTAATGACTTTTAGGAATCTCTAGTGTGTGAAAAAAAATAGAAACCGAAAGATATTGGAAAGGAAACTGGAGAAGCGGTGGTCAGAGCGACCCCATTCCGGACCGAATTTGGTAAAAAAATTTTCGTCCAATTCGAGATCGTTTCCGCTTTTCGGTAAATCGTGATTACTTTTGGGACTTTCTAGTATGTGAAAAAATATATAAACCGAATAATATTGGAAGGGAAACTTGAGGAGCGCGGGTCAGAGCGACCCCATTCTGGACCGACTTTGCTAAAGAATCATTCGTCCAATTCGAAGTTTGTATCATCTTTTTTGGCGAATCGTTGTGACTTTTGGGACTCTTTAGTATGTGAAATAAAATATAAACCGACAGTAATCGGAAGGGAAACTTGAGGAGCGGTTGTCATAGCAACCCCATTCTGGACCGACTTTGCTAAAAGATCATTCGTCCAATTCAAAGGTCGGTTCCGCTTTTTGGCTAATCGTGATTACTTTTCGGACTGTCTAGTATGTGAAAAAAATTATAAACCGAAAGATATTGGAAGGGAAACTTGAGGAGCGGTGGTCGGATCGACCCCATTCTGGACCGACACTGGTAAAAATCTTTCGTCCAATTTGATGGTCGTATCCGCTTTTTTGACGAATCGTGATGGCTTTTGGGACTATCTAGTATGTGAAGGAAAATAGAAACCGAGAGATATCGGAAGGGAAACTTGAAGAGCGGTGGTCGGAGCGATCCCATTCGGGACTAACTGCGCTAAAAAATCATTCGTCCAATTCAAAGGACGTATCCTCTTTTTTGGCGAATCCTGGTGACTTTTAGGACTCTTTCGTATGTGAAAAAAAATATAAACCGAAAGATATTGGAAGGGAAACTTGAAGAGCGGTGGTCGGAGCGACCCCATTCTGGACGGAATTTGCTAAAAAATTATTTGTCCAACTAAAAAGTCGTCTCCTCTTTTTCGCCGAATCGTGGTGACTTTTGGACTCTGTGGTATGTAAAAAAAATATAAACCGAAAAATATCGGAATGGAAACTTGAGGAGCGGTGGTCAGAGCGACCCCATTCTAGACCTACTTTGGTAAAAAGCTTTCGACCAATTCAAAGGTCGTGTCATCTTTATTGACGAATCGTGATGACTTTTAGGACCCTCTAGTATGTGAAAAAAATATATAAACCGAAAGATATCGGAAGGGAAACTACAGGAGCGGTGTTCAGAGCGACGCCATTCTGGACCGACTTTGCTAAAAAATCATTCGTCCAATTCAAAGGTCGAATCCTCTTTTTTGGCGTATCGTGGTGACTTTTAGGACTCTTTAATATGTGAAAAAAAATTTAAACCGAAAGATATCGGAAGGGAAACTTGAGGAGCGGTGGTCAGTTCGACCCCATACTGGACCGACCTTGCTGAACAATCTTTCGTCCAATTCGAAGGTCGTGTCCTCTTTTTTGACGAATCGTGATGACTTTTAGGACGCTCTAGTATATAAAAAATATATATAAACCGTAAGATATCGGAAGGGAATCTTGAGGAGCGGTGGAGAGAGCGACCCCATTCTGGACCGACTTTGCTAAAAAATCATTCGTCCAATTCAATGGCCGTTTCCGCTTTTTGGCTAATCGTGATTACTTTTGGAACTTTTTAGTATGTGAAAAAAATATAAACAGAAAGATTTCGGTAGGGAAACTTGAGGAGTGGTGGTCGGATCGACGGCATTCTGGACCGACTCTGGTAAAAATGTTTCGTCCAATTCGAAGGTCGTATCTTTTTTTTTGACGAATCGTGATGGCTTTCGGGATTATCTAGTATGTGAAGAAAAATAGATATCGAATGATGTCGGAAGGAAAACTTGAAGAGCGGAGGTCGGAGCGACCCCATTCTGGACCGACTCTGCTAAAAATTATTCGTCCAATTAAAAGGTGGTATCCTGTTTTTTGACGAATCGTGATGACTTTTAGGACGATCTAGTATGTAAAAAAATATATAAACCGTAAGATATCGGAAGGGAAACTTGAGGAGCGGTGGAGAGAGCGACCCCATTCTGGACCGACTTTGCTAAAAAATTATTCGTCCAATTCAAAGGCCGTTTCCGCTTTTTGGCTAATCGTGATTACTTTTGGAACTATCTAGTATGTGAAAAAAATATTAACAGAAAGATTTTGGTAGGTAAACTTGAGGAGCGGTGGTCGGATCGACGCCATTCTCGACCGACACTTGTAAAAATCTTTCGTCCAATTCGAAGGTCGTATCTTTTTTTTTGACGAATCGTGATGGCTTTTAGGATTATCTAGTATGTGAAGAAAAATATAACCCGAAAGATATCGGAAGGGAAACTTGAGGAGCGGTGGTCAGAGCGACCACATTCTGGACCGACCTTGCTAAAAAATCTTTCGTCCAATTCGAAGGTCGTGTCCTCTTTTTTGACGAATCGTGATGACTTTTAGGACGATCTAGTATGTAAAAAAATATATTGACCGTAAGATATCGGAAGGGAAACTTGAGGAGCGGTGGAGAGAGCGACCCCATTCTGGACCGACTTTGCCAAAAAATTATTCGTCCAATTCAAAGGCCGTTTCCGCTTTTTGGCTAATCGAGAATACATTTGGAACCTTCTAGTATGTGAAAAAAATATAAACGGAAAGATTTAGGTAGGGAAACTTGAGGATCGGTTGTCGGTGCGACCCCATTCTGGAACGACACTAGTAAAAATCTTTCGTTCAATTCGAAGGTCGTATCCTTTTTTTATCGAATCGTAATGACTTTTAGGACTCTCTAGTGTGTGAAAAAAAATTGAAACCGAAAGATATTGGAAGGGAAACTTGAGGAGCGGTGGTCAGATCGACCCCATTCCCGACCGAATTTGGTAACAAAATTTCGTCGAATTCGAGATCGTTTCCGCTTTTTGGCAAATCGTGATTACTTTTGGGACTTTCTTGTATGTGAAAAAAAATATAAACCGAAAGATATCGGAAGGGAAACTTGAGGAGCGCGTGTCAGAGCGACCCCATTCTGGACCGACTTTGCTAAAAAATCATTCGTCGAATTCAAAGGTCGTAGCCTCTTTTTTGGCGAATCTCGGTGACTTTTAGGACTCTTTAGTATGTGAAAAAAAAAATAAACGGAAAGATATCGGAAGGGAAACTTGAGGAGCGGTGGTCAGAGCGACCCCATTCTGGACCGACCTTGCTAAAAAATCTTTCGTCCAATTTGAAGGTCGTATCCACTTTTTTGACGAATCCTCATGACTTTTAGGACTCTCTTGTATGTAAAAAAAAATATAAACCGAAAGATATCGGAAGGGAAACTTGAGGAGCGGTGGTCAGAGCGACCCCATTCTGGTCCGACCTTGCTAAAAAATCTTTCGTTCAATTTGAAGGTCGTATCCTCTTTTTTGGCAATTCGTGGTGACTTTTAGGACTCTTTAATATGTAAAAAAAAATATAAACCGAAAGATATCGGAAGGGAAACTTGAGGAGCGGTGGTCAGAGCGACCCCATTCTGGACCGACTTTGCTAAAAAATCATTCGACCAATTCAAAGGTCGTATCCTCTATTTTGGCGAATCGTGGAGACTTTTAAGACTATGTAGTATGTAAAAAAAATATAAACGGAAAGATATCGGCAGGGAAACTTGAGGAGCGGTGTTCAGAGCGACCCCATTCTGGACCGACTTTTCGAAAAAATCATTCGTCCAATTCAAAGGTCGTATCCTCTATTTTGACGAATAGCGATGACTTTGAGGGCTCTGTAGTATGTAAAAAAAATATAAATCGAAAGATATCGGAAGGGAAACTTGAGGAGCGGTCGGCAGAGCGACCCCATTCTGGACCGACCTTGCTAAAAAATCATTCGTCCAATTCAAAGATCGTATCCTCTTTTTTGACGGATTGCAATGACTTTGAGGGCTCTGTAGTATGTAAGAAAAATATAAATCGAAAGATATCGGAAGGGAAACTTGAGGAGCGGTGGTCAGTTCGACCCCATACTGGACCGACCTTGCTGAACAATCTTTCGTCCAATTCGAAGGTCGTGTCCTCTTTTTTGACGAATCGTGATGACTTTTAGGACGCTCTAGTATATAAAAAATATATATAAACCGTAAGATATCGGAAGGGAATCTTGAGGAGCGGTGGAGAGAGCGACCCCATTCTGGACCGACTTTGCTAAAAAATCATTCGTCCAATTCAATGGCCGTTTCCGCTTTTTGGCTAATCGTGATTACTTTTGGAACTTTTTAGTATGTGAAAAAAATATAAACAGAAAGATTTCGGTAGGGAAACTTGAGGAGTGGTGGTCGGATCGACGGCATTCTGGACCGACTCTGGTAAAAATGTTTCGTCCAATTCGAAGGTCGTATCTTTTTTTTTGACGAATCGTGATGGCTTTTGGGATTATCTAGTATGTGAAGAAAAATAGATATCGAATGATGTCGGAAGGAAAACTTGAAGAGCGGAGGTCGGAGCGACCCCATTCTGGACCGACTCTGCTAAAAATTATTCGTCCAATTAAAAGGTGGTATCCTGTTTTTTGACGAATCGTGATGACTTTTAGGACGATCTAGTATGTAAAAAAATATATAAACCGTAAGATATCGGAAGGGAAACTTGAGGAGCGGTGGAGAGAGCGACCCCATTCTGGACCGACTTTGCTAAAAAATTATTCGTCCAATTCAAAGGCCGTTTCCGCTTTTTGGCTAATCGTGATTACTTTTGGAACTATCTAGTATGTGAAAAAAATATTAACAGAAAGATTTTGGTAGGTAAACTTGAGGAGCGGTGGTCGGATCGACGCCATTCTCGACCGACACTTGTAAAAATCTTTCGTCCAATTCGAAGGTCGTATCTTTTTTTTTGACGAATCGTGATGGCTTTTAGGATTATCTAGTATGTGAAGAAAAATATAACCCGAAAGATATCGGAAGGGAAACTTGAGGAGCGGTGGTCAGAGCGACCACATTCTGGACCGACCTTGCTAAAAAATCTTTCGTCCAATTCGAAGGTCGTGTCCTCTTTTTTGACGAATCGTGATGACTTTTAGGACTCTTTAATATGTAAAAAAAAATATAAACCGAAAGATATCGGAAGGGAAACTTGAGGAGCGGTGGTCAGAGCGACCCCATTCTGGACCGACTTTGCTAAAAAATCATTCGACCAATTCAAAGGTCGTATCCTCTATTTTGGCGAATCGTGGAGACTTTTAAGACTATGTAGTATGTAAAAAAAATATAAACGGAAAGATATCGGCAGGGAAACTTGAGGAGCGGTGTTCAGAGCGACCCCATTCTGGACCGACTTTTCGAAAAAATCATTCGTCCAATTCAAAGGTCGTATCCTCTATTTTGACGAATAGCGATGACTTTGAGGGCTCTGTAGTATGTAAAAAAAATATAAATCGAAAGATATCGGAAGGGAAACTTGAGGAGCGGTCGGCAGAGCGACCCCATTCTGGACCGACCTTGCTAAAAAATCATTCGTCCAATTCAAAGATCGTATCCTCTTTTTTGACGGATTGCAATGACTTTGAGGGCTCTGTAGTATGTAAGAAAAATATAAATCGAAAGATATCGGAAGGGAAACTAGAGGAGCGGTGGTCAGAGCGACGCCATTCTGGACCGACTTTGCTAAAAAATCATTCGTCCAATTCAAAGGTCGTATCCTCGTTTTTAACGAATAGTGATGACTTTTAGGATTCTCTAGTGTGTGAAAAAAAATTTAAACCGAAAGATATTGGAAGGGAAACTTGAGGAGCGGTGGTCAGAGCGACCCCATTCTGGTCCGACCTTGCTAAAAAATCTTTCGTTCAATTTGAAGGTCGTATCCTCTTTTTTGGCAATTCGTGGTGACTTTTAGGACTCTTTAATATGTAAAAAAAAATATAAACCGAAAGATATCGGAAGGGAAACTTGAGGAGCGGTGGTCAGAGCGACCCCATTCTGGACCGACTTTGCTAAAAAATCATTCGACCAATTCAAAGGTCGTGTCCTCTATTTTGGCGAATCGTGGAGACTTTTAAGACTATGTAGTATGTAAAAAAAATATAAACGGAAAGATATCGGCAGGGAAACTTGAGGAGCGGTGTTCAGAGCGACCCCATTCTGGACCGACTTATCGAAAAAATCATTCGTCCAATTCAAAGGTCGTATCCTCTATTTTGACGAATAGCGATGACCTTGAGGGCTCTGTAGTATGTAAAAAAAATATAAATCGAAAGATATCGGAAGGGAAACTTGAGGAGCGGTCGGCAGAGCGACCCCATTCTGGACCGACCTTGCTAAAAAATCATTCTTCCAATTCAAAGATCGTATCCTCTTTTTTGACGGATTGCAATGACTTTGAGGGCTCTGTAGTATGTAAGAAAAATATAAATCGAAAGATATCGGAAGGGAAACTAGAGGAGCGGTGGTCAGAGCGACCACATTCTGGACCGACCTTCCTAAAAAATCTTTCGTCCAATTCGAAGGTCGTGTCCTCTTTTTTGACGAATCGTGATGACTTTTAGGACGATATAGTATGTAAAAAAATATATTAACCGTAAGATATCGGAAGGGAAAGTTGAGGAGCGGTGGAGAGAGCGACCCCATTCTGGACCGACTTTGCCAAAAAATTATTCGTCCAATTCAAAGGCCGTTTCCGCTTTTTGGCTAATCGTGAATACATTTGGAACCTTCTAGTATGTGAAAAAAATATAAACGGAAAGATTTCGGTAGGGAAACTTGAAGATCGGTTGTCGGTGCGACCCCATTCTGGAACGACTCTAGTAAAAATCTTTCGTTCAATTCGAAGGTCGTATCCTTTTTTTATCGAATCGTAATGACTTTTAGGACTCTCTAGTGTGTGAAAAAAAATTGAAACCGAAAGATATTGGAAGGGAAACTTGAGGAGCGGTGGTCAGATCGACCCCATTCCCGACCGAATTTGGTAAAAAAATTTCGTCGAATTCGAGATCGTTTCCGCTTTTTGGCAAATCGTGATTACTTTTGGGACTTTCTTGTATGTGAAAAAAAATATAAACCGAAAGATATCGGAAGGGAAACTTGAGGAGCGCGTGTCAGAGCGACCCTATTCTGGACCGACTTTGCTAAAAAATCATTCGTCGAATTCAAAGGTCGTAGCCTCTTTTTTGGCGAATCTCGGTGACTTTTAGGACTCTTTAGTATGTGAAAAAAAAAATAAACGGAAAGATATCGGAAGGGAAACTTGAGGAGCGGTGGTCAGAGCGACCCCATTCTGGACCGACCTTGCTAAAAAATCTTTCGTCCAATTTGAAGGTCGTATCCACTTTTTTGACGAATCCTGATGACTTTTAGGACTCTCTTGTATGTAAAAAAAAATATAAACCGAAAGATATCGGAAGGGAAACTTGAGGAGCGGTGGTCAGAGCGACCCCATTCTGGTCCGACCTTGCTAAAAAATCTTTCGTTCAATTTGAAGGTCGTATCCTCTTTTTTGGCAATTCGTGGTGACTTTTAGGACTCTTTAATATGTAAAAAAAAATATAAACCGAAAGATATCGGAAGGGAAACTTGAGGCGCGGTGGTCAGAGCGACCCCATTCTGGACCGACTTTGCTAAAAAATCATTCGACCAATTCAAAGGTCGTATCCTTTATTTTGGCGAATCGTGGAGACTTTTAAGATTATGTAGTATGTAAAAAAAATATAAACGGAAAGATATCGGCAGGGAAACTTGAGGAGCGGTGTTCAGAGCGACCCCATTCTGGACCGACTTATCGAAAAAATCATTCGTCCAATTCAAAGGTCGTATCCTCTATTTTGACGAATAGCGATGACTTTGAGGGCTCTGTAGTATGGAAAAAAAAATATAAATCGAAAGATATCGGAAGGGAAACTTGAGGAGCGGTCGGCAGAGCGACCCCATTCTGGACCGACCTTGCTAAAAAATCATTCGTCCAATTCAAAGATCGTATCCTCTTTTTTGACGGATTGCAATGACTTTGAGGGCACTGTAGTATGTAAGAAAAATATAAATCGAAAGATATCGGAATGGAAACTAGAGGAGCGGTGGTCAGAGCGACGCCATTCTGGACCGACTTTGCTAAAAAATCATTCGTCCAATTCAAAGGTCGTATCCTCTTTTTTAACGAATAGTGATGACTTTTAGGATTCTCTAGTGTGTGAAAAAAAATTTAAACCGAAAGATATTGGAAGGGAAACTTGAGGATCGGTTGTCGGTGCGAGCCCATTCTGGAACGACTCTAGTAAAAATCTTTCGTTCAATTCGAAGGTCGGATCCTTTTTTTAACGAATCGTAATGACTTTTAGGACTCTAGTGTGTGAAAAAAAATTGAAACCGAAAGATATCGGAAGGGAAACTTGAGGAGCGGTCGGCAGAGCGACCCCATTCTGGACCGACCTTGCTAAAAAATCATTCGTCCAATTCAAAGATCGTATCCTCTTTTTTGACGAATAGCAATGACTTTGAGGGCTCTGTAGTATGTAAAAAAAATATAAATCGAAAGATATCGGACGGGAAACTAGAGGAGCGGTGGTCAGAGCGACGCCATTCTGGACCGACTTTGCTAAAAAATCATTCGTCCAATTCAAAGGTCGTATCCTCTTTTTTGGCAAATAGTGGTGACTTTTAGGACTCTTTAATATGTAAAAAAAAATATAAACCGAAAGATATCGGAAGGGAAACTTGAGGAGCGGTGGTCAGAGCGACCCCATTCTTGACCGACTGTGCTAAAAAATCATTCGACCAATTCAAAGGTCGTATCCTCTTTTTTAACGAATCGTAATGACTTTTAGGACTCCCTAGTGTGTGAAAAAAAATTGAAACCGAAAGATATTGGAAGGGAAACTTGAAGAGCGGTGGTCAGATCGACCCCATTCCCGACCGAATTTGGTAAAAAAATTTCGTCGAATTCGAGATCGTTTCCGCTTTTTGGCAAATCGTGATTACTTTTGGGACTTTCTTGTATGTGAAAAAAAATATAAACCGAAAGATATCGGAAGGGAAACTTGAGGAGCGCGTGTCAGAGCGTCCCCATTCTGGACCGACTTTGCTAAAAAATCATTCGTCCAATTCAAAGGTCGTATCCTCGTTTTTGGCGAATCGTGGTGACTTTTAGGACTCTTTCGTATGTGAAAAAAAATATAAACCGAATGATATAGTAAGGGAAACTTGGAGAGCGGTGGTCGGATCGATGCCATTCTGGACCGACACTGGTAAAAATCTTTCGTCCAATTCGAAAGTCGTAACTTTTTTTTTGACGAATCGTGATGGCTTTTGGTATTATCTAGTATGTGAAGAAAAATATAACCCGAAAGATATCGGAAGGGAAACTTGAGGAGCGGTGGTCAGAGCGACCCCATTCTGGACGACCTTGCTAAAAAATCTTTCGTCCAATTCGAAGGTCGTGTCCTCTTTTTTGACGAATCGTGATGACTTTTAGGACGATCTAGTATATAAAAAAATATATTAATCGTAAGATATCGGAAGGGAAACTTGAGGAGCGGGGGAGAGAGCGGCCCATTCTGGACCGACCTTGCTAAAAAATTATTCGTCCAATTCAAAGGCCGATTCCGCTTTTTGGCTAATCGTGATTACTTTTGGAACTTTCTAGTATGTGACAAAATATAAACAGAAAGATTTCGGTAGGGAAACTTGAGGAGCGGTGGTCAGAGCGACACCATTGTGGACCGAATTTGCTAAAAAATCATTCGACCAATTCAAAGGTCGTATACTCTTTTTTAACGAATTGTGATGACTATGAGGGCTCTGTATTATGAAAAAAAATATATAAACCGAAAGATATCGGAAGGGAAACTTGAGGAGCGCGTGTCAGAGCGACCCCATTCTGGACCGACTTTGCTAAAAAAACATTCGTCCAATTCAAAGGACGTATCCTCTTTTTTGGCGAATCGTGGTGACTTTTAGGACTCTTTAGTATGTGAAAAAAAATATAATCTGAAAGATATAGTAAGGGAAACTTGAAAAGCGGTGGTCGGAGCGACCCCATTCTGGACCGAATGCTAAAAAATACTTGTCCAATTAAAAGGTCGCATCCTCTATTTTGGCGAATCGTGGAGACTTTAGGACTATGTAGTATGTAAAAAAAATATGAACCGAAAGATATCGGAAGGGAAATTTGAGGAGCGCGGGTCAGAGCGACCCCATTCTGGACCGACTTTTCGAAAAAATCATTCGTCCAATTCAAACGTCGAATCTTCTATTTGGACGAATCGCGATGACTTTGAGGGCTCTGTAGTATGTAAAAAAAATATAAATCGAAAGATCTCGGAAGGGAAACTTGTCGAGTGGTTGTCATAGCCACCCCATTCTGGACCGACTTTGCTAAAAAATCATTCGTTCAATTCAAAGGTCGGTTCCGCTTTTTGGCTAATCGTAATTACTTTTGGGACTTTCAAGTATGTGAAAAAAATTATAAACCGAAAGATATCGGAAGGGAAACTTGAGGAGCGGTGGTCGGATCGACCCCATTCTGGACCGACACTGCTAAAAATCTTTCGTCCAATTCGAAGGTCGTATCCGCTTTTTTGACGAATCGTGATGGCTTTTGGGACTATCTAATATGTGAAGGAAAAATAGAAACCGAGAGATATCGGAAGGGAAACTTGAAGAGCGGTGGTCGGAGCGATCCCATTCGGGACTGACTGCGCTAAAAAATCATTCGGCTAATTCAAAGGACGTATCCTCTTTTTTGGCGAATCGTGGTGACTTTTAGGACTCTTTCGTATGTGAAAAAAAATATAAACCGAAAGATATTGGAAGGGATACTTGAAGAGCGATGGTCGGAGCGACCCCATTCTGAACCGACCTTGCTAAAAAATCTTTCGTTCAATTCGAAGGTCGTTTCCGTTTTTTAACGAATCGTAATGATTTTTAGGACTCTCTAGTGTGTGAAAAAAAATTGAAACCGAAAGATATCGGAAGGGAAACTTGAGAAGCGGTCGGCAGAGCGACCCCATTCTGGACCGACCTTGCTAAAAAATCATCCGTCCAATTCAAAGATCGTATCCTCTATTTTGACGAATAGCAATGACTTTGAGGGCTCTGTAGTACGTAAACAAAATATAAATCGAAAGATATCGGAAGGGAAACTTGAAGAGCGGTGGTCAGAGCGACGCCATTCTGGACCGACTTTGCTAAAAAATCATTCGTCCAATTCAAAGGTCGTATCCTCTTTTTTGGCAAATCGTGGTGACTTTGAGGACGATCTAGTATGTAAAAAAAATATAACCCTTAAGATATCGGAAGGGAAACTTGAGGGGCGGTGGAGAGAGCGACCCCATTCTGGACCGACTTTGCTAAAAAATCATTCGTCGAATTCAAAGGCCGTTTCCGTTTTTTGGCTAATCGTGAATACTTTTGGAACTTTCTAGTATGTGAAGAAAACTAGAAACCGAAAGATATCGGAAGGGAAACTTGAGGAGCGGTGGTCAGAGCAACCCCATTCTGGACCGACCTTGCTACAAAATCTTTCGTCCAATTCCAAGATCGTGTCCTCTTTTTTGACGAATCGTGATGACTTTGAGGACGATCTAGTATGTAAAAAAATATATAAACCGTAAGATATCGGAAGGGAAACTTGAGGAGCGGTGGAGAGAGCTACCCCATTCTCGACCGACTTTGCTAAAAGATCATTCGTCCAATTCAAACGCAGTTTCCGCTTTTTGGCTAATCGTCATTACTTTTGGAACTTTCTAGTATGTGAAAAAATATAAACAGAAAGATTTCGGTAGGGAAACTTGAGGAGCGGTGGTCGGATCGACGGCATTCTGGACCGAATCTGGTAAAAATCTTTCGTCCAATTCGAAGGTCGTATCTTTTTTTTTGACGAATCGTGATGGCTTTTGGGATTAACTAGTATGTGAAGAAAACTAGAAACCGAAAGATATCGGAAGGGAAACTTGAGGAGCGGTGGTCGATGCGACCCCATTCTGGAACGACTCCTTCGTCCAATTCGGAGGTTGTGTCGTCTTTATTGACGAATCGTGATGACTTTTGCGGCTATCTAGTATGTGAAGAAAACTATAAACCGAAAGATGTGGGAAGGGAAACTTGAGGAGCGGTGGTCGGCGCGACCCCATTCTGGAACGACTCTAGTAAAAATCTTTCGTTCAATTCGAAGGTCGTATCCTCTTCTTTAACCAATCGTAATGACTTTTAGGACTCTCTAGTGTGTGAAAAAATATATAAACCGAAAGATATTGGAAGGGAAACTTGAAGAGCGCTGGTCGGAGCGACCCCATTCTGGACGGACTTTGCTAAAAAATTATTTGTCCAATTAAAAGGTCGTGTCCTCTTTTTCGGCGAACCGTGGTGACTTTTAGGACTCTGCGGTATGTTAAAAAAATATAAACCGAATGATATCTGAATGGAAACTTGAGGAGCGGTGGTCAGAGCGACCCCATTCCGGACCGACAGTGGTGAATATCTTTTGCCCAATTTGAAGGTCGTTTCTGCTTTTTGGCAAATCGTGATTACTTTTGGGACTTTCTAGTATGTGAATAAATATATAAACCGAAAGATATTGGAAAGGAAACTGGAGGAGCGGTGGTCAGAGCGACCCCATTCCAGACCGAATTTCGTCAAAAAAATTTCGTCCAATTCGAGATCGTTTCCTCTTTTCGGCAAATCGTGATTACTTTTGGGACTTTCTAGTATGTGTAAAAAAATATAAAACGAAAAATATCGGAAGGGAAACTTGAAGAGCGCGGGTCAGAGCGACCCCATTCTGCACCGAATTTGCTAAAGAATGATTCGTCCAATTCAAACGTCGTTTCCGCTTTTTGGCTGATCGTGATTACTTTTGGGACTTTCTAGTATGTGAAAAAAATATAAACCGAAAAATGTCGGAAGGGAAACTTGAGGATCGCGGGTCAGATCGACCCCATTCTGGACCGACTTTGCTACAGAATCATTCGTCCAATTCAAAGGTCGTATCCTCTTTTTTGGCAAATCTCGGTAACTTTTAGGACTCTTTAGGATGTGAAAAAAAATATAAACCGAAATATATCGGAAGGGAAACTTGAAGAGCGGTGGTCAGAGAGACCTCATTCTGGACCGACCTTGCTAAAAAATCTCTCGTCCAATTCGAAGGTCGTATCCTCTTTTCTGACAAATAGTGATGACTTTTAGAACTCTCTAGTATGTAAAAAAATATATAAACCGAAAGATATCGGAAGGGAAACTTGAGGAGCGGTGGTCAGAGCGACCCCATTCCGGACCGACTGTGGTAAATATCTTTTGTCCAATTTGAAGGTCGTTTCCGCTTTTTGGCAAATCGTGATTACTTTTGGGACTTTCGAGAATGTGAATAAATATATAAACCGAAAGATATCGGAAGATATCGGTTTCCTCTTTTCGGCAAATCGTGATTACTTTTGGGACTTTCTAGCATGTGAAAAAAAATATAAACCGAAAAATATCGGAAGGGAAACTTGAGGAGCGGTTATCATAGCGACCCCATTCTGGACCGACTTTGCTAAATAATCAATCGTCCAATTCAAAGGTCGTTTCCGCTTTTTGGCTAATCGTGATTACTTTTGGGACTTTCTATTATGTTAATAAAATATAAACCGAAAAATGTCGGAAGGGAAACTTGAGGAGCGCGGGTCAGAGCGACCCCATTCTGGACCGACTTTTCGAAAAAATCATTCGTCCAATTCAAAGGCCGTTTCCGCTTTTTGGCTAATCGTGATTACTTTTGGAACTTTCTAGTATGTGAAAAAAATATAAACAGAAAGATTTCGGTAGGGAAACTTGATGAGCGGTGGTCGGATCGACGCCATTCTCGACCGACACTGGTAAAAATCTTTCGTCCAATTCGAAGGTCGTATGTTTTTTTTGACGAATCGTGATGGCTTTTGGGATTATCTAGTATGTGAAAAAAAATATAACCCGAAAGATATCGGAAGGGAAACTTAAGGAGCGGTGGTCAGAGCGACCCCATTCTGGACCGACCTTGCTAAAAAATCTTTCGTCCAATTCGAAGGTCGTGTCGTCTTTATTGACGAATCGTGATGACTTTTAGTTCTCTCTAGTGTGTGACAAAATATATAAACCGAAAGATATTGGAAAGGAAACTGGAGGAGCGGTGGTCAGAGCGACCCCATTCCGGACCGAATTTCGTAATAAAAATTTCGTCCAATTCGAGATCGTTTCCTCTTTTCGGCAATTCGTGATTACTTTTGGGACTTTCTATTATGTGAAAAAAAATATAAACCGAAAAATATCGGAAGGGAAACTTGAGGAGCGCGGGTCAGATCGACCCCATTCTGGACCGACTTTGCTAAAGAATCATTCGTCCAACTCAAAGTTTGTATCCTGTTTTTTGGTGAATCGTGGTGACTTTTGGGACTCTTTAGTATGTGAAAAAAAATATAAACCGAAAGATATCGGAAGGGAAATTTAAGGAGCGGTTATCATAGCCACCCCATTCTGGACCGACTTTGCTAAATAATCAATCGTCCAATTCAAAGGTCGTTTCTGCTTTTTGGCTAATCGTGATTACTTTTGGGACTTTCTAGTATGTGAAAAATATATAAACCGAAAAATGTTGGAAGGGAAACTTGAGGAGCGCGGGTCAGATCGACCCCATTCTGGACCGACTTTGCTAAAGAATCATTCGTCCAATTGAAAGGTCGTATCCTCTTTTTTGGCGAATCTCGGTAACTTTTAGGACTCTTTAGTATGTGAAAAAAAATATAAACCGAATTATATCGGAAGGGAAACTTGAGGAGCGGTGGTCAGACCGACCCCATTCCGGACCGACTTTGCTAAAAAGTTTTCGACCAATTCCAAGGTCGTGTCGTCTTTATTGACGAATCGTGACGACTTTTAGGACTGTCTAGTGTGTGAAAAAATATATAAACCGAAAGATATCGGACGGGAAACTTAAAGAGCGGCGGTCGGAGGGACCCCATTCTGGACCGACTTTGCTAAAAAATTGTTCGTCCAATTAAAAGGTCGTATCCTCTTTTTTGGCGAATCGTGGTGACTTTTAGGACTCTTTCGTATGTAATTTAAACCGAAAGATATTGGAAGGGAAACTTGAAGAGCGGTGGTCGGAGCGACCCCATTCTGCATCGACTTTGCTAAATAATATTTGTCCAATTAAAAGGTCGTGTCCTCTTTTTCGGCGAATCGTGGTGACTTTTAGGACTTTGTAGTATGTAAAAAATATATAAACGGAAAGATATCGGAAGGTAAACTTGAGGAGCGATGGTCAGAGCGATCCCATTCTAGACCTACTTTGGTAAAAAGCTTTCGACCAATTCGAAGGTCGTGTCGTCTTTATTGATGAATCGTGATGACTTTTAGGGCCCTCTAGTATGTGAAAAAATATATAAACCGAAAGATATTGGAACAGAATCTTCAGAAGCGCGGGTCAGATCGACCGCATTCTGGACCCACTTTGCTATAAAATCATTCGTCCAATTTAAAGGTCGTATCCTCTTTTTTGGCGAATTTCCGTGACTTTTAGGACTCTTTAGTATGTGAAAAAAAATATAAACCGAAAGATATCGGAAGGGAAACTTGATGAGCGGTGGTCAGAGCGACCCCATTCTGGACCGACCTTGCTAAAAAATCATTCGTCCAATTCAAAGGTCGTTTCCGCTTTTTCGCTAATCGTAATTACTTTTGGAATCTTCCAGTATGTGAAAAAAAATATAAACCGAAATATATCGGAAGGGAAACTTGAGTAGCGGTGGTCGGATCGACCCCATTCTGGACCGACCCTTGTAAAAATCTTTCGTCCAATTCGAAGGTCGTATCCTCTTTTTTGGCGAATCCTGGTGACTTTTAGGACACTTTTGTGTGCGAAAAAATATATAAACCGAACGATATTAGAAGGGAAACTTGAAGAGCGGTGGTCGGAGCGACCCCATTCTGGACCGACTATGCTAAAAAATTATTCGTCCAATTAAAAGGTCCTATCCTGTTTTTTGGCGAATCGTGGTGCCTTTTAGGACTCTTTAGTATGTGAAAAAAATATAAACCGAAAGATATCGGAAGGGAAACTATCGGAGCGGTGGTCAGAGCGACGCCATTCTGGACCGACTTTGCTAAAAAATCATTCGTCCAATTCAAACGTCGTATCCTATTTTTTGACGAATAGTGATGACTTTGAGGGCTCTGTAGTATGAAAAAAATATATAAACCGAAAGATATCGGAAGGGAAACTTGAGGAGCGGTGGTCGATGCGACCCCATTCCAGAAAGACTCCTTCGCTCAATTCGAAGGTTGTGTCGTCTTTATTGACGAATCGTGATGACTTTTGCGGCTATCTAGTATGTGAAGAAAAATATAAACCGAAAGATATGGGAAGGGAAACTTGAGGAGCGGTGGTCGGTGCGACCCCATTCTGGAACGACGCTTGTAAAAATCTTTCGTTCAATTCGAAGGTCGTATCCTCTTTTTTAACTAATCCTAATGACTTTTAGGAATCTCTAGTGTGTGAAAAAAAATAGAAACCGAAAGATATTGGAAAGGAAACTGGAGAAGCGGTGGTCAGAGCGACCCCATTCCGGACCGAATTTGGTAAAAAAATTTTCGTCCAATCCGAGATCGTTTCCGCTTTTCGGTAAATCGTGATTACTTTTGGGACTTTCTAGTATGTGAAAAAATATATAAACCGAATAATATTGGAAGGGAAACTTGAGGAGCGCGGGTCAGAGCGACCCCATTCTGGACCGACTTTGCTAAAGAATCATTCGTCCAATTCGAAGATCGTATCCTCTTTTTTGACGAATAGCAATGACTTTGAGGGCTCTGTAGTACGTAAAAAAAATATAAATCGAAAGATATCGGAAGGGAAACTGGAGGAGCGGTGGTCAGAGCGACGCCATTCTGGACCGACTTTGCTAAAAAATCATTCGTCCAATTCAAAGGTCGTATCCTCTTTTTTGGCAAATCGTGGTGACTTTTAGGACTCTTTAATATGTAAAAAAATATATAAACCGAAAGATATCGGACGGGAAACTTGAGGAGCGCGGGTCAGATCGACCCCATTCTGGACCGACTTTGCTAAAGAATCATTCGTCCAATTCAAAGGTCGTATCCTCTTTTTTGGCGAATCTCGGTAACTTTTAGGACTCTTTAGTATGTGAAAAAAAATATAAATCGAAATATATCGGAAGGGAAACTTGAGTAGCGGTGGTCGGATCGACCCCATTCTGGACCGACCCTTGTAAAAATCTTTCGTCCAATTCGAAGGTCGTATCCTCTTTTTTGGCGAATCCTGGTGACTTTTAGGACACTTTTGTGTGCGAAAAAATATATAAACCGAACGATATTAGAAGGGAAACTTGAAGAGCGGTGGTCGGAGCGACCCCATTCTGGACCGACTATGCTAAAAAATTAATCGTCCAATTAAAAGGTCCTATCCTGTTTTTTGGCGAATCGTGGTGCCTTTTAGGACTCTTTAGTATGTGAAAAAAATATAAACCGAAAGATATCGGAAGGGAAACTAGAGGAGCGGTGTTCAGAGCGACGCCATTCTGGACCGATTTTGCTGAAAAATCATTCGTTCAATTCAAAGGCCGTTTCCGCTTTTTGGCTAATCGTGATTACTTTTGGAACTTTCTAGTATGTGAAAAAAATATAAACAGAAAGATTTCGGTAGGGAAACTTGATGAGCGGTGGTCGGATCGACGCCATTCTCGACCGACACTGGTAAAAATCTTTCGTCCAATTCGAAGGTCGTATGTTTTTTTTGACGAATCGTGATGGCTTTTGGGATTATCTAGTATGTGAAAAAAAATATAACCCGAAAGATATCGGAAGGGAAACTTAAGGAGCGGTGGTCAGAGCGACCCCATTCTGGACCGACCTTGCTAAAAAATCTTTCGTCCAATTCGAAGGTCGTGTCGTCTTTATTGACGAATCGTGATGACTTTTAGTTCTCTCTAGTGTGTGAAAAAATATATAAACCGAAAGATATTGGAAAGGAAACTGGAGGAGCGGTGGTCAGAGCGACCCCATTCCGGACCGAATTTCGTAATAAAAATTTCGTCCAATTCGAGATCGTTTCCTCTTTTCGGCAATTCGTGATTACTTTTGGGACTTTCTAGTATGTGAAAAAAAATATAAACCGAAAAATATCGGAAGGGAAACTTGAGGAGCGCGGGTCAGAGCGACCCCATTCTGGACCGACTTTGCTAAAAAATCTTTCGTCCAATTCGAAGGTCGTGTCCTCTTTTTTGACGAATCGTGATGACTTTTAGGACGATCTAGTATGTAAAAAAATATATTAACCGTAAGATATCGGAAGGGAAACTTGAGGAGCGCGGGTCAAATCGACCCCATTCTGGACCGACTTTATTAAAGAATCATTCGTCCAATTCAAAGGTCGTTTCCGCTTTTTGGCTAACCGTGATTACTTTTGGGACTTTCTAGTATGTGAAAAAAATATAAACCGAAAAATATCGGAAGGGAAACTTGAGGAGCGCGGGTCAGATCGACCCCATTCTGGACCGACTTTGCTAAAGAATCATTCGTCCAATTCAAAGTTTGTATCCTCTTTTTTGGTGAATCGTGGTGACTTTTGGGACTCTTTAGTATGTGAAAAAAAATATAAACCGAAAGATATCGGAAGGGAAATTTAAGGAGCGGTTATCATAGCCACCCCATTCTGGACCGACTTTGCTAAATAATCAATCGTCCAATTCAAAGGTCGTTTCTGCTTTTTGGCTAATCGTGATTACTTTTGGGACTTTCTAGTATGTGAAAAATATATAAACCGAAAAATGTTGGAAGGGAAACTTGAGGAGCGCGGGTCAGATCGACCCCATTCTGGACCTACTTTGCTAAAGAATCATTCGTCCAATTCAAAGGTCGTATCCTCTTTTTTGGCGAATCTCGGTAACTTTTAGGACTCTTTAGTATGTGAAAAAAAATATAAACCGAATTATATCGGAAGGGAAACTTGAGGAGCGGTGGTCAGACCGACCCCATTCTGGATAGACCTTGCTAAAAAATCGTTCGTCCAATTCGAAGGTCGTATCCTCTTTTCTGACGAATCGTGATGACTTTTAGGACTCTCTAGTATGTAAAAAAAAATATAAACCGAAAGATATCGGAAGTGAAACTTGAGGAGCGGTGGTCAGAGCGACCCCATTCCGGACCGACTTTGCTAAAAAGTTTTCGACCAATTCCAAGGTCGTGTCGTCTTTATTGACGAATCGTGATGACTTTTAGGACTCTCTAGTGTGTGAAAAAATATATAAACCGAAAGATATCGGACGGGAAACTTAAAGAGCGGCGGTCGGAGGGACCCCATTCTGGACCGACTTTGCTAAAAAATTGTTCGTCCAATTAAAAGGTAGTATCCTCTTTTTTGGCGAATCGTGGTGACTTTTAGGACTCTTTCGTATGTAATTTAAACCGAAAGATATTGGAAGGGAAACTTGAAGAGCGGTGGTCGGAGCGACCCCATTCTGCATCGACTTTGCTAAATAATATTTGTCCAATTAAAAGGTCGTGTCCTCTTTTTCGGCGAATCGTGGTGACTTTTAGGACTTTGTAGTATGTAAAAAATATATAAACGGAAAGATATCGGAAGGTAAACTTGAGGAGCGATGGTCAGAGCGACCCCATTCTAGACCTACTTTGGTAAAAAGCTTTCGACCAATTCGAAGGTCGTGTCGTCTTTATTGATGAATCGTGATGACTTTTAGGGCCCTCTAGTATGTGAAAAAATATATAAACCGAAAGATATTGGAACAGAATCTTCAGAAGCGCGGGTCAGATCGACCGCATTCTGGACCCACTTTGCTAAAAAATCATTCGTCCAATTTAAAGGTCGTATCCTCTTTTTTGGCGAATTTCGGTGACTTTTAGGACTCTTTAGTATGTGAAAAAAAATATAAACCGAAAGATATCGGAAGGGAAACTTGAGGAGCGTTGGTCAGAGCGACCCCATTCTGGACCGACCTTGCTAAAAAATCATTCGTCCAATTCAAAGGTCGTGTCCTCTTTTTCGGCGAACCGTGGTGACTTTTAGGACTCTGCGGTATGTTAAAAAAATATAAACCGAATGATATCTGAATGGAAACTTGAGGAGCGGTGGTCAGAGCGACCCCATTCCGGACCGACAGTGGTGAATATCTTTTGCCCAATTTGAAGGTCGTTTCTGCTTTTTGGCAAATCGTGATTACTTTTGGGACTTTCTAGTATGTGAATAAATATATAAACCGAAAGATATCGGAAGGGAAACTTGAGGCGCGCGGGTCACAGCGACCCCATTCTGGACCGACTTTGCTAAAAAGTTTTCGACCAATTCGAAGGTCGTGTCGTCTTTATTGACGAATCGTGATGACTTTTAGGACTCTCTCGTGTGTGAAAAAATATATAAACCGAAAGATATTGGAAAGGAAACTGGAGGAGCGGTGGTCAGAGCGACCCCATTCCGGACCGAATTTCGTCAAAAAAATTTCGTCCAATTCGAGATCGTTTCCTCTTTTCGGCAAATCGTGATTACTTTTGGGACTTTCTAGTATGTGAAAAAAAATATAAACCGAAAAATATCGGAAGGGAAACTTGAAGAGCGCGGGTCAGAGCGACCCCATTCTGCACCGAATTTGCTAAAGAATGATTCGTCCAATTCAAACGTCGTTTCCGCTTTTTGGCTGATCGTGATTACTTTTGGGACTTTCTAGTATGTGAAAAAAATATAAACCGAAAAATGTCCGAAGGGAAAATTGAGGATCGCGGGTCAGATCGACCCCATTCTGGACCGACTTTGCTACAGAATCATTCGTCCAATTCAAAGGTCGTATCCTCTTTTTTGGCAAATCTCGGTAACTTTTAGGACTCTTTAGGATGTGAAAAAATATATAAACCGAAATATATCGGAAGGGAAACTTGAAGAGCGGTGGTCAGAGAGACCTCATTCTGGACCGACCTTGCTAAAAAATCTTTCGTCCAATTCGAAGGTCGTATCCTCTTTTCTGACAAATAGTGATGACTTTTAGGACTCTCTAGTATGTAAAAAAATATATAAACCGAAAGATATCGGAAGGGAAACTTGAGGAGCGGTGGTCAGAGCGACCCCATTCCGGACCAACTGTGGTAAATATCTTTTGTCCAATTTGAAGGTCGTTTCCGCTTTTTGGCAAATCGTGATTACTTTTGGGACTTTCGAGAATGTGAATAAATATATAAACCGAAAGATATCGGAAGATATCGGTTTCCTCTTTTCGGCAAATCGTGATTACTTTTGGGACTTTCTAGCATGTGAAAAAAAATATAAACCGAAAAATATCGGGAGGGAAACTTGAGGAGCGCGGGTCAGAGCGACCCCTTCTGCACCGACTATGCTAAAGAATCATTCGTCCAATTCAAAGTTTGTATCCTCTTTTTTGGTGAATCGTGGTGACTTTTGGAACTCTTTAGTATGTGAAAAAAAATATAAACCGAAAGATATCGGAAGGGAAATTTGAGGAGCGGTTATCATAGCGACCCCATTCTGGACCGACTTTGCTAAATAATCAATCGTCCAATTCAAAGGTCGTTTCCGCTTTTTGGCTAATCGTGATTACTTTTGGGACTTTCTATTATGTTAATAAAATATAAACCGAAAAATGTCGGAAGGGAAACTTGAGGAGCGCGGGTCAGATCGACCCCATTCTGGGACGACTTTGCTAAAGAATCATTCGTCCAATTCAAAGGTCGTATCCTCTTTTTTGGCGAATCTCGGTAACTTTTAACACTCTTTAGTATGTGAAAAAAAATATAAACCGAAATATATCGGAAGGGAAACTTGAGGAGCGGTGGTCAGAGCGACCCCATTCCGGACCGAATTTCGTCAAAAAAATTTCGTCCAATTCGAGATCGTTTCCTCTTTTCGGCAAATCGTGATTACTTTTGGGACTTTCTAGTATGTGAAAAAAAATATAAACCGAAAAATATCGGAAGGGAAACTTGAAGAGCGCGGGTCAGAGCGACCCCATTCTGCACCGAATTTGCTAAAGAATGATTCGTCCAATTCAAACGTCGTTTCCGCTTTTTGGCTGATCGTGATTACTTTTGGGACTTTCTAGTATGTGAAAAAAATATAAACCGAAAAATGTCGGAAGGGAAAATTGAGGATCGCGGGTCAGATCGACCCCATTCTGGACCGACTTTGCTACAGAATCATTCGTCCAATTCAAAGGTCGTATCCTCTTTTTTGGCAAATCTCGGTAACTTTTAGGACTCTTTAGGATGTGAAAAAATATATAAACCGAAATATATCGGAAGGGAAACTTGAAGAGCGGTGGTCAGAGAGACCTCATTCTGGACCGACCTTGCTAAAAAATCTTTCGTCCAATTCGAAGGTCGTATCCTCTTTTCTGACAAATAGTGATGACTTTTAGGACTCTCTAGTATGTAAAAAAATATATAAACCGAAAGATATCGGAAGGGAAACTTGAGGAGCGGTGGTCAGAGCGACCCCATTCCGGACCGACTGTGGTAAATATCTTTTGTCCAATTTGAAGGTCGTTTCCGCTTTTTGGCAAATCGTGATTACTTTTGGGACTTTCGAGAATGTGAATAAATATATAAACCGAAAGATATCGGAAGATATCGGTTTCCTCTTTTCGGCAAATCGTGATTACTTTTGGGACTTTCTAGCATGTGAAAAAAAATATAAACCGAAAAATATCGGAAGGGAAACTTGAGGAGCGCGGGTCAGAGCGACCCCTTCTGCACCGACTATGCTAAAGAATCATTCGTCCAATTCAACGTTTGTATCCTCTTTTTTGGTGAATCGTGGTGACTTTTGGAACTCTTTAGTATGTGAAAAAAAATATAAACCGAAAGATATCGGAAGGGAAATTTGAGGAGCGGTTATCATAGCGACCCCATTCTGGACCGACTTTGCTAAATAATCAATCGTCCAATTCAAAGGTCGTTTCCGCTTTTTGGCTAATCGTGATTACTTTTGGGACTTTCTATTATGTTAATAAAATATAAACCGAAAAATGTCGGAAGGGAAACTTGAGGAGCGCGGGTCAGATCGACCCCATTCTGGGACGACTTTGCTAAAGAATCATTCGTCCAATTCAAAGGTCGTATCCTCTTTTTTGGCGAATCTCGGTAACTTTTAACACTCTTTAGTATGTGAAAAAAAATATAAACCGAAATATATCGGAAGGGAAACTTGAGGAGCGGTGGTCAGAGCGACCCCATTCTGGACCGACCTTGCTAAAAAATCGGTCGTCCAATTCGAAGGTCGTATCCTCTTTTCTGACGAATCGTAATGACTTTTAGGACTCTCTAGTATGTAAAAAAAAATATAAACCGAAAGATATCGGAAGGGAAACTTAAGGTGCGGTGGTCAGAGCGACCCCATTCCGGACCGACTGTGGTAAATATCTTTTGTCCAATTTGAAGGTCGTTTCCGCTTTTTGGCAAATCGTGATTACTTTTGGGACTTTCTAGAATATGAATAAATATATAAACCGAAAGATATCGGAAGGGAAACTTGAAGAGTGGTGGTGGGAGGGACCCCATTCCGGACCGACTTTGCTAAAAAGTTTTCGACCAATTCGAAGGTCGTGTCGTCTTTATTGACGAATCGTGATGACTTTTAGGACTCTTTCGTATGTAATTTAAACCGAAAGATATTGGAAGGGAAACTTGAAGAGCGGTGGTCGGAGCGACCCCATTCTGCACCGACTTTGCTAAATAATAATTGTCCAATTAAAAGGTCGTGTCGCCTTTTTCGGCGAATCGTGGTGACTTTTAGGACTTTGTATTATGTAAAAAATATATAAACCGAAAGATATCGGAAGGTAAACTTGAGGAGCGATGGTCAGAGCGACCCCATTCTAGACCTACTTTGGTAAAAAGCTTTCGCCCAATTCGAAGGTCGTGTCGTCTTTATTGATGAATCGTGATGACCTTTAGGACCCTCTAGTATGTGAAAAAATATATAAACCGAAAGATATTGGAAGAGAATCTTCAGAAGCACGGGTCAGATCGACCGCATTCTGGACCCACTTTGCTAAAAAATCATTCGTCCAATTTAAAGGTCGTATCCTCTTTTTTGGCGAATTTCGGTGACTTTTAGGACTCTTTAGTATGTGAAAAAAAATATAAACCGAAAGATATCGGAAGGGAAACTTGAGGAGCGTTGGTCAGAGCGACCCCATTCTGGACCGACCTTGCTAAAAAATCATTCGTCCAATTCAAAGGTCGTTTCCGCTTTTTCGGTAATCGTAATTACTTTTGGAATCTCCCAGTATGTGACAAAAAATATAAACCGAAAGATATCGGAAGGGAAACTTGAGGACCGGTTGTCATAGCCACCCCATTCTGGACCGACTTTGCTAAAAAATCATTCGTCCAATTCAAAGGTCGGTTCCGCTTTTTGGCTAATCGTGATTACTACTGGGACTTTCTAGTATGTGAAAAAATTATAAACCGAAGGATATCGGAAGGGAAACTTGAGGAGCGGTGGTCGGAGCGACGCCATTCTGGACCGACTTTGCTAAAAAATCATTCGACCAATTCAAAGGTCGTATCCTCTTTTTTGGCAAATCGTGGTGACTTTTAGGACTCTTTAATATGTAAAAAAAAATATAAACCGAAAGATATCGGAAGGGAAACTTGAGGAGCGGTGTTCAGAGCGACCCCATTCTGAACCGACTTATCGAAAAAATCATTTGTTCAATTCAAAGGTCGTATCCTCTATTTTGACGAATAGCGATGACTTTGAGGGCTCTGTAGTATGTAAAAAAAATATGAATCGAAAGATATCGGAAGGGAAACTAGAGGAGCGGTGGTCAGAGCGACGCCATTCTGTACCGACTTTGCTAAAAAATCATTCGTCCAATTCAGAGGTCGTATCCTCTTTTTTGGCAAATCTTGGTGACTTTTAGGATACTCTAGTGTGTGAAAAAAAAATATAAACCGAAAGATATTGGAAGGGAAACTTGAAGAGCGGTGGTCGGAGCGACCCCATTCTGGACGGACATAGCTAAAAAATTATTTGTCCAATTAAAAGGTCGTGTCCTCTTTTTCGGCGAATCGTGGTGACTTTTAGGACTCTGTGGTATGTAAAAAAAATATAAACCGAAAGATATCGGAAGGGAAACTAGAGGAGCGGTGGTCAGAGTGACGCCATTCTGGACCGACTTTGCTAAAAAATCATTCGTCCAATTCAGAGGTCGTATCCTCTTTCTTAGCAAATCGTGGTGACTTTTAGGACTCTTTAATATGTAAAAAAAAATATAAACCGAAAGATATCGGAAGGGAAACTTGAGGAGCGGTGGTCAGAGCGACCCCATTCTGGACTGACTGTGCTAAAAAATCATTCGACCAATTCAAAGGTCGTATCCTCTTTTTTAACGAATAGTGATGACTTTTAGGATTCTCTAGTGTGTGAAAAAAAATTGAAACCGAAAGATATTGGAAGGGAAACTTAAGGATCGGTTGTCGGTGCGACCCCATTCTGGAACGACTCTAGTAAAAATCTTTCGTTCAATTCGAAGGTCGTATCCTTTTTTTATCGAATCGTAATGACTTTTATTACTCTCTAGTATGTGAAAAAAAATTGAAACCGAAAGATATTGGAAGGGAAACTTGAGGAGCGGTGGTCAGATCGACCCCATTCCCGACCGAATTTGGTAAAAAAATTTCGTCGAATTCGAGATCGTTTCCGCTTTTTGGCAAATCGTGATTACTTTTGGGACTTTCTTGTATGTGAAAAAAAATATAAACCGAATGATATCGG
Organism: Oxytorus armatus; assembly: GCA_958009045.1. NCBI lineage: Eukaryota > Metazoa > Arthropoda > Insecta > Hymenoptera > Ichneumonidae > Oxytorus > Oxytorus armatus. The sequence continues at coordinate 28,714,469 of OY253745.1, read as the reverse complement.
AAGGGAAACTTGAGGAGCGCGTGTCAGAGCGACCCCATTCTGGACCGACTTTGCTAAAAAATCATTCGTCCAATTCAAAGGTCGTATCCTCTTTTTTGGCGAATCGTGGTGACTTTTAGGACTCATTCGTATGTGAAAAAAAATATAAACCGAAAGATATAGTAAGGGAAACTTGAAGAGCGGTGGTCGGAGCGACACCATTCTGGACCGACTTTGCTGAAAAATCATTCGTCCAATTCAAAGGCCGTTTCCGCTTTTTGGCTAATCGTGATTACTTTTGTAAGTTTCTAGTATGTGAAAAAAATATAAACAGAAAGATTTCGGTATGGAAACTTGAGGAGCGATGGTCGGATCGATGCCATTCTGGACCGACACTGGTAAAAATCTTTCGTCCAATTCGAAGGTCGTACCTTTTTTTTGACGAATCGTGATGGCTTTTGGTATTATCTAGTATGTGAAGAAAAATATAACCCGAAAGATATCGGAAGGGAAACTTGAGGAGCGGTGGTCAGAGCGACCCCATTCTGGACCGACCTTGCTAACAAATCTTTCGTCCAACTCGAATGTCATGTCCTTTTTTTTGACGAATCGTCATGACTTTTAGGACGCTCATGTATGGAAAAAAAATATAAACCTTAAGATATCGGAAGGGAAACTTGAGGGGCGGTGGAGAGAGCAAACCCATTCTGGACCGAATTTGCTAAAAAATCATTCGTCGAATTCAAAGGCCGTTTCCGCTTTTTGGCTAATCGTGAATACTTTTGGAACTTTCTAGTATGTGAAAAAAATATAAACGGAAAGATTTCGGTAGGGAAACTTGAGGAGCGGTGGTCGGATCCACGCCATTCTGGACCGACACTGGTAAAAATCTTTCATCCAATTCGAAGGTCGTATCTTTTTTTTTGACGAATCGTGATGGCTTTTGGGATTAACTAGTATGTGAAGAAAACTAGAAACCGAAAGATATCGGAAGGGAAACTTGAAGGGCGGTGGAGAGAGCAACCCCATTCTGGACCGACTTTGCTAAAAAATCATTCGTCGAATTCAAAGGCCGTTTCCGCTTTTTGGCTAATCGTGAATACTTTTGGAACTTTCTAGTATGTGAAAAAAATATAAACGGAAAGATTTCGGTAGGGAAACTTGAGGAGCGGTGGTCGGATCCACGCCATTTTGGACCGACACTGGTAAAAATCTTTCGTCCAATTCGAAGGTCGTGTCCTCTTTTTTGACGAATCGTGATGACTTTTAGGACGATCTAGTATGAAGAAAAATATATTAACCGTACGATATCGGAAGGGAAACACGAGGAGCGGTGGAGAGAGCGACCCCATTCTGGACCGACTATGCTAAAAAATTATTCGTCCAATTCAAAGGCCGTTTCCGCTTTTGGGCTAATCGTGATTACTTTTGGAACTTTCTAGTATGGGAAAAAAATATAAACAGAAAGGTTTCGGCAGGGAATCTTGAGGAGCGGTGGTCGGATCGACGGCATTCTGGACCGACTCTGGTAAAAATCTTTCGTCCAATTCGAAGGTCGTATCTTTTTTTTTGACGAATCGTGATGGCTTTTGGGATTAACTAGTATGTGAAGAAAACTAGAAACCGAAAGATATCGGAAGGGAAACTTGAGGAGCGGTGGTCAGAGCGACCCCATTCTGGACCGACCTTGCTACAAAATCTGTCGTCCAATTCGAAGATCGTGTCCTCTTTTTTGACGAATCGTGATGACTTTGAGGACGATCTAGTATGTAAAAAAATATATAAACCGTAAGATATCGGAAGGGAAACTTGAGGAGCCGTGGAGAGAGCGACCCCATTCTTGACCGACTTTGCTAAAAAATCATTCGTTAAATTAAAAGGCCGTTTCCGCTTTTTGGCTAATCGTGAATACTTTTGGAACTTTCTAGTATGGGAAAAAATATGAACAGAAAGATTTCGGTAGGGAAACTTGAGGAGCGGTGGTCAGAGCGACCCCATTCTGGACCGACTTAGCTAAAAAATCATTCGACCAATTCAAAGGTCGTATCCTCTTTTTTAACGAATAGTGATGACTTTGAGGGCTCTGTAGTATGAAAAAAATATATAAAGCGAAAGATATCGGAAGGGAAACTTGAGGAGCGGTGGTCGATGCGACTACATTCTGGAACGACTCCTTCGTCCAATTCGGAGGTTGTGTCGTCTTTATTGACGAATTGTGATGACTTTTGCAGCTATCTAGTATGTGAAGAACACTATAAACCGAAAGGTATGGGAAGGGAAACTTGAGGAGCGGTGGTCGGTCCGACCCCATTCTGGGACGACTCTCGTAAAAATGTTTCGTTCAATTCGAAGGACGTATCCTCTTTTTTAACCAATCGTAATGACTTTTAGGATACTCTAGTATGTGAAAAAAAATATAAACCGAAAGATATTGGAAGGGAAACTTGAAGAACGGTGGTCGGAGCGACCCCATTCTGGACGGACGTAGTTAAAAAATTATTTGTCGAATTAAAAGGTCGTGTCCTCTTTTTCGGTGAATCGTGGTGACTTTTAGGACTCTGTGGTATGTAAAAGAAATATAAACCGAAAGATATCTGAATGGAAACTTGAGGAGCGGTGGTCAGATCGACCCCATTCTAGACCTACTTTGGTAAAAAGCTTTCGACCAATTCGAAGGTCGTGTCGTCTTTATTGACGAATCGTGATGACTTTTAGGACCCTCTAGTATGTGAAAAATATATATAAACCGAAAGATATCGGAAGGGAAACTTCAGGAGCGCGGGTCAGAACGACCCCATTCTGGACCGACTTTGCTAAAAAATCATTCGTCCAATTCAAAGGTCGTATCCTCTTTTTTGGCGAATCTCGGTGACTTTTAGGAGTCTTTAGTATGTGAAAAAAAATATAAACCGAAGGATATCGTAAGGGAAACTTGAGGAGCGGTGCTCAGAGCGACTCCATTCTGGCCCGACCTTGCTAAAAAATCTTTCGTCCAATTTAAAGGTCGTATCCACTTTTTTGACGAATCTTGATGACTTTTAGGACTCTCTTGTATGTAAAAAAAAATATGAACCGAAAGATATCGGAAGGGAAACTTGAGGAGCGGTGGTCAGAGCGACCCCATTCTGGACCGACCTTGCTAAAAAATCTTTCGTTCAATTTGAAGGTCGTATCCTCTTTTTTGGCAATTCGTGGTGACTTTTAGGACTCTTTAATATGTAAAAAAAAATATAAACCGAAAGATATCGGAAGGCAAACTTGAGGAACGGTGGTCAGAGCGACCCCATTCTGGACCGACTTTGCTAAAAAATCATTCGACCAATTCAAAGGTCGTATCCTCTATTTTGGCGAATCGTGGAGACTTTTAGGACTATGTAGTATGTAAAAAAAATATAAACGGAAAGATATCGGAAGGGAAACTTGAGGAGCGGTGTTCAGAGCGACCCCATTCTGGACCGACTTATCGAAAAAATCATTCGTCCAATTCAAAGGTCGTATCCTCTATTTTGACGAATAGCGATGACTTTGAGGGCTCTGTAGTATGTAAAAAAAATATAAATCGAAAGATATCGGAAGGGAAACTTGAGGAGCGGTCGGCAGAGCGACCCCATTCTGGACCGACCTTGCTAAAAAATCTTTCGTTCAATTTGAAGGTCGTATCCTCTATTTTGACGAATAGCGATGACTTTTAGGACTCTTTAATATGTAAAAAAAAATATAAACCGAAAGATATCGGAAGGGAAACTTGAGGAGCGGTGGTCAGAGCGACCCCATTCTGGACCGACTTTGCTAAAAAATCATTCGTCCAATTCAAAGGTCGTATCCTCTTTTTTGGCGAATCTCGGTGACTTTTAGGACTCTTTAGTATGTGAAAAAAAATATAAACCGAAAGATATCGGAAGGGAAACTTGAGGAGCGCGGGTCAGAGCGACCCCATTCTGGACCGAATTTGCTAAAAAGTTCTCGACTAATTCGAAGGTCGTGTCGTCTATATTGACGAATCATGATGACTTTTAGGACTCTCTAGTGTGTGAAAAAATATATAAACCGAAAGATATTGGAACGGAAACTGGAGGAGCGGTGGTCATAGCGACCCCATTCTGGACCGACTTTGCTAAAAAGTCAATCGTCCAATTCAAAGGTCATATCCTCTTTTTTGGCGAATCGTGGTGACTTTTAGGACTCTTTCGTATGTGAAAAAAAATATAAACCGAAAGATATAGTAAGGGATACTTGAAGAGCGATGGCCGGAGCGACCCCATTCTGGACCGACTGCTAAAAAATATTTGTCCAATTAAAAGGTCGTATCCTCTATTTTGGCGAATCGTGGAGACTTTTAGGACTATGTAGTATTTAAAAAATATATAAACCGAAACATATCGGAAGGGAAACTTGAGGAGCGCGGGTCAGAGCGACCCCATTCTGGACCAACTTTTCGAAAAAATCATTCGTCCAATTCAAAGGTCGTATCCTCTATTTTGACGAATAGCGATGACTTTGAGGGCTCTGTAGTATGTAAATAAAATATAAATCGAAAGATATCGGAAGGGAAACTAGAGGAGCGGTGTTCAGAGCGACGCCATTCTGGACCAAATTTGCTGAAAAATCATTCGTCCAATTCAAAGGCCGTTTCCGTTTTTTGGCTAATCGTGATTACTTTTGGAAGTTTCTAGTATGTGAAAAAAATATAAACAGAAAGATTTCGGTAGGGAAACTTGAGGAGCGGTGGTCGGATCGACGCCATTCTGGACCGACACTGGTTAAAATCTTTCGTTCAATTCGAAGGTCGTATCCTCTTTTTTGGCAAATCGTGGTGACTTTTAGGACTCTTTAATATGTAAAAAAAATATAAACCGAAAGATATCGGAAGGGAAACTTGAGGAGCGGTGGTCAGAGCGACCCCATTCTGGACCGACTTTGCTAAAAAATCATTCGACCAATTCAAAGGTCGTATCCTCTATTTTGGCGAATCGTGGAGACTTTTAGGACTATGTAGTATGTAAAAAAAATATAAACCGAAAGATATCGGAAGGGAAACTTGAGGAGCGGTGTTCAGAGCGACCCCATTCTGGACCGACTTATCGAAAAAATCATTCGTCCAATTCAACGGTCGTATCCTTTTTTTTAACGAATAGTGATGACTTTGAGGGCTATGTCGTATGAAAAAAAAATATAAACCGAAAGATATCGGAAGGGAAACTTGAGGAGCGGTGGTCGATGCGACCCCATTCTGGAACGACTCCTTCGCCCAATTCGAAGGTTGTGTCGTCTTTATTGACGAATCGTGATGACTTTTGCGGCTATCTAGTATGTGAAGAAAACTATAAACCGAAAGATATGGGAAGGGAAACTTGAGGAGCGGTGGTCGGTGCGACCCCATTCTGGAACGACACTAGTAAAAATCTTTCGACCAATTCAAAGGTCGTGTCTTCTTTATTGACGAATCGTGATGACTTTTAGGACCCTCTAGTAGGTGAAAAAAATATGTAAACCGAAAGATATCGTAAGGGAAACTTCAGGAGCGTGGGTCAGAGCGACCCCATTCTGGACCGATCTTGCTAAAAAATCATTTTTAATCATTTCCCTTCCATATCGGAAGGGAAACTTGAGGAACGGTGGTCGGATCGACCCCAATCTGGACCGACCCTGGTAAAAATCTTTCGTCCAATTCGAAGGTCGTATCCTCTTTTTTGACGAATCGTGATGGCTTTTAGGACTATCTAGTATGTGAAGAAAAATAGAAACTTAAAGCTATCGGAAGGGAAACTTGAGGAGCCCGGGTTAGAGCGACCCCATTCTGTACCGACTTTGGTAAAAAATCATTTTTAATCATTTCCCTTCCATATCGGAAGGGAAACTTGAGGAACGGTGGTCGGATCGACCCCAATCTGGACCGACCCTGGTAAAAATCTTTCGTCCAATTCGAAGGTCGTATCCTCTTTTTTGACGAATCGTGATGGCTTTTGGGACTATCTAGTAAGTGAAGAAAAATAGAAACCGAAAGATATTGGAAGGGAAACGTGAGGAGCGGTGGTCAGAACGACCCCATTCCGGACCGACTTTGGTAAAAAATTTTCGTCCAATTCGAAGGTAGTATCCTCTTTTTTGACGAATCGTGATGGCTTTTAGGACTATCTAGTATGTGAAGAAAAATAGAAACTTAAAGCTATCGGAAGGGAAACTTGAGGAGCCCGGGTTAGAGCGACCCCATTCTGTACCGACTTTGGTAAAAAATCATTTTTAATCATTTCCCTTCCATATCGGAAGGGAAACTTGAGGAACGGTGGTCGGATCGACCCCAATCTGGACCGACCCTGGTAAAAATCTTTCGTCCAATTCGAAGGTCGTATCCTCTTTTTTGACGAATCGTGATGGCTTTTGGGACTATCTAGTAAGTGAAGAAAAATAGAAACCGAAAGATATCGGAAGGCAAACTTGAAGGGCGGTGGTCGGAGCGACCCCATTCTGGACCGACTCTGGTAAAAACGAATCGTGATGGCTTTTGGGACTATCTAGTATGTGAAGAAAAATAGAAACCGAAAGATATTGGAAGGGAAACGTGAGGAGCGGTGGTCAGAACGACCCCATTCCGGACCGACTTTGGTAAAAAATTTTCGTCCAATTCGAAGGTCGTTTCTGCATTTTGGCGAATCGTGGTGACTTTTGGGACTTTCTAGTATGTGAAAAAAATTATAAACCCAAAGATATCGGAAGGGAAACTTGAGGAGCGGTGGTCGGATCGACCCCAATCTGGACCGACCCTGGTAAAAATCTTTCTTCCAATTCGAAGGTCGTATCCTCTTTTTTGGCAAATCGTGGTGACTTTTGGGACTCTTTAGTATGTGAAAAAAAATATACACCGAAAGATATCGTAAGGGGAACTTGAAGAGCGGTGGTCGGACCGACCCCATTCTGGATCGACACTGGTAAAAATCTTTCGTCCAATTCGAAGGTCATATCCTTTTTTTTGACGAATGGTGATGACTTTCAGGATTCTGTAGTATGTAAAAAAATAAATAAACCGAAAGATATCGGAAGGGAAACCTGAGCAGCGATGTTAAGAGCGACCCCATTCTGGACCGACTTTGCTAAAAAATCATTCGTCCAATTCAAAGGTCGTATCCTCTTCTTTGGCGAATCCTGGTGACTTTTAGGACTCTTTAATATGTGAAAAAAAATATAAACCGAAAGATATCGGAAGGGAAACTTGAAGAGCGGTGGTCAGACCCACCCCATTCTGGACCGACTTTGCTAAGAAATTATTCGTCGAATTCAAAGGTCGTTTCCGCTTTTTGGCTAATCGTGATAACATTTGGGACTTTCTAGTATGTGAAAAAAAATATTAACAGAAAGATTTTTGTAGGGAAACTTGAGGAGCGGTGGTCGGATCGACGCCATTCTGAACCGACGCTTGTAAAAAGCTTTCGACCAATTCGAAGGTCGTCTCGTCCTTATTGACGAACCGTGATGACTTCTAGGACTCTCCAGTGCATTAAAAATATATAAACCGAAAGATATCGGAAGGGAAACTTGAGGAGCGCGGGTCAGAGCGACCCCATTCTGGACCGACTTTGCTAAAAAATCGTTCGTCCAATTCAAAGGTCGTATCCTCTTTTTTGACGAAGTCAAGTGATGACTTTGAGGGCTCTGTAGTATGTAAAAAAAATATTAATCGGAAGAATTCGGAACGGAAACTTGTTGAGCGGTGGTCAGACCGACCCCATTCTGGAGCGACTTTGCAATAAAATCATTCGTCCAATTCAAAGGTCGTATCCTCTTTTTTGGCGAATCGTGGTTACTGTTAGGACTCTTTAGTATGTGAAAAAAAATATAAACAGAAAGATATCGGAAGGGAAACTTGAAGAGCGGTGGTCGGAGCGACCCCATTCTCGACCGACTCTGGTAAAAATCTTTCGCCCAATTCGAAGGTCGTATCCTTTTTTTTGACGAATGGTGATTACTTTTAGGACTCTGTAGTATGTAAAAAAATAAATGAACCCAAAGATTTCGGAAGGGAAACCTGAGGAGCGGTGGTCAGAGCGACCCCATTCTGGACCGATGTTGCTAAAAAATCATTCGTCCAATTCAAAGGTCGTATCCTTTTTTTTACCAATAGTGATGAATTTGAGGGCTCTGTAGTATGTAAAAAAATAATAAATCAAAAGATATAGGACGGGAAACTTGAAGAGCCGTGATCGGAGTGACGCAATTCTGGACCGACTTTGTTAAAAAATTATTCGTCCAATTAAAAGGTCGTATCGTCTTTTTTGGCAAATCGTGGCGAATTTTAGGACTCTTTAGTATGTAAAAAAATATATAAACCGAAAGATATCGGAAGGGAAACTTCTGGCGCGGTGGTCGGTGCGACCCCATTCTGGAACGACTCTAGTAAAAATCTTTCATTGAATTCGAAAGTCGTATCCTCTTTTTTAACAAATCCTAAGTGCTTTTAGGACTCTCTAGTGGTGAAAAAAAATAGAAACCAAAAGATATTGGAACGGAAACTTGAGGAGCGGTGGTCAGAACGACCCCATTCCTGACCGATTTTGGTAAAAAAATTTCGTCCAATTCGAAGGTCGTTTCCGCCTTTTGGCAAATCGTGTTTACTTTTGGGACTTTCTAGGATGTGAAAAAAAATATAAACCGAAAGATATCGGAAGGGAAACTTGAGGAGCGCCGGTCAGAGCGACCCCATTCTGGACCGACTTTGCTAAAAAATCATTCGTCCTATTCAAAGGTCGTATCCTCTTTTTTGGCGAATCGTGGTGACTTTTAGGACTTTCTAGTAAGTGAAAATAATTATAAACGCAAAGATATCGGAAGGGAAACTTGAGGAGCGGTGGTCGGATCGACCCCAATCTGGACCGACCCTGGTAAAAATCTTTCGTCCAATTCGAAGGTCGTATCCTCTTTTTTGACGAATCGTGATGGCTTTTGGGACTATCTCTAGTATGTGAAGAAAAATTGAAACCGAAAGATATCGGAAGGGAAACTTCAAGAGCGGTGGTCGGAGCGACCCCATTCTGGACCGACGCTGATAAAAACGAATCGTGATTGCTTTTGGGACTATCTAGTATGTGAAGAAAAATAGAAACCGAAAGATATCGGAAGGGAAACTTGAAGAGCGGTGGTCAGAGCGACTCCATTCTGGACCGTCGTTGCTAAAAAATCATTCGTCCAATTCAAAGGTCGTATCCTCTTTTTTGACGAATAGTGATGACTTTGAGGGCTCTATAGTATGTAACAAAAATATAGATCGAAAGATATCGGAAGACAAACTTGTGGAGCGGCGGTCAGAGCGACCCCATTCTGGACCGACTTTGCTAAAAAATCATTCGTCCAATTCAAAGGTCGTATCCTCTTTTTTGGCAAATCGTGGTGACTTTTGGGACTCTTTAGTATGTGAAAAAAAATATACACCGAAAGATATCGGAAGGGGAACTTGAAGAGCGGTGGTCGGACCGACCCCATTCTGGATCGACACTGGTAAAAATCTTTCGTCCAATTCGAAGATCATATCCTTTTTTTTGACGAATGGTGATGACTTTCAGGATTCTGTAGTATGTAAAAAAATAAATAAACCGAAAGATATCGGAAGGGAAACCTGAGCAGCGGTGTTAAGAGCGACCCCATTCTGGACCGACTTTGCTAAAAAATCATTCGTCCAATTCAAAGGTCGTATCCTCTTCTTTGGCGAATCCTGGTGACTTTTAGGACTCTTTAATATGTGAAAAAAAATATAAACCGAAAGATATCGGAAGGGAAACTTGAAGAGCGGTGGTCAGACCCACCCCATTCTGGACCGACTTTGCTAAGAAATTATTCGTCGAATTCAAAGGTCGTTTCCGCTTTTTGGCTAATCGTGATTACATTCGGGACTTTCTAGTATGTGAAAAAAAATATAAACAGAAAGATTTTTGTAGGGAAACTTGAGGAGCGGTGGTCGGATCGACGCCATTCTGAACCGACGCTTGTAAAAAGCTTTCGACCAATTCGAAGGTCGTCTCGTCCTTATTGACGAACCGTGATGACTTCTAGGACTCTCCAGTGCGTGAAAAAAATATATAAACCGAAAGATATCGGAAGGGAAACTTGAGGAGCGCGGGTCAGAGCGACCCCATTCTGGACCGACTTTGCTAAAAAATCGTTCGTCCAATTCAAAGGTCGTATCCTCTTTTTTGACGAATAGTGATGACTTTGAGGGCTCTGTAGTATGTAAAAAAAATATTAATCGGAAGAATTCGGAAGGGAAACTTGTTGAGCGGTGGTCAGACCGACCCCATTCTGGAGCGACTTTGCAATAAAATCATTCGTCCAATTCAAAGGTCGTATCCTCTTTTTTGGCGAATCGTGGTTACTTTTAGGACTCTTTAGTATGTGCAAAAAAATATAAACAGAAAGATATCGGAAGGGAAACTTGAAGAGCGGTGGTCGGAGCGACCCCATTCTCGACCGACTCTGGTAAAAATCTTTCGCCCAATTCGAAGGTCGTATCCTTTTTTTTGACGAATGGTGATTACTTTTAGGACTCTGTAGTATGTAAAAAAATAAATGAACCCAAAGATATCGGAAGGGAAACCTGAGGAGCGGTGGTCAGAGCGACCCCATTCTGGACCGATGTTGCTCAAAAATCATTCGTCCAATTCAAAGGTCGTATCCTTTTTTTTACCAATAGTGATGACTTTGAGGGCTCTGTAGTATGTAAAAAAATAATAAATCAAAAGATATAGGACGGGAAACTTGAAGAGCCGTGATCGGAGTGACGCCATTCTGGACCGACTTTGTTAAAAAATTATTCGTCCAATTAAAAGGTCGTATCCTCTTTTTTGGCAAATCGTGGCGAATTTTAGGACTCTTTAGTATGTAAAAAAATATATAAACCGAAAGATATCGGAAGGGAAACTTCAGGCGCGGTGGTCGGTGCGACCCCATTCTGGAACGACTCTAGTAAAAATCTTTCATTGAATTCGAAAGTCGTATCCTCTTTTTTAACAAATCCTAAGTGCTTTTAGGACTCTCTAGTGGTGAAAAAAAATAGAAACCGAAAGATATTGGAACGGAAACTTGAGGAGCGGTGGTCAGAACGACCCCATTCCTGACCGATTTTGGTAAAAAAATTTCGTCCAATTCGAAGGTCGTTTCCGCCTTTTGGCAAATCGTGTTTACTTTTGGGACTTTCTAGTATGTGAAAAAAAATATAAACCGAAAGATATCGGAAGGGAAACTTGAGGAGCGCCGGTCAGAGCGACCCCATTCTGGACCGACTTTGCTAAAAAATCATTCGTCCAATTCAAAGGTCGTATCGTCTTTTTTGGCGAATCGTGGTGACTTTTAGGACTTTCTAGTAAGTGAAAATAATTATAAACGCAAAGATATCGGAAGGGAAACTTGAGGAGCGGTGGTCGGATCGACCCCAATCTGGACCGACCCTGGTAAAAATCTTTCGTCCAATTCGAAGGTCGTATCCTCTTTTTTGACGAATCGTGATGGCTTTTGGGACTATCTCTAGTATGTGAAGAAAAATTGAAACCGAAAGATATCGGAAGGGAAACTTCAAGAGCGGTGGTCGGAGCGACCCCATTCTGGACCGACGCTGATAAAAACCTTTCGCCCAATTCGAAGGTCGTATCCTTTTTTTTGACGAATGGTGATTACTTTTAGGACTCTGTAGTATGTAAAAAAATAAATAAACCGAAAGATATCGGAAGGGAAACTTGAGGAGCGGTGGTCAGAGCGACTCCATTCTGGACCGACGTTGCTACAAAATCATTCGTCCAATTGAAAGGTCGTATCCTCTTTTTTGGCGAATCGTGGTGACTTTTAGGACTCTTGAGTGTGTGAAAAAAAATATAAACCGAAAGATATCGGACGGGAAACTTGAAGAGCCGTGATCGGAGTGACGCCATTCTGGACCGACTATGTTAAAAAATTATTCGTCCAATTAAAAGGTCGGAACCTCTTTTTTGACGAATCGTGATGGCTTTTGGGACTATCTTGTATGTGAAGAAAAATAGAAACCGAAAGCTATCGGAAGGGAAACTTGAGGAGCGCGGGTTAGAGCGACCCCATTCCGTACCGACTTTGCTAAAAAATCATTCGTCCAATTCAAAGGTCGTATCCTCTTTTTTGACGAATAGTGATGACTTTGAGGGCTCTGTAGTATGTAAAAAAAATATAAATCGAAAGATATCGGAAGGGCAACTTGTGGAGCGGTGGTCAGAACGACCCTATTCTGGACCGACTTTGCTACAAAGCTATTCGTCCAATTAAAAGGTCGTATCCTCTTTTTTGGCAAATCGTGGTGACTTTCAGGACTCTTTTGTATGTAAAAAATATATGAACCGAAAGATATCGGAATGGGAACTTCAGGAGCGGTGGTCGGTGCGACCCCATTCTGGAACGACTCTAGTAAAAATCTTTCGACCAATTCGAAGGTCGTATCCTCTTTTTCAACGAATCGCAATGACTTTTAGGACTCTCTAGTGCTGAAAAAAAATAGAAACCGAAAGATATTGGAAGGGAAACTTGAGGAGCGGTGGTCAGAACGACCCCATTCCGGACCGACTTTGGTAAAAAATTTTCGTCCAATTCGAAGGTCGTTTCCGCCTTTTGGCGAATCGTGGTGATTTTTAGGACTCTTTAGTATGTGAAAAAAATTATAAACCCAAAGATATCGGAAGGGAAACTTGAGGAGCGGTGGTCGGATCGACCCCAATCTGAACCGACCCTGGTAAAAATATTTCTTCCAATTCGAAGGTCGTATCCTCTTTTTTGACGAATCGTGATGGCTTTTGGGACTATCTCTAGTATGTGAAGAAAAATAGAAACCGAAAGATATTGGAAGGGAAACTTGAAGAACGGTGGTCGGAGCGACCCCATTCTGGACCGACTCTGGTAAAAATCTTTCGACCAATTCGAAGGTCGTATCCTTTTTTTTACGAATGGTGATTACTTTTAGGACTCTGTAGTATGTAAAAAAATAAATAAACCGAAAGATATCGGCAGGGAAACCTGAGGAGCGGTGGTCAGGGCGACCCCATTCTGACCGATGTTGCTAAATAATCATTCGTCCAATTCAAAGGTCGTATCCTCTTTTTTGACGAATAGTGATGACTTTGAGGGCTCTGTAGTATGTAAAAAAAAAAATAAATCAGAAGATATCGGACGGGAAACTTGAAGAGCCGTGATCGGAGTGACGCCATTCTGGACCGACGTTGTTAACAAATTATTTGACCAATTAAAAATTCGTATCCTCTTTTTTGGCAAATCGTGGTTACTTTTGGGACTCTTTAGTATGTAAAAAAATATAAACCGAAAGATATCGGAAGGCAAACTTGAAGGGCGGTGGTCGGAGCGACCCCATTTTGGACCGACTCTGGTAAAAATCTTTCGTCCAATTCGAAAGCCGTATCCTCTTTTTTGACGAATCGTGATGGCTTTTGGGACTATCTAGTATGTGAAGAAAAATAGAAACCGAAAGCTATCGGAAGGGAAACTTGAGGAGCGTTGGTCAGATTGACCCCATTCTGGACCGACTCTGGTAAAAATCATTCGCCCAATTCGAAGGTCGTATCCTTTTTATTGACGAATGGTGATTACTTTTAGGATTCTGTAGTATGTAAAAAAATAAATAAACCGAAAGATATCGGAAGGGAAACTTGAGGAGCGCCGGTCAGAGCGACCCCATTCTGGACCGACTTTGCTAAAAAATCATTCGTGCAATTCAAAGGTCGTATCCTCTTTTTTAGCGAATCGTGGTGACTTTTAGGACTTTCTAGTATGTGAAAATAATTATAAACCCAAAGATATCCGAAGGAAAACTTGAGGAGCGGTGGTCGGATCGACCCCAATCTGGACCGACCCTGGTAAAAATCTTTCGTCCAATTCGAAGGTCGTATCCTCTTTTTTGACGAATCGTGATGGCTTTTGGGACTATCTAGTATGTGAAGAAAAATTGAAACCGAAAGATATCGGAAGGGAAACTTGAAGAGCGGTGGTCGGAGCGACCCCATTCTGGACCGACGCTGGTAAAAACCTTTCGCCCAATTCGAAGGTCGTATCCTTTTTTTTGACGAATGGTGATTACTTTTAGGACTCTGTAGTATGTAAAAAAATAAATAAACCGAAAGATATCGGAAGGGAAACCTGAGGAGCGGTGGTCAGAGCGACTCCATTCTGGACCGACGTTGCTAAAAAATCATTCGTCCAATTCAAAGGTCGTATCCTCGTTTTTGACGAATAGTGATGACTTTGAGGGCCTGTAGTATGTAAAAAAAATATAAATCGAAAGATATCGGATGGGAAACTTGTGGAGCGCTGGTCAGAGCGACCCCATTGGACGAATGATTTTTTAACAAAGTCGGACCAGAGTCCGACTTTGTTAAAAAATCATTCGTTCAATTGAAAGGCCATATCCTCTTTTTTGGCGAATCGTGGTGACTTTTAGGACTCTTGAGCATGTGAAAAAAAATATGAACCGAAAGATATCGGACGTGAAACTTGATGAGCCGTGATCGGAGTGACGCCATTCTGGACCGACTTTGTTAACAAATTATTTGTCCAATTAAAAATTCGGATCCTCTTTTTTGGCAAATCGTGGTGACTTTTAGGACTCTTTCGTATGTAAAAAAATATAAACCGAAAGATATCGGATGGCAAACTTGAAGGGCGGTGGTCGGAGCGACCCCATTCTGGACCGACTCTGGTAAAAATGGTTCGTCCAATTCGAAGGTCGTGTCCTCTTTTTTGCCGAATCGTGATGGCTTTTGGGACTATCTAGTATGTGAAGAAAAATAGAAACCGAAAGCTATCGGAAGGGAAACTTGAGGAGCGCAGGTTAGAGCGACCCCATTCTGTACCGACTTTGCCAAAAAATCATTTGTCCAATTCAAACGTCGTATCCTCTTTTACAGCGAATCGTGGTGACTTTTAGGACTCTCTAGTGTTGAAAAAAAATAGAAACCGAAAGATATTGGAAGGGAAACTTGAGGAGCGGTGGTCAGAACGACCCCATTCCGGACCGACTTTGGTAAAATAATTTCGTCCAATTCGAAGGTCGTTTCCGCCTTTTCGCAAATTGTGATTACTTTTGGGACTTTCTAGTATGTGAAAAAATATATAAACCGAAAGATATCATCGGAAGGGAAACTTGACGAGCGCCGGTCAAAGCGACCCCATTCTGGACCGACTTTGCTAAAGAATCATTCGTCCAATTCAAAGGTCGTATCCTCTTTTTTGGCGAATCGTGGAGACTTTTGGGACTTTCTAGTATGTGAAAAAAACTATAAACCCAAAGATATCGGAAGGGAAACTTGAGCAGCGGTGGTCGGATCGACCCCAATCTGGACCGACCCAAAAATCTTTCGTCCTATTCGAAGGTCGTATCCTCTTTTTTGACGAATCGTGATGGCTTTTGGGACTATCTAGTATGTGAAGAAAAATAGAAACTTAAAGCTATCGGAAGGGAAACTTGTGGAGCGGCGGTCAGAGCGACCCCATTCTGGACCGACTTTGCTAAAAAATCATTCGTCCAATTCAAAGGTCGTATCCTCTTTTTTGGCAAATCGTGGTGACTTTTGGGACTCTTTAGTATGTGAAAAAAAATATACACCGAAAGATATCGGAAGGGGAACTTGAAGAGCGGTGGTCGGACCGACCCCATTCTGGATCGACACTGGTAAAAATCTTTCGTCCAATTCGAAGATCATATCCTTTTTTTTGACGAATGGTGATGACTTTCAGGATTCTGTAGTATGTAAAAAAATAAATAAACCGAAAGATATCGGAAGGGAAACCTGAGCAGCGGTGTTAAGAGCGACCCCATTCTGGACCGACTTTGCTAAAAAATCATTCGTCCAATTCAAAGGTCGTATCCTCTTCTTTGGCGAATCCTGGTGACTTTTAGGACTCTTTAATATGTGAAAAAAAATATAAACCGAAAGATATCGGAAGGGAAACTTGAAGAGCGGTGGTCAGACCCACCCCATTCTGGACCGACTTTGCTAAGAAATTATTCGTCGAATTCAAAGGTCGTTTCCGCTTTTTGGCTAATCGTGATTACATTCGGGACTTTCTAGTATGTGAAAAAAAATATAAACAGAAAGATTTTTGTAGGGAAACTTGAGGAGCGGTGGTCGGATCGACGCCATTCTGAACCGACGCTTGTAAAAAGCTTTCGACCAATTCGAAGGTCGTCTCGTCCTTATTGACGAACCGTGATGACTTCTAGGACTCTCCAGTGCGTGAAAAAAATATATAAACCGAAAGATATCGGAAGGGAAACTTGAGGAGCGCGGGTCAGAGCGACCCCATTCTGGACCGACTTTGCTAAAAAATCGTTCGTCCAATTCAAAGGTCGTATCCTCTTTTTTGACGAATAGTGATGACTTTGAGGGCTCTGTAGTATGTAAAAAAAATATTAATCGGAAGAATTCGGAAGGGAAACTTGTTGAGCGGTGGTCAGACCGACCCCATTCTGGAGCGACTTTGCAATAAAATCATTCGTCCAATTCAAAGGTCGTATCCTCTTTTTTGGCGAATCGTGGTTACTTTTAGGACTCTTTAGTATGTGCAAAAAAATATAAACAGAAAGATATCGGAAGGGAAACTTGAAGAGCGGTGGTCGGAGCGACCCCATTCTCGACCGACTCTGGTAAAAATCTTTCGCCCAATTCGAAGGTCGTATCCTTTTTTTTGACGAATGGTGATTACTTTTAGGACTCTGTAGTATGTAAAAAAATAAATGAACCCAAAGATATCGGAAGGGAAACCTGAGGAGCGGTGGTCAGAGCGACCCCATTCTGGACCGATGTTGCTCAAAAATCATTCGTCCAATTCAAAGGTCGTATCCTTTTTTTTACCAATAGTGATGACTTTGAGGGCTCTGTAGTATGTAAAAAAATAATAAATCAAAAGATATAGGACGGGAAACTTGAAGAGCCGTGATCGGAGTGACGCCATTCTGGACCGACTTTGTTAAAAAATTATTCGTCCAATTAAAAGGTCGTATCCTCTTTTTTGGCAAATCGTGGCGAATTTTAGGACTCTTTAGTATGTAAAAAAATATATAAACCGAAAGATATCGGAAGGGAAACTTCAGGCGCGGTGGTCGGTGCGACCCCATTCTGGAACGACTCTAGTAAAAATCTTTCATTGAATTCGAAAGTCGTATCCTCTTTTTTAACAAATCCTAAGTGCTTTTAGGACTCTCTAGTGGTGAAAAAAAATAGAAACCGAAAGATATTGGAACGGAAACTTGAGGAGCGGTGGTCAGAACGACCCCATTCCTGACCGATTTTGGTAAAAAAATTTCGTCCAATTCGAAGGTCGTTTCCGCCTTTTGGCAAATCGTGTTTACTTTTGGGACTTTCTAGTATGTGAAAAAAAATATAAACCGAAAGATATCGGAAGGGAAACTTGAGGAGCGCCGGTCAGAGCGACCCCATTCTGGACCGACTTTGCTAAAAAATCATTCGTCCAATTCAAAGGTCGTATCGTCTTTTTTGGCGAATCGTGGTGACTTTTAGGACTTTCTAGTAAGTGAAAATAATTATAAACGCAAAGATATCGGAAGGGAAACTTGAGGAGCGGTGGTCGGATCGACCCCAATCTGGACCGACCCTGGTAAAAATCTTTCGTCCAATTCGAAGGTCGTATCCTCTTTTTTGACGAATCGTGATGGCTTTTGGGACTATCTCTAGTATGTGAAGAAAAATTGAAACCGAAAGATATCGGAAGGGAAACTTCAAGAGCGGTGGTCGGAGCGACCCCATTCTGGACCGACGCTGATAAAAACCTTTCGCCCAATTCGAAGGTCGTATCCTTTTTTTTGACGAATGGTGATTACTTTTAGGACTCTGTAGTATGTAAAAAAATAAATAAACCGAAAGATATCGGAAGGGAAACTTGAGGAGCGGTGGTCAGAGCGACTCCATTCTGGACCGACGTTGCTACAAAATCATTCGTCCAATTGAAAGGTCGTATCCTCTTTTTTGGCGAATCGTGGTGACTTTTAGGACTCTTGAGTGTGTGAAAAAAAATATAAACCGAAAGATATCGGACGGGAAACTTGAAGAGCCGTGATCGGAGTGACGCCATTCTGGACCGACTATGTTAAAAAATTATTCGTCCAATTAAAAGGTCGGAACCTCTTTTTTGACGAATCGTGATGGCTTTTGGGACTATCTTGTATGTGAAGAAAAATAGAAACCGAAAGCTATCGGAAGGGAAACTTGAGGAGCGCGGGTTAGAGCGACCCCATTCCGTACCGACTTTGCTAAAAAATCATTCGTCCAATTCAAAGGTCGTATCCTCTTTTTTGACGAATAGTGATGACTTTGAGGGCTCTGTAGTATGTAAAAAAAATATAAATCGAAAGATATCGGAAGGGCAACTTGTGGAGCGGTGGTCAGAACGACCCTATTCTGGACCGACTTTGCTACAAAGCTATTCGTCCAATTAAAAGGTCGTATCCTCTTTTTTGGCAAATCGTGGTGACTTTCAGGACTCTTTTGTATGTAAAAAATATATGAACCGAAAGATATCGGAATGGGAACTTCAGGAGCGGTGGTCGGTGCGACCCCATTCTGGAACGACTCTAGTAAAAATCTTTCGACCAATTCGAAGGTCGTATCCTCTTTTTCAACGAATCGCAATGACTTTTAGGACTCTCTAGTGCTGAAAAAAAATAGAAACCGAAAGATATTGGAAGGGAAACTTGAGGAGCGGTGGTCAGAACGACCCCATTCCGGACCGACTTTGGTAAAAAATTTTCGTCCAATTCGAAGGTCGTTTCCGCCTTTTGGCGAATCGTGGTGATTTTTAGGACTCTTTAGTATGTGAAAAAAATTATAAACCCAAAGATATCGGAAGGGAAACTTGAGGAGCGGTGGTCGGATCGACCCCAATCTGAACCGACCCTGGTAAAAATATTTCTTCCAATTCGAAGGTCGTATCCTCTTTTTTGACGAATCGTGATGGCTTTTGGGACTATCTCTAGTATGTGAAGAAAAATAGAAACCGAAAGATATTGGAAGGGAAACTTGAAGAACGGTGGTCGGAGCGACCCCATTCTGGACCGACTCTGGTAAAAATCTTTCGACCAATTCGAAGGTCGTATCCTTTTTTTTACGAATGGTGATTACTTTTAGGACTCTGTAGTATGTAAAAAAATAAATAAACCGAAAGATATCGGCAGGGAAACCTGAGGAGCGGTGGTCAGGGCGACCCCATTCTGACCGATGTTGCTAAATAATCATTCGTCCAATTCAAAGGTCGTATCCTCTTTTTTGACGAATAGTGATGACTTTGAGGGCTCTGTAGTATGTAAAAAAAAAAATAAATCAGAAGATATCGGACGGGAAACTTGAAGAGCCGTGATCGGAGTGACGCCATTCTGGACCGACGTTGTTAACAAATTATTTGACCAATTAAAAATTCGTATCCTCTTTTTTGGCAAATCGTGGTTACTTTTGGGACTCTTTAGTATGTAAAAAAATATAAACCGAAAGATATCGGAAGGCAAACTTGAAGGGCGGTGGTCGGAGCGACCCCATTTTGGACCGACTCTGGTAAAAATCTTTCGTCCAATTCGAAAGCCGTATCCTCTTTTTTGACGAATCGTGATGGCTTTTGGGACTATCTAGTATGTGAAGAAAAATAGAAACCGAAAGCTATCGGAAGGGAAACTTGAGGAGCGTTGGTCAGATTGACCCCATTCTGGACCGACTCTGGTAAAAATCATTCGCCCAATTCGAAGGTCGTATCCTTTTTATTGACGAATGGTGATTACTTTTAGGATTCTGTAGTATGTAAAAAAATAAATAAACCGAAAGATATCGGAAGGGAAACTTGAGGAGCGCCGGTCAGAGCGACCCCATTCTGGACCGACTTTGCTAAAAAATCATTCGTGCAATTCAAAGGTCGTATCCTCTTTTTTAGCGAATCGTGGTGACTTTTAGGACTTTCTAGTATGTGAAAATAATTATAAACCCAAAGATATCCGAAGGAAAACTTGAGGAGCGGTGGTCGGATCGACCCCAATCTGGACCGACCCTGGTAAAAATCTTTCGTCCAATTCGAAGGTCGTATCCTCTTTTTTGACGAATCGTGATGGCTTTTGGGACTATCTAGTATGTGAAGAAAAATTGAAACCGAAAGATATCGGAAGGGAAACTTGAAGAGCGGTGGTCGGAGCGACCCCATTCTGGACCGACGCTGGTAAAAACCTTTCGCCCAATTCGAAGGTCGTATCCTTTTTTTTGACGAATGGTGATTACTTTTAGGACTCTGTAGTATGTAAAAAAATAAATAAACCGAAAGATATCGGAAGGGAAACCTGAGGAGCGGTGGTCAGAGCGACTCCATTCTGGACCGACGTTGCTAAAAAATCATTCGTCCAATTCAAAGGTCGTATCCTCGTTTTTGACGAATAGTGATGACTTTGAGGGCCTGTAGTATGTAAAAAAAATATAAATCGAAAGATATCGGATGGGAAACTTGTGGAGCGCTGGTCAGAGCGACCCCATTGGACGAATGATTTTTTAACAAAGTCGGACCAGAGTCCGACTTTGTTAAAAAATCATTCGTTCAATTGAAAGGCCATATCCTCTTTTTTGGCGAATCGTGGTGACTTTTAGGACTCTTGAGCATGTGAAAAAAAATATGAACCGAAAGATATCGGACGTGAAACTTGATGAGCCGTGATCGGAGTGACGCCATTCTGGACCGACTTTGTTAACAAATTATTTGTCCAATTAAAAATTCGGATCCTCTTTTTTGGCAAATCGTGGTGACTTTTAGGACTCTTTCGTATGTAAAAAAATATAAACCGAAAGATATCGGATGGCAAACTTGAAGGGCGGTGGTCGGAGCGACCCCATTCTGGACCGACTCTGGTAAAAATGGTTCGTCCAATTCGAAGGTCGTGTCCTCTTTTTTGCCGAATCGTGATGGCTTTTGGGACTATCTAGTATGTGAAGAAAAATAGAAACCGAAAGCTATCGGAAGGGAAACTTGAGGAGCGCAGGTTAGAGCGACCCCATTCTGTACCGACTTTGCCAAAAAATCATTTGTCCAATTCAAACGTCGTATCCTCTTTTACAGCGAATCGTGGTGACTTTTAGGACTCTCTAGTGTTGAAAAAAAATAGAAACCGAAAGATATTGGAAGGGAAACTTGAGGAGCGGTGGTCAGAACGACCCCATTCCGGACCGACTTTGGTAAAATAATTTCGTCCAATTCGAAGGTCGTTTCCGCCTTTTCGCAAATTGTGATTACTTTTGGGACTTTCTAGTATGTGAAAAAATATATAAACCGAAAGATATCATCGGAAGGGAAACTTGACGAGCGCCGGTCAAAGCGACCCCATTCTGGACCGACTTTGCTAAAGAATCATTCGTCCAATTCAAAGGTCGTATCCTCTTTTTTGGCGAATCGTGGAGACTTTTGGGACTTTCTAGTATGTGAAAAAAACTATAAACCCAAAGATATCGGAAGGGAAACTTGAGCAGCGGTGGTCGGATCGACCCCAATCTGGACCGACCCAAAAATCTTTCGTCCTATTCGAAGGTCGTATCCTCTTTTTTGACGAATCGTGATGGCTTTTGGGACTATCTAGTATGTGAAGAAAAATAGAAACTTAAAGCTATCGGAAGGGAAACTTGAGGAGCGTGGGTTAGAGCGACCCCATTCTGTACCGACTTTGCTAAAAAATTGTTCGTCCAATTCAAAGGTCGCATCCTCTTTTTCACGCATAGTGATGACTTTCAGGGCTCTGTAGTATGTAAGAAAAATATAAATCGAAAGATATCGGAAGGGAAACTTCAGGAGCGGTGGTCGCTGCGACCCCATTCTGGAAAGACTCTAGTAAAAATCTTTCGTCCAATTCGAAGGTCGTATCCTCTTTTTTAACGAATCGCAATGACTTTTAGGACTCTCTAGTGCTGAAAAAAAATAGAAACCGAAAGATATTGGAAGGGAAACTTGAGGAGCGGTGGTCAGAACGACCCCATTCCGGACCGAATTTGGTAAAAAATTTTCATCCAATTCGAAGGTCGTTTCCGCATTTTGGCGAATCGTGGTGACTTTTGGGACTTTCTAGTATGTGAAAAAAATTATAAACCCAAAGATATCGGAAGGGAAACTTGAGGAGCGGTGGTCGGATCGACCCCAATCTGGACCGACCCTGGTAAAAATATTTCTTCCAATTCGAAGGTCGTATCCTCTTTTTTGACGAATCGTGATGGCTTTTGGGACTATCTAGTATGTGAAGAAAAATAAAAACCGAAAGATATTGGAAGGGAAACTTGAGGAGCGCTGGTCAGATCGACCCCATTCTGTACCGACTCTGGTAAAAATCTTTCGCCCAATTCAAAGGTCGTATCCTCTTTTTTGACGAATAGTGATGACTTTGAGGGCTCTGTAGTATGTAAAAAAAATATAAATCGGAAGATATCGGACGGGAAACTTGAAGAGCCGTGATCGGAGTGACGCCATTCTGGACCGACTTTGTTAAAAAATTATTCGTCCAATTGAAAGGTCGTATCCTCTTTTTTGGGAAATCGTGGTGACTTTTAGGACTCTTTAGTATGTAAAAAAATGTATAAACCGAAAGATGTCGGAAGGGAAACTTCAGGAGCGGTGGTCGGTGCGACCCCATTCTGGAACGACTCTAGTAAAAATCTTTCGATCAATTCGAAAGTCGTATCCTCTTCTTTTAACAAATCCTAAGTGCTTTTAGGACTATCTAGTGGTGAAAAAAAATAGAAACCGAAAGATATTGGAAGGGAAACTTATGGAGCGGTGGTCAGAACGACCCCATTCCGGACCGACGTTGGTAAAAAATTTTCGTCCAATTCGAAGGTCCTTTCCGCATTTTGGCGAATCGTGGTGACTTTTGGGACTTTCTAGTATGTGAAAAAAATTATAAACCCAAAGATATCGGAAGGGAAACTTGAGGAGCGGTGGTCGGATCGACCCCAATCTGGACCGACCCTGGTAAAAATCTTTCGTCCAACTCAAAGGTCGTATACTCTTTTTTGACGAATCGTGATGGCTTTTGGAACTATCTCTAGTATGTGAAGAAAAATAGAAACCGAAAGATATCGGAAGGGAAACTTGAAGAACGGTGGTCGGAGCGACCCCATTCTGGACCGACTCTGGTTAAAAATCATTCGCCCAATTCGAAGGTCGTATCCTTCTTATTGACGAATGGTGATTACTTTTAGGATTCTGTAGTATGTAAAAAAATAAATGAACCGAAAGTTATCGGAAGGGAAACCTGAGGAGCGGTGGTCAGAGTGACCCCATTCTGGACCGATGTTGCTAAAAAATCATTCGTCCAATTCAAAGGTAGTATCCTCTTTGTTGACCAATAGTGATGACTTTGAGGGCTCTGTAGTATGTAAAAAAATAATAAATCGAAAGATATCGGACGGGAAACTTGAAGAGCCGTGATCGGAGTGACGCCATTCTGGACCGATTTTGTTAAAAAATTATTCCCCTGTCCCCTAAAATACTGCCCCTAAATCTATATTACAGCGCTCCTGGTGGCCCCGATACCTTATCGCGTGAGGGTTCTCATATTCGTCCGCCCACACTCGTTCGTTCCGTGTATTACCGACGTCCGATCGGGTGAACTTGCACTCGTCGGAAAATAAAATTTTCTTCGAAAAATCAGGATCAGCATCGTGCTGCTCGATAGCCTGGACCGGCGTCTTTGAGAAGGCTTTCTGTCCATTCTCCTTCATCACCTTGTGTACAAAGGTATGTGATATCTCTAATTGGCGACTCACTACCCTTGTACTAGTACAAGGAAGAGCGGCGGCCCGTCGTTACGCAATGCTCTATCCGCTTCGTAGGCATCCAAAATACCATGTGATTCTTGCGGCGATGCCACGAGGTTTGTACAGGGGGAATATAATGCCACAACGTGGAACAGAAGGTGGTGGTCCTCGCCGTCGCGTTAGAACGCCTCGCGTCGAAGAGCAAGTCCTCGATTGATTCGCGAGGGATGATGAAACTAGTTTCATCATGGGTTCCGAATCGCGATAGTTATCGCGATTCGGAACCTCGTATCGTACCAATAATCATTTACATCCAAACATATAGCCTTGTTTGGCAGATAATCCCTATAAGGACTATAATAATAGTCCTTTATCGATTCGGCTATTTCATTACTTGTGGAAAGAACGGTTTTTGGTCTGGTAAATATCGCAAATGTCAGGTACCCTACCACCTGACATTTACGATATTTACGATAGCATATGTGCGGCAAATAGATGATATGGTGTATCCTCGCATTGTACCAATGAAAGGTCTGTTTAGTACAAAAAAAGCAGCCGCCAACTAGAAAAACCTGGGTTGGATTGTATGGATATTGTATTCGCAAACTACTCTACGCACTTGTCGTAGACATGTTGTAAAAAAATGCCAATAAATTGGATCAATACAACGGTGTTTTATATAAATGAACTGAAACTACTGGTACTATGTACTTTTGTAATAATACAAAAGTACATTATTAATGTATTTTGTTGAATTTGGCGATGCCTCCGATCGATACTTGAAAAAATGAAATACTTTTTCACGCGCATTGACTTGAAATTCAACCATTTTAAACCGCTGCACGATACTTTGGCAATGTTGAGAACCATCGCTAACGTCATAAAAGAAATCATTAATAGAAGGAGCCCAAATAATCCTCCACGATGGATATTTTTCCATAACGTAATCATTATTACTTGTACACAATGTATTGCTTAAGTATTTGGAATATTTGGCAAACAATTGTAGGAAATCTTTTGTGACGATAGCGTTTTTTTTTTTACAATTTCCGAAATTGTTTTTTTTACAATTTACAATTAAACCGAAAGATGTCGGACGGGAAACTTGAAGAGCCGTGGTCGGAGTGACGCCATTCTGGACCGACTTTGTTAAAAAATTATTCGTCCAAATAAAAGATCGTATCCTCTTTTTTGTCAAATCGTGGTGACTTTTAGGACTCTTTAGTATGTAAAAAATATATAAACCGAAAGATATCGGAAGGGAAACTTCAGGAGCGGTGGTCGGTGCTACCCCATTCTGGAACGACTCTAGTAAAAATCTTTCGTTCAATTCGAAAGTCGTATCTTCTTTTTTAACAAATCCTAAGTGCTTTTAGGACTCTCTAGTGGTGAAAAAAATAGAAACCGAAAGATATTATTGGAAGGGAAACTTTAGGAGCGGTGGTCAGAACGACTCCATTCCTGACCGACTTTGGTAAAAAAATTTCGTCCAATTAGAAGGTCGTTTCCGCATTTTGCAAATCGTGATTACTTTTGGGACTTTCTAGTATGTGAAAAAAAATATAAACCGAAAGATATCGGAAGGGAAACTTGAGGACCGCCGGTCAGAGCGACCCCATTCTGGACCGACCTTGCTAAAAAATCATTCGTCCAATTCAAAGGTCGTATCCTCTTTTTTCGCGATTCGTGGTGACTTTTAGGACTTTCTAGTATGTGAAAATAATTATAAACCCAAAGATATTGGAATGGAAACTTTTGGAACGGTGGTCGGATCGACCCCAATCTGGACCGACCCTGGTAAAAATCTTTCGTCCAATTCGAAGGTCGTATCCTCTTTTTTGACGAATCGTGATGGCTTTTGGGACTATCTAGTATGTGAAGAAAAATTGAAACCGAAAGATATCGGAAGGGAAACTTGAAGAGCGGTGGTCGGAGCGACCCCATTCTGGACCGACGCTGGTAAAAACCTTTCGCCCAATTCGAAGGTAGTATCCTCTTTTTTGACCAATAGTGATGACTTTGAGGGCTCTGTAGTATGTGAAAAAATAATAAATCGAAAGATATCCGACGGGAAACTTGAAGAGCCGTGATCGGAGTGACGCCATTCTGGACCGACTTTGTTAAAAAATTAATCGTCCAATTAAAAAAAGGTCGTATCCTCTTTTTTGGCAAATCGTGGTGACTTATAGGACTGTTTAGTATGTAAAAAATATATAAACCGAAAGATATCGGAAGGGAAACTTCAGGAGCGGTGGTCGGTGCGACCCCATTCTGGAACGACTCTAGTAAAAATCTTTCGATCAATTCGAAAGTCGTATCCTCTTCTTTTAACAAATCCTAAATGCTTTTAGGACTCTCTAGTGGTGAAAAAAAAAAGAAACCGAAAGATATTGGAAGGGAAACTTGAGGAGCGGTGGTCAGAACGACCCCATACTGGACCGACTCAGAGCGACCCCATTCTGGACCGACTTTGCTAAAAAATCATTCGTCCAATCCAAAGGTCGTATCCTCTTTTTTGGCGAATCATGGTGACTTTTGGGACTTTGTAGTATGTGAAAATAATTATAAACCCAAAGATATCGGAAGGGTAACTTGAGGAGCGGTGGTCGGATCGACCCCAATCTGGACCGACCCTGGTAAAAATCTTTCGTCCAATTCGCAGGTCGTATCCTCTTTTTTGACGAATCGTGATGGCTTTTGGGACTATCTAGTATGTGAAGAAAAATTGAAACCGAAAGATATCGGAAGGGAAACTTGAAGAGCGGTGGTCGGAGCGACCCCATTCTGGACCGACGCTGGTAAAAACCTTTCTTTCCCCCAAAGGTTTGGGGGAAAAAAGGATACGACCTTCGAATTCGAAGGTCGTATCCTTTTTTTTGACGAATGGTGATTACTTTTAGGACTCTGTAGTATGTAAAAAAATAAATAAACCGAAAGATATCGGAAGGGAAACCTGAGGAGCGGTGGTCAGAGCGACTCCATTCTGGACCGACGTTGCTAAAAAATCATTCGTCCAATTCAAAGGTCGTATCCTCTTTTTTGACGAATAGTGATGACTTTGAGGGCTCTGTAGTATGTAAATAAAATATAAATCGGAAGATATCGGAAGGGAAACTTGTGGAGCGCTGTGGCCAGAGCGACCCCATTCTGGTCCGACTTAGCTAAGAAATCATTCGTCCAATGCAAAGGTCGTATCCTCTTTTTGGCGAATCGTGGTTACTTTTAGGACTCTTGAGTATGTGAAAAAAAATATAAACCGAAAGATGTCGGACGGGAAACTTGAAGAGCCGTGGTCGGAGTGACGCCATTCTGGACCGACTTTGTTAAAAAATTATTCGTCCAAATAAAAGATCGTATCCTCTTTTTTGGCAAATCGTGGTGACTTTTAGGACTCTTTAGTATGTAAAAAAATATATAAACAGAAAGATACCGGAAGGGAAACTTCTGGATCGGTGTCGGTGCGACCCCATTCTGGAACGACACTAGTGATTTTACTAGTGTTCAAGACGAGCGGTGGTCGGAGCGACCCCATTCTGGACCGACTTTGCTAAAAAATCCTTCATCCAATTCGAAGGTCGTGACGTCTTTATTAACGAATTGTGATGACTTTCGGTACTATCTAGTATGTGAAGAAAAATAGAAACCGAAAGATATCGGAAGGGAAACTTGAGGAGCGGTGGTCGGATCGAACCCATTCCAGAATGGGGTCGATCCGACCACCGCTCCAGAGTCGGTCCAGACCGACTTTGGTAAAAATCTTCCGTCCAATTTGACGGTCGTGTCAGCTTTTTTGGTGAATCGTGATCACTTTTAGGACTCTCTAATATGTAAAGAAAAATATAAACCGAAAGATATCAGAAGGGAAACTTGAGGATCTGTGGTCAGAGCAACCCCATTCTGCTCCGACTCTGACGAATGTCCTCCAGAATTTGGTCGCTCTAAGCACCGCTCCTCAAGTTTTACTTCCGGTATATTTCGGTAACTGACCCAATTTTAGAGCTCTCAATAAATATCAAACATTAAACTATAATTTTGACAGAAATCCCTGAAAATCGGCGAAGTATGTTCTCAACATATTTATCGCAGCAAAAATCTTGAAATCCATTCTTTTCCTTCCCTTCCTCTTGGTTATATTTACACGTGGCATAAAAAGAATAAACCAGATACTACGTTTATTTATTTATTTCTTTGTACCGCAATTTTCGAGCAATTTTAGACCGAAGCGAACGAACCGAGTGAAAACTTTTTACATTAAAGGTTTTATTATAAATATTGCTCAATGGGACCGTCGCCATGGTCAATGCACAATTGTGCCCTTTTCAAGGTACTTTCCTGACACCTGGCGAGCATCTCGGCAGTGATCGAAAGAACAGCCGTTCTTATACGGTCTCGAAGGACGTCCTCATCGACAGGTACTGGAAAATTTTCGTCCAGATACTCCATCACCACCCGTGCACGATGTGGATTAGCGCCGTCCTACTGACACCACATTTCGCGCCGAGTTTGCTCGGGTACGATATGGAGATTCAGAGGAAGCTCATCGCGGAGGAGTCGTTGATAGCTATCGGCTGTCACCCGATTAGAAAATCGGGGGGTTGAGATAGAAATCTCAATATTGGCCCAATCTGTAAAAGAGATTATATTAGCAGAAGTAATTTCGACTGAACATTGTAAAAATATGTCGGAAATCATGTTTAAAAGATCCAATCTGACATTAATGGTATTTGATTTAGAGTTGGACAGAGTTGCCGAAATATATTTTTCCATTATTGACGTTTGAGATATTTCATAACATTTAACGTGTATAAAAATTTTGTCAGACATTGGAGTTATTTTAGAATTGTCGAAGCAGTAGATTCGAAATTAAGGGGACGGGTATAGTAAAAAACCAACATTTGATGGATATTTTTGAAAATAATCATCGAAAAAATTATTGTTGGAAATTTTTATTTTTCCCAAACGATAATGCACTCGCCAGGACACTTTTTTTTCCATCATACATTTTGCCCACTCTACATTTTGGAAAATTTATTTTTTTTTTAAATGAGAAGGAATATCTTTAGACAGTCTCACTATAGTTGCATGCTAAATTTTAATTCAATTGGTTAAACCGTTTAGGAATTAGAAACCTGTAGCGGACAGACAGCCAAAACCATTTAGTCAGTACTAAACCCTCTGTATCGATAATTTTATAAAACAACAAACGGTCACTACTACTCGCAAGTTTATGGAAATAAAGAGGGACATATAGGAATACTTACGAGCTGGTTACCGATCATTACTGCCCCTAAATCTATATTACAGCGCTCCTGGTGGCCCCGATACCTTATCGCGTGAGGGTTCTCATATTCGTCCGCCCACACTCGTTCGTTCCGTGTATTACCGACGTCCGATCGGGTGAACTTGCACTCGTCGGAAAATAAAATTTTCTTCGAAAAATCAGGATCAGCATCGTGCTGCTCGATAGCCTGGACCGGCGTCTTTGAGAAGGCTTTCTGTCCATTCTCCTTCATCACCTTGTGTACAAAGGTATGTGATATCTCTAATTGGCGACTCACTACCCTTGTACTAGTACAAGGAAGAGCGGCGGCCCGTCGTTACGCAATGCTCTATCCGCTTCGTAGGCATCCAAAATACCATGTGATTCTTGCGGCGATGCCACGAGGTTTGTACAGGGGGAATATAATGCCACAACGTGGAACAGAAGGTGGTGGTCCTCGCCGTCGCGTTAGAACGCCTCGCGTCGAAGAGCAAGTCCTCGATTGATTCGCGAGGGATGATGAAACTAGTTTCATCATGGGTTCCGAATCGCGATAGTTATCGCGATTCGGAACCTCGTATCGTACCAATAATCATTTACATCCAAACATATAGCCTTGTTTGGCAGATAATCCCTATAAGGACTATAATAATAGTCCTTTATCGATTCGGCTATTTCATTACTTGTGGAAAGAACGGTTTTTGGTCTGGTAAATATCGCAAATGTCAGGTACCCTACCACCTGACATTTACGATATTTACGATAGCATATGTGCGGCAAATAGATGATATGGTGTATCATCGCATTGTACCAATGAAAGGTCTGTTTAGTACAAAAAAAGGAGCCGCCAACTAGAAAAACCTGGGTTGGATTGTATGGATATTGTATTCGCAAACTACTCTACGCACTTGTCGTAGACATGTTGTAAAAAAATGCCAATAAATTGGATCAATACAACGGTGTTTTATATAAATGAACTGAAACTACTGGTACTATGTACTTTTGTAATAATACAAAAGTACATTATTAATGTATTTTGTTGAATTTGGCGATGCCTCCGATCGATACTTGAAAAAATGAAATACTTTTTCACGCGCATTGACTTGAAATTCAACCATTTTAAACCGCTGCACGATACTTTGACAATGTTGAGAACCATCGCTAACGTCATAAAAGAAATCATTAATAGAAGGAGCCCAAATAATCCTCCACGATGGATATTTTTCCATAACGTAATCATTATTACTTGTACACAATGTATTGCTTAAGTATTTGGAATATTTGGCAAACAATTGTAGGAAATCTTTTGTGACGATAGCGTTTTTTTTTTTACAATTTCCATATGTCGTCCGATTTATGTATGCCCGCCGAAAGAATTGCGTAAAAAATCCAACAAACTCGATCGCAAATCAATGGTATCGATATTTTTATGTTTGATAATTCTCTGGCGTTCGATAAATAAAATTCCATCTAAAAATTCAGCAGGTATCGTACGTTCGTGGAAACAAACATTATTCCTGTATTTTTCAACTTTTTATAAAAATTCGTCAATATCGGGATATTTTCCGACATTTGACTAATATTTAGCTTTGGTTTTGTGTATGAAAATGGTAGTTTGGTAGCACGTCTAAACATCAAACGTCAAAACTTCACACAACAATATCACAGACGAAAATATATCTCGCATTATCATCATTGAGAAAAACCTCACCGCCATTAAAATACTCAACCCATAAGACTTTCACAACACATAGAAAATAACACAGATCTTAACAACATTGCTAAATCATTATCGACAATAAAACCATCGGCAAAACATCACTGCCATAAATTAATGAACAAAACTTTACAATGCCAAAAAACACAAACAAAATCTCCACAGACATTTTTAACGCTTCGACAAATTGTTACGGGCATTAAATACCGGAATGATTTGGGGATGGTTCCATGGATGCATGAAAAGTTGGTGGACGCGAATATATATCTGGTATTAAAAATGCCCCTACAACGTGAATCATTATTATTTCGGAGAAAAGATTTTTTTTTTTCGTCGCTGCACGGTCAGAGATAATCGGATTCTGGTGGGAGGCTGAAGAGCTCCAGAGTACAGCTATATATAGTTAGCCGAAAACTCATATCTGCGTATAAAAGCAGATATGAATTTTCGCCGGCATCAAGGCATTCATTCGGTTAAAAACCGTTTGCTCGATCCTACGGATGGAAGAGAAGAACACTAAAGCGGTGTCGTCGCTAGTGCGAGAACGAGTGTTTGTCGAGGATCAGGGGGCATTGGCATATGCCATTTTCCAAGTAGTGTTTCGTCTTTCATATTGTTACCGCAAACATCTATACATAAAATACCCGCATATTGTATTAGTTACTTCCGTGTTATTATAATTTGTATTATTCGGCAGGCTTGGTATAGACGCTTTTTACTTGTAGACGTGTGGGAGCAGGACGATTTGGGGATCGCTCGTCTCTTTGATTCGAAGGATGAGGATTTAATATGTTTGGCCGCGGATGACGATTACGACGATGATGAAATATCATCATAAAAGTTGCTAATAAGCAACTTTTATTACGTCGATTATTCGGGTCGTTTTCCGAACGTGCATTTTTCCGATTATTGGTAAATACAATTACTTACCAATAATCTGCAAAATCGTATTTTGACGTGATTCCGATTAATTGGTGGTGAGTGAACGTAAAAATATACGGAATACCATTAAACCGTGACGGACAAAAAACCAAACCGGTTTCTTTCCGTATATAAACCACGGGGTAATAATTATACTTTGTAAAAAAATATATCCGATAAAGGTAAATTAAAAAAAAACATGCCTGGGGGCGGGGGGGGGGGTGGCAAAACATTTTCAATGCCATAAATTTCTTCCGACGGCATTATTAGCAGTCATTCATTCATTTCGAAACCATTCGTCGAACGTTAACGATGGAAAGAAAAAATGACGGAGCCGAGTTGTTGCTAGTGCGAGAAAGAGTGTACATCGAGGATCGCGGAGCATTAGCATATGCCATTTTCAAAGTAGTGTTTCGTCTTTCATATTGACCGCATACATCTATACATAAAATACCCGCATATTTTATTAGTTCCTTTCATGTTATTATAATTTGTATTATTCGACAGGCTTGGTATAAACGCTTTTTACTTGTGGACGTGTGGAAGCAGGACGATTTGGGAATCGCTCGTCTCTTTGAATCGAGGGACGAGGATTTAATATGTTTGGCCGCGGATGAAGATTACGAATATTTCTGGAATTTTCATTACGACCCTTGGGCGGATTATGATATACAATATTATATGTATGGTTATTGATAAATGTAAATTCGCAAAGCCGTATTGGAGTTGCGTTACCGATTGGTGAGCGAGCATAAAAATATTCGGAATAATAATAAGCCTTTTATTTCGTTAAAACATTACAAATATTTTTATGTCAGTTCAATGGCGCGGTGCGGGGAGGCGCCCACTCGTGAACCACATCGAGAACGAGCCACGTTACAAATTTCACGACACCCTTCACGCCTGGATAAGCCAACGGCAATAGTTCAATTGGCGTTCAACGGGATATAACGTTTGGTAACAAAAACCCAGATAACCGGAGCATCTGAAATGTAAGTGTTTACAAAAGTTTTTTTGTCCGTTCTCGTATGCTCGGCCAGCCGACAATTCACCGCAGCGACTATCAAGATATCGCGTGGCCAAATTTTGGTTAGCCGCAAACTTGCCGCGGAATTATCCTATAGTGAATAATTCTTTTACTGGATAAATTCGCGGCTAACGTGTGGCTAGCCACGCACGGGACTACGGGAAATTATCCAAGTTCGGTGGAACATGAGTTGGCTGGCCACGCCTGATGTTTCTTAATTTTTCACGACGTTTTTAAGAAAAAAATTTGTATTTTCAGGAAGTACAAAATCGTTAACATTGACAAAAAGTACGCCGAAGAAAATGGATGGCGCAGTGTTAAAAATTATGAAATGATTAGCATATTGAATAGTTGGTGGTACTTGAAAAGAAGCCGTGCCGATGAAAAAAACATTGCCGGTCGCAAAATAAACCACCGAAAGAAAATTACTCAATGCCAACGAAAAATTGGCACGTACTTTGTGAGCACCAACGTGTCTTATTATTATAAGATAAAAAAACCGCCAACTACAGGATGCTGGACGATAGATCAATTCAGGGAGTGCGAAAAAAATACCTGCCTTATTATTTCATCGTTGGATCAGCAAACGAAAAATTCCATTCAACGCTACAAAAAAATACTGACGCATGACAAACAAGCGTTTTTAATTAGTTTGCTAAAATTATTCGGACATGCGAATAAATATCAAGATTTTGTTACATTTTTATGCAAAATATTGAAAACCGCCCTTAAATTTGACAATATCGAAAAGATTAATGATATATTTCATAAATATAGCTGTGCCTCGTTTGTGATTACAGACCAAACGTATATTTCGACAAAAGTCATGGCGCGGATGATTAAATCAGTTGACTATTTCCGTTATCCACATTTATGGTATATTATATCGAGAGAAATACTTGCTCTCTTACCAATGCCGATTTTATTGGCGGAATACACATCATTTCACGATTACTTAAAACTGCATTTTCATTTACTAACCTCGAAGGACTTTAAAAATGTTTTCGCGTTAATCCATAATTTAGTTTATATTTTAAACACGCTAAGCCCTGTGTCTATACGGGATATTCAATTAATGCCGCTGAAGAATGGTACGATAAAGTCACAATCACAGGGTAATAGAAGCCAAATGCGACGAAAATTTTTATCCCCTCGTGTAATATCCAATAGAGCGCAAATATTACTACGATTCGACTTGCATCCGACCGAATTGATCGTGCCGATTAATTGGGCGTGTTCCATGAAGATACCCGATCTTGTTCGCCTAGATAAATTATTTGCCCTGGCGGATTCTTTAAATATGCAAAAGGACAAATTTTATGACGTCAGCGAAGCAATGTCGATTCTGATTAAACGCGACCCGGTTATTAATATATGCTCGATTAATTATATATGTAAAATTGCTTTTGCCATGAGTGACAATTGTTACGTATCTCCGGGTATTATCGTGAAGCAAAATGCAGATTTCGATGGCGATGACGAAGGCATTAGTTGGATATCAAATAGAATAGCGGCTGCAGAATGTTGTCTGCAAATGTCGCCGAAAAATAATATGTATATTCCATTTCATGACTCGCGCATAGTATTCACGGAAACGCATATTTTGTACATGTACCGGCGAAAGTTACCAGCATCCCACAAGCACTTTCATTTGTATGAATCGGTCAAAAGTATATTATCGTTATTGTGGTTTTGCGATTCGGCCAATTCAAACGTGCTGTACGATTTGGTTGCTGGCTATCCAGAAAAATTCAACTTTTCCGACATAGAACCCACCTCGCAAGTACTAAAATCGACGTTATTATTAATATATAATCTGTATGGTTCGAAAGAGGCTTACGACTTTTATACGTATATCAATGATCAAGTTGTTGGCCTGTATAACGGTGAGAAAAATGACTTGTACTGCAAACACTTGCCGAATAAATATTTTCTGGAATCGGATCTGATAAATAAAACGTTATTTGCTATTTGTATGAGTGGTGCCAAAGGTTCACTATCGCATTACCAGTTGATGCTGGAAAAAATTTTAGCATTGGACAAGACCACGTCCCTTACTAATAACTATAGCCGGCCGGATTTTCCCAAGATATTTTCAGAAGTTGGTAGGGTAATCAAACAAATGGGCAATTGCGCGACAAACGTTCCCATGTTGGGCCACATGTCGTTTATATCTTCGATCGAATGGAACGGATTTTCTATTAGAAACGACAACGGTATATGGTACAACGGGGTCAAATTGCTTGATGATTTCCAGAAAATATTTTTTCATCAACAACGTTTAGATACAAATGTATGCTTGTGGCTATGGAATTATCTTATAAGTGCATAATTGTTTGGTTTGATGTAATCGTCGATGCCGTCAAGTACGGTAAAAACGAATGGTGCTATGGTCGAGAATGACAAGAGTGAAAAATTATTGGGCGATTTAAATGACGTGTATAGTGTTGTAACGGAAAATATATCCGATTCGAATAACGATCAAGAAGACGCATCTCGAGCATTGTATTCCGAATATCTTGGCATGATTAATATTTTAAACGACGACGAAATTTTCTCGAGCATTTACTTGACCGAAAGATTGAAAGAATTTTATATTTACAATAAAAGAAATAAAAATGTATATAAAATTCTGAAATATTGTCACGATAGTATGTTGGAACTAGACGTAATATTGCATATATTGGCAACCATAATAAAGAATTACAACTTTACCAATTCCATCATCTTATTATTTAAGAATAACACAATTACCTTTTTAGAAAATTACATAAATTCTAATCCATATTTAATTAAAAGCATATTGGATAATACTAGATCGGGAGATACTTTGAATTTAAACAAAACTTTACAAAACGATCCAGAGGTACACATTTTCGTAAAAATATTTTACGATTATGTAAAGTCATTGTTTGGCATGTACGGAAGCATTTTATTTGGCCAAGAAAAATGTTCAGCTAAAAAATCCGTCGAATATCTACGACAACTCGATGCCAAAATAAATAATAACGATTTATCGCCGATATTACGCGAAACAAACGACTCGACGATGGACGCTAGTAAGACCACGCATATGGAAAATAGCGAGATTCCGCGCATGGATCAATGCGATGCTCGAGAAGAAAATGAGGAAATAATTATTAGTGACCAAGAAGACGATGAGAGTGTAACGTTGGATGAGGCACCGTTTGAATATGAAACGGATACCGCAATTGTGACAATTCATCGCGAAAATTACGATAGCGAGCACGAAAATGTAACAAAGAAAATTAACGCGGCTAACGATGATTTTGATGACGAGGGAATTCTACTTGCCGATATCAGTGAGGACGATGATGATGAGGAGATACGATGCACCGAAAGTGACGAAGAATTTAGGAAATTTTTAAACATAAGATTAGATTAGTTTGGACGCGCGATGGATTCTGACGTAAAAACTGAGCTAAAATCCGAAAAAAATAGCTCGAATAAATCTCGTGTAAAATTGACAGATTTTTTATTCCAAAACACATACAAAAATAGCCGGCGACGAGTGATACAGGCTCATTTAGCATACTTGCCGCAAATCATTGAGCAGGGCGAATCTCTGGATAGTTTTAAACAGCTGATTGTACAATTTATTCAAGAAGGTAAAAAATTGAGTTATTGCATCAGTGTCATTCATACGTTATTCCGATTTTTGAGGGGGCGACATAACACTTTACACAATATACCCGAAGTATCACTGGGAGTTCGCAAAGCATATCTGTGCAAAATGATGGGTAATAAAAACGGAGAAAAAACAAAAACGTCAAACGAAGCGCAACCAAATTATTGGCGGAAACCTTTCACCGATACTTTTGTCAGACACGTGTATAACCAAGCGATGAAAGTAAACAACCACTTGGACTCGAATAAAAAATTCTACAACGACGATGGAACGGTATATGATTTAAAAAATACATACATTAATTCATTTTCGTTGAGTCAACAAAATTTTATTGAAGTCGTCTTGACGACTTCAATAAAATATACACGCAAAAAAAAATATACACGCAATTTCTGCAGGATCTTATGGCCTATTTATCAAACACTACCATAGAGTACTCGATTGAAATTGAATTATATTTATTGATTGTTTTGTTATATAATACTGGGAAACGTATGGGTGAAATTTATAATTTATCAATAGAAAATGTCGATGATCTCATAACGAAAAATGAAACGCTGATAAATTCAAAAACTGGAATAATGAGTCTGTGTGTGAGAAATAAAACTGCCCAAATACTCTCAATGTTTGCCGACGATATACGGCGCAAAGGACATTTGTTGGGACATGATAGATTATTTTTGTTCCCGTATAAAAAATTACGACAAGCATTTAATCGCTCGTACAAAAAAATAACTGGGGAGGAGAGACCAAAAGGAGTTTTATTCAAAGTGTGGCGTTCGCTATTCTCTACACGAGCAAATAATATTAATCCTCTTCTAGCGCAAAACGCTTTGAATCACAAAAACAATAAAATGACATATAAATACGTGACTAACCAACTCGTCAATGATAAAGAATACTGTAAACTCACGCTCAATAAATTGGAACAAATAAAACATGAAATTGTGTAACAATATATTTACTAACAACACAACAATAAAATTTGTTGGCGACATTTCGCGATTATACTTCTTCGATAAGACTGCATGGCATGGCAACTGATGAAAATTCTCCGAAAAGTTTTTGCAGGCAGTTGCCAAGCAGTCTAATCGAGTTTTTATTTTATTTTTTATATCGTCGTGTAGGCGAAATGAATGAGACGTGTTCTTATCGCTCGATTCGTATCCGGGAAGTCCGAGTATATCCACCAAGGGGACACACCACCAGACAGCTTGTCGGAGGTTTTTTTCAGTCGCCAAGCAGTCTGATTGAATTTTTATTCTATTTTTTATATCATGCTGTAGGTGAAATAAATGAGACGTACTCGAGAGTCGTATGTCGTATCCGAGAATATGTTCCGGGAAATCAGAGTATATATATATATATATCGTACAAAGGTAGCTGGACTCTACGCAAATAAGAAATAAAACAATAAAATGTATACAATTATTTCAACATCGTGCAACAATGGACGAGATTAAAAATTCCTGAGAAAATGACAGGCGGTTCGCGTGTTGACATTATTGGCGCCAGCCGTGTCGTTGTTTAGCGGCTGTGGCATCGACGTCGATCGCTGGAACCGTCAACGACGAAATAAGAAATACGAAGAAAAGAACTCTGCTGAGGAAACCAAAACTTTTTTGCCTACTCACCGCGTCACTATCACTACACTGCTCGTCGATAGCGAAAAGTGCCTCGAGACCATTGCGTTCCGCATCAATCACGTCAGTTCGCCCGGATCGGTCCTCGCGAATTCGCTGCTTCGCCATAAGCAACAAATCCAAGTGCACGACCACCGATCGCACCAACCCCGCTGGACAAGGATCACCGCCCAGAAAATCCTTGAAAAGGCACTGTATAGAAAACCAGTGATTAACACCAAACAAACCAAACGGATAGCGGAAGATAAGCGGTCGAACGTACATCCAACGAGCGACCGATCGTGCGCCTCAGCCTGTAGTAGTCGGGCCTGGCCATGGTTAATGAACGATTAAAAACTCGTCGAAAAATGAACGTTTAAATGGAGGCGACCTCTCGTTTGTCCATCGATGCTCAAATATAACTGACGACGGAAACAAACCCGACCCGATGACGGGGCCCATCACCCCGGAGTCACAATCGGGATAAGAGGCGACCGGAAACATCAACGTCCGACCACGAGAAGAAAGTGCCGATGAACGGTAATTCGAGAGCCCGAACGAGGATAAGAACACTCGAGTCCGCAGCGACGGACCAAACAAAACAAACTTGATAGCGCAAATACGAATTGTTAAAAGTCTCGAATAAATAATTACTTTTACTCAAATACCACGACAAGTTCGCCGTATTTAATTCCGAATGAACATTTTTACCCACGTGATATCTGTACCCACAAGCTTGTAACGAAAAATCGATGAGTTTTCATCTCCTGCCAAAAAATAACTGCACGAATAAAATGTTTTTTTTTTAAATCTCTTGCATGCCTTTATCGTGAATCGACAGCTTTCCGGAGTTTTTTCTCAGACATTTGTCGATCAGTCTAATTGAGTTTTTATTTTATTTTGTATACCGTAGGCAAAATGAATGAGACGTGCTTATCGCTCGATTAGTATCTACGAGGAATATGATCCGGGAAGCTGGAGTATATATATATATATATATGTGTGTGTACGCCGGCTTCCCGCTTATACATATATATATGCTCCGGTTTCCCGGACAATATTCCTCTCTCTCTCTCTATATATATATATGTATGCGTACGCACTAAGGGCACGTCACAAGTTTGTAAGGAAAAATCAGAGTCGATGATATTTAACGCGCGTCGTATTTTTGCCAATGGGGTTTGGTTTGTGAATGGGCGCACCTCAGACAATCTTGCTTTTTTTTTCATGGAGCAGTCGAATTTAAATTGTCGGCGACTTTTTCGAATAGGTATTTTTCCATATCGGATATTGTACAAAAAAGACCAAATTTAGGATTATGAATAATACTAAAACGAAATTCACTGGATTAGTTATGAAAAAACATCCAATTATCGCCAATACGGACAGCACTGCATTTATAGATGTAATGGTTTTGATAGTACTGAATCTATTGTAGAAATCTAAATTATACGCCAAATAATCCGTCTCTTCGATATCTATCCGATCAATATCATCGACAAATTGCTGTATGATTAGTCACGACCAAATGGTCGTGACTAATCATACCGGTCGATTGTCCCAAACTATTCACTTTAAGCTTGGCCAAATATTGCAATTTAAACGTGAGATTAGTCGCGATATCGTCAGGATCAACGATATCCGTTAAGGATGAAATTAAATGAGAAATACCATTATTTTTTAGAGACCATAAACTAACTTGATCTTTGTCAGTAATTATATCTTCATTTTTATTGCCCACATTTGGCGTTACATGCTCGGGATCAATTTTTTTCAGCAAATCGACGAATTGAATAGGGCTAAACTCATGCATACCAATACCATAATTGTGCTTTGTCAACGCAATGTCATATAATGCATATTGATCTATCGCTTCTTGGCCCTGCAAGTTATTTAAATACAAGGGATCAAAGTACATTAATATTATATCCAATATCGCGGTTATAGCCATAGCAATGTCCACTATACTGAGGAAAGCTAAAGCAATTTTCGCACTGGCCAATATGAGTTTGCTTGCAAATTTAGCGACTGATAACTGAATTTGTCTTAAAATTTCGTGATGAATGGTATTGTGAAACAATCTAACGCCTATATTTCGTGTAATTCGCATAATGGTCTTTGCCAAAGCCGGAAAGGCCGATTTAAAGATTTTTTTCAACATTAAGTTGACTGCAATTTCTCCACCGATAACGAGGTATGTATCGACATTGGCAAACATGGCGCCCATCTGTTTGATAAATTCTTCGCCTCGAGTCGGGTATTGTATGTTTGGATTCATATACCAGGGTGTAGTGATACGCGGAAATGTCAAGCCGAGCATGTCGTACTCGTCACTTTTCCGAATGAGTTTATCTTGGTTATATCGAAAGTAACTGGGAACGTTGGCTAATTTTTGAGCTTGTACGACGTCGGCGTGATTAATTTTTTTGAATATAGTCGTGCCAGATATGGCTTCGACCGGTTTCGTTAGTATTAAAACTTCAATTACATTTCCCATACCGCCATTCCATCCGTATTCCGTAGTCCAATACAGGCGATCGTAGTAAATTTCAGGTATTCCGAGTGCCGATAATTTTACAAAGGGATTTATAAATGTAGCGTCGGGATCGTATTTAAACCATTCCTCGTAGGAATATTGATTTTTTGCATCGGTATTGACGGGCGGCAGATTGGGCCGAGCGACGTCATATAATCCCGCAGCCCCGGGATTGACCAACTTGCTGACGCCATATTTCACTAATTTGAACAGTGTACTACCGAATAGAAACCCGAAAAATTTATCCTCTGGCTTGTCATCGCAATATGTTTCTTTGAACACCATATCAAAATTGTCGCAATAATACGAATTTAATTTAAAATGATGCGTTTCGTTTCCTTCGGCGTCTATATACGGTTTATTATCCGCATCGAATCCCGTGCCGATAGTATCGATGTGCGGTGTAGTGTGTTCATCGGTACGAAAATAATCGTCGATCCCCATGTTATAAAATTGCGGATTAGTGCTTAGGCATGCGTCACATCGTTCGCTCCACAGTGTGAGCGGGCCGTGATATTCGGTTGAATTGAGATATAAGTTGAAGCATGACGGCTCGCACGCAGTAATGGTCGAGTTTCCGGAAGCGAATAAACGTACAGAATCTGCTTTCGTGCATTGTTTACCACGCGGATATGACATATTACATCGTAGTTTTTCGCAAAATTTTCTACTAGATTTTAAACGAACATATATACATTCATCTCGACAATCCGGATTACTTTTTATCAGAGTTTCATTCGGATGAATCTCCACGATGACGGTCGAGAATAAATGACGATATTTTTTCAAATAAAAGTTATACGTAAGTATCTTTTTTCTTTCAAATACATACGCCGCGGAATTGTTGAAATCTTCGGCGGTAAAATTGCCTCCAACGCTCTCATTCACCGACATTATTTACTATATAAGAACAGCTTACAACCGTATTATTATTATTATTTTCAATAGTATCGTCCAAACCAAACAATGGACTCCGATGACGAAGATTACAAGTTTTATAACAATAACGTTATTTATGCAGGTGCCGATGAATTGGACAGCGATGAGGATATTGAGAATAATCATAGAAGCGAATTACTTTCCAACAAATAATTGTTGGAAAGTAATTCGCTTCTATGATCATCACCCGAATCATCGCCCTCATCTGCGTCGGTATAAACCGACGCAGATGAGGGGATGATTTTATGAAGCGCAAAGCCGGTTATTCGGGAGGTTTAAAAAGAAAGAGAAATTCCATTGACCGGCAGGCATCATCGGGAGGAATAATTGTTATCGATTTGGATGGTACCATCATTGACGATCGTTATAAATTATTTCCAAATGCTGTAAAGTTTTTAAAAACCTTGAAGCGCAATTCATCAAATACTTTAATACTGTGGACTGCGGGTAATCAAGAGCACGCAAATAGTTTTTTGGAAGACCTGAAGAAAGCAGATAAATTGAAACGAAAAACGATTTTTTTCGATTATAAATTGTGCGGTTTGAAGAATGATACCAAAAGTGTTGCTGAAATCCGTAAAATATTGCCGCACAAGTTGTTTTCCTTACCGTTCGTATTAATTGACGACAATTTGAAAAATTTACAAACTGGTGGATACGATATTGCCATTAATGTTGGCGATTATTATCGTTATATAAAAGGCGACAAATTTTACGTAGATTTTCCGGAACTTGAGAAGAAATTGAACGAGCGTATAGCAAAGTGGTACATTCAGAATGGAAAACATATCGAATAATGAAGACGAAAAAAGTAGACTGATATATGAAATAGTACGGCGATCAAAGATTGCCGATGCCATGTTATCAAAAAGGGATCGCGCGTCGTTGAATTTATCATTTTCTATCCGAATAGATGTTTTGAAAAAAA
This sequence comes from Oxytorus armatus, assembly GCA_958009045.1. NCBI lineage: Eukaryota > Metazoa > Arthropoda > Insecta > Hymenoptera > Ichneumonidae > Oxytorus > Oxytorus armatus. Next base: position 28,672,108 of record OY253745.1, on the reverse strand, counting down.
TGTCGAATACTAGTATTGATGTAAATCCCAACGAGTTGAAATGCAGAAAATTTGCCATTAATAATAAATATTTTTTTTATTATGATAATTTGCCACCGAAACATTTGCTGCTAATCGCGAATAAATTGTACGATTACGCGGTGAATTATAAAATTGCAGATGAGCACGGCATACAACATTGTATGCCGTGCTCATCTGCAATTTTATAATTCACCAGTATATCATACAGTATACAGCATTCACACAGCATTCATTCAGTATATACATATATACTCGCACGATGACTTTGTACAAATTTGTCGAAATGTTTGGGTAATATTGTATAATGTAGAATTTCAATTTACATCGGCAACCGAGTGCGAATTGACCGGAACAATTAAGACGTGTGTCTTGTTTGATGGATTTTAAGTATGTATGTTTTTTCAATTTCAAAAAAAAATTCCAGCAATGATTCAGTATCGAGCATGAGCAAGGTAAATTTAAAACGCGCCAGTCTCCAAATTTGTAAAAAAAAGTACAATCAATTCGTCACCGATGGTTTTTTTGACGCGTGATTCATCAAACAATAGTTGATCCAATTCGCTCTATTGTTTACCCGCAATGAATAAATCCGAATCTTCATTCATGAATTCCCCAATGCTGTACTTGCCTTTGTCCACTGTGCGATGTCGAATACTTTTTTTCATTTTTTCCCGATTTCTATCTACAAACGTTTCTAGAGCTTTGCGATCATTGCGCCCCATTAACTTTTCCAATCTAGTGAAAAATGCGTCGTTCATAACATGCAATTTTATGTATTTGTCGGTATTTGACATGACGCTGGCCTTATTTATTGGTGGTGATAAATTTTAAATAGCCCCCATATGGTGGTTTATGTAAATTCCCCACGGAATGAACATCGGATATTTGCATAAAGAGTCGGTCGTTCTCCAGGAGATGCGTAAATGTTTGCAGGCGTGTCAACGTAGCAGTCATTGCTCTGTATGGCGAAGCATTGTCATTTTGAATGAGTTGCCTGTTGTCGTTAGTATTTCCCTTTTCCAATGTGCTCGATAATGTTGTAAGACAGAGGTGTTTTTTAGCACTCACAAGTTTATCATAAAAGTACAGATACAAATCATGGTATCGTTGTTTGAATATTTCGCGAGTCATATCCCTATAAGTATTATTAAAATACCGTACGTATCTGCCCGCCTGGATTGGTTGGATTAGAATAAATGGATAATGTATTTTTTAAATACAGTTCCTGGTTACGTATTTGGTTGAGACTAAACAACGGTCCATTGAGCCATAAAGTACTTTTATTATCGTCGACTTTCGACTTCAAACGTTTGGGATTTTTGAGAAACCAAAAACGAAACAATTGATACAATACACGATCTACAGCGTTATCACTAGTTTTCAATTTTTCTACCGTTTTAATCAAGTTTTTCATTTTTTGCAATGAACATTCGCATACTTGTATTAATATTAGCTCTTGTCTTTGGCGCCTTATTGATTCACCGTTGGATTAGTTGGGCATACAATTATACGCCCAACCGGCCGCTGGCCGATGTAGCGCCCAATTCGCATCATCGCCTAAGACGCTATGAACCGAGTGAATTCCCATTAAATGTTGGATTATGTCGAGACAATGTACCGGCCTACTTAAAGTACGATAAACTGACAAATATTTTGGAAAATTTAATCGAAACAATAAACATTATTGAATGTTTATTGTTTCGATTAAATTTTCCAAAATATTTGTCAGTTTATCGTACTTTAAGTAGGCCGGTACATTGTCTCGACATAATCCAACATTTAATGGGAATTCACTCGGCGGGCGGACGGTGTTGGATATGTTTTATAGAATTAATTGGTGTGACGAGCATATGCGTCGTAACGACATGATCGTGATAAAGTTTCAACCGGATGTTCATTCGGATCATGATCGATTCACAAGCGAAAATGGGCGCGGAAATGTATTGGCACACGCGTATTATCCGCCAAACAAGGCTATATGTTTGGATGTAAATGATTATTGGTACGATACGAGGTTCTGAATCGCGATAGTTCACGAACTTGGGCATAGTCTGGGTTTACCTCATTCAAGAACGGGTGTGATGAGCATCATGAACGGCACATCGGGAGTGGTTAAATTCAAACGGTGGGACTTGGAAAGTTTGAGGATATTGTACAATTTCAAGAATATGGATTTCACAGACGCCGATGAATATGATATGACCCCAACGCCGAGAAAAACGATGAAATGTAACCGCACCGATATTTGCCGCTTGGTTTGAGGCGTGAGATTTAAGCGCTGGTTCCCATGTAGTAGCCGAGGGGAGCGTGGATTCGAATACAATACCCGACATTTTCATCACTCACGCCCAATTTTGAATCGCAATAATTTATTTTCCGAAAGCCGATTTAGCGGAAAAGGAAGGTCACAACGAGACGCCGCGATAAGCTTTGTTGGATATTTTCAATTTTTTTTACAGTCCATTGGATGAAAATAAAACGATTTGAATAAATCGCAGTGTGTGTGCGAGTGAACAATTCATACGGGTTCAGATCCGTCGAATAAATATGAAAATGCCTAATTTTCAAGTAAGAAAAAAATTGAGTAAATTAATTTCGCGCGCATTATTTTCTTTGTGGGGGAAACAAAGAATACAATTGCATTGTATTGTTTCGGACGCAAACATGGAGTAGAAAAAAAATTTTGTTGCGCGTCTTACTCAACATTCAGTTCGCCCCCCCCCCCTGCTTCCAAATGTTTATTGTCGACCAAATAATTTTTATGTTTTCTCGTTTGCATTTGCAATTTATCACTGTATATATTGCATTGCTGTATGTAACATTCCATGCGCGTTGTCAGGATCTAAAGCAACGTCAAATTTGAGGAATATTTCTTTCGCTATTGATTGAAATTCAACATCCATATTTTCCAATATGTCAAGTACGTATTTAAATGTCCTTACGTCTGCCGGATTAGGGATATTTCGGATATCTGTGAGTAACTTGGGAATTAATTGTTTCGCTACATCTTCACCCTGATTCGCGCTCGTCTCTTTGAGATTGCCAATCAATGATATTAATTGCACATCCCCTTGAGTGGATGTCGGTGGGCTCGGTGTGGTTGTTAAATTCGTAGGGTTAGCGTATACGGCTCGTCCTCTCGCTCGACATAAGGTTGGTTCGGTTGTACGTCTAAAGTGGCATAAAGTTCTTACTACTTCGGGAACCAGCGATTGCGATGCTATTGGATTTAATGTTTTAACAACATTTTTGTATTGTATAAGTGGTTTAATTGTTTCGTAAGAAATTGTACTATTTGGATTTATTAAAATATAACTTTTGGGAAAAATATACTTTCCCATACCCCAATTGAAATATTTGGTGCAATAGCTTTTATCAATTTCATATATTATCAATTTGCCGTCATTGTTGCATGAATATTGTTGCTCTTCCATTTTAAACGCTTACTTATAAAAAATGTTGATAGTCGTGTTATTTGTCGTTTGCTATTTATTGAGAAACGACGAAGCGCCGCTAGTCGACGAACGTGATACTTGTGAAAGTTTTGAAATGGAAACTCTCGTTTAACTAAACTGAATTGATAAATGCATTTACTTTATCATGATCACATTCGATAAAGTCTGAACTCGATTTGGCGTAATTGGCCGCATGAATATATTTTTCGTGCTTAACAGTGCCGTTGATGATTTTACATTTTGGTCCAAGTATATTATTAATCAATGACTCGGGATAGGTGGAAATCGCGGCAGGATATAAACTGTACTGTCCTACGGTCATTGTTTTTATTCTAGCATCGTACAACCATAGCATGTTATTTGAATATACCAAAGAGTATGGATGAATAATAATTTTATTTTCTCGTATTGTTTTGATAAACGGCGTACCGTTATTGTGATATGTAAAAGCCACACAGTCGCTATTGTCCGGTTCACATTGAAGGCTATTGAATATTTCTCCCGTGGCTACCGCAGCTTTCGTAATTATTTTTTCGTTCTGTCCAAGATGGATAAACGAATGGTTTTTTGTAAAATTATATTTTTTTGCTTTCATTTCATCGTCGAAACCGTCGTGGCTACTACTACCGTGGCTATTATTACTGTCGGCTATATACTTTCCGAAATTGACAGACATCACAATTGGATTTTTATTTTTTTGCCTCGAATCCGCGGCAATATGATAAATTACGGTATATCCATTTTCCGTGATCAACATTAATTCGGTTACCGTCAGATTAAATTCAAGTATTTGCCAATGCTTATAAAATCCAACCGCTTTTCCTTTCGATAGTATCGAAATTGATCGAGCCCGTTCGCATTTAAACGTTTCGGTCGTTGCCTTAGTACTCCCGATTGAAATGGGAATATTATTATATGATATTATTCCCGGATAATACGTGATGAATTCTTCACGGATTATCGGGTCCGAGTCGCCATAATAAAATTGTCTCGCCATTACCCAGTACTGCGACCATTTGTAATTTTGTTTATCCACTTCGTAGAAACACCATTCCTCATGCTGTCCATAGAATTGCAAAAACCACAATTTACTCTTACACGATACGGCTTTTATGGAATCTATCGTGTAAAATCCATAGTTGCCGCCGTGCGTACCGGTTCGTAACGAGGGTTTTCTCGTAAACATAGGTCCAAAGTGTAGCGGTATAGTTGGATGTTCGAGTACACTATACATGCGATATATTCTATCAATATTACAAACGTCAAAAAAGTTCATGGGTAATTCGAAATCTTTCAGCGACGAATATATGTAACCGTACGCTCTAAGATTAATGTGAAAAATGTAACCATAGTCGTGATAAGGCCCCTGTCCTTTAACAACGTACTTAAATTCTAACCATTTTAGCACATACTTCATTTCGCTCGACGCAAGGCACACGTCAAGATCTCCGAGAAGCAAATGCGCGCCAACATATGGTACGGCCATCATCACACTGTTCGGACCGTCGCCCATACTATCTTTTGGCGTTGGTAAGTAATTGAGTATAACTGTGCTGAGAATATCTTGAAACACTGGATCAATATATCCGAATAAATAATTGTAAATAAATGTACTAAATACGACAAATCTCGGATAAGTAATTGAAAATTGATACCAATTATTGCCCCATGGAAATGTCGTTCTGTGGGGTGGAAAATGTAAGTTATCAGTTACGGTATTTACAGTCCACTCAATTATTTTCCATATCTGCTTGGATTTATAGTATTTTGATTCTTTGTCAATTGTGATAATCATTAATCGTTGCAAGTCATTGAGCATCGCACCAAACGCTTCTGCATCGTCGAGCCATTTATAGGCTGGCAATAAAGTTTCGTCGAACGTAAATGTGTTGATCATTATGTCGATATATTCATCGCTGCGCGATTGTTCTATACTATCTTGCAAATAATCAATTATCAACAGCGTAAATTTTTCAATATCTGTAATTTTTTTTGCTCTTCTGCAAACCCACGAAACCATCTGAACAATGAGCATAGTTATGGCAATCGCCACGCCGATTAAAAGAAATGAAAACATTTCTTGACCCCCTACCGCGTATTTCACATATGCGATAGTATTTGTGTTTTTATACATTTTATTACTTTTTGGTTGCAGATAAATATGGATAAAATCACGCTCGATGTTGCAACTAACGTTATTTCTGCAGTCAACGAAGAAGAATATTCATTTGTCTTACCATTAGGAAAAAATGTCAAGGTGTCGGATATGCGCTGTGTGCTCCCCGTACAGCACGCACTGAGACAGAGTATTATTTTTAAATATCGCACAAAAAAGAAAAATTTACTAAAGTGTCAATTGCGTAAAATAATAGAGCTCGACAGCGTTACATATCAAACGAAACGAAATGTGTCGAAATATACGCGCAATGCCGTTATAGGGTTAGATTATCACCAAATCTGCCACAGTAAAAATATCGAGACCGAATACGGGCTCAACGAATGGCGGCATATGTTTGACGAATACTCATATTCCTCGGCTTATTCAATTGACCGATAACGGTCAATTGAATAAGCCGAGGAATATGAGTCAAAACTAACCCGCAGACGTTCATTTTCAATTACTTGGTACTGATAATAATATCAGTACCAAGTAATTGAAAATGAACGTCTGCGGGTTAGTTTTGACATTAAATTTAACGCCGAGAGTCAAAACGAATCAAATTTTTTACACCTCGAGTGCGAATCAAAAACTATGAATTTGGTAAAGTTTAAACGGATTGTCGGTAGTATATTGGAGAAATTAAAATCCGTGGCACCATCACTACCGCATACCATCCTATTTAACAATATTGCCGTGCCGAAATTATTGGAATATGTCGAAACATTAACAACCAATAAATCATTCAAGGCTAAATACAACGTAGCGTATAAGCCTAAATATGCCGTACAAAAAATTGATGGCGTGCGCGGTATTTGTGTTTTGACGCCCACTCATATTTTCATATTGTTCCACCAGCAGAATCCAGTCGCAATTAAACACGATTTGGATATTCACCAATACGTGTTTATGTTTGTCGAATACATGCGCGAATTAGACTGCTGGGTTATAATTGATATTTTAGGTTACTTGACATTTGATTTTAAACTGCACAAAGTCAACAATTACGAGGCTGTCGAATTTATAACGAAACTACCATTTCCGTACACAAATCCAAAGCTAAATATTAGCCAAATGTCGGAAAATATCCCGATATTGAAGAATTTTTATAAAAAGTTGAAAAACAGTGACGATAGGAATAATGTTTGTTTCCACGAACGTACGATACCGGCTGAATTTCTAGATGGAATTTTATTTATCGAGCGACAGAGAATTATCAAACGTAAAAATATCGATACTATTGATTTGCGATCGAGTTTGTTGGATTTTTTTACGCAATTATTTCGGCGGGCATACATAAATCGAACGACATATGCAAATTATAAAAAACACGCTATCGTCACAAAAGAATCCCTACAATTGTTTGCCAAATATTCCAAATACTTGAGCAATACATTGTGTACGAGTAAGAATGATTACATTATGGAAAAATATCCATCGTGGAGGATTATTTGGGCTCCCTCGATAACTGATTTCTTTTATGACGTCAGCGATGGTTCTCAACATTACCAAAGTATCGTACAGCCGTTTAAAATTGTCGAATTTCAAGTCAATGCGCGTGAAAAAGTACTTCATTTTTTCAAGTATCGATCGAAGGCATCGCCAAATTCAACAAAATACATAAATGATGTACTATTGTAATAAATAAAACACCGTTGTATTGATTTAATTTATTGGCATTTTTTTTACAACATGTCTACACCACCAAGTGCGTGGTTTGGTTTGCGTTTACAATCTCCAAACCAAACCCAGGTTTTCGCCCCCCTAGTTGGCGGCTCCTTTTTTTGTACCAAACAGACCTTTCATAACAATGCGAGGATACACCTTATCATCTGCTTGCCGCACATACGCTATCGTAAATATCGCAAATGTCAGGTAATAGTCCTTTATCAATTCGGCTATTTCATTACTTGTCGAAAGAACGGTTTTTGGTCTGGCTATATTATCCTTATTTAATTCCCAAAATAGGATGCTCGAACTATCATCCTCCAACTGCCCAAATTTCAGTTCCGACGTAACATCAGAATTTGGCGAAAGTAAAACTATTGTTTGGTTGAAAAATAACACAGTCACCTTAAATTTTTTATTCCCATCTGTTCGCTCTTGAATTTTAATATCGATTTCTTCATTGAGAAAAAATGAAAAATTCGTGGCCGGAGAGATAATTTTTTTAACCGTTCCCTCGATATTTTTTTTTGAAACAGCTACTACCAAACTACCGTTCATGCTCATGCCAAATTTGGCTGTTTTGAAATCCATGAAATCTTTTAAATAAGCTGAGTGGCACACAGCTATGGCTAGCATAGCCTCAGTGGATCTTTTTAAAATCGGGCAATTGTAAATTATTTTAGTCGCATCGTAAACTGGGTGAAACGAACTTTTAGCGGGTCCATAAGTACCGTAATATTCGAGCAGGAATATATGTTGGACATTGTTGAATAATCCCAAGGTGGCATCGTCGACGACGTCATCGTCTTCTTCGGTATACGGAAAAACATCATGATAATCTTCCAAAGCCTTGTCCATTCGTGGTAATTTTCCTGCGGCGTGTGCGTCTAAACTAGTGTTGAAAACTTTTTGACCAATGGCAACGGTTTAAAGATCAACTCTTCGGAATCCCAACGTTGACCAGATTGTAACTTCTCGGCATACCCCCCACCACTAGCAGTTGAAGAAGGATCAACGATTGGGTTGACGACGTCATCGGCCATTATTAATGGAGGATCAACGCTTGCGGTGTCTAATAGTTGCGAAAAATTGGTTATCGGTTGAGACTCCGGAATATCGATTTCGTCGAGTTCTCGCCTCTTGTTATTTCCCAACCGATACCTGCAACGTGTCACCAAAAATTCATCGTCGGAATATGTGAAATAAAAAAATATGTATATATTTAAAAGAAAAACCTTGAAGGTTGCGTTTCATGTTTCGGCAGGTAATGTCGCGTTCAACGTCGCAAGAGTTTTTGTCGATACTGGAGATGCGAGCATCCGCGCACGTCTCTTTATACTTACGCTTTGTCGACCGCGCGCGCGCGCGCAATGTGTACAAATCTATTTTTGAAGTTTAACCTTGATGCGTACGTCACCCCACCTTTAGTAAGTATATGTTTAGACATCATGGAGGAAGATTCGTTTGATTCGAATTACTTTACATTATCCACGGAATTACCAATACTTTATGCCCGAAATGCTGAGGCTCAGTATTTTCACAAGACATTTCCCAGACAAATGATTGATTATCTCCGCCTGAATAATTTAATAACGCTACGCAATCTTGGCAAATTAAAAAGTTTAACGGGTGGAGCTACTATGGCCCATACAGTTACGGGTGAATATTGCGAAATTGACTGGGAAAATGTACCGGTGAATAAAAGCATAGATGGCAATTATATTATCAGAGTTAAAACCTTGATGGACTTAAAAAATGACGTGGATGCATTTTTTGTACTTGGTAATCCGATACATGCCAAATTTCCATATTCGGTTACTTGGGAAGCTAATCCACGCACGTTACAATATTTAAATAATACCAATTCAAATATATACCTAAAATATATCGATGATTATAATGAAAAATTGCATACAATAAAGCGGCATATAGAGGTACAAAAATACAAATCGTGGTCGACTATATTGAAAAGTCCATTTTTTGTTGAGCAAAATTACTTGACAAATTCGGGCGAAAATTTGACCGGAAACAATACGAACGACGATATGGATATGTCGGATGAGGACTTGTAGATGGCGTATTTAAATCTAGTATAAGAGACTAAAATTATAAAAGAAAAATCGAGTATTTTGCTAAATAATTATGCCCCCGTCATCAAAGATGTGGACCATTATTGCCGGTGTGGTAGTACTGGCAGTTATCGCTTTCACCGTGTACGCTTTGAAGGATAAAATATTCGCGCAGAGCCCTGAAAGTTTTCGCAAGTCAATAATTAAGGATGGCACAGCGAATGCGAATAACAAGCAAGCTGGCGGATAAAAAAAAATGTATCCCCATATCATTAATTGAGGCTTCGTATATTTTGAAATTATGTAAAAAAAATAAAACCTGGTCCCTTTTCGATAGGCAAATGTTTATTATTTTCAAATCCAATAATGCTGAATTGTACAACGAGGTCGCGACAATGTATTTAGATATATACTATGGCCATTATTATAAAATGATTGGTAAATTAGAAATTGCGTTAAAATTGAACAAATTACACAAAGAAAATCTCAGACAATCGATTTTCGTACTAAAAGAAGCTTCTCGCCAATTGAAATGTCGAATTGAATATTTATCCTTGAAAATTCACTACGCAATTCGTATTTTTTTTTCCAAACACAAATTCATAATAACGGCTGATAACTTTTCAACTGTTTTGCACGATACGGTCAGCAAACAAAATTATTTAACCGACATTACATTACCGGGCCTTGCTGAAGCTACATCGCAATGCATTTTATATGTTCAGCTATGTCAGAACTTATACAAAAAATATTCAGTCGACCCGTCATTCCGTAAATTATGTGGCGTTATAGGGGTTGAAAAACGAAAAATCGGGCTATTTTCGACTTTATTTCATTCAGAATTTCTGTGTAGAAATTATAAAATCTTGGAAAATATACTGCTATTGGAATATAATTGGGAATCGTTGAATAAAATGTACGTTCCAAACGTTGAGTTGGCGGAAATTATGGATTTTTTTGAAAATGAAATCGATTTGTGGCTAAAGGATCCGAATTCATTTATCGCCGAATCTAGCCGAGTAATTAATTTGTTTGGGTGGTTGAATGCTATATATTCCAATGAAAATTTGTATATCCCAGTAATGAATTATATATATATATCGATATACGCCTGTATACGCCAAGGTGGGTTTCAGAAACAAGATGCGCAACTCATCATTGATCCGCCGCAACAGAACCCCGGTAAAATTCACCTTATCGAATTATTACTTAAATATGTATTCTTGCCAGTTTGATTATAAGACGAAAAAAAAAATGAAAATTTATTATCTCGTAGGAGTATTGGGGCTACTTATTCCTTTGATATTGTACGCGATGACGGTATTAATTTCCAATAGTTCGTTGGAAGCTCAGAATTACGTAATTATGGACGAGTCCGATAAAATGGATAATGATAATTTCACAGATTACGCCATTAATGAAGACGACACGAATCACAGCGACATAGGCTCGTTATTGGGCGATATGCCGACATTGGAGAATTTACGAAAATCTATTCAATTAAAATCAATCACTAGAGGCTTGTGGAAATTTCGGAATCTTTCAAAATTAGTAGATGTTAAAGAAACAACTAAAAAAGAGCCATATATGCCAAACTTTACGTTTGCTTCGAAACAATTTGAAAAATTTTCCGTAATTGGATTTAACAAAAAACTAATAGATATCGTTGATCTGAAATACGATGTGTTGTTTAACATTACTGTGAAAAATGTAGATAATGCGAAATATGCGCTCTACTTCAACGGCAATTTTGGCGCATATATTAACGACACTAATGAAATTGACAAAATTTACACAAAAATGAATAAGCATGCGAAAACATTGAATCTAGTATTGGCATTAAAAAATAAAACCTTCAGCCAATTCGTATTACTGGGTGAGGAACAATTACAGTCGATAAAGTCTATTTATATGGACAATGCTGCGTCGGTAGCGGTGGATATAAGTTAGGCTGTAAATAATTACAACCAATGATCTGTATCAAACCAAACATAAGTTTGGTTTGATACAGATTTACATTCATGCGATAATAATCATAATGATATGGTCATTGTCGGGCATAATAGGATTATTATTGAGTAAAGAAAATCGAGCGGCATTACAGTTGGTTAAAAATGATCCAAATAGAACATTTTCGGCAATAAATTTAAAAGTTTCAACGGAGCGTGTGGATACTACTACAAGAACGTGCACACTTACACCATTGCGCGTGTGCAACATTGACGACCTAAACAGTTGCGGGGCCTGTATTATAACGGACAACGTACAAAAATTTCAATGTATACACTTTGATAGATCGATAAAAGTCAGTATAGGCATCCCGATTAAGCTCTCACGGTATTATATCAACTAACCCGCTCGTAACGATACCAGCGAATAAAACACTCCTCGAAGGCTATTGTTTATCCAGTAATTTGCCCAATAATGCCTTTACGTTTAAATGTAGCGAAAAAAAACAAGCGCGAGCCATTTATACTGTAAGCTGTAAGTATACAGCTTTGAAACAAATACGCTAAAATTTGAATGTAATTGTAAAAATCCGGAATTGTTCGATAAGTCACAGCATTACGGAGATTGCGATCAATTTCGCGGGTGCAATAACAATACGCGCAAAAGTAACGTATCGAACATTGACGATTGGACGGTTTTCAATGATATTCAATGCCAGTGCAATGATGACGAAACTTTCGTAGCCTATGGGGATGGGGGACCGGAGTGTAGAGAAAATTTTTTTTTTAACTTGGAACGACCGTACGAGAAATATTCGAAAGATCACGATCGATTGGCCTATTTAGATCGAGAAATGGTGGATTCTCAGTACGTTGACGAATATTACAACAACGATAGAGTAACATTGTTAGATCCGTGCAAGTATGATTTACTAACAACAGGAAAGCGGCTAGAAAATACAAAATGTATTTACGATCAAAGATTAAATGTCGCGTATTGTCACAGTAATGATTTAAGGATAATTATGGTTCGTACGAGTGACGATTATTTGAAAAATAATAGAGGTCAATTTTCGAACGCGGTAGTGTCGATTACGAATGTGGATATGCCTAGTTTTTTGTATGGCAGTTATCGCATTGTTGAATACCAAGTCGACGGGAAATTACCTCTATTGGGAATAAGCGTACCTGTAAGTTACGTCGATGAAAATATCCTATCGAATTTAGATTTCATAAACAATCCAAAAGCACCTTTCCAATATCCTGCTCGCGACAATTATGTTTGCTTCTATAATCATCCGAATCCCAAAACCATGGATGATTTAAACACAAGATATATAACACCATCTTCGCACATTTCCCAACTTTTGCCGTTTGCAATACATCGTAAAATGTACCGTGAGTTTGTTTTTAATCAAAAACGATCGGTTCGCGAGCTAGACGGTGAGTTTATATTTTCCGCAACTGGCAATGAATCTCCGGAACGTATAAGCGGCACAATATTGAACGAAAACGTTCAAATATCAAAGGAAGAGTTTTATAAACTATGGTCATTACCATTGCTTTATGACAGCGTAAAAAAAACTGTCGTGCCAAACTATAGAAGCCTCGCGTTTACCGGAACTTTTTTAATAACGGCGGATAACTCGATAATTACCATGCATTCCGAACAGCGGTATCGTAGATTCGTACATTAATGCGGTAAAAAAATTTGCCAGTGAAAGTGCAATTGCGAACGACGAAGGAATTATTGATGATTGTAACTTTAAGGTATCTTTAAGAAAAAATATGGAAAAATCCTTAAAAACTTGGCCGTGCATGTTGGTGGATTTACGGATGGGGTGTAAATGTGATGAAAAATTGATGCCTTTCATAGTTGCATATCCTTCAACGTTTAGGTGCGACGATGAGGGAAAACGCATGATAGGCACGAAAATATAAGTCATGGATTTTGTGAAAATATACAACGATTTAACGACCTTAGCCTTGGTGATTACCAATAACGAGGCATCGTATGATGATGTCCAATGTATTCTTAAATTCCTGGAACCAAGTGATACAAACTAAGACCAGTGCTCTGACTCATGACATTTTCAATAACCTGAAAAAAATCATTAGCTTTTATTTTTCGGTAAAATTACAGTACTCTGGACCAATCATTGTATTTGAAATTACCCCCGATATTATGCGGCAAATTGAATTGGACATCGATAGAGATCAGAAAAACAAATTTATTTGCCGAGGATTTTTTGGTTTTCCATACCTATACAAATTACAAATTTATTTGGATGTAAATCAAATAAAACAGTTATTCGATGGTTCAATGTCATTAAAATTATTATTGGATGGGGAAATGTATCCGATACATGATATGCAAACTGACGATTATTTCGAAACTAATCAACAATTTCATATTGACGTCAAGCTAAATAACAAATATGTTATTGCTCAATAGAGCACCGTATCCACCATCATTGATATTGGTATTTACCAATATCAATGATGATTTTTTGTATAGAGTTTGGGCGAATAAAAAAATCCAGCAAATGTTCGGACATGTCGTCAACGCCCAATTTGTTTTCTGGGACGTTTGCCAAATCATCCGCACAATTCAAATTGGATACGGTGCTCTATTGAGCAATAACATATTGATGACAATTTTGGAATGTTTTCCGTTTCGTATTTACGAAACGGAAAACATTCCAAAATTGTTTAAAAAAAATAGTTTACCTCCGAAAAATGAATCAGTCATACTGAATGATAATCTACAAAAAGCTCTAAGGCGCGGTCATGCGGTAGAGGACTTGACGAATTTTAAAAATAGCATTCGGAAATATTTAAAAATCCCGCAAATATTCAAAATTTAACCGTGTTGGTAATGCTTCATAATATATGCGAAAACATATTTAAATTGTTGTACTATTATAATACATTATCATCGGATAATAGCAATTTCCACAAAGGTTCACTTATCGTTCCGCATATAACGGTAGCTCAAGTAATCGAGCAAACGTCGAAACTCGATCCAAAACATAAAACTAAGCCGCCGCAAGTGATATTTAAGCACAACGTTACGCGCGCCGGTTCACAGTAGATCTCGACGAACGCCAACGGAAGCGGCGGCGCAATGTATACAAATATATTACAAAGTATGGCGACCGCTAGTCGTGGCGATCATCATAATGGCTTCAAGCCGCTCAAGCCACCTAAGAGAAGACTCACCGTCAATAAACAACGCGCACAATACTCCAAACGCTTGAAACTTGCTGGCTTTATCGAGGATATGGTAACCGAAGATGAGGAATTCAAAAATAATTTGGGTCTCCAAAACGCATTATACCGCCTCCATGATTGCGACGAAGACTCTGCTGAGGAGGACAACGCGGAGGATGGGGGCGATGATTTTCATCGCCCCCATCCTCGGGTTGCGTATTTTACGCAACCCGACGAATCAAACATTGCAAACGAATCATCTACCGAAGGTCCAACCAAAGATTTGTTATTCTATCTGAAAATGTACAGACACAAAGTACTGAATGTTTTTTCATCGGAACTGCCGCATCCAGAAATTATTGAGCGACATTTCCAAAATATGTACGAGCATGATTGCTGCTGTCCTGCGTCGTTCAGCAACATTGGAGATTTGTGGAAACTAATTCCCGTCGATATAAATAATTTTATAATGACGAGCAAACAAAAAAATAATTCAATGATATTATACACGAGTAAATTGGACTTGAAGAAACACAAGTATCTGGTAAATCTGGCCGGTCTGGAAGAACGCTATCCGCAATATTGCCCGACAATTATTTTACTCGTTATGTGGATGTATTGTCTGGTGTCTGTAAAAAATAAATGTTCTCCGGTGATAAAAATAGAATCGGAAACTTTCAAGGAATATATTTATTCGCAGCCGAAAAATCTATTGCATTATCTGATAATGTTTTGGGCATTTATCGTCTAATTGAAATTTATGCTCGGAAAATTAAGATACTTGGACGATTTCTTCTTTAATTACGGGCTTCAAATGTTTATCGTGAAGTACATAACATAAAATCAATGCATTTTTCTACAAAAATGCATTGATTTTATGTTATGTACTTCACGATAAACATCGAACGTACAATCTCGATGTTACAATCGATCAGAATGGCCAATCATGGGTTACTCTACAGTAACCCATGATTGGCCATTCTGATCGATTGTAACATCGAGATTGTACGTTCGAATAAAGGGATTTTTGTTACTGTGAATTGGCGTTTTTTTCTTTTTTAATACTCGATTAAGCTTAGCATTGGCGTTTAATTTGCCTTTTGACCGCTCATCGTGACGTTCCGAAGTCATATTTCAAAGTTTTCTCCCTTATAAGTTTGTTAAATATGAGTTTGAGGTGTTATGGAATATCGGAAAAATTTGCAAGTTCCAATTTACCGCATGTCTTTCTGTTGGATATTAACAAAAATCCAATAAAATGCTATTTGTTTTCGGCGGTGTATTCGATTTTCGGGAAACATTACTTCTTGAAAGATGAATATAAAAATGTTTTCAAATCATTGGCGCAATTCATGATTGATTTCACGTTGAAATCGGTAGGATTAGTTGGCGCAATAGACACGATTGAATTATTGAGCAGTATGGAATGCGCAAACACTGGTGGTCGACATGTTACCGATCAAGAAATCGAAGCGGCTTTTAAAAAGTGCGTAAACAAATTTTCCTCAATGTTACGCATAAACATTCCAATGTATACAAACTTTGTGCAAAAATTTTGGCAAGGTACACCCGTCGGCCTTGATGTGGTTCTGGATTCATATTGCAATGTCGGATCTTGAATCGCGGGACAAAGAAATTCATGCGCAAAGTAAATATTTCCTTCATATTCTCGATTATTACAAGAATGTAATAATTGACGTTTTTGATTTCGGAAATGTTCCGAGCATCTGGCACATAGAAATGTGCCAGATGCTCGGAACATTTCCGAAATCAAAAACGTCAATTATTCGTAAATTATACCACGGACAATTGGGACCATATACTCACGGCGTTACACGCAATTATTAATATTTCCGAGATGGATTTACCGAATGAGAGTTACCTTCAAATGGAACCGACTAACTCCATGGCAAAACTTACCAATAAAATAAAAACATTTATATTGCTGCACGAATATATTTTATTGAAAAAACACGCGCAATCGCAATTAAAAAAACAGTCTTTCAATTACACGCTAGATACAAAATCATTATGGGCCATTTGGGATAGTTTTAAAAGTAACAAACTGTTTACCCATCAATTTGAATTTGATGGCTATATCGAAATATACAAAGTACTGAAACGATTCCATACTACACTCGATACGGTAAATGTAACAAGGTTTTAGGATCATATGAGAGAGGCGCCCCCTACCCAAAATTACGCCAAACAAGTATAAGAGAATCCACGCGAGCCATAAGAACTTGAATCAACCGTGTTGAGTCGGACGTTTAAAGTATTGTACCAAATTACGAATATTATCGCGGTCATTCTTGGCAACGACAAAAATTATTAATAAATTGACCAAGGTTATTTTAACACAAATATAATCTCGACAGAACTGAGCATTTTATTCGGCAATCGTCATCTTTAGAAGGTATCAATAAACTGAAATTACACCAAAGTCGCACTTATCGGATAAAGTGATTGTACTTTTACAAACAAACAATACTATCGCGACGTATCGCGAACATTTAACGCGTGTCTCGACAAATTTATGACACATTGGAACGCTATACGCCGAATTTATATTCTCAAAGACATGCACAAATTGTACGATATCATTGGAGAAAAGCTTTCCGTTCTTAATTTACGCAATAATCGACTAATTCGACTCGACGATTGCCCCAAAGTGCGGAAATCTCGGAACGTGTCATTGCAACGAGAATTTAATTCTTACGTGAAAAAAAAAATTAGAAAAATAAAGAATTTCGATCCAAACGGGGAAACTCGACCTATTTTACACGAAAAAGCCAGTGGTGGTTGAGGGATCAATTGTCGACGGTTAATACATCCGACGATACTCGCGAACAAGGTACACTGCTGGGAAACCAAACAAAGGGGTCACTCTTTCAGATTATCGGCAAAGCTTTCGCGACTCGGATCGATTAATAAATTTTTGCACGTTTAGCAGGATGATTATTAAATCTTCATCAAATACATTGGTCGATTTAAGTTTGAATCCATCTTCACCGTACCAGTTGAATGCTTGTGACGTATTATTGCCATTGTACTTCATTGTTTTGTTCATAAAAAAAGTCTGCAAGGTGCACGAGCATAATTTTTATCTAAACTCTGATTGTTTCGAAGCAATTGCACGGTTTGTATAAACGACGGGATAGCGTTGAATATTATTTTTTTGTTCACTGGCGCGGATATTTTATCGGGCGCAGAGTTAAATTTATCAAACAGGCCATTGTGGAAGATATATTATACTTTATTACTCCTTGAGCAAAAATTACCACCCTGTGTGAATGCTTATGCAATGAATTGTTATTTAAATAATCGAATAAATCGGTAAACAACTTTTGTTTGTCTATAAAAAAATTCAAATCTACAGCATGGATAAATCGTTGAATATCAGCAGTATCATTGAAATTCAAACTAATCCATTGGCACAAATTGTTTGAATTAATTATCGTTCTTTTTTCTTTTAATTTACCAAACAACTCGAATAATTCGGATATACGGCCCATGTTGTGAAACTTATAGTATGTTTTTTCTTTGACAACGGACGAGACTACTCTTTGAAAAACTGAATCTCCCAACAGCTTACCGAACGCCGTCCTGGGCACACCACGGCAGAGTAATAATTGTCGCTTGATACGCGACGAGCAGGTACAATATCGCGCAAGAATGTACGAGTATACTCTAGATGCCGTCTAAAATATACTCGGAATATGCCAATTTCACAGCATTAAAAAAGATAAAACCTTATCAGGTAACGCCATATTTTTATTCGCGCACCAATCCTGCGCGCAGTAGTTATCGCGAAGCAATGTTTTCTCCATCGTCGGGGCGAGTTTGTTTGCTCGTCGTGTCCGCTTTATGCGGACGAATCTATAAAGGATACCACAACGAAATATGCGCTGTATAAGAGAGGCGTTCCCCACCACCCATTAACGCGCCAAACAAGTATAAAAGAATCCGCGCGGGCCAAAAGGTCTCAGATCAACCGCGTGAGCCGGGTTCCATATCTAAAATATTGTATCAAATTACGAATATTGTATTATAATATTCGTATCATATTATCGAGATCATCCTTAGCAACGACAAAAATTAATACATTGAAAAAGGTTATTACTATGAATATAACCTCGACCGAACTACGCGTTATTCCGCAATCGTCATCTTTGGAAAGTATCGGTAAACTGAAATTGCTCCAAAGTCAGTTATCGGATAAAGTAACCGTACTTTTACAAACAAACAATAATAATATCGGCGACGCCAGAAATCGAATATTCAACAAGTCTCAACAAATTTATGATCAATTTTCCAATTGATCATAAATTTGTTGAGACTTGTTGAATATTCGATTTCTGGCGTCGCCGATATTATTATTGTCGCTATACTCGAATACGCTATACTCGAATTCATATACTCGAGGATATACTCAAATTGTACGAGATCATTCATTGGGGACAAGCTTTACATTATTAGTTTACGCAATAATCAACTAATTCAACTCGATGATTTTTTTAAAACTAACGCGATCAGCGACGATTGCTCCAAAGTGAAAAAATCTAACAGCGTGTCATTGCATCGAGAATTTAATCCATATGGGAAAAAAAAAAAATGAAAACGACAAGGAATTTGGCTGCAAACCGGGAAACTTTACCTATTTTGTACGAGGAAGACATTAACTGCAACAACATTGAGATATCCGGCGATACTCGCGAACAAGGTACGGGGTGGGGAACTAACAAAGACTACTTTCAGATTATCGCAAAGCTCAAAACTCGGTGGAGAAATGTTTCGCAGCATAAATTTTCATCAAATACATTTTTTAAATCTTCGCCGTACCAGTTGAGCGCTCGGTGCGGCGCGCTTCATTATTTTGTTCGTAAAAATGTGCAACGGTGCCCGTGCATAATTTTGATCAAAACTTTAATACAATTTTTATGTGTTGACTTTGATACAATTTTTTTGTAAACTTTAATACAATTTTTATGTTCGCCGTTTGGTTTATCGGGTGATTGAATTTATCGAACAAGTCATTGGCGGAAGATACTCATATTACTCCTTGAACAAAAATTGCTACGAATTGTGAATACAAAGGTAAACAATTTTTTACAAAAAAAAAAATTTGATCTATTTACGAGGATAAATCGTTGCGGTATCATTGAAATTGAAACTAATTCATTCGCATAAAATGTTTGACGTAATTATCGTTTCTTTCATCTTTAATTTACCAAACAACTGGAATAATTCAGATATATGCCCGAAACTTATAGTATCGTTTTTCTTCTACAACAGCTCTACGCTCTACAAAACTGGATCTCCTAAACCAAACAAACCGAAATCTCCAGGCATGCGCGCAATGGATGTTATCACGAAACAATGGGGGAACCCATTGGATGAGTATGGATGGAAATCCATACTCGTCCCAGCAGTCTCTACCCGCTTCCGGCGTTTGTATCATAACAAATTTTCAACACCACTCGACGAAATTGGACCCCACCGCCGCCATCATCGATCTCAGCATTAGCGAATACCCGACTCGTTAATGACGACGATCAACAATGTTCTGAAAATATTCTACGACTACCAATCGAACCAAACCGTACTCAATTTTAATCACAGACAAGCAATTATTTCAAACGATATCGATACAATTTTATGCGGGACTCGAGATGAAGTAATCGCATATTCGCGCAATGACTATAAAATAAATCTGACTCTATCCTTATAATCGCCTCCAGTTATGAATATAGCACTAATAATACTACAGAATGCTCCGCTCGATGGTTTGAAAAAAAAAAAAAAATCACACGCTATGACGTTAAGCGCCGAAAATAACGACGAGACAAATCGAAAAATTGTAATCTGTTGATAATTTGCAATAAAAGAATGTAATATTTAGGGGGGAAGTTAAATAAATTTTTCTGCGGTATATTATCAGCCGTTTCATCTTATTAACGTTGAGGCTGTAGTCAACGTGTGTTGAACAAAGTATCGGGTATCTTTAAGTTACCCCCACTTCGCCGATCATTTGTTCCCTCTCTCTCTCTCTCTCTCTCTCGTATGTTACAATGATACGCGCTTACGGGAATGCGCTTCAGAATACTCTATCGACACTCATTTTGATCTTCGTGAAGCAGAGAAGACATCCATTGGTGTTACAATGGCGATAGGTCAGTACGACGTGAGGTTTTTCACATATTACGTTGTATTTGCACTATCATTAACGAAAAAAAAAAAAAAAAAAAATCATTGGGTTTTTACGAGATTTGTTGGTTTTATTTGCAGAAAGTCTTTTTCAATTGTGCGCAAAGAGTTTCGCTACGATCGACCAAGTGATGGAATTAGTACCGAGAGTTTTGCAAAAAGACGTTACCGAGATTTTGCTCGACGTGATGATCGAACGTGACAATATTAGTTTCGACGAATGGCTAGACAATGTCAACAGACTCGATAACTCGCGGGCGATAAATTTACTTCTTCGTTATTTCAAAATACACAAACGTATGAACGCGTCTAAACTTAATTGGTCGCTGTTTCGACAATTTGCCGATACGTTGACGAACGCGAGAGAATGGGTATATATCTATGAACAAATCTACGACGGTGGCATAGGAGCTCTACTGGAGAGATTTAATTCGCCGGACGTTGTGTATATTAATGATGAACGAGTCCGTTATATGCTCGACGTGTATGCCAAGAAAATACCAACGGACATGGATATGTTTGCGTCATTGGATTCCTCAAAATATCCAACATTGCGTCAATTCTGTGAGCAACAATACACGATGATGGTTCAATTTTCCGTTCATCTGGATGGCGTTTCCGGAACACACGTTGAATTATTATTATGTGGCAAGTGTGGCAAAAAACATTCCAACTACCGCTCGGCACTTGGTCATCATTCGGATCCGCTGAAAAATATTAAATGGTGCAAGTGTTGCAGATATCGATCAGTGTCCGCAATGATAATTATTGTCGATAACGAATTCACGCATGAGCTCGAATGCAATAACGGCAACAGTCCCGACGAGGACGAAGAAACGATGAATTGTCAATGTTCACGAGAACGCTATCCTCGGAGCGATAATCTACGTCGGAAGAACAATAAACGTCGCAAATCTGCCAACGATATTATATAAATGACGCGGGAGATTATAATAAAATTTTGAAAAAAAAAAAAATAGATTTATTCTAGTTTTTTACAATCTCATTTATACATCAATGTCCATGCTATAGCGACGACGTAAACGCATATTCGTACAATTTTTTCTAACAAAAATGCAGCTGACGCTGTCGGCCGTTTCGCGTTATGATCGAAATAATAATAATAATAATAATAATAATAATAATAGTAACGAGCTGCGCTCGTTGGGTTTCCCGGAACAAATTCCAATTCTATCGTATTGTCCGCTTCGCGTTACGGGAGGAGGAACCCAACGAATGCTCGTTGGTTACTCGCGCTATCCTGATGATATTAAAAAAAAAATAAATGTAAATGAAATTTATTTTATAAGATAATTTTGGTGTAAATGATATAATTTAAAAAAAATAAATGTAAACAAAATTTATTTTCTAATATAATTTTGGTGTAAATATTACAATTTATTTGAATTTAATTTTTAAACAATTTTTTTTTTATTAAAAATTTCTCAATAAACACGACGTCAGAGCCTGGATTCGCATTTCATTATTTAATAATATCATTTAGGTGTAAATGATATTATAAATGGAAAATAAATGTAAAAAAATTTTATCGAATAATATAATTTTGGTATAAATATTAGATTTATTGTGTAAAAAGAAATACATATTTAGATTTAATTTATTTTTTTATTAATTGTTGAACCAATGCTTCATATTTGGCTCTCTCCCGTTCAATGGTGGCTCGCTCTCGTTCTATGGTGGCTCGCTCTCGTTCAATGGTTGCTCGCTCTCGTTCAATGGTGGCTCGCTCTCGTTCAATGGTGGCTCGCTCTCGTTCAATGGTGGCTCGCTCTTGTTTAATGGTGGCTCGCTCCCGTTCAATCGTGGCTCGCTCCCGTTCGATAATCGCATCCTTCTCATTCACCGCTTTTTGAAGAACATTTAGAATTTCTTGTTGAGTCGACATCAACGTTGCTGTAGCCATTTTTTTTCGCCGCTCTTCTACCCCTTGCTCGGCCTTACGCTTTCGTCTTGATTCTTTTTTCTTGATTCGAGCCGCCTCCAACAGTATCTCACGATCTCTCTTCCTTTTATCGCGGGCTTTCCGAAAACAATTGATGCGATGAATATTCACTAAACCATCTACTCTACCGAGCCAAGTATAAGCAAAACACCATATACACTTTTGTTTGATATTTTCATTATGAATATTATATATATGCGATTTCATAGACGATGGTATTATTTTTTCATCACACAATAAACATTCAATTGGAGTTTTATTATTATATAATAATTTATGATAATGTCTAGCCTCGAGCGACGACATCTTCCTTAACTGAAGATTTATACAATACTATCCCGCAAACGCTATACTCGAATTTATATTCTCGACAACGAATTTATCAATGTGGAGGATCGAGCCGACGCACTTCCCCCCCCCACCTCATGGAGTTGAAAAATGCGAGGCCGTTATACTATCCAGATTAATATGTACGGAAACTTCATATACCGGTGGAGATATCCCGGTGCGCTATTTGGTTTTTTGGTTGAAAATTGGTTGAAAATAATACTATAGGTCGCAATCGATAGGTTGTTGTGTGCGTTGGCTTCCTATGTATGTATATATGGTGTGTTGGCTTACCATATATGTGTATGCGTTTGGTACGATGCATGACATGATATATGCCGATCGGTTGATGTGTGCGTTGGCTTCCTATGTATGTATATATGGTGTGTTGGCTTACCATATATGTGTATGCTATATGCGTAACGGATTTTTTCAGCTGGGTTAGGTTGGATGTTGAGTTGCGTTGGTTTACTATATATATATAGTAAACCAACGCAACTCAACACCCAACCTAACCCAGCTGAAAAAATCCGTTACGCATATAGCATACACATATATGGTAAGCCAACACACCATATATACGTATTGTATGCTCTATATATACCAGATTTTTTTTTGTACCAATTGGGCGAATATGCGATTACATCATCGATATAAACGATATATACATATGACATATTCACTAAACCTTTTTTTCTCTTCCAACTCTTTTTTCATAACGAGCGGAGCATTCGATATTAGTATTATTATTTAAATATGATGTATTATAATATGATATATGTTATATATAGCAGATTTTTTCGGTTGGGTTAGGTTGGGTATTGTGTTGGCTTACTATATATATATACCAGATTTTTTTGTACCAATTGTGCGAATATGTGATTACATCATCGATATAAACGATATCTATATATCGCATATTCGCTAAGCATTTTTTTCTCTTCCAACTTTTTTTTTCATAACTAATGCTCCGCTCCGGAATAATAATAATTTATTATTCCTCTCACAACGCGAGGCGATAGCATGATTGCGTCATATTTATTTATTTTTTCATACCAAGTAAAGCGCATTCGATATTACTTCTATTATAACGCGAGGCGATCATCGGGATAGCATGACTGCCTCAGATTTTTTTTTCATTATGAGCGGAGCATTAGTTTTTATCGTAACGGGAACGCAGAGTGGGTCGAGAACAAATTTTTTTTTCGCAGATCGAGCCACCATCCGTTCGTATTCCTCTCGATGCTGTACTGAGAGAATATATGTATATACACTGCTGAGAGTATACGGCTGGGTATGCTGCGAAACAGATGAGCAAAAGTATAGCGACGAGTATAGCTCTCTTTGTTATACTCAGCAGTGTATATACATACATACTCTCAGTAAAACAAAGAGAGGAATACGCGAACGGATGGGGTAGGCTCGTTATGGAAAAAAAAATTCTTCTCGCCCAACTCTGTGTTCGCGTTACGAGCGGAATAATAATAATAATAACAACTAATGCTCCGCTCGCTGATCTTCTTTCTGGAAAAATATCTCATGAAATCTCGTGGTGGAAAACAAAAACTATGACGCAATCATGCTATCCCGATGATCGTCTCGCGTTAGCAGAGGAATAATAATAATAATAATAATAACAACTAATGCTCCGCTCGCTGATCTTTCTGGAAAAAAATCTCTGGCAATCTTTGTGGCCGACGATCGCCGTTTACGAAAAAAAATTTCTTCATCGCCGACTCCTCGGTTTGGTTTGGTTTGGTTTGCCGTCTTTGGAAAAAATAAAAAAATCTCTGGCAATCTTCGTGGCCGACGCTTGCCGTTTACGAAAAAAAAAAATTTCTTCATCGCAAACTCCTTGGTTGCCGTCTTCCTGAAAAAAAAAAAAAAAAAAAAAAAATCTCTTCATCGCAAACTCCTTGGCCGACGATCGCCGCGCGAGTCGAGGGACAAAAATTTAGCGCGGCTCCTACAATCTTATTTTTAAATTTCTGATAAACACGACGTCAGCCCTACTCCTATTTCTTCTCTTATATGGACAGAGTGTTTAGAAGAAATGAGTCGCGCGCGACACCAAACCTACTTATATACTAAATTAAGCATAAACTTATTGAAAAATTTTTTCTCAACCAATCACGAAGCTCGATTTCACGAGGACCACATCGTGGGGGAAGTATCGATCAATCGGGAAGCCGGAAGCGCTCGTGGGCGTGGTTTATTTTCGTCATTCGATCACGAGACGTCGACCAGGACGGTCGCATTTTCGAAAATTGTAATTTTTTCAACACAGTCGCGGCGCGGGGGGGGGGGGGGGGGGGGGAGGTGTGTCGCCTCAATCGTGAATCCATTTATATCGATGATGTAATCGCAATTTTCAACACAAGTTTGGTGGTGGGGAGGTGTGTCGCCTACTGATCAATGTGAACGATCCGCTCGTGATGAAAAAAAAAAAAAAATATATATATATATATTGTAAAGTAATTATGTTTGAATCCATTTATATCGATGGCACTTTTTAATATGAGTTTGTTTGGTGGCAGGGGCTCGTCGTGATGGATACATTTGGGATTCCTATAATATATATACCGGTCCTTGCCGCATGTCCCGACATCACTTTGGTGGCAAAAATTGCCCGATGATGACTGTGATTGTGCGCGACGACACCGCCTAGAGAAATAATAAGCGGTAAGTAAATAAAATGGACCGTCACGTTATTACTCTTGATAAATTGTATGCAAATTTTATTATCAATCGATATGGCGAAAATTTTTTTACCTATTCGTTGTTGGGAAATTTTTTCCTCACAACGCTGATATGTCTGGTAATATTTATCGGTTTGTTTCAGGATTACCACAACTTTAACGATAAATATGGCTACACATTTCTTAAATGAATAATTCGATCATACAAATTGATTTCAAATCCGAGGGTATTATTTATCGATATGCCGAAAATTAAGTTATCTATTGCATTGTAGGGAAATTTTTTTCTATCCAACGTGTGTTTGGTTTGTTTGGTTTGTTTCAGGATTACCACAACTTTGATGATAAATATGGCTACATATTTCTTAAATGAATTATTCGACCCAATCGACCATTGGATACAAATTGATTTCAAATGGGAGGGTAACGAATATTTGAAGAAAATTTTGGAACATCTTGCCGACTTACACGACTACGACTATTCGACGTTCCAATCACTGCGAGTTTACGGTACGGAAAGTTCTTTGTTGCCATTACCAAAATTGAATCTGGACCGAGAATTTGTCGGTGTAATTACAAAAATTGACGCGTCGCTTCAGCTTCAATTCTCGAGCAGGCAGTCGGTTTACTTACCGTTTATTGAAATTTGCGGATGCGACGAAAATGCCACCGTGTCGAAAACATCAGTATCCGTTATTGCGTACGACATATTACTTCGTCTGTTGTATCTGCATTACGCGTTATGTTTCAATACTCATCGATTTCAATTCAGTTCGGGACTCGTTGTAATTCGAAAGAGTCTAGCGATATTAAAATTGTTCTTGGACGTTGACTTGTCGAAAGATTATTCAAACGATCATGAAAATTCATATTTATTGGATTGTCGAAAAGGGTATATTCGCGACGTGATTCAATTTGTAAATTATAATTTGCAAACTAATTTTACCATCGATCAGCTGAAGAATCAGTGCACGAAAAAATCAATAATTTTAACGTCAAAAAGTACGAGCTTGAATTTTCACTTGATATTCGACATTAATTTAGATATCGCGACCAAATACATTATTATGGATAAAATTCTCCATTGGTCGAAAAAACATGAATATTCCGGCATGTTCAATATTGATTTTACCAGCAATTTTTCTCTGCCGTGCGTGCGCGATCATAGACATCGAGTGCTGCTGAACCAAACCGGTGAAATTGCGCGAGACAATTTCGAGCTTTGAAGACTTTCAATTAATGTCTCCGACAAATATTTGGACGTGCCTGGGGAACATTTACGGTTACACAACCACTAGTAAAAAAACTCTCACCGATAGGGCAGTCTCTATCGATTTGTTACATTTTGATCGTATGGATATTGACCTTTGGGGGGACAAAGAGTTGCCATTGAATTTGCAACGTACAGAGTCGATATCGGATGACTCGAGTAACGCGGCGGATGGCCTCGTCGATACCCATGGTACTGTTATACCGTAAATAACGAGGGTGAGCCGGACGACGATAGCGTGGCGAGGATCAAGTTTTCGTTAAAAAATTCAAAAGTTTTTCACTGGGGCAATTTTGGCGGGACGAATAAAAAAATGCATTTCAATTACGGCGATCATAACGTTATAAAATTTGACACGCACAATATTAGCGCCTTCGTCATGAACCAATTGTCGCCGTCTTTGTTTGAGATATTCTGTTTGAATCACAACATTACGGAAGAAACGTACGAGTTGTATCAGTGCGGAAACATTAATACTCCTTACATTTTCCCATTAACGCATCCGAAAGTTGGCAAATCTCAGTCGGCCAATCGGTTCAGTTTGGAATCTATCCAGGAAAAATTCATGTCCGTTAGTGAAGAAGAGACCACGGTGGGAAAAAAGTTTTCGTTTCAATGCAACTATTATCCGTTCAGTCGGAAACAGTGCGAATTGTATGTCGTACTGAAAAATGTTTCGGCCGATATGCTGCAAGTCGGTGGTACGAAAATATTGAATCATTTTTTGCGTCATCTTGCCGGCATTGATAAAATGATTCCGTTGATCGGATATATTCTCTGGGCGCGTTATCAAAAGCGCGATAAAAATGACGACAATGTTAAAAAATTTCGAAACATTATCAAAACAATTATTTCGCGTGTTTCTGGCGAGAATTCAGATGCCCCGAATGGTAAAAAGAAACGATGCAAAAAGATTGATAGTCCCACCGCAGTCGAGGATGAAGATCGGGAATTATTGAATAATATATTATTGGGTGATGCCGCCGGCGACGATGGTGCTGCTGCTGCTGCTGCTGTTGCCGGTAACAAACGTAAAATTTCAAACGAGCGACATTACACGTCGTCGACCGTCGTTGAAATTATAAAAAAATCTGTCGGGCTATCGTGGTTACGGGATATCGTAGAATCAATGCTTAATATCAGTTGCGTAACGAGTGTAATTTCTATGTTGCACAAACAGTCGGTATATTCCGATATTCTACCGTTAGTTGGGTGGATGATAAATTTAAACATTACGCGACATGCCAAATACATTTTGTTACGTTGGGCACTTCTTTACGAGGAGGCAAATTCATATTTCATTGATAATTATTATTTGAACGATTTTTTGTACGTACTGTTCCAAATGAACGGTATACTACTGACGGGCGAAAGCGGTCAAGTCGAAGAATTTGCTTATGGCAATTTAGGCTTGTGCGAAGCAAAAAATACGTTTTTGTCTATTATCGAGGTTACCGCCGACCGAAAAGGTCAATTGACTGGATTTTTTTTGCGATACGTTCTTTTGATGGAACTCTTCGGTAGCGGTTATTTAATTTTTCTCAACAACCGTCCGAAAATTTTATCGGAATCCATTATTACGGATACATTGGAGAATCAAAAAATGTCATTCACTTGGGCCGAACAGCGAAGTCCCGAAAGTAATCGGTTGATATATGCGTCGTTTCGACCCAACGGTCTTTACAATCCAATGTTGAATTTGTACGAATTTCCAGCACCTTCGACGAAAACAATATTGTACATAGAACCACCCCATATTGTTCCGCATCAATTAGTTACCTTGACATTTGCCCCGATTTTGCAAGAAAAAATTTTTGACATCTATCTCAAAGTTCCCCATTTTGTACAAGTTATACGCGAAAATCAATTAATGGTATTACTAACGACTCCGATAATACCCCCGTTTATAATGAAGGAGTATATCGCAAAATGTTCCGATTCAAACGCGAAATGCTTTGCACCACCAAAATACACGGTCGATACCTTTAATACGCTCATCTCGGATATCAGTATTTCCGCGCAGGACAATTTGTGGAATTCAGATTTTTTAAAGTTATTACAGTACGACGATGCCTTGTGTGAAAAATACAAATATCTTTGTCGGGCATTAAAAAGTTTGATTTTTATTTTCGGCACAATTTCAAAATATTATGCGGTAAATATGGACAATCCGGCATTACTGATTAAAACAATGTTTGGCGCGACCGAACACGAAACTCTTGGATTGCCACCGATGCGAGTGTCTAACGGCAAAGTGTTTTTTGAGCAATTTTCCTTTCCACTAAATACAAATGTCGACGACCACGCTGACGTCGACGACAACGACGACGACGACGACGACGACGACGACGCGGCCGAACGGGACGAATTTGAAAATTTAAATAACGGCGATCGTATCCAGCATGGCGAACAAGCATCAAAGTATTTTTCAGACATGCACAAATTAATGCATCGAACGAGAAAAACGTTTTTTGAAACGTACAAATCGAATTTTGAGGCTGATAAAGTCGAAACATTGCGAACCGAGGAAAAAAAATTTGATATTTCCGAATGGTCGACAAAATTTAATCGTAACAACAATTCGCAATTAAACGACACGATAATTCTTGAATTTGTGAGTAAATTTACGCTGGATATCGATGATCCGGAGGCTGGCGCGTTGCTAGCTCGGGCGAACCTTTCGGAAATTCCACAAAAATATTTAAAAACATTAATCGTCCTGTTATCCTGGATGTTGCGTATGGGTAGCGATCATATTTACGGTCATACGAAATATTTTTCTTGGTTCAATTCCAATCGCGCCAATTGTTTTGATAATTTGAAACAATTATTCTTCGATACCGTGGGCGGATATCTTTACCTGAACGATTTACCAGAAATGGCAAAAAATCTCCAAGAATATTGCGAAAACACCAAAGTCGAAGTATCGACGAATGAATTTGTCGATGATATCGAATCCGAAATTGACTATAAATACAATCCTACATTGGCGGAAGAGTACCACACTCACGATTTGTACGATCGCATCTATACGATATCGGATATTGAGAAGTTGATTCTTGACAAGTACCAATTTGACATTTATATGGGTTTTGCGGTGTTAATCGTATATTCCGAATTTAACATGGGCACGTTTGTCGATTTGCTCAAATTTATGATATCTTTGAATTTCAAAGGGAACAAACGTCGCAAGGGTCTTTTGTTGAGCAATAGATCGGCCAGCGGTAAGGGCGTGTTGGCCACCATGATTATCAACATGTGCCGTAGCTCGATAACGAATATTATCGCTCTAAACTCAATCAACAGAAGCCAATCGACCGACTACGATGCTTTGGCCGTCGCGTTGGGTTCGAATCTTGTAATTTGGGTCGATGAGGTGTCGTTAATTGATTCAAGTAGGATTAAAAAAAAGATCGATGGCGGCTACGTAACTTCGCGTTCAATGAGAGCCAATCTAGTGGAAACTTATCGAATCAATGCCAAACCAATAATTACCTGCAACAGAACCATCGGCGGCAATGATATGTCGGTCATGATAAGAATGCAACCAATAAATCGGGAATTTCAATTTTGTGCATTGAGTGGTAAACCGATCTGTCGTTTATTCAAAAATATCGATATTGGTAATAATAGCGAGGCTACGTCGTTGTTGGGCGGTATATTGATAACAAAAACAATACCGGAATATCCCACCGAACAAGAGTACTTGGGCGTATATCTAATAATCATTTCATGCTACCGATATTCTTCTACAATCCAATGACGCCTATATCGTCAAAACAATCGGTGACGATGCAAAACGAATTTAAAAGATTTTTAATAATAATCCACGTATCCGATATCCACGTATCCGGCAACCAATTTTATATACAATGTAAACATTCAACCGTCCATCAATATCATGTCGGTATATCAATTGGAGACATTCGTGTCCGAATGGTGGCGAAGCAATAAAAATTTCTTCGCAAAAACTGAATTTAAAATTAGCGATTATTGGCCGATGTGAAACAATCGATCAAACGTTATCTCACCGAAGACGGTCGAGGCTATGCAATTCAAATATCTTTGAAATAACGGCGCTAAATATTGTGTACGTGCGTTTTCGCCAAAAAAATGTATTATATCGTTTGTACGTAGGAATAAATAAATTATTGTACACTTTCATTTTTTTCGTATCGTTGTCCCCCCCCCCTCGACTCGTCGTTTTAATTCACAAACAGCGCAGATTCGCTCGCGCTTTTTTTTATCTACGGCACACAGGAACCGGGCCGTGGAAATAATCTCGTCCTTTCCCTCGGGCCATCGCCCCGCGTCAGAGCGCGTTACAGGAAGTCACCGCCCGGGATAAGAAATTCTCTCACAATGGCTTCGCTTGGTTTGCGAGAACAATTATAAAATCGGAAGAGTCGCGTTTTTTTTTTGCGACAACACGATGGCGGCGCGTATCTTTTGTGATAAGAGCGACATTTAGAGCTGAGACGAATTCAAAAGATTTTTGGTATTCACGTATCCGGCAAACAATTTCATATACGCCCCCTACTCATTCGACCAGGCTAAATAATCTCGTCGCGTTTCCTGTCATGCGTGGTCCGATAGCCCCGTCTACGATACGCGAAGTCACCGCCCGGACCAAATAATCTCTACATCCAGCTACAATTTTTGAAACAAAATCGGAAGAGTCGCGTTTTTTTTTGCGAGAAAACGCGGTATCTTCTGAGATAAAAACCCAGACACGAGCTGCGCGTATAGAGAGAGAGAGAGAGAGAGAGAGAGAGAGAGAGAGAGAGCGATATTTAACGTCCCCGACGCTGCAATCACAAACGTTCGAGGCAATTCTTCGAAATAATGCCGAAATATTCTACCCACACGAAGGATGCGCTTCTGAGATAAAAACGAGACACGAGCTGCGCGTATATATATATATACATATATATATAGAGAGGAGAGAGAGAGAGAGAGAGAGAGAGAGATTTAACGTCCCCGACGCTGCAATCACAAACGTTCGAGGCAATTCTTCGAAATAATGCCGAAATATTGTACCCACACGAGGGATGCGCTTCCGAGATAAAAACAAGAGACACGAGCTGCCCGTCGTGTCCAGCAGCAATAACTGTGCCCACAATATATATATATATATATATATATATATATATATATATATATATATATATTGTGGGCAAAGCGAGGCCATCAACATCGCGGGATTGGATCAGAATCTTTTTTCAAACCGCAGCGGACATTGCAATGAGCAAAAAATTACAAAAAAAGTTGAACAAGTCGCGATTGTTTTTTTTTTTTTTTTGACATCACACAAGTACTAGGATATTTTCAAACGAGCAACATATAAATATATATATATATATATGTGTGTGTGTGTGCAATGCCAAACCAAACAAAGCTGCATCGACGGTCGAGTTGAAATAATTTCACGTTGAACGAACGAGTAGCGATGAGAAGTTGCCATTCGCGGCGTGGGGAGCACACCACGGTGCGTAGGATTGGTTTGGTTAATAAAACCAAGAATTTGTCAAATAATTTTTTTTTTTATGCCGCGAAATTGGCGCATAAAGAGTATATAAGTCGTCTGCGCCACGAGCTACATTCAGTACTCAATTCTCTGTGCCCGATAATGATTTTATTTGGTACTCTCAATATGATAAAAGACCAAAGCAGTTGCGCATAGAGCCGAGCCGAAGATAATCAAAATCAGCATAACTGCAAGAATCCAACGTAGGAAAGCAGGCATCACTGGCACTTCCACTGTATATTCATGGATGATATCCCTCCTCTTCAGCGGCAATAACTTTTCGGTGACTGGTGGTATCGGTAAGTTCTTATTGGACTTTGGAACATTCAGTATTGTAGGACGTAGTGCTATTGTGAAAGAAATACATACACGAATTATACACCGACACAAACCGGATTTATTCGGACGGGATTAATTGAAATAATTTATCCGCGCGCTATATATTTATTTGGTTTGGTTTGTAGAAAATTAAAAAATCCGATTTGAATAGTCAAACAAAATTGATCCGAGTTGAATTCTAAAGCATGGCGATAAGAAGCCGCAGTCCCCCCCCCCCCCCCCCGCGCCGCGCCGATAGAGCGTACCTTTTTTACGAGTGTCGGTGCCGGATATGGTGCGTGTCTTGCCGTCGTTAATTGCTACCGCAATATTTTTTTCGCCTACAGTAGACCGAGTTTGAGCGTTCGGGTCAACCATGTCGATTGTTGACATTTTTTTTTTAAATGTCCGACACTGATGATGAGCCGGTATAGTGAGACTCTATGGCTATGCACTGATTCTTTTATGCTTGTTCGGTGTCGATGCGTGGGAGGGCGCCCCTCTTTCGCGGCACATAATTCTCTATGTGTGATATCTTTTGACAGATTCATCCGCATGGAGGACACTGCGACCGAGGCAGCTTCCACGACGCTGGACGAAAAAAAGGCGATTTTTTTCAATAATTACGTAAATGCTTATAACGACCTGATAAGCCATGCCGAGAATGAACTCGGCATTTCGTTTACCCCGTGTGACAATGCGGCTATTGTAAAGCCAGTGTACGGCGTTCACGGCATAGTTTCAATGTTTGGTCATGTGCCCCTAACGAGCTCTTATTACAACAATATCAATTACAATACTTGCGTTTCTTATCGGGCCGAGAGTAGAACGCATATATGCGGCGTGTTTCCCGTCATGTTGGGTACGGATTTGGATCTGCGTATTCAGCATTTCGTGAAGGAGAATGTTTATGCTGTGTAAAAACACAGCCTAGACATTTTCTTCTTCATTTTCTTCTTCTTGTGATTGGTTTGGCAAAAGCCAAACCAATCACAAGTACAGCAGTCGTTTGTTATCCGCGATTCCGGCAACTATAAACTTTGATAATGTTTTGGAGAATTATAACAATCCCGAGTTTTTAGATTACTTGTGCGGTTACTTTATCGAAAACGGTAAACTGGCCTGGATTCCATACATAATATCTAATAACCGGCAGCAGTTGCATCTGGCACACGATTCGGTTAAAAAAAGAATTATTCCGTCGCAAAATACGGACGATGTTTAATATGCATTACGCGTATGACGTAAAAGGCCGAGGAAATTGTTTTTTGTTTTACAAAACATTGCTGGGCCAAAATTTTTTGATTCATCGGAATTCTTCCGGAGTCAATTTTATCAACCAATACGATTACGGATCGATCGGCGGAGCGTTTCATATCGATGACAAGCATTTAGATTGGAATATTGACAAGCACGGGTACATTCTCATGTCGCTTCAATCACAAATACGATACATTGACGATTTGAGCAACAAAATTATTTTACCACCGGAATTATTGTTGTACCGTTTGTTGTTATTGGGTCAAAGAAAGCCCACAGAAGCGTCTGGAATCGTCAATATGGGAGATTGGAAAAAATTAATATCCATGACCGCGGTGTATTCGCCGGAGAAAAAAAAATACCCCGAAAACACATCGAATATGTACCGAAAACCTATTTCGAATCAAATTGGTCGGGTTGAATTTTTCTCTCAAGTCGTTCGGCCGACTACGACAAATCAGAAAATTTCAATGATTCCGCAAAATTACTGCGGTTACCTCTGTATGTTTGATAAAACAACCACCATAGATTCGTTCAATCGTGTCTATTCGCTGGTACACGATGTGAAATTTTCAAATAATTTTGACACATCCAACAACGCCATCAATTTAATTTTACGCATGACCCTCGAAGCGGAATATATATTCGAGGATACCTCACGCGTGATTGATCAAGAAAGTATCTATATTGCGTTAAATGGTGCTCTACCAACGCGATATATATTCAAAAAAACCCGTACGTTTTATTTATTTTATCTTTTTGTTAAACGCAAATTTGATTTTATCGAGGTGTACCGAGCCAACAACAACGTTATCGTATTAAACGACTTTGTTGGCATTCCATTCAAGTATATCAAGTCGCTACAACTGTACGTGTCGCCCTACGAATTAAACTCGATATTCCCGCATTTAATTTACAAAGTCGATCATTTTGGAACGCACTGTCCCGACGACTTGATACATATGTCGGCGTACGTCAACGTGACCAAATTAATTGCCGGATTGGGATATTTGCGAACGCGATTAAATACCATAGCGACCTTTCCGCTAAACATTCTGTGCATTGATTCGGTACATTTTTATACCTTACCCACGTCGTTGTTTGGGCGAATTATTCGTACGGAAGAATTATCAAAAAACATCCAAATAGTCAATACGCACAGCGATTTTAAAAAAATGAAAATTTTATTCTCATCGAGCTTACAATGTACCCACGATGGTTACAGTCTTGAGACTGTAACCATCAAATTTGCGTTTAACAAAACGCAACGATTGATCGCAACGATTGATCGCAAAACAATCACGCCCACTCTGTTCATACGCAAATATAGAGTAGATTTTGAGTTTGATTTTACGTCACTTTTTTACATTCCGAATCAAAATTTGAAGATTGTTTACGAACAACTACCGTCATTATCGCGTCCGATAAGCGGCTATATTTTTGTCGGTGAAATTCAATCTCTGAAACCACTGACATCCTTCAAGCAAGTAAAGTTTGTAATTTTACGAAATTACCATAATAGGTCCACCCGCGAGTGTAGTTATTACTTGTACGTGGCGATTGATACGCATTGCGTGTTAAACAGTGACAAAATACTTAAACTGCATTCAATGGCGTACAAAACATTTAACGTTATTCAAAAAATAGCGATTGAATTACATATTTATCACGTAAATAGTTTTTACGATGGTTTTAAATTCTCTGATTTCAATGGACAAAAAGGACTGGCCGTTCAAGCGGATATTTGCGCAAACGACGTGAGCAACGATTTGATACCTCCGACAAACGATATCGATCTCGTTCTGCCCGATGTAATTGCCTCGATTTTTTCTATTATTGGGCGAAAACCATTGTACCAACTTAAAGAATTGTACGCTAATAAAATTCACGTGCCTACGAATTCTGAAATTTTCATGGGCGATTGTTCCCTAGCGATCTTAAAAAATGTCTCCAGCGAGCATTGTAGCAGCGGTGCGATGAAATTTGATAATTTGTCCATAAATAATTTGCACCTTAACGGTTGCCACGCGAGTATATACGAGATGTTACAAGAGGCCTTGCATCATAATGAACCGTATAAATTTTTACCCGAAGTCAATCGATCGTTGATGCGACTGGTGTTGAATTTTAAGAAAACCATAGAGTTTTTTAACGACACCGGTGAGAGCGTATCCGAAGTGCCGTGGTCGGGATCGAATGACGCCGATGATACTAAATATTTGATACATTTACTGAATCAGGTATAAATAAAATCTGGCCGTTTAATTCAAATTGTTGCGTAAACAGTTTGTTTGGTTTTAAGATTATCCCAGATCGCTCGTAATGATTCGGTATGTGGGGGGGTGTGTGTGGTGATTCGTTGCTGGTTGTGGTACGAAAAGACGAATTTATCATAAGAGTAATGCACAGTATTTATTCATAACCAATTACAAAATTAATTAGTAAAAATTAGTTTGGCGCGGTGAACGAGTTTGTGACTTGACAGAGAGTCGGTTGGAAGGGAAAAAAATGCTTAGCGAATATGCGATATATATTTATATCGTTTATATCGATGATGTAATTGCATATTCAAATAAAAAAAATTCCGTGTATATATGTATATACGCGGAATAATATATAGAATAAAATACTCAGTGTATATATGTATATACACTGAGTATAACAAAGACAGCTATACTTGTCGCTATACACTCGCTCAGCCGTTTCGCAGCATACCCGGCCGTATACTCAGTGTATACACATGTATACTCTCAGTATAGCATCGAGAGGAATACGAACGGATGGTAGGCCCGCTGGTATTTCTGAGAAAAAAAAATGTTGTTCTCGTCCAACTCTGTGTTCGCGTTACGATAATAATAATAACTAATGCTCCGCTCGCTATGAAAAAAAAAATGACGCAATCATGCTTTCGTCTCGCGTTATGAGAGGAATAATAATAATAATAATATCGAATGCTCCGCTCGTTATGAAAAAAGAGTTGGGAGAGAAAAAAATGCTTAGCGAATATGCGATATATATATATCGTTTATATCGATGATGTTATTGCATATTCGAACAAAAAAAAATTCATATATATATAACATATATCATATACTACATCATTCATATATATATATATATTGTAAACCAACGCAACTCAATACCCAACCTAACCCAGCTGAAAAAATCCGTTACGCATATAGCATACACATATATGGTAAGCCAACACACCATATATACATACATAGGAAGCCAACGCACACAACAACCGATCGATTGCGACCTATAGTATTATTATTGACCAAAATATTCCGTAAAACACCGATAATTATGGTATTCCAACCAAGAATATTAACATGTGAATAAAACTTCAGCCGTTTGAAACCCTCCCTATTACGGTCGCGCATTTTTCAACTCGGAAGGGGTGGGGGGGTGGGAAGTATGTCGCCGCGATCGTCCACATTGATGAGTCCGTTGTCACTCGCAGTCTTCAGCATAACGGCGACGGGTAATGACCGGTTCACGAGAGGGCTAATAAAAATAGTAATACCAATTAATCTTGGGGATGGAGGCTAGGAGTGTATAAATCTTTCGTTAAAGAAGATGCCGTCGCTCGAGGCTAAGCGTTGTTATAAATTATTAAAAAACCAAACAAACCCAATAAAATGTTTATTGTGCGATGAAAAAATAATACCATCGTCTATGAAATCGCATATATATAATTTTCATAATGAAAATATCGAACAAAAGTGCATATGGTGTTTTGATTATACTTGGCCGGGTAGAGTAGATGGTTTAGTGAATATTCATCGTATAGATTGTTTTCGGAAAGCCCGCGATAAACAGAAGAAAGCTCAAAAGATGTTATTGGAAGCGGCTCGGATAAAGAAACAAGAAGAGCGTGATAAAAGAAGAGAGATCGAGAAACGTTATTAGAAGTGGCTCGAGGCAAGAAAAAAGAAGAGCGTGATAAAAAGATGAGAGATCGAGAAACATTATTGGAACAAAAGAGAATTCAAAGAAAAACCGATGCGTGGATTAATGTTAATCAAGAGTATTGAATAGCTGCGTGCCGGATAGCCGATCGCATTTTTCGATTCTCGAAAGAGGGGGAGGTGCGTCGCCTCGACCGTCCACATTGATGGTTGTCACTCGTGTAGTATACAGCTGTAACGGCGGCGACGGGTAGTGATCGGTTCACGAGAGGGCTAATAAAAATAGTAATGCCAATTAATCCTGGATGGAGGATAGTATTGTGTATGAATCTTTCGTTAAAGAAGGTTTCGTCGCTCGAGGCTGAACATTATCCGAAATTAATATAAAAAACTAAAACCCCAATAAAATTTTTATTGCGTGATGAAAAAATAATACCATCGTCTATGAAATCCCACATATATCGTATAAATAATGAAAATATCAAACAAAAGTGTATATATGGTTTGGTTTGATTATACTTGGCTGGGTAAAGTGGATGGTTTAATGAATATTCATCGCGTAAATTGTTTTCGTAAAGCCCGCGATAAAGAGAAGACAGATCAATCGATATTATTGGAAGCGACTCGAATTAAACGAGAAGCAAGACAAAAATCGAATTAAACGAGAAGCAAGACGAAAATCGAATTAAAAGAGAAGCTAGACGAAAGCGTAAGGCCGAGCAAGAGGAAGAGAAGAGGGACAAAAGATAATGTGGGGTTACACCCCAGCATTGATGTCGAGTCAACATGAAGACTAAGAGAGAAGAAGAGGGACGAAAAGTAGTGGCCAAAGCAGCATTGATGTCCAACTCTCAACAAGAGGAAGAAGAAGAGGAGAGACGAAAAATAATGGCCACGACAGCATTGATGGCCAACTCAATCGACATCCACTTCTGCAAATCAAAAATCGTGTGACGTCACGTCTATATAATTGTAAAAAAATCGATGATTGGTTTGTTTGGCGACGTAGAGTATGTAATGCGAAATTTATTTGAATATACAAAACAAACCAAACATCCCTTTATCACTCTACGACGATCCAAGTGATCCGACGAATATTCCCCAATGGGTTAACCGATTCGAGCGTAGATATCGAACGCAAACATTTGTTAGATTTTTATAATCAATTTCCCATAGATCCAGAGAAACGGGTCTGGATTCATTTTGTCAACGCGCCTACAGTTTTAATGGAAATCTAAGTTGACCGCTTTTTTAACAACATTTAGAATTTCTTGCTGTTTTTTGCCCAAATAACATATCGTTTCAACGACACTCAATAGGAATGCATTAAAAACGTCCGATAAGATGTCGATTCCACGCTTTAGTATTGTACGCAGTTGGAGAATTGTTCTTTTTGGCAGCAGTATATTGGTCCGTTACCACGTATATAAACGATGACACAGCATCATTGTCTAATTTTGATTTTTTCCTTATGTCATCTGCGCTCAGTTTATCAAATTCCATATTTTTGAGTAATGGGAAAATAATAGATTTATTGGTCGTCAGATCCTTATTATAATGAACGCACCATCTGTTTGTTCTACCGTTCTTTACCAAACTCGGCGTACCACATAGGCACTTGCATTTTTGTACACTCCCTGCATATATGACTCTATGCCGTGAGGTACAAATAACATTACAAACAATGGGTATGATTGGTTTGAAAATATAATAGTGGCATTTATTATACTTGACGCGACCTGGCTTAAATGACTTATAACCTTGATACTCGTTGGTGGCATTTTGTTCATTGATCGTAGCCATTTTACTCAATTCACATTCCCACTGAGACGCTTGATTCGACATGTAGGAAATAGCATTCGTGAGATGCATTGGATGCTGGAACTGGATCGAGTTTGCGACGGAATTTTGCTTCGGATTTATTTTTTTTTCATTCCATTTAATTCCAACTCCCCATTTATGACCCATACGTTCTTTGGCTCGTTCCGTTAACAATACGCAAATCATATGGCGATGGTGTTCCTTACCATCGCTACATAGTCAAGAATAGGTTAAAAAGTATAAATCGTCTCGATGTTTGCGTTCGATAGCTGCCCTCCAATCGGTTAACCAATGGGAAAGATTCGTTGGATCACTTGAACTCTCGTAGAGCGATGAAGGGACATTATTTTGTTCTGTATATTCAAATATATTTTGCATGAAATACTCTCGTTCACCAAACAAACCAACCATCGATTTTTTTACAATTATATAGGCGATCATACGGTGGGACAATAATAATCTGGATGGTATTACGGTCTCGCATTTTTCAACTCCTGGCGCGGGCGGTGGATGTGTGTCGCCTCGATCGCCCACATTGATGAATCCGTTGTCGAGCGCATTTTTCAACTCCGTGAGAGGGAGGGGGAAGTGTGTCGCCTCGACCGTCGACATTGATGGTTATCACTCGCGGAGTCTTTAGCATAACGGCGACGGGTAGTGACGACCGGTTCACGAGAGGACTAATAAAAATAGTAATACCAATTAATACTGGATGGAGGATAGTATTGTATAAATCTTCAGTTAAAACAGATGTCGTCGCTCGAGGCTAAACAATATTATATAATCATAAAACTCCAATAAAATGTTTATTGTGTGATGAAAAAATAATACCATCGTCTATGAAATCCCATATATACAATATTCATAATGAAAATATTAAACAAAAGTGTATATGGTTTGGTTTGAGTATAGTTGGCTGGGTAAAGTAGATTGTTTAGTGAATATTCATCGCATCGATTGTTTTCGGAAAGCCCGCGATAAAGAGCAGCAAGATCAAGAGATATTAATGGAAGCGACTCGAATCAAGAAAAAAGAAGCACGCGATAAAGAGAAGCAAGATCGAGAGATATTATTGGAAGCGGCTCGAATCAAGAAACAAGAAGAGCGTGATAAAAAGAAGAGGGATCGAGAAACGTTATTGGAAGCGGCTCGAATTAAAAGAGAAACAAGGCGAAAGCGTAAGGCCGAGCAAGAGGAAGAAGAGAGACGAAAAATAATGGCCACAGCAGCGTTGATGTCGACTCGTCAACAAGAGGAAGAAGAGGAAGAAGAGGGACGAAAAATGATGCCTACAACAGCATTGATATCGTCTCGTCAACAAGAGGAAGACTCTTCTTCCTCTTGAACGAAAAATAATGGCCGCAGCAGCATTGACGCCGTCATCCAGTTCGGCTTCTAATTTTATCCCGCAAATCAAAAATCGTGTGACGTCACGCCTATATAATTGTAAAAAAATCGATGATTGGTTCAATGGTGAACGACAGTATTTATCGCGAAATTTGTTTGAGCATACAAAACAAAATAATATCCCTTCATCCGTGTACGAGGATTTAAGTGATCCAACGAATCTTCCCCATTGGTTAACCGATTCGAGTGTCGGTGTCGAAACCAAACATTTGTTAGATTTTTGTAATCAATTTCCCATAGATCCGGAAATGTGTCTGGATTCATTTTGGCAACGGCCTACAGTTTTAAACGAAATCTAAGTTGGTATCACGTGAGCGTTCGATTTAGTGCTTGGCCCTCGTTCGATCAATATCGCCAGGAACATCGAGACGATTTATACTTTTTACCTTACTCTTGTCTATGTAGCGGTGGTAAGGAACATCATCGTCATATGATTTGCGTATTGTTAACCGAACGAGCCCAAGATCTTATGGGCTATAAATGGGGAGTTAGTATTTTAAATCGAATGGAAAAAATAAATACGAGGCAAAGTTCCGTCGCAAACTCAATGCAGCTCAGCATCCGATGCATCTCACGAATTCTATTGTCTACATGTCGAATCAAGCGTCTCAGTGTGAATGTGAATTGAGTAAAATGGCTACGATCAATGAACAAAATGCCACCAACGAGTATCAAGGTTATAAGTCATTTAAGCCAGGCCGCGTCAAGTATAATAAATGTCACTATTATATTTTTAAACCAATCATACCGTACGCCCAATTGTTTGCAATGTTATTTGTACCTCACGGCATAGAGTCATATATGCAGGGATTATACAAAAATGCAAATGTCTATGTGGTATGCCTAGCTTGATAAAGGACTTTAGTACAAACCAATGGTGCGTTCATTATAAGGATCTGGCTTCCGAAAAATCTATTGTTTTCCCATTACTCAAACATATGGAATTTGATAAGCTGAGCGCAGATGACATAAGGAAAAAATCACAATTAGACAATGATGCTGTGTCATCGTTTATCTACGTTGGAACGGATCAATATACGGCCAAACAGAATAATTCTCTAACCGCGTATAATAATAAAGCGTGGAATCGACATCAGATCGAACGTATTTAATGCATTTATATTGAGTGTCGGTGATACGATGTTTTATTTGGGAAAAAAACAGCAAGAAATTCTCAATGTTGTTGAAAAAGCGGTGCTTGAGAAGGATGCGATTATCGAACGAGAGCGAGCCACGATTGAACGGGAGCGAGCCACGATTAAACGAGAGCGAGCCATCATTGAAGAAAAGGATGCCATCATTGAACGAGAACGCGCCAAATATGAAGAATTGCTTCAACACTTGATAAAAAAATAAATTAAATCTAATTATGTATGTTTTTTTACACCAAAGTTATATTATAAAATAAAAATTGTTTAGATTTTGTTTTTTTTACATTTATATTTTATCATTGACTGTTTTATTACATCCTCATAATACATACATAAATTACATACATTTTTAATACGCAAAATAAAATTGAACGAGAACAAAATTTTTTTTTTCTCAGATCGAGCCACCATCCACCATCCTTTCGTATTCCTCTCTTTGTTATACCGAGAGTATATATGTATATACGCTGAGACGTATTCTTCTCGGGTCGTCCGTTTTGTGCGGTGCTTCGTAGGCACACGCGCGTCAGTCTCGTGGATCGGTATTAATGACTGGGAACATATAGTACAATTTTTTCAAAACAAATCTGACGAATAAATTTCTTGTAATAAAAAATGAATGCCGATTAAACTGTTGGATAAATTGCTTTCAGAAATAAATGTCGCGTAATAAACTGTTACTTAAATTTCTTGCAATAATTGCAAAAATTCGCCAATACATATACAAGACATATACATATTTATTTCAAATAAATATCGAATCTTTTGCCCTATATAAAATAATAGGATCGTCTCCGTCCTCTGCACGGTCTACCGGCGCCGGATGGATGGGAGAGATAAAGCCAGCTATTCGGACAGCAGTTTTCATCGGTCAGCTAACGACGCGATAACCCCATATCATATGTACAGCCGGTACATATTTATGACATCAACACGCTCGCTCATCGCTTTGCCTCGAGATTTTTTCTCCGAATAGCGTTCTTTGTCTTGCGACGAAAAAAATAACGAATGCGAAAGTTATTTCAAATTTATTTTTCAAATTTTTGCAACAAATCTGGCGAATAAATGTCGTGCAATAAAAAATATCGAAAAAATTGCCAATAATACGGGGGTAATACGAAATTGACATAACTTTGTTACCATTTATATATTCATGTATATAACGAAATTATGCGAATTCGATGATCGCCTCTCATAACGCGAGGCGATCATCGGGATAGCATGATTGCGTCAGATTTTTCGTTTGTTTTATAACGAGCGGAGCATTCGTTATTATTATTATTATTATTATTATCGTAACGCGAACACAGAGTTGAATTAGAACAAAAATTTTATTTTTACTCAGATCGAGCCTATCATCCGTTTGCATCTCTCTTGATGCGATCCCTGAGAGTATATATGTATATACACTGAGTATAACAAACAGAGCTATACTCGTCGCTATACTTTCGTTCAGCATACCCGACTGTCTGCGAGTGTGTGAGGAGAGTATATATATATATACGCTATACGTAGAGACGTATCCTCGCGTCGTCCGTTTTGTGCGGTGCTTCGTAGACACGCGCCGTAGTCTCGTGGGCCTCAGTGTGTCCCGTGAGATAGTATTAGTTGCGTCCGTGTACTGTCTTCTGGTTACGAGTGTGTGTGGTCACTGTAGAGAGTGCCCAGTATAGAGAAACCAAACGATACGAGTCGCTGAATTTATTATGTTGAAAAATGCGATCATCGTTTAAATTAAATTGTTCAATTAATTTTAGCCCAATTTGGTATATAAGCAGGATTGGTCTCGCACGCGGTTCATTTCTTCTAAACACTCTGTCTGCATATAAGAGAGGGAATAGGAGCTGACGTCGTGTTTGTCAGAAATTTTTAAACAAGATTGTTTGGAGTCGCGATAAATTTTTTTCCGTCGGCACGGCTTGCGGAAATGCTACCGCGACCACCAAGATTGCGTGCGATTTTTGTTTTTACGGCAAACCAAACCAAACCGAGGAGTTTGCGATGAAGACGATTTTTTTTTCGTAAACGCCGATCGTCGGCCACCGAGATTGTGTAGAAATTTTTTTTTTTTTTTTCACTGCAAACCAAACCCAAACCAAAGAAAACCCAGCAACGAAGGAGTTTGCAATGACTGACGAGCGGATCATACGTGAGTATTCATTATTATCATTATTTCTCTCATAATCCGAGAAACGGAAATTTCAGCCGGCAATATGTAGATAGTTTTCGGTGAGTTGAGTAATTTTTGTGTCAGTTAGGTCGCAGCGCGAATACTAAGCATTATTATAATTATCATAATGAAACCAAACACAGTCCCGATGAGTTTTTTTTTTTTTTGACCGATCGGCATGGCGCCGGTCGGCTGCTTATCTTATCGCCGGTGAAACGACTCTCGGCCAAGCGAGCATCGCTGCGGTATACGCCTATATGCGAATCACTCTGATCGGTACGGAACGCCGGGCTGTGCGCGAGGAAATATGCGCGGATGG
Source organism: Oxytorus armatus (assembly GCA_958009045.1). NCBI lineage: Eukaryota > Metazoa > Arthropoda > Insecta > Hymenoptera > Ichneumonidae > Oxytorus > Oxytorus armatus. The sequence continues at coordinate 28,627,222 of OY253745.1, read as the reverse complement.
CGCGATTTCTCGCCGAGTATATATTCGCTCCTATTAAGGGAACAAAGTCAGTAGTCGTTTGGTATCGTTTGACGGATATAACGCGCGATGGATTACAGTTTGCTACGTGATCGTTTGTCGAGTTTTGATAAGTTTCCTCGTAAAGTCGACGATTCCCAATTAAGTTTGGGTGGTTTTTATCATACCGGAATTGACGATGAAATTGAATGTATCGAGTGTGGATTCTGTGTGCGTGGGGTAGTCAACGGAGAGGATGTATTTTTGGAGCATCAATCGTACAAATCGGATGGTCGGCTTCCGAAGAAAATGTTTAGCGCTGATGCATCGTTGGAAGCCACACAGTATCTTGAGCCTGTAATTGAAATGAATGAAACGGCTATTAATGCAGAAACATGTACGGAAAATGGTAACGATACTTGCGGAATTTACTTGAGTGATATGCCCGATCTTACCGATCAAAGTGTTCCATTGCATTTAAAATACAGTTATTATCATAATCGCTTGGCAACGTTCGCAAATTGGCCAAAAGCCAATCATATTGTACAACCGAAAGAATTGGCTCGAGCTGGATTTTTCTATACCGGTGTTGCTGATCATACCGTGTGCTATCATTGTGGGGGCCGTATAGAAAATTGGGCGAATAGAGAAAATCCGTTGACCGAGCACACAAAATGGTTTGGTGAATGTTGGCACATCAGAGCAATTAACGATGTACTGTTTGCCGAAGATATTGATTGGCAAGAGTTGCGCATCCAACAAGACCACAATTCCCATAGTGACGATTCATTATGCAAAATATGTTTTTTAAAACTTGCCGAAATGCTATTTTTGCCATGCGGGCACTTAATGTCCTGTAGAAAATGTTCGGCAAGCATGGGCATATGTTTTCGTTGCCATGTTCTTGTAAAGGATACACTCCAAGTGCGGTTTGCCTAATACACAATTGGTGCCAAGTGCGGAAATTATCGGACATTATCGGAATTTGAGACCAAACCAAACTGCTGCCGACGGTGTGAATAAACGTAAATTGTCTCATTGAATGCGAAGGAAATTGCAAAGAGTGTTAAATATTAGTACGTTAATACCATCGCCATATATTCTGGAAATTCATGAAAAAGTTTTTGAATAGAAACGCAAAGTGCCTGGTGTTTTGGTGGACGATTTAAAATAAGAATGAACCGCCACACAGACTAAATATTAGGAGACTAATCGATCTTTGTGCTGAGAGTGTTGAGAACGAAAGAGTGAATCCCGTTATATATTCTGGAAATTCATAAAGAACTTGACATTGTCCTTTTGGATACAACGCGGAATACGTGGTGTTTCGACGAATGTACCGAGACGATGATCGGGTAGGCATTCGCAGTCTGAAATAACGGGCGCGTGTCGATAAATATTTGTATGCAAAATTCCATTTTGGCACGAAGCTGCTACTTTCTCATTATTATCGTTCCACAACTCTGGTAATGTTGATTTGCAGGTTTGTACATAACCCAAGTCCGAAATTACTTCCAAAACTGAATATATTCCGCGCTTGTCGTCGCATTCATTGCTATTTGGATTAGTTACGGTACAAAAATTGTTGACGCATTGAAAATTAAACTTGTCGTTTGAGCAAAGTGTGTGGCAATTTAATGTGCTTATGCAGTGTAATTTATCGTATATCGGATTACAACTTATCATGGGGGAAATTCCTATATTATTGCCGAAATTTGCGATTATATTCCCGGATCCAGCAGTATCAACTTGTTGTTTTCTCACTTTTTACGATTTATATATCGCGTATGTTTGGTAGAGTTTATGGCAAATTGTAACGAATATCAGCTGAATGATGAATAAGGTTAGATATTTTCTCGAATATCGTTGAATGAAATTTAATGGCATTATTATTAAATAATGTACTCTATGGATACCGTTTGTACGAAGAAATGATTAATGCGCATTCCAGTAAGCCGCCAATGCCGACATTCGCGGATTCGCCTGAAGATGATTCGAGTAACGATAATGCTCCAGACAATGAAAAAGATTCGCCCGAATCCAAGATGTGTTTTTTATCACTGATATGTCCAGCTAATTATGACGTACATATGTTTCTCGGTTAATTTTATAAATTCGATTCTACGTCTGTTGATACTGCTTATTTTCTCCACGCATGTATTCATTATGGCTAGAATTTTTTATAAGCATAACATTTTTACATCGTCGATATCATGAATGTTTCTAAAATGCAAAACATATTGAAGATGCTGGTATTTTCGCATAAAAAGAAAAAAATACGACTGGATGATTTTCATTCCATATTGAATACAAATGATGTGCCGTTTTACTTGAGAGACATGGCCGTACAAGTATTTACGTCTTTATTGGCGAATAGAGAATTCCTCTCCCTAGTTGAAAGCGAAAATCCAAATTTTGATACTATCAATAATTTAGTTCGGAACACATATGAAAAACTCGCTACGAAAAATCGCATTGAATTTGATTAAGAACGGTCGTTAATTTTGTTGCAGATGGTCCAAACCAAACCAAATCAACTACACGATGTTTCATATCATCAAGATTAACGGTGTGAAAATTTATGGACTCCATTTACCGGCGTTTAGACACGTGTACACCCACGCGTGTCGTGTGAATTCGTTGGATTACGCTTTGCTGGAAGAACGTCGAATGTCATTGCTGCCGCTGATTGAACATATCGCCGGCCAGTTTAACGGCGTACCGACACTCTGCGTATTTGATTATAAAGTCTGTGCTAATCATACATTTAAGGACGGCATTGTCATTGAATATTATTTCGATATGGCGTATCTCGTTGACGGTGCAATCACGCATTATCCAGTTGACAAACAGACCAATGTAGCGCTCAATTTTTTTCACGAAAAATTACCACACTTGTTGAATCACCATCACAACCTTGATGCCAATATTAGTCGCTCGTTTAGCCAAGTATTGCTGAAAGTATTGGAATCTAATAGTCTGTTTCGAGCGTCGTCAATTCAACGCGAATCCATACAAAGATTGCACGATAATTTGAGGGAAAAAAATGTGCTTTCCGACATCATTACCGATCAAGTCGCGACGGCGCGTCATTTTTTTTTCAAATTTATTTGATGGAAAAAATGATCCGTTTGTGTTTAGCGAGGATAACTTAAAGAAACTCGGAGACATCATTGCGTCTTTGTCCAATGAAAAAATTGAAATGTTAAAGACGGCGTTTTTATCTTCGTCAATCGATAGCTTGATGTCACCGAATATGATTATGAGTAATTGCTTGGAGCCTATGCAGCAAACCGCGTTAAGTATAAAACAGGTTTCGCCCCAAGATTCGAAAGAATTTTCCAGTTTTTTACCCAATATGATATTACATAAGAATTATTCAAACATTGATCATGCCAATGGAGAATCAAAGTATTTTTATGCTTTTGACGAAACATCCGTGTTATTTTGTTATAAAATTAAATGTCATCGCGGTGTTTTTGAAACGTTCCTCCAGAAACGATATATTTTTGCGTACAAAAGTATATTTACCGAATACGGTGGAATAGGCGCTGACATTTTGGTATACGACTATATGCATATTTTTTTTCTACAACATGTGTTGCGGAAATTGAAAAAAAAAAACAAAAAAATCTTTGAACGATGAATGTATATTACCCAGGAGCGTGGTGGTGGTGGTGGTGGTGGTGGTGGTAAAGTCTCGAATCGGATCATCTTGGCCGATTTACTTTCCAACAGTGACAATAAATTTGCATTACCGAAATCAAACTCGGCTAATAATAATTGTAATGATATTTTTCATTTGGCTCACAACTTTTCCATCAACGATACTATATTTTTAAATTCCAATAAAATGTCGTGCGTGCGCAATTATAGCAAAAACGTATCCATAACTGATGTATATTGTGTCGTTTCGAAAAAAATTCTCGAGCTATTATTGGTCAAAGTCACTTGTCAATTTAAAATAATTCACAGCGTTAGATTTCGCGATTTCACCTTTTATTACGTTCATTTTTACATTACTCGTAATCGTTTGGCCATGTTCTACACCATCGCAATAGAAACCTTGGAGAATCTAGTTTGTTCGCAAGGCAACGGCGGTGCCGCGAGCGACGAGTCGGACAATTTTGATATAATTTGGTCAGCGAGACCGCACCTTCAATTTATCTATATTTCGGACTTTAAAATGTTTACCGATGAAAAAGTCTTTCTGTACAACTATGTCGCGTACCTGTTTATCGAAAATACCAAAAAATTAATTGCCTATCCAACGACAACAGTGTCGTTGGATAGGCAATTAATTTTTTACGAAAGTAATCTGTTTGTGTTGTACTTTTTAAAAGTGATTAAGAATTATAAACATGACTTTTCCAATTTGTACAATATATTTGCCAAGATTAATGGACCTCTGGTTAATTTGATAAGTGTACGAGGTATAGAAGCTATTACCGACGAAAACCTAGAATCCGTCGAATATTCCTGTAACAATTATGCGACGCTCAATACTTTTTTGAATTTACCGACATTGAGCCAACATCAGTCGCGCGACAATCATTTGATTTTATAATTTTTTACGCGTTTACGTAATATATAAGAGTAAATAAATACACGATGGTGAGTTCTGAGAAAATTGCGTTTTATTCATTTGCGGTTTTTTTTATCATCTCCGCAGATGGAGACTCAAATGTCCCGATAAGTAACAACAACACTTTCAATGATGACGAGCAATTTAACGCCACAAATCATACCCTGAATAATACCGGACCAAATAATATTCGCGATACTCGAATATTGGTTAATGCAACTGACCCGATCATTTCCATGGCCACATTACCTAATGAAACATTTTCAACAAACAATATTGTAGAGCCAGATCAACCGCATGGTAAAACGCCAATGTCGAATGATTATTCGTATATTGCCAATGACGAGTTGGAAGAAATTCTAAACAGCCTGAAGGACTATCATAGTTCATTGGGAGAAATATTTTTACAATTGGATTCGATAAAGACACAAAATTCTCCGTTCCATTTCAACAATGGTGAAACTGTTGCTGAAAATATTATGAAATGTATACAATTGTTGGCTAATTTGTTGGCTACTACCCTGCTAGTTATTTTCATCGCTCTATTAATCGGCACTAGGATCATACGCGATCGATCATCAAGTTGCTTTCGTAGAAAAATATAATGGCCAATCCAACATAAGATAAAGCTATGATGAAGTATCGACAATTTTTCACGTATGTAATACTATTACTAGCCCTAATAGTAGTAGTAATGGTTACCATATTTTCGGGACGACGTAAAGAAAATAAAGTTGGCGCAACACCGTTGGATGAGCGTCCTGATATGAAACATGCCTACGCGAATACAGAATCGGCGCAAAATACATACGAACGCGAAACGCTACCGTTTCAGTCGCAGTCGCCGTTGTCAAGCGCGTCACCGACAGCACCGGCGCTAGATGGAACGACTCCTTATCATGTAACTGAAACTCGCGAAGAAATATCATATCATAATCCGGAGCTCGCCAACACGGTCATTCGGCGAAAACCAGATACAAAATTCGTCGATGCCCTCAAGAAGATATTTTAAAAACCCGTACAAACGAACGTTTGCCGTTCGGAACACAATGTTATGATAGCTATATCGCGCCCAAACGCTCGAAACACCGTCAATGCGTAGCCTGTTTGAAAAAAAAAAAAAAAAAACAAAAACAGCCAGCATTAAGAAAATAATATTAACGCTGGTAGAGAGCGTAAAAAAGTAACCAAGAGGTGCGGGGTAGGGACATGCTTGAAAATATTAGACATTTTTTATGTTCCGACCTGGATATACAATGTAATTCGGATAGTCTATCGAACTTTGCGCATTTACCTCGATCGATGCAAGTCCGATGCAACTTGTTTTTGTCGCGTGAAATAAAAAAAATTATGCAATTGGATTGTCTCATTGATTCGCTAAATCAATCAGTCAATACCGGTATTGAGAAATCTGCGCCAATTTTATTGGTCAAATCACCGGAAGAGCTGTCTCAAAATCAACTGACTGAATTATTCAATTCGCAGAATAGTTTGGTTGAATTATTGGATAAGAAAAAAAATCTTAGTCGTGAATTGAAATTATGGCAGGAACGGGCCGCCAAACAGTTGGATATACAAGATTGCTTGGATTTACATTTTTTATTGAGTGGCAATAAACGTCATGACCGTGACGAATATAGCGAATTATTGTCGGTTGCCGAAAAAATAGAAACCGATAATACCGAACAGCGGACGAAAAAAAATTTGATTAAATTAATGAATCTATTATTTTGTTAAGTATTGTTTAAAAAATCTTTGCCAAATTTAACAACCGTTACACCGTTACATGATATTATCGCAAAATTCATGACTTCATTTTACCGACCGAATTGAGTCGCGTTAGTCAGGGGCTGGGTTCTGCCAATTTATGGAGGGTATTTATTATTTCTTCTCGCGTCATTTGATTTCCCAGTCCGGATAAAATTGTCCCGAGTAAGGTATGCTTTTTTTCCAATTTCAATAATAATTTCGGCAAAGAACTGTCGAATATCTTTTGTTGAGAGATCAGCTCAAATATGTCCTGGAACAGGTCAAATATTTTTTTGAATGAAATGTTCTCAACTTTCGCCACTTTTAAATGAAACATTAGAAAATTCGCGTAATACGCCGCCAGGGTTGATTTCCGATTACTATAAATACAAAAACTATATGGAAACATGTTCCAAAATGACTCGTAATCAGTGTGAAAAGATGCCTCAATTTTTTTTCTGTATATCGCGTAAGAATTGTAATGCTGATGATCGGGCGTTTGTGACAATTCAAACAGGGCGCATAAATTATCGTTGGTAAGGGGGACGAGTCGCGATTTTATGATGAATTTGGGCAGAAAATTTTGCAACAATGATTTAAGATCGCCGCTTTGTAATTTGTTGCGAATAAATTTAATTTTTGACTCAACCGTCGGCTCAACCGCACCTTTACCCGCGTATCTATCATACATTTCGTCGATAAACTGGTAATCGTACTTTTTATCGAGCAAATTTTTAATCTTGCTAAAGACATTGTTAACGCCAATGCTCGCGTTGTTTAAGTCACAATGTCTAGCATCCGGGGTTTGACGATTGATGTTTCGTCGCTAAAGGCAAAGATGCATAACCAGAAAGGAACATGTATCATTAGCGAGTGATATAAATCATTGATGCTCAAAGATTGTAGAGTTTCGTGGAATAAATTTATAATATCGCGACACTTTGAATGGTCAATCGGCGTCAAAGTTTGCAGCTCTAATCGCTTGATATGCTCGAGTTCCGCTTTATGAATCGATGATAATTTTGATTTTTTTTCCAGCCATTTACGATACTTTGCGTTATCGTGGAACATGAGCATCGCGCACTCATCGATCAGTTTACCGTCTATGTTGACAAGCTTTTTAATGTATTGCAACGAGCCATTTAATATTTCATCGTCCTCTGCTGAATCCAACCAATGTTCCAATTTATCGATGAATTTTAATATATTTTTCAAACACGTTTGCGAATCAATTAAATTATTTTCATCGATCGTCACGATGCCGTTGAATAAAAAACACAGCAATTCCACGCATTCTTTATTTTTTTCAGCGGACATGGACACCTTTAAATTCAAATTGTCAAATCGGTTGAACACATTGCCGCTGGTGTCGTAAAATCCGTACACATTTTTCAATAACATGCTACGCTTAGAGGGGATGTTTGGTTAGTTATAAGTCAATTTAAAAAATGGAACTGTGCGAGCTCGCAAACCACTTTCATAAATCAAAACACGGCTGCGTCGTCTATTCGAATAATAACATCTTATATCATATTTATAAAAAAACTAACGTATCCGTTGATTCGGACGGTACGCCTTATTATCGGAATTTTATATTCGGAAATTCCATCAACTGCAAATTTATTCTAAACAGTTTAGAGGCTGAAGTATTCACCAGTCCATTGTACAACCCGATACCGCTACAAAATTACTTGCGCGTCGATAATTTTAAACAATTTCTCCACACACAATTTGCATTGGGTAAAAATATTAACGAACAAACGAGGCTGTATTTAAATGTAAAAAATTTATTTGACGTTTACATCGAAAACATTCACGACACGTATCAAACGCAATTTTTTAGACCTGTATTTTTCGTAGATGCGGTCGAAAAATATTGTATCGATTGGAAAATGTGCTTCCATCTGCTGCTGGCCATGACAAATTTAGACGAGATTCATCGGATTAAACTTAAAACTCGCAATCCCAAGGCATGCAGCTTGGCACATTTAATAAAACGACCAATATCCGGGCTAGTGTGTAATTCTCAACTTGGAATGTCATACGATAATAATACAGAGTCGAGTTGCCAGCATATTTTACTAAACAAAAAAACTTCGCCCGATAACGGCGTTTGGTTAAATCCAGACTTTACGGCAAACACAGTATGTCACAGATTGATTAAGGAACAATTGGCAATTTTCGGAGAGGCTTCTGTTGCTAAACTATACGATTATAAATGCAACTATGCCGCCGATACAGTCCACACTTTTAACGCCATTTACAAACGACAAACAAAAATGCACTGTCTATTTTGTTTTCCCGACAGATTAATGTCCATAAAATGGCTGAATGATTTAGAAAAGTTTCTCACGGTCACAGCAATCTGAGAATTTTCGTTCCATTTTCGACAGTCGCTCGTAGCATTCCATAGACTATTGCTCGACAGAAAGGACACTTGGCTCGCTCGGTATCGTCCGACGAGCCTTCGACGACAATGTATCGGTGTAATCGACGCGCACATGGTACGCAACACTCGTGATTACAATTCAATAGTATGGCCCATTCGGTTTGCAAACATTTCTCGGTAGTACAAATTGCACAATTTCGTTTCACGACTATAGCATCATCGTCCGCAATTAACAGGTTCAACAATATCGATGTCAGTCGACAGGTTTGCTTTTTTCTAATTACGATTAGAAAAAAGCAAACCTGTCGACTGACCATGCCGTGTTCCATTATCCGTAGCTTCACGTCACTCAAATATGCGAGAGACTCCTTTATACCGTTCATTTTTTCACGAACATTTCGCTTAGGCTTTCCGATGTAACACAAATCATGATCCGTATACAGCGACGACATCTTTCGATTCAGTGAAGCAATCAGACAATGAATTGTCTCGTGCAAATACTCTAGCTCGTTCTGTCTCGGCTCGATGTTTTCTTCCGTTGAATCCATCTCGGTCGCATTATACGGTGTTGAAGGTCTCGCGGGTCTATTCGGGGCAGGTTCCACCAACGAGAGGTCGTTATCAATGACGACAGTATCGACACTATTATCGTCGATGTTATTATCAATTGTCGATGAATGTCCGTTTGACGGGTTGGCGTCTAGTCGCAGCCGATGGGAACGTTGATGATGAAACATATCGTACCGTGCTGTGTGACGACCGTTTAGTTTCTCGAGCTGCTCTTTCGCGTAGGTATACTCGCGATTTATTTGATATGCGATATACGCACACGCTCGTGGAACGACGATGTGTCTTTTACGACGACGCTTCAGTGGCGCGGGGGGGTGAGGCACTCTGGTGGCGAGCCACACTGTAGCCACGGGAAAGGAATTATCTTGACTTTAATGGATAATTCCGGGATACATGTGTGGCCAAGTTGTGGCCCGCCGTCAATCTACCGCATGGTGATATGGCACTACGGTGAAATTTATATGTCAGATTTTTTAATCATATACGCGATGGGGATGTAGTGCCAATAGTATTGATGTCGATAGCTATTGAAAATTTATTCCACCGATTTTTTTAAATCAATTTTTTTGTTGCCGAAAAACTATCATTCGATGAACAAAATACATTCAACGCTCTCTGAAAATAAATTTCTCGTATGGTTCAGTAAAAAATATTATTCGGTATTTAATCGGAATGAACTTGCAAACATTGTAAAAAAAAAAATGCGACTAATGCGAAATTATTTTTTCCGATATTTTTTATTGTTTGAAAATTTCAAATTTCTTCGACATATTTTGCATAGAAAAAATCCAAATTTATTTGATATTTATTTGAAATAAATATCTACTCTTGTACATATCGAGGGCATTTATATATTTTTTTTATCGTTTGAAAATTCCAAATTTATCCGGCATATTTTTTTAAGTAATTTATCCAATAGTTTAATAGACATTAATTTTTTCAATATTTTTTCATTACACGAAATTTATTCGCCAGAATTGATCGGGGGTATTTTCGCATATGAAAAAAAAAAGTTTAATCGACATTAATTTTTTCAATATTGTTTATTGCTCGAAATTTTCAAATTTATTCGCCAGAATTGTTTGAGGATAGGAAAAAAAATAGTTGCTTGACTGTTATTTCAAATAAATATGTACTCTTGTACATATCGAGGGAATGAATATACGGCGTGCGCTTATCGCATTGGCCGACCGGACTGCTGCCCGAATCCCTGGCTCGCCCGTACCTCCGATATCTCGCAGCAGCAACGTAGAAGATTTTATTATTTTCCTATATTTTTTATGCAACAAAAAATAAGTATTTGATATTTATTTGAAATAAATATCTACTCTTGTATGTATTGGCGACATTTACATTTTTTTTAAGGCTCGATAATTCCAAATTTATTCGCCAGAATTGTTTGAGTAATTTATCCAATAGTTTAATCGACATTTATTTTTTCAATATTTTTCCATTACACGAAATTCACTCACCAGATTTGATTGGGGGTATTTTTGCATATGAGAAAAAAAGTGGCTCGATAAAATTTATTTGTCCTATATTTTATGTATGGGGAAACTCGGCATTTACATTTTTTTCGATATTTTTTATTGCTCGAAATTTCCAAATTTATTCGCCAGAATTGTTTGAGGATAGGAAGAAAATAGTTGCTTGACTTTTATTTGAAATAAATATGTTCTCTTTTGTACATAGCGAGGACATTTATTTTTTTTATTGTTTGAAAATTCCAATTTATCCGGCATATTTGTTTCCGTAATTTTTCTAATAGTTTAATCGACATTTATTTTTTCAATATTTCTCTATTACAAAAAATTCATTCACCAGACTCGATTGAGGATATTTTTGCAAATGAAAAAAAAAATAGTTGCTCGATAAAATTTATTTGCCCTATATTGTTATAAATTGTTATAAAACTGGACATTTATTTTTTTCGATATTTTTGAATGCTCGAAAATTCCAAATTTGTTTGAAGGTAAGAAGAAAATAGTTGCTTGACATTTATTTCAAACAAATATACACTCTTGAGCATATTTTGCATTCATTATTTTCTTCGTCGCGAGACAAAGAATGCTATTTTCGGAGAAAAAACTGAAGCCAAAGTGATAAGCGCGCGCGTTAATATATAGCGGCGAATGCATAACCAATTCTCTGCGCTTAGCGCGTATGCTGACTGGACTGCTGCCCGAATGCTTTATCTCGCCCGTACATCCGGTACATCGCGCAGCAACAACGTAGAAGATTTTATTATTTTATATAGGAAAAAAAAATTATTGGGTATTTATTTGAAATAAATATGTGCTCTTGTATGTATTGGTGACATTTATTTTTGATTGGTTTTGAAAATTCCAAATTTATTCGACATATTTATGAAAGAAATTTATCTAATAGTTTAATTCCTACTTTGATTTCCTTTTTTGTTACGGGCAATTTATTCGCACAACAATTTTTTCCCATATAAAACAAACTCTCAAATAAATCTGGTGAATAAATTTATTGCGATAAAAAATATTTAAAAAATAAACGTCGAATAAATCGAAAAATATCTTGTAATGAAAAATAAAAGCCCATTAAACTGTTAGATAAATTGCTTTCAAAAATAAATGTCGCCTATTTATTTTTATTCGTACACAATGAAAAATTCATTACGCGATATTCTTTTTCATTGCGTAGAAAAAAAAATCGCTATTTTTTCCGCCCCTATAATTATTTTTTCTTTTCCTATGCAAAATATAATAGCCCGAATAAATTTCGTCGAGCAATTATTCTTTTCCTATGCAATGAAAAATTCATTATTCGATATTTTTTTTTAATGCGTAGAAAAAAAAATTATTCTTTTTCCCATAATGAATTTTTCTTTTTTATGCAAAATATCGTCCGAATAAATTTCGTCGAGCAATTCCTATGCAATGAAAAAAAAATCATTCTGCGCAATGAAAAATTCATTACTCGATATTTTTTTTTTATGCGTAGAAAAAAAAACTATTTATTCTTTTCCCATAATGAATTTTTCTTTTCTTATGCAAAATATAGTCCGAATAAATTTCGTCGAACAATATTATTCTTTTCAGGAAAAAAAAAATCATTCTGCGCAAAATATAGCCCGAATAAATTTCTCCCAATAAAAAATGAATGCCGGTTAAACTGTTGGCTAAATTGCTTTAAAAAATAAATGTCGCGTAATTATTTTTTTCCCCCTATACCATGAAAAATTCATTACGCGATATTTTTTTTTATTGCGTAGAAAAAAAAATTATTATTTATTCTTTTCCCATAATGAATTTTTGTTTTCCCATGCAAAATATAGCCCGAATAAATTTCGTCGAGCAACTATTTTTTCGTTTTATAAAATTTCACCCAAAGAAAGCGGGTCAATGAATTTCTCGCAATAAAAACTGAATGCCGAATAAACTGTTAGCTAAATTGCTTTAAAAAAACCAAACGTCGCGCAATTCGTTTTTTCCGAACCCAATGAAAAATTCATTACGCGATATTTTTTTTTATTGCGTAGGAAAAAAAATTAGTCTGTTCAAAGTGTCACCCAAACAAATCAGGTGAATAAATTTCGTCCAGCAACTATTTTTTCGTTATAAAAAATGTATGCCGATTAAACTGTTGGCTAAATTTCACGCAATAAAAAATAAATGTCGCGTAATTATTTTTTTTCCCTTATACAATGGAAAATTTATTACGTGATATTTTTTTTTATTGCGTAGAAAAAAAAATTATTCTGTGGGAAATAATGCATCGACGAAAGGGGACCCATATATTGAAATGCACGTCACATCGCAACGGCGTTGCTATGTGACGATAAGATAATGAAGCAATATAAAAGAATCAAGAGTTTTGTGAGAAACCAGCGAGAAGGTCGGAAGTCCTTATTTAATAAATCTATTCGACCAATAAATAAAGTCTTTGCCTTTATTTATTTTTATTGTGCAGAAAAAATAATAATAATTTTTTTCCTTTCCTATGCAAAATATATAATCTCGCAATAAAAAACGAATGCGATACACATACACGAGTTCATATTTATTTCAAATAAATATTGAGCAATTATTTTTTTCCTACACAATGAAAAATTCATTACGCGATATTTTTTTTATTGAGTAGAAAAAAAATTATTCCTTCTGTTCCTATACAAAATATAGGAACAGAAGGAATTTCGTCGAGTAACTCTACGAGAAAAATGAATAGATGTGCTCTCGAAGCATCTCCAAAACGAAGCAAACCAAACCCCCTTGTCAAGCCCTCGAGCTGCTATTTGTGCCTTTTTTGTCTTATTGTACTACCTCGGAAATTGTTTGCGCCAAAACATAAGTGGCATCACGGGTCCGACGAGACGCATTTGTGTTATGATGACGTCACATAGCGTAACGAGTATATATTCGTTCGTACGAATGGGACAAAGCCAATTCTTCGGACAGTGTTAATATCTCGCGAATTCGATTAAAAAAAAAACGCAATGAAATTTATTCGAAATGAAATGCCATCGCGACTGCCGCGTGATTATGGCTCAGCGTTGAGATTTTTCTATCTTATGGCGAGGAAAATAATGAATACGAAATTAATTTGTGCGATGTTTTTTATTGTGTAGTTTCGGCAATGGATTTTGCCGCGCAACTGCTAATCAAGAGAGGAAGGTGCCCGGTGTGCCTACTTCCGGTGGGGGTGTGCTACAATTGGGAACAATGTTACGAGCGATGGTTATATAGCGAGGAAAACCGCGAGAGCGTCTGCCGTCTGTGTCACGTCACCGTGCCGAAGCACGAACTCGCCTCTCACGCCGGCGCTTGTCTGGTGACGTTCGAATGCTACGTTCGGGCCATATATCGCGTGCCCACTGCTCAGCAGCAGGACGCGGGCCAATAAGAAACAGAAAGGAAAAGAAACGGGACATGCCAGTAGTATTCTTTTTGTCCATATGTATATATATATACATATACATATGGACAAAAAGAATACTACTAACATGTAATAATACGCGATCATAATTTTATCCCACGCATATATATATTGGTAAAGAATTGGCTTTAATCTATTAGTACGAGCGAGTAGCGAATTGCTGCATATAGAAAAGTTCGGTCATCGCTTGACGCATATGTTTTTATTATCTCTTTCTAGAGTACATTGTATAACCGGTCGAATATACATACTGTCTGAACTACGAGCATCATGTCTTTCATCGGCGAAACCAAATTTTACGATATTGCGTATATTCTGGCGAACATTACAAAGAACAGTACCAAAGACAAGTGCGCATATTTAAGAGACGCGAGCGTGCATCGACATGTTCAATTTGAAAAAAATGATATTCGACGAGTAGCCGATATTTTTAAGACCTTCGGCAGTTTGATTCCTAATGGCGTTGCATTTAAAAAATTAACGCCACTGCCGAACAATAACTCGGCGAAGCAATTGATTTATTTCATTGAACAAATCAATCCGAATATTGCCGCTAACAATGGTAATACCATCGACTATGCGAGCTCGGATAATAGCGTTGGCTCCGATCCGATATTCCACATTAATTGCGTATTGGACGAAATCGCGAGTCATGGAGAGTCAAGAACTAATCCGCCCAGTAAAGATTCTACGACGATTATAGAATTTTTCCAACACGAAGACCTGATGGCCACGTTTCAAACGCTAACCGGTATAATGGCCCGAGTGAAAATTGACGAAGCTTTGCGAAAATATCTCAATATTGATGTCGATTTGACAACAACCAGTGTTATCTCAACTTATTGTCGGAAACTGGACGAAATATACAATCAGTTGGTAAACTATTGCATCATCAACAAAGGCGTGGGCATACCATCTGCGGCCAACAACATTGCGCCTTCTTCGGGGAAGAATGTCGACGTTTGTAGTGGTATTTTACACAAGATTGCTAGAGATACGCATTCTCTGGTTGACGAACACTATAATGCCGGTATTGTCGCCTATAAAGGAATTAACCGGTCAATGTATAATTTCGGTACGAAATATGCATTCACCGAAATGCATTGCGATGATGGAGTTTTACCGAGCCTTCATCTGCTTTGGTACGGTGCACCGATTGTTTGGCTAATTATTAAATCGACATCAAAATTCGCCATGATTACCGCACTATACCGATATTTGGATTCTGTGAAAGTTGATCGATGCAATTTACCATTGAACCATAAAAACATATTCGTCACACGCGATTTTCTAGATGCCAACAATATACAATATCAGGTGTTGATCCAAAAACCCGGCGATGTCGTGTACATCAAAAGCGGCGTACTCCACCAAATAATTCATACGGGCTTAAACATATACGAGGCTATAAATTATGGCGATCTCGAATGGAACATAGCATCATCATTTGCTGGCTACTGCGACTGTGAAAGTTCGAAAATTACACCGATACTATCAAATCTTGGCTACGACCTGGGACTTGTAAAGCGCCATCGAAAATATTTTAAATGTCCATCAAATGATTGCTCGCACATATTTACGTCGCTGGAACACTTGAATACCCACACAACGTTGTATCATTCCGCAAAGAACGAAAAAGTATTGGTGTGTGTTTTGTGCGATATTTCGTTTGCAAGTATTTCGGGATTCTGCCGGCATTATACAAAAGGGCATTTGGAGATTAATCCTATTTTTATGAATTTTTTACGTATGAAGACGTTGGTCAGTCCATTAACCGTTGCGGAAACAAATATAATTCAATCGAAATATCGCCAACTCGTTGAAGCTGGGATGCGCGACACAAGAAATTACACGTGCATCGAATGTCGCGGCACATTTAAATACAAAGTGAAATTCCTTGCGCACGTGAAAACACATCGGAAACGAAAATGCCCGTTGTGCGATTTGGTTCTTGAACGCCTCGGAACTCATATGTCGAAAACGCATAAAAACGCGACGATACGGGAAATGGTGGATACATGTTTCACATCAATGTACGAGATGCCGGTTGCGAAGAACGTTGTTGAGAAAAGGCACCGACCCATAATTGTGAGTATAGATTTGAATCGATTGAAACATATGCACATCGATCTCAGAAAAAAAAAAAATACCGGCGGCGCTTCAAATACTACGGATGGAACTGTCACCAAAATCAAAAAGAATTTGGTAAAATCAAAAAATTCGGTCGACCGATCCGAAACCCATCCTGCTGTTGCTGCTTCCGTTATGGGCGAAACAACGCGGTTAACTGACCAACCTTCTGATCGACTTTGACAACTGCGGTTTATGAGGAATCTCGACGTCATTTCTGTAAACCAATTGGCAACGCACGAACCCGCCCAATTAGTTTCAACGCCAAACGCAGGTAAAATATTTCTTTTCCGCGAATTCAGCTCGCTGGTTAAATCAAAAACGGCTTTTAAAAATAAATATGCATAGTTACGGACGAGGTGCCTATGATGGAGCAGTCGGCAGCGGATGAGGAATCGGATGATGCGCCTATGGAGCAGCTTGGCTCGACAGATAATTCGCCGCGAACCAACTCCGCAGAGGCGCAAGGTACACCTCTCAGATAACTTTTTTGGCTGTTGAACGTAAAAAAAACTTGAAATATTATGTAAAACGCGTCGATTGAGCCTGCCATTTTTTTTCGTATTGCTCTCAGAAACAACGTTATCGGAATCGGACAATACGCATATGGAGCAGTCGGCAACGGACAAACAGACATTTCCGCCGCATGACACAGCGCAGCTTGGCCCGACAGATACTTCGCCGCGAACCAACTCACTTGCAGAGACGCAAGGTACACCTCTCAATAAACTTTTTTGGCTGTTGTACGTAAAAAAATACTTAAAATATTATGAAACACGTCCATTGAGCCTGTCGTTTTTTTTTATTTCTCAGAAATAACGTTACCGGAATCAGACGATGCGCCTATGGAGCAGCAGTCGGCAACGGACAAACAGACATTACCGCCTCATGACACAGCGCAGCATGGCTCGACAGATACTTCGCCGCTAACCAACTCACTTGCAGAGACGCAAGGTACACCTCTCAATAAACTTTTTTGGCTGTTGTACGTAAAAAAATAATTTAAATATTATGAAACACGTCCATTGAGCCTGTCGTTTTTTTTTATTTCTCAGAAATAACGTTACCGGAATCAGACGATGCGCCTATGGAGCAGCAGTCGGCAACGGACAAACAGACTTTACCGCCTCATGACACAGCGCAGCATGGCTCGACAGATACTTCGCCGCGAACCAACTTTGTAATGACGCAAGGTATTACTTCCACCGGCTATGTTTGGTTTGTTTGCGAATACTTTTTCATTTCAAAAACCTTGCCGCGTATCTCAACTGACGACTTATAGCCGAAACATCAATTTTCTGTGTTGGTAGAAAGTACAGCGACTTCTTCACCGATTGTGTACGACGGGCATTTCGAGACCAGTTTGCTGCAAGGCACCCATGCAATCGCGGCACCCCCCCACTATGGCACCCCAAAGTGGAAATCTAAGTTTGGCCATTGCCAAACTTAGATTTCCACTTTGGATAGATGGCGCGCCGGTATTTTGCAAACAAGTAGAAGATCCGCTGCTTCTGACTGAGGCCAATGCTCATCCAACTACCTCAACCAACTCTGCAGAGACGCAAGGTGCATCGCTCAATTAACTTTTTTTACCTGTTGTACGTTTAAAAAAACTTGAAATATTATGAAACGCGTCGATTGAGCCTGCCATTTCTTTTCGTATTGCTCTCAGAAACAACGTTATCGGAATCGGACAATACGCATATGGAGCAGTCGGCAACGGACAAACAGACATTACCGCTGCATGACACAGCGCAGCTTGGCTCAACAAATACTTCAACACGAACCAACTCTGTAGCGACACAAGGTACTATATCAATCGACTATATTTGTTCATTGCCCGTAGTTTTTCATTTCAAACGCCTTGCCGTATCTCAACTGACGACACTTATTATAGCCGAAACATCAATATTCTGTGTTGGTAGAAAGTACAGCAGCTTCCTCACCATTTATGTACCGCGTGCATTTCGAGACCACTTTGCAAGGCGACCATGAAGTCGCGTCGCCCAACTATAACTCTCCAGAGTGGGAACATGACGTGCCGGTATTTTGCAAACAATTGAAAGATCCACTGCTTCTGCCTGAGGCCTGTGGTGAGCCAACTACTTCAACAAACTCTGTTTGGATCTCTAAGTTTGGCAATGGGGAGCCGATATTTTTCAAACAATTAGAAGTTCCGTTGCTTCAGCCCGAGGCCAATGCGCAACCTACTGCTTCAACAAACTCTGTTCAGGTCTCCAAGTTTGACAATGGGGAAAATGACGCGCCGATATTTTCCAAACAATTAAAAGATCCGTTGCTTCTGCCTGAGGCCAATAATGTGCAACCTACTACCTCATCGAACTCTGGCACGTGTTACAATTGCGGTAAAATATTCAAACGCCTATCGCGGCACATGTTAAATTGTGGGCCAAGGAAGTGCGATATCTGCAACCGCGCGTATAAAAACAAGTATACCTATACGGAGCACGTGGCGAGAGTTCATAAAAGTAAGAGTTCAAATAAAAAAAAAAATTGAGATGTATTCGATCGTGTTTATCTCGTCCTCGCAATGGCGAGGACATGTGTTTAATAATAATTGCATACTTGTCGCATCATTATGCGACAAGTATGCAATTATTATTATGCGGCAGCGATAATGCCAAACCGATATTCATTTCATTTAATATTGTATTGTTTAAGCAATAAATGTCGTGTTTTTAAAACGATTTACATCACAACCCGTTTTAAACTTCTTTCGGACAAAATTATTCTACTGCGACGTCATCTTCGATGAAACCTCATTGCGTTTACTAACGCGTAATGAAAAATAAAAATCGACAATGCGCTTATGCTTGTACCGTAACAAACAATGTTGTAAAAAAAAAAAGGATTGCGAGTATTGTAGCGGACAGCAGTCGTTCCAGCCAACTACTCGAGCAAACACTACAGAGATTCAAGGTATTGTATCAAGCAACTAATGTTTTTGTACATAAAAATGAGCGTAAAATATAATAAAACTTTCACAAACCAAAAAACGTTAAGCCTATTGTTTTTAGGCGTTTCTCTGAAATAGTATTTTCGCAATCGAGAGCCCGTGAACGAATATCGTTAATAACAACAACAACAAATTGGCGACACTATATATATATATATATTGGGGCGATTTTTTTGTCGACTATTTTTTTTTCTCAGTCCCCCCTGAAATTTTGTTGGATATGTCGAAAAACAAATTCCTTGATATTTCATTTTTTCAGGAATAAACCGTAAAAATTGTAAACTACTCTCAAGTTAAAGTTCAATATCTCAAAAAAATATTAATCTAAGCAATTGGGTCGATAGGTTTGGTTTTTTGTAAGAAATTAAATTTCAAACAAATTTTTCCTTTTCCTTTTTTTTTCGTAAAGTTAATTGTTTCGGAAATAACAGCAAAAAAAAACGAGAACTTTGGGTAAAAATCAACTTCAGTGACCCGTGTACCAACTCACCAGTACAATTTACACTTTCGCCGCAATAGGCACTTTTCTAGATTGTTTTATTCCGAGTAAATCGAAACCAAGAACAATATGATAGCATAAAATGCGGCTGAGTTATAGAATTAAAAATAAAAAAAATTCGATTTACGTGTATTTTAGATGGAAAATCATTTCACGCTAAGGGTGAATGAAGTACTTGGAATTAATATTAAGGGCTGTAACTTTCAGGGAATTTGTTTCTCGACATATCCAACAAAACTTCCGCTCGGGACTGAGAAAAAAAAATAGTCAAAAAAAAATCGCCCTAGTATGTGTTATATATATTAGGGCGATTTTTTTTTCTACTATTTTTGTTGACACACATATATATATATATATATATATATATATATATATATATGTGTCAACAAACGCTACAGAGATTCAAGGTATTTTTTTAGTCGCAAAAAATGAAAAAAAATGGGTATACTTTGCGAACTCGGCGCAGCATATAAATATTCCGTTTGGTATATATGTATTAATAACAGCTATATTTGTTTAAAAAATTATAACACATATGTTATAATTTTTAAACAAATATGACCCATAGGTCATGTTTTGATAACAGCATAATTGCTGTTGCGGTTGCAAACCAAACCTCTTATTTGGATACTATTCGCAAAAAAGTAAATTTGCGTTTTGTGCCGAGTATAAAATAAAAATACAGGACGTTTTAATGTTTGTACTATCACGTAATCAAAAACTTTATTTACAAAATTGTGCAATTTACAATGTTTCGTACATTTTTTGGGGTCAACTTTATAGCATCGTTTTGGCGAGCATAACAAAAAAAAAATTGAAAATACTGACTTGGTAAGGAACTATACGAACTAAATTGTAATCGACTTTAAATTATTTTGCCTCGCAGATAAAAAATTCTCTAGTCAAGTCGCAGATACCATTAAAATAATTCAAAGAGCTATGGGTTTGGTTTGTTTGGTCACTTAATGTTATCGTACAATGATTTGAGAGGTGATTCAGAAAAATTAACCATGTGTGACGCATAATAACATTCCTACTGAGTATAAAAATTGGAATCTTTATGGAATTTTTTTGTCCGCACATAATGTCATTAATGAGCGAATCATAACTGAGCCTGAACGGAAGCATAGCATATATACTGCAATGCGTGCGGTTTCGACAACACAAAAGTTCGTTCGTCGGTTGACTATTATTAAATGCGCAATCATTCGTTTTGAAAATAATTTTTACAAATTGTGCCGAGGTTCTAGTAAAGTAGATTTTTTCGTTTTTTTTCAACAAAATAACGACATTTTTGTTATCGGACAATGTGGTGACAGTTCGAAATTTCTTCCCGTCAACGAAGAAATGCATTGTGAAACGATCGTATTTATTGGTTAAAATGAGTAACTCGTAATCACCCGTTGCGATATATTCGTCGACGGTAACACTTGCGTTGAGGATAATGTCCAATATATCCGCGGTATATTTGCCATAAACTTGCGCATCAAACCCCAAAACCGCAATGAAATGAACAATGGGTAAATCGTACCAATTTTGACACGTTAGCCGATGTACCGAAGGGTACTTTAAAACAATAACCGTTGGTATCGACCAATTTTCTTTGATTACCCGAATAAAAAAATTCAAACTAACTGTAGACGTATTAAAATATTCGGCACCTCCGACGTAACTGGAGCAATTCAGTTTCGTTATATAATTCGTAATACAATTACAATGCTCCGGAAGATTTCCCGGGTGCTGCGTTGATTTAGCACCAAGAGCTGATTTAGCATATGAAACTGTTTGGTTTGGTTTTATCTGGATAAAGTCGGATAGTTCGAAAATTACATTCTCCAAGTAACTGTTTGGGGGTGGATTGTCAAATATTTTTCTAAGAATATCCGTGCCAAAAGTATTTTTTTCCCGCGGGCACTTGGCATTTTCGACCGTAGGGTTTTGATCCACACTTTCATGAATCCAACTCTCTCGCCTTACAGATGCCAACATGTGATACGTTGGTTCGCTCAAAGACGGCGACGAGCTCGTAGAGTTTTCTGAATCACCGATATATCGTTGGTCGTCGATGGAGTACGTGGCATCGGGTCCGATCATTGCTTCCACATCCCGAAGGTAATCGTCAAATGCGTAAGCATCAAATTGTCCGTCGATATAATTATTCGCCGACGCGTTGGACAAATCCATTTCAAGCTAAACGAAAAACATTGCGTTTTTATAACAACAATTTCGTTCGGTAATGGTGTAATAGCTATACTGCGCAACATTACCAATGCCTCGATATCGTATTCCTCGGGATTATCCATACTAGAGATCTGTAATAAAAGGTTTGCGCGTGAAATTTAAAAAATCTCTCAGCACCCCCCGACTAATATGTTCTGAGCGTATATTAACTCCGCATTTTAAAAGCAAATTACAGCGACGATAAAAAATGAAATTACGAATTTTACAAATCGAGCGATCTAAACCGAGTTCAAAATGAAAATTTGTGACCGGTAACGCGAATAGTATTTTTTAATTTCGGCACCCGATATAAAAGGCTCAAAAAAAAAAAGATTATTCGCAAAAAAAAAAAGTTTTTTCCATGGGAACAAAATAAAATTTAAGAACGCATACACAATTTTCACATTCAAAACGAAAATTCGCAATTTTTCTACGCTTATAAACTCTATCCCTCGCTTAAAAAACATTACTAAATATAGAAAATTTATTTGCCAATAACTGTTCAGAATGCCATATCACTTTCCAAACACCACAACGGCCATCGCGGAGTCACTCGGCTATTTTCGAAAGGCTATTTTCGAATGTTTGGATAGAAAATCCACGTTTATTGTATGGAAATGAAAGAAAAAATTTTATTCAACGTATTGACCCGACTAATATGTTCTGAGCGTATATTAACTACGCATTTAAAAAGCAAATTACAGCGACGATAAAAAATGAAATTACGAATTATACAAATCGAGCGATCTAAGCTGAATCCAAAATAAAAATTTGCGACCGGTTACGCGAATAATATGTTTTTAATTGCAGCAGCCGATATAAAAGTTTGAAAAAAAAAAAAAAATTTTATCATTCGCAAAAAAAAAACGTTCTTTCAACGGGAATAAAATAAAATTTAAGAATATTCACAATTTTCACATTCAAAAAAAAAATTCGCAATTTTTCTACCCTATAAACTCTACCACTCACTTGAAAAAACATCACTAAATATAGAAAAATTATTTGCCAATAAGATTTCGGTATGCCCATATAGCTTTCCAAACCAAACCAAACAACGGCCATCGGAGTCACTCGGAGTGGGAAAGGCTATTTTCGAATGTTTGTATAGAAAATCCACGTTTATCGTATGAAAATTAAACAAAAAATTTTATTCAAAGTATTGCCCATCGCTCGCTATACATTTTTCTCAGCTTTCTGACAATTCGCGTGGATGCCACGCGAAAAAAAAGTATTGCTCTTTTTTTGAGGCAAACCCAGTCATCAAGGCATTTTCGTATATTTTCACAAAAAGTAAAGCACTGCTCAACAAATGCGTGACAAAAGTAGGAGAAACGGAACAAAACTAGTAATTGGATGACCGTTTATAGGTACCTTGGAAATATTAAGATCCCTTCAATCACTGACACATTGCCGATACAAAGATCACATCATTGCTGGACCGACACATTGTGCGCGTACAAAATTTTAAATACTAATGAGCTTAGAGAGTTGGTAACAATTCGTAGCATATATAGTAAGGTTCGCATCATCGTATGGGATGGGGGAAACGAAGCGGCTCATCTTCACCAATGTTCTGCGTGATGCAGAGACGCAATTTCTTATCGCATACAACGACGCGGTTGAAGGCGACACCGACAAACCCTATACCATCGGCGGTGGATCCGGGGGGAGAGGAGACTCGGACGGACGAAAGATTTCCTTCATCACAGAACTTAATTCGACAGTCGTGAAAACGATAGATTCGTTACTATGTCAGCGTTACGTAATGGTTGATAAACAAATATTACCCGTTTTCGAAAAAATACCGGCAGTATTTACGCCCTACCATTTATTTTCATCATACGAAATAATGCAGAACCAAGTCATGGACAAAATAATTACATTTACGCCAGTACCCGGTTCGAGAACTAATGAGAAAATACGACAAATAAATGTTCGAAATTTGAAAAAATTTCTACAAAAAATTTATCAGACACATCAGACTAAAATAACAAGTGATCCGATCAATAAATTTACATTCTCTTGTACAAATAATAAATTTGAGCAAATTTATTACGATTTGATTCGAGAAGATTTTTACTTTTACGCACTAACAGGGACACACTTTTATTGTCCTCTAAACCCAAAGAAAATGAGACGTGGAAAATATAAAAATTTGTATCATTGGTGTGCAATGGAATCATTTTTTTTACAGAGCGATCACCTAACCAACGGTATTATGGATTTACCACACCGAAGCAATATTTTCTATTCTAAGAAGCATACATCTGTGATCGGTCGTACATTGGATCTGCGCGAACATGGAAATTTATGGTATAAAAAAATAAATATCACTGAAATCATATAGTTACCAGACAATGTATTTCGAACAATCAATAATTGGATTTTATATTTACATGTTGGATGCACGCTTAAAGGAGAAACAGATACTATATGCTCACACGAAACGATTGGAAAACTTGGCGGACAACTATGTAACGAATTTCGTACTGTGTCATTTGAAAACATTGGATCTCGATACGTTAAAGACCACCGCGATTGAATATCATGGTAAGAATACCGATCAAAATAAAAGTGTTAATTTAGTTTACGCCAATAGCTTCAAAAAAAAATATTTGCTTCGGATTCAACAAGAAAATATCTCTCACGGTGAAGACTATCCGTATCATAGCGAATACTATGTGATTAATTTACTCGCTATTGTATTACTCGATGTTATGGCAGAGAATCAAACTTTGCGGGTGGCTCAATTGTATAGCTTACCTTACTTTACATTGGAGTATATAAATGGAATGGAACCAATGATGCCAATGCTTCGAGGTTATTTCTCCGAATATAAACTGGAGGCAATAACGAAATTCAACAAAATATACTGGCTATTAAAGAACGACAATGAAACATATTTAGTGTTTTTAGACTATCCATTCTTGTCGAGTATGGTGAATATAAACGCCCAACAAAATACTGCGGACATACTCCAATGCTACGTGGTGAATGTAACAAAAAAAAGTTTCCAAAAAACACAAGCTCTCTTTTTAAGTTTCATTCAAAGACTTTCGGCACATATCAATACGTATCGTGAGAATCATTCCCTCGTTTATTATTCTCGTTATAATAATTTGCCCCCCTACAATTTGATAAAACTATATTTACCAACAACCTTAATTATTAATCCATCTCCACTGGCAATGGAGACCATCGATGAATCGATATTAAATATTATTAAAGCTAATGAAATTTTTGAATCTTCAAGTAAAAATACAATCACGACGGCGCCACCCCAACCATCGGGAATTATATTCGTTTATTTTCTACCCGTATCCAAAAACACCTTGCAGTACCGAGAAATTATTAAGAATTTAATACAATTTAAATGCCTTCCGGCCGATGGCTCGCAATTTGCATTTATAAGTTATTACCCACCTAATGCCCTACTGGACAACACAGCGTCGCATCGATTGTTACCGCAATCGTCACAAAAATATAGCAACATTTGCGTGATATCAGAGGATGGAGAACTCGATCTTTTGTATGCATATTTTGACAAGACTCAACTCCATACATCGCTCGATACAATTAAACGTGGCGCGCAACAAATATCATGTTCAAATTTTGAATACTTTTATCTTAATAATATGACTAAAGCATGGTCGACCTGCA
The DNA here is from genome assembly GCA_958009045.1 of Oxytorus armatus. Taxonomy (NCBI): domain Eukaryota; kingdom Metazoa; phylum Arthropoda; class Insecta; order Hymenoptera; family Ichneumonidae; genus Oxytorus; species Oxytorus armatus. The sequence continues at coordinate 28,601,544 of OY253745.1, read as the reverse complement.
TCATTAAAGACACGCTCCCAGCGACTAGTTTGTATCACAAAGAGTGGGGACTGTGCATCTTTCCCTTTCGCCATAAATTCCTTTCGGTGCAAGGTAGCAAAATTATCAAAGCCCCTAGGAGTATCGTAACATTGCAACGCGATAAAAAAATTATACGACAACTGTTCGAATCTACGAGCACCATAGATCGTGAAAATTTTGTAAAATCGATAAGACTTTTGTTTAATAACGGTGCGATATGCAAGAAACACGAAATTATATACGCGTTAAAAAATGTTCAATTGCAAAAAGTTACCATAGAGCACATAGAATTGAAATTAAATTTCCCAATGTACTATTTCAATTGCATTGATAAACGGGAAACTATAAATTATGTGCAACTAGCAACTGATTTTCAATCAATATTATCTCGTATTGATACGAGATGCCAATCCACCTTTATGAGTTTCGCATTGACATTATTTGACTTATTTGATAAATGAACGGCAATGTTTTGGGCATAAAATACAATTTGCATACATTTCTCATTCATTTATTACATACATTCGAGCTAATTGCTGTCGAATTCATTCAAAAGAAGAGATACATGCTCTCCAGAGAGCCGGGCACAAATTTATCATAATTTTCCATAATATACGGGGAGACGGAATTGTAAGCTAATTTTATAACGGGACTGTGTAAAGTCTGATATCATGGATACAAATTTTCGTCCGACGATAAAACGATTGGCATTTTGTCGAAAAAATGTTGTATGCGGATACGCACAAATATACGCATATAACACGCGAGGCGGATGTGATAGGGGAGACAGGCTTGCTTAGTCGTTGCAATTAATTGGAAACAAAGGAAAACGTTGAGCAGAACTTTCTGAGAAATAGCGAGATAAGTTTATCCCCGAGTGACATTGTGAAAGGAGCGGTCCCGTTCCGAATTCAAGTGCAAGATCGAGGCGCGTACCGGCAAAACGATAACGAATACGTGGAAAAAAAATATATATATAAACGATGCTTGCGAGCAGCGATAAATCAGGAGGTCGGTATGAGACACTGTGTGATATCCGGAGTCTAATAACTCGTCACATTGATATTTTTTTTTATTCAAAACCAACATCGGGGCACGTGGAGGGGAAAAAATAGATACTTTTTTTCGGCGAATAAATGAATGAATGGTCGCGACGTTTGCAATCATTACTCGGCGAGAATGACCGTGCCGAAAATTCGTTTATTTGCGTCGATAATATATTCTTCCGGGATATAATATCTTTTGTCACGCTTTACTTTTTCTCGGTTCTTGAGTATAACTATAGTAGTATTAATTGAGCAAATGTCTTCGGCATAACTAGTGAGGGCCCAGGATTTGGCTAGGTTCGTTGCGCCAAATCTATACGAATATGTGTAATAACACATATTCGTTATACACACCGTTATGTATAACACCGTATGTTATTCCGTAACATATTCGTTACGGAATTTTACACCAATAGGTGTAAAATTCCGTAACGATGAATAGAGGCGGCGGTACGAGCGTATCACTGGGATCTGCCTCGTACTGCGTATGTACCAGTAGGCAACGATCGTTTATTTTTTCAATTGTTGGAATCATTGACGCGTCCCAACCACAGGCTTTACTCGCGTAAATGTAATATTTTAATTTCGTTGGCGAATTAAACGTAATGGGATATTGGTAAAATATAGGGAAATGCGTATTGTTGTATTCCGAATATTGCCACATTTTCTCATTGGGATCGGCAAAGTCATGGTCAACTTTACTTCTAGAAAATACTATTAGCCTTTTGTTACTATGCGCCACGTCATCATTTTGCCAATAAATGCTGTAGTGCAGGGACTGTAATGGCGGTGGAATTGTTTCGTCGTCCCAAAACATTATTATATATTCGTAATACGATCTACCCTTGGGCACATGTTCGCGTAGTTGGATGAGATCTAACGGGCATGCTACCTGAGCTACGGGATAATTTTCCAGAAGGGAAAACATTGAATTTTCAAATCGCGTTTTTACATTCAACAATTCTTTATCAAAGACTCGCACATTTTTATTCACGCAATATATGGCTCTTCGCGCGTGATGCGTTATGTACGAATTTGGAATTTTTTTCAGAGTGTCGAGGTTGATTTTCCGCAAGAATATATCATCAAACGTTTGTGATCGAAATGATGTGATAATGTTTGCTGTGCTACTGAGATATCTGTCGGTATATTTCCAATTGGCTAATGCATTATTAACAACTTCGATGGCAATTGCATTTTTTTGTCTCATCAGTTGAGCGCGAGTTTCATTTACGCCCGCAGGAAAATTCTGTTTTATATCTAAAATAAATTTGCCCGAATCCACGTTTATCGAATTATAATCCGCATTGGTCGTCAAAGCCAAAACGACATAATTTTCTCGGTCTTTGATACACTGCAGGCTGTACTTGTATTCTTTAAAATTATTAAAACTTTTGTACGGAATCGAGGTACCGAGTAATATTTTAAAATTTTGCTCATATAGTTTATATTCTGGAATATTGGAATATATATTCCAATATTCCAGAATATAAACTACTGCTGCTACTACTGGTTATAAACGATTATAACCATACGAAAAATCATATATATATATATATATATATGATTTTTCGTATGGTTATAATCGTTGGTGTTGAATAACAGCAGTCGTAGCATTGTAGTAATATCCGCTATTGAAAATTCTCGGATAAAGGTTACGTTAGTCGTTAAAAATTCGGTATACTTTGATTTGGGAAACAGATGAATGTCGGGTCTGTTAAATATTTCAGGCTCGAATTTTAATTTTGTTAACGAATGTGTGCTTCGGGAATACACATGGGCATTGATGTTATTCAGATCGTCGGCGGATAAATCGTTGCTGCTGTCTTTGGATAGTAACGTCGAATATAAATTAGCGCCTCTTGTAATTTCTTGGCTTTTACTACTTAGAGTGCTATAGTCAAATTCCATTGTTGGTAAATAAAGTGCCAAATGCGAAAAAGCAATTTCTGTCAATTCGCTAAATGGCTCAATAGTTTTGGGAAAAGTCGTTGTCAATGTTAAATTTTGTTGGGGTACGTTAAATGTAATTATTTCATTGCGAACGTCTTTAAAATATTAAAGACGTTCGCAATGAAATAATTACATTTAAACAAAATAGATTATTTCGATGTGAAAACAAATATTGCGAAATTTTTAGGAAACGACGACTGGAAAGTTATATACGTTTATGAAACGATCGTAATATCGAATAATAATTCGATATTACGATCGTTTCATAAACGTATATAACTTTCCAGTCGTCGTTTCCTAAAAATTTCGCAATATTTGTTTTCAAATCGAAATAATCTATTTTGGTCAGGCTGTTTGGTTCATTTTCCACCTGTACAAATATCGTAATAGCTGGAAACGCTGTCGGATCATCTTTCGATTTCTCCGACGAGTCAAACACGTCCGTAATGAATTTTTTCAAAGCCGCGCACAACAAAAACATTGATTTATAATTGCAACGTAGAGTGTGAATGGTGTGAACGTCATTTATGTTTTGTCGGTTTTGAGCCAACGATAAATTCGATTGTACATCGGGCGGGAAAACATCTTCGTAAATAGCCGAAATTGATTGCAATCCGGGAAATAATTCGTATCTACTGATTGATGGATGATACGAAAATTCCGAACATATTCTTTCGCCATTTTGATCATACGCGTCTATTTCGTCCGCGCTGGGAATGTACCTTTCCGTAGTGAGCACAAACGTATCGGTGGCTTTTATCGTATATCTTAAAAGATATACGATAAAAGCCACCGATACGTTTGTCAGCCATAGTCACCGACGATATTAAAATATCGTCGGTGACTATGGCTGTAATTTTATTATTTGCATTATTTGTACATACACATTGAATATTTTTCGTTGCGGCGTCAACACTTGTATTAATTGTGGCATCACACAGAATTAAAAATTGTCTTTTCAATCCGTTTAGAATTTTTACGCTATACTTTTTAGTCAAGTTATATTTTGTTAATATGCTATAATAATAATCGATTTTATTTTCTATGATATTATTATCAGTTGTGATGATGATGCAAGGTCTGTACTTTTGAAAATTATTTGATTTGCAAATCGATTGAATTATTTTATATGCGTATGTTTCTTTAACGTTACGCAACAACGAAAATATAATTACTCGTTTCATGTAAGAATACGATTCAAAAAAGTTCGCATTCATTTCCAATTTCAGTGCCGACGGATTACATTCAATTATATGGGAATTTTGGTTATTGAATAATTTCAATTTTTTATCGTTCCAAAGTTTATACTTGATCGATGGAATAATATAGATATAATCATTGTTATTGCGAGTTATGTTTACTTCGTTAGGCGCGATATTATATGTTTCGGTTATGGGAACCGATGGAATAATTATATCGGTCGTTGTTGGATAATTAATTTTGTAAGAAATCGCACCGGTCTGGGCCTCAATTAATTTATCCGAAATTGTCAAATCCCATGCGCTTGATGAACTTGAATTGTTGGTGCCGAAGACGAATGTGAGATATGCGTCAATACGCCTGGTAGTTATACATCGCCAGACGTTACTATCCGATTTTGGCTGGAGTAACAATAATCTCTTGCCGTATATATTTATCGCGCCATCAACGCTCGGCAAGGTTAATGTTGCTTGTTCGTAATTTAGCAAAGTTAATTCTTGTTGAAATTCAGAATCGGTCAATAACGATGGAGTATCATTAAACTGGGCTATAATAATTGGCCGGATATCCGTAGGAGTATGTATTAAATTCACGGCCTCGGAAATGGTATTATTATCGCCTTGTCTCAGGAAAATTACATATTTTAATTTATTGCTAAACGGGCTCGGTTTGGATTTGTTATAACGCAGACTGGTTATTTTGAAATTTTTTTTATTTTCCGGATACAAATTATATTGGTCCAATTTGGCTATCGGATAAGTTTTAAAATTTTCAATTTCATTAGATACCTTTATGTAATTAGATTCAGAATCTTCGCACAACTTGGCGATAGAACTACAATTGCTAGCCAAATTAACTTTGTCGACGATTGTTTGCTGCGATAATGAGACGGCATAGTATGATTCCGCAAGTACAGAGTCCACCGCGTTGTCAGTATCGAAGAATTTTGGCAACAGAAAGGTATACACTTTCTTTGCCACCGCCATCGGTATTGACTGGGAATACAGTAGCGCACCAATAGGCGCATACAGTAACCAATAGGTTAGAAAATACATTGGGTTTATATTTAAACACGTGCGCATTGCGGTCGATAAAGTTTTTACTCTCAAATGTATATTGGTTGCCAACTTTAATACACCAAATCATTTTTATATTGAAATTTGATTCCAATGACTCGAACGAATAAATTAAATTTTCGAGCAACCATTGATTTATCTTTACGTCATCTTCGCTCAAATATACAATTAAACAATCGCAATCAATAAATCTACCGTCCAATGCAAAGTTAATATTTGCCGAAAATATCTCAAACGTAGTATAATTCTTATTCACTTCCGACTCCGGTGCCGTCTTGTCCACAAATATAGAATTATTTACACAGTGTCGCGATCGCATTGAATTTACCGCTTTACTCTGGACGAATTTATTTGTCGCGTCCAAATAAAAATCTGCGAGGCTTCTATTTTGGCTATTCTGCATCTCCGTGTGGATACTGTATGATTCTGAAGCGTTCAATTTCCACAATAATATTGAATTATTTTGACGGGACTGAATTGTTTGATTAGCGAATATTGCTATCTTTGAATCCGTATTAAATTATCATGGTTCCTCCTCGGTTCACTGTATTTTTAAATAAACTCGCAATGTAGTATTTTTCCAAATCGTATATTTTTGTGAATTTGTAGCATATAATGGCCAAACATTCATTTTCATTGGTTAGATGAATCAAGGAATTAATGAGCTTGTAGACATTTTTAACATCGGTAACGTAGTATGCAAAAATAAATCGTCTAGTTGTTTGAACAATTTGGGTCTGATTAAACATTGCGCGGTAACTATTCGAGCAAAATTCACGTACATCAGCAACTAAACCGGCAAACAATTGGTTAGATTCAATTTTACCGCATGTATTGTCAAAATTTGGTACGGTTACGTCACCAATGATGGATCCATCATCCTTTAACGATATAAAATAATCCGAGTATGATGTCGATGAAATTTTACTCTTCGTCCAACTGATTACAAGATGATGTTTATCTTTGCATGTTTTTTTATTGGATCTGCGCAATTTTATTTCATCATCCGAGCTCGAATGAAAAGAATCGGTGACCAAATATAAATCTTTAGTGGAATTCTTTTCAAATATTTTATAAATGTCGTAACCTCTGTCGGAAATTTTTTGTCTGATTGAATCGTCGATATTGTTCTTTGCTATATTAATGATAAATGAGTATGTATTTTTTGGGGGCAATAAGTGAAGTACCAATATTGAATTCGTGATATTCTCTAAATCGATATTTTCAATGATGAGAATGTAATGCTTGTCAAATTCCGCGTGATATTTTGTGTTTGGTGGTATTGTGAATTTACCGCTCGGCAAGTTTGATCTAATTCCGTTTCTCGAATTAGTCGTTTGCGGAGACGCATTATGTGAACTCGAATTACCCATAACACAATTCCTTACTTATTTCATTCTTTCAAGAATATTTTTTTTACATTCTTCTTCGGGAGATTGTCGCGTAAATTCATCATGATATTGCTGTAAAACGCGTTCCTGTAACGTACAAAAGGCTTGATAATGTTTTAGCAAAAATGTGTCGTGCAGGTCGGTAAAGAACGTACCGATAAACATAAATAATTTCACTCTAAGACCGTTCCAAACATTGGTCATTTGGCGATATGTATCGATATTTGGCTTTAAATCAAACTGAGTCTTTACCTGTCTATATTTCGACATACTTTCACACAGCTCACCTGTTTTTTTATTAAACAATGACTTTATTGGTTTAGATCCGCAACCGGCATCGCCTTGACAATTATGACATATCTGTGAAAAATTAACAAAAAATTCCTCCTCAATGAACGTTCCATCGTTAAATAAATCGCTCGCTACACCGCCCATCTCTTGATTTCGCGCTTATATTAAGCTGGACATTTGACGATTATTGCGACAGAGAAGTAAAAAAAAAACACTTTGGTTATGGAACGCGCCACTGATTCACCGACATTGTTTACAAAAATATTATACCCCAAATGTGAAAATATAAAATCGGTTTTTATTACATTAGGTTTCGCATTATTAGTAATGTCATTCATGTTATGCCTTAATTTTGTTCGATTAAATACAAATTTTTCAAATACATTTATACTGATGATTATTATATCGTTATCGTGTTATATGCTATTTATATCTACGCACATGCCCAAACCCACGCAATGCGCCGCGTAAAAAAACCGCGCTAAATCTTCGATATGTAGCGGACAAATTAGGAGTTCAGTGATGCTCCGAGCGTTGTCGGGTAGAGAGGAGAGTTGGTGCTCAAACAGAACGAGAGAAATTAAACTCGCCCGTGATACATTTTCGTATACAGATTATAAAATAATTGTAGTATATCGACATCAACGCGTCGCTGATTACCGCGATATAAAATGTAATTAACCTGCGTACAATAATACTTTTTCGTATAGTTTCGATACAACGCTTTGACCAGATATATTTTAACGTGATACGATTTTACAAATTGTCGAAATTCAAAATCATCCATCTTCGACAAATATATTTTTTTCATTTCACAGATGGCCGACGCGTTTACTTCGCTCTCACAAGGCTTGGTCAATGGACGATACGGCTGTTCTAAAACAAACCACCGTTTTAACTTTCGTTACTGTTCGGGAATATCCAATCGCAATTGGAACATGAACTGCATCGAATATCTGCAAACGAGACATTTTTTATTTTGGTTACCGAAAATGTGCGTGCCTGTGACAGGGAGTGATATCAACTCGCAAGACTTTATCATCGCGTTAATTCCAACCAAACAAACCAAACAAAGCGAGTTTTCGCGGGAATCATCAACCAATCAATATATAAAACGACCATTACCTGAATTTGTATACGGCCAAGAACAATTGGAAGTTGTCAATGAAATTGAGGCATTTTATAATGACGAGAGCGGCGGTGATCCAATGCTGACTTTACTCGTAGACGGCTCAGCGGGAACTGGTAAAACTGTTTGCCTATCGCAGTTTCACAGAGACACTTCTTTACAATTCATTTACATTACGTCACAGCATTCATTATGTCAAAGCGTCAAAGAAAACCTCAATGTTTCAAGCAAGAAAATTTATACTTTGGCCAAATTCATTATGCGCGCGACAAGACAAAATTTTTACGAGTATATAAAATTCTCCAACGCCTTAAACGGTTGTAAATTGAAAGATTTGACGAAATTGGATGACTATTATTTCGACGCTGAGGGATTGAACTTGCTGAATGAAGGGCGGGATATTTATAATTTTTTATTAAAGAGTTCCGCAGCGAAAGAAGCTGAAATTCCACGTTGTATGCAAAAAATTTTGATTTGGTTGGACGAGTATTCTATGATTAATGCGAACATGATTTATTGGTTGAAGAGAGTATTGTACAATTTTGCAAAGGAAAATAATAGCAAATTGGTGTTTTTATTGTGCGGCGACTGTAAGCAAATCCAACCGTTATTTGTGTCGAAAAATTTGAAGAAGCATCTACGCTTGAATAATGCTGCCGAAGATCGTAGTACGTACGAAATAAATGCGGATGAACCGGCTGACGAGGATGATTCGATCGACGACCTGGCATCGGATTCTAGAAACATCCACGTAAACTCTAAATTGATCAAAACCATCACCGACAAAGTAGTATATTTTTCTACCCAGCACCGCAACAAAAATCAAAAATATCAAGATTTTTTATCTAAACTTTACGACAAAGACGCCGACTGGTACTTGACATTGCGCAACTTCTTTAGTATGAATTTGACCAAAATGCCAATTGTTTTTGACTATCGATATCCGGCAAAAGCGTGCGGTTATTTGCCAGTGCCTGATGCAAAATTGACCGGTAATGGCGACTTATATGTATAAGTCGCCATTACCGGTCAATTTTGCATCAGGCACTGGCAAATAACCGCACGCTTTTGCCGGATATCGATAGTCAAAAACCCATTACATACGTAATGGGAGTGATATTGCGGCATGGTGCGACAAGTATATTATGCGATATTTTTGGAAATTTACCATGTTTTCGTTTACAAATATGGAAGCGCATTATGTCAATATGAGTACGGCTATATTTGCCGATATCGAGATCACAAATGAGTTTGGGGAAAATCCTGAATTTTATGAAATTCGACCGAAATTTTCACCAATACGTTTTCTCGATTCGGCCAAGGGGCCAATGATGGAGGGACATTTTGAAAAATGTCCGCCGCTGCTTCCGTTAATCATAGGAATGCCGTATAAAATGCTTACGACCACGCAACTGCTGAAACAGGGCGATATTTTATTTTTTATCGCAATTCTTCCGGAACAAGCGGATCCTAGTACGGGAAGGATTGAGTTTCAAGAGTCATTACTCATGATTGACGCAAAATTTGAAAAGTTTTACGCGATAAGAATGGGATTCTTTCGCATGAATTTATACTGCAATCGAGCGGCTACTTTTGATTATTATAAAAAGTCACACGACCGTTTAGCGACCGATTATTCATGTTCGAAATCGGACAAACTGCTATTTGGTTTTCCACTCCAATTAGCCATCGCTAATACGGCGCGAAGTAGTATTGGTCTAACAATAAGTACCGATATATATGCCAATCTTTCGGGATGCACGCTCGAAGAATGCTTTGTGATTTTGACAAGGCCAAAAAATGTTACTCAACTGAAAAAAATTTTTATGGAATAAGAGGCGATGTGTGATGGACGATAAATATTCGGATATCAATATAAAAAATGCGCTATTGCCGTGGCAACACGCATTACTCATACCCGCGCAAGACCGTGAAAACCAAAAACTACTCTCTCGATTAGTTTCGAAACAATCATCGACGAATTTGCTGTTAATCAAATACAAGTCGATTCGGAGCGTATTCACGATACTGAAGCATTGGTACATTGTGATAGGTGATAAACAGTGGCACCCGGGAAATCCGTCGATACGCAACATATTCGAACCTTTCGATTTGATTGGCGAAAATGATGCGATCGAAAGGGGTGAGATGAGCGATGATTCTACCGTCGATACTATGATTGAACTGTGCGACAGCTGTACGTATGCTTTTTTCAAAAAAAAATTCGAATATGACAAACGCTTCAATTTATTATATTTCAATTGCGAAATTATATTGGGATATTTTGCAATTACGGCGTTTACATGGTTATTCCTCGCCGCAATATATTTCTTCATAACGACACTGTCAATGTTTTATATTATTTTGGCTATAATAATAATTCTAAGTTTATTATTTTCATTTAACGGTACCAACAGCTGCAAATGTGTTCATTGCAAACATGTTGCAAAGTTGAAACAATTTGGTAGCACTATACTTATATAAGGTATTAAATACGATTTGTTCCCTGGTAAAACTAGTCCAATATTGCGCGTGCCCATCTTTACTTTTATAGCGATACAAATTTATCATCCGACCAAACCAAACAAGCCAGTTACATTTATAATAACAAAGTTTTCAATTTATTTATAATTTGCTGTGTCGGCGCGTAGTTTGTAAGAGATGCCGCGTCGTTGTCGTTCCTCATCGCAACACCGCCGACGAAGATCGCGTTCGCGTTCACCAAGAGTTAAACGAAAGCGTTCGCCGATAAGAAAAAGGCGACGATCCCGTTCCAGGTCAAAGCGTCCGGATTATCCGATTTATATTAAAAAACGTGGAACAATCTCACTTATTCGGCAATAACATAAATAATAAATAGCCATGAGTTTGTCCGCGGTAGATTTTATTGAATTGGCGCGTCAACTCCCACTCAATAATGGTCAGGTCGAAATATTCAAAAACATCTACGAAAAATATAACATTTACGATACGCCCATGTCGCGCGAAGACTTTTCTCCCGGTGAAATATTATTCGGTTACAATACGCTAAATGTTACGAATGATTCTTGTGTGCGGCGGTGCAATGATATTATTTCGCAGTCGGATGGAAATTTAATTGGGGAAATAAAAAATTTCAACCCAACAAAACGGCGCAGTCATTTTAAAAGGAAAGGTCGTAATGAAAAAAATGTACAATTTTACGAATGGATGTCGCAACTTAATTTATTCAATGAACGTTACAGCGACATAAAAGTACAAATAATAATGCGGCCAATACTTGAAAAACATCGTCGCGACGTGACTGAAATGTTGGAAAAAGTTAACGAGGAACTGGATAGGTTGCAACCCTTGAAACCGTCCAATATTTATACATATCCCCCACGGCTTGTATCGACAAGCCGTTGGCGAATATAAAAAAATCCTTTGTCGACTTTCTGCCGTTGAAAGATAAAAATGACATGTACTTTGAACAAATACGGAAACTGTATATATCCGCGTTATCGGATTGAAAACACTCGCTCACAATTCATTGCGCAATCGTGGTTCTGTTTTCGAATGAAAAGAAAATATATATATAGTTTTTGATCGCGTGAGCCTGATTGAATAAAAAAATACATTGCGGTCTCGTCGCCGCGCGTTGCAAGATACATTTATTGGCAAAATTTTTTTTTCTTTTTTTTTACCATACCCGATTGCGCGAGCTATGCTGTTTCGTTTTGTTTTTTATATTAATTTACAAAATATATTTCGGTAAAGGGTCATTTGTCGATTTTTAACTTCCAATAAAAATAATGTCTGTTTATTCATCTTTGTATAGCAATGTTTGGCCATAGAAACTAATTTACCATCGGATAATATATTTGGAGTTCTAGATGAGAATACACTATTTAAATATTTTACATTTGGAAAACGGTAAACATGTGCCATTTCGGTAGTGGTTCCATTTTCCACAGAATTTAAATATCGGTAAATTCTTTTGTAAATATCGCTGTACGACTCTAACGCGATATGCTCGAATAGAATTGAGTTTAATGCATTTTGCAAAAAATTTGCAAAGGGCGAATACGGTGGTGGCGTATACTTTAAATTTTTAATAAATATATTTTTATTATTTTGATTAGAAAAGTCTATTGTTCCGTGTATCCACATGAGTAGAAAACAATAAGGTATCAAAATATTGTTTTCCGCTAAAAAGGATCCGTGCTCACTGAGCAAGTTGGCAATTTCCGAATATTCTATAGATAATAACTTTGAGGCTAATTCGCGAATAGGAGTTAAGGCATTTAGCAATTGAATATTATTCAAATCTTCGATAACGGCTGGCGCTGAAAGTATAATTTCGCGTTGGATTTTTTCAATACATCTCGATGCATCCGAACTTAGGGAGTTTATTTCTTGAAAGAAAATTAAAATGGTTTTAACGTGTAATTCGTTGCTAAATTTGATTCTGCCCGGGCTAACTTCCAACGTTTTATAATTGGTATGTTCAATTAGAAAAGAATTGATGCTATTTACAAATTGTTTACGCAGTGACGCGTCAATAGTGACGTTTGGCTCGGCCGATGAATCATCATTTCCTTCGTGTACACGATTAAGTTCGTGCATAAATGTATTCATAAAACTTTCAGCATTGTCGGCATTGTCAATGCTGCGATCATTCGACTCCCCACCACCAATCGGATTCGCCAATAATCCAGTATACGCGTCTTCAAACATTATATTTTTTTAATTTCTTATATCACTTTCGCGAACTTGTGGCATCACAAAACGCGGCGATGAGAATCCTCGATTTGGGGAGACACCACTCGCGCGAACCACACGTACTCCCGCGTGGGATTCTTTGCGTTTTCTAAGAGTTCTGGCCCAAACATAAGACATCGCTTTGCAACATGGTTTTTCTTGCAGCGCTGAGTAAATTCGGAAAGGTGTTCAAAGCAACGGAAAAAATTGTACTGCGAGATATTTCGCGGCTGCTTACCACATCGATCAAGAGCTCGGGAGTCTTGCGAAATATATTTTCAAATGTAAATAAATATTCAATTAAAATAACGAAGAATATGAAAAAAATTATTCATATCGGTGGTGTTTCCGTGAAAAACATAATGGAACACGTTAAAATAGGCAATTTTAAATATATCTTTTCTAAAATCGAACCCAAAGTTACACTAGATGCTATGAGCGTTGGTATTTTATCGGCGGAAGTGAAACATTTGCCAGCGTTCAAATTAAATAGCATGGGTAAACTTTTTGAAAAGGTCGAAGCGGGAAAATTGGGCTTGTTGAATAAAGCGACTAGTGCGAAAAATGTGGAACAAATTATTATTGCGGAAAGCAGAACATCCAAAGTTTTCAATTACGTGAAGAAAACAATATTAAATAATAAAACGAAAATTATCGGCTTTGGCACGACGATGGTAGTTGGTGGGATAGCGGGATCCGCGTTGATTGATAATTATCGAAGAAAAATTACGGGATGTTTCCGCGTCGAAAATTTGAACGGTAAATTAAAAATTTGTAAAGTTCTTGGCTGCTCTTGCATCACCTATTCAACCAATCCCAGTACAGATGAGGTTTTCTGTACTGAATTCGACGATATGCCGAGCATTATGAAACGTAAAAATGTATGCGCCGAGGACAATCCTGAAAAAAAATCATGCGTACATTGCGACAGTAAAAATAACGATCCGGAAAGTATGGATATTAATGTGGAATATATTTGCCGAGAACCCGATTGGTCCGAGACTGTTGCCGATATGATGGGTAAAGGGGCGGGAAAAATACTCGACGTTGCTGACGAGATATTAACGGGGACTACGAATTCTATACATCTTGCATTTGAAATAGTTAGTTTTCTGCTGTATGTTACTTGCGGCGGAACATTTTTGTACACTTCAATCTACATATATCGTCAGATGAATGAAAAAAATTCCGCCGCAGTTGTAGAGCCCGCCGAGGACATCTAGAGAGAGAGAGAGAGAGAGAGAGCGAGAGAGAGAGAGAGAGCGGTATATAAGGGGGGAATTATTCTATTTCGACGATCCAAACAGATATCAAATCGGCGTAAAATTGTTTCTCGGCATTCGTGAGCAACGCAATCGATTGGTAAAAATTACGAAGCTATGGCGCAAACGTTCGATGATGCAGGACCCCGATCTCCAGATTACGAGCCCTCAATGGCCGTCGAATATATGTCAGGTAACAACGTGAGGCGCGCGCGCGCGCGTATTGAATATTCACGCTATCGCGTTATAATTAAATTACGTTTGTTACAGATTTAGAATCCAATTGGAATACCGGTTATGGAAGTGATACCCACGATGACGCAACTACGGAAAGTATATTGGGCCAACCGATGAAGAGTAACAACTACGCTGGTGTGGACATACAATTTGGACTGTACGAAAATCAATGTTTCCCCTTGGAAGTTTCCTTTGTGGAAAATTCATTTCCAATTCGTCACTACGCTATTTTAGTACCGTTACCATTTCGGTGCTTGGATCAACACAGCCAATGGAGAAACAAATATCTGACAAACAATATAACTGGTTTATATTGGTCCAATGACAAACGCGACTGTCCGACCATTAGCGTGGATGTAATAAATACCATGCTAATAGATTTGAGTCAGCGAGTAGATTATATTATACTCCGCGGCCAACAAAAGTACGACTATATTATGAACGTAATTGGCGTGCCGACCGAAAAAATTGTGACTTTTGAATACAAGTTTCCGATTAAAAAATATCGCAATAAATGTAAACTGCATAACAAAAAAGCAGTTAGAATAAGATGCGCAATGTCAAACTGTCAGTTTATGAATTATATTATGAGAAGGAACAATACATTTTAAGTTGTAAAATTCAATAAATACTTTTTTTTTTATCATGTTACTTACCGTATGCATAGTTACGACCATATTTGGTACGCTCGTGATTGTATTTAAATATTATATTTACCATGATCCCTTGGGTGACGAACTTAAATCCTTGACGCTAAACGAGACTGTTGAAAAAATTAAACAAGACCATGGCGATCTGCGTAACAAGAATGAATTTTATTTTTGCAAATTACACTACAACCGAGCCAGAGGACAAAAAACAAATTTATTATACAAATACAGCAGTGGCAAAATTGAAATTACAAATGAAATCAAAGTTTATCCAGCAGACACGCATTATTTCAATATAGCCAAACAATATTTCGCACCCAAACGAATGATACATTCGGAGATTAGTTCAACAAAGTACAGCAAACACACGGAAAATGTATACGTCGAGAAGAATAGTAGTGACCGCAAATTAAGTATTAAATATTGTACCAATGCGAAATGTTTCGACAATTTTACGAATATAGCGTTGCATCTAAAATTACAGAATGAAAATAGCGTACTCAGTTTATCGCGATATGACGTATGTTCGTTGCGTGAAAACAATAATAAAAAATTTCCAATAACCTATGGCGAATATCTTAAATTCAAACAAATAACAAATATCGATACCAATCAAACGCATATAAATTCGCCAATTTATTACATCCTGTGTTCGGCATATAAGAAAATATTGAAATCGTGTCCAATTAATTATCATTTCGACATTAAAGAAAGTGCTTGCGCAAGTGACTAACCCACGATTCTGGTAGCCGCCCCGTAGTTATGTCAAATATTATCGCATTCACCTTCAATAACCATTCTTTAAACAACAAATCAGTTTCTTTCACTATATTACATTCGCTCATAGTGTTGGTCAAATCATTTCAAAAAACATTAATAAAATTACATATAATTCGACCGAATCCTTTCAAAAATTTACCGTAATGCAACTGATCGATCCGTTGAGATTCGGTGAGTTGTTTTTCAAAAACATCGTATCGACAATAAATCTCCGCGTGGCAATCTCGAGTATCGTACAAAAAAACTGATTTCAATTTACCGTCATAATTTATTGTATTGCCGTCAATGTATTCCTGACGAGCGGATTTATTTTTGTGTTTGTTCAGCGGAATGTTGATAAAAAATAATGACTGATCGAGTTTTTGAAAATATTTGAAGATGGAAAATAAAAACGATTTGTACGTAAACATTTTTAGAAATTTTTCCTTCGTTGCCAAATATTTGTTAAATATATAACCGATAAATGCCAAATAACGAAAAATTCTTTTGATTTGAATCAATGCATTTTGTTCGTAACCGCAGTGTTTGAGTTTGAATAAATCATTTTGCAATATATCAAATTGTCCAACCGCTCGAGTCTTCGCTACTACCGTTTTCAATGGAGGAAATTTGAGCACTTGCAAATATTTTTTTTTCGTTAAAATCGTCACCATTTTCGCACTCGAACCTTCCAATTTAATACACTCGGATTTATTTATCGTTGCAAACTTTTCATTAACCAGCCGAACTAAAGCATCGAGTGACACGGACAACGGATTAGTGAATTGATATCCATCCGTATCTAAATCGATAAATTTACAAGTATTGGGATCGTCTAAAATTCGATTGTAGACATCGAGCAGAGTTTGATAATCGGCAGATTTTATTTTTTCTCGAATAGAATCTATCGCAACGAGAGAATCGTAACCGACTAAATCGACGCAATGTATTAATATTTCGAGCGTGTCCTCGTTGACGTACTGGTAATTTACATCCGAGCCGTAAAGTTTTGCCAATTGCACATACAATAGGCGCGTAATTTGGATAGCGTAGATCAAATATTTTCTCGAAAACATTGTCGTGGCCACGGAAATGGGAATTGTACTAAAGGTAAAATCTTTGTTACCAAACAAGCCATAAATACTGTTGATGAATATTTTTATCGATTTTTGAATGGATTCGCTAACTTTGTACTCGCTAATTTGGCCATTTTTTTGAAAATTTTTCATTTTAGTCTTCTCCGTAGCGCGCTCGTCCAAATTATCGCTGATGAATTGCGGCAAAAAATGTTCGGTTTGGTTGGAAACGAGCAACAAAATATCATTTTCCTGCAGCGACGAATCAAATAAATCATCCGAGGAAGCTATCATTCTGCCTATCCACCGATCAGCATAAGCGCTAAAGTCAATTTTAGAATTTGATTTTGTTTTTACGAACGGCAAGATGCGGGTATATTGAAAATAATCGCTCTTGTAACGCTCGTCGGCCAAATAAATGTTTACAATATCGTTGCTCAAGAGAAAATCAAACACCTGGGACAATTGCGTTTGTCGATCGTACAATTTACGAAGACACGCGACGGTACAGCAATCGACCGAATCTATGGCCATATTTTTATGCTTCATATTGGATGGATAATAGCTGAAGAAATCAAACTGACAGGTATTATAGTATATACCAGTACTTGCCGCGACAATAGCGCCGGGATATTCTTTTTTCGTATACCTAGCCCCGGGAACTCTTTTTTCGTAATAGCGCCGGGATATTCCTTTTTCGTATACGGCGCAATCGCGAAAAAACCGAGTGCATAAAGATTCCAAAATCTTTTCATTGCTCGCTCCTCGGTCCAGCGCATTTAAATAATACTGCGGATTGAGTAATTGTAAATTATCCGTAATCATGAGAACTCGATTGAATATGTCGTTATTGTTGTACGCGCACATTACCGTTGAATATTTCAAAGCGGCGTACGACAAACTGCTGCTCACTCGTTTCGATATAATTTCTTGACCCGCGCGTTGGCAATCCATATTCGTACGATCGCTAATTACATTGACAAAATTACACAAATCCAACTGTTTGAAAAGACCCATTACCGCTTCGCAATCGCGATAATTGTAATATGAAAATTCGGCAAAAGTGTAAACTTTTATATTTTTAATCTGTTTTAAATTTGACATTCCGTCTATTTTTGACCACATTGCGTCGTTCATATCAGTTTGTTTGAAGTTTACCATCAATGCGTTGTCCATTGACGTGTTATCCACAAAGTAACTGCCGCGTAGCATTTTTTTTCTCGTTCCGACAGGCTATTCCCGCGAATATTTAGAAATGTCTCGTACAAATAATAAATTCGCACGAGAGTAGTATCCAAGTCGATTTTTTGCGCATCTTTCAGATAATATTGCGACAAGGCTTTTAAACTGAGTTGCCCTTTTTGATGCAAATTATTGACATCGAGAACCAACAGCGTGTCCAAGACAATGGCATTCGAGTGGAATTTCACGATAAAATTATTTGATAGTTTATCCACGTGAACAAATACGTTACATTCGTTTTGCAGATTATACCATTTTAATCGACGCAGTAAAAAAGGACAATCATATTTTATAATATTGTGCCCGATGAAAAAATGGGGATAATTTCCGTCACCGGTCAATTCTCGCAATAGCTGGCCCGATGAGTACAATTTTAAGAAATATCTCAACAGAGCCACTTCGTCCGGCATGGATATAACCAGTATTTTGTACTTTGACATTGACTGGAATAGATTTTGCATAGATTGATTAGCCTTTGTTATAAAATGATCATCTATACTTTGCAACTGCTTGGCAAAACACTCGACGTAGCAAATTATCGTAGTTTTTACAGACAAGTATTCCGCGTGAAATGCAAATGAAACAATCTTTTCGTGAACATTGATACCTTGCGGTATATCGTGTAAGTTGTCCGATATCGTTTCAATGTCAAACGACAGAATAGGTAGATGTTTATATATATTCGTGTCGTGGGCTCGTTTTAATAATTTTATACTTCCATTCGTCGAAATAATGAAAATACCGTTTACTCGAAAGTAATTTGAAAGATCGACGTTCATTATCTTTTTACGATTAATCATCTTTCGGTATTTAATTTCAACCGTTGAAACGGATGCTGCTACGTTTGCCGCCGCCTCTGTGTCCGAACATTCATACTCTGACGTCAACGAATTCAGCATGAGCTGCATCGCGATCATGAAATAAATATCGGTATTCTCCAACAAGTTTATATATGTTTTATATTCGCTGGTCTTTTTTATAAAATTGTATACTTGCATAATTTGCGTATAATTGTAGTTCTGGATCTCAATCAATTGAAATAATTCCGATGACTCGGCGCCTCCCATTTGAGCCCAAATTTCCAAAAGACTCTTGTTTACAACTTTCACGAGGAAATTTAAATTGTATATTGTTTTAATGCCATATCCAAATTCTTCAATCAGCATATTGATAAATAAATTCGCATACGATCGTGATAATCCCACGTAGATGGAAAATGGATATTTCAGAGACACATTTATCGGTTGTAGACTCTGCAGCGTGAGGCCGTTGAAGATAATTTTCGTATTGTCATCGATTAATTTCAGCAGGTGAGCGGTTACGGTATTTTTGGCCGTGCACTGCTTGTTGTCCGACATTACGCTCTGAGAAAAAGTAAACAAAATATGACGTAATTATAAGGTTTATGATTATTTTTAAGCTAAAGCCATGAGTTGGATATTGCAAGAAATCATAAAGAAAAAATATTATTCCGGTAACAAAACGATACGAGATTTTCAACGATTCATCGTCGAAAACAAAATTGGTCTACTAACATTAATTTTTGATCCACTAACAATCGACGTATCTTCCGATATGGAGTTTACGCCAAATAGTTGCGGAGAAATATTACATTACCTTAGAAAGTATTATAAATCTTTATCCGACACGCATGGCCTCAATTACAGAGATGTACTGTATCTTTTTCAAGAATCGCACAGGTTCGATATACTTACCGACGATGCAAACATTTTGATGGCGCAATTCGGCTTCACCGATGTGACTTCCAAGGCGGTAACGGATAGTACGGACCATCGTCGTATGGTAGACGCGAGGATTAATGCGGCCGGGGATGATATCGGTGACTATGAAAATGCCACCATCGGTCTAATGGAATAAAAACGAGCGTCTCGCAAAACAGCGCGTACCGAAATGAACGCGGGCGCACAGAATTCGGAGCTCTGTATATGTACGGGGAAATAGAAGCGGTTTCTACGCATCACGTTGCGTTCGGTGGGGCGCAAAATAAAAAGCGTAAGTCCCTGCGCGGGTTCAATTTTTTTTTCACATCGGCTCACTTTTTTTTTTCACGAAATAGTGGCAAACTAACCGCTCCTTTTACTGCGTAATCCCACGCAATCTTTGAATTTACTTCCGAAATTTTGAATCTTCCGTTTAAAATGCATACGATCTATAGCGCATAATAACCATTTGCTCCCATCCCGACACTCATCCTTAGCATCGATATAGTGTACAGTGTCGTTGCAGTTAAACGTGACCGATTTACGCGCGGGGGCAGTTGGGGGTGGGGGGGACGTTGTTCCGTTCTTGATCACTCCCGACATGAATGCGAAACGTGCGCTTACATCACAGTCTACGCACGATTGCCGACGAACATCGTGCAGTTTCGTGCGACCGATTGACACGCGCCGTACAAAGTTCGCCTCAAGGCCACGAAATCTCTGCCGCGTGCAATAGACATTGGCGATGGAGCAATATCATCGTGATAGAATCGATCTTGTTTGTGAACGTATCGTGCCGAAAATTGACATGCCAAGCCTGTTGCCCCGTTTAATTGAATTTGGAGTTTTCAATGAGGATGACGTAAACATTCCGGGATGGAAGGTATGTGCAAAGTTCGAACGACGAAAAATTTGCGTACTGTCAATTCGCATAAATATCTAAAATAATCTGTAATTTCAATTAACTATCTCAGGTGAAATTGGATGATTTCGAGACTATACGTGACATTTTGATGACGATAAAAACTCGAGGACCGCACGCATTTAAAAATTTCACGCAAAGCTTGCGCGCAACGAATCACGACAACGTTGCGGATATTCTCGGTGGCCTCACGACGACGACTCTTGGTAGACTCAAAATCGAGATAAACATCACCGCAAACCGAGAATCACGCGCTACCCAAACCTTTTTGCATTAGATTACATTAATGTCCATTTTTATATCGATGACGTAACCGCGTATTCGCACAATTATTTCTAACAAAATTCCAGCTGACGCTGTCGGCCGTTTCGCGTTATGATAGAAATAATAATAATAGTAACGCGAATGCTGCGCTCGTTGGGTTTCCTGGAACAAATTCCAATGCTATCGTATTGTCCGCTTCGCGTTACGAGAGGAACCCAACGAATGCTCGTTGGTTACTGCGCTATCCCGATATTGTAAAAAAAAAAAAAATGTAAACAAAATTTATTTTATAATATAATTTTCGTGTAAATATTATATTTATAGTGTAAAAAAAAATACATATTTGGAGTTAATTTTATTTTTATTTTTATTTTTTCAAAATTTCCCAATAAACACACGACGTCAGTCCCCCCCCCCATGGATTCGCATTAGATTATTTAATAATATAATTTTGGTGTAAATGATATTATAAATAGACAAAAAAAATCTGACGCAATTCTCACGAGTCTTGGTAGTCTCAAAATCGACATAAACATCACCGTGGACCAAGACTCACGCGCTACTCAACAAACCTTTTAGCATTAGGTTACATTAATGTCCATTTATATCGATGACGTAATCACATATTCACACAATTTTTTGTAACAAAAATTTCTGTTGTCCGATATCGTTTCAATGTCAAACGACAGAATTAAGAGTAACGCGAATGCTGCGCTCGTTGCGTTTCCTGGAACAAATTCCAATACTATCGTATTATTGTCCGCTTCGCGTTACGAGAGGAACCCAACGAATGCTCGTTGGTTACTCGCTATCCTGATAATATTTAAAAAAATAATAAACGTAAGAATATTTATTTTATAATATAATTTTGGTGTAAATATTATATTTATAGTGTAAAAAAAATACATATTAAGATTTAATGAAAAAAAAATAAAAATTTTATTAAAAAATTCCCAATAAACACGGCGTCAGTCCCCCCTGGATTCGCATTAGATTATTTAATAATATAATTTTGGTGTGAATGATATTGTAAATGGAAAAAAAAAAAATCTTACGCAATTCTGGTAGCGACGTTAAAAAAAAACGACTCGTTCAATTTTATGTAATCATATAATTTTCGTTTGTTTGCTTTATATTGTAAAAAAACATACATATTTAGATTTAATTAATTTTTTTATTAATTGTTGAACCAAACCAAACACGACGTCAGTCTCTGGATTCGCATTAGATTATTTAATAATATAATTTTGGTGTAAATGATATTATAAATAGAAAATAAATGTACAAAAATGTTATTCAATAATATAATTTTGGTGTAAATATTAGATTTATATTGTAAAAAAAACATACATATTTAGATTTAATTAATTTTTTTATTAATTGTTGAACCAATAAACACGACGTCAGACCCTGGATTCGCATTTCGTTATTTAATAATATAATTTTGGTATAAATGATATTATAAATAGAAAATAAATGTAAAAAAATTTTATTTAATAATAAAATTTTGGTGTAAATATTAAATTTATTGTGCAAAAAAGAAATACATATTTAGATTTAATTAATTTTTTTTATTAATTGTTGAACCAATGCTTCATATTTGGCTCGCTCTCGTTCAATGGTGGCATCCTTTTCTTTAATGGTGGCTCGCTCTTGTTCAATGGTGGCTCGCTCTCGTTCAATGGTGGCATCCTTTTCTTTAATGGTGGCTCGCTCCCGTTCAATTATGGCATCCTTTTCTTTAATGGTGGCTCGCTCTTCTTTAATGGTAGCTCGCTCCCGTTCGATAATCGCATCCTTCTCAAGCACCGCTTTTTCAACAACATTGAGAATTTCTTGCTGTTTTTTTCCCAAATAAAACATCGTTTCACCGACATTCAATAGAAACGCATTATTACGTTCGATCTGATGTCGATTCCATGCTTTATTATTATACCGAGTTAGAGAATTGTTCTGTTTGGCGGTGTATTGGTCCGTTCCGACGTAGATAAACGATGTCACAGCATCATTGTCTAATTTTGATTTTTTCCTTATGTCATCTGCGCTCAGTTTATGAAATTCCATATTTTTGAGTAGTGGGAAAATAATCGATTTCTCGGTCGTCAGATCCTTATAATGAACGCACCATCTGTTTATTCTAGCATTCTTTACCAAACTAGGCATACCATAGGCATTTGCATTTTTGTATACTCCCTGCATATATGACTCTATGCCGTGAGGTACAAATAACATTGCAAACAATTGGGCGTACGGTATGATTGGTTTAAAAATATAATAGTGACATTTATTATACTTGACGCGACCTGGCTTAAATGACTTATAACCTTGATACTCGTTGGTGGCATTTTGTTCATTGATCGTAGCCATTTTACTCAATTCACATTCACACTGAGACGCTTGATTCGACATGTAGACAATGGCATTCGTGAGATGCATCGGATGCTGAGCTGGATCGAGTTTGCGACGGAACTTTGCCTCGTATTTATTTTTTCCATTCGATTTGATGCTAACTCCCCATTTATAGCCCATTAGATCTTTGGCTCGTTCGGTTAACAATACGCAAATCATATGACTATGATGTTCCTTACCACCGCTACATAGACAAGAGTAGGGTAAAAAGTATAAATCGTCTCGATGTTCCAGGCGATATTGATCGAACGAGGGCCAAGCACTAAATCGAACGCTCACGTGATACCAACTTAGATTTCGTTTAAAACTGTAGGCTCGTTGCCAAAATGAATCCAGACCCATTTCCGGATCTATGGGAAATTGATTACAAAAATCTAACAAATGTTTGGTTTCGACACCGACACTCGAATCGGTTAACCAATGGGGAAGATTCGTTGGATCACTTAAATCCTCGTACACGGATGAAGGGATATTATTTTGTTTTGTATGCTCAAACAAATTTCGCGATAAATACTGTCGTTCACCATTGAACCAATCATCGATTTTTTTACAATTATATAGGCGTGACGTCACACGATGAGATTTCGATTTGATTTGCGGGATAAAATTAGAAGCCGAACTGGATGACGATATCAATGCTGTTGTAGCCATCATTTTTCGTCTTTCTTCTTCTTCCTCTTGTTGACGAGACGACATCAATGCTGTTGTAGCCATCATTTTTCGTCTCTCTTCTTCTTCTTGACGAGACGACATCAATGCTGCTGTGGCCATTATTTTTCGTCCCTCTTCTTCCTCTTGCTCGGCCTTACGCTTTCGCCTTGTTTCTCTTTTAATTCGAGCCGCTTCCAATAATATCGCTCGATCTCTCTTCTTTTTATCACGCTCTTCTTGTTTCTTGATTCGAGCCTCTTCTTTTTTCTTGATTCGAGCCGCTCCCATTAATATCTTTTGAGCGTTCTTCTCTTTACCGCGGGCTTTCCGAAAACAATCCATACGATGAATATTTACCGCACCATCTACTCTACCCAGCCAAGTATAATCAAAACACCATATACACTTTTTTTGTTCGATATTTTCATTATGAATATTAGATATATGCGATTTCATAGACGATGGTATTATTTTTTCATCACACAATAAACATTTTATTGGAGTTTTATGTTGATATATTATGCTATAATAATGTTTAGCCTCGAGCGACGACATCTTCTTTAACTAAAGATTTATCCAATACTGTCCTCCAAACGCTATGCTCGAATTTATATTCTCGACAACGAATTTATCAATGTTGACGATCGAGGCGCACTTCCCCCCCGCCGCGCCGCGAAGTTGAAAAATGCGATTGACAAAGAGAGGAACACGTTCGAGGCGATACACCTCCCCCCACGCCCCTTGGAGTTGAAAAATGCGCCGCCGTTATACTTATCCAGATTAATATGTACGGAAACTTCATATACCGGTGGAGATATCTCGGTGCGATTTATTCGGTTTGGATTTTTACGATTTCTTGGGCAAAAAATAACCCTATACCATATATACGTCAGGTCAGCCTACATGTCGGTACATATTAATGACACGCGCGATTATCGCTTTGCTTCAAGGTTTTTTCTCCGAACAGCCCTTCTTCGTTTTGCGACGAAGAAAATAATGAATGCGAAATTTACTTCAAATTTAATCCCCAAACTAATCTGGCGAATAAATTTCTTGGAATAAAAAATGAATGCCGACTGTTGAGAAATTTCTTTAAAAAATAAATGTCGATTAATAAACCGTCAATAAAATTTCCAGCAATAAAAAATATCGAAAAAAAAACAAATGTCCATTGTGAACCGTTAATGAAATTTCTCGCAATAAAAAATATCGAAAAAATCGCCAATACTACGCGGGGTATAAAACGAAATTGTATACCCGCGTTATTTTCATATATTCGCGCTCCGCTAAGAAGGCATCAAAACGTAGCTGCGTCACGTATAGCGGGAGGCGCAGCTATGTTCTGATGCCGTCGAAGCGTAACGGCTTATTCGTACGAATTGTGCCATTACATCATCGACTTAAGCGGATTCAAAGGAATTGTCATTATTCTTGTGGTCACGTTGCGAGATATATATATATATATATCGCAACGTGACCACAAGAATTACGTGAGATTTTTACCCAGAAAGATCTACGAGCGGAGTATTAGTTATTATTATTATCGTAACGCGAAAACAAAGTCGGGCGAGAAGACGACGCGACGAGTATAGCTCTCTTTGTTATATCCAGTGTATAAACGTATATACTCCCAGTATAACAAAGAGAGGAATACGATCGTGGCGATACACCTCCCCCCCCACCCCGGCCCCCGACCGCCGGAGTTGAAAAATGCGAGACCGTTACACTATGCAGATTAATATGTACGGACTTTCCAATATTTCGGTTCGAATATTTCACGGCGCGTTTTTGGTGGAAAAATAATACTATAGGTCGCAATCGATCGGTTGTTGTATGCGTTGGCTTCCTATGTATGTATATATGGTGTGTTGGCTTACGATATATGTGTATGCGTTTGGTACGATGTATGACATGATATATGCCGATCGGTTGTTGTGTGCGTTGGCTTCCTATGTATGTATATATGGTGTGTTGGCTCACTATATATGTGTATGCGTTTAGTACGATGTATTACATGATATATGCTATATATGTAACGGATTTTTTCAGCCAAGTCAGGTTGGGTGTTGAGTTGTATTGGCTTACTATATATATGACGTATTATATGCTCTATATATACCAGATTTTTTTTTGTACCAATTGGGCGAATATACGATTACATCATCGATATAAACGATATATACAATATGACATATTCACTAAACCTTTTTTTCTCTTCCAACTCTTTTTTCATAACGAGCGGAGCATTCGATATTATGATTATTATTACATAGATCCATTTCCATAAGTATAGCGCGTCCTCTATGCTTTGTACATCTTTGTTATATTATTATTATTATTCCTCTCATAACGCGAAATGAAAGCATGATTGCGTCTTTTTTTTTTTTCATAACGAGCGGACCATTCGATATTATTATTATTATAACGCGAGGCGATCATCGGGATATAGCATGATTGTCTCAGAATTTTTTTTCTTTACACACGATAGACATGATTGGTTAAAAAAAAACACTAAATTTGATTTGATAAAAAACCAAACCAAACCTCTATATTTCATCTTTAGACCGCCGGCTCTCTAGTATTTATCTTTTTTTAATCGCATATATGGAAAATTTCATTATACACTTGGGGAAAAGTATTAAAAAACAATAAATATTTTAAAACTAATTTTATTTATCCCCTACCTTGGATTAAATAAATTAATAAATTGCATCTATTTATATAAAGCTGTTGAGTATACATTTTTCTCGCACATTTAAAAATTGAGAATACATATAATTTATGCTAATATAAGGTTTGGTTTTTAAAACCGTTTGGTTTGGTTTGTAAAAAAATTAATTGCGGTGTAAACGTTAAATTCAAATGTTGGGTTTTTATTCTAAAGAATGAAAATGGCGCGGAAGAATTTTTGTTCAAGGGGAAAGATGTTGCGGAATATTTAGAATATATTAAAGAACAGCGATGCTGTTCAAAATAACGTTAATCAAGAATGGCAGCGCGAACTTGGTGCGCTTTAAAGGACTCTTATTTAACTGGACCCCCCTTGATGTTCCCTCAAATTGGCAGCCACATACAATTTTTATATCGACGACGTAATCGCGTTTTTCGACATAATAAATTCGACGACTCGTCGTTGATTAGCTGGGTTAGGTTCGGCGTGTTCAGTTGTGGTGGCTTACTATATATGATATATATATATCGTCGTTGATTAGCTGGGTTAGGTTGTGTGTGTTTGGTTGTGTTGGTGTACTATATATATATATCGTATATTCGCTAAAAAATTGTTTCTCTTCCAACTTTGTTTTCACGTTATGATAGAAGGGAGCATTAGTTATTATTATTATTATTATTCCTCTCATAACGCGAGGCGATAGCATGATTGCGCCTTTTTTTTTTTTTTCATAACAAGCGGAGCATTCGATTATTATTATTATTATAACGCGAGTCGATCATCGGGATAACATGATTGCCTCAGATTTTTTTTTCATTGCGAGCGGAGCATTAGTTATTATCGCACCGCAGAACACAGAGTTGGGGACGAGAACGAGAAATTTTTTTTTTCTAAGAAATGCCAGCGAGCCTACCATAAAACGGACCACGCGACGATACGTCTCTACGTATAGAGAGTATATATGTATATACACTGAGTATACGGCTGGGTATGCTGCGAAACAGCTTGTTATACTCAGTACATATACATATATGCTCTCGGTATAACAAAGAGAGGAATACGCGAACGGATGGTAGGCTCGATCTGAGAAAAAAAAATTTGTTCTCGTCCAACTCTGTGTTCGCGTTATGATAATAATAACTAACGCTCCGCTCGTAATGAAAAAAAAATCTGAGGAATAATAATAATAACTAACGCTCCGCTTGTAATGAAAAAAAATCTGAGGAATAATAATAATAATAAGTAATGCTCCGCTCGTTGATCTTTCTGGAAGAAAATCTTATAGAATCTCGTGGTGGCCACGTTCCGAAAAAAAAATAAAATGTATCGCGACTCGTTCAATTTTATTTTTTCGTATTTCCCAATGAACACGACGACGTCGCAGGCCCTGGATCAGATTTGTTCTTGGCCACGTTCCGAAAAAAAAAAAAAAAAAAAAAAATCCTTGTGGCCGACGATCGCCGTTTACGAAAAAAAATTTCTTCATCGCCGACTCCTCGGTTTGGTTTGGTTTGGTTTGCCGTCTTTGGAAAAAATAAAAAAATCTCTGGCAATCTTCGTGGCCGACGCTTGCCGTTTACGAAAAAAAAAAATCTCTTCATCGCAAACTCTTCGGTTTGGTTTGGTTTGCCGAAAAAATATTCTTCATCGCAAACTCCTTGGCCGACGATCGCCGCGCGAGTCGAGGGACAAAAATTTAGCGCGGCTCCTACAATCTTATTTTTAAATTTCTGATAAACACGACGTCAGCCCCACTCCTATTTCTTCTCTTATATGGACAGAGTGTTTAGAAGAAATGAGTCGCGCGCGACACCAAACCTACTTATATACTAAATTAAGCATAAACCTATTGAAAATTTTTTTTTCAACCAATCACGAAGCTCGATTTCACGCGATTTCAATCGGGAAGCCGGAATCGCTCGTGGGCGTGGTTTATTTTCGTCATTCGATCACGAGACGTCGACCAGGACGGTCGCATTTTCGAAAATTGTAATTTTTTCACCACCGGCATGGGGGGGGGGGAGAGGTGTGTTGCTTCGATCGTGAATTTATTTATAT
Organism: Oxytorus armatus; assembly: GCA_958009045.1. NCBI lineage: Eukaryota > Metazoa > Arthropoda > Insecta > Hymenoptera > Ichneumonidae > Oxytorus > Oxytorus armatus. The sequence continues at coordinate 28,572,793 of OY253745.1, read as the reverse complement.
CGATGATGTAATCGCATTTGTCAGATATAAAAATTGTATGTGGCTGCCAATTTGAGGGACCATCATCAATGGGTCCAGTTAAATAAGAGTCCTTTAAAGCGCACCAAGTTCGCTGCCATTCTTTATTAACGTTAGTTTCAACAGCATCGCTGGCTTTAATATATTCTAAATATTCCGCATCATCTTTCCCCTTGAACCATGAACGCATGATCCGCGCGTGATGAAAAAAAATTATCTTTGGTAGTGTTTTTGAAAAAAAAAAAATGAATAAATCTTTCCATATAAAGTATATATATATATATATATATATATATATATTATATACGGCGGAAAATGGGAACGAAGCCAAATAATTTCTTTACCATAGTATAGCATATATATATATATATATATATATATATATATATGCTATACTATGGTATGCGACGCAAAATGTGAGCGAATAATAACAAACCAAACCAATCAAACCGAGAAGTTTGCGATCAAGAAATTTTTTTTTTTTTTTCGTAAACGGTAAAGAGACGCAAACATTTTTTTTTTGTTGCAAACGTGCCCGGCAGGATTACGTGAGATTTTGTTTCAACGCGAAGCGCATAGGATTATTATTCCGATCATCACGCTGCTGAAACATCTTTGGACGAGTCGGAGTCGCGATGGTTTTTTTCTATTTTCAGTCAACATTTATGTAACAGATTATTACCTCAAATTGGTAGCCGCATACAATTTTTATATCGACGACGTAATCGCATTTTTCGACATAATAAATTCGACGACTCGTCGTTGATTAGCTGGGTTAGGTTGGGCATGTTCAGTTGTGTTGGCTTACTATATATGATATATATATATCGTCGTTGATTAGCTGGGTTAGGTTGGGCGTGTTGAGTTGTGTTGGCGTACTATATATATATATATATATATATATCGTCGTTGATTAGCTGGGTTAGGTTGTGTGTGTGTTTGTTTGTGTTGGCGTACTATATATATACCGCATATTCGCTAAAAAATTGTTTCTCTTTCAACTTTGTTTTCACGTTATGAACTAGAAGGGAGCATTCGATTATTATTATTATTATAACGCGAGTCGATCATCGGGATAACATGATTGCCTCAGATTTTTTTTTTCATTGCGAGCGGAGCATTAGTTATTATCGTACCGCAAACACAGAGTTGGGGACGAGAACGAGAAATTTTTTTTTCTAAGAAATGCCAGCGAGCCTACCATAAAAAGGACCACGCGACGATACGTCTCTACGTATAGAGAGTATATATGTATATACACTGAGTATACGGCTGGGTATGCTGCGAAACAGCTGAGCAAAAGTATAGCGACGAGTGTATAGCTCTCTTTGTTATACTCAGTACGTATACATATATGCTCTCGGTATAACAAAGAGAGGAATACGCGAACGGATGGTAGGCTCGATCTGAGAAAAAAAAATTTGTTCTCGTCCAACTCTGTGTTCGCGTTATGATAATAATAATAATAATAACTAACGCTCCGCTCGTAATGAAAAAAAAATCTGAGGAATAATAATAATAAGTAATGCTCCGCTCGTTGATCTTTCTGGAAAACGTTCCGAAAAAAAAAAATGTATCGCGACTCGTTCAATTTTATTTTTTCGTATTTCCCAATGAACACGACGACGTCGCAGGCCCTGGATCAGATTTGTTCTTGGCCACGTTCCGAAAATAAAAAAATCTCTGGCAATCTTCGTGGCCGACGCTTGCCGTTTACGAAAAAAAAAATTTCTTCATCGCAAACTCCTCGGTTTGGTTTGGTTTGCCGAAAAAAAAAAATTTCTTCATCGCAAACTCCGTGGTTGCCGTCTTCCTGAAAAAAAAAAAAAAAAAAAAAAAAAATCTCTTCATCGCAAACTCCTTGGCCGACGATCGCCGCGCGAGTCGAGGGACAAAAATTTAGCGCGGCTCCTACAATCTTATTTTTAAATTTCTGATAAACACGACGTCAGCCCTACTCCTATTTCTTCTCTTATATGGACAGAGTGTTTAGAAGAAATGAGTCGCGCGCGACACCAAACCTACTTATATACTAAATTAAGCATAACCCTATTAAACATTTTTTTTTCAACCAATCACGAAGCTCGATTTCACGAGGACCACATCGTGGGGGAAGCATCGACCAATCGGGAAGCCAGAATCGCTCGTGGGCGTGGTTTATTTTCGTCATTCGATCACGAGACGTCGACGTCTCGTGATCGAAATGCGACCGTCCTGGTCGACCAGGACGGTCGCATTTTCGAAAATTGTAATTTTTTCACCACCGGCATGGGGGTGGGGGGGTGGAGAGGTTTGTTGCCTCGATCGTGAATTTATTTATATCGATGATGTAATCGCATTTGTCAACGGCGGAAAATGGGAACGAATCGAAATAATTTCTTTACCATAGTATAGTATATATATATATACTATACTATGGTATGCGACGCAAAATGTGAGCGAATAATAACAAACCCAAACCAAACCGAGAAGTTTGCGATCAAGAAATTTTTTTTTTTTTTTTTTTTCGTAAACGGTAAAGAGACGCAAACATATTTTTTTTGTTGCAAACGTGGCCGGCAGGATTACGCGAGATTTTGTTTCAACGCGAAGCGCATAGGATTATTATTCCGATCATCACGCTGCTGGAACATCTTTGGACGAGTCGGAGTCGCGATGGTTTTTTTTCTATTTTCAGTCAACATTTATGTAACCGATAATTATTGTGTGTAACGCGATATACGTGAGGCATATTCGCCATGGTATTTTTTTTCGAATAAATTTCATACAGACGCGATGATTTTTTGTTTCGGATGCGTACGCCGAGTGTTTCGCTGAATTTGTTCCTCAAAAAAAACCTTATACTGTCGGCACGTGAAATTCATCGAACCGGAAAAATTATCGATGATAAAATGTTATGTTTTATTTCAAACCACACATGCGACTGTACGTATTTGCTATTGAGTATTTTGCCGTGTGGAATGTCGGTACGATCTTGCACGTGTGTAAAATTTTTTGTTTCCTGAAATTTTTTGGAATTGGTCATGTTCGCTATAGTACCGTCGCCAAGGATATAATATGATGACCATTGACATTTGCTATTCGAATCGCAATGTAAATCAGATTGATACTTTGTTTGATAATATTCGTTGTCGATAACAATATATTTTATAGATTCCTTTCTATTAAAGGCTCCGGAGAGTGGTTGAATGTAATTTTCATAACATTTTATTAATTGGGAATAATTTAAATTTAATTTCGAAGCAATTTCACTGGCGACAAATTTTATACATTTATCACGCTCGCAATATGCCCAAAAGCTGGAATTTGGTAACAAATATTTCAATTGTTCTCGATACTTGTGAATTAATTGATTGTACTGTTCTTCGGTAAAAAAAAAATGAGTTTGACGTTAATTTATTGGCAATTGTGGGTGTTTCATTCAGAGTTTTATTTTTAGCGTGCAATAGAATATTGTATATATTTTCATGACCAAAAATGGGTGCGCAGATAAAAAAACACGAAAGTACAGAATCGTCAAGACGTTTATTATCCTTTAGTAATAATTCTATGTACAATCGTATAACTAATCCACCCAATGAGTGGCCGATAAGTATAAATTTACTGTCAGAGAACGTTTCCTTTCGCAATAGATTTTCAACATATACGCTCAGTGTCGTGGCAGTGTCGAAAATATTTTGTCGCCAATCGTAGTCAAATTCTTCCACGGTAATGTCCGTGCATTGACGTTCCTTTTGGAAACGTTGGCTGTGGCGTTTCAAAGAATCAAGAAAATTTTTATATATCGAAATGCCATAACTTTTGATAACGCCATCCGGTGAAATGTCGTGTGTTTCATCGAGCAAAATTTCAAACTGTTTGCTATTTACGCAAAGAGGATGCCGCTGAAATACATTTTTAATACCGGGTGGAAATATAATTTGGCCCGTTTGGTTGCTCTTTAATTTCGAACCAAACAATCCAGGGACAAAAATAATTACAAATTTATGAATCATTATATTTGCATCTTATTTAAGCTCTTGTTCTCCTATAATGATGGCAAGTTTTATAAAGGCGTGTAACTGCGATGTTTTGTCTCTGTTCTTTTTTTTCAAATACTTTGAAGCCTGACTGAGATCCAAAATATTAAACATATTTTTGTTTGAATAACTTTCCAATCGATAGATGTGCATAAACATCCCGATATGATGCGAAAATGAGAAACTTTTCGTGTACGTAGACGCGATATTATCGAGTACGCTGTACGAGCTTTCCAATTGTTTTTTAGAAACGATTTCGCGATTAATCATTCGCAAACAATTTTTTACTTCGTTCTGGCGTTTGTAATAAACCCCGGAACTGTTTTTCGATTGTATCATATCAGGCACTTCTTCGCTCAACGCATTATTTGTCGTTTTGTTTCGATTCGCCCGTAAACAATTGTCCCCATACACGGAAATATCATGGAAATAAACAATGTAAATGAAAATTTTATATCTTTTTATAAAGTCAAATGTAAGAAATTGCGGTAAATATTTAATGTGACTCGTCAAAATGATATTTCGCAGTGGTTCGTCTTGTAGCGTCGTCGAGTACAATTTTATGAGTTTTTCTGGGTATATTTTTGATATGTGAGTCATGTTACGATTTGCTGTTCGGTAATAATCCAACAAATCCTCCCAACTATTTCCCAGCGACGAATAAATGATATCTTTGCTGCGAACGATCGCGTAATCGTGGGTATTCATCTTTTCTGCGCTCCACCGCGTACTGCTGCCGCCTTTTAATATGTGTATTGCAAATTGCGTTGTTATAAAATTGCTTCTTCGCGGTGCGACTGCGCGGAATCCGATTGCGCTGATTCTGGAGGAAGCACATAGACAATGATCGATACAACAAACCAAACAATCGAAAATATTATCAAAGAATGGTCTATTTTTTGGTCTACGAGAAGAAGCCTTACGTACTCGGTGTAAAAGAGGAACCGGACACCAGCAGCGACATTTAAAAGTGTGGGATTTATCGCAGTGTCCGAATAATTTTGTTATTCGCCGTTCGTGCGGTGGGGATTTATCGCCACATACGTAATTCGCTGGTGGAAAAAATAAACTGATTCCATCTGTTGGCACTATGCGCGCGTTATAAAACACATCCGTCGGGCCGATGATACCACCGCGTTTGGCTTAAAATAACACTTTGGATAAATTAGTCGAAATATTCAATGGTGCCGGTGCCGTGCGTGCTGGAGTGAGGAGAGACGCGCGCGCGTTAACACTGGCCGCATTCAATCGCGCAACAAGTGTTGTTTGGTTTATTCTTCGAAAAAAAAAAAAAAAATGGATCAATTCGCGTTCGGTCGCATTAAGAGAAACAATGACGTCGATGACGGAGATGCGAAATGGGAAATTGATCCGAAAGAGAACGCGTGTATTGAGAAATTTTATCGAGTGAATAAAATTTTCGATGACGTTTATTTCGATAATTCGCTGACGAATAATATATTGACATATAAATATGAACGACAAACATTCGGTGGTCTGGACCAATCGCGCTCCAAAGCCAACGATGGCGACAATATCTTTACTTACGCGCGATTAAAGAAAGGCCAAAAAGTTTCAGCCATCAATGAAGAATACGCAAAAACGTATCTCGGAGAATTATTAAATTCCGTTCATTTGGACGAAGCTAATCACGTATACACGGTGGATAATGACGAGCGAAGTCAATTTACCAGTGTTTCTACCGTAGCAGCGAGAATGTTTCCACCATTTCTCGCGAATGTTATTGCCAAAAATATTGTACACGGGAAAAATTTCATCAAATCGCCGTACTATATATTTCACGAATGTAAAGATCCGGTGGGGGCAATAAAAAAAGCTTGGGCGTATAAAGCCCGCGTATGTTCTAGGCTTGGCACTAAATTGCATAAAATTGTCGAACGGTTTTACCGTGACGATACAACTATATGGGACAGCCTGGAGACATATCTTGTAGATTCCAGCATACATTCTAAAATTATCGTCAGTCTTTTCATACAATTTATGAAATTTAACAAAAAATATTTGCAACAAAATCCCAATATGCGGCCGTTTATAAGTGAATTTGCAGTCAGAGACATCGATTATCCATTGGCTGGCACTATTGACATGCTATATATCGATCTGTCAAGTTCCACACCGAGAGAAGATGTGCATGTAGATTTAATCGATTGGAAATGCTCCGATAAACGATTCACCGAGAATAAAAATAAAAAACATGGCTTGGGCGTGTTGTCGCACAAAATCGACAGCCCGTACAATAAATATGCAATTCAATTGAATTTATACGCCTATATTTTGGAAAAGAGGGGAAATGGTTATGGACTGACGGTTGACAATATATTTATTGTCCAATACAATTACAAATTACAAAAATGTATTTTGCATTATGTTAAAAAAATGGAACCGGAGAAAATTGAAGATATCTTATCGGACGCGCTTGGTGGACCGGATGGGGGCAATTTATACGGTGAGTTGGCTATATAAGAAATGTGCTTGAAAAAAAAAATCATTCAGTGCGGTTTCGGTATTTCGTCCAAGAATACATCACAACGACATGGAGCTTGAATCTTTAACTAATTCCATAAGAAGTGAGATTGGTACAGTTCACAGTGTGGTATTTGCGATAAAACGCTCGCTGAATCAATTATGCGAAATATTGGATGGTATTGCGTGTCATAAATTTCCCGAATTGTTTCGCGAATTGCAAAATAAAAACGGTATTAAATTGTATTAGTTGAGTTACACATAATCTTTGTTTGGTTTACTTCCATAAATATACTCTATGGCATATGTGTCATGTTATAGATACGGCATTGAAGGCTCAACACAGGAAGCAGCCTCGAACAAAGGGAAACGAGTGCGCGGTTGAGAAAGATGCGGGTAAAACTAAAAGGAAACGTGACGAGGAGAAAAGCGTACGTCGTTCAACTAAAAAAGTTCGCTCCGCTAGTAGTAGTAGTAGTAGTTCGGACGAGTGTTCTGAGGAATCAACATATTCTAGCGAACCATCAGCGCGTCACTCCGGAACTTTGAAAAGAAACTTTTTCTACTTGCGGTAGAAAGAAAACTCAGTTGGCCGCACTGAACGATCGTACAGCGAAAAATTCATCCGCGTAAGTTGATTTAAGCGCAATTCTACCAGGGCCATTATTAGATAAAAATCAAGCGACGATATAAATAATTACAATCATAATTTTTCCATTACGGAAAGTAAACAGACCAAACACACACACACACACACACAGAGAAGAAGAGGGGACTAAATGGAAACTCTCGAATGCTCGAAATATCGTGATAGAAACGACGGTAAAAAAAAATTGACGGGTAATCTCTGGTTAGATACAAATATATTGTGATTAACCAAACCAAACGAAATGTATTTTGTATCATATGCATAAAAATGGAACCGGAGCATATTTTGTCGCGTGTATTGTGTGGTTCGCGGACGGGGTGGCGGGGGATTTATACGGTATGTGCGCCATATAAGAGACGCGTTTACAAAAAAATTCATTCAGTGCGGACTCGGGACTTTATCTGAAAACACAATCTCAACGTCATGGAGCTCGAATCTCTAGTTAATTCTATTAAAAGTGACATTAGTTCAGTTCACAACACCGTATTTACGATAAAAGACTCGCTGAATCAATTATGCGAAATATTGGAGGATGTTGTGTGTAGTAAAGTTACGCTATTGTTTCACGAATTGGAAAAAATAAACGGTATTATTAACGGTTTAGTTGCGTTACATAATCTTTATTACTCCACTTCCATAAATACTGGAATATATGTTACAGATACGGCATCGAAGGCTCAACCAAGAACAAAGTCTCGAACTAAGGAAAATGAGCGTCCGGTTGACAAGGATGGGCGTACAATTAAAAGGAAACGTGCGGAGACGAAAAGCGTACGCCGGGCAACTAAAAAAAATCGCTCTGCCAGTAGTACCGACGAGTGTCCTCTGGAGCCAACATATTCTGGCGAACCATCGTCGCGAAATTCCAAAACTTCGACAAAGGGCAAGAAACATACCGAGCAGCGGACCGTGGAAAAATCTCGCGGTAGAAAGAAAATAAAAACGAATACTCAGTTGGCATCAAACGAGGAGGTTGTCAACAAATCACTCGCTGACGAAACCGAACGTTTGGCAAAGATTTCATACGCGTCTGTTCATTTAAACCCAACTCCATCGGGGCCATTAGTAGATAAAGTGACGCGTTTAATAATGTCGGACAAACCAGTCGATATAAATAGTTGCGATCATAATTACTCCATTACGGAAAGTAAACAAACTCGGTGCGGGGACGAAATCGAAACTCTAAAATATGAATGCTCAAAATGTGGTGATAGAAAATGAAAAAAAAATTCGATATTAATATGGATTCATACAAATAATCGAATTTTTATGCCATCATGGAACGTTTGATAATATATATATATATATATATATATATATATATATATATATATATATATTCACAGATTCCAATACAATAAAAATTTTGATACAAAATAACAAAGATATTAATTGTTGCCAAGTAAACCAAACCGTATAGAGAATTCGTCCACGTCAGTTGATTTAAGCATAACTTCACCGGGGTGATTATTGGATAAAATCATGTGATTGTTAATGACGAAAAAAAAAAAAATCAAGCCTATCAAATATGAACGTCCGCAATGTGGCGATGAAAAATGAACAAAATCGACGATTGATTCAACAATCTGGATTGTTAGTTATCGATAAAAATAATAATGTTTATGTTATGGAACGTTTGTTCCCGTACAAGTCGAGTGTTGAAGCTCTAGAAAATGATTGTTTTCTTGAAAAACTACAAATTCCTCGAGGTAAATGCGAACAATTTGGAACTCTATTGTATTGTGCCTTTCGAGAATTTGCCGAAGAAACACATTACATGCCGATAGGTAAAGGATTTTTAGATACCAATGGGTTCCGTTTATATTGGTACGATGCTGGGAAAGAGTGGTGTTATGTAATATATGTTTTGCTCATTGAATCTACCATCCATATGGCGAATCCAAATAATTTGACAATTCGAGGGAATTTAAATACCATCACAAAGAGTATTAAACTCGCGTTTAATACGAAACGCCCTCTTAAAGAACAGTGGAAAAGAAAAATTGGTTTAATGCGGGAGCGGAATATGTTTAGAGGAACAAGCGTAAAAAAGTGGCCAGAATACATTAGTCGGATGAAAAATCATCAATTGCGATATTATAAAGAAACCAATTATTTGATATTTTTCGATTATGTATCTAGATTAATTCAAAGTAATTATCGCAACATGGTGCAAATTTATATATCCACGAATAAATGAATCAATCCTTTATAAGTGAGTTTTTATTCAATAATCATTTGATGTGGCATTAAGTCAGGAGCAACAGCAAGCGCAACGCGCTCATTATCAAAACAGACTCTGGCCTCCTGTCGCTGACATTCCAGCGGATGTCGCATCGAATGCTGCTAGCTTAAGTACGCTCAAAATTTCAATTCTAAATTTTATACAGAACGTAAATCCCCAAGATTGCACGGGAAAGTTTGACAAGTATTCGTCTCCGAGCAATCACCCGCGTTGTTTTTTGGATAATCAATACTGCGGTCCGAGCGTATACGATGTCGAGAGTAATTCAACTACCCTCATCATCGGATCATTTTGCGAACACCATAATGTCGAATATTGCAATACGTTGTACCGGAATTTTTTGAAAAATAAAAAAGTTATATTTGCTCCGGTTAGCGTCAAGTCGAATTTTCGCTTAGGGCCTACCGCAGTTTTTCCGTTAATGGCCGGTCAACCAATCAGCTCGACTCGCGAATATTTCATCGAAATGTTAACTAATAATCGGACAGGTTCGCCACCCGATTTGGATAATCTAGCATCGGCATTGTCCATGTGTACGAGTCCGATAACCGATGGCTTTCAAACGGAAGAAATCAAAGCATTTTCGCAAGTATTGTACAATTTTCAAGACTGCTGGTATCCGAGCATACACGACAAAATTTCCTGCTGGAAGCACATTTCCGTTCCGTTAATATTTACCGAGAGCTATCTCGAAAACAATCGTAATAATAAATGGATTTATCACGTGATGACGGCATATAATTTTGATAAGATAACATCCGACGAGTCGGCAAAAATAATACGCGGCTATGTACCATTAGTTAAATTCCCGCTATTTGATATTTTAAACATGTTAAAATATTTTCCATCGGAATATATTGATACAAATTCAAACGATACGAATACCGATATACTTAACGAAGATTATGGTCCCGCGCGGTTATCAAACATATTAATTGTCGATTCGGTGATGATTTTTGGCACCGGTTTCGGCTTACACAATGATTTATTTACGCAAAAGGACAAATTGATTTTAGAAAAAAATTATAGAAAAGATATTTTGGCTGTCATTGCCACAAAGAATTTGTTACAGAACGTTGATGTGCTGCGTTTGGATTACAAGTCGCTGAAAAATTATCCTCTGCCTATCGAACGGAAAACACCTAAAGTATGTAATTATATAACGAATGACATAACCGCGCTCTATAATGACAATTACCGAATCTAAACAGAGGCTAAAAAAAAAATATTTTTTTTTTATATCGCTGCTCTCTCTCTCTCTCTCTCTCTCTCGCTAATGACGCCACATTAATTTAATAGTCTTTTGTATATATAATATAATCAGGTACCTAACGATTGTTTCCAGCAGATGAATTAAATTTGTTTGGGCATTATTGTAATTATCAACCATACTAGCGTATGCATCGTTTTTAATAGTCAACAAGTCATTGTATAAATAATTATCTACCTCTTGGATTTTCGTCATTTGGCTTAGAATGGCCGACAATATCTTTGTGCTGCTCTCTAGCGTCTTCAGATTTTGCGCAACCAAATACTTGTTTAATTCGCGAATAAAATCATTTAGCAATGATTGTGATATTGCGGATGAAGAAAAGGAATTTGCTATCACGTTTAAAAATTCGGGTTCGGGGCGTTTGAGTGACGTTATGTCCGTAGGCAGTTTAAACTCAATTTCAACTAAAATTTCATCGATGAAATTCGATAACATCTGTTTATTGTCTGTGGAATTTATTGTCTCCGGCGGTACGTCAATCTTCAATTTTTTAATAATATGTCTATTTAAACTGGTCATTGTCGAAACACTCGCACCGTCGTGCGATACTACGCTCATTCTTTCCAATCGAATAACGGTATTATTATCCGACTCATTCTCGTTGGTCTCATCTTTGCCACTGTCATCAGCACGAGGTCGCTTTCTCGTTTCGGTTACTTGTGAATTTTGAATGAGATTTATTTGTGGCATTTGCTGAATTTTTTTGCCTAAATTTTGGGCAATCATCGATTGGGCACTAGATTCTTCGCCCTCTTCATTGTCGCTGCTGGACTCGCTCGATATTGCCGATGGTGGCAATTGTTCGGGAATTGGGCGTATTATTGGTGGCTCAATGTCATCCGAGTCGGCGGAATCTTCGTCGGATTGGGATGAAAAATATGTTGCTACTAACGGTGGTGAAAACGGGGTATTAACAGTAGTATTTGACGAGTCATTTCGTCTCAATAAAACGTCATCCTCCGCGTCACTTTCAGCATCATCGGTTACGTGATGCGTGCTTGAAGTCATTGGGATAGGGTTTATCACATCATCTATTACAATATTTTCACTCGTCAAGTCTCTTGATAAGTCGGTTGCGTTCTGTTGGGCCGTTGTTCCATTGGCTGGACTCCGTAGCGAAACCACAAACACTGTACAACGTTGTAAAATATTAAAAGCAATCATAATTTCATTTCTGTATTCGTCATTAATCGGGCGCAGAATTACTTCCTCATTATCAAATACCATTCGAGTATGTCGGCTAATATTAAAGTCGAGAAACGTGTGTAGAGCTTCCAAACCTTTATTAATAATTGTCATCTGCGTGTCATTATTGAATACCGAAATCATACGTTCGTCGACTAATATTACGCGCAAATCATTATCCCATACGGTAAATTTGGCAATGGGCTCTACGATAAAAAGAAACGAGTCTTGTATCTTTCGAACTTCGTGAAATTGATCTAGCACGAATATTGATTGTAAGTTTTCGTTATTAAGCGCGGGCATATTTCCTAAATTTGCCGTTTCATTCATTATGACGAGTGCCCCAACTCATCACCGGATAATCTTACTTTTTGTTATGGCTTATCTAACACTGGTGGTATTCTATCCCGTGATATTGATATATAAAAGTGTTTATAAATACAATTATGGGCTCGATGCCTTTCGACTTGATCAAACATTAGAAAAGGAAAATGTATCGTCGATTGTACTGGCGAATAACACCAAAATAGCTGTAATGGATAAGCACGTAATTAAATTGACGCAAAAGCAGATAGATGGCGCTGGAGGAGTCGTTGACTGTTCAAAAATATGTAACGATCCGTTAGAAAAATATGCTCATATTACCATCGTCGAAAACTCGAATTTCGTATTGAATGGCACCAAACTGAAACCGGGAGAATATTGTATGCTGAAAAATGTTGCCAATTGCAATAAAGCTTTTAATGAGATCATCATTCTCGGCGGTAGTTTCTTTTGTCGATCAATATATCCAAATATCTTTGACGCCTATGGTAAAATTTTAGTATGTAATGGGAAACTTTTGGACAAATTGCACAACAAAACCTACAATACTCATGTTCCGTGGAATTTTCAAATACAGAATCCTCACGAAACGATGTTTGATCGGACAACGTCGAGATACGTTCGTAGATTGGAATGTGCTCCGCAAACTGATGCGATTGGAAATGATTATATACAATTAATCGAAAATCAATCGAATAAAAATTCGGATTCCCGCCTGCATCTATACCAGAATTATTGCGCATCAATGACTCCTTTGATGGAAAAAAATGACTTTATTCGACCAGATTTGATCAATCACAGTTGTGTCTGCAAGGATCCAAAGAATAATTTTCGTGATATTTTTAAAAATTTTCAAAATGATCCAAAAATGCCCTGTACCGTTTGCTACAGCGGTTGGGGTCGAGGTGGTGTTGGTCGAAACAGAGGTAGTAATTACAGTTTTGGAATAAATAATCCATGTATCGCGCCGAAAACACCACCAAATCTTTATAGCCTGTTGCGAATGCCATGCGCCTCTAGTTCGATCGACGATGATGATTATTGCACGCGAGGCGTATTATTGGCCACAAACACATATTCTCCCTTGGTATTAGAAACACTCCAACCATAAGTTGACCAAAAATGTATTACTCTGGTGTCTACTCAATTTGTATTAAATATGGTTCATAATACATTCCATTTTCCAAAATGAATTTTATTTTGTGCAAGTAGCTGCAATGCATATAACGTTTAATCGGGCGAATAATATTCCAAATAAATCCGAATATTGTAAGTTGGCCACAAACACATATTCTCCCTTGGTATTAGAAACACTCCAACCATAAGTTGACCAAAAATGTATTACTCTGGTGTCTACTCAATTTGTATTAAATATGGTTCATAATACATTCCATTTTCCAAAATGAATTTTATTTTGTGCAAGTAGCTGCAATGCATATAACGTTTAATCGGGCGAATAATATTCCAAATAAATCCGAATATTGTAAGTTGGATTCTCCCTTGGTATTAGAAACACTCCAACCATAAGTTGACCAAAAATTTATTACTCTGGTGTCTACTCAATTTGTATTAAATATGGTTCATAATACATTCCATTTTCCAAAATGAATTTTATTTTGTGCAAGTAGCTGCAATGCATATAACGTTTAATCGGGCGAATAATATTCCAAATAAATCCGAATATTGTAAGTTGGAAGGGGGATTATTAAGTAATATAAAATATCCATGTCTACTATTTTGAACTATAAATTATTTACATCCATCACAAATAATAATGTTCCGCTTGTTTCGATCGTTACTTTAGAAAATAAATCTTTATTCACCATCAATAAAGAATACAATATAATAGTATGGCGATTAATTTTATTAAAATTATGGAAGGAATTCAATAACGCTAGTTTAACCGATGATTACATTTATTCGGTATATTCCGAAATTGATGAATCGTACAATTTGTATTTAGATATTTATGGTAATTTTACAAAACTACCGAGCGCTATTGCTTATCTAGTATATGTCTATGAAACAAAAGCAAAATTGTTCGGTTGTACTTACAATCCCAATTTCCATACGATAATTTTACACATTCTTACATACGTAGTTATAGCTATCGGCGCATTCAAAATATTAGGTTCGCGGAAATTAGTTAACGTTGTAATGATATTTGATTGAAATCGTAAAGGTGAACTTATCGGTACATAGGTGTCAAAATAAATTCCATCGCTGTGTCTAAGCACTATTGGTGTTGAGTGATGTAGAGGAAAAAAATATATCGCTATTTCACACTAGCACGATATCGCGTTTCACTAGAGCACGATAAATTAGTCAGTTGTTGCACTTGCATTGAATTTCGCACCATCGGCCTCAGGCAACGCGTCAGGCATCGAATCGTCTAGTAATTCATTGCTAATGGCGTAACAAATCGTTTCGTACTCAGATTTCGTAAATATGTGTGTTAGCATCCAGTTTAGTGTTGACTCGTTCATCTCCGGCGAATAAGCCTCGGACTCTGGATTCGGTATTTCATCTTTACGGTGTTGCGATGGATTGCCCATAATAGATAGGTCCATAGGCTTGCATTGTTGGGTTTGGTCGTCATCGACAGCAATCAATCTTGATTCGGCATCTTGACTCGGTAGAATAGCGATGCGATTCTAAATAATACAAACAAAAAATTTAACATGTTCATGCCACAGTGTTTTTGTTTGTCGAAAACTTACCAATAAATTGGTGCCATAATGCGCAGGTTTCATTCTCCGAATGGGACAATGCGATCGATAGGGTACGGATAAATCCATAGGTTCGGATTGGATTGACTCATCGATGTCTATTGAACTTGGATCGATATTGTGAATATCACCGCTTCCCTAAATAAGTAAAAGATTTTGATACGGTCACAACTACATATCTAATGCAAACTTACAAAAAGGAATTCCATGATATCAACCCAACGTTGTTTCTCACTTAGATCGAACGACATTTATTGACACGGTTCCGAGGCAAGACTGTGAACGTCTCAAAGTCATTCGGACGCATTTTCGTAATTACTCGCCAGCCGGCAAACGTCGCCCCTCTGCCCCTCCCATGTTTGAGGATGTAGATAATTTTTTTAATGTATATTCTTCTGGGAAGTCGTGCGCTCTATGGACCGAATACAGTATTGGTAGAATTATTATTATCTACCCGTACAAATTTGTTATTTTTAATAATTCTCGCAGCGAAGTATTGTATGTAAAAAATAACAAAACTTTCATATTTTCCTGGGACATCAATGAAAAGAAGGGGGTCATAAAGTCAACAAATTATGCAATGTTTTCGTATAGTTTCGCACATCAATTATTACACAATTCTACACGTGGTATGGAAAAATCTTATTTATTCGAGGATAGAACAACGATTGATAAGATATCTATATTAGACATAGTCAATGAATTGATTCATTTGGGCGTATGTAAAATTGGCTGAATGATAATGGCAGCGCCAAACAAAGATATTTTTGATTCGGATATATTGCAAATTTTGAACGTCCCTGCAATTTATTCCGAGACCGAAGAACAAGATGTAAATATAAAAATAAATCTTGTATCGGCCGATCGGTTGGACGGCGTATTTATAAAAGCACGCCGTGCAATTGCAAATTTACAAAGTACTCGCATAACTCAATCGCCAAACTTTCAAACGATGCTAGAATCTATTCATCGGGACTTGGAAACTATTATGGAAATGTTTTATAATATATTCGAAAAACAGTCGGGTAAATTAACAAGAGCCCAGCATAATTATTACGTCGAGTGGGTACAAATGGTGCAGTGTTTCGCAGTTTATCGTAATGCAATTTCCGTCTCTCGTTCACATTTGAATGCTATATACGCACAATACGAAACTTTGTTTTTGACCTATTTCGAAAATCCGGATAAATTGGAGGAATTATTATCGTCTGCTAAAGGTACGTTGAATACATCAGATATTCTCAACGATTGGAAAGTGATACCCAAAAATTCGTTTCAAGATATAATTGGAGCTTCAAATATAACAGACGAATTAATATTTTTTGTTAATTCCCGACATTTGTTCGACAAGTTTAGTTTTTTAATTTTTACCGGGCCTCCAGGAACCGGCAAAAGTACATATGCCGACGCTATTGCCCGTCAATTTAACGCCTCATATTTTTTGTTGAATTTAAATCAGTTATCGTCCAAATACATCGGGGAAGTAGAGCAAAAGTTAAATTCTTTATTTCAACTCATCGAACAAAACCCCCAAGAACGCTATGTCATATTTTTCGACGAGTTCGATAATATTGCCAATAAGACTATTCCAGTACCCGCCCATTTAAAAAGTGTCGCCATCACATTCCAAACATGCATTGAGGGAACCTATAAATTATCATCCAATTTGATACTAATTGCAGCTACAAATTTCAAACAACACATAACCGATCCCATATTAGACCGAGCGACCCAGATAATGTATATCGATTTACCGTCGGATGACGATTTAATATCGGTATTGCAAAAGTTGACCCATCACAAATTATTACCTAATTCTGAGCATTCGGAAATTTTGAAAAGTGTAGTTTCGGTATTGCCAAAAACTCCATCGTTTCGCTTTGTATATCGGTTATACGATAAAGCCAAAGAGTTTCAATTGAAAGAGCTTTGGCAAAGTGACGTGAATCCCAGTTTTACTAAATTCGAAGCTGACGGTCAATTAATTTATGTGCATGATAAAGTTGGAATTAATTCGGTAAATATAAAAAATGTTGCGGAAAATCAATTAATTCAAATATTATCGCATTCATCTATAAGAATTTCTCTCGACAATCAACAACGTATTCAACAATTTCATTCCAACGTTAAATGGATTTTTCGACCGGCATACCGACATTACGTTAATTCAATCCCCTTTATTCCAAGAATGAACGATGAGACCTACGCTAAATTTCAAGAATTAAACCAATAAATACAACAATTAAAAGTTACTTTGGTAGCTTGAAAAACGAAATTCACGGTTATAACAATCATAACGCGTTGCTCGAATATATACTTGTTCATGACGTGATCGTATTGAATTGGTAGCGTCGGGTAATCATACGAATAATAAAAACAGTAATAATAATGAATGATATATCGATTGGAAATTCACGGATTCCATCGCCAAAGTATTATCGAAAGGAAAATAATAAATTTCTTCGAAATAATACCGAATAGCAGACTGAGACGTACGCGTGTGTGTGAAAGACGTTATACCCGCACACACGTACCTTCATAATCGAAGGTTTATTTTCAACGGCGACACAATTATTAAATCCGGAACGTACACTCGCCGTGATCCGCACTGATTAGTGACGCGTACACAATCTCATTTACAATAATATCCATAACATCAATATATATATTCTATTTATCCTATTGACAAAAATTTCATTATAGCCATATCACAAATAACATCGACACATATTAAATGCGCGTTTATAATATTCCATCGACAATTCTCTCGCCTTATTTCACTAGAATACTCTACTCTAATAGTGATAGCGTCGGGTAATCTCATATAAAATCTATAGCATGGCGAATAATAAAAACGGTAATAATAATGTATGCTTGGAAATTCACGGATTCCATCGCAAATTATTGAAAGGAAAATAATAAATTTCTTCGAAATTATTATTTCGAAGGAATTCCGGATAACGGACTGAGACGAGCGCGTGTATGTGAAAGACGCTATGTCGCACACACGTACCTTTATAATCGAAGGTTTATTTTCAATTTCAACGGCGACACAATTAATAAATACGGAACGTATACTCGCCGTGGCCCGCAATCAGTCACGCGTACAATCTCACTTACACTAATATCCATATCATAAATATATATTCTATAGGCTTCTTCTAGTCTATTGTCAAAAATTTTATAATCATTTCGCAAATATCATCGACCAATATTACCTGCGCGTTTATCATATTCTATCGACACTTCTAGCCTTATTTCACTACAATACTCTACTCTAGTAGCCGTTGAACAGTCATAAGCTTCGCATCGTCGTGCTTCAGTATGCCGCTGAATTTTGTGAAAAGTCAAAAGGGAAACCCGATTTTAGTTCATAAAAATTATTTGTATCATCATGTGCGATCATCGCCTGACTCAGTTACGTGGCGTTGTGCGTGTTATTACAAACCCATCAAGTGCAAAGTTTTAATTCACACCACGTCAAATACCAAAGAAGGTGATTTTTTTTTAGTGATTTTATTGGATCATTCGATAAATATATCTACTTGAGGCATAACTATACATTATATCGATTTTACCCAAGTTTTAAAATTGACGCGAATACTCTAGCCGCGCATAATTCATCTATAAATTAAAAATTCACGCGAAACGTTTTTAACATTACAGGATCAATCATCGATGATCCGGATCACCTTCATCCACCCGATTCTGCCGTTGTGACTGCGCGGAAAGTGATAAATAGATTGAAACGGCGCGCAAAGGATTCCACGGAAGCTCCGGCGGCAATCGTCTCAAGGGTTACGATAAATGTATCGCTGAGTACATTCGTAGCTCTGCCATCACAGGAGCGGCTAAAACGGACCGTGCAACGTACACGAGCCCAAATGAATCCGCAATTTCCAACTCCATCGTCGAGAGGAGATCTCGTGTTTCCGGATATCTACCAGTTAACGTGGAATAAAGAATTGTTTTTGCATTACGACAGTGGTGGAAATAAAACGCGGTATCTGATTTTTACTACGAAATCAAACTTGGAACGCTTGGCCTCGTTAACGCACTGGTTCGCCGACGGTACATTTAAATCAACCCCATCAATCTTCATGCAGCTCTATACCATTCACGGATTGGTCGGTAATAAAACACTACCTTTTGTGTATGTATTGTGCCCAAACAAAACTACGCAAACATATAAATCGATACTCACCAAACTAATAACGTCCGAACCACGTCTTTGCCCCACCAAAATTACCGTTGACTTTGAAAAGAGTTTCATTGCTGCGTTCAATAGTGTATTTCCAAATGCCAGTATACACGGCTGTCATTTCCACTTTGGGCAAAGCATATGGCGACATTTGCAACAGAATGGGCTACAAAGTCAGTACGGCGCGGATGACGATTGTGCATTGCATTTAAAAATGTTAATAGCCTTGAGCTTCGTACCGTGTAAATACGTACATTCAGCATATAAAATTCTCATCGATTCCGATTATTACCAACTCCGTGAAGAAGAACTAGCAACGTTTCTAACGTATTTTGAGAGGACGTGGGTTGGCACCTCTACTCGCATTTTTACGCGCAAACCACTGTTTCCCATTGAGCAATGGAATTGCTACGAGGCAGTACTCAATGATGAGCCACGAACAAATAATGCGGTTGAAGGATGGCATCACGGATTCAACAATCGAATAGAAACGAGCCACGCAAATATGGGAAAATTTATCAACGTCCTGAAAGATGAACAAGCCTCAATGGAAATGATTTGGGAGCAACACGTGGCTCGTCGACAACCACTAGCAAAGAAAAGAAAATGTTACCGAGATCACGATGCCAATCTCAAAGCCATCGTCAGTCTCTTTGATCCCATTCACGACATTTTTGAATATCTGCGAGGAGTGGCCCATAACATTCAACTGTAACAAACACATTAAGAGTGTATTATTATATAATGTACGATTTTGTAAAGTGTATATAAGGTGAAATGGAAATATGTTTGCGGTGAAAATGAAACAAAGAATACGAATGTATAATATTATGTATTAATTTAAAAACATGATTTTTCTATACGAATGTAGAATACGAATGTACGATATTGATTTTGCAAAGTGAGTATAATTTGAAATGAAAAAAATATGTTTTCTGTGAATGAAACAATGAGTACGAATGTATAATATAATGTGTATTAATTTGAAAAAGCGATTTTTTTTTACGTCGATAATACGAATTATTACGTATAAAAATTGTATAATATTATGTATTAATTAAAAAGAGTAATTTCTTTATATGCCAATAATACGAATGTATGATATTATGTACGTGATTAATTTTGCAATGTGGATAATTTGAAATGGAAATTTAAAATAAAAAAATATGCTTGCGGTGAATGAAACAAAGAATATACGAATGTATAATATAATGTACGATATTAATTTTACAAAGTGTATACTTTGACATGAAAATTTGAACAGCGATTTTTTTATAATACGTCAATAACACAAATGTATACTGTTAATATACGATACTGATTTTCTAAAGTGTATGTTATGTACGATATTGATACTCGCAAACTGAATAATCTTAAATGAAAATTAAAAATAAAAAGATATGTTTGGGATAAATGAAACCACGACAACGAATAATTTACCAAGTACTTACCCCTATAAAGACGTCCTTTTATACACGCGCAGCTTGACCCATACGTTCACACTCGAGTAATAATATTATGAATGCTATTGAATCTGTGAAGCCCACGGTTTGAAATGTAAATGATTTTTCTTACCGTGAAATAATTTTTCGATTATTTCAAATCCGCGAAGGTAAGTAAGTGTATTATAACGACAGTGATATTTTTTACTTCGAATCTATCCAGTACAAAATATTTAATGTGATGTTTTTCATTTCAACGTGATATTACTGATTGCGTTTTTTACCAACAATTTTTCTGCTCGTACTTTTATTGTGAGTTAGTCGTGTCTCTGACGTTATATATTCATTATCGTAACGTGAATATAATTTTTCGTTTGTAAAATTATTCGCAGTATAGTTTTATTTTTGTGAATTGTTAATCGGTAAAGTTATTGCAACGTGATATTACTGATTGGATTTTTTTACCAAAAATTTTTCTGCTCGTAATACCGCTCGTAATACTATTGTTTGGTTATTTCATGTCGAATGAGTTTTGCAAACTGAATAATCTGAAATGAAAATTAAAAATAAAAAGATATGTTTGGGATAAATGAAACAACGGCAACGAATAATTTACCAAGTACTTACCCCTATAAAGACGTCCTTCTATACACGCGTAGCTTGACCCATACGTTCACACTCGAGTAATAATATTATGAATGCCATTGAATCTGTAAAGTCCACGGTTTGAAATGTAAATGATTTTTCTCACCGTGAAATAATTTTTTGGTTATTTCATATCCGCGAAGGTAAGTAAGTGTTTTATAACGACAATGAAATTTCTTCTATTGAATCAATCCAGTATAAATATTTAATATGTTGTTTTCCATAATAATTTGACCGCACGTGATATTTTGGCGAATAAATTAAAGTCTCAATAGTTTTTCCGATGATGATCTTGTGAGTTAGGGTTCCATGTCTAAACATCACTATCTTAACGTAAATATAATGTTTCGTTTGTGAAATTATTCGCAGTATAGTTTTATTTTTGTAAATTGTTAATCGGTAAAGTTATTGCAACGTGATATTACTGATTGGATTTTTTTACCAACAATTTTTCTGCTCGTACTTTTATTGTTTGGTTATTTCATGTCGGATGAGTTTTGCAACGTTATATTATTCATTGGATTTTTCTGCCAACAATTTTTCTGCTCGGACTTTTATTGTTTGGTTATTTCATGTCGGATGAGTTTTTCCGAATGATGCTAATATGAGATATATTTTTGTCCCTACACTTATTCGTTGTATAATTATTGCTTCTAAAGTTATTACCTCAAATGTTACGATTAAATTATATTAGACCATGGGGGATAATGGTGAGTGTTTTTTGTGTACATGATATTATTGATTTGATTTTTTTGGCTATGATGTTTCGCCAATGTTTTTATTATCAAATATATTTCCGCATGTGAGAATATGCGCAGTGTTGTTTTGCGTGTGATGTTATTAGCAATAAAGTAATTGTCTGTGATCTTAGTTTCAATAAAGTAATTGGATAGTGATGTTTAGACATGGAACCATTTCGCGTGTTTCTGGCGAGAATTCAGATGCCCCGAATGGTAAAAAGAAACGATGCAAAAAGATTGATAGTCCCACCGCGGTCGAGGATGAAGATCGGGAATTATTGAATATATTATTGAGTGATGCCGCCGGCGACGATGGTGCTGCTGCTGCTGCTGCTGCTGCTGCTGTTGCCGGTAACAAACGTAAAATTTCAAACGAGCGACATTACACGTCGTCGACCGTCGTTGAAATTATAAAAAATTCTGTCGGGCTATCGTGGTTACGGGATATCGTAGAATCAATGCTTAATATCGGTTGCGTAACGAGTGTAATTTCTATGTTGCACAAACAGTCGGTATATTCCGATATTCTACCGTTAGTTGGGTGGATGATAAATTTAAACATTATGCGACATGCCAAATACATTTTGTTACGTTGGGCACTTCTTTACGAGGAGGCAAATTCATTATTCATTGATAATTATTATTTGAACGATTTTTTGTACGTACTGTTCCAAATGAACGGTATACTACTGACGGGCGAAAGCGGTCAAGTCGAAGAATTTGCTTATGGCAATTTAGGCTTGTGCGAAGCAAAAAATACGTTTTTGTCTATTATCGAGGTTACCGCCGACCGAAAAGGTCAATTGACTGGATTTTTTTTGCGATACGTTCTTTTGATGGAACTCTTCGGTACCGGTTATTTAGTTTTTCTCAACAACCGTCCGAAAATTTTATCGGAATCCACTATTACGGATACATTGGAGAATCAAAAAATGTCATTCACTTGGGCCGAACAGCGAAGTCCCGAAAGTAATCGGTTGATATACGCGTCGTTTCGACCCAACGGTCTTTACAATCCAATGTTGAATTTGTACGAATTTCCAGCACCTTCGACGAAAACAATATTGTACATAGAACCACCCCATATTGTTCCGCATCAATTAGTTACCTTGACATTTGCCCCGATTTTGCAAGAAAAAATTTTTGACATCTATCTCAAAGTTCCCCATTTTGTACAAGTTATACGCGAAAATCAATTAATGGTATTACTAACGACTCCGATAATACCCCCGTTCATAATGAAGGAGTATATCGCAAAATGTTCCGATTCAAACGCGAAATGCTTTGCACCACCAAAATACACGGTCGATACCTTTAATACGCTCATCTCGGATATCGGTATTTCCGCGCAGGACGATTTGTGGAATTCAGATTTTTTAAAGTTATTACAGCACGACGATGCCTTGTGTGAAAAATACAAATATCTTTGTCGGGCATTAAAAAGTTTGATTTTTATTTTCGGCACAATTTCAAAATATTATTCGGTAAATATGGACAATCCGGCATTACTGATTAAAACAATGTTTGGCGCGACCGAACACGAAACTCTTGGATTGCCACCGATGCGAGTGTCTAACGGCAAAGTGTTTTTTGAGCAATTTTCCTTTCCACTAAATACAAATGTCGACGACCACGCTGACGTCGACGACAACGACGACGACGACGACGACGACGACGACGCGGCCGAACGGGACGAATTTGAAAATTTAAATAACGGCGATCGTATCCAGCATGGCGAACAAGCATCAAAGTATTTTTCAGACTTGCACAAATTAATGCATCGAACGAGAAAAACGTTTTTTGAAACGTACAAATCGAATTTTGAGGCTGATAAAGTCGAAACATTGCGAACCGAGGAAAAAAAATTTGATATTTCCGAATGGTCGACAAAATTTAATCGTAACAACAATTCGCAATTAAACGACACGATAATTCTTGAATTTGTGAGTAAATTTACGCTGGATATCGATGATCCGGAGGCTGGCGCGTTGCTAGCTCGGGCGAACCTTTCGGAAATTCCACAAAAATATTTAAAAACATTAATCGTCCTGTTATCCTGGATGTTGCGTATGGGTAGCGATCATATTTACGGTCATACGAAATATTTTTCTTGGTTCAATTCCAATCGCGCCAATTGTTTTGATAATTTGAAACAATTATTCTTCGATACCGTGGGCGGATATCTTTACCTGAACGATTTACCAGAATTGGCAAAAAATCTCCAAGAATATTGCGAAAACACCAAAGTCGAAGTATCGACGAATGAATTTGTCGATGATATCGAATCCGAAATTGACTATAAATACAATCCTACATTGGCGGAAGAGTACCACACTCACGATTTGTACGATCGCATCTATACGATATCGGATATTGAGAAGTTGATTCTTGACAAGTACCAATTTGACATTTATATGGGTTTTGCGGTGTTAATCGTATATTCCGAATTTAACATGGGCACGTTTGTCGATTTGCTCAAATTTATGATATCTTTGAATTTCAAAGGGAACAAACGTCGCAAGGGTCTTTTGTTGAGCAATAGATCGGCCAGCGGTAAGGGCGTATTGGCCACCATGATTATCAACATGTGCCGTAGCTCGATAACGAATATTATCGCTCTAAACTCAATCAACAGAAGCCAATCGACCGACTACGATGCTTTGGCCGTCGCGTTGGGTTCGAATCTTGTAATTTGGGTCGATGAGGTGTCGTCAATTGATTCAAGTAGGATTAAAAAAATGATCGACGGCGGCTACGTAACTTCGCGTTCAATGAGAGCCAATCTAGTGGAAACTTATCGAATCAATGCCAAACCGATAATTACCTGCAACAGAACCATCGGCGGCAATGATATGTCGGTCATGATAAAAATGCAACCAATAAATCGGGAATTTCAATTTTGCGCATTGAGTGGTAAACCGATCTGTCGTTTATTCAAAAATATCGATATTGGTAATAATAGCGAGGCTACGTCGTTGTTGGGCGGTATATTGATAACAAAAACAATACCGGAATATCCCACCGAACAAGAGTACTTGGGCGTATATCTAATTAATCATTTCATGCTACCGATATTCTTCTACAATCCAATGACGCCTATATCGTCAAAACAATCGGTGACGATGCAAAACGAATTCAAAAGATTTTTAATATCCACGTATCCGGCAACCAATTTTATATACAATGTAAACATTCAACCGTCCATCAATATCATGTCGGTATATCAATTGGAGACATTCGTGTCCGAATGGTGGCGAAGCAATAAAAATTTCTTCGCAAAAACTGAATTTAAAATTAGCGATCTATTGGCCGATGTGAAACAATCGATCAAACGTTATCTCACCGAAGACGGTCGAGGCTATGCAATTCAAATATCTTTGAAATAACGGCGCTAAATATTGTGTACGTGCGTTTTCGCCAAAAAAATGTATTATATCGTTTGTACGTAGGAATAAATAAATTATTGTACACTTTCATTTTTTTCGTATCGTTGTCCCCCCCCCCCCCCCCCCCCCCTCGACTCCTCGTTTTCATTCACAAACAGCGCAGATTCGCTCGCGCTTTTTTTTATCTACGGCACACAGGAACCGGGCCGCGGAAATAATCTCGTCCTTTCCCTCGGGCCATCGCCCCGCGTCAGAGCGCGTTACAGGAAGTCACCGCCCGGGATAAGAAATTCTCTCACAATGGCTTCGCTTGGTTTGCGAGAACAATTATAAAATCGGAAGAGTCGCGTTTTTTTTTGCGACAACACGATGGCGGCGCGTATCTTTTGTGATAAGAGCGACATTTAGAGCCGAGACGAATTCAAAAGATTTTTGGTATTCACGTATCCGGCAACCAATTTCATATACGCCCCCTACTCATTCGACCAGGCTAAATGATCTCGTCGCGTTTCCTGTCATGCGTGGTCCGATAGCCCCGTCTACGATACGCGAAGTCACCGCCCGGACCAAATAATCTCTACATCCAGCTACCATTGTTGAAACAAAATCGGAAGAGTCGCGTTTTTTTTTTGCGAGAAAACGCGGTATCTTCTGAGATAAAAACCCAGACACGAGCTGCGCGTATAGAGAGAGAGAGAGAGAGAGAGAGAGAGAGAGAGAGCGATATTTAACGTCCCCGACGCTGCAATCACAAACGTTCGAGGCAATTCTTCGAAATAATGCCGAAATATTCTACCCACACGAAGGATGCGCTTCTGAGATAAGAGCGAGACACGAGCTGCGCGTATATATATATATAGAGAGAGAGAGAGAGAGAGAGAGAGAGATTTAACGTCCCCGACGCTGCAATCACAAACGTTCGAGGCAATTCTTCGAAATAATGCCGAAATATTGTACCCACACGAGGGATGCGCTTCCGAGATAAAAACAAGAGACACGAGCTGCCCGTCGTGTCCAGCAGCAATAACTGTGCCCACAATATATATATATATATATATATATATATTGTGGGCAAAGCGAGGCCATCAACATCGCGGGATTGGATCAGAATTTTTTTTCAAACCGCAGCGGACATTGCAATGAGCAAAAAATTACAAAAAAAGTTGAACAAGTCGCGATTGTTTTTTTTTTTTTTTTTTTGACATCACACAAGTACTAGGATATTTTCAAACGAGCAACATATAAATAGATATATATATATATATATATGTGTGTGTGTGTGTGCAATGCCAAACCAAACAAAGCTGCATCGACGGTCGAGTTGAAATAATTTCACGTTGAACGAACGAGTAGCGATGAGAAGTTGCCATTCGCGGCGTGGGGAGCACACCACGGTGCGTAGGATTGGTTTGGTTAATAAAAACAAGAATTTGTCAAATAATTTTTTTTTTATGCCGCGAAATTGGCGCATAAAGAGTATATAAGTCGTCTGCGCCACGAGCTACATTCAGTACTCAATTCTCTGTGCCCGATAATGATTTTATTTGGTACTCTCAATATGATAAAAGACCAAAGCAGTTGCGCATAGAGCCAAGCCGAAGATAATCAAAATCAGCATAACTGCAAGAATCCAACGTAGGAAAGCAGGAATCACTGGCACTTCCACTGTATATTCATGGATGATATCCCTCCTCTTCAGCGGCAATAACTTTTCGGTGACTGGTGGTATCGGTAAGTTCTTATTGGACTTTGGAACATTCAGTATTGTAGGACGTAGTGCTATTGTGAAACAAATACATACACGAATTATACACCGACACAAACCGGATTTATTCGGACGGGATTAATTGAAATAATTTATCCGCGCGCTATATATTTATTTGGTTTGGTTTGTAGAAAATTAAAAAATCCGATTTGAATAGTCAAACAAAATTGATCCGAGTTGAATTCTAAAGCATGGCGATAAGAAGCCGCAGTTCCCCCCCCCCTCCCCCCCCCCCCCCCGCGCCGCGCCGATAGAGCGTACCTTTTTTACGAGTGTCGGTGCCGGATATGGTGCGTGTCTTGCCGTCGTTAATTGCTACCGCAATATTTTTTTCGCCTACAGTAGACCGAGTTTGAGCGTTCGGGTCAACCATGTCGATTGTTGACATTTTTTTAAAAACTTTTGTCGTCGCCATAAATGACCGCGCGATCCATTCGTAATTTTTTTAAATGTCCGACACTGATGATGAGCCGGTTATTGTGAGACTCTATGGCTATGCACTGATTCTTTTATGCTTGTTCGGTGTCGATGCGTGGGAGGGCGCCCCTCTTTCGCGGCACATAATTCTCTATGTGTGATATCTTTTGACAGATTCATCCGCATGGAGGACACTGCGACCGAGGCAGCTTCCACGACGCTGGACGAAAAAAAGGCGATTTTTTTCAATAATTACGTAAATGCTTATAACGACCTGATAAGCCATGCCGAGAATGAACTCGGCATTTCGTTTACCCCGTGTGACAATGCGGCTATTGTAAAGCCAGTGTACGGCGTTCACGGCATAGTTTCAATGTTTGGTCATGTGCCCCTAACGAGCTGTTATTACAACAATATCAATTACAATACTTGCGTTTCTTATCGGGCCGAGAGTAGAACGCATATATGCGGCGTGTTTCCCGTCATGTTGGGTACGGATTTGGATCTGCGTATTCAGCATATCGTGAAGAAGAAAATGTCTAGGCTGTGTTTTTGCCAAACCAATCACAAGTACAGCAGTCGTTTGTTATCCGCGATTCCGGCAACTATAAACTTTGATAATGTTTTGGAGAATTATAACAATCCCGAGTTTTTAGATTACTTGTGCGGTTACTTTATCGAAAACGGTAAACTGGCCTGGATTCCATACATAATATCTAATAACCGGCAGCAGTTGCATCTGGCACACGATTCGGTTAAAAAAAGAATTATTCCGTCGCAAAATACGGACGATGTTTATATGCATTACGCGTATGACGTAAAAGGCCGAGGAAATTGTTTTTTGTTTTACAAAACATTGCTGGGCCAAAATTTTTTGATTCATCGGAATTCTTCCGGAGTCAATTTTATCAACCAATACGATTACGGATCGATCGGCGGAGCGTTTCATATCGATGACAAGCATTTAGATTGGAATATTGACAAGCACGGGTACATTCTCATGTCGCTTCAATCACAAATACGACACATTGACGATTTGAGCAACAAAATTATTTTACCACCGGAATTATTGTTGTACCGTTTGTTGTTATTGGGTCAAAGAAAGCCCACAGAAGCGTCTGGAATCGTCAATATGGGAGATTGGAAAAAATTAATATCCATGACCGCGGTGTATTCGCCGGAGAAAAAAAAATACCCCGAAAACACATCGAATATGTACCGAAAACCTATTTCGAATCAAATTGGTCGGGTTGAATTTTTCTCTCAAGTCGTTCGGCCGACTACGAAAAATCAGAAAATTTCAATGATTCCGCAAAATTACTGCGGTTACCTCTGTATGTTTGATAAAACAACCACCATAGATTCGTTCAATCGTGTCTATTCGCTGGTACACGATGTGAAATTTTCAAATAATTTTGACACATCCAACAACGCTATCAATTTAATTTTACGCATGACCCTCGAAGCGGAATATATATTCGAGGATACCTCACGCGTGATTGATCAAGAAAGTATCTATATTGCGTTAAATGGTGCGCTACCAACGCGATATATATTCAACAAAACCCGTACGTTTTATTCATTTTTTCTTTTTGTTAAACGCAAATTTGATTTTATCGAGGTGTACCGAGCCAACAACAACGTTATCGTATTAAACGACTTTGTTGGCATTCCATTCAAGTATATCAAGTCGCTACAACTGTACGTGTCGCCCTACGAATTAAACTCGATATTCCCGCATTTAATTTACAAAGTCGATCATTTTGGAACGCACTGTCCCGACGACTTGATACATATGTCGGCGTACGTCAACGTGACCAAATTAATTGCCGGATTGGGATATTTGCGAACGCGATTAAATACCATAGCGACCTTTCCGCTAAACATTCTGTGCATTGATTCGGTACATTTTTATACCTTACCCACGTCGTTGTTTGGGCGAATTATTCGTACGGAAGAATTATCAAAAAACATCCAAATAGTCAATACGGAGCACAGCGATTTTAAAAAAATGAAAATTTTATTCTCATCGAGCTTACAATGTACCCACGATGGTTACAGTCTTGAGACTGTAACCATCAAATTTGCGTTTAACAAAACGCAACGATTGATCGCAACGATTGATCGCAAAACAATCACGCCCACTCTGTTCATACGCAAATATAGAGTAGATTTTGAGTTTGATTTTACGTCACTTTTTTACATTCCGAATCAAAATTTGAAGATTGTTTACGAACAACTACCGTCATTATCGCGTCCGATAAGCGGCTATATTTTTGTCGGTGAAATTCAATCTCTGAAACCACTGACATTCTTCAAGCAAGTAAAGTTTGTAATTTTACGAAATTACCATAATAGGTCCACCCGCGAGTGTAGTTATTACTTGTACGTGGCGATTGATACGCATTGCGTGTTAAACAGTGACAAAATACTTAAACTGCATTCAATGGCGTACAAAACATTTAACGTTATTCAAAAAATAGCGATTGAATTACATATTTATCACGTAAATAGTTTTTACGATGGTTTTAAATTCTCTGATTTCAATGGACAAAAAGGACTAGCCGTTCAAGCGGATATTTGCGCAAACGACGTGAGCAACGATTTGATACCTCCGACAAACGATATCGATCTCGTTCTGCCCGATGTAATTGCCTCGATTTTTTCTATTATTGGGCGAAAACCATTGTACCAACTTAAAGAATTGTACGCTAATAAAATTCACGTGCCTACGAATTCTGAAATTTTCATGGGCGATTGTTCCCTAGCGATCTTAAAAAATGTCTCCAGCGAGCATTGTAGCAGCGGTGCGATGAAATTTGATAATTTGTCCATAAATAATTTGCACCTTAACGGTTGCCACGCGAGTATATACGAGATGTTACAAGAGGCCTTGCATCATAATGAACCGTATAAATTTTTACCCGAAGTCAATCGATCGTTGATGCGACTGGTGTTGAATTTTAAGAAAACCATAGAGTTTTTTAACGACACCGGTGAGAGCGTATCCGAAGTGCCGTGGTCGGGATCGAATGACGCCGATGATACTAAATATTTGATACATTTACTGAATCAGGTATAAATAAAATCTGGCCGTTTAATTCAAATTGTTGCGTAAACAGTTTGTTTGGTTTTAAGATTATCCCAGATCGCTCGTAATGATTCGGTATGTGGGGGGGTGTGTGTGGTGATTCGTTGCTGGTTGTGGTACGAAAAGACGAATTTATCATAAGAGTAATGCACAGTATTTATTCATAACCAATTACAAAATTAATTAGTAAAAATTAGTTTGGCGCGGTGAACGAGTTTGTGACTTGACAGAGAGTCGGTTGGAAGGGAAAAAAATGCTTAGCGAATATGCGATATATATTTATATCGTTTATATCGATGATGTAATTGCATATTCAAATAAAAAAAATTCCGTGTATATATGTATATACGCAGAATAATATATAGAATAATAATACTCAGTGTATATATGTATATACACTGAGTATAACAAAGACAGCTATACTTGTCGCTATACACTCGCTCAGCCGTTTCGCAGCATACCCGGCCGTATACTCAGTGTATACACATGTATACTCTCAGTATAGCATCGAGAGGAATACGAACGGATGGTAGGCCCGCTGGTATTTCTGAGAAAAAAAAATGTTGTTCTCGTCCAACTCTGTGTTCGCGTTACGATAATAATAATAACTAATGCTCCGCTCGCTATGAAAAAAAAATGACGCAATCATGCTTTCGTCTCGCGTTATGAGAGGAATAATAATAATAATAATATCGAATGCTCCGCTCGTTATGAAAAAAGAGTTGGGGGAGAAAAAAATGCTTAGCGAATATGCGATATATATATATATCGCGTACGTATTATATGCTATATATAGCATATAATACGTTGGGTGTTGAGTTGCGTTGGTTTACTATATATATATATATAGTAAACCAACGCAACTCAACACCCAACCTAACCCAGCTGAAAAAATCCGTTACGTATATAGCATAAATCATGTAATACATCGTACAATAACGCATACACATATATGGTAAGCCAACACACCATATATACATACATAGGAAGCCAACGCACACAACAACCGATCGATTGCGACCTATTATTTTTTCGTATTTCCCAATGAACACGACGACGTCGCAGGCCCTGGATCAGATTTGTTCTTGGCCACGTTCCGAAAACAAAAAAAAAAAAAAAATCTTTGTGGCCGACGATCGCCGTTTACGAAAAAAAATTTCTTCATCGCCGACTCCTCGGTTTGTTTTGGTTTGGTTTGCCGTCTTTGGAAAAAATAAAAAAATCTCTGGCAATCTTCGTGGCCGACGCTTGCCGTTTACGAAAAAAAAAATTTCTTCATCGCAAACTCCTCGGTTTGGTTTGGTTTGCCGAAAAAAAAAATTTCTTCATCGCAAACTCCTTGGTTGCCGTCTTCCTGAAAAAAAAAATTTCTTCATCGCAAACGCCTTGGTTGCCGTCTTCCTAAAAAAAAAAATTTCTTCATCGCAAACTCCTCGGTTTGGTTTGGTTTGCCGAAAAAAAAAATTCTTCATCGCAAACTCCTTGGCCGACGATCGCCGCGCGAGTCGAGGGACAAAAATTTAGCGCGGCTCCTACAATCTTATTTTTTAATTTCTGATAAACACGACGTCAGCCCTACTCCTATTTCTTCTCTTATATGGACAGAGTGTTTAGAAGAAATGAGTCGCGCGCGACACCAAACCTACTTATATACTAAATTAAGCATAAACTTATTGAAAATTTTTTTCTCAACCAATCACGAAGCTCGATTTCACGAGGACCACATCGTGGGGGAAGCATCGACCAATCGGGAAGCCGGAATCGCTCGTGGGCGTGGTTTATTTTCGTCATTCGATCACGAGACGTCGACCAGGACGGTCGCATTTTCGAAAATTGTAATTTTTTCACCACCGGCATGGGGGGGGGGGGGGGGGTGGAGAGGTGTGTTGCCTCGATCGTGAATTTATTTATATCGATGATGTAATCGCATTTGTCAACGGCGGAAAATGGGAACGAATCGAAATAATTTCTTTACCATAGTATAGTGTATATATATATATATATATATATATGGTATGCGATGCAAAATGTGAGCGAATAAGAACAAACCCAAATCAAACCGAGAAGTTTGCGAT
This sequence comes from Oxytorus armatus, assembly GCA_958009045.1. NCBI lineage: Eukaryota > Metazoa > Arthropoda > Insecta > Hymenoptera > Ichneumonidae > Oxytorus > Oxytorus armatus. Next base: position 28,540,105 of record OY253745.1, on the reverse strand, counting down.
CAAGATTTTTTTTTTTTTTTTTTCGTAAACGGTAAAGAGACGCAAACATTTTTTTTTTTGTTGCAATCATGTTATCCCGATGATCTCCTCGCGTTATAATAATAATATCGAATGCTTTGCTCGTTATGAAAAAAAAAAAAATGACGCAATCATGCTTTCGTCTCGCGTTATGAGAGGAATAATAATAATAATAATATCGAATGCCTCGGCTCGTTATGAAAAAAGAGTTGGAAGAGAAAAAAATGCTTAGCGAATATGCGATATATATATATATATATATATATATATATATCGATGATCGCCTCGCGTTATAATAATAATAATATCGAATGCTCCGCTCGTTAGAAAAAAAAAATGGCGCAATCATGCTTTCGTCTCGTGTTATGAGAGGAATAATAATAATAATATCGAATGCTCCGTTCGTTATGAAAAAAGAGTTGGAAGAGAAAAAAATGCTTAGCGAATATGCGATATATATATTTATATCGTTTATATCGATGATGTAATTGCATATTCAAATAAAAAAAATTCCGTGTATATATGTATATACGCAGAATAATATACAGAATAATAATACTCAGTGTATATATGTATATACACTGAGTATAACAAAGACAGCTATACTCGTCGCTATACTTTCGCTCAGCCGTTTCGCAGCATACCCGGCCGTATACTCAGTGTATACACATGTATACTCTCAGTATAGCATCGAGAGGAATACGAACGGATGGTAGGCCCGCTGGTATTTCTGAGAAAAAAAAATGTTGTTCTCGTCCAACTCTGTGTTCGCGTTACGATAATAATAATAACTAATGCTCCGCTCGCTATGAAAAAAAAAATGACGCAATCATGCTTTCGTCTCGCGTTATGAGAGGAATAATAATAATAATACCAATAATATCGAATGCTCCGCTCGTTATTAAAAAAGAGTTGGGGGAGGAAAAAATGCTTAGCGAATATGCGATATATATATATCGTTTATATCGATGATGTTATTGCATATTCGAACAAAAAAAAATTCATATATATATATATATAACATATATCATATACTACATCATTCATATATATATATATATATAGTAAACCAACGCAACTCAATACCCAACCTAACCCAGCTGAAAAAATCCGTTACGCATATAGCATACACATATATGGTAAGCCAACACACCATATATACATACATAGGAAGCCAACGCACACAACAACCGATCGATTGCCACCTATAGTATTATTATTGACCAAAAAATTCCGTAAAACACCGATAATTATGGTATTCCAACCAAGAATACTAACATGTGAATAAAACTTCAGCCGTTTGAAACCCTCCCTATTACGGTCACGCATTTTTCAACTCGGGCGGGGGGGGGGGGGGGGAAGTATGTCGCCGCGATCGTCCACATTGATGAGTCCGTTGTCACTCGCAGTCTTCAGCATAACGGCGACGGGTAATGACCGGTTCACGAGAGGGCTAATAAAAATAGTAATACCAATTAATCTTGGGGATGGAGGCTAGGAGTGTATAAATCTTTCGTTAAAGAAGATGCCGTCGCTCGAGGCTAAACGTTATTATAAATTATTAAAAAACCAAACAAACCCAATAAAATGTTTATTGTGCGATGAAAAAATAATACCATCGTCTATGAAATCGCATATATATAATTTTCATAATGAAAATATCGAACAAAAGTGCATATGGTGTTTTGATTATACTTGGCCGGGTAGAGTAGATGGTTTAGTGAATATTCATCGTATAGATTGTTTTCGGAAAGCCCGCGATAAACAGAAGAAAGCTCAAAAGATGTTATTGGAAGCGGCTCGGATAAAGAAACAAGAAGAGCGTGATAAAAAGAAGAGAGATCGAGAAACGTTATTAGAACTATGGCTCGAGGCAAGAAAAAAGAAGAGCGTGATAAAAAGATGAGAGATCGAGAAACATTATTGGAACAAAAGAGAATTCAAAGAGAAACCGATGCGTGGATTAATGCTAATCAAGAGTATTGGATAGCTGCGTGCCGGATAGCCGATCGCATTTTTCGATTCCCGGAAGAGGGGGAGGTGCGTCGCCTCGACCGTCCACATTGATGGTTGTCACTCGTGTAGTATACAGCTGTAACGGCGGCGACGGGTAGTGATCGGTTCACGAGAGGGCTAATAAAAATAGTAATGTCAATTAATCCTGGATGGAGGATAGTATTGTGTATGAATCTTTCGTTAAAGAAGGTTTCGTCGCTCGAGGCTGAACATTATCAGAAATTAATATAAAAAACTAAAACCCCAATAAAATTTTTATTGCGTGATGAAAAAATAATACCATCGTCTATGAAATCCCACATATATCGTATAAATAATGAAAATATCAAACAAAAGTGTATATATGGTTTGGTTTGATTATACTTGGCTGAGTAAAGTGGATGGTTTAATGAATATTCATCGCGTAAATTGTTTTCGTAAAGCCCGCGATAAAGAGAAGACAGATCAATCGATATTATTGGAAGCGGCTCGAATTAAACGAGAAGCAAGACAAAAATCGAATTAAACGAGAAGCAAGACGAAAATCGAATTAAAAGAGAAGCTAGACGAAAGCGTAAGGCCGAGCAAGAGGAAGAGAAGAGGGACAAAAGATAATGTGGGGTTACACCCCAGCATTGATGTCGAGTCAACATGAAGACTAAGAGAGAAGAAGAGGGACGAAAAGTAGTGGCCAAAGCAGCATTGATGTCCAACTCTCAACAAGAGGAAGAAGAAGAGGAGAGACGAAAAATAATGGCCACGGCAGCATTGATGGCCAACTCAATCGACATCCACTTCCGCAAATCAAAAATCGTGTGACGTCACGTCTATATAATTGTAAAAAAATCGATGATTGGTTTGTTTGGCGACGTAGAGTATGTAATGCGAAATTTATTTGAATATACAAAACAAACCAAACATCCCTTTATCACTCTACGACGATCCAAGTGATCCGACGAATATTCCCCAATGGGTTAACCGATTCGAGCGTAGATATCGAACGCAAACATTTGTTAGATTTTTATAATCAATTTCCCATAGATCCAGAGAAACGGGTCTGGATTCATTTTGTCAACGCGCCTACAGTTTTAATGGAAATCTAAGTTGACCGCTTTTTTAACAACATTTAGAATTTCTTGCTGTTTTTTGCCCAAATAACATATCGTTTCAACGACACTCAATAGAAATGCATTAAATACGTCCGATAAGATGTCGATTCCACGCTTTAGTATTATACGCAGTTGGAGAATTGTTCTTTTTGGCAGCAGTATATTGGTCCGTTACCACGTATATAAACGATGACACAGCATAATGATGCAGGAAAAAATCAAAATTAGATAATGATCTAATTTTTATTTTTTCCTTATGTCATCTGCACTCAGTCTATCAAATTCCATATTTTTGAGTAATGGGAATATAATAGATTTATTGGTCGGCAGATCCTTATAATGAACGCACCATCTGTTTGTTCTACCGTTCTTTACCAAACTCGGCGTACCACATAGGCACTTGCATTTTTGTACACTCCCTGCATATATGACTCTATGCCGTGTGGTACAAATAACATTGCAAACAATGGGGCGTACGGTATGATTGGTTTGAAAATATAATAGTGGCATTTATTATACTTGACGCGGCCTGGCTTAAATGACTTATAACCTTGATACTCGTTGGTGGCATTTTGTTCATTGATCGTAGCCATTTTACTCAATTCACATTCCCACTGAGACGCTTGATTCGACATGTAGGAAATAGCATTCGTGAGATGCATTGGATGCTGGAACTGGATCGAGTTTGCGACGGAATTTTGCTTCGGATTTATTTTTTTTTCATTCCATTTAATTCCAACTCCCCATTTATGACCCATACGTTCTTTGGCTCGTTCCGTTAACAATACGCAAATCATATGGCGATGGTGTTCCTTACCACCGCTACATAGTCAAGAATAGGTTAAAAAGTATAAATCGTCTCGATGTTTGCGTTCGATAGCTGCCCTCCAATCGGTTAACCAATGGGAAAGATTCGTTGGATCACTTGAACTCTCGTAGAGCGATGAAGGGACATTATTTTGTTCTGTAGTATACAGCTGTAACGGCGGCGACGGGTAGTGATCGGTTCACGAGAGGGCTAATAAAAATAGTAATGTCAATTAATCCTGGATGGAGGATAGTATTGTTTATGAATCTTTCGTTAAAGAAGGTTTCGTCGCTCGAGGCTGAACATTATCAGAAATTAATATAAAAAACTAAAACCCCAATAAAATTTTTATTGCGTGATGAAAAAATAATACCATCGTCTATGAAATCCCACATATATCGTATAAATAATGAAAATATCAAACAAAAGTGTATATATGGTTTGGTTTGATTATACTTGGCTGGGTAAAGTGGATGGTTTAATGAATATTCATCGCGTAAATTGTTTTCGTAAAGCCCGCGATAAAGAGAAGACAGATCAATCGATATTATTGGAAGCGGCTCGAATTAAACGAGAAGCAAGACAAAAATCGAATTAAACGAAAAGCAAGACGAAAATCGAATTAAAAGAGAAGCTAGACGAAAGCGTAAGGCCGAGCAAGAGGAAGAGAAGAGGGACAAAAGATAATGTGGGGTTACACCCCAGCATTGATGTCGAGTCAACATGAAGACTAAGAGAGAAGAAGAGGGACGAAAAGTAGTGCCCAAAGCAGCATTGATGTCCAACTCTCAACAAGAGGAAGAAGAAGAGGAGAGACGAAAAATAATGGCCACGGCAGCATTGATGGCCAACTCAATCGACATCCACTTCCGCAAATCAAAAATCGTGTGACGTCACGTCTATATAATTGTAAAAAAATCGATGATTGGTTTGTTTGGCGACGTAGAGTATGTAATGCGAAATTTATTTGAATATACAAAACAAACCAAACATCCCTTTATCACTCTACGACGATCCAAGTGATCCGACGAATATTCCCCAATGGGTTAACCGATTCGAGCGTAGATATCGAACGCAAACATTTGTTAGATTTTTATAATCAATTTCCCATAGATCCAGAGAAACGGGTCTGGATTCATTTTGTCAACGCGCCTACAGTTTTAATGGAAATCTAAGTTGACCGCTTTTTTAACAACATTTAGAATTTCTTGCTGTTTTTTGCCCAAATAACATATCGTTTCAACGACACTCAATAGAAATGCATTAAATACGTCGGATAAGATGTCGATTTCACGCTTTAGTATTATACGCAGTTGGAGAATTGTTCTTTTTGGCAGCAGTATATTGGTCCGTTACCACGTATATAAACGATGACACAGCATAATGATGCAGGAAAAAATCAAAATTAGATAATGATCTAATTTTTATTTTTTCCTTATGTCATCTGCACTCAGTTTATCAAATTCCATATTTTTGAGTAATGGGAAAATAATAGATTTATTGGTCGGCAGATCCTTATAATGAACGCACCATCTGTTTGTTCTACCGTTCTTTACCAAACTCGGCGTACCACATAGGCACTTGCATTTTTGTACACTCCCTGCATATATGACTCTATGCCGTGTGGTACAAATAACATTGCAAACAATGGGGCGTACGGTATGATTGGTTTGAAAATATAATAGTGGCATTTATTATACTTGACGCGGCCTGGCTTAAATGACTTATAACCTTGATACTCGTTGGTGGCATTTTGTTCATTGATCGTAGCCATTTTACTCAATTCACATTCCCACTGAGACGCTTGATTCGACATGTAGGAAATAGCATTCGTGAGATGCATTGGATGCTGGAACTGGATCGAGTTTGCGACGGAATTTTGCTTCGGATTTATTTTTTTTTCATTCCATTTAATTCCAACTCCCCATTTATGACCCATACGTTCTTTGGCTCGTTCCGTTAACAATACGCAAATCATATGGCGATGGTGTTCCTTACCACCGCTACATAGTCAAGAATAGGTTAAAAAGTATAAATCGTCTCGATGTTTGCGTTCGATAGCTGCCCTCCAATCGGTTAACCAATGGGAAAGATTCGTTGGATCACTTGAACTCTCGTAGAGCGATGAAGGGACATTATTTTGTTCTGTATATTCAAATATATTTTGCATGAAATACTCTCGTTCACCAAACAAACCAACCATCGATTTTTTTACAATTATATAGGCGATCATACGGTGGGACAATAATAATCTGGATGGTATTACGGTCTCGCATTTTTCAACTCCTGGCGCGGGCGGTGGATGTGTGTCGCCTCGATCGCCCACATTGATGAATCCGTCGTCGAGCGCATTTTTCAACTCCGTGAGAGGGAGGGGGAAGTGTGTCGCCTCGACCGTCGACATTGATGGTTATCACTCGCGGAGTCTTTAGCATAACGGCGACGGGTAGTGACGACCGGTTCACGAGAGGACTAATAAAAATAGTAATACCAATTAATACTGGATGGAGGATAGTATTGTATAAATCTTCAGTTAAAAAAGATGTCGTCGCTCGAGGCTAAACAATATTATAACCTATTATATAATCATAAAACTCCAATAAAATGTTTATTGTGTGATGAAAAAATAATACCATCGTCTATGAAATCCCATATATACAATATTCATAATGAAAATATTAAACAAAAGTGTATGTGGTTTGGTTTGAGTATAGTTGGCTGGGTAAAGTAGATTGTTTAGTGAATATTCATCGCATCGATTGTTTTCGGAAAGCCCGCGATAAAGAGCAGCAAGATCAAGAGATATTAATGGAAGCGACTCGAATCAAGAAAAAAGAAGAACGCGATAAAGAGAAGCAAGATCGAGAGATATTATTGGAAGCGGCTCGAATCAAGAAACAAGAAGAGCGTGATAAAAAGAAGAGGGGTCGAGAAACGTTATTGGAAGCGGCTCGAATTAAAAGAGAAACAAGGCGAAAGCGTAAGGCCGAGCAAGAGGAAGAAGAGAGACGAGAAATAATGGCCACAGCAGCGTTGATGTCGACTCGTCAACAAGAGGAAGAAGAGGAAGAAGAGGGACGAAAAATGATGCCTACAACAGCATTGATATCGTCTCGTCAACAAGAGGAAGAAGTTCCTCAACTTCTTCCTCTTGTTGACGAGACGAACGAAAAATAATGGCCGCAGCAGCATTGACGCCGTCATCCAGTTCGGCTTCTAATTTTATCCCGCAAATCAAAAATCGTGTGACGTCACGCCTATATAATTGTAAAAAAATCGATGATTGGTTCAATGGTGAACGACAGTATTTATCGCGAAATTTGTTTGAGAATACAAAACAAAATAATATCCCTTCATCCGTGTACGAGGATTTAAGTGATCCAACGAATCTTCCCCATTGGTTAACCGATTCGAGTGTCGGTGTCGAAACCAAACATTTGTTAGATTTTTGTAATCAATTTCCCATAGATCCGGAAATGGGTCTGGATTCATTTTGGCAACGAGCCTACAGTTTTAAACGAAATCTAAGTTAGTATCACGTGAGCGTTCGATTTAGTGCTTGGCCCTCGTTCGATCAATATCGCCTGGAACATCGAGACGATTTATACATTTTACCCTACTCTTGTCTATGTAGCGGTGGTAAGGAACATCATCGTCATATGATTTGCATATTGTTAACCGAACGAGCCAAAGATCTAATGGGCTATAAATGGGGAGTTAGTATTAAATCGAATGGAAAAAATAAATACGAGGCAAAGTTCCGTCGCAAACTCGATCCAGCTCAGCATCCGATGCATCTCACGAATGCTATTGTCTACATGTCGAATCAAGCGTCTCAGTGTGAATGTGAATTGAGTAAAATGGCTACGATCAATGAACAAAATGCCACCAACGAGTATCAAGGTTATAAGTCATTTAAGCCAGGTCACGTCAAGTATAATAAATGTCACTATTATATTTTTAAACCAATCATACCGTACGCCCAATTGTTTGCAATGTTATTTGTACCTCACGGCATAGAGTCATATATGCAGGGATTATACAAAAATGCAAATGCCTATGGTATGCCTAGCTTGATAAAGGACTTTAGTACAAACCAATGGTGCGTTCATTATAAGGATCTGGCTTCCGAAAAATCTATTGTTTTCCCATTACTCAAACATATGGAATTTGATAAGCTGAGCGCAGATGACATAAGGAAAAAATCACAATTAGACAATGATGCTGTGTCATCGTTTATCTACGTTGGAACGGATCAATATACGGCCAAACAGAATAATTCTCTAACCGCGTATTATTATACGCGGTTAGAGAATTATTCTGTTTGGCCGTATATTGATCCGTTCCGCATCCTTCTCAAGCACCGCTTTTTCAACAACATTGAGAATTTCTTGCTGTTTTTTTCCCAAATAAAACATCGTATCACCGACACTCAATATAAATGCATTAAATACGTTCGATCTGATGTCGATTCCACGCTTTATTATTATAAAGCGTGGAATCGACATCAGATCGAACGTATTTAATGCATTTATATTGAGTGTCGGTGATACGATGTTTTATTTGGGAAAAAAACAGCAAGAAATTCTCAATGTTGTTGAAAAAGCGGTGCTTGAGAAGGATGCGATTATCGAACGAGAGCGAGCCACGATTGAACGGGAGCGAGCCACGATTAAACGAGAGCGAGCCATCATTGAAGAAAAGGATGCCATCATTGAACGAGAACGCGCCAAATATGAAGAATTGCTTCAACACTTGATAAAAAAATAAATTAAATCTAAATATGTATGTTTTTTTACACCAAAGTTATATTATAAAATAAAAATTGTTTAGATTTTGTTTTTTTTACATTTATATTTTATCATTGACTGTTTTATCACATCCTCATAATACATACATAAATTACATAAATTTTTAATACGCAAAATAAAATTGAACGAGAACAAAATTTTTTTTTTCTCAGATCGAGCCACCATCCACCATCCTTTCGTATTCCTCTCTTTGTTATAAGAGAGTATATATGTATATACGCTGAGACGTATTCTTCTCGGGTCGTCCGTTTTGTGCGGTGCTTCGTAGGCACACGCGCGTCAGTCTCGTGGATCGGTATTAATGACTGGGAATATATAGTACAATTTTTTCAAAACAAATCTGATGAATAAATTTCTTGTAATAAAAAATGAATGCCGATTAAACTGTTGGATAAATTGCTTTCAGAAATAAATGTCGCGTAATAAACTGTTACTTAAATTTCTTGCAATAACTGCAAAAATTCGCCAATACACATACAAGACATATACATATTTATTTCAAATAAATATCGAATCTTTTGCCCTATATAAAATAATAGGATCGTCTCCGTCTCTGCACGGTCTACCGGCGCCGGATGGATGGGAGAGATAAAGCCAGCTATTCGGACAGCAGTTTTCATCGGTCAGCTAACGACGCGATAACCCCATATCATATGTACAGCCGGTACATATTTATGACATCAACACGCTCGCTCATCGCTTTGCCTCGAGATTTTTTCTCCGAATAGCGTTCTTTGTCTTGCGACGAAAAAAATAACGAATGCGAAAGTTATTTCAAATTTATTTTTCAAATTTTTGCAACAAATCTGGCGAATAAATGTCGTGCAATAAAAAATACCGAAAAAATCGCCAATAATACGGGGGTAATACGAAATTGACATAACTTTGTTACCATTTATATATTCATGTATATAACGAAATTATGCGAATTCGATGATCGCCTCTCATAACGCGAGGCGATCATCGGGATAGCATGATTGCGTCAGATTTTTCGTTTGTTTTATAACGAGCGGAGCATTCGTTATTATTATTATTATTATTATTATCGTAACGCGAACACAGAGTTGAATTAGAACAAAAATTTTATTTTTACTCAGATCGAGCCTATCATCCGTTTGCATCTCTCTTGATGCGATCCCTGAGAGTATATATGTATATACACTGAGTATAACAAACAGAGCTATACTCGTCGCTATACTTTCGTTCAGCATACCCGACTGTCTGCGAGTGTGTGAGGAGAGTATATATATATATACGCTATACGTAGAGACGTATCCTCGCGTCGTCCGTTTTGTGCGGTGCTTCGTAGGCACGCGCCGTAGTCTCGTGGGCCTCAGTGTGTCCCGTGAGATAGTATTAGTTGCGTCCGTGTACTGTCTTCTGGTTACGAGTGTGTGTGGTCACTGTAGAGAGTGCCCAGTATAGAGAAACCAAACGATACGAGTCGCTGAATTTATTATGTTGAAAAATGCGATCATCGTTTAAATTAAATTGTTCAATTAATTTTAGCCTAATTTGGTATATAAGCAGGATTGGTCTCGCACGCGGTTCATTTCTTCTAAACACTCTGTCTGCATATAAGAGAGGGAATAGGAGCTGACGTCGTGTTTGTCAGAAATTTTTAAACAAGATTGTTTGGAGTCGCGATAAATTTTTTTCCGTCGGCACGGCTTGCGGAAATGCTACCGCGACCACCAAGATTGCGTGCGATTTTTGTTTTTACGGCAAACCAAACCAAACCGAGGAGTTTGCGATGAAGACGATTTTTTTTTCGTAAACGCCGATCGTCGGCCACCGAGATTGTCTAAAAATTTTTTTTTTTTTTTTCACTGCAAACCAAACCCAAACCAAAGAAAACCCAACAACGAAGGAGTTTGCAATGACTGACGAGCGGATCATACGTGAGTATTCATTATTATCATTATTTCTCTCATAATCCGAGAAACGGAAATTTCAGCCGGCAATATGTAGATGGTTTTCGGTTAATTAAGTAATTTTTGTGTCAGTTAGGTCGCAGCGCGAATACTAAGCATTATTATAATTATCATAATGAAACCAAACACAGTCCCGATGAGTTTTTTTTTTTTTTGACCGATCGGCATGGCGCCGGTCGGCTGCTTATCTTATCGCCGGTGAAACGACTCTCGGCCAAGCGACCATCGCTGCGGTATACGCCTATATGCGATTCACTCTGATCGGTACGGAACGCCGGGCTGTGCGCGAGGAAATATGCGCGGATGGCACGATTTCTCGCCGAGTATATATTCGCTCCTATTAAGGGAACAAAGTCAGTAGTCGTTTGGTATCGTTTGACGGATATAACGCGCGATGGATTACAGTTTGCTACGTGATCGTTTGTCGAGTTTTGATAAGTTTCCTCGTAAAGTCGACGATTCCCAATTAAGTTTGGGTGGTTTTTATCATACCGGAATTGACGATGAAATTGAATGTATCGAGTGTGGATTCTGTGTGCGTGGGGTAGTCAACGGAGAGGATGTATTTTTGGAGCATCAATCGTACAAATCGGATTGTCGGCTTCCGAAGAAAATGTTTAGCGCTGATGCATCGTTGGAAGCCACACAGTATCTTGAGCCTGTAATTGAAATGAATGAAACGGCTATTAATGCAGAAACATGTACGGAAAATGGTAACGATACTTGCGGAATTTACTTGAGTGATATGCCCGATCTTACCGATCAAAGTGTTCCATTGCATTTAAAATAAAGTTATTATCATAATCGCTTGGCAACGTTCGCAAATTGGCCAAAAGCCAATCATATTGTACAACCGAAAGAATTGGCTCGAGCTGGATTTTTCTATACCGGTGTTGCTGATCATACCGTGTGCTATCATTGTGGGGGCCGTATAGAAAATTGGGCGAATAGAGAAAATCCGTTGACCGAGCACACAAAATGGTTTGGTGAATGTTGGCACATCAGAGCAATTAACGATGTACTGTTTGCCGAAGAAATTGATTGGCAAGAGTTGCGCATCCAACAAGACCACAATTCCCATAGTGACGATTCATTATGCAAAATATGTTTTTTAAAACTTGCCGAAATGCTATTTTCGCCATGCGGGCACTTAATGTCCTGTAGAAAATGTTCGGCAAGCATGGGCATATGTTTTCGTTGCCATGTTCTTATAAAGGATACACTCCAAGTGCGGTTTGCCTAATACACAATTGGTGCCAAGTGCGGAAATTATCGGACATTATCGGAATTTGAGACCAAACCAAACTGCTGCCGACGGTGTGAATAAACGTAAATTGTCTCATTGAATGCGAAGGAAATTGCAAAGAGTGTTAAATATTAGTACGTTAATACCATCGCCATATATTCTGGAAATTCATGAAAAAGTTTTTGAATAGAAACGCAAAGTGCCTGGTGTTTTGGTGGACGATTTAAAATAAGAATGAACCGCCACACAGACTAAATATTAGGAGACTAATCGATCTTTGTGCTGAGAGTGTTGAGAACGAAAGAGTGAATTCCGTTATATATTCTGGAAATTCATAAAGAACTTGACATTGTCCTTTTGGATACAACGCGGAATACGTGGTGTTTCGACGAATGTACCGAGACGATGATCGGGTAGGCATTCGCAGTCTGAAATAACGGGCGCGTGTCGATAAATATTTGTATGCAAAATTCCATTTTGGCACGAAGCTGCTACTTTCTCATTATTATCGTTCCACAACTCTGGTAATGTTGATTTGCAGGTTTGTACATAACCCAAGTCCGAAATTACTTCCAAAACTGAATATATTCCGCGCTTGTCGTCGCATTCATTGCTATTTGGATTAGTTACGGTACAAAAATTGTTGACGCATTGAAAATTAAACTTGTCGTTTGAGCAAAGTGTGTGGCAATTTAATGTGCTTATGCAGTGTAATTTATCGTATATCGGATTACAACTTATCATGGGGGAAATTCCTATATTATTGCCGAAATTTGCGATTATATTCCCGGATCCAGCAGTATCAACTTGTTGTTTTCTCACTTTTTCCGATTTATATATCGCGTATGTTTGGTAGAGTTTATGGCAAATTGTAACGAATATCAGCTGAATGATGAATAAGGTTAGATATTTTCTCGAATATCGTTGAATGAAATTTAATGGCATTATTATTAAATAATGTACTCTATGGATACCGTTTGTACGAAGAAATTATTAATGCGCATTCCAGTAAGCCGCCAATGCCGACATTCGCGGATTCGCCTGAAGATGATTCGAGTAACGATAATGCTCCAGACAATGAAAAAGATTCGCCCGAATCCAAGATGTGTTTTTTATCACTGATATGTCCAGCTATTATGACGTACATATGTTTCTCGGTTAATTTTATAAATTCGATTCTACGTCTGTTGATACTGCTTATTTTCTCCACGCATGTATTCATTATGGCTAGAATTTTTTATAAGCATAACATTTTTACATCGTCGATATCATGAATGTTTCTAAAATGCAAAACATATTGAAGATGCTGGTATTTTCGCATAAAAAGAAAAAAATACGACTGGATGATTTTCATTCCATATTGAATACAAATAATGTGCCGTTTTACTTGAGAGACATGGCCGTACAAGTCTTTACGTCTTTATTGGCGAATAGAAAATTCCTCTCCCTAGTTGAAAGCGAAAATCCAAATTTTGATACTATCAATAATTTAGTTCGGAAAACATATGAAAAACTCGCTACGAAAAATCGCATTGAATTTGATTAAGAACGGTCGTTAATTTTGTTGCAGATGGTCCAAACCAAACCAAACCAACTACACGATGTTTCATATCATCAAGATTAACGGTGTGAAAATGTATGGACTCCATTTACCGGCGTTTAGACACGTGTACACCCACGCGTGTCGTGTGAATTCGTTGGATTACGCTTTGCTGGAAGAACGTCGAATGTCATTGCTGCCGCTGATTGAACATATCGCCGGCCAGTTTAACGGCGTACCGTCACTCTGCGTATTTGATTATAAAGTCTGTGCTAATCATACATTTAAGGACGGCATTGTCATTGAATATTATTTCGATATGGCGTATCTCGTTGACGGTGCAATCACGCATTATCCAGTTGACAAACAGACCAATGTAGCGCTCAATTTTTTTCACGAAAAATTACCACACTTGTTGAATCACCATCACAACTTGGATGCCAATATTAGTCGCTCGTTTAGCCAAGTATTGCTGAAAGTATTGGAATCTAATAGTCTGTTTCGAGCGTCGTCAATTCAACGCGAATCCATACAAAGATTGCACGATAATTTGAGGGAAAAAAATGTGCCTTCCGACATCATTACCGATCAAGTCGCGACGGCGCGTCATTTTTTTTCAAATTTATTCGATGGAAAAAATGATCCGTTTGTGTTTAGCGAGGATAACTTAAAGAAACTCGGAGACATCATTGCGTCTTTGTCCAATAAAAAAATTGAAATGTTAAAGACGGCGTTTTTATCTTCGTCAATCGATAGCTTGATGTCACCGAATATGATTATGAGTAATTGCTTGGAGCCTATGCAGCAAACCGCGTTAAGTATAAAACAGGTTTCGCCCCAAGATTCGAAAGAATTTTCCAGTTTTTTACCCAATATGATATTACATAAGAATTATTCAAACATTGATCATGCCAATGGAGAATCAAAGTATTTTTATGCTTTTGACGAAACATCCGTGTTATTTTGTTATAAAATTAAATGTCATCGCGGTGTTTTTGAAACGTTTCTCCAGAAACGATATATTTTTGCGTACAAAAGTATATTTACCGAATACGGTGGAATAGGCGCTGACATTTTGGTATACGACTATATGCATATTTTTTTTCTAAAACATGTGTTGCGGAAATTGAAAAAAAAAACAAAAAAATCTTTGAACGATGAATGTAATTACCCAGGAGCGTGGTGGTGGTGGTGGTGGTGGTGGTAAAGTCTCGAATCGGATCATCTTGGCCGATTTACTTTCCAACAGTGACAATAAATTTGCATTACCGAAATCAAACTCGGCTAATAATAATTGTAATGATATTTTTCATTTGGCTCACAACTTTTCCATCAACGATACTATATTTTTAAATTCCAATAAAATGTCGTGCGTGCGCAATTATAGCAAAAACGTATCCATAACTGATGTATATTGTGTCGTTTCGAAAAAAATTCTCGAGCTATTATTGGTCAAAGTCACTTGTCAATTTAAAATAATTCACAGCGTTAGATTTCGCGATTTCACCTTTTATTACGTTCATTTTTACATTACTCGTAATCGTTTGGCCATGTTCTACACCATCGCAATAGAAACCTTGGAGAATCTAGTTTGTTCGCAAGGCAACGGCGGTGCCGCGAGCGACGAGTCGGACAATTTTGATATAATTTGGTCAGCGAGACCGCACCTTCAATTTATCTATATTTCGGACTTTAAAATGTTTACCGATGAAAAAGTCTTTCTGTACAACTATGTCGCGTACCTGTTTATCGAAAATACCAAAAAATTAATTGCCTATCCAACGACACTGTACGAAAGTAATCTGTTTGTGTTGTACTTTTTAAAAGTGATTAAGAGTTATAAACATGACTTTTCCAATTTGTACAATATATTTGCCAAGATTAATGGACCTCTGGTTAATTTGATAAGTGTACGAGGTATAGAAGCTATTACCGACGAAAACCTAGAATCCGTCGAATATTCCTGTAACAATTATGCGACGCTCAATACTTTTTTGAATTTACCGACATTGAGCCAACATCAGTCGCGCGACAATCATTTGATTTTATAATTTTTTACGCGTTTACGTAATATATAAGAGTAAATAAATACACGATGGTGAGTTCTGAGAAAATTGCGTTTTATTCATTTGCGGTTTTTTTTATCATCTCCGCAGATGGAGACTCAAATGTCCCGATAAGTAACAACAACACTTTCAATGATGACGAGCAATTTAACGCCACAAATCATACCCTGAATAATACCGGACCAAATAATATTCGCGATACTCGAATATTGGTTAATGCAACTGACCCGATCATTTCCATGGCCACATTACCTAATGAAACATTTTCAACAAACAATATTGTAGAGCCAGATCAACCGCATGGTAAAACGCCAATGTTGAATGATTATTCGTATATTGCCAATGACGAGTTGGAAGAAATTCTAAACAGCCTGAAGGACTATCATAGTTCATTGGGAGAAATATTTTTACAATTGGATTCGATAAAGACACAAAATTCTCCGTTCCATTTCAACAATGGTGAAACTGTTGCTGAAAATATTATGAAATGTATACAATTGTTGGCTAATTTTTCCGGTACCCTGCTAGTTATTTTCATCGCTCTATTAATCGGCACTAGGATCATATGCGATCGATCATCAAGTTGCTTTCGTAGAAAAATATAATGGCCAATCCAACATAAGATAAAGCTATGATGAAGTATCGACAATTTTTCACGTATGTAATACTATTACTAGCCCTAATAGTAGTAGTAATGGTTACCATATTTTCGGGACGACGTAAAGAAAATAAAGTTGGCGCAACACCGTTGGATGAGCGTCCTGATATGAAACATGCCTACGCGAATACAGAATCGGCGCAAAATACATACGAACGCGAAACGCTACCGTTTCAGTCGCAGTCGCCGTTGTCAAGCGCGTCACCGACAGCACCGGCGCTAGATGGAACGACTCCTTATCATGTAACTGAAACTCGCGAAGAAATATCATATCATAATCCGGAGCTCGCCAACACGGTTATTCGGCGAAAACCAGATACAAAATTCGTCGATGCCCTCAAGAAGATATTTTAAAAACCCGTACAAACGAACGTTTGCCGTTCGGAACACAATTTTATGATAGCTATATCGCGCCCAAACGCTCGAAACACCGTCAATGCGTAGCCTGTTTGAAAAAAAAAAAAAAAAAACAAAAACAGCCAGCATTAAGAAAATAATATTAACGCTGGTAGAGAGCGTAAAAAAGTAACCAAGAGGTGGGGGGTAGGGACATGCTTGAAAATATTAGAAATTTTTTATGTTCCGACCTGGATATACAATGTAATTCGGATAGTCTATCGAACTTTGCGCATTTACCTCGATCGATGCAAGTCCGATGCAACTTGTTTTTGTCGCGTGAAATAAAAAAAATGATGCAATTGGATTGTCTCATTGATTCGCTAAATCAATCAGTCAATACCAGTATTGAGAATTCTGCGCCAATTTTATTAGTCAAATCACCGGAAGAGCTGTCTCAAAATCAACTGACTGAATTATTCAATTCGCAGAATAGTTTGGTTGAATTATTGGATAAGAAAAAAAATCTTAGTCGTGAATTGAAATTATGGCAGGAACGGGCCGCCAAACAGTTGGATATACAAGATTGCTTGGATTTACATTTTTTATTGAGTGGCAATAAACGTCATGACCGTGACGAATATAGCGAATTATTGTCGGTTGCCGAAAAAATAGAAACCGATAATACCGAACAGCGGACGAAAAAAAATTTGATTAAATTAATGAATCTATTATTTTGTAACGTATTGTTTAAAAAATCTTTGCCAAATTTAACAACCGTTACACCGTTACATGATATTATCGCAAAATTCATGACTTCATTTTACCGACCGAATTGAGTCGCGTTAGTCAGGGGCTGGGTTCTGCCAATTTATGGAGGGTATTTATTATTTCTTCTCGCGTCATTTGATTTCCCAGTCCGGATAAAATTGTCCCGAGTACGGTATGCTTTTTTTCCAATTTCAATAATAATTTCGGCAAAGAACTGTCGAATATTTTTTGTTGAGAGATCAGCTCAAATATGTCCTGGAACAGGTCAAATATTTTTTCGAATGAAATGTTCTCAACTTTCGCCACTTTTAAATGAAACATTAGAAAATTCGCGTAATACGCCGCCAGGGTTGATTTCCGATTACTATAAATACAAAAACTATATGGAAACATGTTCCAAAATGACTCGTAATCAGTGTGAAAAGATGCCTCAATTTTTTTTCTGTATATCACGTAAGAATTGTAATGCTGATGATCGGGCGTTTGTGACAATTCAAACAGGGCGCATAAATTATCGTTGGTAAGGGGGACGAGTTGCGATTTTATGATGAATTTGAGCAGAAAATTTTGCAACAATGATTTAAGATCGCCGCTTTGTAATTTGTTGCGAATAAATTTAATTTTTGACTCAACCGTCGGCTCAACCGCACCTTTACCCGCGTATCTATCATACATTTCGTCGATAAACTGGTAATCGTACTTTTTATCGAGCAAATTTTTAATCTTGCTAAAGACATTGTTAACGCCAATGCTCGCGTTGTTTAAGTCAATGTCTAGCATCCGGGGTTTGACGATTGATGTTTCGTCGCTAAAGGCAAAGATGCATAACCAGAAAGGAACATGTATCATTAGCGAGTGATATAAATCATTGATGCTCAAAGATTGTAGAGTTTCGTGGAATAAATTTATAATATTGCGACACTTTGAATGGTCAATCGGCGTCAAAGTTTGCAGCTCTAATCGCTTGATTTGCTCGAGTTCCGCTTTATGAATCGATGATAATTTTGATTTTTTTTCCAGCCATTTACGATACTTTGCGTTATAGTGGAACATGAGCATCGCGCACTCATCGATCAGTTTACCGTCTATGTTGACAAGCTTTTTAATGTATTGCAACGAGCCATTTAATATTTCATCGTCCTCTGCTGAATCCAACGAATGTTCCAATTTATCGATGAATTTTAATATATTTTTCAAACACGTTTGCGAATCAATTAAATTATTTTCATCGATCGTCACGATGCCGTTGAATAAAAAACACAGCAATTCCACGCATTCTTTATTTTTTTCAGCGGACATGGACACCTTTAAATTCAAATTGTCAAATCGTTTGAACACATTGCCGCTGGTGTCGTAAAATCCGTACACATTTTTCAATAACATGCTACGCTTAGAGGGGATGTTTGGTTTATAAGTCAATTTAAAAAATGGAACTGTGCGAGCTCGCAAACCACTTTCATAAATCAAAACACGGCTGCGTCGTCTATTCGAATAATAACATCTTATATCATATTTATAAAAAAACTAACGTATCCGTTGATTCGGACGGTACGCCTTATTATCGGAATTTTATATTCGGAAATTCCATCAACTGCAAATTTATTCTAAACAGTTTAGAGGCTGAAGTATTCACCAGTCCATTGTACAACCCGATACCGCTACAAAATTACTTGCGCGTCGATAATTTTAAACAATTTCTCCACACACAATTTGCATTGGGTAAAAATATTAACGAACAAACGAGGCTGTATTTAAATGTAAAAAAATTATTTGACGTTTACATCGAAAACATTCACGACACGTATCAAACGCAATTTTTTAGACCTGTATTTTTCGTAGATGCGGTCGAAAAATATTGTATCGATTGGAAAATGTGCTTCCATCTGCTGCTGGCCATGACAAATTTAGACGAGATTCATCGGATTAAACTTAAAACTCGCAATCCCAAGGCATGCAGCTTGGCACATTTAATAAAACGACCAATATCCGGGCTAGTGTGTAATTCTCAACTTGGAATGTCATACGATAATAATACAGAGTCGAGTTGCCAGCATATTTTACTAAACAAAAAAACATCGCCCGATAACGGCGTTTGGTTAAATCCAGACTTTACGACAAACACAGTATGTCACAGATTGATTAAGGAACAATTGGCAATTTTCGGAGAGGCTTCTGTTGCTAAACTATACGATTATAAATGCAACTATGCCGCCGATACAGTCCACACTTTTAACGCCATTTACAAACGACAAACAAAAATGCACTCTCTATTTTGTTTTCCCGACAGATTAATGTCCATAAAATGGCTGAATGATTTAGAAAAGTTTCTCACGGTCACAGCAATCTGAGAATTTTCGTTCCATTTTCGACAGTCGCTCGTAGCATTCCATAGACTATTGCTCGACAGAAAGGACACTTGGCTCGCTCGGTATCGTCCGACGAGCCTTCGACGACAATGTATCGGTGTAATCGACGCGCACATGGTACGCAACACTCGTGATTACAATTCAATAGTATGGCCCATTCGGTTTGCAAACATTTCTCGGTAGTACAAATTGCACAATTTCGTTTCACGACTATAGCATCATCGTCCGCAATTAACAGGTTCAACAATATCGATGTCAGTCGACAGGTTTGCTTTTTTCTAACCGTAGAAGCAACCATGCCGTGTTCCATTATCCGTAGCTTCACGTCACTCAAATATGCGAGAGACTCCTTTATACCCTTCATTTTTTCACGAACATTTCGCTTAGGCTTTCCGATGTAACACAAATCATGATCCGTATACAGCGACGACATCTTTCGATTCAGTGAAGCAATCAGACAATGAATTGTCTCGTGCAAATACTCTAGCTCGTTCTGTCTCGGCTCGATGTTTTCTTCCGTTGAATCCATCTCGGTCGCATTATACGGTGTTGAAGGTCTCGCGGGTCTATTCGGGGCAGGTTCCACCAACGAGAGGTCGTTATCAATGACGACAGTATCGACACTATTATCGTCGATGTTATTATCAATTGTCGATGAATGTCCGTTTCACGGGTTGGCGTCTAGTCGCAGCCGATGGGAACGTTGATGATGAAACATATCGTACCGTGCTGTGTGACGACCGTTTAGTTTCTCGAGCTGCTCTTTCGCGTAGGTATACTCGCGATTTATTTGATATGCGATATACGCACACGCTCGTGGAACGACGATGTGTCTTTTACGACGACGCTTCAGTGGCGCGGGGGGGTGAGGCACTCTGGTGGCGAGCCACACTGTAGCCACGGGAAAGGAATTATCTTGACTTTAATGGATAATTCCGGGATACATGTGTGGCCAAGTTGTGGCCCGCCGTCAATCTACCGCATGGTGATATGGCACTACGGTGAAATTTATGTCAGATTTTTTAATCATATACGCGATGGGGATGTAGTGCCAATAGTATTGATGTCGATAGCTATTGAAAATTTATTCCACCGATTTTTTTAAATCAATTTTTTTGTTGCCGAAAAACTATCATTCGATGAACAAAATACATTCAACGCTCTCTGAAAATAAATTTCTCGTATGGTTCAGTAAAAAATATTATTCGGTATTTAATCGGAATGAACTTGCAAACATTGTAAAAAAAAAAAATGCGACTAATGCGAAATTATTTTTTTCGATATTTTTTATTGTTTGAAAATTTCAAATTTCTTCGACATATTTTGCATAGAAAAATTCCAAATTTATTTGATATTTATTTGAAATAAATATCTACTCTTGTACATATCGAGGGCATTTATATATTTTTTTTATCGTTTGAAAATTCCAAATTTATCCGGCATATTTTTTTAAGTAATTTATCCAATAGTTTAATAGACATTAATTTTTTCAATATTTTTTCATTACACGAAATTTATTCGCCAGAATTGATCGGGGGTATTTTTGCATATGAAAAAAAAAAGTTTAATCGACATTAATTTTTTCAATATTGTTTATTGCTCGAAATTTTCAAATTTATTCGCCAGAATTGTTTGAGGATAGGAAAAAAAATAGTTGCTTGACTGTTATTTCAAATAAATATGTACTCTTGTACATATCGAGGGAATGAATATACGGCGTGCGCTTATCGCATTGGCCGACCGGACTGCTGCCCGAATCCCTGGCTCGCCCGTACCTCCGATATCTCGCAGCAGCAACGTAGAAGATTTTATTATTTTCCTATATTTTTTATGGAACAAAAAATAAGTATTTGATATTTATTTGAAATAAATATCTACTCTTGTATGTATTGGCGACATTTACATTTTTTTTAAGGCTCGATAATTCCAAATTTATTCGCCAGAATTGTTTGAGTAATTTATCCAATAGTTTAATCGACATTTTTTTTTTCAATATTTTTCCATTACACGAAATTCACTCACCAGATTTGATTGGGGGTATTTTTGCATATGAGAAAAAAAGTGGCTCGATAAAATTTATTTGTCCTATATTTTATGTATGGGGAAACTCGGCATTTACATTTTTTTCGATATTTTTTATTGCTCGAAATTTCCAAATTTATTCGCCGGAATTGTTTGAGGATAGGAAGAAAATAGTTGCTTGACTTTTATTTGAAATAAATATGTTCTCTTTTGTACATAGCGAGGACATTTATTTTTTTTATTGTTTGAAAATTCCAATTTATCCGGCATATTTGTTTGCGTAATTTTTCTAATAGTTTAATCGACATTTATTTTTTCAATATTTCTCTATTACAAAAAATTCATTCACCAGACTCGATTGAGGATATTTTTGCAAATGAAAAAAAAATAGTTGCTCGATAAAATTTATTTGCCCTATATTGTTATAAATTGTTATAAAACTGGACATTTATTTTTTTCGATATTTTTGAATGCTCGAAAATTCCAAATTTGTTTGAAGGTAGGAAGAAAATAGTTGCTTGACATTTATTTCAAACAAATATATACTCTTGAGCATATTTTGCATTCATTATTTTCTTCGTCGCGAGACAAAGAATGCTATTTTCGGAGAAAAAACTGAAGCCAAAGTGATAAGCGCGCGCGTTAATATATAGCGGCGAATGCATAACCAATTCTCTGCGCTTAGCGCGTATGCTGACTGGACTGCTGCCCGAATGCTTTATCTCGCCCGTACATCCGGTACATCGCGCAGCAACAACGTAGAAGATTTTATTATTTTATATAGGAAAAAAAAATTATTGGGTATTTATTTGAAATAAATATGTGCTCTTGTATGTATTGGTGACATTTATTTTTGATTGGTTTTGAAAATTCCAAATTTATTCGACATATTTATGAAAGAAATTTATCTAATAGTTTAATTCCTACTTTGATTTCCTTTTTTGTTACGGGCAATTTATTCGCACAACAATTTTTTCCCATATAAAACAAACTCTCAAATAAATCTGGTGAATAAATTTATTGCGATAAAAAATATTTAAAAAATAAACGTCGAATAAATTTGGAATTTTCAAAAACAAACAAAAATATATGCCACCAATACATACAAGAGTTGTTATTTATTTCAAATAAGTATCGAACAATTATTTCAAATAAATATCGAACAATTATTTGTCTTCCTATACAAAATAATAAAATCTTCTACGTTCTTGCTGTGTGATGTACCGGATGCTTGGGCGAGATAAAGCATTCGAGCAGAGGCGAAGCGATAAGGGCGCGTCTTAATGTCATCAATACCTAAGGGTGAGCGCATAAAGGAATTCTTGTGCTTAGAGCGTCGGCTGACCGGACTGTAGCAGTCTTTGTCTCATACGTACTTGCGAGCCCCACAGTCACCCTGCGCGCTAAGCACGTTCAGTGTTCGCGCGACGTTCGGTGTTGCTGGTTCACACCCGTTGACTATCCGCCTTTCAACAGCTTATATCCTGCCGTAATGTGTTTTTTTAATGTCGGTATTTAAATAACGGCGATCGATTTTCCGATTAATTAATTTGTAACAAATTACTCTAAAGTGAATATAACGTGAACGTGCATCGATAAAGACGATTGAATATCTCATTAATTTGTGACAAAGTATTCTAAAGTGAATATAACGCGAACGTGCATCGACAAAGACGATTGAATATCTCATTAATTTGTAACAAATTACTCTAAAGTGAATATAACGTGAACGTGCATCGATAAAGACGATTGAATATCTCATTAATTTGTGACAAAGTATTCTAAAGTGAACATAACGCGAACGTGCATCGCGACTAGGACGATTGAATATCTCATTAATTTGTGACAAACTACTCTAAAGTCAACATAACGTGAACGCGCATCGACAAATACGTTTGAATATCCGATAAATTTCTGACAAACTAATCTCAAGTGAACATAACGTGAACGTTCATCGACAAAGACGATTTAATATCCGATAAATTTTTGACAAACTAGAACGTGAATCGACAAGTCAATTTCCAGAAAGAAGACGCAGCCCACCACCGGTAAGCAATTTTTAAACAATAACAAATATCGGATAATTTTTTTCCTATACAATAAAAAATAAATGTCGCGCAGTGATTTTTCCTATATTTTGCAAATAATTGCTCGAATAAATTTCGTCGACCAATTATTTTTTTGCTATATAAAATTACGCCCAAACGAATCCGGTGAATAAATTTTTTATGCAATGAAAAATTCATTACGCGATATTTTTTTTTTATTGCGTAGAAAGAAAATAATTATTTCTTCTTTTCCTATAATGAATTTTTATTTTCCTATACAAAATATAGACCGAATAAATTTCGTGGAGCAACTATTTTTTTTTTTTCGTTGCTTTCAAAAATAAACGCCGCGTATTTATTTTTTTCCTACCCAATGAAAAATTCATCACGCGATATTTTTTTTTATTGCGTAGGGAAAAAAATTATTTTTTCTTTTCCTATACAAAATATAGTCCGAATAAATTTCGTCGAGCAACTATTTTTTTTTTTGCTTTCAAAAATAAACGCCGAGTATTTATTTTTTTCCTACCCAATGAAAAATTCATTACGCGATATTTTTTTTTATTGCGTAGGAAAAAAAATTATTCTGTGCAAAATATAGCCCGAATAAATTTCGTCCAGCAACTATTTTTTCGTTATATAAAATTTCACCCAAACAAATCAGGTGAGTAAATTTCTCGCAATAAAAAATAAATGCCGATTAAACTGTTTGCTTGGTTTGGTTTAAAAAAGAAATGTCACGTAATTATTATTTTTTTCCCTATTACCATGAAAAATTCATTAAGCGATATTTTTTTTTTATTGCGTAGAAAATAAATTATAATTTTTTCTTTTCCCACAATGCATTTTTCTTTCCCCAAACAAAATATAGCCCGAATGAATTTCGTCGAGCAACTGTTTTTTTCGCTATATAAAATTACGCCCAAACAAATCAGGTCAATAGATATCTCGTAATGAAAAATAAAAGCCCATTAAACTGTTAGATAAATTGCTTTCAAAAATAAATGTCGCGTATTTATTTTTATTCCTACACAATGAAAAATTCATTACGCGATATTCTTTTTCATTGCGTAGAAAAAAAAATAGCTATTTTTTCCGCCCCTATAATTATTTTTTCTTTTCCTATGCGAAATATAATAGCCCGAATAAATTTCGTCGAGCAATTATTCTTTTCCTATGCAATGAAAAATTCATTATTCGATATTTTTTTTTATTGCGTAGAAAAAAAAATTATTCTTTTTCCCATAATGAATTTTTCTTTTTTATGCAAAATATCGTCCGAATAAATTTCGTCGAGCAATTCCTATGCAATGAAAAAAAAATCATTCTGCGCAATGAAAAATTCATTACGCGATATTTTTTTTTTCATGCGTAGAAAAAAAAACTATTTATTCTTTTCCCATAATGAATTTTTCTTTTCTTATGCAAAATATAGTCCGAATAAATTTCGTCGAACAATATTATTCTTTTCAGGAAAAAAAAAATCATTCTGCGCAAAATATAGCCCGAATAAATTTCTCGCAATAAAAAATTAATGCCGATTAAACTGTTGGCTAAATTGCTTTAAAAAATAAATGTCGCGTAATTATTTTTTTCCCCCTATACCATGAAAAATTCATTACGCGATATTTTTTTTTATTGCGTAGAAAAAAAAATTATTATTTATTCTTTTCCCATAATGAATTTTTGTTTTCCCATGCAAAATATAGCCCGAATAAATTTCGTCGAGCAACTATTTTTTCGTTTTATAAAATTTCACCCAAAGAAAGCGGGTCAATGAATTTCTCGCAATAAAAACTGAATGCCGAATAAACTGTTAGCTAAATTGCTTTAAAAAAACCAAACGTCGCGCAATTCGTTTTTTCCGAACCCAATGAAAAATTCATTACGCGATATTTTTTTTTATTGCGTAGGAAAAAAAATGAGTCTGTTCAAAATTTCACCCAAACAAATCAGGTGAATAAATTTCGTCCAGCAACTATTTTTTCGTTATAAAAAATGTATGCCGATTAAACTGTTGGCTAAATTTCACGCAATAAAAAATAAATGTCGCGTAATTATTTTTTTTCCCTTATACAATGGAAAATTTATTACGTGATATTTTTTTTTATTGCGTAGAAAAAAAAATTATTCTGTGGGAAATAATGCATCGACGAAAGGGTACCCATATATTGAAATGCACGTCACATCGCAACGGCGTTGCTATGTGACGATAAGATAATGAAGCAATATAACAGAATCAAGAGTTTGGTGAGAAACCAGCGAGAAGGTCGGAAGTCCTTATTTAATAAATCTATTCGACCAATAAATAAAGTCTTTGCCTTTATTTATTTTTATTGTGCAGAAAAAATAATAATAATTTTTTTCCTTTCCTATGCAAAATATATAATCTCGCAATAAAAAACGAATGCCGATACACATACACGAGTTCATATTTATTTCAAATAAATATTGAGCAATTATTTTTTTCCTACACAATGAAAAATTCATTACGCGATATTTTTTTTATTGAGTAGAAAAAAAATTATTCCTTCTTCTGTTCCTATACAAAATATAGCCCGAATGAATTTCGTCGAGTAACTCTACGAGAAAAATGAATAGATGTGCTCTCGAAGCATCTCCAAAACGAAGCAAACCAAACCCCCTTGTCAAGCCCTCGAGCTGCTATTTGTGCCTTTTTTGTCTTATTGTACTACCTTGGAAATTGTTTGCGCCAAAACATAAGTGGCATCACGGGTCCGGCGAGACGCATTTGTGTTATGATGACGTCACATAGCGTAACGAGTATATATTCGTTCGTACGAATGGGACGGAGCCAATTCTTCGGACAGTGTTAATATCTCGCGAATTCGATTAAAAAAAAAACGCAATGAAATTTATTCGAAATGAAATGCCATCGCGACTCTGCCGCGTGATTATGGCTCAGCGTTGAGATTTTTCTATCTTATGGCGAGGAAAATAATGAATACGAAATTAATTTGTGCGATGTTTTTTATTGTGTAGTTTCGGCAATGGATTTTGCCGCGCAACTGCTAATCAAGAGAGGAAGGTGCCCGGTGTGCCTACTTCCGGTGGGGGTGTGCTACAATTGGGAACAATGTTACGAGCGATGGTTATATAGCGAGGAAAACCGCGAGAGCGTCTGCCGTCTGTGTCACGTCACCGTGCCGAAGCACGAACTCGCCTCTCACGCCGGCGCTTGTCTGGTGACGTTCGAATGCTACGTTCGGGCCATATATCGCGTGCCCACTGCTCAGCAGCAGGACGCGGGCCAATAAGAAACAGAAAGGAAAAGAAACGGGACATGCCAGTAGTATTCTTTTTGTCCATATGTATATATATATACATATACATATGGACAAAAAGAATACTACTAACATGTAATAACACGTGATCATAATTTTATCCCACGCATATATATATTGGTAAAGAATTGGCTTTATTCTATTAGTACGAGCGAGTAGCGAATTGCTGCATATAGAAAAGTTCGGTCATCGCTTGACGGATATGTTTTTATTCTCTCTTTCTAGAGTACATTTTGTATAACCGGTCGAATATACATACTGTCTGAACTACGAGCATCATGTCTTTCATCGGCGAAACCAAATTTTACGATATTGCGTATATTCTGGCGAACATTACAAAGAACAGTACCAAAGACAAGTGCGCATATTTAAGAGACGCGAGCGTGCATCGACATGTTCAATTTGAAAAAAATGATATTCGACGAGTAGCCGATATTTTTAAGACCTTCGGCAGTTTGATTCCTAATGGCGTTGCATTTAAAAAATTAACGCCACTGCCGAACAATAACTCGGCGAAGCAATTGATTTATTTCATTGAACAAATCAATCCGAATATTGCCGCTAACAATGGTAATACCATCGACTATGCGAGCTCGGATAATAGCGTTGGCTCCGATCCGATATTCCACATTAATTGCGTATTGGACGAAATTGCGAGTCATGGAGAGTCAAGAACTAATCCGCCCAGTAAAGATTCTACGACGATTATAGAATTTTTCCAACACGAAGACCTGATGGCCACGTTTCAAATGCTAACCGGTATAATGGCCCGAGTGAAAATTGACGAAGCTTTGCGAAAATATCTCAATATTGATGTCGATTTGACAACAACCAGTGTTATCTCAACTTATTGTCGGAAACTGGACGAAATATACAATCAGTTGGTGAACTATTGCATCATCAACAAAGGCGTGGGCATACCATCTGCGGCCAACATTGCGCCTTCTTCGGGGAAGAATGTCGACGTTTGTAGTGGTATTTTACACAAGATTGCTAGAGATACGCATTCTCTGGTTGACGAACACTATAATGCCGATATTGTCGCCTATAAAGGAATTAACCGGTCAATGTATAATTTCGGTACGAAATATGCATTCACCGAGATGCATTGCGATGATGGAGTTTTACCGAGCCTTCATCTGCTTTGGTACGGTGCACCGATTGTTTGGCTAATTATTAAATCGACATCAAAATTCGCCATGATTACCGCACTAAACCGATATTTGGATTCTGTGAAAGTTGATCGATGCAATTCACCATTGAACCATAAAAACATATTCGTCACACGCGATTTTCTAGATGCCAACAATATACAATATCAGGTGTTGATCCAAAAACCCGGCGATGTCGTGTACATCAAAAGCGGCGTACTCCACCAAATAATTCACACGGGCTTTAACATATACGAGGCTATAAATTATGGCGATCTCGAATGGAACATAGCATCATCATTTGCTGGCTACTGCGACTGTGAAAGTTCGAAAATTACACCGATACTATCAAATCTTGGCTACGACCTGGGACTTGTAAAGCGCCATCGAAAATATTTTAAATGTCCATCAAATGATTGCTCGCACATATTTACGTCGCTGGAACACTTGAATACCCACACAACGTTGTATCATTCCGCAAAGAACGAAAAAGTATTGGTGTGTGTTTTGTGCGATATTTCGTTTGCAAGTATTTCGGGATTCTGCCGGCATTATACAAAAGGGCATTTGGAGATTAATCCCATTTTTATGAATTTTTTACGTATGAAGACGTTGGTCAGTCCATTAACCGTTGCGGAAACAAATATAATTCAATCGAAATATCGCCAACTCGTTGAAGCTGGGATGCGCGACACAAGAAATTACACGTGCATCGAATGTCGCGGCACATTTAAATACAAAGTGAAATTCCTTGCGCACGTGAAAACACATCGGAAACGAAAATGCCCGTTGTGCGATTTGGTTCTTGAACGCCTCGGAACTCATATGTCGAAAACGCATAAAAACGCGACGATACGGGAAATGGTGGATACATGTTTCACATCAATGTACGAGATGCCGGTTGCGAAGAACGTTGTTGAGAAAAGGCACCGACCCATAATTGTGAGTATAGATTTGAATCGATTGAAACATATGCACATCGATCTCAGAAAAAAAAAAAGTACCGGCGGCGCTTCAAATACTACGGATGGAACTGTCACCAAAATCAAAAAGAATTTGGTAAAATCAAAAAATTCGGTCGACCGATCCGAAACCCATCCTGCTGTTGCTGCTTCCGTTATGGGCGAAACAACGCGGTTGACTGACCAACCTTTATGAGGAATCGCGACGTCATTTCTGTAAACCAATTGGCAACGCACGAACCCGCCCAATTAGTTTCAACGCCAAACGCAGGTAAAATATTTCTTTTCCGCGAATTTAGCTCGCTGGTTAAATCAAAAACGGCTTTTAAAAATAAATATGCATAGTTACGGACGTGGTGCCTATGATGGAGCAGTCGGCAGCGGATGAGGAATCGGATGATGCGCCTATGGAGCAGCTTGGCTCGACAGATAATTCGCCGCGAACCAACTCCGCAGAGACGCAAGGTACACCTCTCAGATAACTTTTTTGGCTGTTGAACGTAAAAAAAACTTGAAATATTATGTGAAACGCGTCGATTGAGCCTGCCATTTTTTTCGTATTGCTCTCAGAAACAACGTTATCGGAATCGGACAATACGCATATGGAGCAGTCGGCAACGGACAAACAGACATTACCGCCGCATGACACAGCGCAGCTTGGCCCGACAGATACTTCGCCGCGAACCAACTCACTTGCAGAGACGCAAGGTACACCTCTCAATAAACTTTTTTGGCTGTTGTACGTAAAAAAATACTTAAAATATTATGAAACACGTCCATTGAGCCTGTCGTTTTTTTTTATTTCTCAGAAATAACGTTACCGGAATCAGACGATGCGCCTATGGAGCAGCAGTCGGCAACGGACAAACAGACATTACCGCCTCATGACACAGCGCAGCATGGCTCGACAGATACTTCGCCGCGAACCAACTCACTTGCAGAGACGCAAGGTACACCTCTCAATAAACTTTTTTGGCTGTTGTACGTAAAAAAATACTTAAAATATTATGAAACACGTCCATTGAGCCTGTCGTTTTTTTTTATTTCTCAGAAATAACGTTACCGGAATCAGACGATGCGCCTATGGAGCAGCAGTCGGCAACGGACAAACAGACTTTACCGCCTCATGACACAGCGCAGCATGGCTCGACAGATACTTCGCCGCGAACCAACTTTGTAATGACGCAAGGTATTACTTCCACCGGCTATGTTTGGTTTGTTTGCGAATACTTTTTAATTTCAAAAACCTTGCCGCGTATCTCAACTGACGACTTATAGCTGAAACATCAATTTTCTGTGTTGGTAGAAAGTACAGCGACTTCTTCACCGATTGTGTACGACGGGCATTTCGAGACCAGTTTGCTGCAAGGCACCCATGCAATCGCGGCACCCCCCCACTATGGCACCCCAAAGTGGAAATCTAAGTTTGGCAATGGGATAGATGGCGCGCCGGTATTTTGCAAACAAGTAGAAGATCCGCTGCTTCTGACTGAGGCCAATGCTCATCCAACTACCTCAACCAACTCTGCAGAGACGCAAGGTGCATCGCTCAATTAACTTTTTTTACCTGTTGTACGTTAAAAAAAACTTGAAATATTATGAAACGCGTCGATTGAGCCTGCCATTTTTTTTCGTATTGCTCTCAGAAACAACGTTATCGGAATCGGACAATACGCATATGGAGCAGTCGGCAACGGACAAACAGACATTACCGCCGCATGACACAGCGCAGCTTGGCTCGACAGATACTTCGCCGCGAACCAACTCTGCAGAGACGCAAGGTACACCTCTCAATTAATTTTTTTCGCTGCTGCTGTACGTAAAATAAAAAAATACTTAAAATATTATAAAAAACACGTCCATTATTGAGCCTGCCGTTTTTTTTTTTATTTCCAGAAACAACGTTATCGAAATCGGACGACGTGCCCACGGAGCAGTCGGCAACGGACAAACAGATATTATCGCCGCATGACACAGCGCAGCTTGGCTCAACAAATACTTCAACACGAACCAACTCTGTAGCGACACAAGGTACTATATCAATCGACTATATTTGTTCATTGCCCGTAGTTTTTCATTTCAAACGCCTTGCCGTATCTCAACTGACGACACTTATTATAGCCGAAACATCAATATTCTGTGTTGGTAGAAAGTACAGCAGCTTCCTCACCATTTATGTACCGCGTGCATTTCGAGACCACTTTGCAAGGCGACCATGAAGTCGCGTCGCCCAACTATAACTCTCCAGAGTGGGAACATGACGTGCCGGTATTTTGCAAACAATTGAAAGATCCACTGCTTCTGCCTGAGGCCTGTGGTGAGCCAACTACTTCAACAAACTCTGTTTGGATCTCTAAGTTTGGCAATGGGGAGCCGATATTTTTCAAACAATTAGAGGTTCCGTTGCTTCAGCCCGAGGCCAATGCGCAACCTACTGCTTCAACAAACTCTGTTCGGGTCTCCAAGTTTGACAATGGGGAAAATGACGCGCCGATATTTTCCAAACAATTAAAAGATCCGTTGCTTCTGCCTGAGGCCAATAATGTGCAACCTACTACCTCATCGAACTCTGGCACGTGTTGCAATTGCGGTAAAATATTCAAACGCCTATCGCGGCACATGTTAAATTGTGGGCCAAGGAAGTGCGATATCTGCAACCGCGCGTATAAAAACAAGTATACCTATACGAAGCACGTGGCGAGACTTCATAAAAGTAAGAGTTCAAATAAAAAAAAAAATTGAGATGTATTCGATCGTGTTTATCTCGTCCTCGCCATTATGCGACAAGTATGCAATTATTATTATGCGGCAGCGATAATGCCAAACCGATATTCATTTCATTTAATATTGTATTGTTTAAGCAATAAATGTCGTGTTTTTAAAACGATTTACATCACAACCCGTTTTAAACTTCTTTCGGACAAAATTATTCTACTGCGACGTCATCTTCGATCAAACCTCATTGCGTTTACTAACGCGTAATGAAAAATAAAAATCGACAATGCGCTTATGCTTGTACCGTAACAAACAATGTTGTAAAAAAAAAAGGATTGCGAGTATTGTAGCGGACAGCAGTCGTTCCAGCCAACTACTCGAGCAAACACTACAGAGATTCAAGGTATTGTATCAAGCAACTAATGTTTTTGTACATAAAAATGAGCGTAAAATATAATAAAGCTCTAGTATGTGAAAAAATATATAAACCGAAATAAATCAGAAGGGAAACTTTAGGAGCCGTGGTCGGAGAGACCCCATTCGGTACCGACTCTGATAAAAATCTTTCATCCAATTCGAAGTTCGTTTCCTCTTTTTTGATGAATCATGATGACTTTTAGGACTCTCTAGTATGTGAAAAAAAATATAAACCGAAATTAATCGGAAGGGAAACTTAAGGAGCGGTGATCAGAGCGACCCCATTCTGGACCGACTCTGATAAAAATCTTTCATCCAATTCGAAGATCGTTTCCTCTTTTTTGATGAATCTTGATGACTTTTAGGACTCTATTGTAGGTGAAAAGAAATATAAACCGAAATAAATTGAAAGGGAAACATGAGAAGCAGTGGTCGGAGCGACCCCAGTCTGGACACACACTAGTAAAAATCTTTCGTTGAATTCAAAGTTCGTTTCCTCTTTTTTGATAAATCGTGATGACTTGTAGGATCCTGTAGTATGTGAAAAAAATATAAACCGAAATAAATCGGAAGGGAAACTTGAGGAGGGGTGGTCAGAGCGACCTCATTTTGGACGCACACTAGTAAAAATCTTTCTTTGAATGCAAAGGTCGTTTCCTCATTTTTAAAGAATCGTGATGACTTTTAGGATCCTCTAGTATGTGAAAAAATATATAAACCGAAATAAATCGGAAGGGAAACTTGAGGAGCGATGGTCAGAGCGACCCCATTCTGGAGCGACTATGATCAAAATCTTTCGTCCAATTCGAAGGTCGTATCGTCTTTTTTGACGAATCGTGATGACTTTTAGGACTCTCTAGTATACGAAAAATATATAAACCGAAATAAATCGAAAGGGAAACTTGAGAAGCGGTGGCCAGAGCTACCCCGATCTGGACCGACGCTGATAAAAATCTTTCATCCAATTCGAAGTTCGTTTCCTGTTCTTTGATAAATCATGATGACTTTTAGGACTCTCTAGTATGTGAAAAAAGATATAAACCGAAATAAATCGGAAGGGAAACTTGAGGAGCGGTGGTCAGAGCGACCCCTTTCTGGACCGACTCTGATAAAAATCTTTCATGAAATTCGAAGATCGTTTCCTCTTTTTTGATGAATCGTGATGTCATTTAGGACTCTCTAGTATGAGAAAAAAAATATAAACCGAAATATAACGGAAGGGAAACTTGAGGAGCAGTGCTCATAGCGACCCCATTCTGGACTGACTCTGGTAAAAAATCTTTCGTCCAATTCGAAGGTCGTATCCTCTTTTTTGATGAATCGTGATGACTTTTAGGATCCTCTAGTATGTGAAAAAATATAAAAACCGAAATAAATCGGAAGGGAATCTTGAGGAACCGTGGTCGGAGAGACCCCATTCGGGACCGACTTTGATAAAAATCTTTCATCCAATTCGACGTTCGTTTCCTCTTTTTTGATGAATCATGATGACTTTTAGGACTCTCTAGTATGTGAAAAAAAATATAAACCGAAATTAATCGGAAGGGAAACTTGAGGAGCGGTGGTCAGAGCGACCCCATTCTGGACCGACTCTGATAAAAATGTTTCATCCAATTCGAAGATCGTTTCCTCTTTTTTGATGAATCTTGATGACTTTTAGGACTCTATTGTAGGTGATAAGAAATATAAACCGAAATAAATTGAAAGGGAAACATGAGAAGCAGTGGTCGGAGCGACCCCAGTCTGGACACACACTAGTAAAAATCTTTCTTTGAATGCAAAGGTCGTTGCCTCATTTTTAAAGAATCGTGATGACTTTTAGGATCCTCTAGTATGTGAAAAAATATATAAACCGAAATAAATCGGAAGGGAAACTTCAGGAGCGATGGTCAGAGCGACCCCATTCTGGACCGACTATGATAAAAATCTTTCGTCCAATCCGAAGTTCGTATCCTCTTTTTTGACGAATCGTGATGACTTTTAGGACTCTCGAGTATGTGAAAAAAAATATAAGCCGAAATAAAACGAAAGGGAAACTTAAGAAGCGGTGGTCAGAGCGACACCATTCTGTACCGACGCTGATAAAATCTTTCGTCCAATTTGAAGGTCGTTTCCTCTTTTTTGACGAATCGTGATGACTTTGAGGACTCTCTTGAATGGGAAAAAATATATAAACCGAAATAAACCGAAATCGTTTCCTGTTTTTTGATGAATCATGATGACTTTTAGGACTCTCTAGTATGTGAAAAAAAATATAAACCGAAATAAGCCGGAAGGGAAATTTGAGGAGAGGTGGTCAGAGCGACCCCATTCTGGACCGACGCTGGTAAAAATCTTTTGTCCAATTCGAAGGTCGTATCCTCTTTTTTGGCGAATCGTGATTACTTTTAGGACCCTCTAGTATACGAAAAAATATATAAACCGAAATAAATCGAAAGGGAAACTTGAGAAGAGCTGGTCAGAACAACCCCGATCTGGACCGACGCTCATAAAAAACTTTCATCCAATTCGAAGTTCGTTTCCTGTTCTTTGATAAATCATGATAACTTTTAGGACTCTCTAGTATGTGAAAAAAGATATAAACCGAAATAAATCGGAAGGGAAACTCGAGGAGCGGTGGTCAGAGCGACCCCATTCTGGACCGACTCTGATAAAAATCTTTCATGAAATTCGAAGATCGTTTCCTCTTTTTTGATGAATCGTGATGATATTTAGTACTCTCTAGTATGAGAAAAAATATATAAACCGAAATATAACGGAAGGGCAACTTGAGGAGCAGTGGTCATAGCGACCCCATTCTGGACTGAGTCTGGTAAAAAATCTTTCGTCCAATTCGAAGGTCGTATCCTCTTTTTTGATGAATCGTGATGACTTTTAGGATCCTCTAGTATGAGAAAAAATATATAAACCGAAATAAATCGGAAGGCAATCTTGAGGAGCCGTGGTCGGAGAGACCCCATTCGGGACCGACTCTGATAAAAATCTTTCATCCAATTCGAAGTTCGCTTCCTCTTTTTTGATGAATCGTGATGACTTTTAGAACTCTCTAGTATGTGAAAAAATATAAACCGAAATAAATCGGAAGGGAAACTTGAGCAGCGGTGGTTAGAGCGACCCCATTCTGGACCGACTATGATCAAAATCTTTCGTCCAATTCGAAAGTCGTATCGTCTTTTTTGACGAATCCTGATGACTTTTAGGACTCTCTAGTATACGAAAAAAAATATAAACCGACATAAATCGAAAGGGAAACTTGAGAAGCGGTGGTCAGAGCGACCCCGATCTGGACCGACGCTGATAAAAATCTTTCATCCAATTGGAAGTCCGTTTCCTTTTCTTTGATAAATCATGATTACTTTTCGGACTCTCTAGTATGTGAAAAAAAATATAAACCGAAATAAATCGGAAGGGAAACTTGAGGAGCGGTGGTCAGAGCGACCCCATTCTGGACCGACACTGATAAAAATCTTTCATCAAATTCGAAGATCGTTTCCTCTTTTTTGATGAATCGTGATGACATTTAGGACTGTCTAGTATGAGAAAAAAAATATATACCGAAATATAACGGAAGGGAAACTTGAGGAGCGGTCGTCAGAGCGACCCCATTCTTTCGTTGAATTCAAAGGTCGTTTCCTCTTTTTGATAAATCGTGATGACTTGTAGGATCCTGTAGTATGTGAAAAAAAATATAAACCGAAATAAATCGGAAGGGCAACTTGAGGAGGGGTGGTCAGAGCGACCTCATTTTGGACGCACACTAGTAAAAATCTTTCGTTGAATGCAAAGGTCGTTTCCTCATTTTTCAAAAATCGTGATGACTTTTAGGATCCTGTAGTATGTGAAAAAATATATAAACCGAAATAAATCGGAAGCGAAACTTGAGGAGCGATGGTCAGAGCGACCCCATTCTGGACCGACTATGATAAAAATCTTTCGTCCAATCCGAAGGTCGTATCCTCTTTTTTGACGAATCGTGATGACTTTTAGGACTCTCTAGTATGTGAAAAAAAATATAAGCCGAAATAAATCGAAAGGGAAACTTAAGAAGCGGTGGTCAGAGCGACACCATTCTGTACCGACTGTGATAAAATCTTTCGTCCAATTCGAAGGTCGTTTCCTCTTTTTTGACGAATCGTGATGACTTTGAGGACTCTCTTGAATGGGTAAAAATATATAAACCGAAATCGTTTCCTGTTTTTTGATGAATCATGATGACTTTTAGGACTCTCTAGTATGTGAAAAATAATATAAACCGAAATAAATCGGAAGGGAAATTTGAGGAGAGGTGGTCAGAGCGACCCCATTCTGGACCGACGCTGGTAAAAATCTTTTGTCCAATTCGAAGGTCGTATCCTCTTTTTTGACGAATCGTGATGACTTTTAGGATCCTCTAGTATACGAAAAAATATATAAACCGAAATAAACCGAAATCGTTTCCTGTTTTTTGATGAATCATGATGACTTTTAGGACTCTCTAGTATGTGAAAAAAGAAATAAACCGAAATAAATCAGAAGGGAAAATTGAGGAGCGGTGGTCAGAGCGACCCCATTCTGGACCGACTCTGATAAAAATCTTTCATGAAATTCGAAGATCGTTTCCTCTTTTTTGATGAATCGTGATGACATTTAGGACTCTCTAGTATGAGAAAAAAAATATAAACCGAAATATAACGGAAGGGAAACTTGAGGAGCAGTGGCCATAGCGACCCCATTCTGGACTGACTCTGGTAAAAAATCTTTCGTCCAATTCGAAGGTCGTATCCTCTTTTTTGATGAATCGTGATGACTTTTAGGATCCTCTAGTATGTGAAAAAATATATAAACCGAAATAAATCGGAAGGGAATCTTGAGGAGCCGTGGTCGGAGAGACCCCATTCGGAACCGACTCTGATAAAAATCTTTCATCCAATTCGAAGTTCGTTTCCTCTTTTTTGATGAATGGTGATGACTTTTAGGACTCTCTAGTATGTGACAAAATATGTAAACCGAAATAAATCGGAAGGGAAACTTGAGGACCGGTGGTCAGAGCGACCCCATTCTGGACAGACGGTGGTAAAAATCTTTCGTCCAAATCGAAGGTCGTATCCGTTTTTTTGTCGAATCGTGATGACTTTTAGGAACCTCTAGTATCTGAAAAAAAAATAGAAACCGAAATAAATCGAAAGGGAAACTTCAGAAGCGGTGGTCAGAGCGACCCCATTCTGGACGCACATTAGTAAAAATCTTTTGCTGAATACAAAGGTCGTTTCCTCTTTTTTGATGAATCGTGATGACTTTCAGGACGATTTTGTAGGTGAAGAAAAATATAAACCGAAATAAATCGGAAGGGAAACTTGAGGAGGGCTGGTCAGAGCGACCCCATTCTGGACGCACATTAGTAAAAATCTTTTGCTGAATACAAAGGTCGTTTCCTCTTTTTTGATGAATCGTGATGACTTTTAGGACGATTTTGTTGGCGAAGAAAAATATAAACCGAAATAAATCGGAAGGGAAACTTGAGGAGCGGTGGTCAGAGTGAGCCCATTACGGACCGACACTGATAACGATCTTTCATCGAATTCGAAGATCGTTTCCTCTTTTTTGATGAATCGTGATGACTTTTAGGATCGTCTAGTATGTGAACAAAAACATAAACCGAAATAAATCGGAAGGGAAACTTGAGGAGCGGTGGTCGGACAGACCTTATTCGTGACCGACTCTGATAAAAATCTTTCTTCAAATTCGAAGTTCGTTTCCTCTTTTTCGATGAATCGTGATGACTTTTAGGACTCTCTAGTATGTGAAAAAAAATATGAACCGAAATAAATCGGTAGGGAAACTTGAGGAGCGGTGGTCAGAGCGACCCCATTCTGGACCGACTCTGATAAAAATCTTTAATCCAATTTGAAGATCGTTTCCTCTTTTTTGATGAATCGTGATGACTTTTAGGATCCTCTAGTATGTGAAAGAATATATAAACAGAAATAAATCGGAAGGGAAACTTGAGCAGCGGTGGTCAGAGCGACCCCATTCTGGACCGAGTATGATAAAAATCTTTCGTCCAATACGAAGGTCGTATCCTCTTTTTTGACGAATCGTGATGACTTTTAGGACCCTCTAGTATGTGAAAAAATATATAAACCGAAATATAACGGAAGGGAAACTTGAGGAGCAGTGGTTGTAGCGACCCCATTCTGGACTGACTCTGGTAAAAAATGTTTCGTCCAAGTCGAAGGTCGTATCCTCTCTTTTGACGAATCGTGATGACTTTAAGGACTCTATAGTATGTGAAAAAATATATAAACCGAAATAAATCGGTAGGGAAACTTGAGGAGCGGTGGTCAGAGCGACCCCATTCTGGACCGACACTGATAAAAATCTTTCATTCAATTCAAAGGTCGTTTCGTCTTTTTTGATGAATCATGATGACTTTTAGGACTCTCTAGTATGTGAAAAAAAATATAAACCGAAATAAATCGGAAGGGAAACTTGGGGAGCGGTGGTCAGAGAGAGCCCATTCTGTACGCACACTAGTAAAAATGTTTCGTTGAATTCAAAGGTCTTTTCCTCTTTTTTGATGAATCGTGATGACTTTTAGGATCGTCTAGTATGTGAAGAAAAATATAAACCGAAATAAATCGGAAGGGAAACTTGAGGAGCGGTGGTCGGACAGACCCCATTCGGGACTGACTCTGATAAAAATCTTTCATCCAATTCGAAGTTCATTTCCTCTTTTGCGATGAATCGTGATCAATTTTAGGACTCTGTAGTATGTGAAAAAAAATATAAACTGAAATAAATCGGTAGGGAAACTTGAGGAGCGGTGGTCAGAGCGACCCCATTCTGGACCGACACTGATAAAAATCTTTCATCCAATTCGAAGATCGTATACTCTTTTTTGATGAACCTTGATGACTTTTAGGACGATTTTGTAGGTGAAGAAAAATATAAACCGAAATAAATCGGAAGGGAAACTTAAGGAGGGGTGGTCAGAGCGACCGCATTCTGGACGCACACTAGTAAAAATCTTTTGCTGAATTCAAAGGTCGTTTCCTCTTTTTTGATGAATCGTGATGACTTTTAGGATCCTATAGTATGTGAAAAAAAATATAAACCAAAATGAATCGGAAGGGAAACTTGAGGAGCAGTGGTCAGAGCGACCCTATTCTGGATCGACACTGATAAAAATCTTTAATCCAATTCGAATATCGTTTCCTCGTTTTTTATGAATCGTGATGACTTTTAAATCCTGTCGTATGTGAAAAAAAATATAAACAGAAATAAATCGGAAGGGAAACTTGAGGAGGGGCGGACAGAGCGACCCCATTATGGACGCACACTAGTAAAAATCTTTTGCTGAATTCAAAGGTCGTTTCCTCTTTTTTGATGAATCTTGATGACTTTTAGGATCCTCTAGTATGTGAAAAAAAATATAAACCAAAATGAATCGGAAGGGAAACTTGAGCAGCGGTGGTCAGAGCGAACCCTTTCTGGACAGACTATGATAAAAATCTTTCGTCCAATTCGAAGGTCGTATCGTCTTTTTTGACGAATCGTGATGACTTCTAGGACCCTCTAGTATGTGGAAAAAAATATAAACCGAAATAAATCGGTAGGGAAACTTGAGGAGCGGTGGTCAGAGCGACCCTATTCTGGACCGACAATGATAAAACTCTTTAATCCAAATCGAAGATCGTTTCCTCGTTTTTGATGAATCGTGATGATTTTAGGACGATTTTGTATGTAAAGAAAAATATAAACCGAAATAAATCGGAAGGGAAACTTGAGGAGGGGTGGTCAGAGCGACCTCATTCAGGGCGCACACTAGTAAAAATCTTTTGTTGTATTCAAGGGTCGTTTCCTCTTTTTTGATGAATCGTGATGACTATTAGAATCCTCCAGTATGTGAAAGAATATATAAACAGAAATAAATCGGAAGGGAAACTTGAGGAGCGATGGTCAGACCGACCCCATTCTGGACCGACTGTGATGCAAATCTTTCGTCCAATTCGAAGGTCATATCCTCTTTTTTGACGAATCGTGATGACTTTTAGGACCGTCTAGAATGTGAAAAAAAATATAAAGCGAAATAAATCGAAAGGGAAACATGAGAAGTGGTGGTCAGAGAGACACCATTCTGGACCGACGCTGGTAAAAATCTTTCATCGAATTCAAAGGTCAATTCCTCTCTTTTGACGAATCGTGATGACTTTAAGGACTCTATAGTATGTGAAAAAATATATAAACCGAAATAAATCGGTAGGGAAACTTGAGGAGCGGTGGTCGGAGAGACCCCATTCGGGACCGCCTCTGATAAAAATCTTTCATTCAATTCGAAGTTCGTTTCCTCTTTTTTGATGAATCGAGATGACTTTTAGGACTCTCTAGTATGTGAAACAAAATATAAACAGTAATAAATCGGAAGGGTAACTTGAGGAGAGGTGGTCAGAGCGACTCCATTCTGGACCGACACTGGTAAAAATCTGTCGTCCAATTCGAAGGTCGTTTCCTCTTTTTTGATGAATCGTGATGACTTTTAGGAATCTCTAGTATGTGAAAAAATAAATAAACCGAAATAAATCGGTAGGGAAACTTGAGGAGCGGTGGTCAGAGGGACACCATTCTGGACCGAATCTGAAAAAATCTTTCATCCAATTGGAAGTTGGTTTCCTCTTTTTTGATGAATCGTAATGACTTCTAGGACTCTCTAGTATGTAAAAAAAAAATAAACCGAAATAAATCGGAAGGGAAACTTGAGGAGCGGTCGTCAGAGCGACCCCATTCTGGACCGACTCTGATAAAAATCTTTCATCCAATTCGAAGATCGTTTCTTCGGTTTTGATGAATCGTGATGACTTTTAGGACGATTTTGTACGTGAAGAAAAATATACACCTAAATAAATCGGAAGGGAAACTTGAGGAGCGGTGGTCAGAGTGACCCAATTATTGACCGACGCTGATAACAATCTTTCATCGAATTCGAAGATCGTTTCCTCTTTTTCGATGAATCGTGATGACTTTTAGGACTCTACTGTAGGCGAAAAAAATATAAACCGAAATAAATCGTAAGGGAAACTTGAGGAGGTGTGGTCAGAGAGAGCCCATTCTGTACGCACACTAGTAAAAATGTTCCGTTGAATTCGAAGGTCGTTTCCTCTTTTTTGGTGAATCGTGATGACTTTTAGGACTCTACTGTAGGTGAAAAAAATATAAACCGAAATAAATCGGAAGGGAAACTTGAGGAGGTGTGGTCAGAGAGAGCCCATTCTGTACGCACACTAGTAAAAATGTTTCGTTGAATTCAAAGGTCGTTTCCTCTTTTTTGATGAATCGTGATGACTTTTAGGACTCTACTGTAGGTGAAAAAAATATAAACCGAAATAAATCGGAAGGGAAACTTGAAAAGCGGTGGTTAGAGCGACACCATTCGGGACCGACGCTGGTAAAAAGCTTTCAACCAGTTCAAAAGTCATTTCCTCTTTTTTGACGAATCGTGATGACATTAAGGCCTCTCTAGTATGTGAAAAAATATATAAACCGAAATAAATCGGTAGGGAAACTTGAGGAGCGGTGGTCAGAGGGACACCATTCTGGACCGACTCTGATAAAATCTTTCATCCAATTGGAAGTTGGTTTCCTCTTTTTTGATGAATCGTGATGACTTCTAGGACTCTCTAGTATGTAAAAAAAATATAAACCGAAATAAATCGGAAGGGAAACTTGAGCAGCGGTGATCAGAGCGACCCTATTCTGGACCGAGTATGATATATAAATCTTTCGTCCAATTCGAAGGTCGTATCCTCTTTTTTGATGAATCGTGATGACTTTTAGGACTATCTAGTATGCGAAAAAAATATATAAACCGTCATAAATCGGAAGGTTAACTTGAGGAGAGGTGGTCAGAGCGACTCCATTCTGGACCGACACCGGTAAAAATCTTTCGTCCAAATCGAATGTCTTTTCCTCTTTTTTGACGAATCTTGATGACTTTCAGGACTTTCTTGAATGTGAAAAAATACATAAACCGAGATATATCTGTAGGGAAACTTGAGGAGCGGTGGTCAGAGCGACCCCATTCTGGACCGACGCTGGTAAAAATCTTTCATCCAGTTCAAAAGTCATTTCCTCTTTTTTGACGAATCGTAATGACATTAAGGACCCTCCAGGATGTGAAAAAAAATATAAACCGAAATAAATCGGTAGGGAAACTAGAGGAGCGGTGGTCAGAGCGACCCCATTCTGGACCGACGCTTGTAAAAATCTTTCATTCAATTCACAGGTCGTTTCGTCATCTTTGATGAATCATGATGACTTTTAGGACCCTCTAGTATGTGAAAAATAATATAAACCGACATAAATCGAAAGGGAAACTTGAGAAGCAGTGGTCAGAGCGACCCCATTCTGAACGCACACTAGTAAAAATCTTTCGTTGAATTCAAAGGTCGTTTCCTCTTTTTTGATGAATCGTGAAGACTTTTAGATCCTGTCGTATGTGAAAAAAAATATAAACCGAAATAAATCGGAAGGGAAATTTGAGGAGGGGTGGTCAGAGCGACCTCATTTTGGACGCACACTAGTAAAAATCTTTCGTTGAATGCAAAGGTCGTTTCCTCTTTTTTGATGAATCGTGATGACTTTTAGGACGATTTTGTAGGTGAAGAAAAATATAAACCGAAATAAATCGGAAGGGAAACTTGAGGAGCGGTGGTCAGAGTGACCCAATTATGGACCGACTCTGATA
Organism: Oxytorus armatus; assembly: GCA_958009045.1. NCBI lineage: Eukaryota > Metazoa > Arthropoda > Insecta > Hymenoptera > Ichneumonidae > Oxytorus > Oxytorus armatus. Next base: position 28,497,107 of record OY253745.1, on the reverse strand, counting down.
ACAATCTTTCATCGAATACGAAGATCGTTTCCTCTTTTTTGATGAATCGTGATGACTTTTAGGACTCTACTGTAGGTGAAAAAAATATAAACCGAAATAAATCGGAAGGGAAACTTGAGGAGGTGTGGTCAGAGCGACCCCATTCTGTACGCACACTAGTAAAAATGTTTCGTTGAATTCAAAGGTTGTTTCCTCTTTTTTGATGAATCGTGATGACTTTCAGGACCCTCTAGTATGTGAATAAAATATAAACCGAAATAAATCGGTAGGGAAACTTGAGGAGCGGTGGTCAGAGCGACCCTATTCTGGACCGACCCTGATAAAAAACTTTAATCCAATTCGAAGTTCGTTTCGTCCTTTTTGATGAATAGTGATTACTTTTAGGACTCTCTAGTATGTGAAAAAAATATAAACGGAAATTAATCGGAAGGGAAACTTGAGGAGCGGTGATCAGAGCGACGCCATTCTGGACGGACCATGGTAAATATCTTTCGACCAATTCTAAATTCGTTTCCTCTTTTTTGATGAATCCTGATGTCTTTTAGAACCCTCTAGTATGTGAAAAAAAATATGAACCAACATATAACGGAAGGGAAACATGAGGAGCAGTGGTCATACCGACCCCATTCTGGACTGACTCTGGTAAAAAATCTTTCGTCCAATTCGAAGGTCGTATCCTCTATTTTGATGAATCGTGATGACTTTTAGAATCCTCTAGTATGTGAAAAAAAATATAAACCGAAATAAATCGGAAGGGAAACTTGAGGAGCGGTGGTCGGAGCGACCCCATTCTGGACCGACGCTGGTAAAAATCTTTCATCCAATTCAAAGGTCATTTCCTCTTATTTGACGAATCGTGATGACTTTAAGGACCCTCTAGGATCTGAAAAAAAATATAAACCGAAATAAATCGGTAGGGAAACTTGAGGAGCGGTGGTCACAGCGACCCCATTCGGGACCGCCTCTGATAAAAATCTTTCATTCAATTCGAAGTTCGTTTCCTCTTTTTTGATGAATCGAGATGACTTTTAGGACTCTCTAGTATGTGAAACAAAATATAAACAGTAATAAATCGGAAGGGTAACTTGAGGAGAGGTGGTCAGAGCGACTCCATTCTGGACCGACACTGGTAAAAATCTGTCGTCCAATTCGAAGGTCGTTTCCTCTTTTTTGATGAATCGTGATGACATTTGGGATCCTCTAGTATGTGAAAAAAATATATAAACCGAAATAAATCGGAAGGGAAACTTGAGGAGCGGTGGTCAGAGCGACCCCATTCTGGACCGACGCTGGTAAAAATCTTTCATCCAATTCAAAGGTCATTTCCTCTTATTTGACGAATCGTGATGACTTTAAGGACCCTCTAGGATCTGAAAAAAAATATAAACCGAAATAAATCGGTAGGGAAACTTGAGGAGCGGTGGTCACAGCGACCCCATTCTGGACCGACGCTGATAAAAATCTTTCATCCAATTCGAAGTTCGTTTCCTCTTTTTTGATGAATCATAATGACTTTTAGAACTCTCTAGTATGTGAAAAAAATATAAACCGGAATAAATCGGAAGGGAAACTTGAGCCCAACTTTCCCTTCCCCATTAAAATCTTTCATCCAATTCAAAGGTCATTTCCTCTTATTTGACGGATCGTGATGACTTTAAGGACCCTCTAGGATGTGAAAAAAAATATAAACCGAAATAAATCGCTAGGGAAACTTGAGGAGCGGTGGTCACAGCGACCCCATTCTGGACCGACTCTGATAAAAATCTTTCATCCAATCCGAAGTTCGATTCCTCTTTTTTGACGAATCGTGATGACTTTTAGGAATCTCTAGTATGTGAAAAAATAAATAAACCGAAATAAATCGGTAGGGAAACTTGAGGAGCTGTGGTGAGAGCGACCCCATTATGGACGCACACTAGTAAAAATCTTTTGTTGAATTCAAAGGTCGTTTCCTCGTTTTTGATGAATCATGATGACTTTTAGGATCCTCTCGTATGTGAAAAAATATATAAACAGAAATAAATCGGAAGGGAAACTTGAGGAGCGATGGTCAGAGCGACCCCATTCTGGACCGACCGTGATAAAAATCATTCGTGCAATTCGAAGGTCGTATCCTCGTTTTTGACGAATCGTGATGACTTTTAGGACCCTATAGTATGTGAAAAATAATATAAACCGGAATAAATCGAAAGGGAAACTTGAGAAGCAGTGGTCAGAGCGAACCTATTCTGGACGCACACTAGTAAAAATCTTTCGTTGACTTCAAAGGTCGTTTCCTCTTTATTGATAAATCGTGATGACTTTTAGGACCCTTTAGTATGTTAAAAATAATATATACCGAAATAAATCGAAAAGGAAACTTGAGAAGCAGTGGTCAGAGCGGCCCCATTCTGGACACACACTAGTAAAAATCTTTCGTTGAATTCAAAGGTCGTTTCCTTTTTTTTGATAAATCGTGATGACTTTTAGGACCCTTTAGTATGTTAAAAATAATATACACCGAAATAAATCGAAAAGGAAACTTGAGAAGCAGTGGTCAGAGCGGCCCCATTCTGGACGCACACTAGTAAAAATCTATCGTTGAATTCAAAGGTCGTTTCCTCTTTATTGATGAATCGTGATGACTTTTAGGATCCTCTAGTATGTGAAAAATAATATAAACCGAAATAAATCGAAAGGGAAACTTGAGGAGCGGTGGTCAGAGTGACCCAATTTTGGACCGACTCTGATAACAATCTTTCATCGAATACGAAGATCGTTTCCTCGTTTTTCATGAATCGTGATGACTTTTAAGACGATTTTGTAGGTAAAGAAAAATATAAACCGAAATAAATCGGAAGGGAAACTTGAGGAGGGGTGGTCAGAGCGACCCCATTCAGGGCACACAATAGTAAAAATCTTTTGTTGAATTCGTTTCCTCTTTTTTGATGAATCGTGATGACTTTTAGAATCCTCTAGTATGTGAAAGAATATATAAATAGAAATAAATCGGAAGGGAAACTTGAGGAGCGATGGTCAGAGCTACCCCATTCTGGACCGACTGTGATAAAAATCTTTCGTCCAATTCGAAGGTCATATCCTCTTTTTTGACGAATCGTGATGACTTTTAGGACCCTCTAGAATGTGAAAAAAAATATAAAGCGAAATAAATCGAAAGGGAAACATGATAAGCGGTGGTCAGAGCGACACCATTCTGGACCGACGCTGGTAAAAATCTTTCATCCAGTTCAAACGTCATTTCCTCTTTTTTGACGAATCGTGATGACTTTAAGGCCTCTCTAATATGTGAAAAAATATATAAACCGAAATAAATCGGTAGGGAAACGACCTTCGGATTGGACGAAAGATTTTTATCATAGACGGTCCAGAATGGGGTCGATCTGACCATCGCTCCTCAAGTTTCCCTTCCGATTTATTTCGGTTTATATATTTTTTCACATACTAGAGGATCCTAAAAGTCATCACGATTCTTCAAAAATGAGAAAACGACCTTTGCATTCAACGAAAGATTTTTACTAGTGTGCGTCCAAAATGAGGTCGCTCTGACCACCCCTCCACAAGTTTCCCTTCCGATTTATTTCGGTTTATATTTTGTTTCACATACTACATGATCCTACAAGTCATCACGATTTATCAAAAAAGAGGAAACGACCTTTGAATTCAACGAAAGATTTTTACTAGTGTGTGTCCAGAATGGGGTCGCTCCGACCACTGCTTCTCATGTTTCCCTTTAAATATATTTCGGTTTATATTATTTTTCACATACTAGAGGGTCCTAAATGTCATCACGATTCGTCAAAAAATAGGATACGACCTTCGAATTGGACGAAAGATTTATATCACAGTCGGTCCAGAATGGGGTCGCTCTGACCATCGCTCCTCAAGTTTTCCTTCCGATTTATTTCGGTTTATATACTTTTTCACATACTAGAGGATCCTAAATGTCATCACGATTCATAAAAAATGAGGAAACGACGTTTGAATTAAACAAAAGATTTTTACTAGTGTGCGTCCAGAATGGCGTCGCTCTGATCACCCCTCCTCAAGTTTCCCTACCGATATATCTCGGTTTATGTATTTTTTCATCTTTCATCAAAAAAGAGAAAACGATCTTCGAATTGGATGAACGATTTTTATCAGATCCGATCCAGAATGGCGTCGCTCTGACCACCGCTCCTCAAGTTTCCCTTCCGATTAATTTCGGTTTATATTTTTTTTCACATACTAGAGAGTCCTAAAACTCATCATGATTCATCAAAAAAGAGGAAACGAACTTCGAATTGGATGAAAGATTTTTATCAGCGTCGGTCCCGAATGGGGTCTCTCCGACCACGGCTCCTCAAGTTTGTTTTCCGATTTATTCCGGTTTATATATTTTTTTACATACTAGATGATCCTAAAAGTCATCACGATTCATTAAAAAAGAGGATACGACCTTCGAATTGGACGAAAGATTTTTTACGAGAGTCAGTCCAGAATGGGGTCGCTATGACCACACCTCCTCAAGTTTCACTTCCGTTATATTTCGGTTTATATATTTTTTCTCATACTAGAGAGTCCTTAATGTCATCACGATTCATCAAAAAAGAGGAAACGATCTTCGAATTTGATGAAAGGTTTGTATCAGAGTCGGTCCAGAATGGGGTCACTCTGACCAACGCTCCTCAAGTTTGCCTTCCGATTTATTTCGGTTTATATTTTTTTTCACATACTAGAGAGTCCGAAAAGTCATCATGATTTATCAAAGAACAGGAAACGATCTTCGAATTGGATGAAAGATTTTTATCAGCGTCGGTCCAGATCGGGGTCGCTCTGACCACCGCTTCTCAAATTTCCCTTTCGATTTATTTCGGTTTATATATTTTTTCGTATACTAGAGAGTCCCAAAAGTCATCACGATTCGTCAAAAAAGACGATACGACCTTCGAAGTTGACGAAAGATTTTGATCATAGTCGGTCCAGAATGGGGTCGCTCTGATCACCGCTGCTCAAGTTTCCCTTCCGATTTATTTCGGTTTATATTTTTTTAACATACTAGAGAGTCCTAGAAGTCATCACGATTCATCAAAAAAGAGGAAACCATCTTCGAATTGGATGAAAAATTTTATCAGAGTTGGTCCAGAATGGTGTCGCTCTGACCACCGCTTCCCAAGTTTCCCTTTCGATTTATTTCGGTTTATATTTTTTTGTAACATACTAGAGAGTCCTAAAAGTCATCACGATTCATCAAAAATGAGGAAACGATCTTTGCTTTCAACGAAAGATTTTTACTAGTGTGCGTCCAAAATGAGGTCGCTCTGACCACCCCTCCTCAAGTTTCCCTACCGATATATCTCGGTTTATGTATTTTTTCATATTCAAGAGAGTCCTCAAAGTCATCATGATTCGTCAAAAAAGAGGAAACGACATTCGAATTCGATGAAAGATTTTTATCAGAGTCGGTCCCGAATGGGGTCTCTCCGACCACGACTCCTCAAGTTTCCCTTCCGATTTATTTCCGTTTATATATTTTTTCACATACTAGAGGATTCTAAAAGTCATCACGATTCATCAAAAAAGAGGATACGACCTTCGAATTGGACGAAAGATTTTTTACCAGAGTCAGTCCAGATTGGGGTCGCTATGACCACTGCTCCTCAAGTTTCCCTTCCGTTATATTTCGGTTTATATTTTTTTTCTCATACTAGAGCGTCCTAAATGTCATCACGATTCATCAAAAAAGAGGAAACGATCTTCGAATTTGATGAAAGATTTTTATCAGAGTCGGTCCAGAATGGGGTCGCTCTGACCACCGCTCCTTAAGTTTCCATTCCGATTTATTTCGGTTTATATCTTGTTTCACATACTAGAGAGTCCTAAAAGTCATGATGATTTATCAAAGAATAGGAAAAGAACTTCGAATTGGATGAAAGATTTTTATCAGCGTAGGTCCAGATCGGGGTCGCTCTGACCACCGCTTCTCAAGTTTCCATTTCGATTTATGTCGGTTTATATTTTTTTTCCTATACTAGAGGGTCCTAAAAGTCATCACGAGTCGTCAAAAAAGAGGATACGACCTTCGAATCGGACGAAAGATTTTTACCAGCGTCGGTCCAGAATGGGTTCGCTCTGACCACCTCTGCTCAAATTTCCCTTCCGATTTATTTCGGTTCATATTTTTTTCACATACTAGAGAGTCCTAAAACTCATCATGCTTCAACAAAAAACAGGAAACGAACTTCGAATTGGATGAAAGATTTTTACCAGCGTCGGTCCAGAATGGGGTCGCTCTGACCACCGCTGCTCATTTTCCCTTCCGATTTATTTCGGTTTATATATTTTTTCCCATTCAAGAGCGTCCTCAAAGTCATCACGATTCGTCAAAAAAAAGGATACGACCGTCGAATTGGACGAAAGATTTATATCACAGTCGGTCCAGAATGGGGTCGCTCTGACCATCGCTCCTCAAGTTTTACTTCCGATTTATTTCGGTTTATATATTTGTTCACATACTAGAGGATCCTAAAAGTCATCACGATTCATGAAAAGTGAGGAAACGTCCTTTGAATTCAACAAAAGATATTTACTAGTGTGCGTCCAGAATGGCGTCGCTCTGATCACCCCTCCTCAAGTTTCCTTACCGATTTATTCCGGTTTATATTTCTTTCCACCTAAAATAGAGTCCTAAAAGTCATCACGATTCATCAAAAAAGAGGAAACGATCTTCGAATTGGATGAAAAATTTTTATCAGCGTCGGTTCAGAATGGGGTCGCTCTGACCACCGCTTCTCAAGTTTCCCTTCTGATTTATTCCGGTTATATTTCTTTTCACCTAAAATAGAGTCCTAAAAGTCATCACGATTCATTAAAAAAGAGGGAACGATCTTCGAATTGGATGAAAGATTTTTATCAGAGTCGGCCCAGAATGGGGTCGCTCTGACCACCGCTCCTCAAGTTGCCCTTCCGATTTATTTCGGTTTATATTTTTTTTTACATACTAGAGAGTCCTAAAAGTCATCATGATTCATCAAAAAAGAGGAAACGAACTTCGAATTGGATGAAAGATTTTTATCAGCGTCGGTTCAGAATGGGGTCGCTCTGACCACCGCTTCTCAAGTTTCCCTTTCGATTTATTTCGGTTTCTGAATTTTTTTTTTCACATACTAGAGGGTCCGAAAAGTCATCACGATTGGTCAAAAAAGAGGATACGACCTTCGAATTGGACGAAAGATTTTTACCAGCGTCTGTCCAGAATGGGGTCGCTCTGACCACCGGTCCTCAAGTCGGTCCCGAATGGGGTCTCTCCGACCACGGCTCCTCAAGTTTCCCTTCCGATTTATTTCGGTTTATATATTTTTTCACATACTAGAAGATCCTAAAAGTCATCACGATTCATCAAAAAAGAGGATACGACCTTCGAATTGGACGAAAGATTTTTTACCAGATTCAGTCCACAATGGGGTCGCTATGACCACTCGTCCTCAAGTTTTCCTTCCGTTATATTTCGGATTATATTTTTTTTCTCATACTAGAGAGACCTAAATGTCATCACGATTCATCAAAAAACAGGAAACGAACTTCGAATTAGATGAAAGATTTTTATCATAGTCGATCCAGAATGGGGTCGCTCTGACCATCGCTCCTCAAGTTTCCCTTCCGATTTATTTCGGTTTATATATTTTTTCACATACTAGAAGATCCTAAAAGTCATCACGATTCTTCAAAAATGAGGAAACGACGTTTGCATTCAACGAAAGATTTTTACTAGTGTGCGTCCAAAATGAGGTCGCTCTAACCACCCCTCCTCAAGTTTCACTTCCGATTTATTTCGGTTTATATTTTTTTTCACATACTACAGGATCCTACAAGGCATCACGATTTATCAAAAAAGAGGAAACGACCTTTGAATTCAACGAAAGATTTTCACTAGTGTGTGTCCAGAATGGGGTCGCTCTGACCACTGCTTCTCATGGTTCCCTTGCAATTTATTTCGGTTTATATTATTTTTCACATACTAGAGGGTCCTAAAAGTCATCACGATTCGTCAAAAAAGAGGATACGACCTACGAATTGGACGAACGATTTGTATCACAGTCGGTCCAGAATGGGGTCGCTCTGACGATCGCTCCTCAAGTTTCCCTTCCGATTTATTTCTGTTTATATTTTTTTTCACATACTAGAGAGTCCTAAAAGTCATCATGATTCATCAAAACCAGGAAACGAATTTCGAATTGGATGAAAGATTTTTACCAGCGTCGGTCCAGAATGGGGTCGCTCTGACCACCGCTGCTCAAGTTTCCCTTCCGATTTATTTCGGTTTATATATTTTTTCCCATTCAAGAGAGTCCTCAAAGTCATCACGATTCGTCAAAAAAGAGGATACGACCTTCGAATTGGACGAAAGATTTTTATCAGTGTCGGTCCAGAATGGGGTCGGTCTGACCATCGCTCCTCAAGTTTTCCTTCCGATTTATTTCGGTTTATATATTTTTTCACATACTAGAGGATCCTAAAAGTCATCACGATTCATGAAAAATGAGGAAACGACCTTTGAATTCAACAAAAGATTTTTACTAGTGTGCGTCCAGAATGGCGTCGCTCTGATCACCGCTCCTCAAGTTTCCCTATCGATTTATTCCGGTTTATATTTCTTTCCACCTAAAATAGAGTCCTAAAAGTCATCACGATTCTTCAAAAAAGAGGAAACGATCTTCGAATTGGATGAAAGATTTTTATCAGAGTCGGTCCAGAATGGGGTCGCTCTGACCACCGCTCCTCAAGTTTCCCTTCCGATTTATTTCGGTTTATATTTTTTTTCACATACTAGAGAGTCCTAAAAGTCATTATGATTCATCAAAAAAGAGGAAACGAACTTCGAATTGGATGAAAGATTTTTTATCAGCGTCGGTTCAGAATGGGTTCGCTCTGACCACCGCTTCTCAAGTTTCCCTTTCAATTTATTCCGGGTTATATTTCTTTTCACCTAAAATAGAGTCCTAAAAGTCATCACGATTCATCAAAAAAGAGGAAACGATCTTCGAATTCGATGAAAGATTTTTATCAGAGTCGGTCCAGAATGGGGTCGCTCTGACCACCGCTCCTCAAGTTTCCCTTCCGATTTATTTCGGTCTCTATTTTTTTTTTCACATACTAGAGGGTCCGAAAAGTCATCACGATTGGTCAAAAAAGAGGATACGGCCTTCGAATTGGACGAAAGATTTTTACCAGCGTCTGTCCAGAATGGGGTCTCTCTGACCACCGGTCCTCAAGTTTCCCTTCCGATTTATTTCAGTTTACATATTTTTTCACATACTACAGACTCCTAAAAGTCATCACGATACATAAAAAAAGAGGAAACGAACTTCGATTTGGATGAAAGATTTTTATCAGAGTCGGTCCTGAATGGGGTCTCTCCGACCACAGCTCCTCAAGTTTCCCTTCCGATTTATTTCGGTTTATATATTTTTTGACATACTAGAGGATCCTAAAAATCATCGAGATTCATCAAAAAAGAGGATACGACCTTCGAATTGGACGAAAGATTTTTTACCAGAGTCAGTCCAGAATAGGGTCGCTATGACCACTCCACCTCAAGTTTCCCTTCCGTTATATTTCGGTTTATATTTTTTTTCTCATACAACAGAGTCCTTAATATCATCACAATTCATCAAAAAAGAGGAAACGATCTTCGAATTTGATGAAAGATTTTTATCAGAGTCGGTCCAGAATGGGGTCGCTCTGACCACCGCTCCTCAAGTTTCCATTCCGATTTATTTCGGTTTATATTTTTTTTACATACTGGAGAGTCCGAGAAGTCATCACGATTCATCAAAAAAGAGGATACGACCTTCGAATTGGACGAAAGATTTTTTACCAGAGTCAGCCCAGAATGGGGTCGCTATGACCACTCCTCCTCAAGTGTCCCGTCCGTTATATTTCGGATTATATTTTTTTTCTCATACTAGAAAGTCCTAAATGTCATCACGATTCATCAAAAAACAGGAAACGAACTTCGAATTGGATGAAAGATTTTTATCATAGTCGATCCAGAATGGGGTCGCTCTGACCATCGCTCCTCAAGTGTCCCTTCCGATTTATTTCGGTTTTTATTTTTTTTACATACTAGAGAGTCCGAGAAGTCTTCACGATTCATCAAAAAAGAGGATACGACCTTCGAATTGGACGAAAGATTTTTATCATAGTCGGTCCAGAATGGGGTCGGTCTGACCATCGCTCCACAAGTTTCCGTTCCGATTTATTTCTGTTTATATATTTTTTCACATACTAGAGGATCCTAAAAGTTATCACGATTCATCGAATATGAGGAAACGACCTTTGCATTCAACGAAAGATTTTTACTTGTGTGTGTCCAAAATGAGGTCGCTCTGCCCACCCCTCCGCATGTTTCCCTACCGATATATCTCGGTTAATGTATTTTTTCATATTCAAGAGAGTCCTCAAAGTCATCATGATTCGTCAAAAAAGTGGAAACGACATTCGAATTGGATGAAAGATTTTTACCAGTGTCGGTCCAGAATGGAGTCACTCTGACCGCCCCTCCTCAAGTTTCCCTTACGATTTATTCCGGTTAATATTTTTTTTCACCTACAATACAGTCCTAAAAGTCATCACGAATGTTAAAAAAGAGGAAACGATCGTCGAGTTGGATAAAAGATTTTTATCAGTGTCGGTCCAGAATGGGGTCGCTCGGACGACCGCTCCTCAAGTTTCCCTTCCGATTTATTTCGGTTTATATTTTATTTTACATACTAGAGAGTCCTAAAAGTCATCATGATTCATCAACAAAGAGGAAACGAACTTCGAATTGGATGAAAGATTTTTATCAGCGTCGGTTCAGAATGAGGTCGCTCTGACCACCGCTTCTCAAGTTTCCGTTTCGATTTATTTCGGTTTCTATTTTTTTTCAGATACTAGAGGGTCCTAAAAGTCATCACGATTCTACAAAAAAAAGGATACGACCTTCGAATTGGACGAAAGATTTTTACCATCGTCTGTCCAGAATGGGGTCGCTCTGGCCACCGGTCCTCAAATTTCCCTTCCGATTTATTTCGGTTTACATATTTTTTCACATACTAGAGAGTCCTAAAAGTCATCACGATTCAACAAAAAAGAGGAAACGAACTTCGAATTGGATGAAAGATTTTTATCAGTGTCGGTCCCGAATGGGGTCTCTCCGACCACGGCTCCTCAAGATTCCCTTCCGATTTATTTCGGTTTATATATTTTTTCACATACTAGAGGATCCTAAAAGTCATCACCATTCATCATAAAAGAGGATACGACCTTCGAATTGGACGCAAGATTTTTTACCACAGTCAGTCCAGAATTGGGTCGCTATGACCACTGCTCCTCAAGTTTCCCTTCCGATTTATTTCGGTTTATATCGTTTTTCACATACTAGAGAGTCCTAAAAGTCATCATGATTTATCAAAGAACAGGAAACGAACTTCGAATTGGATGAAAGATTTTTATCAGCGTCGGTCCAGATCGGGGTTGCTCTGACCACCTCTTCTCAAGTTTCCCTTTCGATTTATTTCGGTTTATATTTTTTTTCGTATACTAGAGGGTACTAAAAGTCATCACGATTCGTCAAAAAAGAGGATACGACCTTCGAATTGGACAAAAGATTTTTACGAGCGTCGGTGCAGAATGTGGTCGCTCTGACCATCGCTCCTCAAGTTTTCCTTCCGATTTATTTCGGTTTATATATTTTTTCTCATACTAGAGAGTCCTAAATGTCATCACGATTCAACAAAAAAGAGGAAACGAACTTCGAATTGGATGAAAGATTTTTATCAGTGTCGGTCCCGAATGGGGTCTCTCCGACCACGGCTCCTCAAGATTCCCTTCCGATTTATTTCGGTTTATATATTTTTTCACATACTAGAGGATCCTAAAAGTCATCACCATTCATCATAAAAGAGGATACGACCTTCGAATTGGACGAAAGATTTTTTACCACAGTCAGTCCAGAATTGGGTCGCTATGACCGCCGCTCCTCAAATTTCCCTTCCGATTTATTTCGGTTTATATTTTTTTTCACATACTAGAGAGTCCGAAAAGTCATCATGATTTATCAAAAAACAGGAAACGAACTTCGAATTGGATGAAAGATTTTTATCAGTGTCGGTCCAGATCGGGGTCGCTCTGACCACCGCTTCTCAAGTTTCCCTTTCAATTTATTTCGGTTTATAGTATTTTTCACATACTAGAGGGTCCTAAATGTCATCACGATTCGTCAAAAAAGAGGATACGACCTTCGAATTGGACGAAAGATTTATATCACAGTCGGTCCAGAATGGGGTCGCTCTGACCATCGCTCCTCAAGTTTTCCTTCCGATTTATTTCGGTTTATATATTTTTTCACATACTAGAGGATCCTAAAAGTCATCACGATTCATCAAAAATGATGAAACGACCTTTGAATTAAACAAAAGATTTTTACTATTGTGCGTCCAGAATGGCCGCGCTCTGATCACCCCTCCTCAAGTTTCTCTACCGATATATCTCGGTTTATGTATTTTTTCATATTCGAGAGAGTCCTCAAAGTCTTCATGATTCGTCAAAAAAGAGGAAACGACATTCGAATTGGATGAAAGATTTTTACCAGTGTCGGTCCAGAATGGAGTCGCTCTGACCATCGCTCCTCATGTTTTCCTTCCGATTTATTCCGGTTTATATTTCTTTCCACCTAAAATAGAGTCCTAAAAGTCATCACGATTCATCAAAACACAGGAAACGCACTTCGAATTGGATGAAAGATTTTTACCAGCGTCGGTCCAGAATGGGGTCGCTCTGACCACCGCTTCTCAAGTTTCCCTTCCGATTTATTCCGGGTTATATTTCTTTTCACCTAAAATAGAGTCCTAAAAGTCATCACGATTCATCAAAAAAGAGGATACGACCTTCGAATTGTACGAAAGATTTTTTACCAGAGTCAGTCCAGAATAGGGTCGCTATGACCACAGCTCCTTAAGTTTCCCTTCCGTTATATTTCGGTTTATATTTTTTTTCTCATACAAGAGAGTCCTTAATGTCATCACGATTCATCAAAAAAGAAGAAACGATCTTCGAATTTGATGAAAGATTTTTATCAGAGTCGGTCCAGAATGGGGTCGCTCTGACCACCGCTCCTCAAGTTTCCCTTCCGATTTTTTTAGTTTATATTTTTTTTACATACTAGAGGATGCTAAAAGTTATCACGATTCATCAAAAATGAGGAAACGACCTTTGCATTCAACGAAAGATTTTTACTTGTGTGTGTCCAAAATCAGGTCGCTCTGCCCACCCCTCCTCAAGTTTCCCTACCGATATATCTTGGTTAATGTATTTTTTCACATTCAAGAGAGTTCTCAAAGTCATCATGATTCGTCAACAAAGAGGAAACGACATTCGAATTGGATGAAAGATTTTTACCAGTGTCGGTCCAGAATGGAGTCGCTCTGACCACCCCTCCTCAAGTTTCCCTTACGATTTATTCCGGTTTATATTTTTTTTCACCTACAATAGAGTCCTAAAAGTAATCACGATTCTACAAAAAAAAAGGATACGACGTTCGAATTGGACGAAAGATTTTTACCACCGTCTGTCCAGAATGGGGTCGCTCTGACCACCGGTCCTCAAGTTTCCCTTCCGATTTATTTCGGTTTACATATTTGTTCACATACTAGAGAGTCCTAAAAGTCATCACGATTCATCAAAAAAAAGGAAACGAACTTCGAATTGGATGAAAGATTTTTATCAGAGTCGGTCCAGAATGGGGTCGCTCTGACCACCGCTCCTCAAATTTCCCTTCCGATTTATTTCGGTTTATATTTTTTTTCACATACTAGAGGATCCTAAAAGTCATCACGATTCATCAAAAATGAGGAAACGACCTTTGAATTCAACAAAAGATTTTTACTAGTGTGCGTCCAGAATGGCGTCGCTCTGATCACCCCTCCTCAAATTTCCCTACCGCTATATCTCGGTTTATGTATTTTTTCATATTCAAGAGAGTCCTCAAAGTCATCATGATTCGTCAAAAGAGAGGAAACGACATTCGAATTGGATGAAAGATTTTTACCAGTGTCGGTCCAGAATGGAGTCGCTCTGACCACCCCTCCTCGAGTTTCCCTTCCGATTTATTACGGTTTATATTTCTTTTCACCTACAATAGAGTCCTAAAAGTCATCAAGATTCATCAAAAAAGAAGAAACGATCTTCGAATTGGATGAAAGATTTTTATCAGAGTCGGTCCAGAATGGGGTCGCTCTGACCACCGCTCCTCAAGTTTCCCTTCCGATTTATTTCGGTTTATATTTTTTTTCACATACTAGAGAGTCCTAAAAGTCATCATGATTCATCAAAAAAGAGGAAACGAACTTCGAATTGGATGAAAGATTTTTATCAGTGTCGGTCCCGACTGGGGTCTATCCGACCACGGCTCCTCAAGTTTCCCTTCCGATTTATTTCGGTTTATATATTTTTTCACATACTAGAGGATCCTAAAAGTCATCACGATTCATCAAAAAAGAGGATACGACCTTCGAATTGGCCGAAAGATTTTTTACCCGAGTCAGTCCAGAATGGGGTCGCTATGACCACTCCTCCTCAAGTTTCCCTTCCGTTATATTTCGGTTTATATTTTTTTTCTCATACTAGAGAGTCCTAAATGTCATGACGATTCATCAAAAAAGAGGAAACGATCATCGAATTTGATGAAAGATTTTTATCAGAGTCGGTCCAGAATGGGGTCGCTCTGACCACCGCTCCTCAAGTTTCCCTTCCGATTTATTTCGGTTTATATTTTTTTTCACATACTAGAGAGTCCGAAAAGTCATCATGACTTATCAAAAAACAGGAAACGAACTTCGAATTGGATGAAAGATTTTTATCATAGTCGATCCAGAATCGGGTCGCTCTGACCATCGCTCCTCAAGTTTCCCTTCCGATTTATTTCGGTTTATATATTTTTTCACATACTAGAAGATCCTAAAAGTCATCACGATTCTTCAAAAATGAGGAAACGACCTTTGAATTCAACGAAAGATTTTTACTAGTGTGTGTCCAGAATGGGGTCGCTCCGACCACTGCTTCTCATGTTTCCCTTTCAATTTATTTTAGTTTATATTATTTTTCACATACTAGAGTGTCCTAAATGTCATCGTGATTCGTCAAGAAAGAGGATACGACCTTCGAATTGGACGAAAGATTTATATCACAGTCGGTCCAGAATGGGGTCGCTCTGACCATCGCTCCTCAAGTTTTCCTTCCGATTTATTTCGGTTTATATATTTTTTCACATACTAGAGGATCCTAAAAGTCATCACGATTCTTCAAAAATGAGGAAACGACCTTGGCATTCAACGAAAGATTTTTACTAGTGTGCGTCCAAAATGAGGTCGATCTGACCACCCCTCCTCAAGTTTTCCTTCCGATTTATTTCGGTTTATATTTTTTTTCACATACTACAGGATCCTACAAGTCATCACGATTTATCAAAAAAGAGGAAACCACCTTTGAATTCAACAAAAGATTTTCACTTGTGTGTGTCCAGAATGGGGTCACTCTGATCACCCCTCCTCAAGTTTCCCTACCGATATATTTCGGTTTATGTATTTTTTCATATTCAAGAGAGTCCTCAAAGTCATCATGATTCGTCAAAAAAGAGGAAACGACATTCGAATTGGATGAAAGATTTTTACCAGTGTCGGTCCAGAATGGAGTCGCTCTGACCACCCCTCCTCAAGTTTCCCTTCCGATTTATTTCGGTTTATATTTTTTTTCACATACTAGAGAGTCCGAAAAGTCATCATGATTTATCAAAGAACAGGAAACGAACTTCGAATTGGATGATAGATTTTTATCAGCGTCGGTCCAGATCGGGGTCACTCTGACCACCGCTTCTCAAGTTTCCCTTTCGATTTATTTCGGTTCATATTTTTTTTCGTATACTAGAGGGTCCTAAAAGTCATCACGATTCGTCAAAAAATAGGATACGACCTTTGAATTGGACGAAAGATTTTTACCAGCGTCGGTCCAGAATGGGGTCGCTCTGACCACCTCTGCTCAAGTTTCCCTACCGATTTATTTCGGTTTATATATTTTTTCCCATTCAAGAGAGTCCTCAAAGTCATCACGATTCGTCAAAAAAGAGGATACGACCTTCGAATTGGACGAAAGATTTATATCACAGTCGGTCCAGAATGGGGTCGCTCTGACCATCGCTCCTCAACTTTTCCTTCCGATTTATTTCGGTTTATATATTTTTTCACATACTAGAGGATCCTAAAAGTCATCACGATTCATGAAAAATGAGGAAACGAACTTTGAATTCAACAAAAGATTTTTAGTAGTGTGCGTCCAGAATGGCGTCGCTCTGATCACCCCTCCTCAAGTTTCCCTACCGATTTATTCCAGTTTATATTTCTTTCCACCTAAAATAGAGTCCTAAAAGTCATCGAGATTCATCAAAAAAGAGGAAACGATCTTCGAATTGGATGAAAGATTTTTATCAGTGTCGGTCCACAATGGGGTCGCTCTGACCACCGCTCCTCAAGTTTCCCTTCCGATTTATTTCGGTTTATATTTTTTTTCACACACTAGAGAGTCCTAAAAGTCATCATGATCCATTAAAAAAGAGGAAACGAACTTCGAATTGGATTAAAGATTTTTATCAGCGTCGGTTCAGAATGGGGTCGCTCTGACCACCGCTTCTCAAGTTTCCCTTCCGATTTATTCCAGGTTATATTTCTTTTCGCCTAAAATAGAGTCCTAAAAGTCATCACGATTTATCAAAAAAGATGAAACGATCTTCGAATTGGATGAAAGATTTTTATCAGAGTCGGTCCAGAATGGGGTCGCTCTGACCGCCGCTCCTCAAGATTCCCTTCCGGTTTCTTTCGGTTTATATTTTTTTTCACATACGAGAGAGTCCTAAAAGTCATCATGATTCATCAAAAAACAGGAAACGAACTTCGAATTGGATGAAAGATTTTTACCAGCGTCGGTCCAGAATGGGGTCGCTCTGACCACCGCTGCTCAAGTTTCCCTTCCGATTTGTTCCGGTTTATATATTTTTTCCCATTCAAGAGAGTCCTCAAAGTCATCATGATTCGTCAAAAAAGAGGAAACGACATTCGAATTGGATGAAAATTTTTTACCAGTGTCGGTCGAGAATGGAGTCGCTCTGACCACCCCTCCTCAAGTTTCCCTTCCGATTTATTACGATTTATATTTCTTTTCACCTACAATAGAGTCCTAAAAGTCATCAAGATTCATCAAAAAAGAGGAAACGAACTTCGAATTGGATGAAAGATTTTTATCAGCGTCGGTCCCGAATGGGGTCTCTCCGACCACGGCTCCTCAAGTTTGTTTTCCGATTTATTTCGGTTTATATATTTTTTTACATACTAGATGATCCTAAAAGTCATCACGATTCATCAAAAAAGAGGATACGACCTTCGAATTGGACGAAAGATTTTTTACGAGAGTCAGTCCAGAATGGGGTCGCTATGACCACACCTCCTCAAGTTTCACTTCCGTTATATTTCGGTTTATATTTTTTTTGTCACATACTAGAGAGTCCTAAAAGTCATCACGATTCGTCGAAAAAGAGGATACGACCTTCGAATTGGACGAAAGATTTTTATCATTGTCGGTCTAGAATGGGGTCGCTCTGACCATCGCTCCTCAAGTTTCCCTTACGATTTATTTCGGTTTATATATTTTTTCACATACTAGAGGATCCTAAATGTCATCACGATTCATCAAAAATGAGGAAACGATCTTTGCTTTCAACGAAAGATTTTTACTAGTGTGCGTCCAAAATGAGGTCGCTCTGACCACCCCTCCTCAAGTTTCCCTACCGATATATCTCGCATTATATATTTTTTCATATTCAAGAGAGTCCTCAAAGTCATCATGATTCGTCCAAAAAGAGGAAACGACATTCGAATTCGATGAAAGATTTTTATCGGAGTCGGTCCCGAATGGGGTCTCTCCGACAACGTCTCCTCAAGTTTCCTTTCCGATTTATTTCCGTTTAATTTTTTTTCACATACTACAGGATCCTGCAAGTCATCACGATTCATCAAAAAAGAGGAAACGACCTTTGAATTCAACGAAAGATTTTCACTAGTGTGTGTCCAGAATGGCGTCGCTCTGACGACTGCTTCTCATGTTTCCCTTTCAATTTATTTCGGTTTATATTATTTTTCACATACTAGAGGGTCCTAAAAGTCATCACGATTCGTCAAAAAAGAGGATACGACCTTCGAATTGGACGAACGATTTGTATCACAGTCGGTTCAGAATGGGGTCGCTCTGACGATCGGTCCTCAAGTTTTCCTTCCGATTTATTTCGGTTTATATATTTTTCACATACTAGAGGGTCCTAAAAGTCATCACGATTCGACAAAAAAAAGATACGACCTTCGAATTGGACGAAAGATTTTTACCACCGTCTGTCCAGAATGGGGTCGCTCTGACAACCGGTCCTCAAGTTTCCCTTCCGATTTATTTCGTTTTACATATTTTTTCACATACTCGAGAGTCCTAAAAGTCATCACGATTCTTCAAAAAAGAGGAAAAGAACTTCGAATTGGATGAAAGATTTTTATCAGAGTCGGACCCGAATGGGGTTTCTCCGACCACGGCTCCTCAAGTTTCCCTTCCGATTTATTTCGGTTTATATATTTTTTCACATACTAGAAGATCCTAAAAGTCATCACGATTCATCAAAAAAGAGGATACGACCTTCGAATTGGACGAAAGTTTTTTACCAGATTCAGTCCACAATGGGGTCGCTATGACCACTCCTCCTCAAGTTTCCCTTCCGTTATATTTCGGATTATATTTTTTTTCTCATACTAGAGAGACCTAAATGTCATCACGATTCATCAAAAAACAGGAAACGAACTTCGAATTGGATGAAAGATTTTTATCATGGTCGATCCAGAATGGGGTCGCTCTGACCATCGCTCCTCAAGTTTCCCTTCCGATTTTTTTCGGTTTATATATTTTTTCACATACTAGAAGATCCTAAAAGTCATCACGATTCTTCAAAAATGAGGAAACGACGTTTGCATTCAACGAAAGATTTTTACTAGTGTGCGTCCAAAATGAGGTCGCTCTAACCACCCCTCCTCAAGTTTCACTTCCGATTTATTTCGGTTTATATTTTTTTTCACATACTAGAGGATCCTACAAGGCATTACGATTTATCAAAAAAGAGGAAACGACCTTTGAATTCAACGAAAGATTTTCACTAGTGTGTGTCCACAATGGGGTCGCTATGACCACTCCTCCTCAAGTTTCCCTTCCGTTATATTTCGGTTTATATTTTTTTTCTCATACAAGAGAGTCCTTAATGTCATCACGATTCATCAAAAAAGAGGAAACGATCTTCGAATTTGATGAAAGATTTTTATCAGAGTCGGTCCAGAATGGGGTCGCTCTGACCACCGCTCCTCAAGTTTCCCTTCCGATTTATTTCGGTTTATATTTTTTTTACATACTAGAGAGTTCGAGAAGTCATCACGATTCATCAAAAAAGACGATACGACCTTCGAATTGGACGAAAGATTTTTATCATAGTCGGTCCAAAATGGGGTCGCTCTGACCATCGCTCCTCAAGTTTCCCTTCCGATTTATTTCGGTTTATATATTTTTTCACATACTAGAGGATGCTGAAAGTTATCACGATTCATCGAAAATGAGGAAACGACCTTTGCATTCAAGGAAAGATTTTTACTTGTGTGTGTCCAAAATGAGGTCGCTCTGCCCACCCCTCCTCAAGTTTCCCTACCGATATATCTTGGTTAATGTATTTTTTCACATTCAAGAGAGTTCTCAAACTCATCACGATTCGTCAACAAAGAGGAAACGACATTCGAATTGGATGAAAGATTTTTACCAGTGTCGGTCCAGAATGGAGTCACTCTGACCACCCCTCCTCAAGTTTCCCTTACGATTTATTCCGGTTTATATTTTTTTTCACGTACAATAGAGTCCTAAAAGTCATCACGATTGTTAAAAGAGAGGAAACGATCTTCGAATTGCATGAAAGATTTTTACCAGTGTCGGTCCAGAATGGAGTCGCTCTGACCACCCCTCCTCAAGTTTCCCTCACGATTTATTCCGGTTTATATTTTTTTTCACCTACAATAGAGTCCTAAAAGTAATCACGATTCTACAAAAAAAAGGATAAGACGTTCGAATTGGACGAAAGATTTTTACCACCGTCTGTCCAGAATGGGGTCGCTCTGACCACCGGTCCTCAAGTTTCCGTTCCGATTTATTTCGGTTTACATATTTGTTCACATACCAGAGAGTCCTAAAAGTCATCACGATTCATCAAAAAAAAGGAAATGAACTTCGAATTGGATGAAAGATTTTTATCAGAGTCGGTCCCGAATGCGGTCTCTCCGACCACGGCTCCTCAAGATTCCCTTCCGATTTATTTCGGTTTATATATTTTTTCACATACTAGAGGATCCTAAAAGTCATCACGATTCATCACAAAAGAGGATACGACCTTCGAATTGGACGAAAGATTTTTTACCAGAGTCAGTCCAGAATGGGGTCGCTATGACCACTGCTCCTCAAGTTTCCCTTCCGATATATTTCGGTTTATATCGTTTTTCACATACTAGAGAGTCCTAAAAGTCATCATGATTTATCAAAGAACAGGAAACGAACTTCGAATTGGATGAAAGATTTTTATCAGCGTCGGTCCAGATCGGGGTTGCTCTGACCACCTCTTCTCAAGTTTCCCTTTCGATTTATTTCGGTTTATATTTTTTTTCACATACTAGAGAGTCCTAAAAGTCATCATGATTAATCAAAAAACAGGAAACTAACTTCGAATTGGATGAAAGATTTTTACCAGTGTCGGTCCAGAATGGGGTCGATCTGACCACCGCTGCTCAAGTTTCTCGTCCGATTTATTTCGGTTTATATATTTTTTCCCATTCAAGAGAGTCCTCAAAGTCATCACGATTCGTCAAAAAAGAGGAAACGACCTTCGAATTGGACGAAAGATTTTATCACAGTCGGTACAGAATGGTGTCGCTCTGACCACCGCTTCTTAAGTTTCCCTTTCGATATATTTCGGTTTATTTTTTTTTTCACATACTAGAGAGTCCTAAAAGTCATCACGATTCGTCAAAAAAGAGGATACGACCTTCGGATTGGACCAAAGATTTTTATCATAGACGGTCCAGAATGGGGTCGCTCTGACCATCGCTCGTCGAGTTTCCCTTCCGATTTATTTCGGTTTATATATTTTTTCACATACTAGAGGATCCTAAAAGTCATCACGATTCTTCAAAAATGAGGAAACGACCTTTGCATTCAACGAAAGATTTTTACTAGTGTGTGTCCAAAATGAGGTCGCTCTGACCACCCCTCCTCAAGTTTCTCTACCGATATATCTCGGTTTATGTATTTTTTCATATTCAAGAGAGTCCTCAAAGTCATCGTGATTCGTCAAAAAAGAGGAAACGACATTCGAATGGGATGAAAGATTTTTACCAGTGTCGGTCCAGAATGGAGTCTCTCTGACCACCCCACCTCAAGTTTCCCTTCCGATTTATTTCGGTTTATATTTCTTTTCACCTACAATAGAGTCCTAAAAGTCATCAAGATTCATCAAAAAAGAAGAAACGATCTTCGAATTGGATGAAAGATTTTTATCAGAGTCGGTCCAGAATGGGGTCGCTCTGACCACCGCTCCTCAAGTTTCCCTTCCGATTTATTTCGGTTTATATTTTTTTTCACATACTAGAGAGTCCTAAAAGTCATCATGATTCATCAAAAAAGAGGAAACGAACTTCGAATTGGATGAAAGATTTTTATCAGTGTCGGTCCCGAATGGGGTCTATCCGACCACGGCTCCTCAAGTTTCCCTTCCGATTTATTTCGGTTTATATATTTTTTCACATACTAGAGGATCCTAAAAGTCATCACGATTCATCAAAAAAGAGGATACGACCTTCGAATTGGCCGAAAGATTTTTTACCAGAGTCAGTCCAGAATGGGGTCACTATGACCACTCCTCCTCAAGTTTCCCTTCCGTTATATTTCGGTTTATATTTTTTTCTCATACTAGAGAGTCCTAAATGTCATGACGATTCATCAAAAAAGAGGAAACGATCATCGAATTTGATGAAAGATTTTTATCAGAGTCGGTCCAGAATGGGGTCGCTCTGACCACCGCTCCTCAAGTTTCCCTTTCGATTTATTTCGGTTCATATTTTTTTTCACATACTAGAGGATCCTAAAAGTCATCACGATTCATCAAAAAAGAGGATACGACCTTCGAATTGGCCGAAAGATTTTTTACCAGAGTCAGTCCAGAATGGGGTCGCTATGACCACTCCTCCTCAAGTTTCCCTTCCGTTATATTTCGGTTTATATTTTTTTTCTCATACTAGAGAGTCCTAAATGTCATGACGATTCATCAAAAAAGAGGAAACGATCATCGAATTTGATGAAAGATTTTTATCATAGTCGGTCCAGTATGGGGTCGCTCTGACCACCGCTCCTCAAGTTTCCCTTCCGATTTATTTCGGTTTATATTTTTTTTCACATACTAGAAGATCCTAAAAGTCATCACGATTCTTCAAAAATGAGGAAACGACCTTTGCATTCAACGAAATATTTTTACCAGTGTGCGTCCAAAATGAGGTCGATCTGACCACCCCTCCTCAAGTTTCCCTTCCGATTTATTTCGGTTTATATTTTTTTTCACATACTACAGGATCCTACAAGTCATCACGATTTATCAAAAAAGAGGAAACGACCTTTGAATTCAACGAAAGATTTTTACTAGTGTGTGTCCAGACCATTCTGGACACACACATGACACGATGACATTTAGGACCCTCTAGTATGTGAAAAATAATATAAACCTAAATAAATTGAAAGGGAAACATGAGAAGCAGTGGTCGGAGCGACCCCATGGTCGCTCCGACCACTGCTTCTCATGTTTCCCTTTCAATTTATTTTGGTTTATATTATTTTTCACATACTAGAGGGTCCTAAATGTCATCGTGATTCGTCAAAAAAGAGGATACGACCTTCGAATTGGACGAAAGATTTATATCACAGTCGGTACAGAATGGGGTCGCTCTGACCATCGCTCCTCAAGTTTTCCTTCCGATTTATTACGGTTTATATATTTTTTCACATACTAGAGGATCCTAAAAGTCATCACGATTCTTCAAAAATGAGGAAACGACCTTTGCATTCAACGAAAGATTTTTACTAGTGTGCGTCCAAAATGAGGTCGATCTGACCACCCCTCCTCAAGATTCCCTTCCGATTTATTTCGGTTTATATTTTTTTTCACATACTACAGGATCCTGCGAGTCATCACGATTTATCAAAAAAGAGGAAACCACCTTTGAATTCAACGAAAGATTTTCACTAGTGTGTGTCCAGAATGGGGTCGCTCTGATCACCCCTCCTCAAGTTTCCCTAGCGATATATTTCGGTTTATGTATTTTTTCATATTCAAGAGAGTCCTCAAAGTCATCATGATTCGTCAAAAAAGAGGAAACGACATTCGAATTGGATGAAAGATTTTTACCAGTGTCGATCCAGAATGGAGTCGCTCTGACCACCCCTCCTCAAGTTTCCCTTCCGATTTATTTCCGTGTATATTTTTTTTCACATACTAGAGAGTCCGAAAAGTCATCATGATTTATCAAAGAACAGGAAACGAACTTCGAATTGGATGATAGATTTATATCAGCGTCGGTCCAGATCGGGGTCGCTCTGACCACCGCTTCTCAAGTTTCCCTTTCGATTTATTTCGGTTTATATTTTTTTTCGTATACTAGAGGGTCCTAAAAGTCATCACGATTCGTCAAAAAATAGGATACGACCTTTGAATTGGACGAAAGATTTTTACCAGCGTCGGTCCAGAATGGGGTCGCTCTGACCACCTCTGCTCAAGTTTCCCTACCGATTTATTTCGGTTTATATATTTTTCCCATTCAAGAGAGTCCTCAAAGTCATCACGATTCGTCAAAAAAGAGGATACGACCTTCGAATTGGACGAAAGATTTATATCACAGTCGGTCCAGAATGGGGTCGCTCTGACCATCGCTCCTCAAGTTTTCCTTCCGATTTATTTCGGTTTATATATTTTTTCACATACTAGAGGATCCTAAAAGTCATCACGATTCATGAAAAATGAGGAAACGAACTTTGAATTCAACAAAAGATTTTTAGTAGTGTGCGTCCAGAATGGCGTCGCTCTGATCACTCCTCCTCAAGATTCCCTACCGATTTATTCCGGTTTCTATTTCTTTCCACCTAAAATAGAGTCCTAAAAGTCATCACGATTCATCAAAAAAGACGAAACGATCTTCGAATTGGATGAAAGATTTTTATCAGAGTCGGTCCAGAATGGGGTCGCTCTGACCGCCGCTCCTCAAGTTTCCCTTCCGATTTCTTTCGGTTTATATTTTTTTTCACATACTAGAGAGTCCTAAAAGTCATCATGATTCATCAAAAAACAGGAAACGAACTTCGAATTGGATGAAAGATTTTTACCAGCGTCGATCCAGAATGGGGTCGCTCTGACCATCCCTCCTCAAGTTTCCCTTCCGATTTATTTCGGTTTATATTTTTTTTCACATACTACAGGATCCTACAAGTCATCACGATTAATCAAAAAAGAGGAAACGACCTTTGAATTCAACGAAAGATTTTTACTAGTGTGTGTCCAGAACGGGGTCGCTCCGACCACTGCTTCTCATGTTTCCCTTTCAATTTATTTTGGTTTATACTATTTTTCACATACTAGAGGGTCCTAAATGTCATCACGATTCGTCAAAAAAGAGGATACGTCCTTCGAATTGGACGAAAGATTTGTATCACAGTCGGTCTAGAATGGGGTCGCTCTGACCATCGCTCCTCAAGTTTTCCTTCTGATTTATTTCGGTTTATATATTTTTCACATACTAGAGGACCCTAAAAGTCATCACGATTCATCAAAAATGAGGAAACGACCTTTGAATTAAACAAAAGATTTTTACTAGTGTGCGTCCAGAATGGCGTCGCTCTGATCACCCCTCCTCAAGTTTCCCTACCGATATATTTCGGTTTATTTATTTTTTCATATTCAAGAGAGTCCTCAAAGTCATCATGATTCGTCAAAAAAGAGGAAACGACATTCGAATTGGATGAAAGATTTTTACCAGTGTCGGTCCAGAATGGAATCGCTCTGACCACCCCTCCTCAAGTTTCCCTTCCGATTTATTTCCGATTATATTTTTTTTCACATACTAGAGTGTCCGAAAAGTCATCATGATTTATCAAAGAACAGGAAACGAACTTCGAATTGGATGAAAGATTTTTATCAGCGTCGGTCCAAATCGGGGTCGCTCTGACCACCGCTTCTCATGTTTCCCTTTCGATTTATTTCGGTTTATATATTTTTTCGTATCCTGGAGTGTCCTAAAAGTCATCACGATTCATCAAAAAAGACGAAACGATCTTCGAATTGGATGAAAGATTTTTATCAGAGTCGGTCCAGAATGGGGTCGCTCTGACCGCCGCTCCTCAAGTTTCCCTTCCGATTTCTTTCGGTTTATATATTTTTTCACATACTAGAGGATCCTAAAAGTCATCACGATTCATCAAAAAAGAAGATACGACCTTCGAATTGGACGAAAGATTTTTTACCAGAGTCAGACCAGAATGGGGTCGCTATGACCACTCCTCCTCAAGTTTCCCTTCCGTTATATTTCGGTTTATATTTTTTTTCTCATACAAGAGAGTCCTAAATGTCATCACGATTCATCAAAAAAGAGGAAACGATCATCGAATTTGATGAAAGATTTTTATCAAAGTCGGTCCAGAATGGGGTCGCTCTGACCACCGCACCTCAAGTTTCCCTTCCGATTTATTTCGGTTTATATTTTTTTTCACATACTAGAGAGTCCGAAAAGTCATCATGATTTATCAAAAAACAGGAAACGAACTTCGAATTGCATGAAAGATTTTTATCATAGTCGATCCAGAATGGGGTCGCTCTGACCATCCCTCCTCAAGTTTCCCTTCCGATTTATTTCGGTTTATATTTTTTTTCACATACTACAGGATCCTACAAGTCATCACGATTAATCAAAAAAGAGGAAACGACCTTTGAATTCAACGAAAGATTTTTACTAGTGTGTGTCCAGAATGGGGTCGCTCCGACCACTGCTTCTCAGGTTTCCCTTTCAATTTATTTTGGTTTATATTATTTTTCACATACTAGAGGGTCCTAAATATCATCACGATTCGTCAAAAAAGAGGATACGACCTTCGAATTGAACGAAAGATTTGTATCACAGTCGGTCCAGAATGGGGTCGCTCTGACCATCGCTCCTCAAGTTTTCCTTCCGATTTATTTCGGTTTATATATTTTTTCACATACTAGAGGACCCTAAAAGTCATCACGATTCTTCAAAAAAGAGGAAACGAACTCCGAATTGGATGAAAGATTTTTATGAGCGTCGGTTCAGAATGGGGTCTCTCCGCCCACGGCTCCTCAAGTTTCCCTTCCGATTTATTTCGGTTTATATATTTTTTCACATACTAGAGGATACTAAAAATAATCAGGATTCATCAAAAAAGAGGATACGACCTTCGAATCGTACGAAAGATTTTTATCAGAGTCGGTCCAGAATGGGGTCGCTCTGACCGCCGCTCCTCAAGTATCCCTTCCGATTTATTTCGGTTCATATTTTTTTTCGTATACTGGAGAGTCCTAAAAGTCATCACGATTCATCAAAAAAGAGGAAACGATCTTCGAATTGGATGAAAGATTTTTATCAGTGTCGGTCCAGAATGGGGTCGGTCTGACCGCCGCTCCTCAAGTTTCCCTTCCGATTTATTTCGGTTTATATTTTTTTTCACATACTAGAGAGTCCTAAAAGTCATCATGATTCTTCAAAAAAGAGGAAACGAACTCCGAATTGGATGAAAGATTTTTATCAGCGTCGGTTCAGAATGGGGTCTCTCCGCCCACGGCTCCTCAAGTTTCCCTTCCGATTTATTTCGGTTTATATATTTTTTCACATACTAGAGGATACTAAAAATAATCAGGATTCATCAAAAAAAAGGATACGACCTTCGAAGTGTACGAAAGATTTTTATCAGAGTCGGTCCAGAATGGGGTCGCTCTGACCGCCGCTCCTCAAGATTCCCTTCCGATTTATTTCGGTTTATATTTTTTTTCACATACTAGAGAGTCCTAAAAGTCATCATGATTCTTCAAAAAAGAGGAAACGATCTTCGAATTGGATGAAAGATTTTCATCAGAGTCGGTCCAGAATGGGGCGGCTCTGACCATCGCTCCTCAAGTTTCCCTTCCGATTTATTCCGGTTTATATATTTTTTCACATACTAGAAGATCCTAAAAGTCATCACGATTCTTCAAAAATGAGGAAACGACCTTTGAATTCAACGAAAGATTTTTACTAGTGTGCGTCCAAAATAAGGTCGCTCTGACCACCCCTCCTCAAGTTTTCCTTCCGATTTATTTCGGTTTATATTTATTTCCCATACTACAGGATCCTACAAGTCATCACGATTTATCAAAAAAGAGGAAACGACCTTTGAATTCAACGAAAGATTTTTACTAGTGTGTGTCCAGAATGGGGTCGCTCCGACCACTGCTTCTCAGGTTTCCCTTTCAATTTATTTTGGTTTATATTATTTTTCACATACTAGAGGGTCCTAAATATCATCACGATTCGTCAAAAAAGAGGATACGACCTTCGAATTGAACGAAAGATTTGTATCACAGTCGGTCCAGAATGGGGTCGCTCTGACCATCGCTCCTCAAGTTTTCCTTCCGATTTATTTCGGTTTATATATTTTTTCACATACTAGAGGACCCTAAAAGTCATCACGATTCATCAAAAATGAGGAAACGACCTTTGAATTAAACAAAAGATTTTTAGTAGTGTGCGTGCAGAATGGCGTCGCTCTGATCACCCCTCCTCAAGTTTCCCTACCGATATATTTCGGTTTATGTATTTTTTCATATTCAGGAGAGTCCTCAAAGTCATCATGATTCGTCAAAAAAGAGGCAACGACATTCGAATTGGATGAAAGATTTTTACCAGTGTCGGTTCAGAATGGAATCGCTCTGACCACCCCTCCTCAAGTTTCCCTTCCGATTTATTTCGGTTTATATTTGTTTTCACATACTAGAGAGTCCGAAAAGTCATCATGATTTATCAAAGAACAGGAAACGAACTTCGAATAGGATGAAAGATTTTTATCAGCGTCGGTCCAGATCGGGGTCGCTCCGACCACCGCTTCTCAAGTTTCCCTTTCGATTTATTTCGGTTTATGTTTTTTTTCGTATACTGGAGGGTCCTAAAAGTCATCACGATTCGTCAAAAAATAGGATACGACCTTCGAATTGGACGAAAGATTTTTACCAGCGTCGGTCCAGAATGGAGTCGCTCTGACCACCCCTCCTCAAGTATCCCTTTCGATTTATTTCGGTTCATATTTTTTTTCGTATACTGGAGAGTCCTAAAAGTCATCACGATTCATCAAAAAAGAGGAAACGATCTTCGAATTGGATGAAAGATTTTTATCAGAGTCGGTCCAGAATGGGGTCGGTCTGACCGCCGCTCCTCAAGTTTCCCTTCCGATTTATTTCGGTTTATATTTTTTTTCACATACTAGAGAGTCCTAAAAGTCATCATGATTCTTCAAAAAAGAGGAAACGAACTCCGAATTGGATGAAAGATTTTTATCAGTGTCGGTCCCGAATGGGGTCTATCCGACCACGGCTCCTCAAGTTTCCCTTCCGATTTATTTCGGTTTATATATTTTTTCACATACTAGAGGATCCTAAAAGTCATCACGATTCATCAAAAAAGAGGATACGACCTTCGAATTGGCCGAAAGATTTTTTACCAGAGTCAGTCCAGAATGGGGTCACTATGACCACTCCTCCTCAAGTTTCCCTTCCGTTATATTTCGGTTTATATTTTTTTTCTCATACTAGAGAGTCCTAAATGTCATGACGATTCATCAAAAAAGAGGAAACGATCATCGAATTTGATGAAAGATTTTTATCAGAGTCGGTCCAGAATGGGGTCGCTCTGACCACCGCTCCTCAAGTTTCCCTTTCGATTTATTTCGGTTCATATTTTTTTTCACATACTAGAGGATCCTAAAAGTCATCACGATTCATCAAAAAAGAGGATACGACCTTCGAATTGGCCGAAAGATTTTTTACCAGAGTCAGTCCAGAATGGGGTCGCTATGACCACTCCTCCTCAAGTTTCCCTTCCGTTATATTTCGGTTTATATTTTTTTTCTCATACTAGAGAGTCCTAAATGTCATGACGATTCATCAAAAAAGAGGAAACGATCATCGAATTTGATGAAAGATTTTTATCATAGTCGGTCCAGTATGGGGTCGCTCTGACCACCGCTCCTCAAGTTTCCCTTCCGATTTATTTCGGTTTATATTTTTTTTCACATACTAGAAGATCCTAAAAGTCATCACGATTCTTCAAAAATGAGGAAACGACCTTTGCATTCAACGAAATATTTTTACCAGTGTGCGTCCAAAATGAGGTCGATCTGACCACCCCTCCTCAAGTTTCCCTTCCGATTTATTTCGGTTTATATTTTTTTTCACATACTACAGGATCCTACAAGTCATCACGATTTATCAAAAAAGAGGAAACGACCTTTGAATTCAACGAAAGATTTTTACTAGTGTGTGTCCAGACCATTCTGGACACACACATGACACGATGACATTTAGGACCCTCTAGTATGTGAAAAATAATATAAACCTAAATAAATTGAAAGGGAAACATGAGAAGCAGTGGTCGGAGCGACCCCATGGTCGCTCCGACCACTGCTTCTCATGTTTCCCTTTCAATTTATTTTGGTTTATATTATTTTTCACATACTAGAGGGTCCTAAATGTCATCGTGATTCGTCAAAAAAGAGGATACGACCTTCGAATTGGACGAAAGATTTATATCACAGTCGGTACAGAATGGGGTCGCTCTGACCATCGCTCCTCAAGTTTTCCTTCCGATTTATTACGGTTTATATATTTTTTCACATACTAGAGGATCCTAAAAGTCATCACGATTCTTCAAAAATGAGGAAACGACCTTTGCATTCAACGAAAGATTTTTACTAGTGTGCGTCCAAAATGAGGTCGATCTGACCACCCCTCCTCAAGATTCCCTTCCGATTTATTTCGGATTATATTTTTTTTCACATACTACAGGATCCTGCGAGTCATCACGATTTATCAAAAAAGAGGAAACCACCTTTGAATTCAACGAAAGATTTTCACTAGTGTGTGTCCAGAATGGGGTCGCTCTGATCACCCCTCCTCAAGTTTCCCTACCGATATATTTCGGTTTATGTATTTTTTCATATTCAAGAGAGTCCTCAAAGTCATCATGATTCGTCAAAAAAGAGGAAACGACATTCGAATTGGATGAAAGATTTTTACCAGTGTCGATCCAGAATGGAGTCGCTCTGACCACCCCTCCTCAAGTTTCCCTTCCGATTTATTTCCGTGTATATTTTTTTTCACATACTAGAGAGTCCGAAAAGTCATCATGATTTATCAAAGAACAGGAAACGAACTTCGAATTGGATGATAGATTTATATCAGCGTCGGTCCAGATCGGGGTCGCTCTGACCACCGCTTCTCAAGTTTCCCTTTCGATTTATTTCGGTTTATATTTTTTTTCGTATACTAGAGGGTCCTAAAAGTCATCACGATTCGTCAAAAAATAGGATACGACCTTTGAATTGGACGAAAGATTTTTACCAGCGTCGGTCCAGAATGGGGTCGCTCTGACCACCTCTGCTCAAGTTTCCCTACCGATTTATTTCGGTTTATATATTTTTCCCATTCAAGAGAGTCCTCAAAGTCATCACGATTCGTCAAAAAAGAGGATACGACCTTCGAATTGGACGAAAGATTTATATCACAGTCGGTCCAGAATGGGGTCGCTCTGACCATCGCTCCTCAAGTTTTCCTTCCGATTTATTTCGGTTTATATATTTTTTCACATACTAGAGGATCCTAAAAGTCATCACGATTCATGAAAAATGAGGAAACGAACTTTGAATTCAACAAAAGATTTTTAGTAGTGTGCGTCCAGAATGGCGTCGCTCTGATCACTCCTCCTCAAGATTCCCTACCGATTTATTCCGGTTTCTATTTCTTTCCACCTAAAATAGAGTCCTAAAAGTCATCACGATTCATCAAAAAAGACGAAACGATCTTCGAATTGGATGAAAGATTTTTATCAGAGTCGGTCCAGAATGGGGTCGCTCTGACCGCCGCTCCTCAAGTTTCCCTTCCGATTTCTTTCGGTTTATATTTTTTTTCACATACTAGAGAGTCCTAAAAGTCATCATGATTCATCAAAAAACAGGAAACGAACTTCGAATTGGATGAAAGATTTTTACCAGCGTCGATCCAGAATGGGGTCGCTCTGACCATCCCTCCTCAAGTTTCCCTTCCGATTTATTTCGGTTTATATTTTTTTTCACATACTACAGGATCCTACAAGTCATCACGATTAATCAAAAAAGAGGAAACGACCTTTGAATTCAACGAAAGATTTTTACTAGTGTGTGTCCAGAACGGGGTCGCTCCGACCACTGCTTCTCATGTTTCCCTTTCAATTTATTTTGGTTTATACTATTTTTCACATACTAGAGGGTCCTAAATGTCATCACGATTCGTCAAAAAAGAGGATACGTCCTTCGAATTGGACGAAAGATTTGTATCACAGTCGGTCTAGAATGGGGTCGCTCTGACCATCGCTCCTCAAGTTTTCCTTCTGATTTATTTCGGTTTATATATTTTTCACATACTAGAGGACCCTAAAAGTCATCACGATTCATCAAAAATGAGGAAACGACCTTTGAATTAAACAAAAGATTTTTACTAGTGTGCGTCCAGAATGGCGTCGCTCTGATCACCCCTCCTCAAGTTTCCCTACCGATATATTTCGGTTTATTTATTTTTTCATATTCAAGAGAGTCCTCAAAGTCATCATGATTCGTCAAAAAAGAGGAAACGACATTCGAATTGGATGAAAGATTTTTACCAGTGTCGGTCCAGAATGGAATCGCTCTGACCACCCCTCCTCAAGTTTCCCTTCCGATTTATTTCCGATTATATTTTTTTTCACATACTAGAGTGTCCGAAAAGTCATCATGATTTATCAAAGAACAGGAAACGAACTTCGAATTGGATGAAAGATTTTTATCAGCGTCGGTCCAAATCGGGGTCGCTCTGACCACCGCTTCTCATGTTTCCCTTTCGATTTATTTCGGTTTATATATTTTTTCGTATACTGGAGTGTCCTAAAAGTCATCACGATTCATCAAAAAAGACGAAACGATCTTCGAATTGGATGAAAGATTTTTATCAGAGTCGGTCCAGAATGGGGTCGCTCTGACCGCCGCTCCTCAAGTTTCCCTTCCGATTTCTTTCGGTTTATATTTTTTTTCACATACTAGAGAGTCCTAAAAGTATCAAGATTCATCAAAAAACAGGAAACGAACTTCGAATTGGATGAAAGATTTTTACCAGCGTCGGTCCAGAATGGGGTCGCTCTGACCACCGCTGCTCAAGTTTCCCTTCCGATTTATTTCGGTTTATATATTTTTTCACATACTAGAGGATCCTAAAAGTCATCACGATTCATCAAAAAAGAAGATACGACCTTCGAATTGGACGAAAGATTTTTTACCAGAGTCAGACCAGAATGGGGTCGCTATGACCACTCCTCCTCAAGTTTCCCTTCCGTTATATTTCGGTTTATATTTTTTTTCTCATACAAGAGAGTCCTAAATGTCATCACGATTCATCAAAAAAGAGGAAACGATCATCGAATTTGATGAAAGATTTTTATCAAAGTCGGTCCAGAATGGGGTCGCTCTGACCACCGCACCTCAAGTTTCCCTTCCGATTTATTTCGGTTTATATTTTTTTTCACATACTAGAGAGTCCGAAAAGTCATCATGATTTATCAAAAAACAGGAAACGAACTTCGAATTGCATGAAAGATTTTTATCATAGTCGATCCAGAATGGGGTCGCTCTGACCATCCCTCCTCAAGTTTCCCTTCCGATTTATTTCGGTTTATATTTTTTTTCACATACTACAGGATCCTACAAGTCATCACGATTAATCAAAAAAGAGGAAACGACCTTTGAATTCAACGAAAGATTTTTACTAGTGTGTGTCCAGAATGGGGTCGCTCCGACCACTGCTTCTCAGGTTTCCCTTTCAATTTATTTTGGTTTATATTATTTTTCACATACTAGAGGGTCCTAAATATCATCACGATTCGTCAAAAAAGAGGATACGACCTTCGAATTGAACGAAAGATTTGTATCACAGTCGGTCCAGAATGGGGTCGCTCTGACCATCGCTCCTCAAGTTTTCCTTCCGATTTATTTCGGTTTATATATTTTTTCACATACTAGAGGACCCTAAAAGTCATCATGATTCTTCAAAAAAGAGGAAACGAACTCCGAATTGGATGAAAGATTTTTATGAGCGTCGGTTCAGAATGGGGTCTCTCCGCCCACGGCTCCTCAAGTTTCCCTTCCGATTTATTTCGGTTTATATATTTTTTCACATACTAGAGGATACTAAAAATAATCAGGATTCATCAAAAAAGAGGATACGACCTTCGAATTGTACGAAAGATTTTTATCAGAGTCGGTCCAGAATGGGGTCGCTCTGACCGCCGCTCCTCAAGTATCCCTTCCGATTTATTTCGGTTCATATTTTTTTTCGTATACTGGAGAGTCCTAAAAGTCATCACGATTCATCAAAAAAGAGGAAACGATCTTCGAATTGGATGAAAGATTTTTATCAGTGTCGGTCCAGAATGGGGTCGGTCTGACCGCCGCTCCTCAAGTTTCCCTTCCGATTTATTTCGGTTTATATTTTTTTTCACATACTAGAGAGTCCTAAAAGTCATCATGATTCTTCAAAAAAGAGGAAACGAACTCCGAATTGGATGAAAGATTTTTATCAGCGTCGGTTCAGAATGGGGTCTCTCCGCCCACGGCTCCTCAAGTTTCCCTTCCGATTTATTTCGGTTTATATATTTTTTCACATACTAGAGGATACTAAAAATAATCAGGATTCATCAAAAAAAAGGATACGACCTTCGAAGTGTACGAAAGATTTTTATCAGAGTCGGTCCAGAATGGGGTCGCTCTGACCGCCGCTCCTCAAGATTCCCTTCCGATTTATTTCGGTTTATATTTTTTTTCACATACTAGAGAGTCCTAAAAGTCATCATGATTCTTCAAAAAAGAGGAAACGATCTTCGAATTGGATGAAAGATTTTCATCAGAGTCGGTCCAGAATGGGGCGGCTCTGACCATCGCTCCTCAAGTTTCCCTTCCGATTTATTCCGGTTTATATATTTTTTCACATACTAGAAGATCCTAAAAGTCATCACGATTCTTCAAAAATGAGGAAACGACCTTTGAATTCAACGAAAGATTTTTACTAGTGTGCGTCCAAAATAAGGTCGCTCTGACCACCCCTCCTCAAGTTTTCCTTCCGATTTATTTCGGTTTATATTTATTTCCCATACTACAGGATCCTACAAGTCATCACGATTTATCAAAAAAGAGGAAACGACCTTTGAATTCAACGAAAGATTTTTACTAGTGTGTGTCCAGAATGGGGTCGCTCCGACCACTGCTTCTCAGGTTTCCCTTTCAATTTATTTTGGTTTATATTATTTTTCACATACTAGAGGGTCCTAAATATCATCACGATTCGTCAAAAAAGAGGATACGACCTTCGAATTGAACGAAAGATTTGTATCACAGTCGGTCCAGAATGGGGTCGCTCTGACCATCGCTCCTCAAGTTTTCCTTCCGATTTATTTCGGTTTATATATTTTTTCACATACTAGAGGACCCTAAAAGTCATCACGATTCATCAAAAATGAGGAAACGACCTTTGAATTAAACAAAAGATTTTTAGTAGTGTGCGTGCAGAATGGCGTCGCTCTGATCACCCCTCCTCAAGTTTCCCTACCGATATAT
Organism: Oxytorus armatus; assembly: GCA_958009045.1. NCBI lineage: Eukaryota > Metazoa > Arthropoda > Insecta > Hymenoptera > Ichneumonidae > Oxytorus > Oxytorus armatus. The sequence goes on along the minus strand of OY253745.1, from coordinate 28,462,019 downwards.
TTCGGTTTATGTATTTTTTCATATTCAGGAGAGTCCTCAAAGTCATCATGATTCGTCAAAAAAGAGGCAACGACATTCGAATTGGATGAAAGATTTTTACCAGTGTCGGTTCAGAATGGAATCGCTCTGACCACCCCTCCTCAAGTTTCCCTTCCGATTTATTTCGGTTTATATTTGTTTTCACATACTAGAGAGTCCGAAAAGTCATCATGATTTATCAAAGAACAGGAAACGAACTTCGAATAGGATGAAAGATTTTTATCAGCGTCGGTCCAGATCGGGGTCGCTCCGACCACCGCTTCTCAAGTTTCCCTTTCGATTTATTTCGGTTTATGTTTTTTTTCGTATACTGGAGGGTCCTAAAAGTCATCACGATTCGTCAAAAAATAGGATACGACCTTCGAATTGGACGAAAGATTTTTACCAGCGTCGGTCCAGAATGGAGTCGCTCTGACCACCCCTCCTCAAGTATCCCTTTCGATTTATTTCGGTTCATATTTTTTTTCGTATACTGGAGAGTCCTAAAAGTCATCACGATTCATCAAAAAAGAGGAAACGATCTTCGAATTGGATGAAAGATTTTTATCAGAGTCGGTCCAGAATGGGGTCGGTCTGACCGCCGCTCCTCAAGTTTCCCTTCCGATTTATTTCGGTTTATATTTTTTTTCACATACTAGAGAGTCCTAAAAGTCATCATGATTCTTCAAAAAAGAGGAAACGAACTCCGAATTGGATGAAAGATTTTTATCAGCGTCGGTTCAGAATGGGGTCTCTCCGCCCACGGCTCCTCAAGTTTCCCTTCCGATTTATTTCGGTTTATATATTTTTTCACATACTAGAGGATACTAAAAATAATCAGGATTCATCAAAAAAGAGGATACGACCTTCGAATTGTACGAAAGATTTTTATCAGAGTCGGTCCAGAATGGGGTCGCTCTGACCGCCGCTCCTCAAGTTTCCCTTCCGATTTATTTCGGTTTATATTTTTTTCCACATACTAGAGAGTCCTAAAAGTCATCATGATTCTTCAAAAAAGAGGAAACGATCTTCGAATTGGATGAAAGATTTTTATCAGAGTCGGTCCAGAATGGGGTCGCTCTGACCACCGCTCCTCAAATTTCCCTTCCGATTTATTTCGGTTTATATATTTTTTCACATACTAGAAGATCCTAAAAGTCATGACGATTCTTCAAAAATGAGGAAACGACCTTTGCATTCAACGAAAGATTTTTACTAGTGTGCGTCCAAAATCAGGTCGCTCTGACCACCACTCCTCAAGTTTCCCTTCCGATTTATTTCGGTTTCTATTTTTTTTTCACATACTAGAGAGTCCGAAAAGTCATCATGATTTATCAAAAAACAGGAAACGAACTTCGAATTCGATGAAAGATTTTTATTAGCGTCGGTCCAGATCGGGGTCGCTCTGACCACCGGGTCTCAAGTTTCCCTTTCAATTTATTTCGGTTTATATTATTTTCCACATACTACAGGGTCCTAAAAGTCATCACGATTCGTCCAAAAAGAGGATACGACCTTCGAATTGGACGAAAGATTTATATCACAGTCGGTCCAGAATGGGGTCGCTCTGACCATCGCTCCTCAAGTTTTCCTTCCGATTTATTTCGGTTTATATATTTTTTCACATACTAGAGGATCCTAAAAGTCATCACGATTCATCAAAAATGAGGAAACGACCTTTAAATTCAACAAAAGATTTTTAATAGTGTGCGTCCAGACCTGCGTCGCTCTGATCACCCCTCCTCAAATTTCCCTACCGATATATCTCGGTTTATGTATTTTTTCATATTCAACAGAGTCCTCAAAGTCATCATGATTCGTCAAAAAAGAGGAAACGACATTCGAATTGGATGAAAAATGTTTACCAGTGTCGGTCCAGAATGGAGTCGCTCTGACCACCCCTCCTCAAGTTTCCCTTCCGATTTATTACGGTTTATATTTCTTTTCACCTACAATAGAGTCCTAAAAGTCATCAAGATTCATCAAAAAAGAGGAAACGAACTTCGAATTGGATGAAAGATTTTTATCAGAGTCGGTCCCGAATGGGGTCTCTCCGACCACGGCTCCTCAAGTTTCCCTTCCGATTTATTTCGGTTTTATATTTTTTAACATACTAGAAGATCCTAAAAGTCATCACGATTCATCAAAAAAGAGGATACGACCTTCGAATTGGACGAAAGATTTTTTACCAGAGTCAGTCCAGAATGGGGTCGCTATGACCACTCCTCCTCAAGTTTCCCTTCCGTTATATTTCGGTTTATATTTTTTTTCTCATACTAGAGTGTCCTAAATGTCATCACGATTCATCAAAAAAGAGGAAACGATCATCGAATTTGATGAAAGATTTTTATCAGAGTCGGTCCAGATCGGGGTCGCTCTGACCACCGCTTCTCAAGTTTCCCTTTCGATTTATTTCGGTTTATGTTTTTTTTCGTATACTGGAGGGTCCTAAAAGTCATCACGATTCGTCAAAAAATAGGATACGACCTTCGAATTGGACGAAAGATTTTTACCAGCGTCGGTCCAGAATGGAGTCGCTCTGACCACCCCTCCTCAAGTATCCCTTCCGATTTATTTCGGTTCATATTTTTTTTCGTATACTGGAGAGTCCTAAAAGTCATCACGATTCATCAAAAAAGAGGAAACGATCTTCGAATTGGATGAAAGATTTTTATCAGAGTCGGTCCAGAATGGGGTCGCTCTGACCGCCGCTCCTCAAGTTTCCCTTCCGATTTATTTCGGTTTATATTTTTTTTCACATACTAGAGAGTCCTAAAAGTCATCATGATTTATCAAAAAACAGGAAACGAACTTCGAATTGGATGAAAGATTTTTATCATAGTCGATCCAGAATGGGGCGGCTCTGACCATCGCTCCTCACGTTTCCCTTCCGATTTATTCCGGTTTATATATTTTTTCACATACTAGAAGATCCTAAAAGTCATCACGATTCTTCAAAAATGAGGAAACGACCTTTGAATTCAACGAAAGATTTTTACTAGTGTGCGTCCAAAATGAGGTCGCTCTGACCACCCCTCCTCAAGTTTCCCTTCCGATTTATTTCGGTTTATATTTTTTTTCCCATACTACAGGATCCTACATGTCATCACGATTTATCAAAAAAGAGGAAACGACCTTTGAATTCAACGAAAGATTTTTACTAGTGTGTGTCCAGAATGGGGTCGCTCCGACCACTGCTTCTCATGTTTCCCTTTCAATTTATTTTGGTTTATATTATTTTTCACATACTAGAGGGTCCTAAATATCATCACGATTCGTCAAAAAAGAGGATACGACCTTCGAATTGAACGAAAGATTTGTATCACAGTCGGTCCAGAATGGGGTCGCCCTGACCATCGCTCCTCAAGTTTTCCTTCCGATTTATTTCGGTTTATATATTTTTTCACATACTAGAGGACCCTAAAAGTCATCACGATTCATCAAAAAAGAGGAAACGACGTTTGAATTAAACAAAAGATTTTTAGTAGTGTGCGTGCAGAATGGCGTCGCTCTGATCACCCCTCCTCAAGTTTCCCTACCGATATATTTCGGTTTATGTATTTTTTCATATTCAGGAGAGTCCTCAAAGTCATCATGATTCGTCAAAAAAGAGGCAACGACATTCGAATTGGATGAAAGATTTTTACCAGTGTCGGTTCAGAATGGAATCGCTCTGACCACCCCTCCTCAAGTTTCCCTTCCGATTTATTTCGGTTTATATATTTTTTCACATACTAGAAGATCCTAAAAGTCATGACGATTCTTCAAAAATGAGGAAACGACCTTTGCATTCAACGAAAGATTTTTACTAGTGTGCGTCCAAAATCAGGTCGCTCTGACCACCACTCCTCAAGTTTCCCTTCCGATTTATTTCGGTTTCTATTTTTTTTCACATACTAGAGAGTCCGAAAAGTCATCATGATTTATCAAAAAACAGGAAACGAACTTCGAATTCGATGAAAGATTTTTATTAGCGTCGGTCCAGATCGGGGTCGCTCTGACCACCGGGTCTCAAGTTTCCCTTTCAATTTATTTCGGTTTATATTATTTTCCACATACTACAGGGTCCTAAAAGTCATCACGATTCGTCAAAAAATAGGATACGACCTTCGAATTGGACGAAAGATTTTTACCAGCGTCGGTCCAGAATGGAGTCGCTCTGACCACCCCTCCTCAAGTATCCCTTCCGATTTATTTCGGTTCATATTTTTTTTCGTATACTGGAGAGTCCTAAAAGTCATCACGATTCATCAAAAAAGAGGAAACGATCTTCGAATTGGATGAAAGATTTTTATCAGAGTCGGTCCAGAATGGGGTCGCTCTGACCGCCGCTCCTCAAGTTTCCCTTCCGATTTATTTCGGTTTATATTTTTTTTCACATACTAGAGAGTCCTAAAAGTCATCATGATTTATCAAAAAACAGGAAACGAACTTCGAATTGGATGAAAGATTTTTATCATAGTCGATCCAGAATGGGGCGGCTCTGACCATCGCTCCTCACGTTTCCCTTCCGATTTATTCCGGTTTATATATTTTTTCACATACTAGAAGATCCTAAAAGTCATCACGATTCTTCAAAAATGAGGAAACGACCTTTGAATTCAACGAAAGATTTTTACTAGTGTGCGTCCAAAATGAGGTCGCTCTGACCACCCCTCCTCAAGTTTCCCTTCCGATTTATTTCGGTTTATATTTTTTTTCCCATACTACAGGATCCTACATGTCATCACGATTTATCAAAAAAGAGGAAACGACCTTTGAATTCAACGAAAGATTTTTACTAGTGTGTGTCCAGAATGGGGTCGCTCCGACCACTGCTTCTCATGTTTCCCTTTCAATTTATTTTGGTTTATATTATTTTTCACATACTAGAGGGTCCTAAATATCATCACGATTCGTCAAAAAAGAGGATACGACCTTCGAATTGAACGAAAGATTTGTATCACAGTCGGTCCAGAATGGGGTCGCCCTGACCATCGCTCCTAAAGTTTTCCTTCCGATTTATTTCGGTTTATATATTTTTTCACATACTAGAGGACCCTAAAAGTCATCACGATTCATCAAAAAAGAGGAAACGACGTTTGAATTAAACAAAAGATTTTTAGTAGTGTGCGTGCAGAATGGCGTCGCTCTGATCACCCCTCCTCAAGTTTCCCTACCGATATATTTCGGTTTATGTATTTTTTCATATTCTGGAGAGTCCTCAAAGTCATCATGATTCGTCAAAAAAGAGGCAACGACATTCGAATTGGATGAAAGATTTTTACCAGTGTCGGTTCAGAATGGAATCGCTCTGACCACCCCTCCTCAAGTTTCCCTTCCGATTTATTTCGGTTTATATATTTTTTCACATACTAGAAGATCCTAAAAGTCATGACGATTCTTCAAAAATGAGGAAACGACCTTTGCATTCAACGAAAGATTTTTACTAGTGTGCGTCCAAAATCAGGTCGCTCTGACCACCACTCCTCAAGTTTCCCTTCCGATTTATTTCGGTTTCTATTTTTTTTTCACATACTAGAGAGTCCGAAAAGTCATCATGATTTATCAAAAAACAGGAAACGAACTTCGAATTCGATGAAAGATTTTTATTAGCGTCGGTCCAGATCGGGGTCGCTCTGACCACCGGGTCTCAAGTTTCCCTTTCAATTTATTTCGGTTTATATTATTTTCCACATACTACAGGGTCCTAAAAGTCATCACGATTCGTCCAAAAAGAGGATACGACCTTCGAATTGGACGAAAGATTTATATCACAGTCGGTCCAGAATGGGGTCGCTCTGACCATCGCTCCTCAAGTTTTCCTTCCGATTTATTCCGGTTTATATATTTTTCACATACTAGAGGATCCTAAAAGTCATCACGATTCATCAAAAATGAGGAAACGACCTTTGAATTCAACAAAAGATTTTTAATAGTGTGCGTCCAGAATTGCGTCGCTCTGATCACCCCTCCTCAAATTTCCCTACCGATATATCTCGGTTTATGTATTTTTTCATATTCAACAGAGTCCTCAAAGTCATCATGATTCGTCAAAAAAGAGGAAACGACATTCGAATTGGATGAAAATTTTTTACCAGTGTCGGTCCAGAATGGAGTCGCTCTGACAACCCCTCCTCAAGTTTCCCTTCCGATTTATTACGGTTTATATTTCTTTTCACCTACAATAGAGTCCTAAAAGTCATCAAGATTGATCAAAAAAGAGGAAACGAACTTCGAATTGGATGAAAGATTTTTATCAGCGTCGGTCCCGAATGGGGTCTCTCCGACCACGGCTCCTCAAGTTTCCCTTCCGATTTATTTCGGTTTATATATTTTTTCACATACTAGAAGATCCTAAAAGTCATCACGATTCATCAAAAACGAGGATACGACCTTCGAATTGGACGAAAGATTTTTTACCAGAGTCAGTCCAGAATGGGGTCGCTATGACCACTCCTCCTCAAGTTTCCCTTCCGTTATATTTCGGTTTATATTTTTTTTCTCATACTAGAGTGTCCTAAATGTCATCACGATTCATCAAAAAAGAGGAAACGATCATCGAATTTGATGAAAGATTTTTATCAGAGTCGGTCCAGAATGGGGTCGCTGTGACCACCGCTCTTCAAGTTTCCCTTCCGATTTATTTCGGTTTATATTTTTTTTCACATACTAGAGAGTCCGAAAAGTCATCATGATTTATCAAAAAACAGGAAACGAACTTCGAATTGGATGAAAGATTTTTATCATAGTCGATCCAGAATGGGGCGGCTCTGACCATCGCTCCTCAAGTTTCCCTTCCGATTTATTCCAGTTTATATATTTTTTCACATACTAAAAGATCCTAAAAGTCATCACGATTCTTCAAAAATGAGGAAACGACCTTTGAATTCAACGAAAGATTTTTACTAGTGTGCGTCTAAAATGAGGTCGCTCTGACCACCCCTCCTCAAGTTTCCCTTCCGATTTATTTCGGTTTATATTTTTTTTCACATACTACAGGATCCTACAAGTCATCACGATTTATCAAAAAAGAGGAAACGACCTTTGAATTCAACGAAAGATTTTTACTAGTGTGTGTCCAGAATGGGGTCGCTCCGACCACTGCTTCTCATGTTTCCCTTTCAATTTATTTTGGTTTATATTATTTTTCACATACTAGAGGGTCCTAAATGTCATCACGGTACGTCAAAAAAGAGGACACGACCTTCGAATTGGACGAAAGATTTGTATCACAGTCGGTCCAGAATGGGGTCGCTCTGACCATCACTCCTCAAGTTTTCCTTCCGATTTATTTCGGTTTATATATTTTTTCACATACTAGAGGACCCTTAAAGTCATCACGATTCATCAAAAATGAGGAAACGACCTTCGAATTAAACAAAAGATTTTTAGTAGTGTGCGTCCAGAATGGCGTCGCTCTGATCACCCCTCCTCAAGTTTCCCTACCGATATATTTCGGTTTATGTATTTTTTCATATTCAAGAGAGTCCTCAAAGTCATCATGATTCGTCAAAAAAGAGGCAACGACATTCGAATTGGATGAAAGATTTTTACCAGTGTCGGTCCAGAATGGAATCGCTCTGACCACCCCTCCTCAAGTTTCCCTTCCGATTTGATTCGGTTTATATTTTTTTTCACATACTAGAGAGTCCGAAAAGTCATCATGATTTATCAAAGAACAGGAAACGAACTTCGAATAGGATGAAAGATTTTTATCAGCGTCGGTCCAGATCGGGGTCGCTCTGACCACCGCTTCTCAAGTTTCCCTTTCGATTTATTTCGATTTATGTTTTTTTTCGTATACTGGAGGGTCCTAAAAGTCATCACGATTCGTCAAAAAATAGGATACGACCTTCGAATTGGACGAAAGATTTTTACCAGCGTCGGTCCAGAATGGAGTCGCTCTGACCACCCCTCCTCAAGTATCCCTTCCGATTTATTTCGGTTCATATTTTTTTTCGTATACTGGAGAGTCCTAAAAGTCATCACGATTCATCAAAAAAGAGGAAACGATCTTCGAATTGGATGAAAGATTTTTATCAGAGTCGGTCCAGAATGGGGTCGCTCTGACCGCCGCTCCTCAAGTTTCCCTTCCGATTTATTTCGGTTTATATTTTTTTTCACATACTAGAGAGTCCTAAAAGTCTTCATGATTCTTCAAAAAAGAGGAAACGAACTTCGAATTGGATGAAAGATTTTTATCAGCGTCGGTTCAGAATGGGGTCTCTCCGCCCACGGCTCCTCAAGTTTCCCTTCCGATTTATTTCGGTTTATATATATTTTCACATACTAAAGGATACTAAAAATAATCAGGATTCATCAAAAAAGAGGATACGTCCTTCGAATTCTACGAAAGATTTTTATCAGAGTCGGTCCAGAATGGGGTCGCTGTGACCGCCGCTCCTCAAGTTTCCCTTCCGATTTATTTCGGTTTATTTATTTTTTCACATACTAGAGAGTCCTAAAAGTCGTCATGATTCTTCAAAAAAGAGGAAACGATCTTCGAATTGGATGAAAGATTTTTATCAGAGTCGGTCCAGAATGGGGTCGCTCTGACCACCGCTCCTCAAATTTCCCTTCCGATTTATTTCGGTTTATATATTTTTTCACATACTAGAAGATCCTAAAAGTCATCACGATTCTTCAAAAATGAGGAAACGACCTTTGCATTCAACGAAAGATTTTTACTAGTGTGCGTCCAAAATCAGGTCGCACTGACCACCACTCCTCAAGTTTCCCTTCCGATTTATTTCGGTTTCTATTTTTTTTTCACATCCTAGAGAGTCCGAAAAGTCATCATGATTTATCAAAAAACAGGAAACGAACTTCGAATTCGATGAAAGATTTTTATTAGCGTCGGTCCAGATCGGGGTCGCTCTGACCACCGGGTCTCAAGTTTCCCTTTCAATTTATTTCGGTTTATATTATTTTCCACATACTAGAGGGTCCTAAAAGTCATCACGATTCGTCCAAAAAGAGGATACGACCTTCGAATTGGACGAAAGATTTATATCACAGTCGGTCCAGAATGGGGTCGCTCTGACCATCGCTCCTCAAGTTTTCCTTCCGATTTATTTCGGTTTATATATTTTTTCACATACTAGAGGATCCTAAAAGTCATCACGATTCATCAAAAATGAGGAAACGACCTTTGAATTCAACAAGAGATTTTTAATAGTGTGCGTCCAGAATTGCGTCGCTCTGATCACCCCTCCTCAAATTTCCCTACCGATATATCTCGGTTTATGTATTTTTTCATATTCAAGAGAGTCCTCAAAGTCATCATGATTCGTCAAAAAAGAGGAAACGACATTCGAATTGGATGAAAAATTTTTACCACTGTCGGTCCAGAATGGAGTCGCTCTGACCACCCCTCCTCAAGTTTCCCTTCCGATTTATTACGGTTTATATTTATTTTCACCTACAATAGAGTCCTAAAAGTCATCAAGATTCATCAAAAAAGAGGAAACGAACTTCGAATTGGATGAAAGATTTTTATCAGAGTCGGTCCCGAATGGGGTCTCACCGACCACGGCTCCTCAAGTTTCCCTTCCGATTTATTTCGGTTTATATATTTTTTCACATACTAGAAGATCCTAAAAGTCATCACGATTCATCAAAAAAGAGGATACGACCTTCGAATTGGACGAAAGATTTTTTACCAGAGTCAGTCCAGAATGGGGTCGCTATGACCACTCCTCCTCAAGTTTCCCTTCCGTTATATTTCGGTTTATATTTTTTTTCTCATACTACAGAGTCCTAAATGTCATCACGATTCATCAAAAAAGAGGAAACGATCATCGAATTTGATGAAAGATTTTTATCAGAGTCGGTCCAGAATGGGGTCGCTGTGACCACCGCTCCTCAAGTTTCCCTTCCGATTTATTTCGGTTTATATTTTTTTTCACATACTAGAGAGCCCGAAAAGTCATCATGATTTATCAAAAAACAGGAAACGAACTTCGAATTGGATGAAAGATTTTTATCATAGTCGGTCCAGAATGGGGTCTCACCGACCACGGCTCCTCAAGTTTCCCTTCCGATTTATTTCGGTTTATATTTTTTTTCACATACTAGAGAGTCCGAAAAGTCATCATGATTTATCAAAAAACAGGAAACGAACTTCGAATTGGATGAAAGATTTTTATCAGCGTCGGTCCAGATCGGGGTCGCTCTGACCACCGGTTCTCAAGTTTTCCTTTCAATTTATTTCGGATTATATTATTTTTCACATACTAGAGGGTCCTAAAAGTCATCACGATTCGTCAAAAAAGAGGATACGACCTTCGAATTGGACGAAAGATTTATATCACAGTCGGTCCAGAATGGGGTCGCTCTGACCATCGCTCCTCAAGTTTTCCTTCCGATTTATTTCGGGTTATATATTTTTTCACATACTAGAGGATCCTAAAAGTCATCACGATTCATCAAAAATGAGGAAACGACCTTTCAATTCAACAAAAGATTTTTACTAGTGTGCGTCCAGAATGGCGTCGCTCTGATCACCCCTCCTCAAGTTTCCCTACCGATTTATTCCGGTTTATATTTCTTTCCACCTAAAATAGAGTCCTAAAAGTCATCACGATTCATCGAAAAACAGGAAACGCCCCTCGAATTGGATGAAAGATTTTTACCAGCGTCGGTCCAGAATGGGGTCGCTCTGATCACCGCTTCTCAAGTTTCCCTTCCGATTTATTCCGGGTTATATTTCTTTTCACCTAAAATAGAGTCCTAAAAGTCATCACGATTCATCAAAAAAGAAGAAACGATCTTCGAATTCGATGAAAGATTTTTATCAGAGTCGGTCCAGAATGGGGTCGCTCTGACCACCGCTCCTCAAGTTTCCCTTCCGATTTATTTCGGTTTATATTTTTTTTCACATACTAGAGAGTCCTAAAAGTCATCATGATTAATCAAAAAAGAGGAAACGAACTCCGAATTGGATGAAAGATTTTTATCAGCGTCGGTTCAGAATGGGGTCACTCTGACCACGCTTCTCAAGTTTCCCTTTCGATTTATTTCGGTTTATATATTTTTTCACATACTAGAATATCCTAAAAGTCATCACGATTCTTCAAAAATGAGGAAACGAGGTTTGCATTCAACGAAAGATTTTTACTAGTGTGCGTCCAAAACGAGGTCGCACTAACCACCCCACCTCAAGTTTAACTTCCGATTTATTTCGGTTTATATTTTTTTTCACATACTACTAAAGATTTATATCACAGTCGGTTCAGAATGGGGTCGCTCTGACCATCGCTCCTCAAGTTTCCCTTCCGATTTATTTCCGTTTATATATTTTTTCACATACTAGAGGATCCTAAAAGTCATCACGATTCATCGAAAATGAGGAAACGACCTTTGAATTCAACAAAAGATTTTTACTAGTGTGCGTCCAGATTGGCGTCGCTCTGATCACCCCTCCTCAAATTTCCCTACCGATATATCTCGGTTTATGTATTTTTTCATATTAAAGAGGGTCCTCAAAGTCATCATGATTCGTCAAAAAAGAGGAAACGACATTCGAATTGGATGAAAGATTTTTACCAGTGTCGGTCCAGAATGGAGTCGCTCTGACCACCCCTCCTCAAGTTTCCCTTCCGATTTATTACGGTTTATATTTCTTTTCACCTACAATAGAGTCCTAAAAGTCATCAAGATTCATCAAAAAAGAGGAAACGATCTTCGAATTGGATGAAAGATTTTTATCAGAGTCGGTCCAGAATGGGGTCGCTCTGACCACCGCTCCTCGAGTTTCCCTCCCGATTTATTTCGGTTTATATTTTTTTTCACATACTAGAAGATCCTAAAAGTCATCACGATTCATCAAAAAAGAGGATACGACCTTCGAATTGGACGAAAGATTTTTTACCAGTTTCAGTCCACAATGGGGTCGCTATGACCACTCCTCCTCAAGTTTCCCTTCCGTTATATTTCGGATTATATTTTTTTTCTCATACTAGAGAGTCCTAAATGTCATCACGATTCATCAAAAAACAGGAAACGAACTTCGAATTGGATGAAAGATTTTTATCATAGTCGATCCAGAATGGGGTCGCTCTGACCACCGCTCCTCAAGTTTCCCTTCCGATTTATTTCGGTTTATATATTTTTTCACATACTAGAAGATCCTAAAAGTCATCACGATTCTTCAAAAATGAGGAAACGACGTTTGCATTCAACGAAAGATTTTTACTAGTGTGCGTCCAAAATGAGGTCGCTGTAACCACCCCTCCTCAAGTTTCACTTCCGATTTATTTCGGTTTATATATTTTTTCACATACTACAGGATCCTACAAGTCATCACGATTTATCAAAAAAGAGGAAACGACCTTTGAATTCAACTAAAGATTTTCACTATTGTGTGTCCAGAATGGGGTCGCTCTGACCACTGCTTCTCATGGTTCCCTTTCAATTTATTTCGGTTTATATTATTTTTCACATACTAGAGAGTCCTAAAAGTCATCACGATTCGTCAAAAAAGAGGATACGACCTTCGAATTGGACGAAAGATTTTTACCAGCGTCTGTCCAGAATGGGGTCGCTCCGACCACGGCTGCTCAAGTATCCCTTCCGATTTATTTCGGTTTATATATTTTTTCACATACTAGAGGATCCTAAAAATCATCGAGATTCATCAAAAAAGAGGATACGACCTTCGAATTGTACGAAAGATTTTTTACCAGAGTCAGTCCAGAATAGGGTCGCTATGACCACTCCTCCTCAAGTTTCCCTTCCGTTATATTTCGGTTTATATTTTTTTTCTCATACAAGAGAGTCCTTAATGTCATCACGATTCATCAAAAAAGACGAAACGATCTTCGAATTTGATGAAAGATTTTTATCAGAGTCGGTCCAGAATGGGGTCTCTCTGACCACCGCTCCTCAAGTTTCCCTTCCGATTTATTTCGGTTTATATTTTTTTTACATACTCGAGAGTTCGAGAAGTCATCACGATTCATCAAAAAAGACGATACGACCTTCGAATTGGACGAAAGATTTTTATCATAGTCGGTCCAGAATGGGGTCGCTCTGACCGTCGCTCCTCAAGTTTCCCTTCCGATTTATTTCGGTTTATATATTTTTTCACATACTAGAGGATGCTAAAAGTTATCACGATTCATCGAAAATGAGGAAACGAACTTTGCATTCAACGAAAGATTTTTACTTGTGTGTGTCCAAAATGAGGTCGCTCTGCCCACCCCTCCTCAAGTTTCCCAACCGATATATCTTGGTTAATGTATTTTTTCACATTCAAGAGAGTTCTCAAAGTCAGCATGATTCGTCAACAAAGAGGAAACGACATTCGAATTGTATGAAAGATTTTTACCAGTGTCGGTCCAGAATGGAGTCGCTCTGACCACCCCTCCTCAAGTTTCCCTTACGACTTATTCCGGTTTATATTTTTGTTCACCTACAATAGAGTCCTAAAAGTCATCACGATTGTTAAAAGAGAGGAAACGATCTTCGAATTGGATGAAAGATTTTTACCAGTGTCGGTCCAGAATGGAGTCGCTCTGACCACCCCTCCTCAAGTTTCCCTCACGATTTATTCCGGTTTATATTTTTTTTCACCTACAATAGAGTCCTAAAAGTAATCACGATTCTACAAAAAAAAGGATACGACGTTCGAGTTGTACGAAAGATTTTTTACCAGAGTCAGTCCAGAATAGGGTCGCTATGACCACTCCTCCTCAAGTTTCCCTTCCGTTATATTTCGGTTTATATTTTTTTTCTCATACAAGAGAGTCCTTAATGTCATCACGATTCATCAAAAAAGACGAAACGATCTTCGAATTGGATGAAAGATTTTTATCAGCGTCGGTCCAGATCGGGGTTGCTCTGACCACCTCTTCTCAAGTTTCCCTTTCGATTTATTTCGGTTTATATTTTTTTTCACATACTAGAGAGTCCTAAAAGTCATCATGATTCATCGAAAAACAGGAAACTAACTTCGAATTGGATGAAAGATTTTTACCAGTGTCGGTCCAGAATGGGGTCGATCTGACCACCGCTGCTCAAGTTTCTCGTCCGATTTATTTCGGTTTATATATTTTTTCCCATTCAAGAGAGTCCTCAAAGTCATCAGGATTCGTCAAAAAAGAGGAAACGACCTTCGAATTGGACGAAAGATTTTATCACAGTCGGTACAGAATGGTGTCGCTCTGACCACCGCTTCTTAAGTTTCCCTTTCGATATATTTCGGTTTATTTATTTTTTCACATACTAGAGAGTCCTAAAAGTCATCACGATTCGTCAAAAAAGAGGATACGACCTTCGGATTGGACCAAAGATTTTTATCATAGACGGTCCAGAATGGGGTCGCTTTGACCATCGCTCCTCGAGTTTCCCTTCCGATTTATTTCGGTTTATATATTTTTGCACATACTAGAGGATCCTAAAAGTCATCACGATTCTTCAAAAATGAGGAAACGACCTTTCCATTCAACGAAAGATTTTTACTAGTGTGTGTCCAAAATGAGGTCGCTCTGACCACCCCTCCTCAAGATTCCCTTCCGATTTATTTCGGTTTATATTTTTTTTCACATACTACAGGATCCTACAAGTCATCACGATTTATCGAAAAAGATGAAACGACCTTTGAATTCAACGAAAGATTTTTACTAGTGTGTGTCCAGAATGGGGTCGCTCCGACCACTGCTTCTCATGTTTCCCTTTCAATATATTTCGGTTTATATTATTTTTCACATACTAGAGGGTCCTAAATGTCATCACGATTCGTCAAAAAAGAGGATACGACCTTCGAATTGGACGAAAGATTTATATTGAGATATAAATCTTTCGTCCAATTCGAAGGTCGTATCCTCTTTTTTGACGAATCGTGTCGGTCCAGAATGGGGTCGCTCTGACCATCGCACCTCAAGTTTTCCTTCCGATTTATTTCGGTTTATATATTTTTTCACATACTAGAGGATCCTAAAAGTCATCACGATTCATCAAAAATGAGGAAACGACCTTTGAATTAAACAAAAGATTTTAACTAGTGTGCGTCCAGAATGGCGTCGCTCTGATCACCCCTCCTCAAGTTTCCATATCGATATATCTCGGTTTATGTATTTTTTCATATTCAAGAGAGTCCTCAAAGTCATCGTGATTCGTCAAAAAAGAGGAAACGACATTCGAATGGGATGAAAGATTTTTACCAGTGTCGGTCCAGAATGGAGTCGCTCTGACCACCCCTCCTCAAGTTTCCCTTCCGATTTATTACGGTTTATATTTCTTTTCACCTACAATAGAGTCCTAAAAGTCATCAAGATTCATCAAAAAAGAAGAAACGATCTTGGAATTGGATGAAAGATTTTTATCAGAGTCGGTCCAGAATGGGGTCGCTCTGACCACCCCTCCGCAAGTTTCCCTTCCGATTTATTTCCGTTTATATATTTTTTCACATACTAGAGAGTCCGAAAAGTCATCATGATTT
This sequence comes from Oxytorus armatus, assembly GCA_958009045.1. Lineage (NCBI taxonomy): Eukaryota > Metazoa > Arthropoda > Insecta > Hymenoptera > Ichneumonidae > Oxytorus > Oxytorus armatus. Next base: position 28,446,577 of record OY253745.1, on the reverse strand, counting down.
ATCAAAGAACAGGAAACGAACTTCGAATTGGATGAAAGATTTTTACCAGCGTCGGTCCAGAATGGGGTCGCTCTGACCACCGCTGCTCAAGTTTCCCTTCCGATTTATTTCGGTTTATATATTTTTTCACATACTAGAGGATCCTAAAAGTCATCACGATTCATCAAAAAAGAGGATACGACCTTCGAATTGGCCGAAAGATTTTTTACCAGAGTCAGTCCAGAATGGGGTCGCTATGACCACTCCTCCTCAAGTTTCCCTTCCGTTATATTTCGGTTTATATTTTTTTTTCTCATACTAGAGAGTCCTAAATGTCATGACGATTCATCAAAAAAGAGGAAACGATCATCGAATTTGATGAAAGATTTTTATCAGAGTCGGTCCAGAATGGGGTCGCTCTGACCACCGCTCCTCAAGTTTCCCTTCCGATTTATTTCGGTTTATATTTTTTTTCACATACTAGAGGATCCTAAAAGTCATCACGATTCATCAAAAAAGAGGATACGACCTTCGAATTGGCCGAAAGATTTTTTACCAGAGTCAGTCCAGAATGGGGTCGCTATGACCACTCCTCCTCAAGTTTCCCTTCCGTTATATTTCGGTTTATATTTTTTTTCTCATACTAGAGAGTCCTAAATGTCATGACGATTCATCAAAAAAGAGGAAACGATCATCGAATTTGATGAAAGATTTTTATCAGAGTCGGTCCAGAATGGGGTCGCTCTGACCACCGCTCCTCAAGTTTCCCTTCCGATTTATTTCGGTTTATATTTTTTTTCACATACTACAGGATCCTTCAAGTCATCACGATTTATCGAAAAAGATGAAACGACCTTTGAATTCAACGAAAGATTTTTACTAGTGTGTGTCCAGAATGGGGTCGCTCCGAACACTGCTTCTCATGTTTCCCTTTCAATATATTTCGGTTTATATTATTTTTCACATACTAGAGGGTCCTAAATGTCATCACGATTCGTCAAAAAAGAGGATACGACCTTCGAATTGGACGAAAAATTTATATCTCAGTCGGTCCAGAATGAGGTCGCTCTGACCATCGCTCCTCAAGTTTTCCTTCCGATTTATTTCGGATTATATATTTTTTCACATACTAGAGGATCCTAAAAGTCATCACGATTCATCAAAAATGAGGAAACGACCTTTGAATTAAACAAAAGATTTTTACTAGTGTGCGTCCAGAATGGCGTCGCTCTGATCACCCCTCCTCAAGTTTCCATACCGATATATCTCGGTTTATGTATTTTTTCATATTCAAGAGAGTCCTCAAAGTCATCGTGATTCGTCAAAAAAGAGGAAACGACATTCGAATGGGATGAAAGATTTTTACCAGTGTCGGTCCAGAATGGAGTCGCTCTGACCACCCCTCCTCAAGTTTCCCTTCCGATTAATTAGGTTTATATGTCTTTTCTCCTACAATAGAGTCCTAAAAGTCATCAAGATTCATCAAAAAAGAAGAAACGATCTTCGAATTGGATGAAAGATTTTTATCAGAGTCGGTCCAGAATGGGGTCGCTCTGACCACCGCTCCTCAAGTTTCCCTTCCGATTTATTTCGGTTTATATTTTTTTTCACATACTAGAGAGTCCTAAAAGTCATCATGATTCATCAAAAAAGAGGAAACGAACTTCGAATTGGATGAAAGATTTTTATCAGTGTCGGTCCCGAATGGGGTCTATCCGACCACGGCTCCTCAAGTTTCCCTTCCGATTTATTTCGGTTTATATATTTTTTCACATACTAGAGGATCCTAAAAGTCATCACGATTCATCAAAAAAGAGGATACGACCTTCGAATTGGCCGAAAGATTTTTTACCAGAGTCAGTCCAGAATGGGGTCGCTATGACCACTCCTCCTTAAGTTTCCCTTCCGTTATATTTCGGTTTATATTTTTTTTCTCATACTAGAGAGTCCTAAATGTCATGACGATTCATCAAAAAAGAGGAAACGATCATCGAATTTGATGAAAGATTTTTATCAGAGTCGGTCCAGAATAGGGTCGCTCTGACCACCGCTCCTCAAGTTTCCCTTCCGATTTATTAGGTTTATATTTTTTTTCACATACTACAGGATCCTGCAAGTCATCACGATTTATCAAAAAAGAGGAAACCACCTTTGAATTCAACGAAAGATTTTCACTAGTGTGTGTCCAGAATGGGGTCGCTCTGATCACCCCTTCTCCAGTTTCGCTACCGATATATTTCGGTTTATGTATTTTTTCATATTCAAGAGAGTCCTCAAAGTCATCATGATTCGTCAAAAAAGAGGAAACGACATTCGAATTGGATGAAAGATTTTTACCAGTGTCGGTCCAGAATGGAGTCGCTCTGACCACCCCTCCTCAAGTTTCCCTTCCGATTTATTTCGGTTTATATTTTTTTTCACATACTACAGAGTCCGAAAAGTCATCATGATTTATCAAAGAACAGGAAACGAACTTCGAATTGGATGATAGATTTTTATCAGCGTCGGTCCAGATCGGGGTCGCTCTGACCACCGCTTCTCAAGTTTCCCTTTCGATATATTTCGGTTTATATTTTTTTTCGTATACTAGAGGGTCCTAAAAGTCATCACGATTCGTCAAAAAATAGGATACGACCTTTGAATTGGACGAAAGATTTTTACCAGCGTCGGTCCAGAATGGGGTCGCTCTGACCACCTCTGCTCAAGTTTCCCTACCGATTTATTCCGGTTTATATTTCTTTCCACCTAAAATAGAGTCCTGAAAGTCATCACGATTCATCAAAAAAGACGAAACGATCTTCGAATTGGATGAAAGATTTTTATCAGAGTCGGTCCAGAATGGGGTCGCTCTGACCGCCGCTCCTCAAGTTTCCCTTCCGATTTCTTTCGCTTTATATTTTTTTTCACATACTAGAGAGTCCTAAAAGTCATCATGAATCATCAAAAAACAGGAAAAGAACTTCGAATTGGATGAAAGATTTTTACCAGCGTCGGTCCAGAATGGGGTCGCTCTGATCACCCCTTCTCCAGTTTCGCTACCGATATATTTCGGTTTATGTATTTTTTCATATTCAAGAGAGTCCTCAAAGTCATCATGATTCGTCAAAAAAGAGGAAACGACATTCGAATTGGATGAAAGATTTTTACCAGTGTCGGTCCAGAATGGAATCGCTCTGACCACCCCTCCGCAAGTTTCCCTTCCGATTTATTTCCGTTTATATATTTTTTCACATACTAGAGAGTCCGAAAAGTCATCATGATTTATCAAAGAACAGGAAACGAACTTCGAATTGGATGAAAGATTTTTACCAGCGTCGGTCCAGAATGGGGTCGCTCTGACCACCGCTGCTCAAGTTTCCCTTCCGATTTATTTCGGTTTATATATTTTTTCACATACTAGAGGATCCTAAAAGTCATCACGATTCATGAAAAATGAGGAAACGACCTTTGAATTCAACAAAAGATTTTTACTAGTGTGCGTCCAGAATGGCGTCGCTCTGTTCACCCCTCCTCAAGTTTCCCTACCGATTTATTCCGGTTTATATTTCTTTCCACCTAAAATAGAGTCCTAAAAGTCATCACGATTCATCAAAAAAGAGGAAACGATCTTCGAATTGTATGAAAGATTTTTATCAGAGTCGGTCCACAATGGGGTCGCTCTGACCACCGCTCCTCAAGTTTCCCTTCCGATTTATTTCGGTTTATATTTTTTTTCACATACTAGAGAGTCCGAAAAGTCATCATGATTTATCAAAGAACAGGAAACGAACTTCGAATTGGATGAAAGATTTTTATCAGCGTCGGTCCAAATCGGGGTCGCTCTGACCACCGCTTCTCAAGTTTCCCTTTCGATTTATTTCGGTTTATATTTTTTTTCGTATACTGGAGTGTCCTAAAAGTCATCACGATTCGTCAAAAAAGAGGTTACGACCTTCGAATTGGACGAAAGATTTAAATCACAGTCGGTCCAGAATGGGGTCGCTCTGACCATCGCTCTTCAAGTTTTCCTTCCGATTTATTTCGGTTTATATATTTTTTCACATACTAGAGGATCCTAAAAGTCATCACGATTCATGAAAAATGAGGAAACGACCTTTGAATTCACCAAAAGATTTTTACTAGTGTGCGTTCAGAATGGCGTCGCTCTGTTCACCCCTCCTCAAGTTTCCCTACCGATTTATTCCGGTTTATATTTCTTTCCACCTAAAATAGAGTCCTAAAAGTCGTCACGATTCATCAAAAAAGAGGAAACGATCTTCGAATTGGATGAAAGATTTTTATCAGAGTCGGTCCACAATGGGGTCGCTCTGACCACCGCTCCTCAAGTTTCCCTTCCGATTTATTTCGGTTTATATTTTTTTTCACATACTAGAGAGTCCTCAAAGTCATCATAATTCATCAAAAAAGAGGAAACGAACTTCGAATTGGATGAAAGATTTTTATCAGCGTCGGTTCAGAATGGGGTCGCTCTGACCACCGCTTCTCAAGTTTCCCTTTCGATTTATTCCAGGTTATATTTCTTTTCGCCTAAAATAGAGTCCTAAAAGTCATCACGATTCATCAAAAAAGAGGAAACGATCTTCGAATTGGATGAAAGATTTTTATCAGAGTCGGTCCAGAATGGGGTTGCTCTGACCGCCGCTCCTCAAGTTTCCCTTCCGATTTATTTCGGTTTATATTTTTTTTCACATACTAGAGAGTCCTAAAAGTCATCATGATTCATCAAAAAAGAGGAAATGAACTTCGAATTGGATGAAAGATTTTTATCAGCGTCGGTTCAGAATGGGGTCTCTCCGACCACGGCTCCTCAAGTTTCCCTTCCGATTTATTTCGGTTTATATTTTTTTTCACATACTACAGGATCCTACAAGTCATCACGATTTATCAAAAAAGAGGAAACGACCTTTGAATTCAACGAAAGATTTTCACTAGTGTGTGTCCAGAATGGGGTCGCTCTGACCACTGCATCTCATTTTTCCCTTTCAATTTATTTCGGTTTATATTATTTTTCACATACTAGAGGACCCTAAAAGTCATCACGATTCATCAAAAATGAGGAAACGACCTTTGAATTAAACAAAAGATTTTTACTAGTGTGCGTCCAGAATGGCGTCGCTCTGATCACCCCTCCTCAAGTTTCCCTACCGATATATTTCGGTTTATGTATTTTTTCATATTCAAGAGAGTCCTCAAAGTAATCATGATTCGTCAAAAAAGAGGAAACGACATTCGAATTGGATGAAAGATTTTTACCAGTGTCGGTCCAGAATGGAGTCGCTCTGACCACCCCTCCTCAAGTTTCCCTTCCGATTTATTTCGGTTTATATTTTTTTTCACATACTAGAGGATCCTAAAAATCATCACGATTCATCGAAAAAGAGGATACGACCTTCGAATTGGACGAAAGATTTTTTACCAGAGTCAGTCCAGAATGGGGTCGCTATGACCACTCCTCTTCAAGTTTCCCTTCTGTTATATTTCGGTTTATATTTTTTTTCTCATACTAGAGAGTCCTTAATGTCATCACGATTCATCAAAAAAGAGGAAACGATCTTCGAATTTGATGAAAGATTTTTATCAGAGTCGGTCCAGAATGGGGTCGCTCTGACCGACGCTCCTCAAGTTTCCCTTCCGATTTATTTCGGTTTATATTTTGTTTACATACTAGAGAGTCCGAGAAGTCATCACGATTCATCAAAAAAGAGGATACGACCTTCGAATTGGACGAAAGATTTTTATCATAGTCGATCCAGAATGGGGTAGCTCTGACCATCGCTCCTCAAGTTTCCCTTCCGATTTAGTTCGGTTTATATATTTTTTCACATACTAGAGGATCCTAAAAGTCATCACGATTCATCAAAAATGTGGAAACGACCTTTGAATTCAACAAAAGATTTTTACAAGTGTGCTTCCAGAATGGCGTCGCTCTGATCACCCCTCCTCAAATTTCTCTACCGATATATCTCGGTTTATGTATTTTTTCATATTCAAGAGAGTCCTCAAAGTCATCATGATTCGTCAAAAAAGAGGAAACGACATTCGAATTGCATGAAAAATTTTTACCAGTGTCGGTCGAGAATGGAGTCGCTCTGACCACCCCTCCTCAAGTTTCCCTTCCGATTTATTACGATTTATATTTCTTTTCACCTACAATAGAGTCCTAAAAGTCATCAAAATTCATCAAAAAAGAGGAAACGAACTTCGAATTGGATGAAAGATTTTTATCAGAGTCGGTCCCGAATGGGGTCTCTCCGACCACGGCTCCTCAAGTTTCCCTTCCGATTTATTTCGGTTTAAATATTTTTTCACATACTAGAGGATCCTAAAAGTCATCACGATTCATCAAAAAAGAGGATACGACCTTCGAATTGGACGAAAGATTTTTTACCAGAGTCAGTCCAGAATGGGGTCGCTATGACCACTACTCCTCAAGTTTCCCTTCCGTTATATTTCGGTTTATATTTTTTTTCTCATACTAGAGAGTCCTACATGTCATCGTGATTCATCAAAAAAGAGGAAACGATCATCGAATTTGATGAAAGATTTTTATCAGTGTCGGTCCAGAATGGGGTCGCTCTGACCACAGCTCCTCAAGTTTCCCTTCCGATTTATTTCGGTTTATATTTTTTTTCACATACTAGAGAGTCCGAAAAGTCATCATGATTTATCAAAAAACAGGAAACGAACTTCGAATTGGATGAAAGATTAGTCGATCCAGAATGGGGTCGCTCTGACCACCGCTCCTCAAGTTTCCCTTCCGATTTATTTCGGTTTATATATTTTTTCACATACTAGAAGATCCTAAAAGTCATCACGATTCATCAAAAATGAGGAAACGACCTTTGAATTCAACGAAAGATTTTTACTAGTTAGCGTCCAAAATGAGGTCGCTCTGACCACCCCTCCTCAAGTTTCCCTTCCGATTTATTTCGCTTTATATTTTTTTTCACATACTACAGGATCCTACAAGTCATCACGATTTATCAAAAAAGAGGAAACGACCTTTGAATTCAACAAAAGATTTTTACTAGTGTGTGTCCAGAATGGGGTCGCTCCGACCACTGCTTCTCATGTTTCCCTTTCGATTTATTTTGGTTTATATTATTTTTCACATACTGGAGCGTCCTAAATGTCATCACGATTCGTCAAAAAAGAGGATACGACCTTCGAATTGAACGAAAGATTTGTATCACAGTCGGTCCAGAATGGGGTCGCTCTGACCATCGCTCCTCAAGTTTTCCTTCCGATTTATTTCGGTTTATATATTTTTTCACATACTAGAGGACCCTAAAAGTCATCACGATTCATCAAAAATGAGGAAACGACCTTTGAATTAAACAAAAGATTTTTAGTAGTGTGCGTCCAGAATGGCGTCGCTCTGATCACCCCTCCTCAAGTTTCCCTACCGATATATTTCGGTTTATGTATTTTTTCATATTCAAGAGAGTCCTCAAAGTCATCATGATTCGTCAAAAAAGAGGCAACGACATTCGAATTGGATGAAAGATTTTTACCAGTGTCGGTCCAGAATGGAATCGCTCTGACCACCCCTCCTCAAGTTTCCCTTCCGATTTATTTCGGTTTATATTTTTTTTCACATACTAGAGAGTCCTAAAAGTCATCACGATTCATCAAAAAAGAGGAAAGGAACTTCGAATTGGATGAAAGATTTTTATCAGAGTCGGTCCCGAATGGGGTCTCTCCGACCACGGCTACTCAAGTTTCCCTTCCGATTTATTTCGGTTTATATATTTTTTCACATACTAGAGGATCCTAAAAATCATCACGATTCATCAAAAAAGAGGATACGACCTTCGAATAGGACGAAACATTTTTTACCAGAGTCAGTCCAGAATGGGGTCGCTATGACCACTCCTCCTCAAGTTTCCCTTCCGTTATATTTCGGATTATATTTTTTTTCTCATACTAGAGAGTCCTAAATGTCATCACGATTCATCAAAAAACAGGAAACGAACTTCGAATTGGATGAAAGATTTTTATCATAGTCGATCCAGAATGGGGTCGCTCTGACCACCGCTCCTCAAGTTTCCCTTCCGATTTATTTCCGTTTATATATTTTTTCACATACTAGAAGATCCTAAAAGTCATCACGATTCTTCAAAAATGAGGAAACGACGTTTGCATTCAACGAAAGATTTTTACTAGTGTGCGTCCAAAATGAGGTCGCTCTAACCACCCCTCCTCAAGTTTCACTTCCGATTTATTTCGGTTCATATATTTTTTCACATACTACAGGATCCTACAAGTCATCACGATTTATCAAAAAAGAGGAAACGACCTTTGAATTCAACTAAAGATTTTCACTATTGTGTGTCCAGAATGGGGTCGCTCTGACCACTGCTTCTCATGGTTCCCTTTCAATTTATTTCGGTTTATATTATTTTTCACATACTAGAGGGTCCTAAAAGTCATCACGATTCGTCAAAAAAGAGGATACGACCTTCGAATTGGACGAAAGATTTTTACCAGCGTCTGTCCAGAATGGGGTCGCTCCGACCACGGCTGCTCAAGTATCCCTTCCGATTTATTTCGGTTTATATATTTTTTCACATACTAGAGGATCCTAAACATCATCGAGATTCATCAAAAAAGAGGATACGATCTTCGAATTTGATGAAAGATTTTTATCAGAGTCGGTCCAGAATGGGGTCGCTCTGACCGACGCTCCTCAAGTTTCCCTTCCGATTTATTTCGGTTTATATTTTGTTTACATACTAGAGAGTCCGAGAAGTCATCACGATTCATCAAAAAAGAGGATACGACCTTCGAATTGGACGAAAGATTTTTATCATAGTCGATCCAGAATGGGGTAGCTCTGACCATCGCTCCTCAAGTTTCCCTTCCGATTTAGTTCGGTTTATATATTTTTTCACATACTAGAGGATCCTAAAAGTCATCACGATTCATCAAAAATGTGGAAACGACCTTTGAATTCAACAAAAGATTTTTACAAGTGTGCTTCCAGAATGGCGTCGCTCTGATCACCCCTCCTCAAATTTCTCTACCGATATATCTCGGTTTATGTATTTTTTCATATTCAAGAGAGTCCTCAAAGTCATCATGATTCGTCAAAAAAGAGGAAACGACATTCGAATTGCATGAAAAATTTTTACCAGTGTCGGTCGAGAATGGAGTCGCTCTGACCACCCCTCCTCAAGTTTCCCTTCCGATTTATTACGATTTATATTTCTTTTCACCTACAATAGAGTCCTAAAAGTCATCAAAATTCATCAAAAAAGAGGAAACGAACTTCGAATTGGATGAAAGATTTTTATCAGAGTCGGTCCCGAATGGGGTCTCTCCGACCACGGCTCCTCAAGTTTCCCTTCCGATTTATTTCGGTTTAAATATTTTTTCACATACTAGAGGATCCTAAAAGTCATCACGATTCATCAAAAAAGAGGATACGACCTTCGAATTGGACGAAAGATTTTTTACCAGAGTCAGTCCAGAATGGGGTCGCTATGACCACTACTCCTCAAGTTTCCCTTCCGTTATATTTCGGTTTATATTTTTTTTCTCATACTAGAGAGTCCTACATGTCATCGTGATTCATCAAAAAAGAGGAAACGATCATCGAATTTGATGAAAGATTTTTATCAGTGTCGGTCCAGAATGGGGTCGCTCTGACCACCGCTCCTCAAGTTTCCCTTCCGATTTATTTCGGTTTATATTTTTTTTCACATACTAGAGAGTCCGAAAAGTCATCATGATTTATCAAAAAACAGGAAACGAACTTCGAATTGGATGAAAGATTAGTCGATCCAGAATGGGGTCGCTCTGACCACCGCTCCTCAAGTTTCCCTTCCGATTTATTTCGGTTTATATATTTTTTCACATACTAGAAGATCCTAAAAGTCATCACGATTCATCAAAAATGAGGAAACGACCTTTGAATTCAACGAAAGATTTTTACTAGTTAGCGTCCAAAATGAGGTCGCTCTGACCACCCCTCCTCAAGTTTCCCTTCCGATTTATTTCGCTTTATATTTTTTTTCACATACTACAGGATCCTACAAGTCATCACGATTTATCAAAAAAGAGGAAACGACCTTTGAATTCAACAAAAGATTTTTACTAGTGTGTGTCCAGAATGGGGTCGCTCCGACCACTGCTTCTCATGTTTCCCTTTCGATTTATTTTGGTTTATATTATTTTTCACATACTGGAGCGTCCTAAATGTCATCACGATTCGTCAAAAAAGAGGATACGACCTTCGAATTGAACGAAAGATTTGTATCACAGTCGGTCCAGAATGGGGTCGCTCTGACCATCGCTCCTCAAGTTTTCCTTCCGATTTATTTCGGTTTATATATTTTTTCACATACTAGAGGACCCTAAAAGTCATCACGATTCATCAAAAATGAGGAAACGACCTTTGAATTAAACAAAAGATTTTTAGTAGTGTGCGTCCAGAATGGCGTCGCTCTGATCACCCCTCCTCAAGTTTCCCTACCGATATATTTCGGTTTATGTATTTTTTCATATTCAAGAGAGTCCTCAAAGTCATCATGATTCGTCAAAAAAGAGGCAACGACATTCGAATTGGATGAAAGATTTTTACCAGTGTCGGTCCAGAATGGAATCGCTCTGACCACCCCTCCTCAAGTTTCCCTTCCGATTTATTTCGGTTTATATTTTTTTTCACATACTAGAGAGTCCTAAAAGTCATCACGATTCATCAAAAAAGAGGAAAGGAACTTCGAATTGGATGAAAGATTTTTATCAGAGTCGGTCCCGAATGGGGTCTCTCCGACCACGGCTACTCAAGTTTCCCTTCCGATTTATTTCGGTTTATATATTTTTTCACATACTAGAGGATCCTAAAAATCATCACGATTCATCAAAAAAGAGGATACGACCTTCGAATAGGACGAAACATTTTTTACCAGAGTCAGTCCAGAATGGGGTCGCTATGACCACTCCTCCTCAAGTTTCCCTTCCGTTATATTTCGGATTATATTTTTTTTCTCATACTAGAGAGTCCTAAATGTCATCACGATTCATCAAAAAACAGGAAACGAACTTCGAATTGGATGAAAGATTTTTATCATAGTCGATCCAGAATGGGGTCGCTCTGACCACCGCTCCTCAAGTTTCCCTTCCGATTTATTTCCGTTTATATATTTTTTCACATACTAGAAGATCCTAAAAGTCATCACGATTCTTCAAAAATGAGGAAACGACGTTTGCATTCAACGAAAGATTTTTACTAGTGTGCGTCCAAAATGAGGTCGCTCTAACCACCCCTCCTCAAGTTTCACTTCCGATTTATTTCGGTTCATATATTTTTTCACATACTACAGGATCCTACAAGTCATCACGATTTATCAAAAAAGAGGAAACGACCTTTGAATTCAACTAAAGATTTTCACTATTGTGTGTCCAGAATGGGGTCGCTCTGACCACTGCTTCTCATGGTTCCCTTTCAATTTATTTCGGTTTATATTATTTTTCACATACTAGAGGGTCCTAAAAGTCATCACGATTCGTCAAAAAAGAGGATACGACCTTCGAATTGGACGAAAGATTTTTACCAGCGTCTGTCCAGAATGGGGTCGCTCCGACCACGGCTGCTCAAGTATCCCTTCCGATTTATTTCGGTTTATATATTTTTTCACATACTAGAGGATCCTAAACATCATCGAGATTCATCAAAAAAGAGGATACGATCTTCGAATTTGATGAAAGATTTTTATCAGAGTCGGTCCAGAATGGGGTCGCTCTGACCGACGCTCCTCAAGTTTCCCTTCCGATTTATTTCGGTTTATATTTTGTTTACATACTAGAGAGTCCGAGAAGTCATCACGATTCATCAAAAAAGAGGATACGACCTTCGAATTGGACGAAAGATTTTTATCATAGTCGATCCAGAATGGGGTAGCTCTGACCATCGCTCCTCAAGTTTCCCTTCCGATTTAGTTCGGTTTATATATTTTTTCACATACTAGAGGATCCTAAAAGTCATCACGATTCATCAAAAATGTGGAAACGACCTTTGAATTCAACAAAAGATTTTTACAAGTGTGCTTCCAGAATGGCGTCGCTCTGATCACCCCTCCTCAAATTTCTCTACCGATATATCTCGGTTTATGTATTTTTTCATATTCAAGAGAGTCCTCAAAGTCATCATGATTCGTCAAAAAAGAGGAAACGACATTCGAATTGCATGAAAATTTTTTACCAGTGTCGGTCGAGAATGGAGTCGCTCTGACCACCCCTCCTCAAGTTTCCCTTCCGATTTATTACGATTTATATTTCTTTTCACCTACAATAGAGTCCTAAAAGTCATCAAAATTCATCAAAAAAGAGGAAACGAACTTCGAATTGGATGAAAGATTTTTATCAGAGTCGGTCCCGAATGGGGTCTCTCCGACCACGGCTCCTCAAGTTTCCCTTCCGATTTATTTCGGTTTAAATATTTTTTCACATACTAGAGGATCCTAAAAGTCATCACGATTCATCAAAAAAGAGGATACGACCTTCGAATTGGACGAAAGATTTTTTACCAGAGTCAGTCCAGAATGGGGTCGCTATGACCACTACTCCTCAAGTTTCCTTTCCGTTATATTTCGGTTTATATTTTTTTTCTCATACTAGAGAGTCCTACATGTCATCGTGATTCATCAAAAAAGAGGAAACGATCATCGAATTTGATGAAAGATTTTTATCAGTGTCGGTCCAGAATGGGGTCGCTCTGACCACCGCTCCTCAAGTTTCCCTTCCGATTTATTTCGGTTTATATTTTTTTTCACATACTAGAGAGTCCGAAAAGTCATCATGATTTATCAAAAAACAGGAAACGAACTTCGAATTGGATGAAAGATTAGTCGATCCAGAATGGGGTCGCTCTGACCACCGCTCCTCAAGTTTCCCTTCCGATTTATTTCGGTTTATATATTTTTTCACATACTAGAAGATCCTAAAAGTCATCACGATTCATCAAAAATGAGGAAACGACCTTTGAATTCAACGAAAGATTTTTACTAGTTAGCGTCCAAAATGAGGTCGCTCTGACCACCCCTCCTCAAGTTTCCCTTCCGATTTATTTCGCTTTATATTTTTTTTCACATACTACAGGATCCTACAAGTCATCACGATTTATCAAAAAAGAGGAAACGACCTTTGAATTCAACAAAAGATTTTTACTAGTGTGTGTCCAGAATGGGGTCGCTCCGACCACTGCTTCTCATGTTTCCCTTTCGATTTATTTTGGTTTATATTATTTTTCACATACTGGAGCGTCCTAAATGTCATCACGATTCGTCAAAAAAGAGGATACGACCTTCGAATTGAACGAAAGATTTGTATCACAGTCGGTCCAGAATGGGGTCGCTCTGACCATCGCTCCTCAAGTTTTCCTTCCGATTTATTTCGGTTTATATATTTTTTCACATACTAGAGGACCCTAAAAGTCATCACGATTCATCAAAAATGAGGAAACGACCTTTGAATTAAACAAAAGATTTTTAGTAGTGTGCGTCCAGAATGGCGTCGCTCTGATCACCCCTCCTCAAGTTTCCCTACCGATATATTTCGGTTTATGTATTTTTTCATATTCAAGAGAGTCCTCAAAGTCATCATGATTCGTCAAAAAAGAGGCAACGACATTCGAATTGGATGAAAGATTTTTACCAGTGTCGGTCCAGAATGGAATCGCTCTGACCACCCCTCCTCAAGTTTCCCTTCCGATTTATTTCGGTTTATATTTTTTTTCACATACTAGAGAGTCCTAAAAGTCATCACGATTCATCAAAAAAGAGGAAAGGAACTTCGAATTGGATGAAAGATTTTTATCAGAGTCGGTCCCGAATGGGGTCTCTCCGACCACGGCTACTCAAGTTTCCCTTCCGATTTATTTCGGTTTATATATTTTTTCACATACTAGAGGATCCTAAAAATCATCACGATTCATCAAAAAAGAGGATACGACCTTCGAATAGGACGAAACATTTTTTACCAGAGTCAGTCCAGAATGGGGTCGCTATGACCACTCCTCCTCAAGTTTCCCTTCCGTTATATTTCGGATTATATTTTTTTTCTCATACTAGAGAGTCCTAAATGTCATCACGATTCATCAAAAAACAGGAAACGAACTTCGAATTGGATGAAAGATTTTTATCATAGTCGATCCAGAATGGGGTCGCTCTGACCACCGCTCCTCAAGTTTCCCTTCCGATTTATTTCCGTTTATATATTTTTTCACATACTAGAAGATCCTAAAAGTCATCACGATTCTTCAAAAATGAGGAAACGACGTTTGCATTCAACGAAAGATTTTTACTAGTGTGCGTCCAAAATGAGGTCGCTCTAACCACCCCTCCTCAAGTTTCACTTCCGATTTATTTCGGTTCATATATTTTTTCACATACTACAGGATCCTACAAGTCATCACGATTTATCAAAAAAGAGGAAACGACCTTTGAATTCAACTAAAGATTTTCACTATTGTGTGTCCAGAATGGGGTCGCTCTGACCACTGCTTCTCATGGTTCCCTTTCAATTTATTTCGGTTTATATTATTTTTCACATACTAGAGGGTCCTAAAAGTCATCACGATTCGTCAAAAAAGAGGATACGACCTTCGAATTGGACGAAAGATTTTTACCAGCGTCTGTCCAGAATGGGGTCGCTCCGACCACGGCTGCTCAAGTATCCCTTCCGATTTATTTCGGTTTATATATTTTTTCACATACTAGAGGATCCTAAACATCATCGAGATTCATCAAAAAAGAGGATACGATCTTCGAATTTGATGAAAGATTTTTATCAGAGTCGGTCCAGAATGGGGTCGCTCTGACCGACGCTCCTCAAGTTTCCCTTCCGATTTATTTCGGTTTATATTTTGTTTACATACTAGAGAGTCCGAGAAGTCATCACGATTCATCAAAAAAGAGGATACGACCTTCGAATTGGACGAAAGATTTTTATCATAGTCGATCCAGAATGGGGTAGCTCTGACCATCGCTCCTCAAGTTTCCCTTCCGATTTAGTTCGGTTTATATATTTTTTCACATACTAGAGGATCCTAAAAGTCATCACGATTCATCAAAAATGTGGAAACGACCTTTGAATTCAACAAAAGATTTTTACAAGTGTGCTTCCAGAATGGCGTCGCTCTGATCACCCCTCCTCAAATTTCTCTACCGATATATCTCGGTTTATGTATTTTTTCATATTCAAGAGAGTCCTCAAAGTCATCATGATTCGTCAAAAAAGAGGAAACGACATTCGAATTGCATGAAAAATTTTTACCAGTGTCGGTCGAGAATGGAGTCGCTCTGACCACCCCTCCTCAAGTTTCCCTTCCGATTTATTACGATTTATATTTCTTTTCACCTACAATAGAGTCCTAAAAGTCATCAAAATTCATCAAAAAAGAGGAAACGAACTTCGAATTGGATGAAAGATTTTTATCAGAGTCGGTCCCGAATGGGGTCTCTCCGACCACGGCTCCTCAAGTTTCCCTTCCGATTTATTTCGGTTTAAATATTTTTTCACATACTAGAGGATCCTAAAAGTCATCACGATTCATCAAAAAAGAGGATACGACCTTCGAATTGGACGAAAGATTTTTTACCAGAGTCAGTCCAGAATGGGGTCGCTATGACCACTACTCCTCAAGTTTCCTTTCCGTTATATTTCGGTTTATATTTTTTTTCTCATACTAGAGAGTCCTACATGTCATCGTGATTCATCAAAAAAGAGGAAACGATCATCGAATTTGATGAAAGATTTTTATCAGTGTCGGTCCAGAATGGGGTCGCTCTGACCACCGCTCCTCAAGTTTCCCTTCCGATTTATTTCGGTTTATATTTTTTTTCACATACTAGAGAGTCCGAAAAGTCATCATGATTTATCAAAAAACAGGAAACGAACTTCGAATTGGATGAAAGATTAGTCGATCCAGAATGGGGTCGCTCTGACCACCGCTCCTCAAGTTTCCCTTCCGATTTATTTCGGTTTATATATTTTTTCACATACTAGAAGATCCTAAAAGTCATCACGATTCATCAAAAATGAGGAAACGACCTTTGAATTCAACGAAAGATTTTTACTAGTTAGCGTCCAAAATGAGGTCGCTCTGACCACCCCTCCTCAAGTTTCCCTTCCGATTTATTTCGCTTTATATTTTTTTTCACATACTACAGGATCCTACAAGTCATCACGATTTATCAAAAAAGAGGAAACGACCTTTGAATTCAACAAAAGATTTTTACTAGTGTGTGTCCAGAATGGGGTCGCTCCGACCACTGCTTCTCATGTTTCCCTTTCGATTTATTTTGGTTTATATTATTTTTCACATACTGGAGCGTCCTAAATGTCATCACGATTCGTCAAAAAAGAGGATACGACCTTCGAATTGAACGAAAGATTTGTATCACAGTCGGTCCAGAATGGGGTCGCTCTGACCATCGCTCCTCAAGTTTTCCTTCCGATTTATTTCGGTTTATATATTTTTTCACATACTAGAGGACCCTAAAAGTCATCACGATTCATCAAAAATGAGGAAACGACCTTTGAATTAAACAAAAGATTTTTAGTAGTGTGCGTCCAGAATGGCGTCGCTCTGATCACCCCTCCTCAAGTTTCCCTACCGATATATTTCGGTTTATGTATTTTTTCATATTCAAGAGAGTCCTCAAAGTCATCATGATTCGTCAAAAAAGAGGCAACGACATTCGAATTGGATGAAAGATTTTTACCAGTGTCGGTCCAGAATGGAATCGCTCTGACCACCCCTCCTCAAGTTTCCCTTCCGATTTATTTCGGTTTATATTTTTTTTCACATACTAGAGAGTCCTAAAAGTCATCACGATTCATCAAAAAAGAGGAAAGGAACTTCGAATTGGATGAAAGATTTTTATCAGAGTCGGTCCCGAATGGGGTCTCTCCGACCACGGCTACTCAAGTTTCCCTTCCGATTTATTTCGGTTTATATATTTTTTCACATACTAGAGGATCCTAAAAATCATCACGATTCATCAAAAAAGAGGATACGACCTTCGAATAGGACGAAACATTTTTTACCAGAGTCAGTCCAGAATGGGGTCGCTATGACCACTCCTCCTCAAGTTTCCCTCCCGTTATATTTCGGATTATATTTTTTTTCTCATACTAGAGAGTCCTAAATGTCATCACGATTCATCAAAAAACAGGAAACGAACTTCGAATTGGATGAAAGATTTTTATCATAGTCGATCCAGAATGGGGTCGCTCTGACCACCGCTCCTCAAGTTTCCCTTCCGATTTATTTCCGTTTATATATTTTTTCACATACTAGAAGATCCTAAAAGTCATCACGATTCTTCAAAAATGAGGAAACGACGTTTGCATTCAACGAAAGATTTTTACTAGTGTGCGTCCAAAATGAGGTCGCTCTAACCACCCCTCCTCAAGTTTCACTTCCGATTTATTTCGGTTCATATATTTTTTCACATACTACAGGATCCTACAAGTCATCACGATTTATCAAAAAAGAGGAAACGACCTTTGAATTCAACTAAAGATTTTCACTATTGTGTGTCCAGAATGGGGTCGCTCTGACCACTGCTTCTCATGGTTCCCTTTCAATTTATTTCGGTTTATATTATTTTTCACATACTAGAGGGTCCTAAAAGTCATCACGATTCGTCAAAAAAGAGGATACGACCTTCGAATTGGACGAAAGATTTTTACCAGCGTCTGTCCAGAATGGGGTCGCTCCGACCACGGCTGCTCAAGTATCCCTTCCGATTTATTTCGGTTTATATATTTTTTCACATACTAGAGGATCCTAAACATCATCGAGATTCATCAAAAAAGAGGATACGACCTTCGAATTGTACGAAAGATTTTTTACCAGAGTCAGTCCAGAATAGGGTCGCTATGACCACTCCTCCTCAAGTTTCCCTTCCGTTATATTTCGGTTTATATTTTTTTTCTCATACAAGAGAGTCCTTAATGTCATCACGATTCATCAAAAAAGACGAAACAATCTTCGAATTTGATGAAAGATTTTTATCAGAGTCGGTCCAGAATGGGGTCGCTCTGACCACCGCTCCTCAAGTTTCCCTTCCGATTTATTTCGGTTTATATTTTTTTTACATACTAGAGAGTTCGAGAAGTCATCACGATTCATCAAAAAAGATGATACGACCTTCGAATTGGACGAAAGATTTTTATCATAGTCGGTCCAGAATGGGGTCGCTCTGACCATCGCTCCTCAAGTTTCCCTTCCGATTTATTTCGGTTTATATATTTTTTCACATACTAGAGGATGCTAAAAGTTATCACGATTCATCGAAAATGAGGAAACGACCTTTGCATTCAACGAAAGATTTTTACTTGTGTGTGTCCAAAATGAGGTCGCTCTGCCCACCCCTCACCAAGTTCCCCTACCGATATATCTTGGTTAATGTATTTTTTCACATTCAAGAGAGTTCTCAAAGTCATCATGATTCGTCAACAAAGAGGAAACGACATTCGAATTGTATGAAAGATTTTTACCAGTGTCGGTCCAGAATGGAGTCGCTCTGACCACCCCTCCTCAAGTTTCCCTTACGATTTATTACCGTTTATATTTTTTTTCACCTACAATAGAGTCCTAAAAGTCATCACGATTGTTAAAAGAGAGGAAACGATCTTCGAATTGAATGAAAGATTTTTACCAGTGTCGGTCCAGAATGGAGTCGCTCTGACCACCCCTCCTCAAGTTTCCCTCACGATTTATTCCGGTTTATATTTTTTTTCACCTACAATAGAGTCCTAAAAGTAATCACGATTCTACAAAAAAAAGGATACGACGTTCGAATTGGACGAAAGATTTTTACCACCGTCTGTCCAGAATGGGGTCGATCTGACCACCGGTCCTCAAGTTTCCCTTCCGATTTATTTCGGTTTACATATTTGTTCACATACTAGAGAGTCCTAAAAGTCATCACGATTCATCAAAAAAAAGGAAACGAACTTCGAATTGGATGAAAGATTTTTATCAGTGTCGGTCCCGAATGGGGTCTCTCCGACCACGGCTCCTCAAGATTCCCTTCCGATTTATTTCGGTTTATATATTTTTTCACATACTAGAGGATCCTAAAAGTCATCACGATTCATCACAAAAGAGGATACGACATTCGAATTGGACGAAAGATTTTTTACCAGAGTCAGTCCAGAATGGGGTCGCTATGACCACTGCTCCTCAAGTTTCCCTTCCGATTTATTTCGGTTTATATTGTTTTTCACATACTAGAGAGTCCTAAAAGTCATCATGATTTATCAAAGAACAGGAAACGAACTTCGAATTGGATGAAAGATTTTTATCAGCGTCGGTCCAGATCGGGGTTGCTCTGACCACCTATTCTCAAGTTTCCCTTTCGATTTATTTCGGTTTATATTTTTTTTCACATACTAGAGAGTCCTAAAAGTCATCATGATTCATCAAAAAACAGGAAACTAACTTCGAATTGGATGAAAGATTTTTACCAGTGTCGGTCCAGAATGGGGTCGATCTGACCACCGCTGCTCAAGTTTCTCGTCCGATTTATTTCGGTTTATATATTTTTTCCCATTCAAGAGAGTCCTCAAAGTCATCACGATTCGTCAAAAAAGAGGAAACGACCTTCGAATTGGACGAAAGATTTTATCACAGTCGGTACAGAATGGTGTCGCTCTGACCACCGCTTCTTAAGTTTCCCTTTCGATATATTTTGGTTTATTTATTTTTTCACATACTAGAGAGTCCTAAAAGTCATCACGATTCGTCAAAAAAGAGGATACGACCTTCGGATTGGACCAAACATTTTTATCATAGACGGTCCAGAATGGGGTCGCTCTGACCATCGCTCCTCGAGTTTCCCTTCCGATTTATTTCGGTTTATATATTTTTTCACATACTAGAGGATCCTAAAAGTCATCACGATTCTTCAAAAATGAGGAAACGACCTTTGCATTCAACGAAAGATTTTTACTAGTGTGTGTCCAAAATGACGTCGCTCTGACCACCCCTCCTCAAGATTCCCTTCCGATTTATTTCGGTTTATATTTTTTTTCACATACTACAGGATCCTACAAGTCATCACGATTTATCGAAAAAGATGAAACGACCTTTGAATTCAACGAAAGATTTTTACTAGTGTGTGTCCAGAATGGGGTCGCTCCGACCACTGCTTCTCATGTTTCCCTTTCAATATATTTCGGTTTATATTATTTTTCACATACTAGAGGGTCCTAAATGTCATCACGATTCGTCAAAAAAGAGGATACGACCTTCGAATTGGACGAAAGATTTATATCTCAGTCGGTCCAGAATGGTGTCGCTCTGACCATCGCACCTCAAGTTTTCCTTCCGATTTATTTCGGTTTATATATTTTTTCACATACTAGAGGATCCTAAAAGTCATCACGATTCATCAAAAATGAGGAAACGACCTTTGAATTAAACAAAAGATTTTTACTAGTGTGCGTCAAGAATGGCGTCGCTCTGATCACCCCTCCTCAAGTTTCCATACCGATATATCTCGGTTTATGTATTTTTTCATATTCAAGAGAGTCCTCAAAGTCATCGTGATTCGTCAAAAAAGAGGAAACGACATTCGAATGGGATGAAAGATTTTTACCAGTGTCGGTCCAGAATGGAGTCGCTCTGACCACCCCTCCTCAAGTTCCCCTTCCGATTTATTACGGTTTATATTTCTTTTCTCCTACAATAGAGTCCTAAAAGTCATCAAGATTCATCAAAAAAGAAGAAACGATCTTCGAATTGGATGAAAGATTTTTATCAGAGTCGGTCCAGAATGGGGTCGCTCTGACCACCGCTCCTCAAGTTTCCCTTCCGATTTATTAGGTTTATATGTCTTTTCACCTACAATAGAGTCCTAAATGTCATCAAGATTCATCAAAAAAGAAGAAACGATCTTCGAATTGGATGAAAGATTTTTATCAGAGTCGGTCCAGAATGGGGTCTATCCGACCACGGCTCCTCAAGTTTCCCTTCCGATTTATTTCGGTTTATATATTTTTTCACATACTAGAGGATCCTAAAAGTCATCACGATTCATCAAAAAAGAGGATACGACCTTCGAATTGGCCGAAAGATTTTTTACTAGAGTCAGTCCAGAATGGGGTCGCTATGACCACTCCTCCTCAAGTTTCCCTTCCGTTATATTTCGGTTTATATTTTTTTTCTCATATTAGAGAGTCCTAAATGTCATGACGATTCATCAAAAAAGAGGAAACGATCATCGAATTGGACGAAAGAATTATATCACAGTCGGTCCAGAATGGGGTCGCTCTGACCATCGCTCCTCAAGTTTTCCTTCCGATTTATTTCGGTTTATATTTTTTTTCACATACTACAGGATCCTGCAAGTCATCACGATTTATCAAAAAAGAGGAAACCACCTTTGAATTCAACGAAAGATTTTCACTAGTGTGTGTCCAGAATGGGGTCGCTCTGATCACCCCTTCTCGAGTTTCGCTACCGATATATTTCGGTTTATGTATTTTTTCATATTCAAGAGAGTCCTCAAAGTCATCATGATTCGTCAAAAAAGAGGAAACGACATTCGAATTGGATGAAAGATTTTTACCAGTGTCGGTCCAGAATGGAGTCGCTCTGACCACCCCTCCTCAAGTTTCCCTTCCGATTTATTTCGGTTTATATTTTTTTTCACATACTACAGAGTCCGAAAAGTCATCATGATTTATCAAAGAACAGGAAACGAACTTCGAATTGGATGATAGATTTTTATCAGCGTCGGTCCAGATCGGGGTCGCTCTGACCACCGCTTCTCAAGTTTCCCTTTCGATTTATTTCGGTTTATATTTTTTTTCGTATACTAGAGGGTCCTAAAAGTCATCACGATTCGTCAAAAAATAGGATACGACCTTTGAATTGGACGAAAGATTTTTACCAGCGTCGGTCCAGAATGGGGTCGCTCTGACCACCTCTGCTCAAGTTTCCCTACCGATTTATTCCGGTTTATATTTCTTTCCACCTAAAATAGAGTCCTAAAAGTCATCACGATTCATCAAAAAAGACGAAACGATCTTCGAATTGGATGAAAGATTTTTATCAGAGTCGGTCCAGAATGGGGTCGCTCTGACCGCCGCTCCTCAAGTTTCCCTTCCGATTTCTTTCGCTTTATATTTTTTTTCACATACTAGAGAGTCCTAAAAGTCATCATGAATCATCAAAAAACAGGAAATGAACTTCGAATTGGATGAAAGATTTTTACCAGCGTCGGTCCAGAATGGGGTCGCTCTGACCACCGCTGCTCAAGTTTCCCTTCCGATTTATTTCGGTTTATATATTTTTTCCCATTCAAGAGAGTCCTCAAAGTCATCATGATTCGTCAAAAAAGAGGAAACGACATTCGAATTGGATGAAAGATTTTTACCAGTGTCGGTCCAGAATGGAATCGCTCTGACCACCCCTCCTCAAGTTTCCCTTCCGATTTATTTCCGTTTATATTTTTTTTCACATACTAGAGAGTCCGAAAAGTCATCATGATTTATCAAAGAACAGGAAACGAACTTCGAATTGGATGAAAGATTTTTACCAGCGTCGGTCCAGAATGGGGTCGCTCTGACCACCGCTGCTCAAGTTTCCCTTCCGATTTATTTCGGTTTATATATTTTTTCACATACTAGAGGATCCTAAAAGTCATCACGATTCATGAAAAATGAGGAAACGACCTTTGAATTCAACAAAAGATTTTTACTAGTGTGCGTCCAGAATGGCGTCGCTCTGTTCACCCCTCCTCAAGTTTCCCTACCGATTTATTCCGGTTTATATTTCTTTCCACCTAAAATAGAGTCCTAAAAGTCATCACGATTCATCAAAAAAGAGGAAACGATCTTCGAATTGTATGAAAGATTTTTATCAGAGTCGGTCCACAATGGGGTCGCTCTGACCACCGCTCCTCAAGTTTCCCTTCCGATTTATTTCGGTTTATATTTTTTTTCACATACTAGAGAGTCCGAAAAGTCATCATGATTTATCAAAGAACAGGAAACGAACTTCGAATTGGATGAAAGATTTTTATCAGCGTCGGTCCAAATCGGGGTCGCTCTGACCACCGCTTCTCAAGTTTCCCTTTCGATTTATTTCGGTTTATATTTTTTTTCGTATACTGGAGTGTCCTAAAAGTCATCACGATTCGTCAAAAAAGAGGTTACGACCTTCGAATTGGACGAAAGATTTATATCACAGTCGGTCCAGAATGGGGTCGCTCTGACCATCGCTCTTCAAGTTTTCCTTCCGATTTATTTCGGTTTATATATTTTTTCACATACTAGAGGATCCTAAAAGTCATCACGATTCATGAAAAATGAGGAAACGACCTTTGAATTCACCAAAAGATTTTTACTAGTGTGCGTTCAGAATGGCGTCGCTCTGTTCACCCCTCCTCAAGTTTCCCTACCGATTTATTCCGGTTTATATTTCTTTCCACCTAAAATAGAGTCCTAAAAGTCATCACGATTCATCAAAAAAGAGGAAACGATCTTCGAATTGGATGAAAGATTTTTATCAGAGTCGGTCCACAATGGGTTCGCTCTGACCACCGCTCCTCAAGTTTCCCTTCCGATTTATTTCGGTTTATATTTTTTTTCACATACTAGAGAGTCCTCAAAGTCATCATGATTCATCAAAAAAGAGGAAACGAACTTCGAATTGGATGAAAGATTTTTATCAGCGTCGGTTCAGAATGGGGTCGCTCTGACCACCGCTTCTCAAGTTTCCCTTTCGATTTATTCCAGGTTATATTTCTTTTCGCCTAAAATAGAGTCCTAAAAGTCATCACGATTCATCAAAAAAGAGGAAACGATCTTCGAATTGGATGAAAGATTTTTATCAGTGTCGGTCCAGAATGGGGTCGCTCTGACCGCCGCTCCTCAAGTTTCCCTTCCGATTTATTTCGGTTTATATTTTTTTTCACATACTAGAGAGTCCTAAAAGTCATCATGATTCATCAAAAAAGAGGAAATGAACTTCGAATTGGATGAAAGATTTTTATCAGCGTCGGTTCAGAATGGGGTCTCTCCGACCACAGCTCCTCAAGTTTCCCTTCCGATTTATTTCGGTTTATATTTTTTTTCACATACTACAGGATCCTACAAGTCATCACGATTTATCAAAAAAGAGGAAACGACCTTTGAATTCAACGAAAGATTTTCACTAGTGTGTGTCCAGAATGGGGTCGCTCTGACCACTGCATCTCATTTTTCCCTTTCAATTTATTTCGGTTTATATTATTTTTCACATACTAGAGGACCCTAAAAGTCATCACGATTCATCAAAAATGAGGAAACGACCTTTGAATTAAACAAAAGATTTTTACTAGTGTGCGTCCAGAATGGCGTCGCTCTGATCACCCCTCCTCAAGTTTCCCTACCGATATATTTCGGTTTATGTATTTTTTCATATTCAAGAGAGTCCTCAAAGTCATCATGATTCGTCAAAAAAGAGGAAACGACATTCGAATTGCATGAAAAATTTTTACCAGTGTCGGTCGAGAATGGAGTCGCTCTGACCACCCCTCCTCAAGTTTCCCTTCCGATTTATTACGATTTATATTTCTTTTCACCTACAATAGAGTCCTAAAAGTCATCAAAATTCATCAAAAAAGAGGAAACGAACTTCGAATTGGATGAAAGATTTTTATCAGAGTCGGTCCCGAATGGGGTCGCTCTGACCACCGCTCCTCAAGTTTCCCTTCCGATTTATTTCGGTTTATATTTTTTTTCACATACTAGAGAGTCCGAAAAGTCATCATGATTTATCAAAGAACAGGAAACGAACTTCGAATTGGATGAAAGATTTTTATCAGCGTCGGTCCAAATCGGGGTCGCTCTGACCACCGCTTCTCAAGTTTCCCTTTCGATTTATTTCGGTTTATATTTTTTTTCGTATACTGGAGTGTCCTAAAAGTCATCACGATTCGTCAAAAAAGAGGTTACGACCTTCGAATTGGACGAAAGATTTATATCACAGTCGGTCCAGAATGGGGTCGCTCTGACCATCGCTCTTCAAGTTTTCCTTCCGATTTATTTCGGTTTATATATTTTTTCACATACTAGAGGATCCTAAAAGTCATCACGATTCATGAAAAATGAGGAAACGACCTTTGAATTCACCAAAAGATTTTTACTAGTGTGCGTTCAGAATGGCGTCGCTCTGTTCACCCCTCCTCAAGTTTCCCTACCGATTTATTCCGGTTTATATTTCTTTCCACCTAAAATAGAGTCCTAAAAGTCATCACGATTCATCAAAAAAGAGGAAACGATCTTCGAATTGGATGAAAGATTTTTATCAGAGTCGGTCCACAATGGGGTCGCTCTGACCACCGCTCCTCAAGTTTCCCTTCCGATTTATTTCGGTTTATATTTTTTTTCACATACTAGAGAGTCCTCAAAGTCATCATGATTCATCAAAAAAGAGGAAACGAACTTCGAATTGGATGAAAGATTTTTATCAGCGTCGGTTCAGAATGGGGTCGCTCTGACCACCGCTTCTCAAGTTTCCCTTTCGATTTATTCCAGGTTATATTTCTTTTCGCCTAAAATAGAGTCCTAAAAGTCATCACGATTCATCAAAAAAGAGGAAACGATCTTCGAATTGGATGAAAGATTTTTATCAGAGTCGGTCCAGAATGGGGTCGCTCTGACCGCCGCTCCTCAAGTTTCCCTTCCGATTTATTTCGGTTTATATTTTTTTTCACATACTAGAGAGTCCTAAAAGTCATCATGATTCATCAAAAAAGAGGAAATGAACTTCGAATTGGATGAAAGATTTTTATCAGCGTCGGTTCAGAATGGGGTCTCTCCGACCACAGCTCCTCAAGTTTCCCTTCCGATTTATTTCGGTTTATATTTTTTTTCACATACTACAGGATCCTACAAGTCATCACGATTTATCGAAAAAGAGGAAACGACCTTTGAATTCAACGAAAGATTTTCACTAGTGTGTGTCCAGAATGGGGTCGCTCTGACCACTGCATCTCATTTTTCCCTTTCAATTTATTTCGGTTTATATTATTTTTCACATACTAGAGGACCCTAAAAGTCATCACGATTCATCAAAAATGAGGAAACGACCTTTGAATTAAACAAAAGATTTTTACTAGTGTGCGTCCAGAATGGCGTCGCTCTGATCACCCCTCCTCAAGTTTCCCTACCGATATATTTCGGTTTATGTATTTTTTCATATTCAAGAGAGTCCTCAAAGTCATCATGATTCGTCAAAAAAGAGGAAACGACATTCGAATTGCATGAAAAATTTTTACCAGTGTCGGTCGAGAATGGAGTCGCTCTGACCACCCCTCCTCAAGTTTCCCTTCCGATTTATTACGATTTATATTTCTTTTCACCTACAATAGAGTCCTAAAAGTCATCAAAATTCATCAAAAAAGAGGAAACGAACTTCGAATTGGATGAAAGATTTTTATCAGAGTCGGTCCCGAATGGGGTCTCTCCGACCACGGCTCCTCAAGTTTCCCTTCCGATTTATTTCGGTTTAAATATTTTTTCACATACTAGAGGATCCTAAAAGTCATCACGATTCATCAAAAAAGAGGATACGACCTTCGAATTGGACGAAAGATTTTTTACCAGAGTCAGTCCAGAATGGGGTCGCTATGACCACTCCTCCTCAAGTTTCCCTTCCGTTATATTTCGGTTTATATTTTTTTTCTCATACTAGAGAGTCCTACATGTCATCGTGATTCATCAAAAAAGAGGAAACGATCATCGAATTTGATGAAAGATTTTTATCAGTGTCGTCCAGAATGGGGTCGCTCTGACCACCGCTCCTCAAGTTTCCCTTCCGATTTATTTCGGTTTATATTTTTTTTCACATACTAGAGAGTCCGAAAAGTCATCATGATTTATCAAAAAACAGGAAACGAACTTCGAATTGGATGAAAGATTAGTCGATCCAGAATGGGGTCGCTCTGACCACCGCTCCTCAAGTTTCCCTTCCGATTTATTTCGGTTTATATATTTTTTCACATACTAGAAGATCCTAAAAGTCATCACGATTCATCAAAAATGAGGAAACGACCTTTGAATTCAACGAAAGATTTTTACTAGTTAGCGTCCAAAATGAGGTCGCTCTGACCACCCCTCCTCAAGTTTCCCTTCCGATTTATTTCGCTTTATATTTTTTTTCACATACTACAGGATCCTACAAGTCATCACGATTTATCAAAAAAGAGGAAACGACCTTTGAATTCAACAAAAGATTTTTACTAGTGTGTGTCCAGAATGGGGTCGCTCCGACCACTGCTTCTCATGTTTCCCTTTCGATTTATTTTGGTTTATATTATTTTTCACATACTGGAGCGTCCTAAATGTCATCACGATTCGTCAAAAAAGAGGATACGACCTTCGAATTGAACGAAAGATTTGTATCACAGTCGGTCCAGAATGGGGTCGCTCTGACCATCGCTCCTCAAGTTTTCCATCCGATTTATTTCGGTTTATATATTTTTTCACATACTAGAGGACCCTAAAAGTCATCACGATTCATCAAAAATGAGGAAACGACCTTTGAATTAAACAAAAGATTTTTAGTAGTGTGCGTCCAGAATGGCGTCGCTCTGATCACCCCTCCTCAAGTTTCCCTACCGATATATTTCGGTTTATGTATTTTTTCATATTCAAGAGAGTCCTCAAAGTCATCATGATTCGTCAAAAAAGAGGCAACGACATTCGAATTGGATGAAAGATTTTTACCAGTGTCGGTCCAGAATGGAATCGCTCTGACCACCCCTCCTCAAGTTTCCCTTCCGATTTATTTCGGTTTATATTTTTTTTCACATACTAGAGAGTCCTAAAAGTCATCACGATTCATCAAAAAAGAGGAAAGGAACTTCGAATTGGATGAAAGATTTTTATCAGAGTCGGTCCCGAATGGGGTCTCTCCGACCACGGCTACTCAAGTTTCCCTTCCGATTTATTTCGGTTTATATATTTTTTCACATACTAGAGGATCCTAAAAATCATCACGATTCATCAAAAAAGAGGATACGATCTTCGAATAGGACGAAACATTTTTTACCAGAGTCAGTCCAGAATGGGGTCGCTATGACCACTCCTCCTCAAGTTTCCCTTCCGTTATATTTCGGATTATATTTTTTTTCTCATACTAGAGAGTCCTAAATGTCATCACGATTCATCAAAAAACAGGAAACGAACTTCGAATTGGATGAAAGATTTTTATCATAGTCGATCCAGAATGGGGTCGCTCTGACCACCGCTCCTCAAGTTTCCCTTCCGATTTATTTCCGTTTATATATTTTTTCACATACTAGAAGATCCCAAAAGTCATCACGATTCTTCAAAAATGAGGAAACGACGTTTGCATTCAACGAAAGATTTTTACTAGTGTGCGTCCAAAATGAGGTCGCTCTAACCACCCCTCCTCAAGTTTCACTTCCGATTTATTTCGGTTCATATATTTTTTCACATACTACAGGATCCTACAAGTCATCACGATTTATCAAAAAAGAGGAAACGACCTTTGAATTCAACTAAAGATTTTCACTATTGTGTGTCCAGAATGGGGTCGCTCTGACCACTGCTTCTCAAGTTTCCCTTCCGATTTATTTCGGTTTATATATTTTTTCACATACTAGAGGATGCTAAAAGTTATCACGATTCATCGAAAATGAGGAAACGACCTTTGCATTCAACGAAAGATTTTTACTTGTGTGTGTCCAAAATGAGGTCGCTCTGCCCACCCCTCCTCAAGTTCCCCTACCGATATATCTTGGTTAATGTATTTTTTCACATTCAAGAGAGTTCTCAAAGTCATCATGATTCGTCAACAAAGAGGAAACGACATTCGAATTGTATGAAAGATTTTTACCAGTGTCGGTCCAGAATGGAGTCGCTCTGACCACCCCTCCTCAAGTTTCCCTTACGATTTATTACGGTTTATATTTTTTTTCACCTACAATAGAGTCCTAAAAGTCATCACGATTGTTAAAAGAGAGGAAACGATCTTCGAATTGAATGAAAGATTTTTACCAGTGTCGGTCCAGAATGGAGTCGCTCTGACCACCCCTCCTCAAGTTTCCCTCACGATTTATTCCGGTTTATATTTTTTTTCACCTACAATAGAGTCCTAAAAGTAATCACGATTCTACAAAAAAAAGGATACGACGTTCGAATTGGACGAAAGATTTTTACCACCGTCTGTCCAGAATGGGGTCGATCTGACCACCGGTCCTCAAGTTTCCCTTCCGATTTATTTCGGTTTACATATTTGTTCACATACTAGAGAGTCCTAAAAGTCATCACGATTCATCAAAAAAAAGGAAACGAACTTCGAATTGGATGAAAGATTTTTATCAGTGTCGGTCCCGAATGGGGTCTCTCCGACCACGGCTCCTCAAGATTCCCTTCCGATTTATTTCGGTTTATATATTATTTCACATACTAGAGGATCCTAAAAGTCATCACGATTCATCACAAAAGAGGATACGACATTCGAATTGGACGAAAGATTTTTTACCAGAGTCAGTCCAGAATGGGGTCGCTATGACCACTGCTCCTCAAGTTTCCCTTCCGATTTATTTCGGTTTATATTGTTTTTCACATACTAGAGAGTCCTAAAAGTCATCATGATTTATCAAAGAACAGGAAACGAACTTCGAATTGGATGAAAGATTTTTATCAGCGTCGGTCCAGATCGGGGTTGCTCTGACCACCTATTCTCAAGTTTCCCTTTCGATTTATTTCGGTTTATATTTTTTTTCACATACTAGAGAGTCCTAAAAGTCATCATGATTCATCAAAAAACAGGAAACTAACTTCGAATTGGATGAAAGATTTTTACCAGTGTCGGTCCAGAATGGGGTCGATCTGACCACCGCTGCTCAAGTTTCTCGTCCGATTTATTTCGGTTTATATATTTTTTCCCATTCAAGAGAGTCCTCAAAGTCATCACGATTCGTCAAAAAAGAGGAAACGACCTTCGAATTGGACGAAAGATTTTATCACAGTCGGTACAGAATGGTGTCGCTCTGACCACCGCTTCTTAAGTTTCCCTTTCGATATATTTTGGTTTATTTATTTTTTCACATACTAGAGAGTCCTAAAAGTCATCACGATTCGTCAAAAAAGAGGATACGACCTTCGGATTGGACCAAACATTTTTATCATAGACGGTCCAGAATGGGGTCGCTCTGACCATCGCTCCTCGAGTTTCCCTTCCGATTTATTTCGGTTTATATATTTTTTCACATACTAGAGGATCCTAAAAGTCATCACGATTCTTCAAAAATGAGGAAACGACCTTTGCATTCAACGAAAGATTTTTACTAGTGTGTGTCCAAAATGACGTCGCTCTGACCACCCCTCCTCAAGATTCCCTTCCGATTTATTTCGGTTTATATTTTTTTTCACATACTACAGGATCCTACAAGTCATCACGATTTATCGAAAAAGATGAAACGACCTTTGAATTCAACGAAAGATTTTTACTAGTGTGTGTCCAGAATGGGGTCGCTCCGACCACTGCTTCTCATGTTTCCCTTTCAATATATTTCGGTTTATATTATTTTTCACATACTAGAGGGTCCTAAATGTCATCACGATTCGTCAAAAAAGAGGATACGACCTTCGAATTGGACGAAAGATTTATATCTCAGTCGGTCCAGAATGGTGTCGCTCTGACCATCGCACCTCAAGTTTTCCTTCCGATTTATTTCGGTTTATATATTTTTTCACATACTAGAGGATCCTAAAAGTCATCACGATTCATCAAAAATGAGGAAACGACCTTTGAATTAAACAAAAGATTTTTACTAGTGTGCGTCAAGAATGGCGTCGCTCTGATCACCCCTCCTCAAGTTTCCATACCGATATATCTCGGTTTATGTATTTTTTCATATTCAAGAGAGTCCTCAAAGTCATCGTGATTCGTCAAAAAAGAGGAAACGACATTCGAATGGGATGAAAGATTTTTACCAGTGTCGGTCCAGAATGGAGTCGCTCTGACCTCCCCTCCTCAAGTTCCCCTTCCGATTTATTACGGTTTATATTTCTTTTCTCCTACAATAGAGTCCTAAAAGTCATCAAGATTCATCAAAAAAGAAGAAACGATCTTCGAATTGGATGAAAGATTTTTATCAGAGTCGGTCCAGAATGGGGTCGCTCTGACCAACGCTCCTCAAGTTTCCCTTCCGATTTATTTCGGTTTATATTTTTTTTCACATACTAGAGAGTCCTAAAAGTCATCATGATTCATCAAAAAAGAGGAAACGAACTTCGAATTGGATGAAAGATTTTTATCAGTGTCGGTCCCGAATGGGGTCTATCCGACCACGGCTCCTCAAGTTTCCCTTCCGATTTATTTCGGTTTATATATTTTTTCACATACTAGAGGATCCTAAAAGTCATCACGATTCATCAAAAAAGAGGATACGACCTTCGAATTGGCCGAAAGATTTTTTACCAGAGTCAGTCCAGAATGGGGTCGCTATGACCACTCCTCCTTAAGTTTCCCTTCCGTTATATTTCGGTTTATATTTTTTTTCTCATACTAGAGAGTCCTAAATGTCATGACGATTCATCAAAAAAGAGGAAACGATCATCGAATTTGATGAAAGATTTTTATCAGAGTCGGTCCAGAATAGGGTCGCTCTGACCACCGCTCCTCAAGTTTCCCTTCCGATTTATTAGGTTTATATGTCTTTTCACCTACAATAGAGTCCTAAATGTCATCAAGATTCATCAAAAAAGAAGAAACGATCTTCGAATTGGATGAAAGATTTTTATCAGAGTCGGTCCAGAATGGGGTCTATCCGACCACGGCTCCTCAAGTTTCCCTTCCGATTTATTTCGGTTTATATATTTTTTCACATACTAGAGGATCCTAAAAGTCATCACGATTCATCAAAAAAGAGGATACGACCTTCGAATTGGCCGAAAGATTTTTTACTAGAGTCAGTCCAGAATGGGGTCGCTATGACCACTCCTCCTTAAGTTTCCCTTCCGTTATATTTCGGTTTATATTTTTTTTCTCATACTAGAGAGTCCTAAATGTCATGACGATTCATCAAAAAAGAGGAAACGATCATCGAATTTGATGAAAGATTTTTATCAGAGTCGGTCCAGAATAGGGTCGCTCTGACCACCGCTCCTCAAGTTTCCCTTCCGATTTATTAGGTTTATATGTCTTTTCACCTACAATAGAGTCCTAAATGTCATCAAGATTCATCAAAAAAGAAGAAACGATCTTCGAATTGGATGAAAGATTTTTATCAGAGTCGGTCCAGAATGGGGTCTATCCGACCACGGCTCCTCAAGTTTCCCTTCCGATTTATTTCGGTTTATATATTTTTTCACATACTAGAGGATCCTAAAATTCATCACGATTCATCAAAAAAGAGGAAACGACATTCGAATGGGATGAAAGATTTTTACCAGTGTCGGTCCAGAATGGAGTCGCTCTGACCACCCCTCCTCAAGTTCCCCTTCCGATTTATTACGGTTTATATTTCTTTTCTCCTACAATAGAGTCCTAAAAGTCATCAAGATTCATCAAAAAAGAAGAAACGATCTTCGAATTGGATGAAAGATTTTTATCAGAGTCGGTCCAGAATGGGGTCGCTCTGACCACCGCTCCTCAAGTTTCCCTTCCGATTTATTTCGGTTTATATTTTTTTTCACATACTAGAGAGTCCTAAAAGTCATCATGATTCATCAAAAAAGAGGAAACGAACTTCGAATTGGATGAAAGATTTTTATCAGTGTCGGTCCCGAATGGGGTCTATCCGACCACGGCTCCTCAAGTTTCCCTTCCGATTTATTTCGGTTTATATATTTTTTCACATACTAGAGGATCCTAAAAGTCATCACGATTCATCAAAAAAGAGGATACGACCTTCGAATTGGCCGAAAGATTTTTTACCAGAGTCAGTCCAGAATGGGGTCGCTATGACCACTCCTCCTTAAGTTTCCCTTCCGTTATATTTCGGTTTATATTTTTTTTCTCATACTAGAGAGTCCTAAATGTCATGACGAATCATCAAAAAAGAGGAAACGATCATCGAATTTGATGAAAGATTTTTATCAGAGTCGGTCCAGAATAGGGTCGCTCTGACCACCGCTCCTCAAGTTTCCCTTCCGATTTATTAGGTTTATATGTCTTTTCACCTACAATAGAGTCCTAAATGTCATCAAGATTCATCAAAAAAGAAGAAACGATCTTCGAATTGGATGAAAGATTTTTATCAGAGTCGGTCCAGAATGGGGTCTATCCGACCACGGCTCCTCAAGTTTCCCTTCCGATTTATTTCGGTTTATATATTTTTTCACATACTAGAGGATCCTAAAAGTCATCACGATTCATCAAAAAAGAGGATACGACCTTCGAATTGGCCGAAAGATTTTTTACTAGAGTCAGTCCAGAATGGGGTCGCTATGACCACTCCTCCTTAAGTTTCCCTTCCGTTATATTTCGGTTTATATTTTTTTTCTCATACTAGAGAGTCCTAAATGTCATGACGATTCATCAAAAAAGAGGAAACGATCATCGAATTTGATGAAAGATTTTTATCAGAGTCGGTCCAGAATAGTGTCGCTCTGACCACCGCTCCTCAAGTTTCCCTTCCGATTTATTAGGTTTATATGTCTTTTCACCTACAATAGAGTCCTAAATGTCATCAAGATTCATCAAAAAAGAAGAAACGATCTTCGAATTGGATGAAAGATTTTTATCAGAGTCGGTCCAGAATGGGGTCTATCCGACCACGGCTCCTCAAGTTTCCCTTCCGATTTATTTCGGTTTATATATTTTTTCACATACTAGAGGATCCTAAAATTCATCACGATTCATCAAAAAAGAGGATACGACCTTCGAATTGGCCGAAAGATTTTTTACTAGAGTCAGTCCAGAATGGGGTCGCTATGACCACTCCTCCTCAAGTTTCCCTTCCGTTATATT
Source organism: Oxytorus armatus (assembly GCA_958009045.1). Classification (NCBI taxonomy): domain Eukaryota; kingdom Metazoa; phylum Arthropoda; class Insecta; order Hymenoptera; family Ichneumonidae; genus Oxytorus; species Oxytorus armatus. The sequence continues at coordinate 28,412,643 of OY253745.1, read as the reverse complement.
TCGGTTTATATTTTTTTTCTCATATTAGAGAGTCCTAAATGTCATGACGATTCATCAAAAAAGAGGAAACGATCATCGAATTGGACGAAAGAATTATATCACAGTCGGTCCAGAATGGGGTCGCTCTGACCATCGCTCCTCAAGTTTTCCTTCCGATTTATTTCGGTTTATATTTTTTTTCACATACTACAGGATCCTGCAAGTCATCACGATTTATCAAAAAAGAGGAAACCACCTTTGAATTCAACGAAAGATTTTCACTAGTGTGTGTCCAGAATGGGGTCGCTCTGATCACCCCTTCTCGAGTTTCGCTACCGATATATTTCGGTTTATGTATTTTTTCATATTCAAGAGAGTCCTCAAAGTCATCATGATTCGTCAAAAAAGAGGAAACGACATTCGAATTGTATGAAAGATTTTTACCAGTGTCGGTCCAGAATGGAGTCGCTCTGACCACCCCTCCTCAAGTTTCCCTTCCGATTTATTTCGGTTTATATTTTTTTTCACATACTACAGAGTCCGAAAAGTCATCATGATTTATCAAAGAACAGGAAACGAACTTCGAATTGGATGATAGATTTTTATCAGCGTCGGTCCAGATCGGGGTCGCTCTGACCACCGCTTCTCAAGTTTCCCTTTCGATTTATTTCGGTTTATATTTTTTTTCGTATACTAGAGGGTCCTAAAAGTCATCACGATTCGTCAAAAAATAGGATACGACCTTTGAATTGGACGAAAGATTTTTACCAGCGTCGGTCCAGAATGGGGTCGCTCTGACCACCTCTGCTCAAGTTTCCCTACCGATTTATTCCGGTTTATATTTCTTTCCACCTAAAATAGAGTCCTAAAAGTCATCACGATTCATCAAAAAAGACGAAACGATCTTCGAATTGGATGAAAGATTTTTATCAGAGTCGGTCCAGAATGGGGTCGCTCTGACCGCCGCTCCTCAAGTTTCCCTTCCGATTTCTTTCGCTTTATATTTTTTTTCACATACTAGAGAGTCCTAAAAGTCATCATGAATCATCAAAAAACAGGAAATGAACTTCGAATTGGATGAAAGATTTTTACCAGCGTCGGTCCAGAATGGGGTCGCTCTGACCACCGCTGCTCAAGTTTCCCTTCCGATTTATTTCGGTTTATATATTTTTTCCCATTCAAGAGAGTCCTCAAAGTCATCATGATTCGTCAAAAAAGAGGAAACGACATTCGAATTGGATGAAAGATTTTTACCAGTGTCGGTCCAGAATGGAATCGCTCTGACCACCCCTCCTCAAGTTTCCCTTCCGATTTATTTCCGTTTATATTTTTTTTCACATACTAGAGAGTCCGAAAAGTCATCATGATTTATCAAAGAACAGGAAACGAACTTCGAATTGGATGAAAGATTTTTACCAGCGTCGGTCCAGAATGGGGTCGCTCTGACCACCGCTGCTCATGTTTCCCTTCCGATTTATTTCGGTTTATATATTTTTTCACATACTAGAGGATCCTAAAAGTCATCACGATTCATGAAAAATGAGGAAACGACCTTTGAATTCAACAAAAGATTTTTACTAGTGTGCGTCCAGAATGGCGTCGCTCTGTTCACCCCTCCTCAAGTTTCCCTACCGATTTATTCCGGTTTATATTTCTTTCCACCTAAAATAGAGTCCTAAAAGTCATCACGATTCATCAAAAAAGAGGAAACGATCTTCGAATTGTATGAAAGATTTTTATCAGAGTCGGTCCACAATGGGGTCGCTCTGACCACCGCTCCTCAAGTTTCCCTTCCGATTTATTTCGGTTTATATTTTTTTTCACATACTAGAGAGTCCGAAAAGTCATCATGATTTATCAAAGAACAGGAAACGAACTTCGAATTGGATGAAAGATTTTTATCAGCGTCGGTCCAAATCGGGGTCGCTCTGACCACCGCTTCTCAAGTTTCCCTTTCGATTTATTTCGGTTTATATTTTTTTTCGTATACTGGAGTGTCCTAAAAGTCATCACGATTCGTCAAAAAAGAGGTTACGACCTTCGAATTGGACGAAAGATTTATATCACAGTCGGTCCAGAATGGGGTCGCTCTGACCATCGCTCTTCAAGTTTTCCTTCCGATTTATTTCGGTTTATATATTTTTTCACATACTAGAGGATCCTAAAAGTCATCACGATTCATGAAAAATGAGGAAACGACCTTTGAATTCACCAAAAGATTTTTACTAGTGTGCGTTCAGAATGGCGTCGCTCTGTTCACCCCTCCTCAAGTTTCCCTACCGATTTATTCCGGTTTATATTTCTTTCCACCTAAAATAGAGTCCTAAAAGTCATCACGATTCATCAAAAAAGAGGAAACGATCTTCGAATTGGATGAAAGATTTTTATCAGAGTCGGTCCACAATGGGGTCGCTCTGACCACCGCTCCTCAAGTTTCCCTTCCGATTTATTTCGGTTTATATTTTTTTTCACATACTAGAGAGTCCTCAAAGTCATCATGATTCATCAAAAAAGAGGAAACGAACTTCGAATTGGATGAAAGATTTTTATCAGCGTCGGTTCAGAATGGGGTCGCTCTGACCACCGCTTCTCAAGTTTCCCTTTCGATTTATTCCAGGTTATATTTCTTTTCGCCTAAAATAGAGTCCTAAAAGTCATCACGATTCATCAAAAAAGAGGAAACGATCTTCGAATTGGATGAAAGATTTTTATCAGAGTCGGTCCAGAATGGGGTCGCTCTGACCGCCGCTCCTCAAGTTTCCCTTCCGATTTATTTCGGTTTATATTTTTTTTCACATACTAGAGAGTCCTAAAAGTCATCATGATTCATCAAAAAAGAGGAAATGAACTTCGAATTGGATGAAAGATTTTTATCAGCGTCGGTTCAGAATGGGGTCTCTCCGACCACAGCTCCTCAAGTTTCCCTTCCGATTTATTTCGGTTTATATTTTTTTTCACATACTACAGGATCCTACAAGTCATCACGATTTATCAAAAAAGAGGAAACGACCTTTGAATTCAACGAAAGATTTTCACTAGTGTGTGTCCAGAATGGGGTCGCTCTGACCACTGCATCTCATTTTTCCCTTTCAATTTATTTCGGTTTATATTATTTTTCACATACTAGAGGACCCTAAAAGTCATCACGATTCATCAAAAATGAGGAAACGACCTTTGAATTAAACAAAAGATTTTTACTAGTGTGCGTCCAGAATGGCGTCGCTCTGATCACCCCTCCTCAAGTTTCCCTACCGATATATTTCGGTTTATGTATTTTTTCATATTCAAGAGAGTCCTCAAAGTCATCATGATTCGTCAAAAAAGAGGAAACGACATTCGAATTGCATGAAAAATTTTTACCAGTGTCGGTCGAGAATGGAGTCGCTCTGACCACCCCTCCTCAAGTTTCCCTTCCGATTTATTACGATTTATATTTCTTTTCACCTACAATAGAGTCCTAAAAGTCATCAAAATTCATCAAAAAAGAGGAAACGAACTTCGAATTGGATGAAAGATTTTTATCAGAGTCGGTCCCGAATGGGGTCTCTCCGACCACGGCTCCTCAAGTTTCCCTTCCGATTTATTTCGGTTTAAATATTTTTTCACATACTAGAGGATCCTAAAAGTCATCACGATTCATCAAAAAAGAGGATACGACCTTCGAATTGGACGAAAGATTTTTTACCAGAGTCAGTCCAGAATGGGGTCGCTATGACCACTCCTCCTCAAGTTTCCCTTCCGTTATATTTCGGTTTATATTTTTTTTCTCATACTAGAGAGTCCTACATGTCATCGTGATTCATCAAAAAAGAGGAAACGATCATCGAATTTGATGAAAGATTTTTATCAGTGTCGGTCCAGAATGGGGTCGCTCTGACCACCGCTCCTCAAGTTTCCCTTCCGATTTATTTCGGTTTATATTTTTTTTCACATACTAGAGAGTCCGAAAAGTCATCATGATTTATCAAAAAACAGGAAACGAACTTCGAATTGGATGAAAGATTAGTCGATCCAGAATGGGGTCGCTCTGACCACCGCTCCTCAAGTTTCCCTTCCGATTTATTTCGGTTTATATATTTTTTCACATACTAGAAGATCCTAAAAGTCATCACGATTCATCAAAAATGAGGAAACGACCTTTGAATTCAACGAAAGATTTTTAGTAGTTAGCGTCCAAAATGAGGTCGCTCTGACCACCCCTCCTCAAGTTTCCCTTCCGATTTATTTCGCTTTATATTTTTTTTCACATACTACAGGATCCTACAAGTCATCACGATTTATCAAAAAAGAGGAAACGACCTTTGAATTCAACAAAAGATTTTTACTAGTGTGTGTCCAGAATGGGGTCGCTCCGACCACTGCTTCTCATGTTTCCCTTTCGATTTATTTTGGTTTATATTATTTTTCACATACTGGAGCGTCCTAAATGTCATCACGATTCGTCAAAAAAGAGGATACGACCTTCGAATTGAACGAAAGATTTGTATCACAGTCGGTCCAGAATGGGGTCGCTCTGACCATCGCTCCTCAAGTTTTCCATCCGATTTATTTCGGTTTATATATTTTTTCACATACTAGAGGACCCTAAAAGTCATCACGATTCATCAAAAATGAGGAAACGACCTTTGAATTAAACAAAAGATTTTTAGTAGTGTGCGTCCAGAATGGCGTCGCTCTGATCACCCCTCCTCAAGTTTCCCTACCGATATATTTCGGTTTATGTATTTTTTCATATTCAAGAGAGTCCTCAAAGTCATCATGATTCGTCAAAAAAGAGGCAACGACATTCGAATTGGATGAAAGATTTTTACCAGTGTCGGTCCAGAATGGAATCGCTCTGACCACCCCTCCTCAAGTTTCCCTTCCGATTTATTTCGGTTTATATTTTTTTTCACATACTAGAGAGTCCTAAAAGTCATCACGATTCATCAAAAAAGAGGAAAGGAACTTCGAATTGGATGAAAGATTTTTATCAGAGTCGGTCCCGAATGGGGTCTCTCCGACCACGGCTACTCAAGTTTCCCTTCCGATTTATTTCGGTTTATATATTTTTTCACATACTAGAGGATCCTAAAAATCATCACGATTCATCAAAAAAGAGGATACGATCTTCGAATAGGACGAAACATTTTTTACCAGAGTCAGTCCAGAATGGGGTCGCTATGACCACTCCTCCTCAAGTTTCCCTTCCGTTATATTTCGGATTATATTTTTTTTCTCATACTAGAGAGTCCTAAATGTCATCACGATTCATCAAAAAACAGGAAACGAACTTCGAATTGGATGAAAGATTTTTATCATAGTCGATCCAGAATGGGGTCGCTCTGACCACCGCTCCTCAAGTTTCCCTTCCGATTTATTTCCGTTTATATATTTTTTCACATACTAGAAGATCCCAAAAGTCATCACGATTCTTCAAAAATGAGGAAACGACGTTTGCATTCAACGAAAGATTTTTACTAGTGTGCGTCCAAAATGAGGTCGCTCTAACCACCCCTCCTCAAGTTTCACTTCCGATTTATTTCGGTTCATATATTTTTTCACATACTACAGGATCCTACAAGTCATCACGATTTATCAAAAAAGAGGAAACGACCTTTGAATTCAACTAAAGATTTTCACTATTGTGTGTCCAGAATGGGGTCGCTCTGACCACTGCTTCTCAAGTTTCCCTTCCGATTTATTTCGGTTTATATATTTTTTCACATACTAGAGGATGCTAAAAGTTATCACGATTCATCGAAAATGAGGAAACGACCTTTGCATTCAACGAAAGATTTTTACTTGTGTGTGTCCAAAATGAGGTCGCTCTGCCCACCCCTCCTCAAGTTCCCCTACCGATATATCTTGGTTAATGTATTTTTTCACATTCAAGAGAGTTCTCAAAGTCATCATGATTCGTCAACAAAGAGGAAACGACATTCGAATTGTATGAAAGATTTTTACCAGTGTCGGTCCAGAATGGAGTCGCTCTGACCACCCCTCCTCAAGTTTCCCTTACGATTTATTACGGTTTATATTTTTTTTCACCTACAATAGAGTCCTAAAAGTCATCACGATTGTTAAAAGAGAGGAAACGATCTTCGAATTGAATGAAAGATTTTTACCAGTGTCGGTCCAGAATGGAGTCGCTCTGACCACCCCTCCTCAAGTTTCCCTCACGATTTATTCCGGTTTATATTTTTTTTCACCTACAATAGAGTCCTAAAAGTAATCACGATTCTACAAAAAAAAGGATACGACGTTCGAATTGGACGAAAGATTTTTACCACCGTCTGTCCAGAATGGGGTCGATCTGACCACCGGTCCTCAAGTTTCCCTTCCGATTTATTTCGGTTTACATATTTGTTCACATACTAGAGAGTCCTAAAAGTCATCACGATTCATCAAAAAAAAGGAAACGAACTTCGAATTGGATGAAAGATTTTTATCAGTGTCGGTCCCGAATGGGGTCTCTCCGACCACGGCTCCTCAAGATTCCCTTCCGATTTATTTCGGTTTATATATTATTTCACATACTAGAGGATCCTAAAAGTCATCACGATTCATCACAAAAGAGGATACGACATTCGAATTGGACGAAAGATTTTTTACCAGAGTCAGTCCAGAATGGGGTCGCTATGACCACTGCTCCTCAAGTTTCCCTTCCGATTTATTTCGGTTTATATTGTTTTTCACATACTAGAGAGTCCTAAAAGTCATCATGATTTATCAAAGAACAGGAAACGAACTTCGAATTGGATGAAAGATTTTTATCAGCGTCGGTCCAGATCGGGGTTGCTCTGACCACCTATTCTCAAGTTTCCCTTTCGATTTATTTCGGTTTATATTTTTTTTCACATACTAGAGAGTCCTAAAAGTCATCATGATTCATCAAAAAACAGGAAACTAACTTCGAATTGGATGAAAGATTTTTACCAGTGTCGGTCCAGAATGGGGTCGATCTGACCACCGCTGCTCAAGTTTCTCGTCCGATTTATTTCGGTTTATATATTTTTTCCCATTCAAGAGAGTCCTCAAAGTCATCACGATTCGTCAAAAAAGAGGAAACGACCTTCGAATTGGACGAAAGATTTTATCACAGTCGGTACAGAATGGTGTCGCTCTGACCACCGCTTCTTAAGTTTCCCTTTCGATATATTTTGGTTTATTTATTTTTTCACATACTAGAGAGTCCTAAAAGTCATCACGATTCGTCAAAAAAGAGGATACGACCTTCGGATTGGACCAAACATTTTTATCATAGACGGTCCAGAATGGGGTCGCTCTGACCATCGCTCCTCGAGTTTCCCTTCCGATTTATTTCGGTTTATATATTTTTTCACATACTAGAGGATCCTAAAAGTCATCACGATTCTTCAAAAATGAGGAAACGACCTTTGCATTCAACGAAAGATTTTTACTAGTGTGTGTCCAGAATGGGGTCGCTCCGACCACTGCTTCTCATGTTTCCCTTTCAATATATTTCGGTTTATATTATTTTTCACATACTAGAGGGTCCTAAATGTCATCACGATTCGTCAAAAAAGAGGATACGACCTTCGAATTGGACGAAAGATTTATATCTCAGTCGGTCCAGAATGGTGTCGCTCTGACCATCGCACCTCAAGTTTTCCTTCCGATTTATTTCGGTTTATATATTTTTTCACATACTAGAGGATCCTAAAAGTCATCACGATTCATCAAAAATGAGGAAACGACCTTTGAATTAAACAAAAGATTTTTACTAGTGTGCGTCAAGAATGGCGTCGCTCTGATCACCCCTCCTCAAGTTTCCATACCGATATATCTCGGTTTATGTATTTTTTCATATTCAAGAGAGTCCTCAAAGTCATCGTGATTCGTCAAAAAAGAGGAAACGACATTCGAATGGGATGAAAGATTTTTACCAGTGTCGGTCCAGAATGGAGTCGCTCTGACCTCCCCTCCTCAAGTTCCCCTTCCGATTTATTACGGTTTATATTTCTTTTCTCCTACAATAGAGTCCTAAAAGTCATCAAGATTCATCAAAAAAGAAGAAACGATCTTCGAATTGGATGAAAGATTTTTATCAGAGTCGGTCCAGAATGGGGTCGCTCTGACCACCGCTCCTCAAGTTTCCCTTCCGATTTATTTCGGTTTATATTTTTTTTCACATACTAGAGAGTCCTAAAAGTCATCATGATTCATCAAAAAAGAGGAAACGAACTTCGAATTGGATGAAAGATTTTTATCAGTGTCGGTCCCGAATGGGGTCTATCCGACCACGGCTCCTCAAGTTTCCCTTCCGATTTATTTCGGTTTATATATTTTTTCACATACTAGAGGATCCTAAAAGTCATCACGATTCATCAAAAAAGAGGATACGACCTTCGAATTGGCCGAAAGATTTTTTACCAGAGTCAGTCCAGAATGGGGTCGCTATGACCACTCCTCCTTAAGTTTCCCTTCCGTTATATTTCGGTTTATATTTTTTTTCTCATACTAGAGAGTCCTAAATGTCATGACGATTCATCAAAAAAGAGGAAACGATCATCGAATTTGATGAAAGATTTTTATCAGAGTCGGTCCAGAATAGGGTCGCTCTGACCACCGCTCCTCAAGTTTCCCTTCCGATTTATTAGGTTTATATGTCTTTTCACCTACAATAGAGTCCTAAATGTCATCAAGATTCATCAAAAAAGAAGAAACGATCTTCGAATTGGATGAAAGATTTTTATCAGAGTCGGTCCAGAATGGGGTCTATCCGACCACGGCTCCTCAAGTTTCCCTTCCGATTTATTTCGGTTTATATATTTTTTCACATACTAGAGGATCCTAAAAGTCATCACGATTCATCAAAAAAGAGGATACGACCTTCGAATTGGCCGAAAGATTTTTTACTAGAGTCAGTCCAGAATGGGGTCGCTATGACCACTCCTCCTTAAGTTTCCCTTCCGTTATATTTCGGTTTATATTTTTTTTCTCATACTAGAGAGTCCTAAATGTCATGACGATTCATCAAAAAAGAGGAAACGATCATCGAATTTGATGAAAGATTTTTATCAGAGTCGGTCCAGAATAGGGTCGCTCTGACCACCGCTCCTCAAGTTTCCCTTCCGATTTATTAGGTTTATATGTCTTTTCACCTACAATAGAGTCCTAAATGTCATCAAGATTCATCAAAAAAGAAGAAACGATCTTCGAATTGGATGAAAGATTTTTATCAGAGTCGGTCCAGAATGGGGTCTATCCGACCACGGCTCCTCAAGTTTCCCTTCCGATTTATTTCGGTTTATATATTTTTTCACATACTAGAGGATCCTAAAATTCATCACGATTCATCAAAAAAGAGGAAACGACATTCGAATGGGATGAAAGATTTTTACCAGTGTCGGTCCAGAATGGAGTCGCTCTGACCACCCCTCCTCAAGTTCCCCTTCCGATTTATTACGGTTTATATTTCTTTTCTCCTACAATAGAGTCCTAAAAGTCATCAAGATTCATCAAAAAAGAAGAAACGATCTTCGAATTGGATGAAAGATTTTTATCAGAGTCGGTCCAGAATGGGGTCGCTCTGACCACCGCTCCTCAAGTTTCCCTTCCGATTTATTTCGGTTTATATTTTTTTTCACATACTAGAGAGTCCTAAAAGTCATCATGATTCATCAAAAAAGAGGAAACGAACTTCGAATTGGATGAAAGATTTTTATCAGTGTCGGTCCCGAATGGGGTCTATCCGACCACGGCTCCTCAAGTTTCCCTTCCGATTTATTTCGGTTTATATATTTTTTCACATACTAGAGGATCCTAAAAGTCATCACGATTCATCAAAAAAGAGGATACGACCTTCGAATTGGCCGAAAGATTTTTTACCAGAGTCAGTCCAGAATGGGGTCGCTATGACCACTCCTCCTTAAGTTTCCCTTCCGTTATATTTCGGTTTATATTTTTTTTCTCATACTAGAGAGTCCTAAATGTCATGACGAATCATCAAAAAAGAGGAAACGATCATCGAATTTGATGAAAGATTTTTATCAGAGTCGGTCCAGAATAGGGTCGCTCTGACCACCGCTCCTCAAGTTTCCCTTCCGATTTATTAGGTTTATATGTCTTTTCACCTACAATAGAGTCCTAAATGTCATCAAGATTCATCAAAAAAGAAGAAACGATCTTCGAATTGGATGAAAGATTTTTATCAGAGTCGGTCCAGAATGGGGTCTATCCGACCACGGCTCCTCAAGTTTCCCTTCCGATTTATTTCGGTTTATATATTTTTTCACATACTAGAGGATCCTAAAAGTCATCACGATTCATCAAAAAAGAGGATACGACCTTCGAATTGGCCGAAAGATTTTTTACTAGAGTCAGTCCAGAATGGGGTCGCTATGACCACTCCTCCTTAAGTTTCCCTTCCGTTATATTTCGGTTTATATTTTTTTTCTCATACTAGAGAGTCCTAAATGTCATGACGATTCATCAAAAAAGAGGAAACGATCATCGAATTTGATGAAAGATTTTTATCAGAGTCGGTCCAGAATAGGGTCGCTCTGACCACCGCTCCTCAAGTTTCCCTTCCGATTTATTAGGTTTATATGTCTTTTCACCTACAATAGAGTCCTAAATGTCATCAAGATTCATCAAAAAAGAAGAAACGATCTTCGAATTGGATGAAAGATTTTTATCAGAGTCGGTCCAGAATGGGGTCTATCCGACCACGGCTCCTCAAGTTTCCCTTCCGATTTATTTCGGTTTATATATTTTTTCACATACTAGAGGATCCTAAAATTCATCACGATTCATCAAAAAAGAGGATACGACCTTCGAATTGGCCGAAAGATTTTTTACTAGAGTCAGTCCAGAATGGGGTCGCTATGACCACTCCTCCTCAAGTTTCCCTTCCGTTATATTTCGGTTTATATTTTTTTTCTCATATTAGAGAGTCCTAAATGTCATGACGATTCATCAAAAAAGAGGAAACGATCATCGAATTGGACGAAAGAATTATATCACAGTCGGTCCAGAATGGGGTCGCTCTGACCATCGCTCCTCAAGTTTTCCTTCCGATTTATTTCGGTTTATATTTTTTTTCACATACTACAGGATCCTGCAAGTCATCACGATTTATCAAAAAAGAGGAAACCACCTTTGAATTCAACGAAAGATTTTCACTAGTGTGTGTCCAGAATGGGGTCGCTCTGATCACCCCTTCTCGAGTTTCGCTACCGATATATTTCGGTTTATGTATTTTTTCATATTCAAGAGAGTCCTCAAAGTCATCATGATTCGTCAAAAAAGAGGAAACGACATTCGAATTGTATGAAAGATTTTTACCAGTGTCGGTCCAGAATGGAGTCGCTCTGACCACCCCTCCTCAAGTTTCCCTTCCGATTTATTTCGGTTTATATTTTTTTTCGTATACTAGAGGGTCCTAAAAGTCATCACGATTCGTCAAAAAATAGGATACGACCTTTGAATTGGACGAAAGATTTTTACCAGCGTCGGTCCAGAATGGGGTCGCTCTGACCACCTCTGCTCAAGTTTCCCTACCGATTTATTCCGGTTTATATTTCTTTCCACCTAAAATAGAGTCCTAAAAGTCATCACGATTCATCAAAAAAGACGAAACGATCTTCGAATTGGATGAAAGATTTTTATCAGAGTCGGTCCAGAATGGGGTCGCTCTGACCGCCGCTCCTCAAGTTTCCCTTCCGATTTCTTTCGCTTTATATTTTTTTTCACATACTAGAGAGTCCTAAAAGTCATCATGAATCATCAAAAAACAGGAAATGAACTTCGAATTGGATGAAAGATTTTTACCAGCGTCGGTCCAGAATGGGGTCGCTCTGACCACCGCTGCTCAAGTTTCCCTTCCGATTTATTTCGGTTTATATATTTTTTCCCATTCAAGAGAGTCCTCAAAGTCATCATGATTCGTCAAAAAAGAGGAAACGACATTCGAATTGGATGAAAGATTTTTACCAGTGTCGGTCCAGAATGGAATCGCTCTGACCACCCCTCCTCAAGTTTCCCTTCCGATTTATTTCCGTTTATATTTTTTTTCACATACTAGAGAGTCCGAAAAGTCATCATGATTTATCAAAGAACAGGAAACGAACTTCGAATTGGATGAAAGATTTTTACCAGCGTCGGTCCAGAATGGGGTCGCTCTGACCACCGCTGCTCAAGTTTCCCTTCCGATTTATTTCGGTTTATATATTTTTTCACATACTAGAGGATCCTAAAAGTCATCACGATTCATGAAAAATGAGGAAACGACCTTTGAATTCAACAAAAGATTTTTACTAGTGTGCGTCCAGAATGGCGTCGCTCTGTTCACCCCTCCTCAAGTTTCCCTACCGATTTATTCCGGTTTATATTTCTTTCCACCTAAAATAGAGTCCTAAAAGTCATCACGATTCATCAAAAAAGAGGAAACGATCTTCGAATTGTATGAAAGATTTTTATCAGAGTCGGTCCACAATGGGGTCGCTCTGACCACCGCTCCTCAAGTTTCCCTTCCGATTTATTTCGGTTTATATTTTTTTTCACATACTAGAGAGTCCGAAAAGTCATCATGATTTATCAAAGAACAGGAAACGAACTTCGAATTGGATGAAAGATTTTTATCAGCGTCGGTCCAAATCGGGGTCGCTCTGACCACCGCTTCTCAAGTTTCCCTTTCGATTTATTTCGGTTTATATTTTTTTTCGTATACTGGAGTGTCCTAAAAGTCATCACGATTCGTCAAAAAAGAGGTTACGACCTTCGAATTGGACGAAAGATTTATATCACAGTCGGTCCAGAATGGGGTCGCTCTGACCATCGCTCTTCAAGTTTTCCTTCCGATTTATTTCGGTTTATATATTTTTTCACATACTAGAGGATCCTAAAAGTCATCACGATTCATGAAAAATGAGGAAACGACCTTTGAATTCACCAAAAGATTTTTACTAGTGTGCGTTCAGAATGGCGTCGCTCTGTTCACCCCTCCTCAAGTTTCCCTACCGATTTATTCCGGTTTATATTTCTTTCCACCTAAAATAGAGTCCTAAAAGTCATCACGATTCATCAAAAAAGAGGAAACGATCTTCGAATTGGATGAAAGATTTTTATCAGAGTCGGTCCACAATGGGGTCGCTCTGACCACCGCTCCTCAAGTTTCCCTTCCGATTTATTTCGGTTTATATTTTTTTTCACATACTAGAGAGTCCTCAAAGTCATCATGATTCATCAAAAAAGAGGAAACGAACTTCGAATTGGATGAAAGATTTTTATCAGCGTCGGTTCAGAATGGGGTCGCTCTGACCACCGCTTCTCAAGTTTCCCTTTCGATTTATTCCAGGTTATATTTCTTTTCGCCTAAAATAGAGTCCTAAAAGTCATCACGATTCATCAAAAAAGAGGAAACGATCTTCGAATTGGATGAAAGATTTTTATCAGAGTCGGTCCAGAATGGGGTTGCTCTGACCGCCGCTCCTCAAGTTTCCCTTCCGATTTATTTCGGTTTATATTTTTTTTCACATACTAGAGAGTCCTAAAAGTCATCATGATTCATCAAAAAAGAGGAAATGAACTTCGAATTGGATGAAAGATTTTTATCAGCGTCGGTTCAGAATGGGGTCTCTCCGACCACGGCTCCTCAAGTTTCCCTTCCGATTTATTTCGGTTTATATTTTTTTTCACATACTACAGGATCCTACAAGTCATCACGATTTATCAAAAAAGAGGAAACGACCTTTGAATTCAACGAAAGATTTTCACTAGTGTGTGTCCAGAATGGGGTCGCTCTGACCACTGCATCTCATTTTTCCCTTTCAATTTATTTCGGTTTATATTATTTTTCACATACTAGAGGACCCTAAAAGTCATCACGATTCATCAAAAATGAGGAAACGACCTTTGAATTAAACAAAAGATTTTTACTAGTGTGCGTCCAGAATGGCGTCGCTCTGATCACCCCTCCTCAAGTTTCCCTACCGATATATTTCGGTTTATGTATTTTTTCATATTCAAGAGAGTCCTCAAAGTAATCATGATTCGTCAAAAAAGAGGAAACGACATTCGAATTGGATGAAAGATTTTTACCAGTGTCGGTCCAGAATGGAGTCGCTCTGACCACCCCTCCTCAAGTTTCCCTTCCGATTTATTTCGGTTTATATTTTTCTTCACATACTAGAGGATCCTAAAAATCATCACGATTCATCGAAAAAGAGGATACGACCTTCGAATTGGACGAAAGATTTTTTACCAGAGTCAGTCCAGAATGGGGTCGCTATGACCACTCCTCTTCAAGTTTCCCTTCTGTTATATTTCGGTTTATATTTTTTTTCTCATACTAGAGAGTCCTTAATGTCATCACGATTCATCAAAAAAGAGGAAACGATCTTCGAATTTGATGAAAGATTTTTATCAGAGTCGGTCCAGAATGGGGTCGCTCTGACCGACGCTCCTCAAGTTTCCCTTCCGATTTATTTCGGTTTATATTTTGTTTACATACTAGAGAGTCCGAGAAGTCATCACGATTCATCAAAAAAGAGGATACGACCTTCGAATTGGACGAAAGATTTTTATCATAGTCGATCCAGAATGGGGTAGCTCTGACCATCGCTCCTCAAGTTTCCCTTCCGATTTAGTTCGGTTTATATATTTTTTCACATACTAGAGGATCCTAAAAGTCATCACGATTCATCAAAAATGTGGAAACGACCTTTGAATTCAACAAAAGATTTTTACAAGTGTGCTTCCAGAATGGCGTCGCTCTGATCACCCCTCCTCAAATTTCTCTACCGATATATCTCGGTTTATGTATTTTTTCATATTCAAGAGAGTCCTCAAAGTCATCATGATTCGTCAAAAAAGAGGAAACGACATTCGAATTGCATGAAAAATTTTTACCAGTGTCGGTCGAGAATGGAGTCGCTCTGACCACCCCTCCTCAAGTTTCCCTTCCGATTTATTACGATTTATATTTCTTTTCACCTACAATAGAGTCCTAAAAGTCATCAAAATTCATCAAAAAAGAGGAAACGAACTTCGAATTGGATGAAAGATTTTTATCAGAGTCGGTCCCGAATGGGGTCTCTCCGACCACGGCTCCTCAAGTTTCCCTTCCGATTTATTTCGGTTTAAATATTTTTTCACATACTAGAGGATCCTAAAAGTCATCACGATTCATCAAAAAAGAGGATACGACCTTCGAATTGGACGAAAGATTTTTTACCAGAGTCAGTCCAGAATGGGGTCGCTATGACCACTACTCCTCAAGTTTCCCTTCCGTTATATTTCGGTTTATATTTTTTTTCTCATACTAGAGAGTCCTACATGTCATCGTGATTCATCAAAAAAGAGGAAACGATCATCGAATTTGATGAAAGATTTTTATCAGTGTCGGTCCAGAATGGGGTCGCTCTGACCACCGCTCCTCAAGTTTCCCTTCCGATTTATTTCGGTTTATATTTTTTTTCACATACTAGAGAGTCCGAAAAGTCATCATGATTTATCAAAAAACAGGAAACGAACTTCGAATTGGATGAAAGATTAGTCGATCCAGAATGGGGTCGCTCTGACCACCGCTCCTCAAGTTTCCCTTCCGATTTATTTCGGTTTATATATTTTTTCACATACTAGAAGATCCTAAAAGTCATCACGATTCATCAAAAATGAGGAAACGACCTTTGAATTCAACGAAAGATTTTTACTAGTTAGCGTCCAAAATGAGGTCGCTCTGACCACCCCTCCTCAAGTTTCCCTTCCGATTTATTTCGCTTTATATTTTTTTTCACATACTACAGGATCCTACAAGTCATCACGATTTATCAAAAAAGAGGAAACGACCTTTGAATTCAACAAAAGATTTTTACTAGTGTGTGTCCAGAATGGGGTCGCTCCGACCACTGCTTCTCATGTTTCCCTTTCGATTTATTTTGGTTTATATTATTTTTCACATACTGGAGCGTCCTAAATGTCATCACGATTCGTCAAAAAAGAGGATACGACCTTCGAATTGAACGAAAGATTTGTATCACAGTCGGTCCAGAATGGGGTCGCTCTGACCATCGCTCCTCAAGTTTTCCTTCCGATTTATTTCGGTTTATATATTTTTTCACATACTAGAGGACCCTAAAAGTCATCACGATTCATCAAAAATGAGGAAACGACCTTTGAATTAAACAAAAGATTTTTAGTAGTGTGCGTCCAGAATGGCGTCGCTCTGATCACCCCTCCTCAAGTTTCCCTACCGATATATTTCGGTTTATGTATTTTTTCATATTCAAGAGAGTCCTCAAAGTCATCATGATTCGTCAAAAAAGAGGCAACGACATTCGAATTGGATGAAAGATTTTTACCAGTGTCGGTCCAGAATGGAATCGCTCTGACCACCCCTCCTCAAGTTTCCCTTCCGATTTATTTCGGTTTATATTTTTTTTCACATACTAGAGAGTCCTAAAAGTCATCACGATTCATCAAAAAAGAGGAAAGGAACTTCGAATTGGATGAAAGATTTTTATCAGAGTCGGTCCCGAATGGGGTCTCTCCGACCACGGCTACTCAAGTTTCCCTTCCGATTTATTTCGGTTTATATATTTTTTCACATACTAGAGGATCCTAAAAATCATCACGATTCATCAAAAAAGAGGATACGACCTTCGAATAGGACGAAACATTTTTTACCAGAGTCAGTCCAGAATGGGGTCGCTATGACCACTCCTCCTCAAGTTTCCCTTCCGTTATATTTCGGATTATATTTTTTTTCTCATACTAGAGAGTCCTAAATGTCATCACGATTCATCAAAAAACAGGAAACGAACTTCGAATTGGATGAAAGATTTTTATCATAGTCGATCCAGAATGGGGTCGCTCTGACCACCGCTCCTCAAGTTTCCCTTCCGATTTATTTCCGTTTATATATTTTTTCACATACTAGAAGATCCTAAAAGTCATCACGATTCTTCAAAAATGAGGAAACGACGTTTGCATTCAACGAAAGATTTTTACTAGTGTGCGTCCAAAATGAGGTCGCTCTAACCACCCCTCCTCAAGTTTCACTTCCGATTTATTTCGGTTCATATATTTTTTCACATACTACAGGATCCTACAAGTCATCACGATTTATCAAAAAAGAGGAAACGACCTTTGAATTCAACTAAAGATTTTCACTATTGTGTGTCCAGAATGGGGTCGCTCTGACCACTGCTTCTCATGGTTCCCTTTCAATTTATTTCGGTTTATATTATTTTTCACATACTAGAGGGTCCTAAAAGTCATCACGATTCGTCAAAAAAGAGGATACGACCTTCGAATTGGACGAAAGATTTTTACCAGCGTCTGTCCAGAATGGGGTCGCTCCGACCACGGCTGCTCAAGTATCCCTTCCGATTTATTTCGGTTTATATATTTTTTCACATACTAGAGGATCCTAAACATCATCGAGATTCATCAAAAAAGAGGATACGATCTTCGAATTTGATGAAAGATTTTTATCAGAGTCGGTCCAGAATGGGGTCGCTCTGACCGACGCTCCTCAAGTTTCCCTTCCGATTTATTTCGGTTTATATTTTGTTTACATACTAGAGAGTCCGAGAAGTCATCACGATTCATCAAAAAAGAGGATACGACCTTCGAATTGGACGAAAGATTTTTATCATAGTCGATCCAGAATGGGGTAGCTCTGACCATCGCTCCTCAAGTTTCCCTTCCGATTTAGTTCGGTTTATATATTTTTTCACATACTAGAGGATCCTAAAAGTCATCACGATTCATCAAAAATGTGGAAACGACCTTTGAATTCAACAAAAGATTTTTACAAGTGTGCTTCCAGAATGGCGTCGCTCTGATCACCCCTCCTCAAATTTCTCTACCGATATATCTCGGTTTATGTATTTTTTCATATTCAAGAGAGTCCTCAAAGTCATCATGATTCGTCAAAAAAGAGGAAACGACATTCGAATTGCATGAAAAATTTTTACCAGTGTCGGTCGAGAATGGAGTCGCTCTGACCACCCCTCCTCAAGTTTCCCTTCCGATTTATTACGATTTATATTTCTTTTCACCTACAATAGAGTCCTAAAAGTCATCAAAATTCATCAAAAAAGAGGAAACGAACTTCGAATTGGATGAAAGATTTTTATCAGAGTCGGTCCCGAATGGGGTCTCTCCGACCACGGCTCCTCAAGTTTCCCTTCCGATTTATTTCGGTTTAAATATTTTTTCACATACTAGAGGATCCTAAAAGTCATCACGATTCATCAAAAAAGAGGATACGACCTTCGAATTGGACGAAAGATTTTTTACCAGAGTCAGTCCAGAATGGGGTCGCTATGACCACTACTCCTCAAGTTTCCCTTCCGTTATATTTCGGTTTATATTTTTTTTCTCATACTAGAGAGTCCTACATGTCATCGTGATTCATCAAAAAAGAGGAAACGATCATCGAATTTGATGAAAGATTTTTATCAGTGTCGGTCCAGAATGGGGTCGCTCTGACCACCGCTCCTCAAGTTTCCCTTCCGATTTATTTCGGTTTATATTTTTTTTCACATACTAGAGAGTCCGAAAAGTCATCATGATTTATCAAAAAACAGGAAACGAACTTCGAATTGGATGAAAGATTAGTCGATCCAGAATGGGGTCGCTCTGACCACCGCTCCTCAAGTTTCCCTTCCGATTTATTTCGGTTTATATATTTTTTCACATACTAGAAGATCCTAAAAGTCATCACGATTCATCAAAAATGAGGAAACGACCTTTGAATTCAACGAAAGATTTTTACTAGTTAGCGTCCAAAATGAGGTCGCTCTGACCACCCCTCCTCAAGTTTCCCTTCCGATTTATTTCGCTTTATATTTTTTTTCACATACTACAGGATCCTACAAGTCATCACGATTTATCAAAAAAGAGGAAACGACCTTTGAATTCAACAAAAGATTTTTACTAGTGTGTGTCCAGAATGGGGTCGCTCCGACCACTGCTTCTCATGTTTCCCTTTCGATTTATTTTGGTTTATATTATTTTTCACATACTGGAGCGTCCTAAATGTCATCACGATTCGTCAAAAAAGAGGATACGACCTTCGAATTGAACGAAAGATTTGTATCACAGTCGGTCCAGAATGGGGTCGCTCTGACCATCGCTCCTCAAGTTTTCCTTCCGATTTATTTCGGTTTATATATTTTTTCACATACTAGAGGACCCTAAAAGTCATCACGATTCATCAAAAATGAGGAAACGACCTTTGAATTAAACAAAAGATTTTTAGTAGTGTGCGTCCAGAATGGCGTCGCTCTGATCACCCCTCCTCAAGTTTCCCTACCGATATATTTCGGTTTATGTATTTTTTCATATTCAAGAGAGTCCTCAAAGTCATCATGATTCGTCAAAAAAGAGGCAACGACATTCGAATTGGATGAAAGATTTTTACCAGTGTCGGTCCAGAATGGAATCGCTCTGACCACCCCTCCTCAAGTTTCCCTTCCGATTTATTTCGGTTTATATTTTTTTTCACATACTAGAGAGTCCTAAAAGTCATCACGATTCATCAAAAAAGAGGAAAGGAACTTCGAATTGGATGAAAGATTTTTATCAGAGTCGGTCCCGAATGGGGTCTCTCCGACCACGGCTACTCAAGTTTCCCTTCCGATTTATTTCGGTTTATATATTTTTTCACATACTAGAGGATCCTAAAAATCATCACGATTCATCAAAAAAGAGGATACGACCTTCGAATAGGACGAAACATTTTTTACCAGAGTCAGTCCAGAATGGGGTCGCTATGACCACTCCTCCTCAAGTTTCCCTTCCGTTATATTTCGGATTATATTTTTTTTCTCATACTAGAGAGTCCTAAATGTCATCACGATTCATCAAAAAACAGGAAACGAACTTCGAATTGGATGAACGATTTTTATCATAGTCGATCCAGAATGGGGTCGCTCTGACCACCGCTCCTCAAGTTTCCCTTCCGATTTATTTCCGTTTATATATTTTTTCACATACTAGAAGATCCTAAAAGTCATCACGATTCTTCAAAAATGAGGAAACGACGTTTGCATTCAACGAAAGATTTTTACTAGTGTGCGTCCAAAATGAGGTCGCTCTAACCACCCCTCCTCAAGTTTCACTTCCGATTTATTTCGGTTCATATATTTTTTCACATACTACAGGATCCTACAAGTCATCACGATTTATCAAAAAAGAGGAAACGACCTTTGAATTCAACTAAAGATTTTCACTATTGTGTGTCCAGAATGGGGTCGCTCTGACCACTGCTTCTCATGGTTCCCTTTCAATTTATTTCGGTTTATATTATTTTTCACATACTAGAGGGTCCTAAAAGTCATCACGATTCGTCAAAAAAGAGGATACGACCTTCGAATTGGACGAAAGATTTTTACCAGCGTCTGTCCAGAATGGGGTCGCTCCGACCACGGCTGCTCAAGTATCCCTTCCGATTTATTTCGGTTTATATATTTTTTCACATACTAGAGGATCCTAAACATCATCGAGATTCATCAAAAAAGAGGATACGATCTTCGAATTTGATGAAAGATTTTTATCAGAGTCGGTCCAGAATGGGGTCGCTCTGACCGACGCTCCTCAAGTTTCCCTTCCGATTTATTTCGGTTTATATTTTGTTTACATACTAGAGAGTCCGAGAAGTCATCACGATTCATCAAAAAAGAGGATACGACCTTCGAATTGGACGAAAGATTTTTATCATAGTCGATCCAGAATGGGGTAGCTCTGACCATCGCTCCTCAAGTTTCCCTTCCGATTTAGTTCGGTTTATATATTTTTTCACATACTAGAGGATCCTAAAAGTCATCACGATTCATCAAAAATGTGGAAACGACCTTTGAATTCAACAAAAGATTTTTACAAGTGTGCTTCCAGAATGGCGTCGCTCTGATCACCCCTCCTCAAATTTCTCTACCGATATATCTCGGTTTATGTATTTTTTCATATTCAAGAGAGTCCTCAAAGTCATCATGATTCGTCAAAAAAGAGGAAACGACATTCGAATTGCATGAAAATTTTTTACCAGTGTCGGTCGAGAATGGAGTCGCTCTGACCACCCCTCCTCAAGTTTCCCTTCCGATTTATTACGATTTATATTTCTTTTCACCTACAATAGAGTCCTAAAAGTCATCAAAATTCATCAAAAAAGAGGAAACGAACTTCGAATTGGATGAAAGATTTTTATCAGAGTCGGTCCCGAATGGGGTCTCTCCGACCACGGCTCCTCAAGTTTCCCTTCCGATTTATTTCGGTTTAAATATTTTTTCACATACTAGAGGATCCTAAAAGTCATCACGATTCATCAAAAAAGAGGATACGACCTTCGAATTGGACGAAAGATTTTTTACCAGAGTCAGTCCAGAATGGGGTCGCTATGACCACTACTCCTCAAGTTTCCTTTCCGTTATATTTCGGTTTATATTTTTTTTCTCATACTAGAGAGTCCTACATGTCATCGTGATTCATCAAAAAAGAGGAAACGATCATCGAATTTGATGAAAGATTTTTATCAGTGTCGGTCCAGAATGGGGTCGCTCTGACCACCGCTCCTCAAGTTTCCCTTCCGATTTATTTCGGTTTATATTTTTTTTCACATACTAGAGAGTCCGAAAAGTCATCATGATTTATCAAAAAACAGGAAACGAACTTCGAATTGGATGAAAGATTAGTCGATCCAGAATGGGGTCGCTCTGACCACCGCTCCTCAAGTTTCCCTTCCGATTTATTTCGGTTTATATATTTTTTCACATACTAGAAGATCCTAAAAGTCATCACGATTCATCAAAAATGAGGAAACGACCTTTGAATTCAACGAAAGATTTTTACTAGTTAGCGTCCAAAATGAGGTCGCTCTGACCACCCCTCCTCAAGTTTCCCTTCCGATTTATTTCGCTTTATATTTTTTTTCACATACTACAGGATCCTACAAGTCATCACGATTTATCAAAAAAGAGGAAACGACCTTTGAATTCAACAAAAGATTTTTACTAGTGTGTGTCCAGAATGGGGTCGCTCCGACCACTGCTTCTCATGTTTCCCTTTCGATTTATTTTGGTTTATATTATTTTTCACATACTGGAGCGTCCTAAATGTCATCACGATTCGTCAAAAAAGAGGATACGACCTTCGAATTGAACGAAAGATTTGTATCACAGTCGGTCCAGAATGGGGTCGCTCTGACCATCGCTCCTCAAGTTTTCCTTCCGATTTATTTCGGTTTATATATTTTTTCACATACTAGAGGACCCTAAAAGTCATCACGATTCATCAAAAATGAGGAAACGACCTTTGAATTAAACAAAAGATTTTTAGTAGTGTGCGTCCAGAATGGCGTCGCTCTGATCACCCCTCCTCAAGTTTCCCTACCGATATATTTCGGTTTATGTATTTTTTCATATTCAAGAGAGTCCTCAAAGTCATCATGATTCGTCAAAAAAGAGGCAACGACATTCGAATTGGATGAAAGATTTTTACCAGTGTCGGTCCAGAATGGAATCGCTCTGACCACCCCTCCTCAAGTTTCCCTTCCGATTTATTTCGGTTTATATTTTTTTTCACATACTAGAGAGTCCTAAAAGTCATCACGATTCATCAAAAAAGAGGAAAGGAACTTCGAATTGGATGAAAGATTTTTATCAGAGTCGGTCCCGAATGGGGTCTCTCCGACCACGGCTACTCAAGTTTCCCTTCCGATTTATTTCGGTTTATATATTTTTTCACATACTAGAGGATCCTAAAAATCATCACGATTCATCAAAAAAGAGGATACGACCTTCGAATAGGACGAAACATTTTTTACCAGAGTCAGTCCAGAATGGGGTCGCTATGACCACTCCTCCTCAAGTTTCCCTCCCGTTATATTTCGGATTATATTTTTTTTCTCATACTAGAGAGTCCTAAATGTCATCACGATTCATCAAAAAACAGGAAACGAACTTCGAATTGGATGAAAGATTTTTATCATAGTCGATCCAGAATGGGGTCGCTCTGACCACCGCTCCTCAAGTTTCCCTTCCGATTTATTTCCGTTTATATATTTTTTCACATACTAGAAGATCCTAAAAGTCATCACGATTCTTCAAAAATGAGGAAACGACGTTTGCATTCAACGAAAGATTTTTACTAGTGTGCGTCCAAAATGAGGTCGCTCTAACCACCCCTCCTCAAGTTTCACTTCCGATTTATTTCGGTTCATATATTTTTTCACATACTACAGGATCCTACAAGTCATCACGATTTATCAAAAAAGAGGAAACGACCTTTGAATTCAACTAAAGATTTTCACTATTGTGTGTCCAGAATGGGGTCGCTCTGACCACTGCTTCTCATGGTTCCCTTTCAATTTATTTCGGTTTATATTATTTTTCACATACTAGAGGGTCCTAAAAGTCATCACGATTCGTCAAAAAAGAGGATACGACCTTCGAATTGGACGAAAGATTTTTACCAGCGTCTGTCCAGAATGGGGTCGCTCCGACCACGGCTGCTCAAGTATCCCTTCCGATTTATTTCGGTTTATATATTTTTTCACATACTAGAGGATCCTAAACATCATCGAGATTCATCAAAAAAGAGGATACGACCTTCGAATTGTACGAAAGATTTTTTACCAGAGTCAGTCCAGAATAGGGTCGCTATGACCACTCCTCCTCAAGTTTCCCTTCCGTTATATTTCGGTTTATATTTTTTTTCTCATACAAGAGAGTCCTTAATGTCATCACGATTCATCAAAAAAGACGAAACAATCTTCGAATTTGATGAAAGATTTTTATCAGAGTCGGTCCAGAATGGGGTCGCTCTGACCACCGCTCCTCAAGTTTCCCTTCCGATTTATTTCGGTTTATATTTTTTTTACATACTAGAGAGTTCGAGAAGTCATCACGATTCATCAAAAAAGATGATACGACCTTCGAATTGGACGAAAGATTTTTATCATAGTCGGTCCAGAATGGGGTCGCTCTGACCATCGCTCCTCAAGTTTCCCTTCCGATTTATTTCGGTTTATATATTTTTTCACATACTAGAGGATGCTAAAAGTTATCACGATTCATCGAAAATGAGGAAACGACCTTTGCATTCAACGAAAGATTTTTACTTGTGTGTGTCCAAAATGAGGTCGCTCTGCCCACCCCTCACCAAGTTCCCCTACCGATATATCTTGGTTAATGTATTTTTTCACATTCAAGAGAGTTCTCAAAGTCATCATGATTCGTCAACAAAGAGGAAACGACATTCGAATTGTATGAAAGATTTTTACCAGTGTCGGTCCAGAATGGAGTCGCTCTGACCACCCCTCCTCAAGTTTCCCTTACGATTTATTACGGTTTATATTTTTTTTCACCTACAATAGAGTCCTAAAAGTCATCACGATTGTTAAAAGAGAGGAAACGATCTTCGAATTGAATGAAAGATTTTTACCAGTGTCGGTCCAGAATGGAGTCGCTCTGACCACCCCTCCTCAAGTTTCCCTCACGATTTATTCCGGTTTATATTTTTTTTCACCTACAATAGAGTCCTAAAAGTAATCACGATTCTACAAAAAAAAGGATACGACGTTCGAATTGGACGAAAGATTTTTACCACCGTCTGTCCAGAATGGGGTCGATCTGACCACCGGTCCTCAAGTTTCCCTTCCGATTTATTTCGGTTTACATATTTGTTCACATACTAGAGAGTCCTAAAAGTCATCACGATTCATCAAAAAAAAGGAAACGAACTTCGAATTGGATGAAAGATTTTTATCAGTGTCGGTCCCGAATGGGGTCTCTCCGACCACGGCTCCTCAAGATTCCCTTCCGATTTATTTCGGTTTATATATTTTTTCACATACTAGAGGATCCTAAAAGTCATCACGATTCATCACAAAAGAGGATACGACATTCGAATTGGACGAAAGATTTTTTACCAGAGTCAGTCCAGAATGGGGTCGCTATGACCACTGCTCCTCAAGTTTCCCTTCCGATTTATTTCGGTTTATATTGTTTTTCACATACTAGAGAGTCCTAAAAGTCATCATGATTTATCAAAGAACAGGAAACGAACTTCGAATTGGATGAAAGATTTTTATCAGCGTCGGTCCAGATCGGGGTTGCTCTGACCACCTATTCTCAAGTTTCCCTTTCGATTTATTTCGGTTTATATTTTTTTTCACATACTAGAGAGTCCTAAAAGTCATCATGATTCATCAAAAAACAGGAAACTAACTTCGAATTGGATGAAAGATTTTTACCAGTGTCGGTCCAGAATGGGGTCGATCTGACCACCGCTGCTCAAGTTTCTCGTCCGATTTATTTCGGTTTATATATTTTTTCCCATTCAAGAGAGTCCTCAAAGTCATCACGATTCGTCAAAAAAGAGGAAACGACCTTCGAATTGGACGAAAGATTTTATCACCGTCGGTACAGAATGGTGTCGCTCTGACCACCGCTTCTTAAGTTTCCCTTTCGATATATTTTGGTTTATTTATTTTTTCACATACTAGAGAGTCCTAAAAGTCATCACGATTCGTCAAAAAAGAGGATACGACCTTCGGATTGGACCAAACATTTTTATCATAGACGGTCCAGAATGGGGTCGCTCTGACCATCGCTCCTCGAGTTTCCCTTCCGATTTATTTCGGTTTATATATTTTTTCACATACTAGAGGATCCTAAAAGTCATCACGATTCTTCAAAAATGAGGAAACGACCTTTGCATTCAACGAAAGATTTTTACTAGTGTGTGTCCAAAATGACGTCGCTCTGACCACCCCTCCTCAAGATTCCCTTCCGATTTATTTCGGTTTATATTTTTTTTCACATACTACAGGATCCTACAAGTCATCACGATTTATCGAAAAAGATGAAACGACCTTTGAATTCAACGAAAGATTTTTACTAGTGTGTGTCCAGAATGGGGTCGCTCCGACCACTGCTTCTCATGTTTCCCTTTCAATATATTTCGGTTTATATTATTTTTCACATACTAGAGGGTCCTAAATGTCATCACGATTCGTCAAAAAAGAGGATACGACCTTCGAATTGGACGAAAGATTTATATCTCAGTCGGTCCAGAATGGTGTCGCTCTGACCATCGCACCTCAAGTTTTCCTTCCGATTTATTTCGGTTTATATATTTTTTCACATACTAGAGGATCCTAAAAGTCATCACGATTCATCAAAAATGAGGAAACGACCTTTGAATTAAACAAAAGATTTTTACTAGTGTGCGTCAAGAATGGCGTCGCTCTGATCACCCCTCCTCAAGTTTCCATACCGATATATCTCGGTTTATGTATTTTTTCATATTCAAGAGAGTCCTCAAAGTCATCGTGATTCGTCAAAAAAGAGGAAACGACATTCGAATGGGATGAAAGATTTTTACCAGTGTCGGTCCAGAATGGAGTCGCTCTGACCACCCCTCCTCAAGTTCCCCTTCCGATTTATTACGGTTTATATTTCTTTTCTCCTACAATAGAGTCCTAAAAGTCATCAAGATTCATCAAAAAAGAAGAAACGATCTTCGAATTGGATGAAAGATTTTTATCAGAGTCGGTCCAGAATGGGGTCGCTCTGACCACCGCTCCTCAAGTTTCCCTTCCGATTTATTAGGTTTATATGTCTTTTCACCTACAATAGAGTCCTAAATGTCATCAAGATTCATCAAAAAAGAAGAAACGATCTTCGAATTGGATGAAAGATTTTTATCAGAGTCGGTCCAGAATGGGGTCTATCCGACCACGGCTCCTCAAGTTTCCCTTCCGATTTATTTCGGTTTATATATTTTTTCACATACTAGAGGATCCTAAAAGTCATCACGATTCATCAAAAAAGAGGATACGACCTTCGAATTGGCCGAAAGATTTTTTACTAGAGTCAGTCCAGAATGGGGTCGCTATGACCACTCCTCCTCAAGTTTCCCTTCCGTTATATTTCGGTTTATATTTTTTTTCTCATATTAGAGAGTCCTAAATGTCATGACGATTCATCAAAAAAGAGGAAACGATCATCGAATTGGACGAAAGAATTATATCACAGTCGGTCCAGAATGGGGTCGCTCTGACCATCGCTCCTCAAGTTTTCCTTCCGATTTATTTCGGTTTATATTTTTTTTCACATACTACAGGATCCTGCAAGTCATCACGATTTATCAAAAAAGAGGAAACCACCTTTGAATTCAACGAAAGATTTTCACTAGTGTGTGTCCAGAATGGGGTCGCTCTGATCACCCCTTCTCGAGTTTCGCTACCGATATATTTCGGTTTATGTATTTTTTCATATTCAAGAGAGTCCTCAAAGTCATCATGATTCGTCAAAAAAGAGGAAACGACATTCGAATTGGATGAAAGATTTTTACCAGTGTCGGTCCAGAATGGAGTCGCTCTGACCACCCCTCCTCAAGTTTCCCTTCCGATTTATTTCGGTTTATATTTTTTTTCACATACTACAGAGTCCGAAAAGTCATCATGATTTATCAAAGAACAGGAAACGAACTTCGAATTGGATGATAGATTTTTATCAGCGTCGGTCCAGATCGGGGTCGCTCTGACCACCGCTTCTCAAGTTTCCCTTTCGATTTATTTCGGTTTATATTTTTTTTCGTATACTAGAGGGTCCTAAAAGTCATCACGATTCGTCAAAAAATAGGATACGACCTTTGAATTGGACGAAAGATTTTTACCAGCGTCGGTCCAGAATGGGGTCGCTCTGACCACCTCTGCTCAAGTTTCCCTACCGATTTATTCCGGTTTATATTTCTTTCCACCTAAAATAGAGTCCTAAAAGTCATCACGATTCATCAAAAAAGACGAAACGATCTTCGAATTGGATGAAAGATTTTTATCAGAGTCGGTCCAGAATGGGGTCGCTCTGACCGCCGCTCCTCAAGTTTCCCTTCCGATTTCTTTCGCTTTATATTTTTTTTCACATACTAGAGAGTCCTAAAAGTCATCATGAATCATCAAAAAACAGGAAATGAACTTCGAATTGGATGAAAGATTTTTACCAGCGTCGGTCCAGAATGGGGTCGCTCTGACCACCGCTGCTCAAGTTTCCCTTCCGATTTATTTCGGTTTATATATTTTTTCCCATTCAAGAGAGTCCTCAAAGTCATCATGATTCGTCAAAAAAGAGGAAACGACATTCGAATTGGATGAAAGATTTTTACCAGTGTCGGTCCAGAATGGAATCGCTCTGACCACCCCTCCTCAAGTTTCCCTTCCGATTTATTTCCGTTTATATTTTTTTTCACATACTAGAGAGTCCGAAAAGTCATCATGATTTATCAAAGAACAGGAAACGAACTTCGAATTGGATGAAAGATTTTTACCAGCGTCGGTCCAGAATGGGGTCGCTCTGACCACCGCTGCTCAAGTTTCCCTTCCGATTTATTTCGGTTTATATATTTTTTCACATACTAGAGGATCCTAAAAGTCATCACGATTCATGAAAAATGAGGAAACGACCTTTGAATTTAACAAAAGATTTTTACTAGTGTGCGTCCAGAATGGCGTCGCTCTGTTCACCCCTCCTCAAGTTTCCCTACCGATTTATTCCGGTTTATATTTCTTTCCACCTAAAATAGAGTCCTAAAAGTCATCACGATTCATCAAAAAAGAGGAAACGATCTTCGAATTGTATGAAAGATTTTTATCAGAGTCGGTCCACAATGGGGTCGCTCTGACCACCGCTCCTCAAGTTTCCCTTCCGATTTATTTCGGTTTATATTTTTTTTCACATACTAGAGAGTCCGAAAAGTCATCATGATTTATCAAAGAACAGGAAACGAACTTCGAATTGGATGAAAGATTTTTATCAGCGTCGGTCCAAATCGGGGTCGCTCTGACCACCGCTTCTCAAGTTTCCCTTTCGATTTATTTCGGTTTATATTTTTTTTCGTATACTGGAGTGTCCTAAAAGTCATCACGATTCGTCAAAAAAGAGGTTACGACCTTCGAATTGGACGAAAGATTTATATCACAGTCGGTCCAGAATGGGGTCGCTCTGACCATCGCTCTTCAAGTTTTCCTTCCGATTTATTTCGGTTTATATATTTTTTCACATACTAGAGGATCCTAAAAGTCATCACGATTCATGAAAAATGAGGAAACGACCTTTGAATTCACCAAAAGATTTTTACTAGTGTGCGTTCAGAATGGCGTCGCTCTGTTCACCCCTCCTCAAGTTTCCCTACCGATTTATTCCGGTTTATATTTCTTTCCACCTAAAATAGAGTCCTAAAAGTCATCACGATTCATCAAAAAAGAGGAAACGATCTTCGAATTGGATGAAAGATTTTTATCAGAGTCGGTCCACAATGGGGTCGCTCTGACCACCGCTCCTCAAGTTTCCCTTCCGATTTATTTCGGTTTATATTTTTTTTCACATACTAGAGAGTCCTCAAAGTCATCATGATTCATCAAAAAAGAGGAAACGAACTTCGAATTGGATGAAAGATTTTTATCAGCGTCGGTTCAGAATGGGGTCGCTCTGACCACCGCTTCTCAAGTTTCCCTTTCGATTTATTCCAGGTTATATTTCTTTTCGCCTAAAATAGAGTCCTAAAAGTCATCACGATTCATCAAAAAAGAGGAAACGATCTTCGAATTGGATGAAAGATTTTTATCAGTGTCGGTCCAGAATGGGGTCGCTCTGACCGCCGCTCCTCAAGTTTCCCTTCCGATTTATTTCGGTTTATATTTTTTTTCACATACTAGAGAGTCCTAAAAGTCATCATGATTCATCAAAAAAGAGGAAATGAACTTCGAATTGGATGAAAGATTTTTATCAGCGTCGGTTCAGAATGGGGTCTCTCCGACCACAGCTCCTCAAGTTTCCCTTCCGATTTATTTCGGTTTATATTTTTTTTCACATACTACAGGATCCTACAAGTCATCACGATTTATCAAAAAAGAGGAAACGACCTTTGAATTCAACGAAAGATTTTCACTAGTGTGTGTCCAGAATGGGGTCGCTCTGACCACTGCATCTCATTTTTCCCTTTCAATTTATTTCGGTTTATATTATTTTTCACATACTAGAGGACCCTAAAAGTCATCACGATTCATCAAAAATGAGGAAACGACCTTTGAATTAAACAAAAGATTTTTACTAGTGTGCGTCCAGAATGGCGTCGCTCTGATCACCCCTCCTCAAGTTTCCCTACCGATATATTTCGGTTTATGTATTTTTTCATATTCAAGAGAGTCCTCAAAGTCATCATGATTCGTCAAAAAAGAGGAAACGACATTCGAATTGCATGAAAAATTTTTACCAGTGTCGGTCGAGAATGGAGTCGCTCTGACCACCCCTCCTCAAGTTTCCCTTCCGATTTATTACGATTTATATTTCTTTTCACCTACAATAGAGTCCTAAAAGTCATCAAAATTCATCAAAAAAGAGGAAACGAACTTCGAATTGGATGAAAGATTTTTATCAGAGTCGGTCCCGAATGGGGTCGCTCTGACCACCGCTCCTCAAGTTTCCCTTCCGATTTATTTCGGTTTATATTTTTTTTCACATACTAGAGAGTCCGAAAAGTCATCATGATTTATCAAAGAACAGGAAACGAACTTCGAATTGGATGAAAGATTTTTATCAGCGTCGGTCCAAATCGGGGTCGCTCTGACCACCGCTTCTCAAGTTTCCCTTTCGATTTATTTCGGTTTATATTTTTTTTCGTATACTGGAGTGTCCTAAAAGTCATCACGATTCGTCAAAAAAGAGGTTACGACCTTCGAATTGGACGAAAGATTTATATCACAGTCGGTCCAGAATGGGGTCGCTCTGACCATCGCTCTTCAAGTTTTCCTTCCGATTTATTTCGGTTTATATATTTTTTCACATACTAGAGGATCCTAAAAGTCATCACGATTCATGAAAAATGAGGAAACGACCTTTGAATTCACCAAAAGATTTTTACTAGTGTGCGTTCAGAATGGCGTCGCTCTGTTCACCCCTCCTCAAGTTTCCCTACCGATTTATTCCGGTTTATATTTCTTTCCACCTAAAATAGAGTCCTAAAAGTCATCACGATTCATCAAAAAAGAGGAAACGATCTTCGAATTGGATGAAAGATTTTTATCAGAGTCGGTCCACAATGGGGTCGCTCTGACCACCGCTCCTCAAGTTTCCCTTCCGATTTATTTCGGTTTATATTTTTTTTCACATACTAGAGAGTCCTCAAAGTCATCATGATTCATCAAAAAAGAGGAAACGAACTTCGAATTGGATGAAAGATTTTTATCAGCGTCGGTTCAGAATGGGGTCGCTCTGACCACCGCTTCTCAAGTTTCCCTTTCGATTTATTCCAGGTTATATTTCTTTTCGCCTAAAATAGAGTCCTAAAAGTCATCACGATTCATCAAAAAAGAGGAAACGATCTTCGAATTGGATGAAAGATTTTTATCAGAGTCGGTCCAGAATGGGGTCGCTCTGACCGCCGCTCCTCAAGTTTCCCTTCCGATTTATTTCGGTTTATATTTTTTTTCACATACTAGAGAGTCCTAAAAGTCATCATGATTCATCAAAAAAGAGGAAATGAACTTCGAATTGGATGAAAGATTTTTATCAGCGTCGGTTCAGAATGGGGTCTCTCCGACCACAGCTCCTCAAGTTTCCCTTCCGATTTATTTCGGTTTATATTTTTTTTCACATACTACAGGATCCTACAAGTCATCACGATTTATCAAAAAAGAGGAAACGACCTTTGAATTCAACGAAAGATTTTCACTAGTGTGTGTCCAGAATGGGGTCGCTCTGACCACTGCATCTCATTTTTCCCTTTCAATTTATTTCGGTTTATATTATTTTTCACATACTAGAGGACCCTAAAAGTCATCACGATTCATCAAAAATGAGGAAACGACCTTTGAATTAAACAAAAGATTTTTACTAGTGTGCGTCCAGAATGGCGTCGCTCTGATCACCCCTCCTCAAGTTTCCCTACCGATATATTTCGGTTTATGTATTTTTTCATATTCAAGAGAGTCCTCAAAGTCATCATGATTCGTCAAAAAAGAGGAAACGACATTCGAATTGCATGAAAAATTTTTACCAGTGTCGGTCGAGAATGGAGTCGCTCTGACCACCCCTCCTCAAGTTTCCCTTCCGATTTATTACGATTTATATTTCTTTTCACCTACAATAGAGTCCTAAAAGTCATCAAAATTCATCAAAAAAGAGGAAACGAACTTCGAATTGGATGAAAGATTTTTATCAGAGTCGGTCCCGAATGGGGTCTCTCCGACCACGGCTCCTCAAGTTTCCCTTCCGATTTATTTCGGTTTAAATATTTTTTCACATACTAGAGGATCCTAAAAGTCATCACGATTCATCAAAAAAGAGGATACGACCTTCGAATTGGACGAAAGATTTTTTACCAGAGTCAGTCCAGAATGGGGTCGCTATGACCACTCCTCCTCAAGTTTCCCTTCCGTTATATTTCGGTTTATATTTTTTTTCTCATACTAGAGAGTCCTACATGTCATCGTGATTCATCAAAAAAGAGGAAACGATCATCGAATTTGATGAAAGATTTTTATCAGTGTCGTCCAGAATGGGGTCGCTCTGACCACCGCTCCTCAAGTTTCCCTTCCGATTTATTTCGGTTTATATTTTTTTTCACATACTAGAGAGTCCGAAAAGTCATCATGATTTATCAAAAAACAGGAAACGAACTTCGAATTGGATGAAAGATTAGTCGATCCAGAATGGGGTCGCTCTGACCACCGCTCCTCAAGTTTCCCTTCCGATTTATTTCGGTTTATATATTTTTTCACATACTAGAAGATCCTAAAAGTCATCACGATTCATCAAAAATGAGGAAACGACCTTTGAATTCAACGAAAGATTTTTACTAGTTAGCGTCCAAAATGAGGTCGCTCTGACCACCCCTCCTCAAGTTTCCCTTCCGATTTATTTCGCTTTATATTTTTTTTCACATACTACAGGATCCTACAAGTCATCACGATTTATCAAAAAAGAGGAAACGACCTTTGAATTCAACAAAAGATTTTTACTAGTGTGTGTCCAGAATGGGGTCGCTCCGACCACTGCTTCTCATGTTTCCCTTTCGATTTATTTTGGTTTATATTATTTTTCACATACTGGAGCGTCCTAAATGTCATCACGATTCGTCAAAAAAGAGGATACGACCTTCGAATTGAACGAAAGATTTGTATCACAGTCGGTCCAGAATGGGGTCGCTCTGACCATCGCTCCTCAAGTTTTCCATCCGATTTATTTCGGTTTATATATTTTTTCACATACTAGAGGACCCTAAAAGTCATCACGATTCATCAAAAATGAGGAAACGACCTTTGAATTAAACAAAAGATTTTTAGTAGTGTGCGTCCAGAATGGCGTCGCTCTGATCACCCCTCCTCAAGTTTCCCTACCGATATATTTCGGTTTATGTATTTTTTCATATTCAAGAGAGTCCTCAAAGTCATCATGATTCGTCAAAAAAGAGGCAACGACATTCGAATTGGATGAAAGATTTTTACCAGTGTCGGTCCAGAATGGAATCGCTCTGACCACCCCTCCTCAAGTTTCCCTTCCGATTTATTTCGGTTTATATTTTTTTTCACATACTAGAGAGTCCTAAAAGTCATCACGATTCATCAAAAAAGAGGAAAGGAACTTCGAATTGGATGAAAGATTTTTATCAGAGTCGGTCCCGAATGGGGTCTCTCCGACCACGGCTACTCAAGTTTCCCTTCCGATTTATTTCGGTTTATATATTTTTTCACATACTAGAGGATCCTAAAAATCATCACGATTCATCAAAAAAGAGGATACGATCTTCGAATAGGACGAAACATTTTTTACCAGAGTCAGTCCAGAATGGGGTCGCTATGACCACTCCTCCTCAAGTTTCCCTTCCGTTATATTTCGGATTATATTTTTTTTCTCATACTAGAGAGTCCTAAATGTCATCACGATTCATCAAAAAACAGGAAACGAACTTCGAATTGGATGAAAGATTTTTATCATAGTCGATCCAGAATGGGGTCGCTCTGACCACCGCTCCTCAAGTTTCCCTTCCGATTTATTTCCGTTTATATATTTTTTCACATACTAGAAGATCCCAAAAGTCATCACGATTCTTCAAAAATGAGGAAACGACGTTTGCATTCAACGAAAGATTTTTACTAGTGTGCGTCCAAAATGAGGTCGCTCTAACCACCCCTCCTCAAGTTTCACTTCCGATTTATTTCGGTTCATATATTTTTTCACATACTACAGGATCCTACAAGTCATCACGATTTATCAAAAAAGAGGAAACGACCTTTGAATTCAACTAAAGATTTTCACTATTGTGTGTCCAGAATGGGGTCGCTCTGACCACTGCTTCTCAAGTTTCCCTTCCGATTTATTTCGGTTTATATATTTTTTCACATACTAGAGGATGCTAAAAGTTATCACGATTCATCGAAAATGAGGAAACGACCTTTGCATTCAACGAAAGATTTTTACTTGTGTGTGTCCAAAATGAGGTCGCTCTGCCCACCCCTCCTCAAGTTCCCCTACCGATATATCTTGGTTAATGTATTTTTTCACATTCAAGAGAGTTCTCAAAGTCATCATGATTCGTCAACAAAGAGGAAACGACATTCGAATTGTATGAAAGATTTTTACCAGTGTCGGTCCAGAATGGAGTCGCTCTGACCACCCCTCCTCAAGTTTCCCTTACGATTTATTACGGTTTATATTTTTTTTCACCTACAATAGAGTCCTAAAAGTCATCACGATTGTTAAAAGAGAGGAAACGATCTTCGAATTGAATGAAAGATTTTTACCAGTGTCGGTCCAGAATGGAGTCGCTCTGACCACCCCTCCTCAAGTTTCCCTCACGATTTATTCCGGTTTATATTTTTTTTCACCTACAATAGAGTCCTAAAAGTAATCACGATTCTACAAAAAAAAGGATACGACGTTCGAATTGGACGAAAGATTTTTACCACCGTCTGTCCAGAATGGGGTCGATCTGACCACCGGTCCTCAAGTTTCCCTTCCGATTTATTTCGGTTTACATATTTGTTCACATACTAGAGAGTCCTAAAAGTCATCACGATTCATCAAAAAAAAGGAAACGAACTTCGAATTGGATGAAAGATTTTTATCAGTGTCGGTCCCGAATGGGGTCTCTCCGACCACGGCTCCTCAAGATTCCCTTCCGATTTATTTCGGTTTATATATTATTTCACATACTAGAGGATCCTAAAAGTCATCACGATTCATCACAAAAGAGGATACGACATTCGAATTGGACGAAAGATTTTTTACCAGAGTCAGTCCAGAATGGGGTCGCTATGACCACTGCTCCTCAAGTTTCCCTTCCGATTTATTTCGGTTTATATTGTTTTTCACATACTAGAGAGTCCTAAAAGTCATCATGATTTATCAAAGAACAGGAAACGAACTTCGAATTGGATGAAAGATTTTTATCAGCGTCGGTCCAGATCGGGGTTGCTCTGACCACCTATTCTCAAGTTTCCCTTTCGATTTATTTCGGTTTATATTTTTTTTCACATACTAGAGAGTCCTAAAAGTCATCATGATTCATCAAAAAACAGGAAACTAACTTCGAATTGGATGAAAGATTTTTACCAGTGTCGGTCCAGAATGGGGTCGATCTGACCACCGCTGCTCAAGTTTCTCGTCCGATTTATTTCGGTTTATATATTTTTTCCCATTCAAGAGAGTCCTCAAAGTCATCACGATTCGTCAAAAAAGAGGAAACGACCTTCGAATTGGACGAAAGATTTTATCACAGTCGGTACAGAATGGTGTCGCTCTGACCACCGCTTCTTAAGTTTCCCTTTCGATATATTTTGGTTTATTTATTTTTTCACATACTAGAGAGTCCTAAAAGTCATCACGATTCGTCAAAAAAGAGGATACGACCTTCGGATTGGACCAAACATTTTTATCATAGACGGTCCAGAATGGGGTCGCTCTGACCATCGCTCCTCGAGTTTCCCTTCCGATTTATTTCGGTTTATATATTTTTTCACATACTAGAGGATCCTAAAAGTCATCACGATTCTTCAAAAATGAGGAAACGACCTTTGCATTCAACGAAAGATTTTTACTAGTGTGTGTCCAAAATGACGTCGCTCTGACCACCCCTCCTCAAGATTCCCTTCCGATTTATTTCGGTTTATATTTTTTTTCACATACTACAGGATCCTACAAGTCATCACGATTTATCGAAAAAGATGAAACGACCTTTGAATTCAACGAAAGATTTTTACTAGTGTGTGTCCAGAATGGGGTCGCTCCGACCACTGCTTCTCATGTTTCCCTTTCAATATATTTCGGTTTATATTATTTTTCACATACTAGAGGGTCCTAAATGTCATCACGATTCGTCAAAAAAGAGGATACGACCTTCGAATTGGACGAAAGATTTATATCTCAGTCGGTCCAGAATGGTGTCGCTCTGACCATCGCACCTCAAGTTTTCCTTCCGATTTATTTCGGTTTATATATTTTTTCACATACTAGAGGATCCTAAAAGTCATCACGATTCATCAAAAATGAGGAAACGACCTTTGAATTAAACAAAAGATTTTTACTAGTGTGCGTCAAGAATGGCGTCGCTCTGATCACCCCTCCTCAAGTTTCCATACCGATATATCTCGGTTTATGTATTTTTTCATATTCAAGAGAGTCCTCAAAGTCATCGTGATTCGTCAAAAAAGAGGAAACGACATTCGAATGGGATGAAAGATTTTTACCAGTGTCGGTCCAGAATGGAGTCGCTCTGACCTCCCCTCCTCAAGTTCCCCTTCCGATTTATTACGGTTTATATTTCTTTTCTCCTACAATAGAGTCCTAAAAGTCATCAAGATTCATCAAAAAAGAAGAAACGATCTTCGAATTGGATGAAAGATTTTTATCAGAGTCGGTCCAGAATGGGGTCGCTCTGACCAACGCTCCTCAAGTTTCCCTTCCGATTTATTTCGGTTTATATTTTTTTTCACATACTAGAGAGTCCTAAAAGTCATCATGATTCATCAAAAAAGAGGAAACGAACTTCGAATTGGATGAAAGATTTTTATCAGTGTCGGTCCCGAATGGGGTCTATCCGACCACGGCTCCTCAAGTTTCCCTTCCGATTTATTTCGGTTTATATATTTTTTCACATACTAGAGGATCCTAAAAGTCATCACGATTCATCAAAAAAGAGGATACGACCTTCGAATTGGCCGAAAGATTTTTTACCAGAGTCAGTCCAGAATGGGGTCGCTATGACCACTCCTCCTTAAGTTTCCCTTCCGTTATATTTCGGTTTATATTTTTTTTCTCATACTAGAGAGTCCTAAATGTCATGACGATTCATCAAAAAAGAGGAAACGATCATCGAATTTGATGAAAGATTTTTATCAGAGTCGGTCCAGAATAGGGTCGCTCTGACCACCGCTCCTCAAGTTTCCCTTCCGATTTATTAGGTTTATATGTCTTTTCACCTACAATAGAGTCCTAAATGTCATCAAGATTCATCAAAAAAGAAGAAACGATCTTCGAATTGGATGAAAGATTTTTATCAGAGTCGGTCCAGAATGGGGTCTATCCGACCACGGCTCCTCAAGTTTCCCTTCCGATTTATTTCGGTTTATATATTTTTTCACATACTAGAGGATCCTAAAAGTCATCACGATTCATCAAAAAAGAGGATACGACCTTCGAATTGGCCGAAAGATTTTTTACTAGAGTCAGTCCAGAATGGGGTCGCTATGACCACTCCTCCTTAAGTTTCCCTTCCGTTATATTTCGGTTTATATTTTTTTTCTCATACTAGAGAGTCCTAAATGTCATGACGATTCATCAAAAAAGAGGAAACGATCATCGAATTTGATGAAAGATTTTTATCAGAGTCGGTCCAGAATAGGGTCGCTCTGACCACCGCTCCTCAAGTTTCCCTTCCGATTTATTAGGTTTATATGTCTTTTCACCTACAATAGAGTCCTAAATGTCATCAAGATTCATCAAAAAAGAAGAAACGATCTTCGAATTGGATGAAAGATTTTTATCAGAGTCGGTCCAGAATGGGGTCTATCCGACCACGGCTCCTCAAGTTTCCCTTCCGATTTATTTCGGTTTATATATTTTTTCACATACTAGAGGATCCTAAAATTCATCACGATTCATCAAAAAAGAGGAAACGACATTCGAATGGGATGAAAGATTTTTACCAGTGTCGGTCCAGAATGGAGTCGCTCTGACCACCCCTCCTCAAGTTCCCCTTCCGATTTATTACGGTTTATATTTCTTTTCTCCTACAATAGAGTCCTAAAAGTCATCAAGATTCATCAAAAAAGAAGAAACGATCTTCGAATTGGATGAAAGATTTTTATCAGAGTCGGTCCAGAATGGGGTCGCTCTGACCACCGCTCCTCAAGTTTCCCTTCCGATTTATTTCGGTTTATATTTTTTTTCACATACTAGAGAGTCCTAAAAGTCATCATGATTCATCAAAAAAGAGGAAACGAACTTCGAATTGGATGAAAGATTTTTATCAGTGTCGGTCCCGAATGGGGTCTATCCGACCACGGCTCCTCAAGTTTCCCTTCCGATTTATTTCGGTTTATATATTTTTTCACATACTAGAGGATCCTAAAAGTCATCACGATTCATCAAAAAAGAGGATACGACCTTCGAATTGGCCGAAAGATTTTTTACCAGAGTCAGTCCAGAATGGGGTCGCTATGACCACTCCTCCTTAAGTTTCCCTTCCGTTATATTTCGGTTTATATTTTTTTTCTCATACTAGAGAGTCCTAAATGTCATGACGAATCATCAAAAAAGAGGAAACGATCATCGAATTTGATGAAAGATTTTTATCAGAGTCGGTCCAGAATAGGGTCGCTCTGACCACCGCTCCTCAAGTTTCCCTTCCGATTTATTAGGTTTATATGTCTTTTCACCTACAATAGAGTCCTAAATGTCATCAAGATTCATCAAAAAAGAAGAAACGATCTTCGAATTGGATGAAAGATTTTTATCAGAGTCGGTCCAGAATGGGGTCTATCCGACCACGGCTCCTCAAGTTTCCCTTCCGATTTATTTCGGTTTATATATTTTTTCACATACTAGAGGATCCTAAAAGTCATCACGATTCATCAAAAAAGAGGATACGACCTTCGAATTGGCCGAAAGATTTTTTACTAGAGTCAGTCCAGAATGGGGTCGCTATGACCACTCCTCCTTAAGTTTCCCTTCCGTTATATTTCGGTTTATATTTTTTTTCTCATACTAGAGAGTCCTAAATGTCATGACGATTCATCAAAAAAGAGGAAACGATCATCGAATTTGATGAAAGATTTTTATCAGAGTCGGTCCAGAATAGGGTCGCTCTGACCACCGCTCCTCAAGTTTCCCTTCCGATTTATTAGGTTTATATGTCTTTTCACCTACAATAGAGTCCTAAATGTCATCAAGATTCATCAAAAAAGAAGAAACGATCTTCGAATTGGATGAAAGATTTTTATCAGAGTCGGTCCAGAATGGGGTCTATCCGACCACGGCTCCTCAAGTTTCCCTTCCGATTTATTTCGGTTTATATATTTTTTCACATACTAGAGGATCCTAAAATTCATCACGATTCATCAAAAAAGAGGATACGACCTTCGAATTGGCCGAAAGATTTTTTACTAGAGTCAGTCCAGAATGGGGTCGCTATGACCACTCCTCCTCAAGTTTCCCTTCCGTTATATTTCGGTTTATATTTTTTTTCTCATATTAGAGAGTCCTAAATGTCATGACGATTCATCAAAAAAGAGGAAACGATCATCGAATTGGACGAAAGAATTATATCACAGTCGGTCCAGAATGGGGTCGCTCTGACCATCGCTCCTCAAGTTTTCCTTCCGATTTATTTCGGTTTATATTTTTTTTCACATACTACAGGATCCTGCAAGTCATCACGATTTATCAAAAAAGAGGAAACCACCTTTGAATTCAACGAAAGATTTTCACTAGTGTGTGTCCAGAATGGGGTCGCTCTGATCACCCCTTCTCGATATTCGCTACCGATATATTTCGGTTTATGTATTTTTTCATATTCAAGAGAGTCCTCAAAGTCATCATGATTCGTCAAAAAAGAGGAAACGACATTCGAATTGTATGAAAGATTTTTACCAGTGTCGGTCCAGAATGGAGTCGCTCTGACCACCCCTCCTCAAGTTTCCCTTCCGATTTATTTCGGTTTATATTTTTTTTCACATACTACAGAGTCCGAAAAGTCATCATGATTTATCAAAGAACAGGAAACGAACTTCGAATTGGATGATAGATTTTTATCAGCGTCGGTCCAGATCGGGGTCGCTCTGACCACCGCTTCTCAAGTTTCCCTTTCGATTTATTTCGGTTTATATTTTTTTTCGTATACTAGAGGGTCCTAAAAGTCATCACGATTCGTCAAAAAATAGGATACGACCTTTGAATTGGACGAAAGATTTTTACCAGCGTCGGTCCAGAATGGGGTCGCTCTGACCACCTCTGCTCAAGTTTCCCTACCGATTTATTCCGGTTTATATTTCTTTCCACCTAAAATAGAGTCCTAAAAGTCATCACGATTCATCAAAAAAGACGAAACGATCTTCGAATTGGATGAAAGATTTTTATCAGAGTCGGTCCAGAATGGGGTCGCTCTGACCGCCGCTCCTCAAGTTTCCCTTCCGATTTCTTTCGCTTTATATTTTTTTTCACATACTAGAGAGTCCTAAAAGTCATCATGAATCATCAAAAAACAGGAAATGAACTTCGAATTGGATGAAAGATTTTTACCAGCGTCGGTCCAGAATGGGGTCGCTCTGACCACCGCTGCTCAAGTTTCCCTTCCGATTTATTTCGGTTTATATATTTTTTCCCATTCAAGAGAGTCCTCAAAGTCATCATGATTCGTCAAAAAAGAGGAAACGACATTCGAATTGGATGAAAGATTTTTACCAGTGTCGGTCCAGAATGGAATCGCTCTGACCACCCCTCCTCAAGTTTCCCTTCCGATTTATTTCCGTTTATATTTTTTTTCACATACTAGAGAGTCCGAAAAGTCATCATGATTTATCAAAGAACAGGAAACGAACTTCGAATTGGATGAAAGATTTTTACCAGCGTCGGTCCAGAATGGGGTCGCTCTGACCACCGCTGCTCATGTTTCCCTTCCGATTTATTTCGGTTTATATATTTTTTCACATACTAGAGGATCCTAAAAGTCATCACGATTCATGAAAAATGAGGAAACGACCTTTGAATTCAACAAAAGATTTTTACTAGTGTGCGTCCAGAATGGCGTCGCTCTGTTCACCCCTCCTCAAGTTTCCCTACCGATTTATTCCGGTTTATATTTCTTTCCACCTAAAATAGAGTCCTAAAAGTCATCACGATTCATCAAAAAAGAGGAAACGATCTTCGAATTGTATGAAAGATTTTTATCAGAGTCGGTCCACAATGGGGTCGCTCTGACCACCGCTCCTCAAGTTTCCCTTCCGATTTATTTCGGTTTATATTTTTTTTCACATACTAGAGAGTCCGAAAAGTCATCATGATTTATCAAAGAACAGGAAACGAACTTCGAATTGGATGAAAGATTTTTATCAGCGTCGGTCCAAATCGGGGTCGCTCTGACCACCGCTTCTCAAGTTTCCCTTTCGATTTATTTCGGTTTATATTTTTTTTCGTATACTGGAGTGTCCTAAAAGTCATCACGATTCGTCAAAAAAGAGGTTACGACCTTCGAATTGGACGAAAGATTTATATCACAGTCGGTCCAGAATGGGGTCGCTCTGACCATCGCTCTTCAAGTTTTCCTTCCGATTTATTTCGGTTTATATATTTTTTCACATACTAGAGGATCCTAAAAGTCATCACGATTCATGAAAAATGAGGAAACGACCTTTGAATTCACCAAAAGATTTTTACTAGTGTGCGTTCAGAATGGCGTCGCTCTGTTCACCCCTCCTCAAGTTTCCCTACCGATTTATTCCGGTTTATATTTCTTTCCACCTAAAATAGAGTCCTAAAAGTCATCACGATTCATCAAAAAAGAGGAAACGATCTTCGAATTGGATGAAAGATTTTTATCAGAGTCGGTCCACAATGGGGTCGCTCTGACCACCGCTCCTCAAGTTTCCCTTCCGATTTATTTCGGTTTATATTTTTTTTCACATACTAGAGAGTCCTCAAAGTCATCATGATTCATCAAAAAAGAGGAAACGAACTTCGAATTGGATGAAAGATTTTTATCAGCGTCGGTTCAGAATGGGGTCGCTCTGACCACCGCTTCTCAAGTTTCCCTTTCGATTTATTCCAGGTTATATTTCTTTTCGCCTAAAATAGAGTCCTAAAAGTCATCACGATTCATCAAAAAAGAGGAAACGATCTTCGAATTGGATGAAAGATTTTTATCAGAGTCGGTCCAGAATGGGGTCGCTCTGACCGCCGCTCCTCAAGTTTCCCTTCCGATTTATTTCGGTTTATATTTTTTTTCACATACTAGAGAGTCCTAAAAGTCATCATGATTCATCAAAAAAGAGGAAATGAACTTCGAATTGGATGAAAGATTTTTATCAGCGTCGGTTCAGAATGGGGTCTCTCCGACCACAGCTCCTCAAGTTTCCCTTCCGATTTATTTCGGTTTATATTTTTTTTCACATACTACAGGATCCTACAAGTCATCACGATTTATCAAAAAAGAGGAAACGACCTTTGAATTCAACGAAAGATTTTCACTAGTGTGTGTCCAGAATGGGGTCGCTCTGACCACTGCATCTCATTTTTCCCTTTCAATTTATTTCGGTTTATATTATTTTTCACATACTAGAGGACCCTAAAAGTCATCACGATTCATCAAAAATGAGGAAACGACCTTTGAATTAAACAAAAGATTTTTACTAGTGTGCGTCCAGAATGGCGTCGCTCTGATCACCCCTCCTCAAGTTTCCCTACCGATATATTTCGGTTTATGTATTTTTTCATATTCAAGAGAGTCCTCAAAGTAATCATGATTCGTCAAAAAAGAGGAAACGACATTCGAATTGGATGAAAGATTTTTACCAGTGTCGGTCCAGAATGGAGTCGCTCTGACCACCCCTCCTCAAGTTTCCCTTCCGATTTATTTCGGTTTATATTTTTTTTCACATACTAGAGGATCCTAAAAATCATCACGATTCATCAAAAAAGAGGATACGACCTTCGAATTGGACGAAAGATTTTTTACCAGAGTCAGTCCAGAATGGGGTCGCTATGACCACTCCTCTTCAAGTTTCCCTTCCGTTATATTTCGGTTTATATTTTTTTTCTCATACTAGAGAGTCCTTAATGTCATCACGA
This sequence comes from Oxytorus armatus, assembly GCA_958009045.1. Lineage (NCBI taxonomy): Eukaryota > Metazoa > Arthropoda > Insecta > Hymenoptera > Ichneumonidae > Oxytorus > Oxytorus armatus. Next base: position 28,369,372 of record OY253745.1, on the reverse strand, counting down.
TTCATCAAAAAAGAGGAAACGATCTTCGAATTTGATGAAAGATTTTTATCAGAGTCGGTCCAGAATGGGGTCGCTCTGACCGACGCTCCTCAAGTTTCCCTTCCGATTTATTTCGGTTTATATTTTGTTTACATACTAGAGAGTCCGAGAAGTCATCACGATTCATCAAAAAAGAGGATACGACCTTCGAATTGGACGAAAGATTTTTATCATAGTCGATCCAGAATGGGGTAGCTCTGACCATCGCTCCTCAAGTTTCCCTTCCGATTTAGTTCGGTTTATATATTTTTTCACATACTAGAGGATCCTAAAAGTCATCACGATTCATCAAAAATGTGGAAACGACCTTTGAATTCAACAAAAGATTTTTACAAGTGTGCTTCCAGAATGGCGTCGCTCTGATCACCCCTCCTCAAATTTCTCTACCGATATATCTCGGTTTATGTATTTTTTCATATTCAAGAGAGTCCTCAAAGTCATCATGATTCGTCAAAAAAGAGGAAACGACATTCGAATTGCATGAAAAATTTTCACCAGTGTCGGTCGAGAATGGAGTCGCTCTGACCACCCCTCCTCAAGTTTCCCTTCCGATTTATTACGATTTATATTTCTTTTCACCTACAATAGAGTCCTAAAAGTCATCAAAATTCATCAAAAAAGAGGAAACGAACTTCGAATTGGATGAAAGATTTTTATCAGAGTCGGTCCCGAATGGGGTCTCTCCGACCACGGCTCCTCAAGTTTCCCTTCCGATTTATTTCGGTTTAAATATTTTTTCACATACTAGAGGATCCTAAAAGTCATCACGATTCATCAAAAAAGAGGATACGACCTTCGAATTGGACGAAAGATTTTTTACCAGAGTCAGTCCAGAATGGGGTCGCTATGACCACTCCTCCTCAAGTTTCCCTTCCGTTATATTTCGGTTTATATTTTTTTTCTCATACTAGAGAGTCCTACATGTCATCGTGATTCATCAAAAAAGAGGAAACGATCATCGAATTTGATGAAAGATTTTTATCAGTGTCGGTCCAGAATGGGGTCGCTCTGACCACCGCTCCTCAAGTTTCCCTTCCGATTTATTTCGGTTTATATTTTTTTTCACATACTAGAGAGTCCGAAAAGTCATCATGATTTATCAAAAAACAGGAAACGAACTTCGAATTGGATGAAAGATTAGTCGATCCAGAATGGGGTCGCTCTGACCACCGCTCCTCAAGTTTCCCTTCCGATTTATTTCGGTTTATATATTTTTTCACATACTAGAAGATCCTAAAAGTCATCACGATTCATCAAAAATGAGGAAACGACCTTTGAATTCAACGAAAGATTTTTACTAGTTAGCGTCCAAAATGAGGTCGCTCTGACCACCCCTCCTCAAGTTTCCCTTCCGATTTATTTCGCTTTATATTTTTTTTCACATACTACAGGATCCTACAAGTCATCACGATTTATCAAAAAAGAGGAAACGACCTTTGAATTCAACAAAAGATTTTTACTAGTGTGTGTCCAGAATGGGGTCGCTCCGACCACTGCTTCTCATGTTTCCCTTTCGATTTATTTTGGTTTATATTATTTTTCACATACTGGAGCGTCCTAAATGTCATCACGATTCGTCAAAAAAGAGGATACGACCTTCGAATTGAACGAAAGATTTGTATCACAGTCGGTCCAGAATGGGGTCGCTCTGACCATCGCTCCTCAAGTTTTCCTTCCGATTTATTTCGGTTTATATATTTTTTCACATACTAGAGGACCCTAAAAGTCATCACGATTCATCAAAAATGAGGAAACGACCTTTGAATTAAACAAAAGATTTTTAGTAGTGTGCGTCCAGAATGGCGTCGCTCTGATCACCCCTCCTCAAGTTTCCCTACCGATATATTTCGGTTTATGTATTTTTTCATATTCAAGAGAGTCCTCAAAGTCATCATGATTCGTCAAAAAAGAGGCAACGACATTCGAATTGGATGAAAGATTTTTACCAGTGTCGGTCCAGAATGGAATCGCTCTGACCACCCCTCCTCAAGTTTCCCTTCCGATTTATTTCGGTTTATATTTTTTTTCACATACTAGAGAGTCCTAAAAGTCATCACGATTCAGCAAAAAAGAGGAAAGGAACTTCGAATTGGATGAAAGATTTTTATCAGAGTCGGTCCCGAATGGGGTCTCTCCGACCACGGCTACTCAAGTTTCCCTTCCGATTTATTTCGGTTTATATATTTTTTCACATACTAGAGGATCCTAAAAATCATCACGATTCATCAAAAAAGAGGATACGACCTTCGAATAGTACGAAACATTTTTTACCAGAGTCAGTCCAGAATGGGGTCGCTATGACCACTCCTCCTCAAGTTTCCCTTCCGTTATATTTCGGATTATATTTTTTTTCTCATACTAGAGAGTCCTAAATGTCATCACGATTCATCAAAAAACAGCAAACGAACTTCGAATTGGATGAAAGATTTTTATCATAGTCGATCCAGAATGGGGTCGCTCTGACCACCGCTCCTCAAGTTTCCCTTCCGATTTATTTCCGTTTATATATTTTTTCACATACTAGAAGATCCTAAAAGTCATCACGATTCTTCAAAAATGAGGAAACGACGTTTGCATTCAACGAAAGATTTTTACTAGTGTGCGTCCAAAATGAGGTCGCTCTAACCACCCCTCCTCAAGTTTCACTTCCGATTTATTTCGGTTCATATATTTTTTCACATACTACAGGATCCTACAAGTCATCACGATTTATCAAAAAAGAGGAAACGACCTTTGAATTCAACTAAAGATTTTCACTATTGTGTGTCCAGAATGGGGTCGCTCTGACCACTGCTTCTCATGGTTCCCTTTCAATTTATTTCGGTTTATATTATTTTTCACATACTAGAGGGTCCTAAAAGTCATCACGATTCGTCAAAAAAGAGGATACGACCTTCGAATTGGACGAAAGATTTTTACCAGCGTCTGTCCAGAATGGGGTCGCTCCGACCACGGCTGCTCAAGTATCCCTTCCGATTTATTTCGGTTTATATATTTTTTCACATACTAGAGGATCCTAAACATCATCGAGATTCATCAAAAAAGAGGATACGACCTTCGAATTGTACGAAAGATTTTTTACCAGAGTCAGTCCAGAATAGGGTCGCTATGACCACTCCTCCTCAAGTTTCCCTTCCGTTATATTTCGGTTTATATTTTTTTTCTCATACAAGAGAGTCCTTAATGTCATCACGATTCATCAAAAAAGACGAAACAATCTTCGAATTTGATGAAAGATTTTTATCAGAGTCGGTCCAGAATGGGGTCGCTCTGACCACCGCTCCTCAAGTTTCCCTTCCGATTTATTTCGGTTTATATTTTTTTTACATACTAGAGAGTTCGAGAAGTCATCACGATTCATCAAAAAAGACGATACGACCTTCGAATTGGACGAAAGATTTTTATCATAGTCGGTCCGGAATGGGGTCGCTCTGACCATCGCTCCTCAAGTTTCCCTTCCGATTTATTTCGGTTTATATATTTTTTCACATACTAGAGGATGCTAAAAGTTATCACGATTCATCGAAAATGAGGAAACGACCTTTGCATTCAACGAAAGATTTTTACTTGTGTGTGTCCAAAATGAGGTCGCTCTGCCCACCCCTCCTCAAGTTCCCCTACCGATATATCTTGGTTAATGTATTTTTTCACATTCAAGAGAGTTCTCAAAGTCATCATGATTCGTCAACAAAGAGGAAACGACATTCGAATTGTATGAAAGATTTTTACCAGTGTCGGTCCAGAATGGTGTCGCTCTGACCACCCCTCCTCAAGTTTCCCTTACGATTTATTACGGTTTATATTTTTTTTCACCTACAATAGAGTCCTAAAAGTCATCGGGATCGTTAAAAGAGAGGAAACGATCTTCGAATTGAATGAAAGATTTTTACCAGTGTCGGTCCAGAATGGAGTCGCTCTGACCACCCCTCCTCAAGTTTCCCTCACGATTTATTCCGGTTTATATTTTTTTTCACCTACAATAGAGTCCTAAAAGTAATCACGATTCTACAAAAAAAAGGATACGACGTTCGAATTGGACGAAAGATTTTTACCACCGTCTGTCCAGAATGGGGTCGATCTGACCACCGGTCCTCAAGTTTCCCTTCCGATTTATTTCGGTTTACATATTTGTTCACATACTAGAGAGTCCTAAAAGTCATCACGATTCATCAAAAAAAAGGAAACGAACTTCGAATTGGATGAAAGATTTTTATCAGTGTCGGTCCCGAATGGGGTCTCTCCGACCACGGCTCCTCAAGATTCCCTTCCGATTTATTTCGGTTTATATATTTTTTCACATACTAGAGGATCCTAAAAGTCATCACGATTCATCACAAAAGAGGATACGACATTCGAATTGGACGAAAGATTTTTTACCAGAGTCAGTCCAGAATGGGGTCGCTATGACCACTGCTCCTCAAGTTTCCCTTCCGATTTATTTCGGTTTATATTGTTTTTCACATACTAGAGAGTCCTAAAAGTCATCATGATTTATCAAAGAACAGGAAACGAACTTCGAATTGGATGAAAGATTTTTATCAGCGTCGGTCCAGATCGGGGTTGCTCTGACCACCTATTCTCAAGTTTCCCTTTCGATTTATTTCGGTTTATATTTTTTTTCACATACTAGAGAGTCCTAAAAGTCATCATGATTCATCAAAAAACAGGAAACTAACTTCGAATTGGATGAAAGATTTTTACCAGTGTCGGTCCAGAATGGGGTCGATCTGACCACCGCTGCTCAAGTTTCTCGTCCGATTTATTTCGGTTTATATATTTTTTCCCATTCAAGAGAGTCCTCAAAGTCATCACGATTCGTCAAAAAAGAGGAAACGACCTTTGAATTGGACGAAAGATTTTATCACAGTCGGTACAGAATGGTGTCGCTCTGACCACCGCTTCTTAAGTTTCCCTTTCGATATATTTTGGTTTATTTATTTTTTCACATACTAGAGAGTCCTAAAAGTCATCACGATTCGTCAAAAAAGAGGATACGACCTTCGGATTGGACCAAACATTTTTATCATAGACGGTCCAGAATGGGGTCGCTCTGACCATCGCTCCTCGAGTTTCCCTTCCGATTTATTTCGGTTTATATATTTTTTCACATACTAGAGGATCCTAAAAGTCATCACGATTCTTCAAAAATGAGGAAACGACCTTTGCATTCAACGAAAGATTTTTACTAGTGTGTGTCCAAAATGACGTCGCTCTGACCACCCCTCCTCAAGATTCCCTTCCGATTTATTTCGGTTTATATTTTTTTTCACATACTACAGGATCCTACAAGTCATCACGATTTATCGAAAAAGATGAAACGACCTTTGAATTCAACGAAAGATTTTTACTAGTGTGTGTCCAGAATGGGGTCGCTCCGACCACTGCTTCTCATGTTTCCCTTTCAATATATTTCGGTTTATATTATTTTTCACATACTAGAGGGTCCTAAATGTCATCACGATTCGTCAAAAAAGAGGATACGACCTTCGAATTGGACGAAAGATTTATATCTCAGTCGGTCCAGAATGGTGTCGCTCTGACCATCGCACCTCAAGTTTTCCTTCCGATTTATTTCGGTTTATATATTTTTTCACATACTAGAGGATCCTAAAAGTCATCACGATTCATCAAAAATGAGGAAACGACCTTTGAATTAAACAAAAGATTTTTACTAGTGTGCGTCAAGAATGGCGTCGCTCTGATCACGCCTCCTCAAGTTTCCATACCGATATATCTCGGTTTATGTATTTTTTCATATTCAAGAGAGTCCTCAAAGTCATCGTGATTCGTCAAAAAAGAGGAAACGACATTCGAATGGGATGAAAGATTTTTACCAGTGTCGGTCCAGAATGGAGTCGCTCTGACCACCCCTCCTCAAGTTCCCCTTCCGATTTATTACGGTTTATATTTCTTTTCACCTACAATAGAGTCCTAAATGTCATCAAGATTCATCAAAAAAGAAGAAACGATCTTCGAATTGGATGAAAGATTTTTATCAGAGTCGGTCCAGAATGGGGTCGCTCTGACCACCGCTCCTCAAGTTTCCCTTCCGATTTATTTCGGTTTATATATTTTTTCACATACTAGAGAGTCCTAAAAGTCATCATGATTCATCAAAAAGAGGATACGAACTTCGAATTGGATGAAAGATTTTTATCAGTGTCGGTCCCGAATGGGGTCTATCCGACCACGGCTCCTCAAGTTTCCCTTCCGATTTATTTCGGTTTATATATTTTTTCACATACTTGAGGATCCTAAAAGTCATCACGATTCATCAAAAAAGAGGATACGACCTTCGAATTGGCCGAAAGATTTTTTACCAGAGTCAGTCCAGAATGGGGTCGCTATGACCACTCCTCCTCAAGTTTCCCTTCCGTTATATTTCGGTTTATATTTTTTTTCTCATACTAGAGAGTCCTAAATGTCATGACGATTCATCAAAAAAGAGGAAACGATCATCGAATTTGATGAAAGATTTTTATCAGAGTCGGTCCAGAATGGGGTCGCTGTGACCACCGCTCCTCAAGTTTCCCTTCCGATTTATTTCGGTTTATATTTTTTTTCACATACTAGAGGATCCTAAAAGTCATCACGATTCATCAAAAAAGAGGATACGCCCTTCGAATTGGCCGAAAGATTTTTTACCAGAGTCAGTCCAGAATGGGGTCGCTATGACCACTCCTCCTCAAGTTTCCCTTCCGTTATATTTCGGTTTATATTTTTTTTCTCATACTAGAGAGTCCAAAATGTCATGACGATTCATCAAAAAAGAGGAAACGATCATCGAATTTGATGAAAGATTTTTATCAGAGTCGGTCCAGAATGGGTTCGCTCTGACCACCGCTCCTCAAGTTTCCCTTCCGATTTATTTCGGTTTATATTTTTTTTCACATACTAGAGAGTCCGAAAAGTCATCATGATTTATCAAAAAACAGGAAACGAACTTCGAATTGGATGAAAGATTTTTATCATAATCGATCCAGAATGGGGTCGCTCCGACAACTGCTTCTCATGTTTCCCTTTCAATTTATTTTGGGTTATATTATTTTTCACATACTAGAGGGTCCTAAATGTCATCGTGATTCGTCAAAAAAGAGGATACGACCTTCGAATTGGACGAAAGATTTATATCACAGTCGGTCCAGAATGGGGTCGCTCTGACCATCGCTCCTCAAGTTTTCCTTCCGATTTATTTCGGTTTATATATTTTTTCACATACTAGAGGATCCTAAAAGTCATCACGATTCTTCAAAAATGAGGAAACGACCTTTGCATTCAACGAAAGATTTTTACTAGTGTGCGTCCAAAATAAGGTCGATCTGACCACCCCTCCTCAAGTTTCCCTACCGATTTATTTCGGTTTATATATTTTTTCACATACTAGAGAGTCCTAAAAGTCATCATGATTCATCAAAAAGAGGATACGAACTTCGAATTGGATGAAAGATTTTTATCAGTGTCGGTCCCGAATGGGGTCTATCCGACCACGGCTCCTCAAGTTTCCCTTCCGATTTATTTCGGTTTATATATTTTTTCACATACTTGAGGATCCTAAAAGTCATCACGATTCATCAAAAAAGAGGATACGACCTTCGAATTGGCCGAAAGATTTTTTACCAGAGTCAGTCCAGAATGGGGTCGCTATGACCACTCCTCCTCAAGTTTCCCTTCCGTTATATTTCGGTTTATATTTTTTTTCTCATACTAGAGAGTCCTAAATGTCATGACGATTCATCAAAAAAGAGGAAACGATCATCGAATTTGATGAAAGATTTTTATCAGAGTCGGTCCAGAATGGGGTCGCTCTGACCACCGCTCCTCAAGTTTCCCTTCCGATTTATTTCGGTTTATATTTTTTTTCACATACTAGAGGATCCTAAAAGTCATCACGATTCATCAAAAAAGAGGATACGCCCTTCGAATTGGCCGAAAGATTTTTTACCAGAGTCAGTCCAGAATGGGGTCGCTATGACCACTCCTCCTCAAGTTTCCCTTCCGTTATATTTCGGTTTATATTTTTTTTCTCATACTAGAGAGTCCAAAATGTCATGACGATTCATCAAAAAAGAGGAAACGATCATCGAATTTGATGAAAGATTTTTATCAGAGTCGGTCCAGAATGGGTTCGCTCTGACCACCGCTCCTCAAGTTTCCCTTCCGATTTATTTCGGTTTATATTTTTTTTCACATACTAGAGAGTCCGAAAAGTCATCATGATTTATCAAAAAACAGGAAACGAACTTCGAATTGGATGAAAGATTTTTATCATAATCGATCCAGAATGGGGTCGCTCCGACAACTGCTTCTCATGTTTCCCTTTCAATTTATTTTGGGTTATATTATTTTTCACATACTAGAGGGTCCTAAATGTCATCGTGATTCGTCAAAAAAGAGGATACGACCTTCGAATTGGACGAAAGATTTATATCACAGTCGGTCCAGAATGGGGTCGCTCTGACCATCGCTCCTCAAGTTTTCCTTCCGATTTATTTCGGTTTATATATTTTTTCACATACTAGAGGATCCTAAAAGTCATCACGATTCTTCAAAAATGAGGAAACGACCTTTGCATTCAACGAAAGATTTTTACTAGTGTGCGTCCAAAATAAGGTCGATCTGACCACCCCTCCTCAAGTTTCCCTACCGATTTATTTCGGTTTATATTTTTTTTCACATACTACAGGATCCTGCAAGTCATCACGATTTATCAAAAAAGAGGAAACCACCTTTGAATTCAACGAAAGATTTTCACTAGTGTGTGTCCAGAATGGGGTCGCTCTGATCACCCCTCCTCAAGTTTCCCTACCGATATATTTCGGTTTATATTTTTTTTCACATACTAGAGAGTCCGAAAAGTCATCATGATTTATCAAAGAACAGGAAACGAACTTCGAATTGGATGATAGATTTTTATCAGCGTCGGTCCAGATCGGGGTCGCTCTGACCACCGCTTCTCAAGTTTCCCTTTCGATTTATTCCGGTTTATATTTTTTTTCGTATACAAGAGGGTCCTAAAAGTCATCACGATTCGTCAAAAAATAGGATACGACCTTTGAATTGGACGAAAGATTTTTACCAGCGTCGGTCCAGAATGGGGTCGCTCTGACCACCTCTGCTCAAGTTTCCCTACCGATTTATTTCGGTTTATATATTTTTTCCCATTCAAGAGAGTCCTCAAAGTCATCACGATTCGTTAAAAAAGAGGATACGACCTTCGAATTGGACGCAAGATTTATATCACAGTCGGTCCAGAATGGGGTCGCTCTGACCATCGCTCCTCAAGTTTTCCTTCCGATTTATTTCGGTTTATATATTTTTTCACATACTAGAGGATCCTAAAAGTCATCACGATTCATGAAAAATGAGGAAACGAACTTTGAATTCAACAAAAGATTTTTAGTAGTGTGCGTCCAGAATGGCGTCGCTCTGATCACCCATCGTCAAGTTTCCCTACCGATTTATTCCGGTTTATATTTCTTTCCACCTAAAATAGAGTCCTAAAAGTCATCACGATTCATCAAAAAAGACGAAACGATCTTCGAATTGGATGAAAGATTTTTATCATTGTCGGTCCAGAATGGGGTCGCTCTGACCGCCGCTCCTCAAGTTTCCCTTCCGATTTCTTTCGCTTTATATTTTTTTTCACATACTGGAGAGTCCTAAAAGGCATCATGAATCATCAAAAAACAGGAAACGAACTTCGAATTGGATGAAAGATTTTTACCAGCGTCGGTCCAGAATGGGGTCGCTCTGACCACCGCTGCTCAAGTTTCCCTTCCGATTTATTTCGGTTTATATATTTTTTCCCATTCAAGAGAGTCCTCAAAGTCATCATGATTCGTCAAAAAAGAGGAAACGACATTCGAATTGGATGAAAATTTTTTACCAGTGTCGGTCGAGAATGGAGTCGCTCTGACCACCCCTCCTCAAGTTTCCCTTCCGATTTATTACGATTTATATTTCTTTTCACCTACAATAGAGTCCTAAAAGTCATCAAGATTCATCAAAAAAGAGGAAACGAACTTCGAATTGGATGAAAGATTTTTATCAGAGTCGGTCCCGAATGGGGTCTCTCCGACCACGGCTCCTCAAGTTTCCCTTCCGATTTATTTCGGTTTATATATTTTTTCACATACTAGAGGATCCTAAAAGTCATCACGATTCATCAAAAAAGAGGATACGATCTTCGAATTGGACGAAAGATTTTTTACCAGAGTCAGACCAGAATGGGGTCGCTATGACCACTCCTCCTCAAGTTTCCCTTCCGTTATATTCCGGTTTATATTTTTTTTCTCATACTAGAGAGCCCTGAATGTCATCACGATTCATCAAAAAAAAGGAAACGATCATCGAATTTGATGAAAGATTTTTATCAGTGTCGGTCCAGAATGGGGTCGCTCTGACCACCGCTCCTCAAGTTTCCCTACCGATTTATTTCGGTTTATATTTTTTTTCACATACTAGAGAGTCCGAAAAGTCATCATGATTTATCAAAAAACAGGAAACGAACTTCGAATTGCATGAAAGATTTTTATCATAGTCGATCCAGAATGGGGTCGCTCTGACCATCCCTCCTCAAGTTTCCCTTCCGATTTATTTCGGTTTATATTTTTTTTCACATACTACAGGATCCTACAAGTCATCACGATTAATCAAAAAAGAGGAAACGACCTTTGAATTCAACGAAAGATTTTTACTAGTGTGTGTCCAGAATGGGGTCGCTCCGACCACTGCTTCTCATGTTTCCCTTTCAATTTATTTTGGTTTATATTATTTTTCACATACTAGAGGGTCCTAAATGTCATCACGATTCGTCAAAAAAGAGGATACGACCTTCGAACTGGACGAAAGATTTGTATCACAGTCGGTCTAGAATGGGGTCGCTCTGACCATCGCTCCTCAAGTTTTCACTCCGATTTATTTCGGTTTATATATTTTTTCACATACTAGAGGACCCTAAAAGTCATCACGATTCATCAAAAATGAGGAAACGACCTTTGAATTAAACAAAAGATTTTTACTAGTGTGCGTCCAGAATGGCGTCGCTCTGATCACCCCTCCTCAAGTTTCCCTACCGATATATTTCGGTTTATGTATTTTTTCATATTCAAGAGAGTCCTCAAAGTCATCATGATTCGTCAAAAAAGAGGAAACGACATTCGAATTGGATGAAAGATTTTTACCAGTGTCGGTCCAGAATGGAATCGCTCTGACCACCCCTCCTCAAGTTTCCCTTCCGATTTATTTCCGTTTATATTTTTTTTCACATACTAGAGAGTCCGAAAAGTCATCATGATTTATCAAAGAACAGGAAACGAACTTCGAATTGGATGAAAGATTTTTATCAGCGTCGGTCCAAATCGGGGTCGCTCTGACCACCGCTTCTCAAGTTTCCCTTTCGATTTATTTCGGTTGATATTTTTTTTCGTATACTGGAGTGTCCTAAAAGTCATCACGATTCATCAAAATACAGGAAACGAACTTCGAATTGGATGAAAGATTTTTACCAGCGTCGGTCCAGAATGGGGTCGCTCTGACCACCGCTGCTCAAGTTTCCCTCCCGATTTATTTCGGTTTATATATTTTTTCACATACTAGAGGATCCTAAAAGTCATCACGATTCATGAAAAATGAGGAAACGACCTTTGAATTCAACAAAAGATTTTTACTAGTGTGCGTCCAGAATGGCGTCGCTCTGTTCACCCCTCCTCAAGTTTCCCTACCGATATATTTCGGTTTATGTATTTTTTCATATTCAAGAGAGTCCTCAAAGTCATCATGATTCGTCAAAAAAGAGGAAACGACATTCGAATTGGATGAAAGATTTTTACCAGTGTCGGTCCAGAATGGAATCGCTCTGACCACCCCTCCTCAAGTTTCCCTTCCGATTTATTTCCGTTTATATTTTTTTTCACATACTAGAGAGTCCGAAAAGTCATCATGATTTATCAAAGAACAGGAAACGAACTTCGAATTGGATGAAAGATTTTTATCAGCGTCGGTCCAAATCGGGGTCGCTCTGACCACCGCTTCTCAAGTTTCCCTTTCGATTTATTTCGGTTTATATTTTTTTTCGTATACTGGAGTGTCCTAAATGTCATCACGATTCATCAAAATACAGGAAACGAACTTCGAATTGGATGAAAGATTTTTACCAGCGTCGGTCCAGAATGGGGTCGCTATGACCACTGCTCCTCAAGTTTCCCTTCCGATTTATTTCGGTTTATATTGTTTTTCACATACTAGAGAGTCCTAAAAGTCATCATGATTTATCAAAGAACAGGAAACGAACTTCGAATTGGATGAAAGATTTTTACCAGTGTCGGTCCAGAATGGGGTCGATCTGACCACCGCTGCTCAAGTTTCTCGTCCGATTTATTTCGGTTTATATATTTTTTCCCATTCAAGAGAGTCCTCAAAGTCATCACGATTCGTCAAAAAAGAGGAAACGACCTTCGAATTGGACGAAAGATTTTATCACAGTCGGTACAGAATGGTGTCGCTCTGACCACCGCTTCTTAAGTTTCCCTTTCGATATATTTCGGTTTATTTATTTTTTCACATACTAGAGAGTCCTAAAAGTCATCACGATTCGTCGAAAAAGAGGATACGACCTTCGGATTGGACCAAAGATTTTTATCATAGACGGTCCAGAATGGGGTCGCTCTGACCATCGCTCCTCGAGTTTCCCTTCCGATTTATTTCGGTTTATATATTTTTTCACATACTAGAGGATCCTAAAAGTCATCACGATTCTTCAAAAATGAGGAAACGACCTTTGCATTCAACGAAAGATTTTTACTAGTGTGTGTCCAAAATGACGTCGCTCTGACCACCCCTCCTCAAGATTCCCTTCCGATTTATTTCGGTTTATATTTTTTTTCACATACTACAGGATCCTACAAGTCATCACGATTTATCGAAAAAGATGAAACGACCTTTGAATTCAACGAAAGATTTTTACTAGTGTGTGTCCAGAATGGGGTCGCTCCGACCACCGCTTCTCATGTTTCCCTTTCAATATATTTCGGTTTATATTATTTTTCACATACTAGAGGGTCCTAAATGTCATCACGATTCGTCAAAAAAGAGGATACGACCTTCGAATTGGACGAAAGATTTATATCTCAGTCGGTCCAGAATGGGGTCGCTCTGACCATCGCACCTCAAGTTTTCCTTCCGATTTATTTCGGTTTATATATTTTTTCACATACTAGAGGATCCTAAAAGTCATCACGATTCATCAAAAATGAGGAAACGACCTTTGAATTAAACAAAAGATTTTTACTAGTGTGCGTCCAGAATGGCGTCGCTCTGATCACCCCTCCTCAAGTTTCCATACCGATATATCTCGGTTTATGTATTTTTTCATATTCAAGAGAGTCCTCAAAGTCATCGTGATTCGTCAAAAAAGAGGAAACGACATTCGAATGGGATGAAAGATTTTTACCAGTGTCGGTCCAGAATGGAGTCGCTCTGACCACCCCTCCTCAAGTTTCCCTTCCGATTTATTACGGTTTATATTTCTTTTCACCTACAATAGAGTCCTAAAAGTCATCAAGATTCATCAAAAAAGAAGAAACGATCTTCGAATTGGATGAAAGATTTTTATCAGAGTCGGTCCAGAATGGGGTCGCTCTGACCACCGCTCCTCAAGTTTCCCTTCCGATTTATTTCGGTTTATATATTTTTTCACATACTAGAGAGTCCGAAAAGTCATCATGATTTATCAAAAAACAGGAAACGAACTTCGAATTGGATGAAAGATTTTTATCATAATCGATCCAGAATGGGGTCGCTCCGACAACTGCTTCTCATGTTTCCCTTTCAATTTATTTTGGTTTATATTATTTTTCACATACTAGAGGGTCCTAAATGTCATCGTGATTCGTCAAAAAAGAGGATACGACCTTCGAATTGGACGAAAGATTTATATCACAGTCGGTCCAGAATGGGGTCGCTCTGACCATCGCTCCTCAAGTTTTCCTTCCGATTTATTTCGGTTTATATATTTTTTCACATACTAGAGGATCCTAAAAGTCATCAGGATTCTTCAAAAATGAGGAAACGACCTTTGCATTCAACGAAAGATTTTTACTAGTGTGCGTCCAAAATGAGGTCGATCTGACCACCCCTCCTCAAGTTTCCCTACCGATATATTTCGGTTTATGTATTTTTTCATATTCAAGAGAGTCCTCAAAGTCATCATGATTCGTCAAAAAAGAGGAAACGACATTCGAATTGGATGAAATCTTTTACCAGTGTCGGTCCAGAATGGAGTCGCTCTGACCACCCCTCCTCAAGTTTCCCTTCCGATTTATTTCGGTTTATATTTTTTTTCACATACTAGAGAGTCCGAAAAGTCATCATGATTTATCAAAGAACAGGAAACGAACTTCGAATTGGATGATAGATTTTTATCAGCGTCGGTCCAGATCGGGGTCGCTCTGACCACCGCTTCTCAAGTTTCCCTTTCGATTTATTTCGGTTTATATTTTTTTTCGTATACAAGAGGGTCCTAAAAGTCATCACGATTCGTCAAAAAATAGGATACGACCTTTGAATTGGACGAAAGATTTTTACCAGCGTCGGTCCAGAATGGGGTCGCTCTGACCACCTCTGCTCAAGTTTCCCTACCGATTTATTTCGGTTTATATATTTTTTCCCATTCAAGAGAGTCTTCAAAGTCATCACGATTCGTTAAAAAAGAGGATACGACCTTCGAATTGGACGAAAGATTTATATCACAGTCGGTCCAGAATGGGGTCGCTCTGACCATCGCTCCTCAAGTTTTCCTTCCGATTTATTTCGGTTTATATATTTTTTCACATACTAGAGGATCCTAAAAGTCATCACGATTCATGAAAAATGAGGAAACGAACTTTGAATTCAACAAAAGATTTTTAGTAGTGTGCGTCCAGAATGGCGTCGCTCTGATCACCCCTCCTCAAGTTTCCCTACCGATTTATTCCGGTTTATATTTCTTTCCACCTAAAATAGAGTCCTAAAAGTCATCACGATTCATCAAAAAAGACGAAACGATCTTCGAATTGGATGAAAGATTTTTATCAGAGTCGGTCCAGAATGGGGTCGCTCTGACCGCCGCTCCTCAAGTTTCCCGTGCGATTTCTTTCGCTTTATATTTTTTTTCACATACTGGAGAGTCCTAAAAGTCATCATGAATCATCAAAAAATAGGAAACGAACTTCGAATTGGATGAAAGATTTTTACCAGCGTCGGTCCAGAATGGGGTCGCCCTGACCACCGCTGCTCAAGTTTCCCTTCCGATTTATTTCGGTTTATATATTTTTTCCCATTCAAGAGAGTCCTCAAAGTCATCATGATTCGTCAAAAAAGAGGAAACGACATTCGAATTGGATGAAAATTTTTTACCAGTGTCGGTCGAGAATGGAGTCGCTCTGACCCCCCCTCCTCAAGTTTCCCTTCCGATTTATTACGATTTATATTTCTTTTCACCTACAATAGAGTCCTAAAAGTCATCAAGATTCATCAAAAAAGAGGAAACGAACTTCGAATTGGATGAAAGATTTTTATCAGAGTCGGTCCCGAATGGGGTCTCTCCGACCACGGCTCCTCAAGTTTCCCTTCCGATTTATTTCGGTTTATATTTTTTTTCACATACTAGAGAGTCCTCAAAGTCATCATGATTCATCAAAAAAGAGGAAACGAACTTCGAATTGGATGAAAGATTTTTATCAGCGTCGGTTCAGAATGGGGTCGCTCTGACCACCGCTTCTCAAGTTTCCCTTCCGATTTACTCCAGGTTATATTTCTTTTCGCCTAAAATAGAGTCCTAAAAGTCATCACGATTCATCAAAAAAGAGGAAACGATCTTCGAATTGGATGAAAGATTTTTATCAGAGTCGGTCCAGAATGGGGTCGCTCTGACCGCCGCTCCTCAAGTTTCCCTTCCGATTTATTTCGGTTTATATTTTTTTTCACATACTAGAGAGTCCTAAAAGTCATCATGATTCATCAAAAAAGAGGAAATGAACTTCGAATTGGATGAAAGATTTTTATCAGCGTCGGTTCAGAATGGGGTCTCTCCGAACACGGCTCCTCAAGTTTCCCTTCCGATTTATTTCGGTTTATATTTATTTTCACATACTACAGGATCCTACAAGTCATCACGATTTATCAAAAAAGAGGAAACGACCTTTGAATTCAACGAAAGATTTTCACTAGCGTGTGTCCAGAATGGGGTCGCTCTGACCACTGCATCTCATTTTTCCCTTTCAATTTATTTCGGTTTATATTATTTTTCACATACTAGAGGGTCCTAAAAGTCATCACGATTCGTCAAAAAAGAGGATACGACCTTCGAATTGGACGAAAGATTTGTATCACAGTCGGTCCAGAATGGGGTCGCTCTGACCATCGCTCCTCAAGTTTTCCTTCCGATTTATTTCGGGTTATATATTTTTTCACATACTAGAGGACCCTAAAAGTCATCACGATTCATCAAAAATGAGGAAACGACCTTTGAATTAAACAAAAGATTTTTACTAGTGTGCGTCCAGAATGGCGTCGCTCTGATCACCCCTCCTCAAGTTTCCCTACCGATATATTTCGGTTTATGTATTTTTTCATATTCAAGAGAGTCCTCAAAGTAATCATGATTCGTCAAAAAAGAGGAAACGACATTCGAATTGGATGAAAGATTTTTACCAGTGTCGGTCCAGAATGGAGTCGCTCTGACCACCCCTCCTCAAGTTTCCCTTCCGATTTATTTCGGTTTATATTTTTTTTCACATACTAGAGGATCCTAAAAATCATCACGATTCATCAAAAAAGAGGATACGACCTTCGAATTGGACGAAAGATTTTTTACCAGAGTCAGTCCAGAATGGGGTCGCTATGACCACTCCTCTTCAAGTTTCCCTTCCGTTATATTTCGGTTTATATTTTTTTTCTCATACTAGAGAGTCCTTAATGTCATCACGATTCATCAAAAAAGAGGAAACGATCTTCGAATTTGATGAAAGATTTTTATCAGAGTCGGTCCAGAATGGGGTCGCTCTGACCACCGCTCCTCAAGTTTCCCTTCCGATTTATTTCTGTTTATATTTTTTTTACATACTAGAGAGTCCGAGAAGTCATCACGATTCATCAAAAAAGAGGATACGACCTTCGAATTGGACGAAAGATTTTTATCATAGTCGATCCAGAATGGGGTAGCTCTGACCATCGCTCTTCAAGTTTCCCTTCCGATTTATTTCGGTTTATATATTTTTTCACATACTAGAGGATCCTAAAAGTCATCACGATTCATCAAAAATGTGGAAACGACCTTTGAATTCAACAAAAGATTTTTACAAGTGTGCTTCCAGAATGGCGTCGCTCTGATCACCCCTCCTCAAATTTCCCTACCGATATATCTCGGTTTATGTATTTTTTCATATTCAAGAGAGTCCTCAAAGTCATCATGATTCGTCAAAAAAGAGGAAACGACATTCGAATTGCATGAAAAATTTTTACCAGTGTCGGTCGAGAATGGAGTCGCTATGACCACCCCTCCTCAAGTTTCCCTTCCGATTTATTACGATTCATATTTCTTTTCACCTACAATAGAGTCCTAAAAGTCATCAAGATTCATCAAAAAAGAGGAAACGAACTTCGAATTGGATGAAAGATTTTCATCAGAGTCGGTCCCGAATGGGGTCTCTCCGACCACGGCTCCCCAAGTTTCCCTTCCGGTTTATTTCGGTTTATATTTTTTTTCACATACTACAGGATCCTGCAAGTCATCACGATTCATCAAAAATGAGGAAACGACCTTTGAATTCAACGAAAGATTTTCACTAGTGTGTGTCCAGAATGGGGTCGCTCTGATCACCCCTTCTCGAGTTTCGCTACCGATATATTTCGGTTTATGTATTTTTTCATATTCAAGAGAGTCCTCAAAGTCATCATGATTCGTCAAAAAAGAGGAAACGACATTCGAATTGGATGAAAGATTTTTACCAGTGTCGGTCCAGAATGGAGTCGCTCTGACCACCCCTCCTCAAGTTTCCCTTCCGATTCATTTCGGTTTATATTTTTTTTCACATACTACAGAGTCCGAAAAGTCATCATGATTTATCAAAGAACAGGAATCGAACTTCGAATTGGATGATAGATTTTTATCAGCGTCGGTCCAGATCGGGGTCGCTCTGACCACCGCTTCTCAAGTTTCCCTTTCGATTTATTTCGGTTTATATTTTTTTTCGTATACTAGAGGGTCCTAAAAGTCATCACGATTCGTCAAAAAATAGGATACGACCTTTGAATTGGACGAAAGATTTTTACCAGCGTCGGTCCAGAATGGGGTCGCTCTGACCACCTCTGCTCAAGTTTCCCTACCGATTTATTCCGGTTTATATTTCTTTCCACCTAAAATAGAGTCCTAAAAGTCATCACGATTCATCAAAAAAGACGAAACGATCTTCGAATTGGATGAAAGATTTTTATCAGAGTCGGTCCAGAATGGGGTCGCTCTGACCGCCGCTCCTCAAGTTTCCCTTCCGATTTCTTTCGCTTTATATTTTTTTTCACATACTAGAGAGTCCTAAAAGTCATCATGAATCATCAAAAAACAGGAAATGAACTTCGAATTGGATGAAAGATTTTTACCAGCGTCGGTCCAGAATGGGGTCGCTCTGACCACCGCTGCTCAAGTTTCCCTTCCGATTTATTTCGGTTTATATAATTTTTCCCATTCAAGAGAGTCCTCAAAGTCATCATGATTCGTCAAAAAAGAGGAAACGACATTCGAATTGGATGAAAGATTTTTACCAGTGTCGGTCCAGAATGGAATCGCTCTGACCACCCCTCCTCAAGTTTCCCTTCCGATTTATTTCCGTTTATATTTTTTTTCACATACTAGAGAGTCCGAAAAGTCATCATGATTTATCAAAGAACAGGAAACGAACTTCGAATTGGATGAAAGATTTTTACCAGCGTCGGTCCAGAATGGGGTCGCTCTGACCACCGCTGCTCAAGTTTCCCTTCCGATTTATTTCGGTTTATATATTTTTTCACATACTAGAGGATCCTAAAAGTCATCACGATTCATGAAAAATGAGGAAACGACCTTTGAATTCAACAAAAGATTTTTACTAGTGTGCGTCCAGAATGGCGTCGCTCTGTTCACCCCTCCTCAAGTTTCCCTACCGATTTATTCCGGTTTATATTTCTTTCCACCTAAAATAGAGTCCTAAAAGTCATCACGATTCATCAAAAAAGAGGAAACGATCTTCGAATTGTATGAAAGATTTTTATCAGAGTCGGTCCACAATGGGGTCGCTCTGACCACCGCTCCTCAAGTTTCCCTTCCGATTTATTTCGGTTTATATTTTTTTTCACATACTAGAGAGTCCGAAAAGTCATCATGATTTATCAAAGAACAGGAAACGAACTTCGAATTGGATGAAAGATTTTTATCAGCGTCGGTCCAAATCGGGGTCGCTCTGACCACCGCTTCTCAAGTTTCCCTTTCGATTTATTTCGGTTTATATTTTTTTTCGTATACTGGAGTGTCCTAAAAGTCATCACGATTCGTCAAAAAAGAGGTTACGACCTTCGAATTGGACGAAAGATTTATATCACAGTCGGTCCAGAATGGGGTCGCTCTGACCATCGCTCTTCAAGTTTTCCTTCCGATTTATTTCGGTTTATATATTTTTTCACATACTAGAGGATCCTAAAAGTCATCACGATTCATGAAAAATGAGGAAACGACCTTTGAATTCACCAAAAGATTTTTACTAGTGTGCGTTCAGAATGGCGTCGCTCTGTTCACCCCTCCTCAAGTTTCCCTACCGATTTATTCCGGTTTATATTTCTTTCCACCTAAAATAGAGTCCTAAAAGTCATCACGATTCATCAAAAAAGAGGAAACGATCTTCGAATTGGATGAAAGATTTTTATCAGAGTCGGTCCACAATGGGGTCGCTCTGACCACCGCTCCTCAAGTTTCCCTTCCGATTTATTTCGGTTTATATTTTTTTTCACATACTAGAGAGTCCTCAAAGTCATCATGATTCATCAAAAAAGAGGAAACGAACTTCGAATTGGATGAAAGATTTTTATCAGCGTCGGTTCAGAATGGGGTCGCTCTGACCACCGCTTCTCAAGTTTCCCTTTCGATTTATTCCAGGTTATATTTCTTTTCGCCTAAAATAGAGTCCTAAAAGTCATCACGATTCATCAAAAAAGAGGAAACGATCTTCGAATTGGATGAAAGATTTTTATCAGAGTCGGTCCAGAATGGGGTCGCTCTGACCGCCGCTCCTCAAGTTTCCCTTCCGATTTATTTCGGTTTATATTTTTTTTCACATACTAGAGAGTCCTAAAAGTCATCATGATTCATCAAAAAAGAGGAAATCAACTTCGAATTGGATGAAAGATTTTTATCAGCGTCGGTTCAGAATGGGGTCTCTCCGACCACAGCTCCTCAAGTTTCCCTTCCGATTTATTTCGGTTTATATTTTTTTTCACATACTACAGGATCCTACAAGTCATCACGATTTATCAAAAAAGAGGAAACGACCTTTGAATTCAACGAAAGATTTTCACTAGTGTGTGTCCAGAATGGGGTCGCTCTGACCACTGCATCTCATTTTTCCCTTTCAATTTATTTCGGTTTATATTATTTTTCACATACTAGAGGACCCTAAAAGTCATCACGATTCATCAAAAATGAGGAAACGACCTTTGAATTAAACAAAAGATTTTTACTAGTGTGCGTCCAGAATGGCGTCGCTCTGATCACCCCTCCTCAAGTTTCCCTACCGATATATTTCGGTTTATGTATTTTTTCATATTCAAGAGAGTCCTCAAAGTAATCATGATTCGTCAAAAAAGAGGAAACGACATTCGAATTGGATGAAAGATTTTTACCAGTGTCGGTCCAGAATGGAGTCGCTCTGACCACCCCTCCTCAAGTTTCCCTTCCGATTTATTTCGGTTTATATTTTTTTTCACATACTAGAGGATCCTAAAAATCATCACGATTCATCAAAAAAGAGGATACGACCTTCGAATTGGACGAAAGATTTTTTACCAGAGTCAGTCCAGAATGGGGTCGCTATGACCACTCCTCTTCAAGTTTCCCTTCCGTTATATTTCGGTTTATATTTTTTTTCTCATACTAGAGAGTCCTTAATGTCATCACGATTCATCAAAAAAGAGGAAACGATCTTCGAATTTGATGAAAGATTTTTATCAGAGTCGGTCCAGAATGGGGTCGCTCTGACCGACGCTCCTCAAGTTTCCCTTCCGATTTATTTCGGTTTATATTTTGTTTACATACTAGAGAGTCCGAGAAGTCATCACGATTCATCAAAAAAGAGGATACGACCTTCGAATTGGACGAAAGATTTTTATCATAGTCGATCCAGAATGGGGTAGCTCTGACCATCGCTCCTCAAGTTTCCCTTCCGATTTAGTTCGGTTTATATATTTTTTCACATACTAGAGGATCCTAAAAGTCATCACGATTCATCAAAAATGTGGAAACGACCTTTGAATTCAACAAAAGATTTTTACAAGTGTGCTTCCAGAATGGCGTCGCTCTGATCACCCCTCCTCAAATTTCTCTACCGATATATCTCGGTTTATGTATTTTTTCATATTCAAGAGAGTCCTCAAAGTCATCATGATTCGTCAAAAAAGAGGAAACGACATTCGAATTGCATGAAAAATTTTTACCAGTGTCGGTCGAGAATGGAGTCGCTCTGACCACCCCTCCTCAAGTTTCCCTTCCGATTTATTACGATTTATATTTCTTTTCACCTACAATAGAGTCCTAAAAGTCATCAAAATTCATCAAAAAAGAGGAAACGAACTTCGAATTGGATGAAAGATTTTTATCAGAGTCGGTCCCGAATGGGGTCTCTCCGACCACGGCTCCTCAAGTTTCCCTTCCGATTTATTTCGGTTTAAATATTTTTTCACATACTAGAGGATCCTAAAAGTCATCACGATTCATCAAAAAAGAGGATACGACCTTCGAATTGGACGAAAGATTTTTTACCAGAGTCAGTCCAGAATGGGGTCGCTATGACCACTCCTCCTCAAGTTTCCCTTCCGTTATATTTCGGTTTATATTTTTTTTCTCATACTAGAGAGTCCTACATGTCATCGTGATTCATCAAAAAAGAGGAAACGATCATCGAATTTGATGAAAGATTTTTATCAGTGTCGGTCCAGAATGGGGTCGCTCTGACCACCGCTCCTCAAGTTTCCCTTCCGATTTATTTCGGTTTATATTTTTTTTCACATACTAGAGAGTCCGAAAAGTCATCATGATTTATCAAAAAACAGGAAACGAACTTCGAATTGGATGAAAGATTAGTCGATCCAGAATGGGGTCGCTCTGACCACCGCTCCTCAAGTTTCCCTTCCGATTTATTTCGGTTTATATATTTTTTCACATACTAGAAGATCCTAAAAGTCATCACGATTCATCAAAAATGAGGAAACGACCTTTGAATTCAACGAAAGATTTTTACTAGTTAGCGTCCAAAATGAGGTCGCTCTGACCACCCCTCCTCAAGTTTCCCTTCCGATTTATTTCGCTTTATATTTTTTTTCACATACTACAGGATCCTACAAGTCATCACGATTTATCAAAAAAGAGGAAACGACCTTTGAATTCAACAAAAGATTTTTACTAGTGTGTGTCCAGAATGGGGTCGCTCCGACCACTGCTTCTCATGTTTCCCTTTCGATTTATTTTGGTTTATATTATTTTTCACATACTGGAGCGTCCTAAATGTCATCACGATTCGTCAAAAAAGAGGATACGACCTTCGAATTGAACGAAAGATTTGTATCACAGTCGGTCCAGAATGGGGTCGCTCTGACCATCGCTCCTCAAGTTTTCCTTCCGATTTATTTCGGTTTATATATTTTTTCACATACTAGAGGACCCTAAAAGTCATCACGATTCATCAAAAATGAGGAAACGACCTTTGAATTAAACAAAAGATTTTTAGTAGTGTGCGTCCAGAATGGCGTCGCTCTGATCACCCCTCCTCAAGTTTCCCTACCGATATATTTCGGTTTATGTATTTTTTCATATTCAAGAGAGTCCTCAAAGTCATCATGATTCGTCAAAAAAGAGGCAACGACATTCGAATTGGATGAAAGATTTTTACCAGTGTCGGTCCAGAATGGAATCGCTCTGACCACCCCTCCTCAAGTTTCCCTTCCGATTTATTTCGGTTTATATTTTTTTTCACATACTAGAGAGTCCTAAAAGTCATCACGATTCAGCAAAAAAGAGGAAAGGAACTTCGAATTGGATGAAAGATTTTTATCAGAGTCGGTCCCGAATGGGGTCTCTCCGACCACGGCTACTCAAGTTTCCCTTCCGATTTATTTCGGTTTATATATTTTTTCACATACTAGAGGATCCTAAAAATCATCACGATTCATCAAAAAAGAGGATACGACCTTCGAATAGGACGAAACATTTTTTACCAGAGTCAGTCCAGAATGGGGTCGCTATGACCACTCCTCCTCAAGTTTCCCTTCCGTTATATTTCGGATTATATTTTTTTTCTCATACTAGAGAGTCCTAAATGTCATCACGATTCATCAAAAAACAGCAAACGAACTTCGAATTGGATGAAAGATTTTTATCATAGTCGATCCAGAATGGGGTCGCTCTGACCACCGCTCCTCAAGTTTCCCTTCCGATTTATTTCCGTTTATATATTTTTTCACATACTAGAAGATCCTAAAAGTCATCACGATTCTTCAAAAATGAGGAAACGACGTTTGCATTCAACGAAAGATTTTTACTAGTGTGCGTCCAAAATGAGGTCGCTCTAACCACCCCTCCTCAAGTTTCACTTCCGATTTATTTCGGTTCATATATTTTTTCACATACTACAGGATCCTACAAGTCATCACGATTTATCAAAAAAGAGGAAACGACCTTTGAATTCAACTAAAGATTTTCACTATTGTGTGTCCAGAATGGGGTCGCTCTGACCACTGCTTCTCATGGTTCCCTTTCAATTTATTTCGGTTTATATTATTTTTCACATACTAGAGGGTCCTAAAAGTCATCACGATTCGTCAAAAAAGAGGATACGACCTTCGAATTGGACGAAAGATTTTTACCAGCGTCTGTCCAGAATGGGGTCGCTCCGACCACGGCTGCTCAAGTATCCCTTCCGATTTATTTCGGTTTATATATTTTTTCACATACTAGAGGATCCTAAACATCATCGAGATTCATCAAAAAAGAGGATACGACCTTCGAATTGTACGAAAGATTTTTTACCAGAGTCAGTCCAGAATAGGGTCGCTATGACCACTCCTCCTCAAGTTTCCCTTCCGTTATATTTCGGTTTATATTTTTTTTCTCATACAAGAGAGTCCTTAATGTCATCACGATTCATCAAAAAAGACGAAACAATCTTCGAATTTGATGAAAGATTTTTATCAGAGTCGGTCCAGAATGGGGTCGCTCTGACCACCGCTCCTCAAGTTTCCCTTCCGATTTATTTCGGTTTATATTTTTTTTACATACTAGAGAGTTCGAGAAGTCATCACGATTCATCAAAAAAGACGATACGACCTTCGAATTGGACGAAAGATTTTTATCATAGTCGGTCCGGAATGGGGTCGCTCTGACCATCGCTCCTCAAGTTTCCCTTCCGATTTATTTCGGTTTATATATTTTTTCACATACTAGAGGATGCTAAAAGTTATCACGATTCATCGAAAATGAGGAAACGACCTTTGCATTCAACGAAAGATTTTTACTTGTGTGTGTCCAAAATGAGGTCGCTCTGCCCACCCCTCCTCAAGTTCCCCTACCGATATATCTTGGTTAATGTATTTTTTCACATTCAAGAGAGTTCTCAAAGTCATCATGATTCGTCAACAAAGAGGAAACGACATTCGAATTGTATGAAAGATTTTTACCAGTGTCGGTCCAGAATGGAGTCGCTCTGACCACCCCTCCTCAAGTTTCCCTTACGATTTATTACGGTTTATATTTTTTTTCACCTACAATAGAGTCCTAAAAGTCATCACGATTGTTAAAAGAGAGGAAACGATCTTCGAATTGAATGAAAGATTTTTACCAGTGTCGGTCCAGAATGGAGTCGCTCTGACCACCCCTCCTCAAGTTTCCCTCACGATTTATTCCGGTTTATATTTTTTTTCACCTAAAATAGAGTCCTAAAAGTCATCACGATTCATCAAAAAAAAGGAAACGAACTTCGAATTGGATGAAAGATTTTTATCAGTGTCGGTCCCGAATGGGGTCTCTCCGACCACGGCTCCTCAAGATTCCCTTCCGATTTATTTCGGTTTATATATTTTTTCACATACTAGAGAGTCCTAAAAGTCATCATGATTCATCAAAAAGAGGATACGAACTTCGAATTGGATGAAAGATTTTTATCAGTGTCGGTCCCGAATGGGGTCTATCCGACCACGGCTCCTCAAGTTTCCCTTCCGATTTATTTCGGTTTATATATTTTTTCACATACTTGAGGATCCTAAAAGTCATCACGATTCATCAAAAAAGAGGATACGACCTTCGAATTGGCCGAAAGATTTTTTACCAGAGTCAGTCCAGAATGGGGTCGCTATGACCACTCCTCCTCAAGTTTCCCTTCCGTTATATTTCGGTTTATATTTTTTTTCTCATACTAGAGAGTCCTAAATGTCATGACGATTCATCAAAAAAGAGGAAACGATCATCGAATTTGATGAAAGATTTTTATCAGAGTCGGTCCAGAATGGGGTCGCTCTGACCACCGCTCCTCAAGTTTCCCTTCCGATTTATTTCGGTTTATATTTTTTTTCACATACTAGAGGATCCTAAAAGTCATCACGATTCATCAAAAAAGAGGATACGCCCTTCGAATTGGCCGAAAGATTTTTTACCAGAGTCAGTCCAGAATGGGGTCGCTATGACCACTCCTCCTCAAGTTTCCCTTCCGTTATATTTCGGTTTATATTTTTTTTCTCATACTAGAGAGTCCAAAATGTCATGACGATTCATCAAAAAAGAGGAAACGATCATCGAATTTGATGAAAGATTTTTATCAGAGTCGGTCCAGAATGGGTTCGCTCTGACCACCGCTCCTCAAGTTTCCCTTCCGATTTATTTCGGTTTATATTTTTTTTCACATACTAGAGAGTCCGAAAAGTCATCATGATTTATCAAAAAACAGGAAACGAACTTCGAATTGGATGAAAGATTTTTATCATAATCGATCCAGAATGGGGTCGCTCCGACAACTGCTTCTCATGTTTCCCTTTCAATTTATTTTGGGTTATATTATTTTTCACATACTAGAGGGTCCTAAATGTCATCGTGATTCGTCAAAAAAGAGGATACGACCTTCGAATTGGACGAAAGATTTATATCACAGTCGGTCCAGAATGGGGTCGCTCTGACCATCGCTCCTCAAGTTTTCCTTCCGATTTATTTCGGTTTATATATTTTTTCACATACTAGAGGATCCTAAAAGTCATCACGATTCTTCAAAAATGAGGAAACGACCTTTGCATTCAACGAAAGATTTTTACTAGTGTGCGTCCAAAATAAGGTCGATCTGACCACCCCTCCTCAAGTTTCCCTTCCGATTTATTTCGGTTTATATTTTTTTTCACATACTACAGGATCCTGCAAGTCATCACGATTTATCAAAAAAGAGGAAACCACCTTTGAATTCAACGAAAGATTTTCACTAGTGTGTGTCCAGAATGGGGTCGCTCTGATCACCCCTCCTCAAGTTTCCCTACCGATATATTTCGGTTTATGTATTTTTTCATATTCAAGAGAGTCCTCAAAGTCATCATGATTCGTCAAAAAAGAGGAAACGACATTCGAATTGGATGAAAGATTTTTACCAGTGTCGGTCCAGAATGGAGTCGCTCTGACCACCCCTCCTCAAGTTTCCCTTCCGATTTATTTCGGTTTATATTTTTTTTCACATACTAGAGAGTCCGAAAAGTCATCATGATTTATCAAAGAACAGGAAACGAACTTCGAATTGGATGATAGATTTTTATCAGCGTCGGTCCAGATCGGGGTCGCTCTGACCACCGCTTCTCAAGTTTCCCTTTCGATTTATTCCGGTTTATATTTTTTTTCGTATACAAGAGGGTCCTAAAAGTCATCACGATTCGTCAAAAAATAGGATACGACCTTTGAATTGGACGAAAGATTTTTACCAGCGTCGGTCCAGAATGGGGTCGCTCTGACCACCTCTGCTCAAGTTTCCCTACCGATTTATTTCGGTTTATATATTTTTTCCCATTCAAGAGAGTCCTCAAAGTCATCACGATTCGTTAAAAAAGAGGATACGACCTTCGAATTGGACGCAAGATTTATATCACAGTCGGTCCAGAATGGGGTCGCTCTGACCATCGCTCCTCAAGTTTTCCTTCCGATTCATTTCGGTTTATATATTTTTTCACATACTAGAGGATCCTAAAAGTCATCACGATTCATGAAAAATGAGGAAACGAACTTTGAATTCAACAAAAGATTTTTAGTAGTGTGCGTCCAGAATGGCGTCGCTCTGATCACCCATCGTCAAGTTTCCCTACCGATTTATTCCGGTTTATATTTCTTTCCACCTAAAATAGAGTCCTAAAAGTCATCACGATTCATCAAAAAAGACGAAACGATCTTCGAATTGGATGAAAGATTTTTATCATTGTCGGTCCAGAATGGGGTCGCTCTGACCGCCGCTCCTCAAGTTTCCCTTCCGATTTCTTTCGCTTTATATTTTTTTTCACATACTGGAGAGTCCTAAAAGGCATCATGAATCATCAAAAAACAGGCAACGAACTTCGAATTGGATGAAAGATTTTTACCAGCGTCGGTCCAGAATGGGGTCGCTCTGACCACCGCTGCTCAAGTTTCCCTTCCGATTTATTTCGGTTTATATATTTTTTCCCATTCAAGAGAGTCCTCAAAGTCATCATGATTCGTCAAAAAAGAGGAAACGACATTCGAATTGGATGAAAATTTTTTACCAGTGTCGGTCGAGAATGGAGTCGCTCTGACCACCCCTCCTCAAGTTTCCCTTCCGATTTATTACGATTTATATTTCTGTTCACCTACAATAGAGTCCTAAAAGTCATCAAGATTCATCAAAAAAGAGGAAACGAACTTCGAATTGGATGAAAGATTTTTATCAGAGTCGGTCCCGAATGGGGTCTCTCCGACCACGGCTCCTCAAGTTTCCCTTCCGATTTATTTCGGTTTATATATTTTTTCACATACTAGAGGATCCTAAAAGTCATCACAATTCATCAAAAAAGAGGATACGATCTTCGAATTGGACGAAAGATTTTTTACCAGAGTCAGACCAGAATGGGGTCGCTATGACCACTCCTCCTCAAGTTTCCCTTCCGTTATATTCCGGTTTATATTTTTTTTCTCATACTAGAGAGCCCTGAATGTCATCACGATTCATCAAAAAAAAGGAAACGATCATCGAATTTGATGAAAGATTTTTATCAGTGTCGGTCCAGAATGGGGTCGCTCTGACCACCGCTCCTCAAGTTTCCCTTCCGATTTATTTCGGTTTATATTTTTTTTCACATACTAGAGAGTCCGAAAAGTCATCATGATTTATCAAAAAACAGGAAACGAACTTCGAATTGCATGAAAGATTTTTATCATAGTCGATCCAGAATGGGGTCGCTCTGACCATCCCTCCTCAAGTTTCCCTTCCGATTTATTTCGGTTTATATTTTTTTTCACATACTACAGGATCCTACAAGTCATCACGATTAATCAAAAAAGAGGAAACGACCTTTGAATTCAACGAAAGATTTTTACTAGTGTGTGTCCAGAATGGGGTCGCTCCGACCACTGCTTCTCATGTTTCCCTTTCAATTTATTTTGGTTTATATTATTTTTCACATACTAGAGGGTCCTAAATGTCATCACGATTCGTCAAAAAAGAGGATACGACCTTCGAACTGGACGAAAGATTTGTATCACAGTCGGTCTAGAATGGGGTCGCTCTGACCATCGCTCCTCAAGTTTTCACTCCGATTTATTTCGGTTTATATATTTTTTCACATACGAGAGGACCCTAAAAGTCATCACGATTCCTCAAAAATGAGGAAACGACCTTTGAATTAAACAAAAGATTTTTACTAGTGTGCGTCCAGAATGGCGTCGCTCTGATCACCCCTCCTCAAGTTTCCCTACCGATATATTTCGGTTTATGTATTTTTTCATATTCAAGAGAGTCCTCAAAGTTATCATGATTCGTCAAAAAAGAAGAAACGACATTCGAATTGGATGAAAGATTTTTACCAGTGTCGGTC
This sequence comes from Oxytorus armatus, assembly GCA_958009045.1. Classification (NCBI taxonomy): domain Eukaryota; kingdom Metazoa; phylum Arthropoda; class Insecta; order Hymenoptera; family Ichneumonidae; genus Oxytorus; species Oxytorus armatus. Next base: position 28,340,002 of record OY253745.1, on the reverse strand, counting down.
CAGAATGGAATCGCTCTGACCACCCCTCCTCAAGTTTCCCTTCCGATTTATTTCCGTTTATATTTTTTTTCACATACTAGAGAGTCCGAAAAGTCATCATGATTTATCAAAGAACAGGAAACGAACTTCGAATTGGATGAAAGATTTTTATCAGCGTCGGTCCAAATCGGGGTCGCTCTGACCACCGCTTCTCAAGTTTCCCTTTCGATTTATTTCGGTTGATATTTTTTTTCGTATACTGGAGTGTCCTAAAAGTCATCACGATTCATCAAAATACAGGAAACGAACTTCGAATTGGATGAAAGATTTTTACCAGCGTCGGTCCAGAATGGGGTCGCTCTGACCACCGCTGCTCAAGTTTCCCTCCCGATTTATTTCGGTTTATATATTTTTTCACATACTAGAGGATCCTAAAAGTCATCACGATTCATGAAAAATGAGGAAACGACCTTTGAATTCAACAAAAGATTTTTACTAGTGTGCGTCCAGAATGGCGTCGCTCTGTTCACCCCTCCTCAAGTTTCCCTACCGATATATTTCGGTTTATGTATTTTTTCATATTCAAGAGAGTCCTCAAAGTCATCATGATTCGTCAAAAAACAGGAAACGACATTCGAATTGGATGAAAGATTTTTACCAGTGTCGGTCCAGAATGGAATCGCTCTGACCACCCCTCCTCAAGTTTCCCTTCCGATTTATTTCCGTTTATATTTTTTTTCACATACTAGAGAGTCCGAAAAGTCATCATGATTTATCAAAGAACAGGAAACGAACTTCGAATTGGATGAAAGATTTTTATCAGCGTCGGTCCAAATCGGGGTCGCTCTGACCACCGCTTCTCAAGTTTCCCTTTCGATTTATTTCGGTTTATATTTTTTTTCGTATACTGGAGTGTCCTAAATGTCATCACGATTCATCAAAATACAGGAAACGAACTTCGAATTGGATGAAAGATTTTTACCAGCGTCGGTCCAGAATGGGGTCGCTATGACCACTGCTCCTCAAGTTTCCCTTCCGATTTATTTCGGTTTATATTGTTTTTCACATACTAGAGAGTCCTAAAAGTCATCATGATTTATCAAAGAACAGGAAACGAACTTCGAATTGGATGAAAGATTTTTACCAGTGTCGGTCCAGAATGGGGTCGATCTGACCACCGCTGCTCAAGTTTCTCGTCCGATTTATTTCGGTTTATATATTTTTTCCCATTCAAGAGAGTCCTCAAAGTCATCACGATTCGTCAAAAAAGAGGAAACGACCTTCGAATTGGACGAAAGATTTTATCACAGTCGGTACAGAATGGTGTCGCTCTGACCACCGCTTCTTAAGTTTCCCTTTCGATATATTTCGGTTTATTTATTTTTTCACATACTAGAGAGTCCTAAAAGTCATCACGATTCGTCGAAAAAGAGGATACGACCTTCGGATTGGACCAAAGATTTTTATCATAGACGGTCCAGAATGGGGTCGCTCTGACCATCGCTCCTCGAGTTTCCCTTCCGATTTATTTCGGTTTATATATTTTTTCACATACTAGAGGATCCTAAAAGTCATCACGATTCTTCAAAAATGAGGAAACGACCTTTGCATTCAACGAAAGATTTTTACTAGTGTGTGTCCAAAATGACGTCGCTCTGACCACCCCTCCTCAAGATTCCCTTCCGATTTATTTCGGTTTATATTTTTTTTCACATACTACAGGATCCTACAAGTCATCACGATTTATCGAAAAAGATGAAACGACCTTTGAATTCAACGAAAGATTTTTACTAGTGTGTGTCCAGAATGGGGTCGCTCCGACCACCGCTTCTCATGTTTCCCTTTCAATATATTTCGGTTTATATTATTTTTCACATACTAGAGGGTCCTAAATGTCATCACGATTCGTCAAAAAAGAGGATACGACCTTCGAATTGGACGAAAGATTTATATCTCAGTCGGTCCAGAATGGGGTCGCTCTGACCATCGCACCTCAAGTTTTCCTTCCGATTTATTTCGGTTTATATATTTTTTCACATACTAGAGGATCCTAAAAGTCATCACGATTCATCAAAAATGAGGAAACGACCTTTGAATTAAACAAAAGATTTTTACTAGTGTGCGTCCAGAATGGCGTCGCTCTGATCACCCCTCCTCAAGTTTCCATACCGATATATCTCGGTTTATGTATTTTTTCATATTCAAGAGAGTCCTCAAAGTCATCGTGATTCGTCAAAAAAGAGGAAACGACATTCGAATGGGATGAAAGATTTTTACCAGTGTCGGTCCAGAATGGAGTCGCTCTGACCACCCCTCCTCAAGTTTCCCTTCCGATTTATTACGGTTTATATTTCTTTTCACCTACAATAGAGTCCTAAAAGTCATCAAGATTCATCAAAAAAGAAGAAACGATCTTCGAATTGGATGAAAGATTTTTATCAGAGTCGGTCCAGAATGGGGTCGCTCTGACCACCGCTCCTCAAGTTTCCCTTCCGATTTATTTCGGTTTATATATTTTTTCACATACTAGAGAGTCCGAAAAGTCATCATGATTTATCAAAAAACAGGAAACGAACTTCGAATTGGATGAAAGATTTTTATCATAATCGATCCAGAATGGGGTCGCTCCGACAACTGCTTCTCATGTTTCCCTTTCAATTTATTTTGGGTTATATTATTTTTCACATACTAGAGGGTCCTAAATGTCATCGTGATTCGTCAAAAAAGAGGATACGACCTTCGAATTGGACGAAAGATTTATATCACAGTCGGTCCAGAATGGGGTCGCTCTGACCATCGCTCCTCAAGTTTTCCTTCCGATTTATTTCGGTTTATATATTTTTTCACATACTAGAGGATCCTAAAAGTCATCACGATTCTTCAAAAATGAGGAAACGACCTTTGCATTCAACGAAAGATTTTTACTAGTGTGCGTCCAAAATAAGGTCGATCTGACCACCCCTCCTCAAGTTTCCCTTCCGATTTATTTCGGTTTATATTTTTTTTCACATACTACAGGATCCTGCAAGTCATCACGATTTATCAAAAAAGAGGAAACCACCTTTGAATTCAACGAAAGATTTTCACTAGTGTGTGTCCAGAATGGGGTCGCTCTGATCACCCCTCCTCAAGTTTCCCTACCGATATATTTCGGTTTATGTATTTTTTCATATTCAAGAGAGTCCTCAAAGTCATCATGATTCGTCAAAAAAGAGGAAACGACATTCGAATTGGATGAAAGATTTTTACCAGTGTCGGTCCAGAATGGAGTCGCTCTGACCACCCCTCCTCAAGTTTCCCTTCCGATTTATTTCGGTTTATATTTTTTTTCACATACTAGAGAGTCCGAAAAGTCATCATGATTTATCAAAGAACAGGAAACGAACTTCGAATTGGATGATAGATTTTTATCAGCGTCGGTCCAGATCGGGGTCGCTCTGACCACCGCTTCTCAAGTTTCCCTTTCGATTTATTCCGGTTTATATTTTTTTTCACATACTAGAGAGTCCGAAAAGTCATCATGATTTATCAAAAAACAGGAAACGAACTTCGAATTGCATGAAAGATTTTTATCATAGTCGATCCAGAATGGGGTCGCTCTGACCATCCCTCCTCAAGTTTCCCTTCCGATTTATTTCGGTTTATATTTTTTTTCACATACTACAGGATCCTACAAGTCATCACGATTAATCAAAAAAGAGGAAACGACCTTTGAATTCAACGAAAGATTTTTACTAGTGTGTGTCCAGAATGGGGTCGCTCCGACCACTGCTTCTCATGTTTCCCTTTCAATTTATTTTGGTTTATATTATTTTTCACATACTAGAGGGTCCTAAATGTCATCACGATTCGTCAAAAAAGAGGATACGACCTTCGAACTGGACGAAAGATTTGTATCACAGTCGGTCTAGAATGGGGTCGCTCTGACCATCGCTCCTCAAGTTTTCACTCCGATTTATTTCGGTTTATATATTTTTTCACATACTAGAGGACCCTAAAAGTCATCACGGTTCCTCAAAAATGAGGAAACGACCTTTGAATTAAACAAAAGATTTTTACTAGTGTGCGTCCAGAATGGCGTCGCTCTGATCACCCCTCCTCAAGTTTCCCTACCGATATATTTCGGTTTATGTATTTTTTCATATTCAAGAGAGTCCTCAAAGTCATCATGATTCGTCAAAAAAGAGGAAACGACATTCGAATTGGATGAAAGATTTTTACCAGTGTCGGTCCAGAATGGAATCGCTCTGACCACCCCTCCTCAAGTTTCCCTTCCGATTTATTTCCGTTTATATTTTTTTTCACATACTAGAGAGTCCGAAAAGTCATCATGATTTATCAAAGAACAGGAAACGAACTTCGAATTGGATGAAAGATTTTTATCAGCGTCGGTCCAAATCGGGGTCGCTCTGACCACCGCTTCTCAAGTTTCCCTTTCGATTTATTTCGGTTGATATTTTTTTTCGTATACTGGAGTGTCCTAAAAGTCATCACGATTCATCAAAATACAGGAAACGAACTTCGAATTGGATGAAAGATTTTTACCAGCGTCGGTCCAGAATGGGGTCGCTCTGACCACCGCTGCTCAAGTTTCCCTCCCGATTTATTTCGGTTTATATATTTTTTCACATACTAGAGGATCCTAAAAGTCATCACGATTCATGAAAAATGAGGAAACGACCTTTGAATTCAACAAAAGATTTTTACTAGTGTGCGTCCAGAATGGCGTCGCTCTGTTCACCCCTCCTCAAGTTTCCCTACCGATATATTTCGGTTTATGTATTTTTTCATATTCAAGAGAGTCCTCAAAGTCATCATGATTCGTCAAAAAAGAGGAAACGACATTCGAATTGGATGAAAGATTTTTACCAGTGTCGGTCCAGAATGGAATCGCTCTGACCACCCCTCCTCAAGTTTCCCTTCCGATTTATTTCCGTTTATATTTTTTTTCACATACTAGAGAGTCCGAAAAGTCATCATGATTTATCAAAGAACAGGAAACGAACTTCGAATTGGATGAAAGATTTTTATCAGCGTCGGTCCAAATCGGGGTCGCTCTGACCACCGCTTCTCAAGTTTCCCTTTCGATTTATTTCGGTTTATATTTTTTTTCGTATACTGGAGTGTCCTAAATGTCATCACGATTCATCAAAATACAGGAAACGAACTTCGAATTGGATGAAAGATTTTTACCAGCGTCGGTCCAGAATGGGGTCGCTATGACCACTGCTCCTCAAGTTTCCCTTCCGATTTATTTCGGTTTATATTGTTTTTCACATACTAGAGAGTCCTAAAAGTCATCATGATTTATCAAAGAACAGGAAACGAACTTCGAATTGGATGAAAGATTTTTACCAGTGTCGGTCCAGAATGGGGTCGATCTGACCACCGCTGCTCAAGTTTCTCGTCCGATTTATTTCGGTTTATATATTTTTTCCCATTCAAGAGAGTCCTCAAAGTCATCACGATTCGTCAAAAAAGAGGAAACGACCTTCGAATTGGACGAAAGATTTTATCACAGTCGGTACAGAATGGTGTCGCTCTGACCACCGCTTCTTAAGTTTCCCTTTCGATATATTTCGGTTTATTTATTTTTTCACATACTAGTGAGTCCTAAAAGTCATCACGATTCGTCGAAAAAGAGGATACGACCTTCGGATTGGACCAAAGATTTTATCATAGACGGTCCAGAATGGGGTCGCTCTGACCATCGCTCCTCGAGTTTCCCTTCCGATTTATTTCGGTTTATATATTTTTTCACATACTAGAGGATCCTAAAAGTCATCACGATTCTTCAAAAATGAGGAAACGACCTTTGCATTCAACGAAAGATTTTTACTAGTGTGTGTCCAAAATGACGTCGCTCTGACCACCCCTCCTCAAGATTCCCTTCCGATTTATTTCGGTTTATATTTTTTTTCACATACTACAGGATCCTACAAGTCATCACGATTTATCGAAAAAGATGAAACGACCTTTGAATTCAACGAAAGATTTTTACTAGTGTGTGTCCAGAATGGGGTCGCTCCGACCACCGCTTCTCATGTTTCCCTTTCAATTTATTTCGGTTTATATTATTTTCCACATACTAGAGGGTCCTAAAAGTCATCACGATTCGTCCAAAAAGAGGATACGACCTTCGAATTGGACGAAAGATTTATATCACAGTCGGTCCAGAATGGGGTCGCTCTGACCATCGCTCCTCAAGTTTTCCTTCCGATTTATTTCGGTTTATATATTTTTTCACATACTAGAGGATCCTAAAAGTCATCACGATTCATCAAAAATGAGGAAACGACCTTTGAATTCAACAAAAGATTTTTACTAGTGTGCGTCCAGAATTGCGTCGCTCTGATCACCCGTCCTCAAATTTCCCTACCGATATATCTCGGTTTATGTATTTTTTCATATTCAAGAGAGTCCTCAAAGTCATCATGATTCGTCAAAAAAGAGGCAACGACATTCGAATTGGATGAAAGATTTTTACCAGTGTCGGTCCAGAATGGAATCGCTCTGACCACCCCTCCTCAAGTTTCCCTTCCGATTTATTTCGGTTTATATTTTTTTTCACATACTAGAGAGTCCGAAAAGTCATCATGATTTATCAAAAAACAGGAAACGAACTTCGAATTGGATGAAAGATTTTTATCATAGTCGATCCAGAATGGGGTCGCTCTGACCATCGCTCCTCAAGTTTCCCTTCCGATTTATTTCGGTTTATATATTTTTTCACATACTAGAAGATCCTAAAAGTCATCACGATTCATCAAAAATGAGGAAACGACCTTTGAATTCAACGAAAGATTTTTACTAGTTGGCGTCCAAAATGAGGTCGCTCTGACCACCCCTCCTCAAGTTTCCCTTCCGATTTATTTCGGTTTATATTTTTTTTCACATACTACAGGATCCTACAAGTCATCACGATTTATCAAAAAAGAGGAAACGACCTTTGAATTCAACAAAAGATTTTTACTAGTGTGTGTCCAGAATGGGGTCGTTCCGACCACTGCTTCTCATGTTTCCCTTTCAATTTATTTTGGTTTATATTATTTTTCACATACTGGAGCGTCCTAAATGTCATCACGATTCATCAAAAAAGAGGATACGACCTTCGAATTGAACGAAAGATTTGTATCACAGTCGGTCCAGAATGGGGTCGCTCTGACCATCGCTCCTCAAGTTTTCCTTCCGATTTATTTCGGTTTATATATTTTTTCACATACTAGAGGACCCTAAAAGTCATCACGATTCATCAAAAATGAGGAAACGACCTTTGAATTGAACAAAAGATTTTTAGTAGTGTGCGTCCAGAATGGCGTCGCTCTGATCACCCCTCCTCAAGTTTCCCTACCGATATATTTCGGTTTATGTATTTTTTCATATTCAAGAGAGTCCTCAAAGTCATCATGATTCGTCAAAAAAGAGGCAACAACATTCGAATTGGATGAAAGATTTTTACCAGTGTCGGTCCAGAATGGAATCGCTCTGACCACCCCTCCTCAAGTTTCCCTTCCGATTTATTTCGGTTTATATTTTTTTTCACATACTAGAGAGTCCTAAAAGTCATCATGATTCTTCAAAAAAGAGGAAACGAACTTCGAATTGGATGAAAGATTTTTATCAGCGTCGGTTCAGAATGGGGTCTCTCCGCCCACGGCTCCTCAAGTTTCCCTTCCGATTTATTTCGGTTTATACATTTTTTCACATACTAGAGGATACTAAAAATCATCACGATTCATCAAAAAAGAGGATACGACCTTCGAATTGTACGAAAGATTTTTATCAGAGTCGGTCCAGAATGGGGTCGCTCTGACCGCCGCTCCTCAAGTTTCCCTTCCGATTTATTTCGGTTTATATTTTTTTCACATACTAGAGAGTCCTAAAAGTCATCATGATTCTTCAAAAAAGAGGAAACGATCTTCGAATTGGATGAAAGATTTTTATCAGAGTCGGTCCAGAATGGGGTCGCTCTGACCACCGCTCCTCAAATTTCCCTTCTGATTTATTTCGGTTTATATATTTTTTCACATACTAGAAGATCCTAAAAGTCATCACGATTCTTCAAAAATGAGGAAACGACCTTTGCATTCAACGAAAGATTTTTACTAGTGTGCGTCCAAAATCAGGTCGCTCTGACCACCACTCCTCAAGTTTCCCTTCCGATTTATTTCGGTTTCTATTTTTTTTTCACATACTAGAGAGTCCGAAAAGTCATCATGATTTATCAAAAAACAGGAAACGAACTTCGAATTCGATGAAAGATTTTTATTAGCGTCGGTCCAGATCGGGGTCGCTCTGACCACCGGGTCTCAAGTTTCCCTTTCAATTTATTTCGGTTTATATTATTTTCCACATATTAGAGGGTCCTAAAAGTCATCACGATTCGTCCAAAAAGAGGAGACGACCTTCGAATTGGACGAAAGATTTATATCACAGTCGGTCCAGAATGGGGTCGCTCTGACCATCGCTCCTCAAGTTTTCCTTCCGATTTATTTCGGTTTATATATTTTTTCACATACTAGAGGATCCTAAAAGTCATCACGATTCATCAAAAATGAGGAAATGACCTTTGAATTCAACAAAAGATTTTTACTAGTGTGCGTCCAGAATTGCGTCGCTCTGATCACCCGTCCTCAAATTTCCCTACCGATATATCTCGGTTTATGTATTTTTTCATATTCAAGAGAGTCCTCAATGTCATCATGATTCGTCAAAAAAGAGGAAACGACATTCGAAATGGATGAAAAATTTTTACCAGTGTCGGTCCAGAATGGAGTCGCTCTGACCACCCCTCCTCAAGTTTCCCTCCTGAATTATTACGGTTTATATTTCTTTTCACCTACAATAGAGTCCTAAAAGTCATCAAGATTCATCAAAAAAGGGGAAACGAACTTCGAATTGGATGAAAGATTTTTATCAGAGTCGGTCCCGAATGGGGTCTCTCCGACCACGGCTCCTCAAGTTTCCCTTCCGATTTATTTCGGTTTATATATTTTTTCACATACTAGAAGATCCTAAAAGTCATCACGATTCATCAAAAAAGAGGATACGACCTTCGAATTGGACGAAAGATTTTTTACCAGAGTCAGTCCAGAATGGGGTCGCTATGACCACTCCTCCTCAAGTTTCCCTTCCGTTATATTTCGGTTTATATTTTTTTTCTCATACTAGAGAGTCCTAAATGTCATCACGATTCATCAAAAAAGAGGAAACGATCATCGAATTTGATGAAAGATTTTTATCAGAGCCGGTCCAGAATGGGGTCGCTGTGACCACCGCTCCTCAAGTTTCCCTTCCGATTTATTTCGGTTTATATTTTTTTCACATACTAGAGAGTCCGAAAAGTCATCATGATTTATCAAAGAACAGGAAACGAACTTCGAAATGGATGAAAGATTTTTATCAGCGTCGGTCCAAATCGGGGTCGCTCTGACCACCGCTTCTCAAGTTTCCCTTTCGATTTATTTCGGTTTATATATTTTTTCACATACTAGAGGATCCTAAAAGTCATCACGATTCATGAAAAATGAGGAAACGACCTTTGAATTCAACAAAAGATTTTTACTAGTGTGCGTCCAGAATGTCGTCGCTCTGTTCACCCCTCCTCAAGTTTCCCTACCGATTTATTCCGGTTTATATTTCTTCCCACCTAAAATAGAGTCCTAAAAGTCATCACGATTCATCAAAAAAGAGGAAACGATCTTCGAATTGGATGAAAGATTTTTATCAGAGTCGGTCCACAATGGGGTCGCTCTGACCACCGCTCCTCAAGTTTCCCTTCCGTTATATTTCGGTTTATATATTTTTTCACATACTAGAGGGTCCTAAAAGTCATCACGATTCGTCAAAAAAGAGGATACGACCTTCGAATTGGACGAAAGATTTGTATCACAGTCGGTCCAGAATGGGGTCGCTCTGACCATCGCTCCTCAAGTTTTCCTTCCGATTTATTTCGGGTTATATATTTTTTCACATACTAGAGGACCCTAAAAGTCATCAAGATTCATCAAAAATGAGGAAACGACCTTTGAATGAAACAAAAGATTTTTACCAGTGTGTGTCCAGAATGGGGTCGCTCCGACCACTGCTTCTCATGTTTCCCTTTCAATTTATTTTGGTTTATATTATTTTTCACATACTAGAGGGTCCTAAATGTCATCACGATTCGTCAAAAAAGACGATACGACCTTCGAACTGGACGAAAGATTTGTATCACAGTCGGTCTAGAATGGGGTCGCTCTGACCATCGCTCCTCAAGTTTTCACTCCGATTTATTTCGGTTTATATATTTTTTCACATACTAGAGGACCCTAGAAGTCATCACGATTCATCGAAAATGAGGAAACGACCTTTGAATTAAACAAAAGATTTTTACTAGTGTGCGTCCAGAATGGCGTCGCTCTGATCACCCCTCCTCAAGTTTCCCTACCGATATATTTCGGTTTATGTATTTTTTCATATTCAAGAGAGTCCTCAAAGTCATCATGATTCGTCAAAAAAGAGGAAACGACATTCGAATTGGATGAAAGATTTTTACCAGTGTCGGTCCAGAATGGAATCGCTCTGACCACCCCTCCTCAAGTTTCCCTTCCGATTTATTTCCGTTTATATTTTTTTTCACATACTAGAGAGTCCGAAAAGTCATCATGATTTATCAAAGAACAGGAAACGAACTTCGAATTGGATGAAAGATTTTTATCAGCGTCGGTCCAAATCGGGGTCGCTCTGACCACCGCTTCTCAAGTTTCCCTTTCGATTTATTTCGGTTTATATTTTTTTTCGTATACTGGAGTGTCCTAAAAGTCATCACGATTCATCAAAATACAGGAAACGAACTTCGAATTGGATGAAAGATTTTTACCAGCGTCGGTCCAGAATGGGGTCGCTCTGACCACCGCTGCTCAAGTTTCCCTTCCGATTTATTTCGGTTTATATATTTTTTCACATACTAGAGGATCCTAAAAGTCATCACGATTCATGAAAAATGAGGAAACGACCTTTGAATTCAACAAAAGATTTGTACTAGTGTGCGTCCAGAATGGCGTCGCTCTGTTCACCCCTCCTCAAGTTTCCCTACCGATTTATTCCGGTTTATATTTCTTTCCACCTAAAATAGAGTCCTAAAAGTCTCACGATTCATCAAAAAAGAGGAAACGATCTTCGAATTGGATGAAAGATTTTTATCAGAGTCGGTCCACAATGGGGTCGCTCTGACCACCGCTCCTCAAGTTTCCCTTCCGATTTATTTCGGTTTATATTTTTTTTCACATACTAGAGAGTCCGAAAAGTCATCATGATTTATCAAAGAACAGGAAACGAACTTCGAAATGGATGAAAGATTTTTATCAGCGTCGGTCCAAATCGGGGTCGCTCTGACCACCGCTTCTCAAGTTTCCCTTTCGATTTATTTCGGTTTATATTTTTTTTCGTATACTGGAGTGTCCGAAAAGTCATCACGATTCGTCAAAAAAGAGGTTACGACCTTCGAATTGGACGAAAGATTTATATCACAGTCGGTCCAGAATGGGGTCGCTCTGACCATCGCTCTTCAAGTTTTCCTTCCGATTTATTTCGGTTTATATATTTTTTCACATACTAGAGGATCCTAAAAGTCATCACGATTCATCAAAAATGAGGAAACGACCTTTGAATTCAACAAAAGATTTTTACTAGTGTGCGTCCAGAATGGCGTCGCTCTGTTCACCCCTCCTCAAGTTTCCCTACCGATTTATTCCGGTTTATATTTCTTTCCACCTAAAATAGAGTCCTAAAAGTCATCACGATTCATCAAAAAAGAGGAAACGATCTTCGAATTGGATGAAAGATTTTTATCAGAGTCGGTCCACAATGGGGTCGCTCTGACCACCGCTCCTCAAGTTTCCCTTCCGATTTATTTCGGTTTATATTTTTTTTCACATACTAGAGAGTCCTCAAAGTCATCATGATTCATCAAAAAAAAGGAAACGAACTTCGAATTGGATGAAATATTTTTATCAGCGTCGGTTCAGAATGGGGTCGCTCTGACCACCGCTTCTCAAGTTTCCCTTCCGATTTATTCCAGGTTATATTTCTTTTCGCCTAAAATAGAGTCCTAAAAGTCATCACGATTCATCAAAAAAGAGGAAACGATCTTCGAATTGGATGAAAGATTTTTATCAGAGTCGGTCCAGAATGGGGTCGCTCTGACCGCCGCTCCTCAAGTTTCCCTTCCGATTTATTTCGGTTTATATTTATTTTCACATACTACAGGATCCTACAAGTCATCACGATTTATCAAAAAAGAGGAAACGACCTTTGAATTCAACGAAAGATTTTCACTAGGGTGTGTCCAGAATGGGGTCGCTCTGACCACTGCATCTCATTTTTCCCTTTCAATTTATTTCGGTTTATATTATTTTTCACATACTAGAGGGTCCTAAAAGTCATCACGATTCGTCAAAAAAGAGGATACGACCTTCGAATTGGACGAAAGATTTGTATCACAGTCGGTCCAGAATGGGGTCGCTCTGACCATCGCTCCTCAAGTTTTCCTTCCGATTTATTTCGGGTTATATATTTTTTCACATACTGGAGGACCCTAAAAGTCATCACGATTCATCAAAAATGAGGAAACGACCTTTGAATTAAACAAAAGATTTTTACTAGTGTGCGTCCAGAATGGCGTCGCTCTGATCACCCCTCCTCAAGTTTCCCTACCGATATATTTCGGTTTATGTATTTTTTCATATTCAAGAGAGTCCTCAAAGTAATCATGATTCGTCAAAAAAGAGGAAACGACATTCGAATTGGATGGAAGATTTTTACCAGTGTCGGTCCAGAATGGAGTCGCTCTGAACACCCCTCCTCAAGTTTCCCTTCCGATTTATTTCGGTTTATATTTTTTTTCACATACTAGAGGATCCTAAAAATCATCACGATTCATCAAAAAAGAGGATACGACCTTCGAATTGGACGAAAGATTTTTTACCAGAGTCAGTCCAGAATGGGGTCGCTATGACCACTCCTCTTCAAGTTTCCCTTCCGTTATATTTCAGTTTATATTTTTTTTCTCATACTAGAGAGTCCTTAATGTCATCACGATTCATCAAAAAAGAGGAAACGATCTTCGAATTTGATGAAAGATTTTTATCAGAGTCGGTCCAGAATGGGGTCGCTCTGACCACCGCTCCTCAAGTTTCCCTTCCGATTTATTTCGGTTTATATTTTTTTTACATACTAGAGAGTCCGAGAAGTCATCACGATTCATCAAAAAAGAGGATACGACCTTCGAATTGGACGAAAGATTTTTTACCAGAGTCAGTCCAGAATGGGGTCGCTATGACCACTCCTCTTCAAGTTTCCCTTCCGTTATATTTCGGTTTATATTTTTTTTCTCATACTAGAGAGTCCTTAATGTCATCACGATTCATCAAAAAAGAGGAAACGATCTTCGAATTTGATGAAAGATTTTTATCAGAGTCGGTCCAGAATGGGGTCGCTCTGACCACCGCTCCTCAAGTTTCCCTTCCGATTTATTTCGGTTTATATTTTTTTTACATACTAGAGAGTCCGAGGAGTCATCACGATTCATCAAAAAAGAGGATACCACCTTCGAATTGGACGAAAGATTTTTATCATAGTCGATCCAGAATAGGGTAGCTCTGACCATCGCTCTTCAAGTTTCCCTTCCGATTTATTTCGGTTTATATTTTTTTTCACATACTACAGGATCCTACAAGTCATCACGATTAATCAAAAAAGAGGAAACGACCTTTGAATTCAACGAAAGATTTTGACTAGTGTGTGTCCAGAATGGGGTCGCTCCGACCACTGCTTCTCATGTTTCCCTTTCAATTTATTTTGGTTTATATTATTTTTCACATACTAGAGGGTCCTAAATGTCATCACGATTCGTCAAAAAAGAGGATACGACCTTCGAACTGGACGAAAGATTTGTATCACAGTCGGTCTAGAATGGGGTCGCTCTGACCATCGCTCCTCAAGTTTTCACTCCGATTTATTTCGGTTTATATATTTTTTCACATACTAGAGGACCCTAGAAGTCATCACGATTCATCGAAAATGAGGAAACGACCTTTGAATTAAACAAAAGATTTTTACTAGTGTGCGTCCAGAATGGCGTCGCTCTGATCACCCCTCCTCAAGTTTCCCTACCGATATATTTCGGTTTATGTATTTTTTCATATTCAAGAGAGTCCTCAAAGTCATCATGATTCGTCAAAAAAGAGGAAACGACATTCGAATTGGATGAAAGATTTTTACCAGTGTCGGTCCAGAATGGAATCGCTCTGACCACCCCTCCTCAAGTTTCCCTTCCGATTTATTTCCGTTTATATTTTTTTTCACATACTAGAGAGTCCGAAAAGTCATCATGATTTATCAAAGAACAGGAAACGAACTTCGAATTGGATGAAAGATTTTTATCAGCGTCGGTCCAAATCGGGGTCGCTCTGACCACCGCTTCTCAAGTTTCCCTTTCGATTTATTTCGGTTGATATTTTTTTTCGTATACTGGAGTGTCCTAACAGTCATCACGATTCATCAAAATACAGGAAACGAACTTCGAATTGGATAAAAGATTTTTACCAGCGTCGGTCCAGAATGGGGTCGCTCTGACCACCGCTGCTGAAGTTTCCCTTCCGATTTATTTCGGTTTATATATTTTTTCACATACTAGAGGATCCTAAAAGTCATCACGATTCATGAAAAATGAGGAAACGACCTTTGAATTTAACAAAAGATTTTTACTAGTGTGCGTCCAGAATGGCGTCGCTCTGTTCACCCCTCCTCAAGTTTCCCTACCGATATATTTCGGTTTATGTATTTTTTCATATTCAAGAGAGTCCTCAAAGTCATCATGATTCGTCAAAAAAGAGGAAAAGACATTCGAATTGGATGAAAGATTTTTACCAGTGTCGGTCCAGAATGGAATCGCTCTCACCACCCCTCCTCAAGTTTCCCTTCCGATTTATTTCCGTTAATATTTTTTTTCACATACTAGAGAGTCCGAAAAGTCATCATGATTTATCAAAGAACAGGAAACGAACTTCGAATTGGATGAAAGATTTTTATCAGCGTCGGTCCAAATCGGGGTCGCTCTGACCACCGCTTCTCAAGTTTCCCTTTCGATTTATTTCGGTTTATATTTTTTTTCGTATACTGGAGTGTCCTAAAAGTCATCAGGATTCATCAAAATACAGGAAACGAATTCCGAATTGGATGAAAGATTTTTACCAGCGTCGGTCCAGAATGGGGTCGCTCTGACCACCGCTGCTCAAGTTTCCCTTCCGATTTATTTCGGTTTATATATTTTTTCACATACTAGAGGATCCTAAAAGTCATCACGATTCATGAAAAATGAGGAAACGACCTTTGAATTCAACAAAAGATTTGTACTAGTGTGCGTCCAGAATGGCGTCGCTCTGTTCACCCCTCCTCAAGTTTCCCTACCGATTTATTCCGGTTTATATTTCTTTCCACCTAAAATAGAGTCCTAAAAGTCTCACGATTCATCAAAAAAGAGGAAACGATCTTCGAATTGGATTAAAGATTTTTATCAGAGTCGGTCCACAATGGGGTCGCTCTGACCACCGCTCCTCAAGTTTCCCTTCCGATTTATTTCGGTTTATATTTTTTTTCACATACTAGAGAGTCCGAAAAGTCATCATGATTTATCAAAGAACCGGAAACGAACTTCGAAATGGATGAAAGATTTTTATCAGCGTCGGTCCAAATCGGGGTCGCTCTGACCACCGCTTCTCAAGTTTCCCTTTCGATTTATTTCGGTTTATATTTTTTTTCGTATACTGGAGTGTCCTAAAAGTCATCACGATTCGTCAAAAAAGAGGTTACGACCTTCGAATTGGACGAAAGATTTATATCACAGTCGGTCCAGAATGGGGTCGCTCTGACCATCGCTCTTCAAGTTTTCCTTCCGATTTATTTCGGTTTATATATTTTTTCACATACTAGAGGATCCTAAAAGTCATCACGATTCATCAAAAATGAGGAAACGACCTTTGAATTCAACAAAAGATTTTTACTAGTGTGCGTCCAGAATGGCGTCGCTCTGTTCACCCCTCCTCAAGTTTCCCTACCGATTTATTCCGGTTTATATTTCTTTCCACCTAAAATAGAGTCCTAAAAGTCATCACGATTCATCAAAAAAGAGGAAACGATCTTCGAATTGGATGAAAGATTTTTATCAGAGTCGGTCCACAATGGGGTCGCTCTGACCACCGCTCCTCAAGTTTCCCTTCCGATTTATTTCAGTTTATATTTTTTTTCACATACTAGAGAGTCCTCAAAGTCATCATGATTCATCAAAAAAGAGGAAACGAACTTCGAATTGGATGAAAGATTTTTATCAGCGTCGGTTCAGAATGGGGTCGCTCTGACCACCGCTTCTCAAGTTTCCCTTCCGATTTATTCCAGGTTATATTTCTTTTCGCCTAAAATAGAGTCCTAAAAGTCATCACGATTCATCAAAAAAGAGGAAACGATCTTCGAATTGGATGAAAGATTTTTATCAGAACCGGTCCAGAATGGGGTCGCTCTGACCGCCGCTCCTCAAGTTTCCCTTCCGATTTATTTCGGTTTATATTTTTTTCACATACTAGAGAGTCCTAAAAGTCATCATGATTCATCAAAAAAGAGGAAATGAACTTCGAATTGGATGAAAGATTTTTATCAGCGTCGGTTCAGAATGGGGTCTCTCCGAACACGGCTCCTCAAGTTTCCCTTCCGATTTATTTCGGTTTATATTTATTTTCACATACTACAGGATCCTACAAGTCATCACGATTTATCAAAAAAGAGGAAACGACCTTTGAATTCAACGAAAGATTTTCACTAGGGTGTGTCCAGAATGGGGTCGCTCTGACCACTGCATCTCATTTTTCCCTTTCAATTTATTTCGGTTTATATTATTTTTCACATACTAGAGGGTCCTAAAAGTCATCACGATTCGTCAAAAAAGAGGATACGACCTTCGAATTGGACGAAAGATTTGTATCACAGTCGGTCCAGAATGGGGTCGCTCTGACCATCGCTCCTCAAGTTTTCCTTCCGATTTATTTCGGGTTATATATTTTTTCACATACTAGAGGACCCTAAAAGTCATCACGATTCATCAAAAATGAGGAAACGACCTTTGAATTAAACAAAAGATTTTTACTAGTGTGCGTCCAGAATGGCGTCGCTCTGATCACCCCTCCTTAAGTTTCCCTACCGATATATTTCGGTTTATGTATTTTTTCATATTCAAGAGAGTCCTCAAAGTAATCATGATTCGTCAAAAAAGAGGAAACGACATTCGAATTGGATGAAAGATTTTTACCAGTGTCGGTCCAGAATCGAGTCGCTCTGACCACCCCTCCTCAAGTTTCCCTTCCGATTTATTTCGGTTTATATTTTTTTTCACATACTAGAGGATCCTAAAAATCATCACGATTCATCAAAAAAGAGGATACGACCTTCGAATTGGACGAAAGATTTTTTACCAGAGTCAGTCCAGAATGGGGTCGCTATGACCACTCCTCTTCAAGTTTCCCTTCCGTTATATTTCGGTTTATATTTTTTTTCTCATACTAGAGAGTCCTTAATGTCATCACGATTCATCAAAAAAGAGGAAACGATCTTCGAATTTGATGAAAGATTTTTATCAGAGTCGGTCCAGAATGGGGTCGCTCTGACCACCGCTCCTCAAGTTTCCCTTCCGATTTATTTCGGTTTATATTTTTTTTACATACTAGAGAGTCCGAGAAGTCATCACGATTCATCAAAAAAGAGGATACGACCTTCGAACTGGACGAAAGATTTGTATCACAGTCGGTCTAGAATGGGGTCGCTCTGACCATCGCTCCTCAAGTTTTCACTCCGATTTATTTCGGTTTATATATTTTTTCACATACTAGAGGACCCTAGAAGTCATCACGATTCATCGAAAATGAGGAAACGACCTTTGAATTAAACAAAAGATTTTTACTAGTGTGCGTCCAGAATGGCGTCGCTCTGATCACCCCTCCTCAAGTTTCCCTACCGATATATTTCGGTTTATGTATTTTTTCATATTCAAGAGAGTCCTCAAAGTCATCATGATTCGTCAAAAAAGAGGAAACGACATTCGAATTGGATGAAAGATTTTTACCAGTGTCGGTCCAGAATGGAATCGCTCTGACCACCCCTCCTCAAGTTTCCCTTCCGATTTATTTCCGTTTATATTTTTTTTCACATACTAGAGAGTCCGAAAAGTCATCATGATTTATCAAAGAACAGGAAACGAACTTCGAATTGGATGAAAGATTTTTATCAGCGTCGGTCCAAATCGGGGTCGCTCTGACCACCGCTTCTCAAGTTTCCCTTTCGATTTATTTCGGTTGATATTTTTTTTCGTATACTGGAGTGTCCTAACAGTCATCACGATTCATCAAAATACAGGAAACGAACTTCGAATTGGATAAAAGATTTTTACCAGCGTCGGTCCAGAATGGGGTCGCTCTGACCACCGCTGCTGAAGTTTCCCTTCCGATTTATTTCGGTTTATATATTTTTTCACATACTAGAGGATCCTAAAAGTCATCACGATTCATGAAAAATGAGGAAACGACCTTTGAATTTAACAAAAGATTTTTACTAGTGTGCGTCCAGAATGGCGTCGCTCTGTTCACCCCTCCTCAAGTTTCCCTACCGATATATTTCGGTTTATGTATTTTTTCATATTCAAGAGAGTCCTCAAAGTCATCATGATTCGTCAAAAAAGAGGAAACGACATTCGAATTGGATGAAAGATTTTTACCAGTGTCGGTCCAGAATGGAATCGCTCTCACCACCCCACCTCAAGTTTCCCTTCCGATTTATTTCCGTTAATATTTTTTTTCACATACTAGAGAGTCCGAAAAGTCATCATGATTTATCAAAGAACAGGAAACGAACTTCGAATTGGATGAAAGATTTTTATCAGCGTCGGTCCAAATCGGGGTCGCTCTGACCACCGCTTCTCAAGTTTCCCTTTCGATTTATTTCGGTTTATATTTTTTTTCGTATACTGGAGTGTCCTAAAAGTCATCAGGATTCATCAAAATACAGGAAACGAATTCCGAATTGGATGAAAGATTTTTACCAGCGTCGGTCCAGAATGGGGTCGCTCTGACCACCGCTGCTCAAGTTTCCCTTCCGATTTATTTCGGTTTATATATTTTTTCACATACTAGAGGATCCTAAAAGTCATCACGATTCATCAAAAATGTGGAAACGACCTTTGAATTCAACAAAAGATTTTTACAAGTGTGCTTCCAGAATGGCGTCGCTCTGATCACCCCTCCTCAAATTTCCCTACCGATATATCTCGGTTTATGTATTTTTTCATATTCAAGAGAGTCCTCAAAGTCATCATGATTCGTCAAAAAAGAGGAAACGACATTCGAATTGCATGAAAAATTTTTACCAGTGTCGGTCGAGAATGGAGTCGCTATGACCACCCCTCCTCAAGTTTCCCTTCCGATTTATTAAGATTCATATTTCTTTTCACCTACAATAGAGTCCTAAAAGTCATCAAGATTCATCAAAAAAGAGGAAACGAACTTCGAATTGGATGAAAGATTTTTATCAGCGTCGGTCCCGAATGGGGTCTCTCCGACCACGGCTCCTCAAGTTTCCCTTCCGATTTATTTCGGTTTATATATTTTTTCACATACTAGAGGATCCTAAAAGTCATCACGATTCATCAAAAATGAGGAAACGACCTTTGAATTCAACAAAAGATTTTTACTAGTGTGCGTCCAGAATGGCGTCGCTCTGTTCACCCCTCCTCAAGTTTCCCTACCGATTTATTCCGGTTTATATTTCTTTCCACCTAAAATAGAGTCCTAAAAGTCATCACGATTCATCAAAAAAGAGGAAACGATCTTCGAATTGGATGAAAGATTTTTATCAGAGTCGGTCCACAATGGGGTCGCTCTGACCACCGCTCCTCAGGTTTCCCTTCCATTATATTTCGGTTTATATATTTTTTCACATACTAGAGGGTCCTAAAAGTCATCACGATTCGTCAAAAAAGAGGATACGACCTTCGAATTGGACGAAAGATTTCTATCACAGTCGGTCCAGAATGGGGTCGCTCTGACCATCGCTCCTCAAGTTTTCCTTCCGATTTATTTCGGGTTATATATTTTTTCACATACTAGAGGACCCTAAAAGTCATCAAGATTCATCAAAAATGAGGAAACGACCTTTGAATGAAACAAAAGATTTTTACCAGTGTGTGTCCAGAATGGGGTCGCTCCGACCACTGCTTCTCATGTTTCCCTTTCAATTTATTTTGGTTTATATTATTTTTCACATACTAGAGGGTCCTAAATGTCATCACGATTCGTCAAAAAAGACGATACGACCTTCGAACTGGACGAAAGATTTGTATCACAGTCGGTCTAGAATGGGGTCGCTCTGACCATCGCTCCTCAAGTTTTCACTCCGATTTATTTCGGTTTATATATTTTTTCACATACTAGAGGACCCTAGAAGTCATCACGATTCATCGAAAATGAGGAAACGACCTTTGAATTAAACAAAAGATTTTTACTAGTGTGCGTCCAGAATGGCGTCGCTCTGATCACCCCTCCTCAAGTTTCCCTACCGATATATTTCGGTTTATGTATTTTTTCATATTCAAGAGAGTCCTCAAAGTCATCATGATTCGTCAAAAAAGAGGAAACGACATTCGAATTGGATGAAAGATTTTTACCAGTGTCGGTCCAGAATGGAATCGCTCTGACCACCCCTCCTCAAGTTTCCCTTCCGATTTATTTCCGTTTATATTTTTTTTCACATACTAGAGAGTCCGAAAAGTCATCATGATTTATCAAAGAACAGGAAACGAACTTCGAATTGGATGAAAGATTTTTATCAGCGTCGGTCCAAATCGGGGTCGCTCTGACCACCGCTTCTCAAGTTTCCCTTTCGATTTATTTCGGTTTATATTTTTTTTCGTATACTGGAGTGTCCTAAAAGTCATCACGATTCATCAAAATACAGGAAACGAACTTCGAATTGGATGAAAGATTTTTACCAGCGTCGGTCCAGAATGGGGTCGCTCTGACCACCGCTGCTCAAGTTTCCCTTCCGATTTATTTCGGTTTATATATTTTTTCACATACTAGAGGATCCTAAAAGTCATCACGATTCATGAAAAATGAGGAAACGACCTTTGAATTCAACAAAAGATTTGTACTAGTGTGCGTCCAGAATGGCGTCGCTCTGTTCACCCCTCCTCAAGTTTCCCTACCGATTTATTCCGGTTTATATTTCTTTCCACCTAAAATAGAGTCCTAAAAGTCTCACGATTCATCAAAAAAGAGGAAACGATCTTCGAATTGGATGAAAGATTTTTATCAGAGTCGGTCCACAATGGGGTCGCTCTGACCACCGCTCCTCAAGTTTCCCTTCCGATTTATTTCGGTTTATATTTTTTTTCACATACTAGAGAGTCCGAAAAGTCATCATGATTTATCAAAGAACAGGAAACGAACTTCGAAATGGATGAAAGATTTTTATCAGCGTCGGTCCAAATCGGGGTCGCTCTGACCACCGCTTCTCAAGTTTCCCTTTCGATTTATTTCGGTTTATATTTTTTTTCGTATACTGGAGTGTCCGAAAAGTCATCACGATTCGTCAAAAAAGAGGTTACGACCTTCGAATTGGACGAAAGATTTATATCACAGTCGGTCCAGAATGGGGTCGCTCTGACCATCGCTCTTCAAGTTTTCCTTCCGATTT
This sequence comes from Oxytorus armatus, assembly GCA_958009045.1. NCBI lineage: Eukaryota > Metazoa > Arthropoda > Insecta > Hymenoptera > Ichneumonidae > Oxytorus > Oxytorus armatus. Next base: position 28,318,252 of record OY253745.1, on the reverse strand, counting down.
ATTTCGGTTTATATATTTTTTCACATACTAGAGGATCCTAAAAGTCATCACGATTCATCAAAAATGAGGAAACGACCTTTGAATTCAACAAAAGATTTTTACTAGTGTGCGTCCAGAATGGCGTCGCTCTGTTCACCCCTCCTCAAGTTTCCCTACCGATTTATTCCGGTTTATATTTCTTTCCACCTAAAATAGAGTCCTAAAAGTCATCACGATTCATCAAAAAAGAGGAAACGATCTTCGAATTGGATGAAAGATTTTTATCAGAGTCGGTCCACAATGGGGTCGCTCTGACCACCGCTCCTCAAGTTTCCCTTCCGATTTATTTCGGTTTATATTTTTTTTCACATACTAGAGAGTCCTCAAAGTCATCATGATTCATCAAAAAAGAGGAAACGAACTTCGAATTGGATGAAAGATTTTTATCAGCGTCGGTTCAGAATGGGGTCGCTCTGACCACCGCTTCTCAAGTTTCCCTTCCGATTTATTCCAGGTTATATTTCTTTTCGCCTAAAATAGAGTCCTAAAAGTCATCACGATTCATCAAAAAAGAGGAAACGATCTTCGAATTGGATGAAAGATTTTTATCAGAGTCGGTCCAGAATGGGGTCGCTCTGACCGCCGCTCCTCAAGTTTCCCTTCCGATTTATTTCAGTTTATATTTTTTTTCACATACTAGAGAGTACTCAAAGTCATCATGATTCATCAAAAAAGAGGAAACGAACTTCGAATTGGATGAAAGATTTTTATCAGCGTCGGTTCAGAATGGGGTCGCTCTGACCACCGCTTCTCAAGTTTCCCTTCCGATTTATTCCAGGTTATATTTCTTTTCGCCTAAAATAGAGTCCTAAAAGTCATCACGATTCATCAAAAAAGAGGAAACGATCTTCGAATTGGATGAAAGATTTTTATCAGAGTCGGTCCAGAATGGGGTCGCTCTGACCGCCGCTCCTCAAGTTTCCCTTCCGATTTATTTCGGTTTATATTTTTTTCACATACTAGAGAGTCCTAAAAGTCATCATGATTCATCAAAAAAGAGGAAATGAACTTCGAATTGGATGAAAGATTTTTATCAGCGTCGGTTCAGAATGGGGTCTCTCCGAACACGGCTCCTCAAGTTTCCCTTCCGATTTATTTCGGTTTATATTTATTTTCACATACTACAGGATCCTACAAGTCATCACGATTTATCAAAAAAGAGGAAACGACCTTTGAATTCAACGAAAGATTTTCACTAGGGTGTGTCCAGAATGGGGTCGCTCTGACCACTGCATCTCATTTTTCCCTTTCAATTTATTTCGGTTTATATTATTTTTCACATACTAGAGGGTCCTAAAAGTCATCACGATTCGTCAAAAAAGAGGATACGACCTTCGAATTGGACGAAAGATTTGTATCACAGTCGGTCCAGAATGGGGTCGCTCTGACCATCGCTCCTCAAGTTTTCCTTCCGATTTATTTCGGGTTATATATTTTTTCACATACTAGAGGACCCTAAAAGTCATCACGATTCATCAAAAATGAGGAAACGACCTTTGAATTAAACAAAAGATTTTTACTAGTGTGCGTCCAGAATGGCGTCGCTCTGATCACCCCTCCTCAAGTTTCCCTACCGATATATTTCGGTTTATGTATTTTTTCATATTCAAGAGAGTCCTCAAAGTAATCATGATTCGTCAAAAAAGAGGAAACGACATTCGAATTGGATGAAAGATTTTTACCAGTGTCGGTCCAGAATCGAGTCGCTCTGACCACCCCTCCTCAAGTTTCCCTTCCGATTTATTTCGGTTTATATTTTTTTTCACATACTAGAGGATCCTAAAAATCATCACGATTCATCAAAAAAGAGGATACGACCTTCGAATTGGACGAAAGATTTTTTACCAGAGTCAGTCCAGAATGGGGTCGCTATGACCACTCCTCTTCAAGTTTCCCTTCCGTTATATTTCGGTTTATATTTTTTTTCTCATACTAGAGAGTCCTTAATGTCATCACGATTCATCAAAAAAGAGGAAACGATCTTCGAATTTGATGAAAGATTTTTATCAGAGTCGGTCCAGAATGGGGTCGCTCTGACCACCGCTCCTCAAGTTTCCCTTCCGATTTATTTCGGTTTATATTTTTTTTACATACTAGAGAGTCCGAGAAGTCATCACGATTCATCAAAAAAGAGGATACGACCTTCGAATTGGACGAAAGATTTTTATCATAGTCGATCCAGAATGGGGTAGCTCTGACCATCGCTCTTCAAGTTTCCCTGCCGATTTATTTCGGTTTATATATTTTTTCACATACTAGAGGATCCTAAAAGTCATCACGATTCATCAAAAATGTGGAAACGACCTTTGAATTCAACAAAAGATTTTTACAAGTGTGCTTCCAGAATGGCGTCGCTCTGATCACCCCTCCTCAAATTTCCCTACCGATATATCTCGGTTTATGTATTTTTTCATATTCAAGAGAGTCCTCAAAGTCATCATGATTCGTCAAAAAAGAGGAAACGACATTCGAATTGCATGAAAATTTTTTACCAGTGTCGGTCGAGAATGGAGTCGCTATGACCACCCCTCCTCAAGTTTCCCTTCCGATTTATTAAGATTCATATTTCTTTTCACCTACAATAGAGTCCTAAAAGTCATCAAGATTCATCAAAAAAGAGGAAACGAACTTCGAATTGGATGAAAGATTTTTATCAGCGTCGGTCCCGAATGGGGTCTCTCCGACCACGGCTCCTCAAGTTTCCCTTCCGATTTATTTCGGTTTATATATTTTTTCACATACTAGAGGATCCTAAAAGTCATCACGATTCATCAAAAATGAGGAAACGACCTTTGAATTCAACAAAAGATTTTTACTAGTGTGCGTCCAGAATGGCGTCGCTCTGTTCACCCCTCCTCAAGTTTCCCTACCGATTTATTCCGGTTTATATTTCTTTCCACCTAAAATAGAGTCCTAAAAGTCATCACGATTCATCAAAAAAGAGGAAACGATCTTCGAATTGGATGAAAGATTTTTATCAGAGTCGGTCCACAATGGGGTCGCTCTGACCACCGCTCCTCAAGTTTCCCTTCCGTTATATTTCGGTTTATATATTTTTTCACATACTAGAGGGTCCTAAAAGTCATCACGATTCGTCAAAAAAGAGGATACGACCTTCGAATTGGACGAAAGATTTGTATCACAGTCGGTCCAGAATGGGGTCGCTCTGACCATCGCTCCTCAAGTTTTCCTTCCGATTTATTTCGGGTTATATATTTTTTCACATACTAGAGGACCCTAAAAGTCATCAAGATTCATCAAAAATGAGGAAACGACCTTTGAATGAAACAAAAGATTTTTACCAGTGTGTGTCCAGAATGGGGTCGCTCCGACCACTGCTTCTCATGTTTCCCTTTCAATTTATTTTGGTTTATATTATTTTTCACATACTAGAGGGTCCTAAATGTCATCACGATTCGTCAAAAAAGACGATACGACCTTCGAACTGGACGAAAGATTTGTATCACAGTCGGTCTAGAATGGGGTCGCTCTGACCATCGCTCCTCAAGTTTTCACTCCGATTTATTTCGGTTTATATATTTTTTCACATACTAGAGGACCCTAGAAGTCATCACGATTCATCGAAAATGAGGAAACGACCTTTGAATTAAACAAAAGATTTTTACTAGTGTGCGTCCAGAATGGCGTCGCTCTGATCACCCCTCCTCAAGTTTCCCTACCGATATATTTCGGTTTATGTATTTTTTCATATTCAAGAGAGTCCTCAAAGTCATCATGATTCGTCAAAAAAGAGGAAACGACATTCGAATTGGATGAAAGATTTTTACCAGTGTCGGTCCAGAATGGAATCGCTCTGACCACCCCTCCTCAAGTTTCCCTTCCGATTTATTTCCGTTTATATTTTTTTTCACATACTAGAGAGTCCGAAAAGTCATCATGATTTATCAAAGAACAGGAAACGAACTTCGAATTGGATGAAAGATTTTTATCAGCGTCGGTCCAAATCGGGGTCGCTCTGACCACCGCTTCTCAAGTTTCCCTTTCGATTTATTTCGGTTTATATTTTTTTTCGTATACTGGAGTGTCCTAAAAGTCATCACGATTCATCAAAATACAGGAAACGAACTTCGAATTGGATGAAAGATTTTTACCAGCGTCGGTCCAGAATGGGGTCGCTCTGACCACCGCTGCTCAAGTTTCCCTTCCGATTTATTTCGGTTTATATATTTTTTCACATACTAGAGGATCCTAAAAGTCATCACGATTCATGAAAAATGAGGAAACGACCTTTGAATTCAACAAAAGATTTGTACTAGTGTGCGTCCAGAATGGCGTCGCTCTGTTCACCCCTCCTCAAGTTTCCCTACCGATTTATTCCGGTTTATATTTCTTTCCACCTAAAATAGAGTCCTAAAAGTCTCACGATTCATCAAAAAAGAGGAAACGATCTTCGAATTGGATGAAAGATTTTTATCAGAGTCGGTCCACAATGGGGTCGCTCTGACCACCGCTCCTCAAGTTTCCCTTCCGATTTATTTCGGTTTATATTTTTTTTCACATACTAGAGAGTCCGAAAAGTCATCATGATTTATCAAAGAACAGGAAACGAACTTCGAAATGGATGAAAGATTTTTATCAGCGTCGGTCCAAATCGGGGTCGCTCTGACCACCGCTTCTCAAGTTTCCCTTTCGATTTATTTCGGTTTATATTTTTTTTCGTATACTGGAGTGTCCGAAAAGTCATCACGATTCGTCAAAAAAGAGGTTACGACCTTCGAATTGGACGAAAGATTTATATCACAGTCGGTCCAGAATGGGGTCGCTCTGACCATCGCTCTTCAAGTTTTCCTTCCGATTTATTTCGGTTTATATATTTTTTCACATACTAGAGGATCCTAAAAGTCATCACGATTCATCAAAAATGAGGAAACGACCTTTGAATTCAACAAAAGATTTTTACTAGTGTGCGTCCAGAATGGCGTCGCTCTGTTCACCCCTCCTCAAGTTTCCCTACCGATTTATTCCGGTTTATATTTCTTTCCACCTAAAATAGAGTCCTAAAAGTCATCACGATTCATCAAAAAAGAGGAAACGATCTTCGAATTGGATGAAAGATTTTTATCAGAGTCGGTCCACAATGGGGTCGCTCTGACCACCGCTCCTCAAGTTTCCCTTCCGATTTATTTCGGTTTATATTTTTTTTCACATACTAGAGAGTCCTCAAAGTCATCATGATTCATCAAAAAAGAGGAAACGAACTTCGAATTGGATGAAAGATTTTTATCAGCGTCGGTTCAGAATGGGGTCGCTCTGACCACCGCTTCTCAAGTTTCCCTTCCGATTTATTCCAGGTTATATTTCTTTTCGCCTAAAATAGAGTCCTAAAAGTCATCACGATTCATCAAAAAAGAGGAAACGATCTTCGAATTGGATGAAAGATTTTTATCAGAGTCGGTCCAGAATGGGGTCGCTCTGACCGCCGCTCCTCAAGTTTCCCTTCCGATTTATTTCGGTTTATATTTATTTTCACATACTACAGGATCCTACAAGTCATCACGATTTATCAAAAAAGAGGAAACGACCTTTGAATTCAACGAAAGATTTTCACTAGGGTGTGTCCAGAATGGGGTCGCTCTGACCACTGCATCTCATTTTTCCCTTTCAATTTATTTCGGTTTATATTATTTTTCACATACTAGAGGGTCCTAAAAGTCATCACGATTCGTCAAAAAAGAGGATACGACCTTCGAATTGGACGAAAGATTTGTATCACAGTCGGTCCAGAATGGGGTCGCTCTGACCATCGCTCCTCAAGTTTTCCTTCCGATTTATTTCGGGTTATATATTTTTTCACATACTAGAGGACCCTAAAAGTCATCACGATTCATCAAAAATGAGGAAACGACCTTTGAATTAAACAAAAGATTTTTACTAGTGTGCGTCCAGAATGGCGTCGCTCTGATCACCCCTCCTCAAGTTTCCCTACCGATATATTTCGGTTTATGTATTTTTTCATATTCAAGAGAGTCCTCAAAGTAATCATGATTCGTCAAAAAAGAGGAAACGACATTCGAATTGGATGGAAGATTTTTACCAGTGTCGGTCCAGAATGGAGTCGCTCTGAACACCCCTCCTCAAGTTTCCCTTCCGATTTATTTCGGTTTATATTTTTTTTCACATACTAGAGGATCCTAAAAATCATCACGATTCATCAAAAAAGAGGATACGACCTTCGAATTGGACGAAAGATTTTTTACCAGAGTCAGTCCAGAATGGGGTCGCTATGACCACTCCTCTTCAAGTTTCCCTTCCGTTATATTTCGGTTTATATTTTTTTTCTCATACTAGAGAGTCCTTAATGTCATCACGATTCATCAAAAAAGAGGAAACGATCTTCGAATTTGATGAAAGATTTTTATCAGAGTCGGTCCAGAATGGGGTCGCTCTGACCACCGCTCCTCAAGTTTCCCTTCCGATTTATTTCGGTTTATATTTTTTTTACATACTAGAGAGTCCGAGAAGTCATCACGATTCATCAAAAAAGAGGATACGACCTTCGAATTGGACGAAAGATTTTTTACCAGAGTCAGTCCAGAATGGGGTCGCTATGACCACTCCTCTTCAAGTTTCCCTTCCGTTATATTTCGGTTTATATTTTTTTTCTCATACTAGAGAGTCCTTAATGTCATCACGATTCATCAAAAAAGAGGAAACGATCTTCGAATTTGATGAAAGATTTTTATCAGAGTCGGTCCAGAATGGGGTCGCTCTGACCACCGCTCCTCAAGTTTCCCTTCCGATTTATTTCGGTTTATATTTTTTTTACATACTAGAGAGTCCGAGGAGTCATCACGATTCATCAAAAAAGAGGATACCACCTTCGAATTGGACGAAAGATTTTTATCATAGTCGATCCAGAATAGGGTAGCTCTGACCATCGCTCTTCAAGTTTCCCTTCCGATTTATTTCGGTTTATATTTTTTTTCACATACTACAGGATCCTACAAGTCATCACGATTAATCAAAAAAGAGGAAACGACCTTTGAATTCAACGAAAGATTTTGACTAGTGTGTGTCCAGAATGGGGTCGCTCCGACCACTGCTTCTCATGTTTCCCTTTCAATTTATTTTGGTTTATATTATTTTTCACATACTAGAGGGTCCTAAATGTCATCACGATTCGTCAAAAAAGAGGATACGACCTTCGAACTGGACGAAAGATTTGTATCACAGTCGGTCTAGAATGGGGTCGCTCTGACCATCGCTCCTCAAGTTTTCACTCCGATTTATTTCGGTTTATATATTTTTTCACATACTAGAGGACCCTAGAAGTCATCACGATTCATCGAAAATGAGGAAACGACCTTTGAATTAAACAAAAGATTTTTACTAGTGTGCGTCCAGAATGGCGTCGCTCTGATCACCCCTCCTCAAGTTTCCCTACCGATATATTTCGGTTTATGTATTTTTTCATATTCAAGAGAGTCCTCAAAGTCATCATGATTCGTCAAAAAAGAGGAAACGACATTCGAATTGGATGAAAGATTTTTACCAGTGTCGGTCCAGAATGGAATCGCTCTGACCACCCCTCCTCAAGTTTCCCTTCCGATTTATTTCCGTTTATATTTTTTTTCACATACTAGAGAGTCCGAAAAGTCATCATGATTTATCAAAGAACAGGAAACGAACTTCGAATTGGATGAAAGATTTTTATCAGCGTCGGTCCAAATCGGGGTCGCTCTGACCACCGCTTCTCAAGTTTCCCTTTCGATTTATTTCGGTTGATATTTTTTTTCGTATACTGGAGTGTCCTAACAGTCATCACGATTCATCAAAATACAGGAAACGAACTTCGAATTGGATAAAAGATTTTTACCAGCGTCGGTCCAGAATGGGGTCGCTCTGACCACCGCTGCTGAAGTTTCCCTTCCGATTTATTTCGGTTTATATATTTTTTCACATACTAGAGGATCCTAAAAGTCATCACGATTCATGAAAAATGAGGAAACGACCTTTGAATTTAACAAAAGATTTTTACTAGTGTGCGTCCAGAATGGCGTCGCTCTGTTCACCCCTCCTCAAGTTTCCCTACCGATATATTTCGGTTTATGTATTTTTTCATATTCAAGAGAGTCCTCAAAGTCATCATGATTCGTCAAAAAAGAGGAAACGACATTCGAATTGGATGAAAGATTTTTACCAGTGTCGGTCCAGAATGGAATCGCTCTCACCACCCCTCCTCAAGTTTCCCTTCCGATTTATTTCCGTTAATATTTTTTTTCACATACTAGAGAGTCCGAAAAGTCATCATGATTTATCAAAGAACAGGAAACGAACTTCGAATTGGATGAAAGATTTTTATCAGCGTCGGTCCAAATCGGGGTCGCTCTGACCACCGCTTCTCAAGTTTCCCTTTCGATTTATTTCGGTTTATATTTTTTTTCGTATACTGGAGTGTCCTAAAAGTCATCAGGATTCATCAAAATACAGGAAACGAATTCCGAATTGGATGAAAGATTTTTACCAGCGTCGGTCCAGAATGGGGTCGCTCTGACCACCGCTGCTCAAGTTTCCCTTCCGATTTATTTCGGTTTATATATTTTTTCACATACTAGAGGATCCTAAAAGTCATCACGATTCATGAAAAATGAGGAAACGACCTTTGAATTCAACAAAAGATTTGTACTAGTGTGCGTCCAGAATGGCGTCGCTCTGTTCACCCCTCCTCAAGTTTCCCTACCGATTTATTCCGGTTTATATTTCTTTCCACCTAAAATAGAGTCCTAAAAGTCTCACGATTCATCAAAAAAGAGGAAACGATCTTCGAATTGGATTAAAGATTTTTATCAGAGTCGGTCCACAATGGGGTCGCTCTGACCACCGCTCCTCAAGTTTCCCTTCCGATTTATTTCGGTTTATATTTTTTTTCACATACTAGAGAGTCCGAAAAGTCATCATGATTTATCAAAGAACCGGAAACGAACTTCGAAATGGATGAAAGATTTTTATCAGCGTCGGTCCAAATCGGGGTCGCTCTGACCACCGCTTCTCAAGTTTCCCTTTCGATTTATTTCGGTTTATATTTTTTTTCGTATACTGGAGTGTCCTAAAAGTCATCACGATTCGTCAAAAAAGAGGTTACGACCTTCGAATTGGACGAAAGATTTATATCACAGTCGGTCCAGAATGGGGTCGCTCTGACCATCGCTCTTCAAGTTTTCCTTCCGATTTATTTCGGTTTATATATTTTTTCACATACTAGAGGATCCTAAAAGTCATCACGATTCATCAAAAATGAGGAAACGACCTTTGAATTCAACAAAAGATTTTTACTAGTGTGCGTCCAGAATGGCGTCGCTCTGTTCACCCCTCCTCAAGTTTCCCTACCGATTTATTCCGGTTTATATTTCTTTCCACCTAAAATAGAGTCCTAAAAGTCATCACGATTCATCAAAAAAGAGGAAACGATCTTCGAATTGGATGAAAGATTTTTATCAGAGTCGGTCCACAATGGGGTCGCTCTGACCACCGCTCCTCAAGTTTCCCTTCCGATTTATTTCAGTTTATATTTTTTTTCACATACTAGAGAGTCCTCAAAGTCATCATGATTCATCAAAAAAGAGGAAACGAACTTCGAATTGGATGAAAGATTTTTATCAGCGTCGGTTCAGAATGGGGTCGCTCTGACCACCGCTTCTCAAGTTTCCCTTCCGATTTATTCCAGGTTATATTTCTTTTCGCCTAAAATAGAGTCCTAAAAGTCATCACGATTCATCAAAAAAGAGGAAACGATCTTCGAATTGGATGAAAGATTTTTATCAGAGTCGGTCCAGAATGGGGTCGCTCTGACCGCCGCTCCTCAAGTTTCCCTTCCGATTTATTTCGGTTTATATTTTTTTCACATACTAGAGAGTCCTAAAAGTCATCATGATTCATCAAAAAAGAGGAAATGAACTTCGAATTGGATGAAAGATTTTTATCAGCGTCGGTTCAGAATGGGGTCTCTCCGAACACGGCTCCTCAAGTTTCCCTTCCGATTTATTTCGGTTTATATTTATTTTCACATACTACAGGATCCTACAAGTCATCACGATTTATCAAAAAAGAGGAAACGACCTTTGAATTCAACGAAAGATTTTCACTAGGGTGTGTCCAGAATGGGGTCGCTCTGACCACTGCATCTCATTTTTCCCTTTCAATTTATTTCGGTTTATATTATTTTTCACATACTAGAGGGTCCTAAAAGTCATCACGATTCGTCAAAAAAGAGGATACGACCTTCGAATTGGACGAAAGATTTGTATCACAGTCGGTCCAGAATGGGGTCGCTCTGACCATCGCTCCTCAAGTTTTCCTTCCGATTTATTTCGGGTTATATATTTTTTCACATACTAGAGGACCCTAAAAGTCATCACGATTCATCAAAAATGAGGAAACGACCTTTGAATTAAACAAAAGATTTTTACTAGTGTGCGTCCAGAATGGCGTCGCTCTGATCACCCCTCCTCAAGTTTCCCTACCGATATATTTCGGTTTATGTATTTTTTCATATTCAAGAGAGTCCTCAAAGTAATCATGATTCGTCAAAAAAGAGGAAACGACATTCGAATTGGATGAAAGATTTTTACCAGTGTCGGTCCAGAATCGAGTCGCTCTGACCACCCCTCCTCAAGTTTCCCTTCCGATTTATTTCGGTTTATATTTTTTTTCACATACTAGAGGATCCTAAAAATCATCACGATTCATCAAAAAAGAGGATACGACCTTCGAATTGGACGAAAGATTTTTTACCAGAGTCAGTCCAGAATGGGGTCGCTATGACCACTCCTCTTCAAGTTTCCCTTCCGTTATATTTCGGTTTATATTTTTTTTCTCATACTAGAGAGTCCTTAATGTCATCACGATTCATCAAAAAAGAGGAAACGATCTTCGAATTTGATGAAAGATTTTTATCAGAGTCGGTCCAGAATGGGGTCGCTCTGACCACCGCTCCTCAAGTTTCCCTTCCGATTTATTTCGGTTTATATTTTTTTTACATACTAGAGAGTCCGAGAAGTCATCACGATTCATCAAAAAAGAGGATACGACCTTCGAATTGGACGAAAGATTTTTATCATAGTCGATCCAGAATGGGGTAGCTCTGACCATCGCTCTTCAAGTTTCCCTGCCGATTTATTTCGGTTTATATATTTTTTCACATACTAGAGGATCCTAAAAGTCATCACGATTCATCAAAAATGTGGAAACGACCTTTGAATTCAACAAAAGATTTTTACAAGTGTGCTTCCAGAATGGCGTCGCTCTGATCACCCCTCCTCAAATTTCCCTACCGATATATCTCGGTTTATGTATTTTTTCATATTCAAGAGAGTCCTCAAAGTCATCATGATTCGTCAAAAAAGAGGAAACGACATTCGAATTGCATGAAAAATTTTTACCAGTGTCGGTCGAGAATGGAGTCGCTATGACCACCCCTCCTCAAGTTTCCCTTCCGATTTATTAAGATTCATATTTCTTTTCACCTACAATAGAGTCCTAAAAGTCATCAAGATTCATCAAAAAAGAGGAAACGAACTTCGAATTGGATGAAAGATTTTTATCAGCGTCGGTCCCGAATGGGGTCTCTCCGACCACGGCTCCTCAAGTTTCCCTTCCGATTTATTTCGGTTTATATATTTTTTCACATACTAGAGGATCCTAAAAGTCATCACGATTCATCAAAAATGAGGAAACGACCTTTGAATTCAACAAAAGATTTTTACTAGTGTGCGTCCAGAATGGCGTCGCTCTGTTCACCCCTCCTCAAGTTTCCCTACCGATTTATTCCGGTTTATATTTCTTTCCACCTAAAATAGAGTCCTAAAAGTCATCACGATTCATCAAAAAAGAGGAAACGATCTTCGAATTGGATGAAAGATTTTTATCAGAGTCGGTCCACAATGGGGTCGCTCTGACCACCGCTCCTCAAGTTTCCCTTCCGATTTATTTCGGTTTATATTTTTTTTCACATACTAGAGAGTCCTCAAAGTCATCATGATTCATCAAAAAAGAGGAAACGAACTTCGAATTGGATGAAAGATTTTTATCAGCGTCGGTTCAGAATGGGGTCGCTCTGACCACCGCTTCTCAAGTTTCCCTTCCGATTTATTCCAGGTTATATTTCTTTTCGCCTAAAATAGAGTCCTAAAAGTCATCACGATTCATCAAAAAAGAGGAAACGATCTTCGAATTGGATGAAAGATTTTTATCAGAATCGGTCCAGAATGGGGTCGCTCTGACCGCCGCTCCTCAAGTTTCCCTTTCGATTTATTTCGGTTTATATTTTTTTTCACATACTAGAGAGTCCTAAAAGTCATCATGATTCATCAAAAAAGAGGAAATGAACTTCGAATTGGATGAAAGATTTTTATCAGCGTCGGTTCAGAATGGGGTCTCTCCGAACACGGCTCCTCAAGTTTCCCTTCCGATTTATTTCGGTTTATATTTATTTTCACATACTACAGGATCCTACAAGTCATCACGATTTATCAAAATAGAGGAAACGACCTTTGAATTCAACGAAAGATTTTCACTAGGGTGTGTCCAGAATGGGGTCGCTCTGACCACTGCATCTCATTTTTCCCTTTCAATTTATTTCGGTTTATATTATTTTTCACATACTAGAGGGTCCTAAAAGTCATCACGATTCGTCAAAAAAGAGGATACGACCTTCGAATTGGACGAAAGATTTGTATCACAGTCGGTCCAGAATGGGGTCGCTCTGACCATCGCTCCTCAAGTTTTCCTTCCGATTTATTTCGGGTTATATATTTTTTCACATACTAGAGGACGCTAAAAGTCATCACGATTCATCAAAAATGAGGAAACGACCTTTGAATTAAACAAAAGATTTTTACTAGTGTGCGTCCAGAATGGCGTCGCTCTGATCACCCCTCCTCAAGTTTCCCTACCGATATATTTCGGTTTATGTATTTTTTCATATTCAAGAGAGTCCTCAAAGTAATCATGATTCGTCAAAAAAGAGGAAACGACATTCGAATTGGATGAAAGATTTTTACCAGTGTCGGTCCAGAATCGAGTCGCTCTGACCACCCCTCCTCAAGTTTCCCTTCCGATTTATTTCGGTTTATATTTTTTTTCACATACTAGAGGATCCTAAAAATCATCACGATTCATCAAAAAAGAGGATACGATCTTCGAATTTGATGAAAGATTTTTATCAGAGTCGGTCCAGAATGGGGTCGCTCTGACCACCGCTCCTCAAGTTTCCCTTCCGATTTATTTCGGTTTATATTTTTTTTACATACTAGAGAGTCCGAGAAGTCATCACGATTCATCAAAAAAGAGGATACGACCTTCGAATTGGACGAAAGATTTTTATCATAGTCGATCCAGAATGGGGTAGCTCTGACCATCGCTCTTCAAGTTTCCCTTCCGATTTATTTCGGTTTATATATTTTTTCACATACTAGAGGATCCTAAAAGTCATCACGATTCATCAAAAATGTGGAAACGACCTTTGAATTCAACAAAAGATTTTTACAAGTGTGCTTCCAGAATGGCCTCGCTCTGATCACCCCTCCTCAAATTTCCCTACCGATATATCTCGGTTTATGTATTTTTTCATATTCAAGAGAGTCCTCAAAGTCATCATGATTCGTCAAAAAAGAGGAAACGACATTCGAATTGCATGAAAATTTTTTACCAGTGTCGGTCGAGAATGGAGTCGATATGACCACCCCTCCTCAAGTTTCCCTTCCGATTTATTACGATTCATATTTCTTTTCACCTACAATAGAGTCCTAAAAGTCATCAAGATTCATCAAAAAAGAGGAAACGAACTTCGAATTGGATGAAAGATTTTTATCAGAGTCGGTCCCGAATGGGGTCTCTCCGACCACGGCTCCTCAAGTTTCCCTTCCGATTTATTTCGGTTTATATATTTTTTCACATACTAGAGGATCCTAAAAGTCATCACGATTCATCAAAAAAGAGGATACGACCTTCGAATTGGACGAAAGATTTTTTACCAGAGTCAGTCCAGAATGGGGTCGCTATGACCACTCCTCCTCAAGTTTCCCTTCCGTTATATTTCGGTTTATATATTTTTTCTCATACTAGAGAGTCCTACATGTCATCGTGATTCATCAAAAAAGAGGAAACGATCATCGAATTTGATGAAAGATTTTTATCAGTGTCGGTCCAGAATGGGGTCGCTCTGACCACCGCTCCTCAAGTTTCCCTTCCGATTTATTTCGGTTTATATTTTTTTTCACATACTAGAGAGTCCGAAAAGTCATCATGATTTATCAAAAAACAGGAAACGAACTTCGAATTGGATGAAAGATTTTTATCATAGTCGATCCAGAATGGGGTCGCTCTGACCATCGCTCCTCAAGTTTCCCTTCCGATTTATTTCGGTTTATATTTTTTTTCACATACTAGAAGATCCTAAAAGTCATCACGATTCATCAAAAATGAGGAAACGACCTTTGAATTCAACGAAAGATTTTTACTAGTTAGCGTCCAAAATGAGGTCGCTCTGACCACCCCTCCTCAAGTTTCCCTTCCGATTTATTTCGGTTTATATTTTTTTTCACATACTACAGGATCCTAGAAGTCATCACGATTTATCAAAAAAGAGGAAACGACCTTCGAATTCAACAAAAGATTTTTACTAGTGTGTGTCCAGAATGGGGTCGCTCCGACCACTGCTTCTCATGTTTCCCTTTCAATTTATTTTGGTTTATATTATTTTTCACATACTGGAGCGTCCTACATGTCATCACGATTCGTCAAAAAAGAGGATACGACCTTCGAATTGAACGAAAGATTTGTATCACAGTCGGTCCAGAATGGGGTCGCTCTGACCATCGCTCCTCAAGTTTTCCTTCCGATTTATTTCAGTTTATATATTTTTTCACATACTAGAGGACCCTAAAAGTCATCACGATTCATCAAAAATGAGGAAACGACCTTTGTATTGAACAAAAGATTTTTAGTAGTGTGCGTCCAGAATGGCGTCGCTCTGATCACCCCTCCTCAAGTTTCCCTACCGATATATTTCGGTTTATGTATTTTTTCATATTCAAGAGAGTCCTCAAAGTCATCATGATTCGTCAAAAAAGAGGCAACGACATTCGAATTGGATGAAAGATTTTTACCAGTGTCGGTCCAGAATGGAATCGCTCTGACCACCCCTCCTCAAGTTTCCCTTCCGATTTATTTCGGTTTATATTTTTTTTCACATACTAGAGAGTCCTAAAAGTCATCATGATTCTTCAAAAAAGAGGAAACGAACTTCGAATTGGATGAAAGATTTTTATCAGCGTCGGTTCAGAATGGGGTCTCTCCGCCCACGGCTCCTCAAGTTTCCCTTCCGATTTATTTCGGTTTATATTTTTTTTCACATACTAGAGAGTCCTAAAAGTCATCATGATTCTTCAAAAAAGAGGAAACGATCTTCGAATTCGATGAAAGATTTTTATCAGAGTCGGTCCAGAATGGGGTCGCTCTGACCACCGCTCCTCAAATTTCCCTTCTGATTCATTTCGGTTTATATATTTTTTCACATACTAGAAGATCCTAAAAGTCATCACGATTCTTCAAAAATGAGGAAACGACCTTTGCATTCAACGAAAGATTTTTACTAGTGTGCGTCCAAAATCAGGTCGCTCTGACCACCACTCCTCAAGTTTCCCTTCCGATTTATTTCGGTTTCTATTTTTTTTTCACATACTAGAGAGTCCGAAAAGTCATCATGATTTATCAAAAAACAGGAAACGAACTTCGAATTCGATGAAAGATTTTTATTAGCGTCGGTCCAGATCGGGGTCGCTCTGACCACCGGGTCTCAAGTTTCCCTTTCAATTTATTTCGGTTTATATTATTTTCCACATACTAGAGGGTCCTAAAAGTCATCACGATTCGTCCAAAAAGAGGATACGACCTTCGAATTGGACGAAAGATTTATATCACAGTCGGTCCAGAATGGGGTCGCTCTGACCATCGCTCCTCAAGTTTTCCTTCCGATTTATTTCGGTTTATATATTTTTTCACATACTAGAGGATCCTAAAAGTCATCACGATTCATCAAAAATGAGGAAACGACCTTTGAATTCAACAAAAGATTTTTACTAGTGTGCGTCCAGAATTGCGTCGCTCTGATCACCCGTCCTCAAATTTCCCTACCGATATATCTCGGTTTATGTATTTTTTCATATTCAAGAGAGTCCTCAAAGTCATCATGATTCGTCAAAAAAGAGGAAACGACATTCGAAATGGATGAAAAATTTTTACCAGTGTCGGTCCAGAATGGAGTCGCTCTGACCACCCCTCCTCAAGTTTCCCTCCCGAATTATTACGGTTTATATTTCTTTTCACCTACAATAGAGTCCTAAAATTCATCAAGATTCATCAAAAAAGAGGAAACGAACTTCGAATTGGATGAAAGATTTTTATCAGAGTCGGTCCCGAATGGGGTCTCTCCGACCACGGCTCCTCAAGTTTCCCTTCCGATTTATTTCGGTTTATATATTTTTTCACATACTAGAAGATCCTAAAAGTCATCACGATTCATCAAAAAAGAGGATACGACCTTCGAATTGAACGAAAGATTTTTTACCAGAGTCAGTCCAGAATGGGGTCGCTATGACCACTCCTCCTCAAGTTTCCCTTCCGTTATATTTCGGTTTATATTTTTTTTCTCATACTAGAGAGTCCTAAATGTCATCACGATTCATCAAAAAAGAGGAAACGATCATCGAATTTGATGAAAGATTTTTATCAGAGTCGGTCCAGAATGGGGTCGCTGTGACCACCGCTCCTCAAGTTTCCCTTCCGATTTATTTCGGTTTATATTTTTATTCACATACTAGAGAGTCCGAAAAATCATCATGATTTATCAAAAAACAGGAAACGAACTTCGAATTCGATGAAAGATTTTTATCATAGTCGATCCAGAATGGGGCGGCTCTGACCATCGCTCCTCAAGTTTCCCTTCCGATTTATTCCGGTTTATATATTTTTTCACATACTAGAAGATCCTAAAAGTCATCACGATTCTTCAAAAATGACGAAACGACCTTTGAATTCAACGAAAGATTTTTACTAGTGTGCGTCTAAAATGAGGACGCTCTGACCACCCCTCCTCAAGTTTCCCTTCCGATTTATTTCGGTTTACATTTTTTTTCACATACTACAGGATCCTACAAGTCATCACGATTTATCAAAAAAGAGGAAACGACCTTTGAATTCAACGAAAGATTTTTACTAGTGTGTGTCCAGAATGGGGTCGCTCCGACCACTGCTTCTCATGTTTCCCTTTCAATTTATTTTGGTTTATATTATTTTTCACATACAATAGAGTCCTAAAAGTCATCAAGATTCATCAAAAAAGAGGAAACGAACTTCGAATTGGATGAAAGATTTTTATTAGAGTCGGTCCCGAATGGGGTCTCTATGACCACGGCTCCTCAAGTTTCCCTTCCGATTTATTTCGGTTTATATATTTTTTCACATACTAGAAGATCCTAAAAGTCATCACGATTCATCAAAAAAGAGGATACGACCTTCGAATTGGACGAAAGATTTTTTACCAGAGTCAGTCCAGAATGGGGTCGCTATGACCACTCCTCCTCAAGTTTCCCTTCCGTTATATTTCGGTTTATATATTTTTTCTCATACTAGAGAGTCCTAAATGTCATCACGATTCATCAAAAAAGAGGAAACGATCATCGAATTTGATGAAAGATTTTTATCAGAGTCGGTCCAGAATGGGGTCGCTGTGACCACCGCTCCTCAAGTTTCCCTTCCGATTTATTTCGGTTTATATTTTTTTTCACATACTAGAGAGTCCGAAAAGTCATCATGATTTATCAAAGAACAGGAAACGAACTTCGAAATGGATGAAAGATTTTTATCAGCGTCGGTCCAAATCGGGGTCGCTCTGACCACCGCTTCTCAAGTTTCCCTTTCGATTTATTTCGGTTTATATATTTTTTCACATACTAGAGGATCCTAAAAGTCATCACGATTCATGAAAAATGAGGAAACGACCTTTGAATTCAACAAAAGATTTTTACTAGTGTGCGTCCAGAATGGCGTCGCTCTGTTCACCCCTCCTCAAGTTTCCCTAGCGATTTATTCCGGTTTATATTTCTTCGCACCTAAAATAGAGTCCTAAAAGTCATCACGATTCATCAAAAAAGAGGAAACGATCTTCGAATTGGATGAAAGATTTTTATCAGAGTCGGTCCACAATGGGGTCGCTCTGACCACCGCTCCTCAAGTTTCCCTTCCGTTATATTTCGGTTTATATATTTTTTCACATACTAGAGGGTCCTAAAAGTCATCACGATTCGTAAAAAAAGAGGATACGACCTTCGAATTGGACGAAAGATTTGTATCACAGTCGGTCCAGAATGGGGTCGCTCTGACCATCGCTCCTCAAGTTTTCCTTCCAATTTATTTCGCGTTATATATTTTTTCACATACTAGAGGACCCTAAAAGTCATCACGATTCATCAAAAATGAGGAAACGACCTTTGAATGAAACAAAAGATTTTTACTAGTGTGCGTCCAGAATGGCGTCGCTCTGATCACCCCTCCTCAAGTTTCCCTACCGATATATTTCGGTTTATGTATTTTTTCATATTCAAGAGAGTCCTCAAAGTAATCATTATTCGTCAAAAAAGAGGAAACGACATTCGAATTGGATGAAAGATTTTTACCAGTGTCGGTCCAGAATGGAGTCGCTCTGACCACCCCTCCTCAAGTTTCCCTTCCGATTTATTTCGGTTTATATTTTTTTTCACATACTAGAGGATCCTAAAAATCATCACGATTCATCAAAAAAGAGGATACGACCTTCGAATTGGACGAACGATTTTTTACCAGAGTCAGTCCAGAATGGGGTCGCTATGACCACTCCTCTTCAAGTTTCCCTTCCGTTATATTTCGGTTTATATTTTTTTTCTCATACTAGAGAGTCCTTAATGTCATCACGATTCATCAAAAAAGAGGAAACGATCTTCCAATTTGATGAAAGATTTTTATCATAGTCGGTCCAGAATGGGGTCGCTCTGACCACCGCTCCTCAAGTTTCCCTTCCGATTTATTTCGGTTTATATTTTTTTTACATACAAGAGAGTCCGAGAAGTCATCACGATTCATCAAAAAAGAGGATACGACCTTCGAATTGGACGAAAGATTTTTATCATAGTCGATCCAGAATAGGGTAGCTCTGACCATCGCTCTTCAAGTTTCCCTTCCGATTTATTTCGGTTTATATATTTTTTCATATACTAGAGGATCCTAAAAGTCATCACGATTCATCAAAAATGTGGAAACGACCTTTGAATTCAACCAAAGATTTTTACAAGTGTGCTTCCAGAATGGCGTCGCTCTGATCACCCCTCCTCAAATTTCCCTACCGATATATCTCGGTTTATGTATTTTTTCATATTCAAGAGAGTCCTCAAAGTCATCATGATTCGTCAAAAAAGAGGAAACGACATTCGAATTGCATGGAAAATTTTTACCAGTGTCGGTCGAGAATGGAGTCGCTATGACCACCCCTCCTCAAGTTTCCCTTCCGATTTATTACGATTTATATTGCTTTTCACCTACAATAGAGTCCTAAAAGTCATCAAGATTCATCAAAAAAGAGGAAACGAACTTCGAATTGGATGAAAGATTTTTATCAGAGTCGGTCCCGAATGGGGTCTCTCCGACCACGGCACCTCAAGTTTCCCTTCCGATTTATTTCGGTTTATATATTTTTTCACATACTAGAGGATCCTAAAAGTCATCACGATTCATCAAAAAAGAGGATACGACCTTCGAATTGGACGAAAGATTTTTTACCAGAGTCAGTCCAGAATGGGGTCGCTCTGACCACTCCTCCTCAAGTTTCCCTTCCGTTATATTTCGGTTTATATATTTTTTCTCATACTAGAGAGTCCTAAATGTCATCACGATTCATCAAAAAAGAGGAAACGATCATCGAATTTGATGAAAGATTTTTATCAGAGTCGGTCCAGAATGGGGTCGCTGTGACCACCGCTCCTCAAGTTTCCCTTCCGATTTATTTCGGTTTATATTTTTTTTCACATACTACAGGATCCTACAAGTCATCACGATTTATCAAAAAAGAGGAAACGACCTTTGAATTCAACGAAAGATTTTTACTAGTGTGTGTCCAGAATGGGGTCGCTCCGACCACTGCTTCTCATGTTTCCCTTTCAATTTATTTTGGTTTATATTATTTTTCACATACAATAGAGTCCTAAAAGTCATCAAGATTCATCAAAAAAGAGGAAACGAACTTCGAATTGGATGAAAGATTTTTATCAGAGTCGGTCCCGAATGGGGTCTCTCCGACCACGGCTCCTCAAGTTTCCCTTCCGATTTATTTCGGTTTATATATTTTTTCACATACTAGAAGATCCTAAAAGTTATCACGATTCATCAAAAAAGAGGATACGACCTTCGAATTGGACGAAAGATTTTTTACCAGAGTCAGTCCAGAATGGGGTCGCTATGACCACTCCTCCTCAAGTTTCCCTTCCGTTATATTTCGGTTTATATATTTTTTCTCATACTAGAGAGTCCTAAATGTCATCACGATTCATCAAAAAAGAGGAAACGATCATCGAATTTGATGAAAGATTTTTATCAGAGTCGGTCCAGAATGGGGTCGCTGTGACCACCGCTCCTCAAGTTTCCCTTCCGATTTATTTCGGTTTATATTTTTTTTCACATACTAGAGAGTCCGAAAAGTCATCGTGATTTATCAAAAAACAGGAAACGAACTTCGAATTGGATGAAAGATTTTTATCATAGTCGATCCAGAATGGGGCGGCTCTGACCATCGCTCCTCAAGTTTCCCTTCCGATTTATTCCGGTTTATATATTTTTTCACATACAAGAAGATCCTAAAAGTCATCACGATTCTTCAAAAATGACGAAACGACCTTTGAATTCAACGAAAGATTTTTACTAGTGTGCGTCTAAAATGAGGTCGCTCTGACCACCCCTCCTCAAGTTTCCCTTCCGATTTATTTCGGTTTATATTTTTTTTCACATACTACAGGATCCTACAAGTCATCACGATTTATCAAAAAAGAGGAAACGACCTTTGAATTCAACAAAAGATTTTTACTAGTGTGTGTTCAGAATGTGGTCGCTCCGACCACTGCTTCTCATGTTTCCCTTTCAATTTATTTTGGTTTATATTATTTTTCACATACTAGAGGGTCCTAAATGTCATCACGATTCGTCAAAAAAGAGTATACGACCTTCGAATTGGACGAAAGATTTGTATCACAGTCGGTCCAGAATGGGGTCGCTCTGACCATCGCTACTCAAGTTTTCCTTCCGATTTATTTCGGTTTATATATTTTTTCACATACTAGAGGACCCTAAAAGTCATCACGATTTATCAAAAAAGAGGAAACGACCTTTGAATTCAACGAAAGATTTTTACTAGTGTGTGTCCAGAATGGTGTCGCTCCGACCACTGCTTCTCATGTTTCCCTTTCAATTTATTTTGGTTTATATTATTTTTCACATACTAGAGGGTCCTAAATGTCATCATGATTCGTCAAAAAAGAGGATACGACCTTCGAATTGGACGAAAGATTTATATCACAGTCGGTCCAGTATGGGGTCGCTCTGACCATCGCTCCTCAAGTTTTCCTTCCGATTTATTTCGCTTTATATATTTTTTCACATACTAGAGGATCCTAAAAGTCATCACTATTCTTCAAAAATGAGGAAACGACCTTTGCATTCAACGAAAGATTTTTACTAGTGTGCGTCCAAAATGAGCTCGATCTGACCACCCCTCCTCAAGTTTCCCTTCCGATTTATTTCGGTTTATATTTTTTTTCACATACTACAGGATCCTACAAGTCATCACGATTTATCAAAAAACAGGAAACGACCTTTGAATTCAACGAAAGATTTTCACTAGTGTGTGTCCAGAATGGGGTCGCTCTGACCACTGCTTCTCATGTTTCCCTTTCAATTTATTTCGGTTTATATTATTTTTCACATACTAGAGGGTCCTAAAAGTCGTCACGATTCGTCAAAAAAGAGGATACGACCTTCAAATTGGACGAAAGATTTGTATCACAGCCGGTCCAGAATGGGGTCGCTCTGACCATCGCTCCTCAAGATTTCCTTCCGATTTATTTCGGTTTATATATTTTTTCACATACTAGAGGACCCTAAAAGTCATCACGATTCATCAAAAATGAGGAAACGACCTTTGAATTAAACAAAAGATTTTTACTAGTGTGCGTCCAGAATGGCGTCGCTCTGATCACCCCTCCTCAAGTTTCCCTACCGATATATTTCGGTTTATGTATTTTTTCATATTCAAGACAGTCCTCAAAGTCATCATGATTCGTCAAAAAAGAGGAAATGACATTCGAATTGGATGAAAGATTTTTACCAGTGTCGTCCAGAATGGAGTCGCTCTGACCACCCCTCCTCAAGTTTCCCTTCCGATTTATTTCGGTTTATATTTTTTTTCACATATGAGAGAGTCCGAAAAGTTATCATGATTTATCAAGGCACAGGAAACGAACTTCGAATTGGATGAAAGATTTTTATCAGCGTCGGTCCAGATCGGGGTCGCTCTGACCACCGCTTCTCAAGTTTCCCTTTCGATTTATTTCGGTTTATATTTTTTTTCGTATACTAGAGGGTCCTAGAAGTCATCACGATTCGTCAAAAAATAGGATACGACCTTCGAATTGGACGAAAGATTTTTACCAGCGTCGGTCCAGAATGGGGTCGCTCTGACCATCGCTCCTCAAGTTTTCCTTCCGATTTATTTCGGTTTATATTTTTTTTCACATACTAGAGAGTCCTAAAAGTCATCATGATTCATCAAAAAAGAGGAAACGAACTTCGAATTGGATGAAAGATATTTATCAGCGTCGGTTCAGAATGGGGTCGCTCTGACCACCGCTTCTCAAGTTTCCCTTCCGATTTATTCCAGGTTATATTTCCTTTCGCCTAAAATAGAGTCCTAAAAGTCATCACGATTCATCAAAAAAGAGGAAACGATCTTCGAATTGGATTAAAGATTTTTATCAGAGTCGGTCCAGAATGGGGTCGCTCTGACCGCCGCTCCTCAAGTTTCCCTTCCGATTTATTTCGGTTTATATTTTTTTTCACATACTAGAGAGTCCTAAAAGTCATCATGATTCATCAAAAAAGAGGAAACGAACTTCGAATTGGATGAAAGATTTTTATCAGCGTCGGTTCAGAATGGGGTCGCTCTGACCACCGCTTCTCAAGTTTCCCTTTCGATTTATTTCGGTTTCTATTTTTTTTTCACATACTAGAGGGTCCGAAAAGTCATCACGATTGGTCAAAAAAGAGCATACGACCTTCGACTTGGACGAAAGATTTTTACCAGCGTCTGTCCAGAATGGGGTCGCTCTGACCACCTCTGCTCAAATTTCCCTTCCGATTTATTTCGGTTTATATATTTTTTCACATACTAGAGGATCCTAAAAGTCATCACGATTCATCAAAAATGTGGAAACGACCTTTGAATTCAACAAAAGATTTTTACAAGTGTGCTTCCAGAATGGCGTCGCTCTGATCACCCCTCCTCAAATTTCCCTACCGATATATCTCGGTTTATGTATTTTTTCATATTCAAGAGAGTCCTCAAAGTCATCATGATTTATCAAAAAACAGGAAACGAACTTCGAATTGGATGAAAGATTAGTCGATCCAGAATGGGGTCGCTCTGAACATCGCTCCTCAAGTTTCCCTTCCGATTTATTTCGGTTTATATATTTTTTCACATACTAGAAGATCCTAAAAGTCATCACGATTCATCAAAAATGAGGAAACGACCTTTGAATTCAACGAAAGATTTTTACTAGTTAGCGTCCAAAATGAGGTCGCTCTGACCACCCCTCCTCAAGTTTCCCTTCCGATTTATTTCGGTTTATATTTTTTTTCACATACTACAGGATCCTACAAGTCATCACGATTTATCAAAAAAGAGGAAACGACCTTTGAATTCAACAAAAGATTTTTACTAGTGTGTGTCCAGAATGGGGTCGCTCCGACCACTGCTTCTCATGTTTCCCTTTCAATTTATTTTGGTTTATATTATTTTTCACATACTGGAGCGTCCTAAATGTCATCACGATTCGTCAAAAAAGAGGATACGACCTTCGAATTGAACGAAAGATTTGTATCACAGTCGGTCCAGAATGGGGTCGCTGTGACCATCGCTCCTCAAGTTTTCCTTCCGATTTATTTCGGTTTATATATTTTTTCACATACTAGAGGACCCTAAAAGTCATCACGATTCATCAAAAATGAGGAAACGACCTTTGAATTAAACAAAAGATTTTTAGTAGTGTGCGTCCAGAATGGCGTCGCTCTGATCACCCCTCCTCAAGTTTCCCTACCGATATATTTCGGTTTATGTATTTTTTCATATTCAAGAGAGTCCTCAAAGTCATCATGATTCGTCAAAAAAGAGGCAACGACATTCGAATTGGATGAAAGATTTTTACCACTGTCGGTCCAGAATGGAATCGCTCTGACCACCCCTCCTCAAGTTTCCCTTCCGATTTATTTCGGTTTATATTTTTTTCACATACTAGAGAGTCCTAAAAGTCATCACGATTCATCAAAAAAGAGGAAAGGAACTTCGAATTGGATGAAAGATTTTTATCAGAGTCGGTCCCGAATGGGGTCTCTCCGACCACGGCTACTCAAGTTTCCCTTCCGATTTATTTCGGTTTATATATTTTTTCACATACTAGAGGATCCTAAAAATCATCACGATTCATCAAAAAAGAGGATACGACCTTCGAATAGGACGAAACATTTTTTACCAGAGTCAGTCCAGAATGGGGTCGCTATGACCACTCCTCCTCAAGTTTCCCTTCCGTTATATTTCGGATTATATTTTTTTTCTCATACTAGAGAGTCCTAAATGTCATCACGATTCATCAAAAAACAGGAAACGAACTTCGAATTGGATGAAAGATTTTTATCATAGTCGATCCGGAATGGGGTCGCTCTGACCACCGCTCCTCAAGTTTCCCTTCCGATTTATTTCGGTTTATATATTTTTTCACATACTAGAAGATCCTAAAAGTCATCACGATTCTTCAAAAATGAGGAAACGACGTTTGCATTCAACGACAGATTTTTACTAGTGTGCGTCCAAAATGAGGTCGCTCTAACCACCCCTCCTCAAGTTTCACTTCCGATTTATTTCGGTTTATATATTTTTTCACATACTACAGGATCCTACAAGTCATCACGATTTATCAAAAAAGAGGAAACGACCTTTGAATTCAACTAAAGATTTTCACTATTGTGTGTCCAGAATGGGGTCGCTCTGACCACTGCTTCTCATGGTTCCCTTTCAATTTATTTCGGTTTATATTATTTTTCACATACTAGAGGGTCCTAAAAGTCATCACGATTCGTCAAAAAAGAGGATACGACCTTCGAATTGGACGAAAGATTTTTACCAGCGTCTGTCCAGAATGGGGTCGCTCCGACCACGGCTGCTCAAGTATCCCTTCCGATTTATTTCGGTTTATATATTTTTTCACATACTAGAGGATCCTAAAAATCATCGAGATTCATCAAAAAAGAGGATACGACCTTCGAATTGTACGAAAGATTTTTTACCAGAGTCAGTCCAGAATAGGGTCGCTATGACCACTCCTCCTCAAGTTTCCCTTCCGTTATATTTCGGTTTATATTTTTTTTCTCATACAAGAGAGTCCTTAATGTCATCACGATTCATCAAAAAAGACGAAACAATCTTCGAATTTGATGAAAGATTTTTATCAGAGTCGGTCCAGAATGGGGTCGCTCTGACCACCGCTCCTCAAGTTTCCCTTCCGATTTATTTCGGTTTATATTTTTTTTACATACTAGAGAGTTCGAGAAGTCATCACGATTCATCAAAAAAGACGATACGACCTTCGAATTGGACGAAAGATTTTTATCATAGTCGGTCCAGAATGGGGTCGCTCTGACCATCGCTCCTCAAGTTTCCCTTCCGATTTATTTCGGTTTATATATTTTTTCACATACTAGAGGATGCTAAAAGTTATCACGATTCATCGAAAATGAGGAAACGACCTTTGCATTCAACGAACGATTTTTACTTGTGTGTGTCCAAAATGAGGTCGCTCTGCCCACCCCTCCTCAAGTTTCCCTACCGATATATCTTGGTTAATGTATTTTTTCACATTCAAGAGAGTTCTCAAAGTCATCATGATTCGTCAACAAAGAGGAAACGACATTCGAATTGTATGAAAGATTTTTACCAGTGTCGGTCCAGAATGGAGTCGCTCTGACCACCCCTCCTCAAGTTTCCCTTACGATTTATTCCGGTATATATTTTTTTTCACCTACAATAGAGTCCTAAAAGTCATCACGATTGTTAAAAGAGAGGAAACGATCTTCGAATTGAATGAAAGATTTTTACCAGTGTCGGTCCAGAATGGAGTCGCTCTGACCACCCCTCCTCAAGTTTCCCTCACGATTTATTCCGGTTTATATTTTTTTTCACGTACAATAGAGTCCTAAAAGTAATCACGATTCTACAAAAAAAAGGATACGACGTTCGAATTGGACGAAAGATTTTTACCACCGTCTGTCCAGAATGGGCTCGCTCTGACCACCGGTCCTCAAGTTTCCCTTCCGATTTATTTCGGTTTACATATTTGTTCACATACTAGAGAGTCCTAAAAGTCATCACGATTCATCAAAAAAAAGGAAACGAACTTCGAATTGGATGAAAGATTTTTATCAGTGTCGGTCCCGAATGGGGTCTCTCCGACCACGGCTCCTCAAGATTCCCTTCCGATTTATTTCGGTTTATATATTTTTTCACATACTAGAGGATCCTAAAAGTCTTCACGATTCATCACAAAAGAGGATACGACATTCGAATTGGACGAAAGATTTTTTACCAGAGTCAGTCCAGAATGGGGTCGCTATGACCACTGCTCCTCAAGTTTCCCTGCCGATTTATTTCGGTTTATATTGTTTTTCACATACTAGAGAGTCCTAAAAGTCATCATGATTTATCAAAGAACAGGAAACGAACTTCGAATTGGATGAAAGATTTTTATCAGCGTCGGTCCAGATCGGGGTTGCTCTGACCACCTCTTCTCAAGTTTCCCTTTCGATTTATTTCGGTTTATATTTTTTTTCACATACTAGAGAGTCCTAAAAGTCATCATGATTCATCAAAAAACAGGAAACTAACTTCGAATTGGATGAAAGATTTTTACCAGTGTCGGTCCAGAATGGGGTCGATCTGACCACCGCTGCTCAAGTTTCTCGTCCGATTTATTTCGGTTTATATATTTTTTCCCATTCAAGAGAGTCCTCAATGTCATCACGATTCGTCAAAAAAGAGGAAACGACCTTCGAATTGGACGAAAGATTTTATCACAGTCGGTACAGAATGGTGTCGCTCTGACCACCGCTTCTTAAGTTTCCCTTTCGATATATTTCGGTTTATTTATTTTTTCACATACTAGAGAGTCCTAAAAGTCATCACGATTCGTCAAAAAAGAGGATACGACCTTCGGATTGGACCAAAGATTTTTATCATAGACGGTCCAGAATGGGGTCGCTCTGACCATCGCTCCTCGAGTTTCCCTTCCGATTTATTTCGGTTTATATATTTTTTCACATACTAGAGGATCCTAAAAGTCATCACGATTCTTCAAAAATGAGGAATCGACCTTTGCATTCAACGAAAGATTTTAACTAGTGTGTGTCCAAAATGACGTCGCTCTGACCACCCCTCCTCAAGGATTCCCTTCCGATTTATTTCGGTTTATATTTTTTTTCACATACTACAGTCTCCTACAAGTCATCACGATTTATCGAAAAAGATGAAACGACCTTTGAATTCAACGAAAGATTTTTACTAGTGTGTGTCCAGATTGGGGTCGCTCCGACCACTGCTTCTCATGTTTCCCTTTCAATATATTTCGGTTTATATTATTTTTCACATACTAGAGGGTCCTAAATGTCATCACGATTCGTCAAAAAAGAGGATACGACCTTCGAATTGGACGAAAGATTTATATCTCAGTCGGTCCAGAATGGGGTCGCTCTGACCATCGCACCTCAAGTTTTCCTTCCGATTTATTTCGGTTTATATATTTTTTCACATACTAGAGGATCCTAAAAGTCATCACGATTCATCAAAAATGAGGAAACGACCTTTGAATTAAACAAAAGATTTTTACTAGTGTGCGTCCAGAATGGCGTCGCTCTGATCACCCCTCCTCAAGTTTCCATACCGATATATCTCGGTTTATGTATTTTTTCATATTCAAGAGAGTCCTCAAAGTCATCGTGATTCGTCAAAAAAGAGGAAACGACATTCGAATGGGATGAAAGATTTTTACCAGTGTCGGTCCAGAATGGAGTCGCTCTGACCACCCCTCCTCAAGTTTCCCTTCCGATTTATTACGGTTTATATTTCTTTTCACCTACAATAGAGTCCTAAAAGTCATCAAGATTCATCAAAAAAGAAGAAACGATCTGCGAATTGGATGAAAGATTTTTATCAGAGTCGGTCCAGAATGGGGTCGCTCTGACCACCGCTCCTCAAGTTTCCCTTCCGATTTATTTCGGTTTATATATTTTTTCACATACTAGAGAGTCCTAAAAGTCATCATGATTCATCAAAAAAGAGGATACGAACTTCGAATTGGATGAAAGATTTTTATCAGTGTCGGTCCCGAATAGGGTCTATCCGACCACGGCTCCTCAAGTTTCCCTTCCGATTTATTTCGGTTTATATATTTTTTCACATACTAGAGGATCCTAAAAGTCATCACGATTCATCAAAAAAGAGGATACGACCTTCGAATTGGCCGACAGATTTTTTACCAGAGTCAGTCCAGAATGGGGTCGCTATGACCACTCCTCCTCAAGTTTCCCTTCCGTCATATTTCGGTTTATATTTTTTTTCTCATACTAGAGAGTCCTAAATGTCATGACGATTCATCAAAAAAGAGGAAACGATCATCGAATTTGATGAAAGATTTTTATCAGAGTCGGTCCAGAATGGGGTCGCTCTGACCACCGCTCCTCAAGTTTCCCTTCCGATTTATTTCGGTTTATATTTTTTTTCACATACTAGAGGATCCTAAAAGTCATCACGATTCATCAAAAAAGAGGATACGCCCTTCGAATTGGCCGAAAGATTTTTTACCAGAGTCAGTCCAGAATGGGGTCGCTATGACCATCGGTCCTCAAGTTTTCCTTCCGATTTATTTCGGGTTATATATTTTTTCACATACTAGAGGACCCTAAAAGTCATCACGATTCATCAAAAATGAGGAAACGACCTTTGAATTAAACAAAAGAGTTTTACTAGTGTGCGTCCAGAATGGCGTCGCTCTGATCACCCCTCCTCAAGTTTCCCTACCGATATATTTCGGTTTAGGTATTTTTTCATATTCAAGAGAGTCCTCAGAGTAATCATGATTCGTCAAAAAAGAGGAAACGACATTCGAATTGGATGAAAGATTTTTACCAGTGTCGGTCCAGAATGGAGTCGCTCTGACCACCCCTCCTCAAGTTTCCCTTCCGATTTATTTCGGTTTATATTTTTTTTCACATACTAGAGGATCCTAAAAATCATCACGATTCATCAAAAAAGAGGATACGACCTTCGAATTGGACGAAAGATTTTTTACCAGAGTCAGTCCAGAATGGGGTCGCTATGACCACTCCTCTTCAAGTTTCCCTTCCGTTATATTTCGGTTTATATTTTTTTTCTCATGCTAGAGAGTTCTTAATGTCATCACGATTCATCAAAAAAGAGGAAACGATCTTCGAATTTGATGAAAGATTTTTATCAGAGTCGGTCCAGAATGGGGTCGCTCTGACCACCGCTCCTCAAGTTTCCCTTCCGATTTATTTCGGTTTATATTTTTTTTACATACTAGAGAGTCCGAGAAGTCATCACGATTCATCAAAAAAGAGGATACGACCTACGAATTGGACGAAAGATTTTTATCATAGTCGATCCAGAATAGGGTAGCTCTGACCATCGCTCTTCAAGTTTCCCTTCCGATTTATTTCGGTTTATATATTTTTTCATATACTAGAGGATCCTAAAAGTCATCACGATTCATCAAAAATGTGGAAACGACCTTTGAATTCAACAAAAGATTTTTACAAGTGTGCTTCCAGAATGGCGTCGCTCTGATCACCCCTCCTCAAATTTCCCTACCGATATATCTCGGTTTATGTATTTTTTCATATTCAAGAGAGTCCTCAAAGTCATCATGATTCGTCAAAAAAGAGGAAACGACATTCGAATTGCATGAAAAATTTTTACCAGTGTCGGTCGAGAATGGAGTCGCTATGATCACCCCTCCTCAAGTTTCCCTTCCGATTTATTACGATTTATATTGCTTTTCACCTACAATAGAGTCCTAAAAGTCATCAAGATTCATCAAAAAAGAGGAAACGAACTTCGAATTGGATGAAAGATTTTTATCAGAGTCGGTCCCGAATGGGGTCTCTCCGACCACGGCTCCTCAAGTTTCCCTTCCGATTTATTTCGGTTTATATATTTTTTCACATACTAGAGAGTCCGAAAAGTCATCATGATTTATCAAAAAACAGGAAACGAACTTCGAATTGGATGAAAGATTTTTATCATAGTCGATCCAGAATGGGGTCGCTCTGACCATCGCTCCTCAAGTTTCCCTTCCGATTTATTTCGGTTTATATATTTTTTCACATACTAGAAGATCCTAAAAGTCATCACGATTCATCAAAAATGAGGAAACGACCTTTGAATTCAACGAAAGATTTTTACTAGTTAGCGTCCAAAATGAGGTCGCTCTGACCACCCCTCCTCAAGTTTCCCTTCCGATTTATTTCGGTTTATATTTTTTTTCACATACTAGAGAGTCCGAAAAATCATCATGATTTATCAAAAAACAGGAAACAAACTTCGAATTGGATGAAAGATTTTTATCATAGTCGATCCAGAATGGGGCGGCTCTGACCATCGCTCCTCAAGTTTCCCTTCCGATTTATTCCGGTTTATATATTTTTTCACATACTAGAAGATCCTAAAAGTCATCACGATTCTTCAAAAATGACGAAACGACCTTTGAATTCAACGAAAGATTTTTACTAGTGTGCGTCTAAAATGAGGACGCTCTGACCACCCCTCCTCAAGTTTCCCTTCCGATTTATTTCGGTTTATATTTTTTTTCACATACTACAGGATCCTACAAGTCATCACGATTTATCAAAAAAGAGGAAACGACCTTTGAATTCAACGAAAGATTTTTACTAGTTTGTGTCCAGAATGGGGTCGCTCCGACCACTGCTTCTCATGTTTCCCTTTCAATTTATTTTGGTTTATATTATTTTTCACATACAATAGAGTCCTAAAAGTCATCAAGATTCATCAAAAAAGAGGAAACGAACTTCGAATTGGATGAAAGATTTTTATCAGAGTCGGTCCCGAATGGGGTCTCTCCGACCACGGCTCCTCAAGTTTCCCTTCCGATTTATTTCGGTTTATATATTTTTTCACATACTAGAAGATCCTAAAAGTCATCACGATCCATCAAAAAAGAGGATACGACCTTCGAATTGGACGAAAGATTTTTTACCAGAGTCAGTCCAGAATGGGGTCGCTATGACCACTCCTCCTCAAGTTTCCCATCCGTTATATTTCGGTTTATATATTTTTTCTCATACTAGAGAGTCCTAAATGTCATCACGATTCATCAAAAAAGAGGAAACGATCATCGAATTTGATGAAAGATTTTTATCAGAGTCGGTCCAGAATGGGGTCGCTGTGACCACCGCTCCTCAAGTTTCCCTTCCGATTTATTTCGGTTTATATTTTTTTTCACATACTAGAGAGTCCGAAAAGTCATCATGATTTATCAAAGAACAGGAAACGAACTTCGAAATGGATGAAAGATTTTTATCAGCGTCGGTCCAAATCGGGGTCGCTCTGACCACCGCTTCTCAAGTTTCCCTTTCGATTTATTTCGGTTTATATATTTTTTCACATACTAGAGGATCCTAAAAGTCATCACGATTCATGAAAAATGAGGAAACGACCTTTGAATTCAACAAAAGATTTTTACTAGTGTGCGTCCAGAATGGCGTCGCTCTGTTCACCCCTCCTCAAGTTTCCCTACCGATTTATTCCGGTTTATATTTCTTTCCACCTAAAATAGAGTCCTAAAAGTTATCACGATTCATCAAAAAAGAGGAAACGATCTTCGAATTGGATGAAAGATTTTTATCAGAGTCGGTCCACAATGGGGTCGCTCTGACCACCGCTCCTCAAGTTTCCCTTCCGTTATATTTCGGTTTATATATTTTTTCACATACTAGAGGGTCCTAAAAGTCATCACGATTCGTCAAAAAAGAGGATACGACCTTCGAATTGGACGAAAGATTTGTATCACAGTCGGTCCAGAATGGGGTCGCTCTGACCAGCGCTCCTCAAGTTTTCCTTCCGATTTATTTCGGTTTATATATTTTTTCATATACTAGAGGATCCTAAAAGTCATCACGATTCATCAAAAATGTGGAAACGACCTTTGAATTCAACAAAAGATTTTTACAAGTGTGCTTCCAGAATGGCGTCGCTCTGATCACCCCTCCTCAAATTTCCCTACCGATATATCTCGGTTTATGTATTTTTTCATATTCAAGAGAGTCCTCAAAGTCATCATGATTCGTCAAAAAAGAGGAAACGACATTCGAATTGCATGAAAAACTTTTACCAGTGTCGGTCGAGAATGGAGTCGCTATGACCACCCCTCCTCAAGTTTCCCTTCCGATTTATTACGATTTATATTGCTTTTCACCTACAATAGAGTCCTAAAAGTCATCAAGATTCATCAAAAAAGAGGAAACGAACTTCGAATTGGATGAAAGATTTTTATCAGAGTCGGTCCCGAATGGGGTCTCTCCGACCACGGCTCCTCAAGTTTCCCTTCCGATTTATTTCGGTTTATATATTTTTTCACATACTAGAGGATCCTAAAAGTCATCACGATTCATCAAAAAAGAGGATACGACCTTCGAATTGGACGAAAGATTTTTTACCAGAGTCAGTCCAGAATGGGGTCGCTATGACCACTCCTCCTCAAGTTTCCCTTCCGTTATATTTCGGTTTATATATTTTTTCTCATACTAGAGAGTCCTACATGTCATCGTGATTCATCAAAAAAGAGGAAACGATCATCGAATTTGATGAAAGATTTTTATCAGTGTCGGTCCAGAATGGGGTCGCTCTGACCACCGCTCCTCATGTTTCCCTTCCGATTTATTTCGGTTTATATTTTTTTTCACATACTAGAGAGTCCGAAAAGTCATCATGATTTATCAAAAAACAGGAAACGAACTTCGAATTGGATGAAAGATTTTTATCATAGTCGATCCAGAATGGGGTCGCTCTGACCATCGCTCCTCAAGTTTCCCTTCCGATTTATTTCGGTTTATATATTTTTTCACATACTAGAAGATCCTAAAAGTCATCACGATTCATCAAAAATGAGGAAACGACCTTTGAATTCAACGAAAGATTTTTACTAGTTAGCGTCCAAAATGAGGTCGCTCTGACCACCCCTCCTCAAGTTTCCCTTCCGATTTATTTCCGTTTATATTTTTTTTCACATACTACAGGATCCTACAAGTCATCACGATTTATCAAAAAAGAGGAAACGACCTTTGAATTCAACAAAAGATTTTTACTAGTGTGTGTCCAGAATGGGGTCGCTCCGACCACTGCTTCTCATGTTTCCCTTTCAATTTATTTTGGTTTATATTATTTTTCACATACTGGAGCGTCCTAAATGTCATCACGATTCGTCAAAAAAGAGGATACGACCTTCGAATTGAACGAAAGATTTGTATCACAGTCGGTCCAGAATGGGGTCGCTCTGACCATCGCTCCTCAAGTTTTCCTTCCGATTTATTTCGGTTTATATATTTTTTCACATACTAGAGGACCCTAAAAGTCATCACGATTCATCAAAAATGAGGAAACGACCTTTGAATTGAACAAAAGATTTTTAGTAGTGTGCGTCCAGAATGGCGTCGCTCTGATCACCCCTCCTCAAGTTTCCCTACCGATATATTTCGGTTTATGTATTTTTTCATATTCAAGAGAGTCCTCAAAGTCATCATGATTCGTCAAAAAAGAGGCAACGACATTCGAATTGGATGAAAGATTTTTACCAGTGTCGGTCCAGAATGGAATCGCTCTGACCACCCCTCCTCAAGTTTCCCTTCCGATTTATTTCGGTTCATATTTTTTTTCACATACTAGAGAGTCCTAAAAGTCATCATGATTCTTCAAAAAAGAGGAAACGAACTTCGAATTGGATGAAAGATTTTTATCAGCGTCGGTTCAGAATGGGGTCTCTCCGCCCACGGCTCCTCAAGTTTCCCTTCCGATTTATTTCGGTTTATATATTTTTTCACATACTAGAGGATACTAAAAATCATCACGATTCATCAAAAAAGAGGATACGACCTTCGAATTGTACGAAAGATTTTTATCAGAGTCGGTCCAGAATGGGGTCGCTCTGACCGCCGCTCCTCAAGTTTCCCTTCCGATTTATTTCGGTTTATATTTTTTTTCACATACTAGAGAGTCCTAAAAGTCATCATGATTCTTCAAAAAAGAGGAAACGATCTTCGAATTGGATGAAAGATTTTTATCAGAGTCGGTCCAGAATGGGGTCGCTCTGACCACCGCTCCTCAAATTTCCCTTCTGATTTATTTCGGTTTATATATTTTTTCACATACTAGAAGATCCTAAAAGTCATCACGATTCTTCAAAAATGAGGAAACGACCTTTGCATTCAACGAAAGATTTTTACTAGTGTGCGTCCAAAATCAGGTCGCTCTGACCACCACTCCTCAAGTTTCCCTTCCGATTTATTTCGGTTTCTATTTTTTTTTCACATACTAGAGAGTCCGAAAAGTCATCATGATTTATCAAAAAACAGGAAACGAACTTCGAATTCGATGAAAGATTTTTATTAGCGTCGGTCCAGATCGGGGTCGCTCTGACCACCGGGTCTCAAGTTTCCCTTTCAATTTATTTCGGTTTATATTATTTTCCACATACTAGAGGGTCCTAAAAGTCATCACGATTCGTCCAAAAAGAGGATACGACCTTCGAATTGGACGAAAGATTTATATCACAGTCGGTCCAGAATGGGGTCGTTCTGACCATCGCTCCTCAAGTTTTCCTTCCGATTTATTTCGGTTTGTATATTTTTTCACATACTAGAGGATCCTAAAAGTCATCACGATTCATCAAAAATGAGGAAACGACCTTTGAATTCAACAAAAGATTTTTACTAGTGTGCGTCCAGAATTGCGTCGCTCTGATCACCCGTCCTCAAATTTCCCTACCGATATATCTCGGTTTATGTATTTTTTCATATTCAAGAGAGTCCTCAAAGTCATCATGATTCGTCAAAAAAGAGGAAACGACATTCGAAATGGATGAAAAATTTTTACCAGTGTCGGTCCAGAATGGAGTCGCTCTGACCACCCCTCCTCAAGTTTCCCTCCCGAATTATTACGGTTTATATTTCTTTTCACCTACAATAGAGTCCTAAAAGTCATCAAGATTCATCAAAAAAGAGGAAACGAACTTCGAATTGGATGAAAGATTTTTATCAGAGTCGGTCCCGAATGGGGTCTCTCCGACCACGGCTCCTCAAGTTTCCCTTCCGATTTATTTCGGTTTATATATTTTTTCACATACTAGAAGATCCTAAAAGTCATCACGATTCATCAAAAAAGAGGAAACGATCTTCGAATTGGATTAAAGATTTTTATCAGAGTCGGTCCAGAATGGGGTCGCTCTGACCGCCGCTCCTCAAGTTTCCCTTCCGATTTATTTCGGTTTATATATTTTTTCATATACTAGAGAGTCCTAAAAGTCATCATGATCCATCAAAAAGAGGAAACGAACTTCGAATTGGATGAAAGATTTTTATCAGCGTCGGTTCAGAATGGGGTCGCTCTGACCACCGCTTCTCAAGTTTCCCTTTCGATTTATTTCGGTTTCTATTTTTTTTTCACATACTAGAGGGTCCGAAAAGTCATCACGATTGGTCAAAAAAGAGCATACGACCTTCGACTTGGACGAAAGATTTTTACCAGCGTCTGT
The DNA here is from genome assembly GCA_958009045.1 of Oxytorus armatus. Classification (NCBI taxonomy): domain Eukaryota; kingdom Metazoa; phylum Arthropoda; class Insecta; order Hymenoptera; family Ichneumonidae; genus Oxytorus; species Oxytorus armatus. The sequence goes on along the minus strand of OY253745.1, from coordinate 28,282,016 downwards.
CCAGAATGGGGTCGCTCTGACCACCTCTGCTCAAATTTCCCTTCCGATTTATTTCGGTTTATATATTTTTTCACATACTAGAGGATCCTAAAAGTCATAACTATTCATGAAAAATGAGGAAACGACCTTTGCATTCAACGAAAGATTTTTACTTGTGTGTGTCCAAAATGAGGTCGCTCTGCCCACCCCTCCTCAAGTTTCCCTACCCATATATCTCGGTTTATGTATTTTTTCATATTCAAGAGAGTCCTCAAAGTCATCATGATTCGTCAAAAAAGAGGAAACGACATTCGAATTGGATGAAAGATTTTTACCATTGTCGGTCCAGAATGGAGTCGCTCTGACCACCGCTTCTCAAGTTTCCCTTTCGATTTATTTCGGTTTCTATTTTTTTTTCAGATACTAGAGGGTCCTAAAAGTCATCACGATTCGACAAAAAAAAGGATACAACCTTCGAATTGGACGAAAGATTTTTACCACCGTCTGTCCAGAATGAGGTCGCTCTGACCACCGGTCCTCAAGTTTCCCTTCCGATTTATTTCGGTTTACATATTTTTTCACATACTAGAGAGTCCTAAAAGTCATCACGATTCATCAAAAATGAGGAAACGACCTTTCAATTCAACAAAAGATTTTTACTAGTGTGCGTCCAGAATGGCGTCGCTCTGATCACCCCTGCTCAAGTTTCCCTACCGATTTATTCCGGTTTATATTTCTTTCCACCTAAAATAGAGTCCTAAAAGTCATCACGATTCATCAAAAAAGAGGAAACGAACTTCGAATTGGATGAAAGATTTTTATCAGTGTCGGTTCAGAATGGGGTCGCTCTGACCACCGCTTCTCAAGTTTCCCTTTCGATTTATTTCGGTTTATATTTTTTTTCACATACTACAGAGTCCTAAGAGTCATCATGATTCATCAAAAAACAGGAAACGAACTTCAAATTGGATGAAAGATTTCTACCAGCGTCGGTCCAGAATGGGGTCGCTCTGACCACCGCTTCTCAAGTTTCCCTTCCGATTTATTCCGGGTTATATTTCTTTTCACCTAAAATAGAGTCCTAAAAGTCATCACGATTCATCAAAAAAGAGAAAACGATCTTCGAATTGGATGAAAGATTTTTATCAGCGTCGGTCCAGAATGGCGTCGCTCTGACCACCGCTCCTCAAGTTTCCGTTCCGATTTATTTCGGTTTATATTTTTTTTCACATACTAGAGAGTCCTAAAAGTCATCATGATTCATCAAAAAAGAGGAAACGAACTTCGAATTGGATGAAAGATTTTTATCAGCGTCGGTTCAGAATGGGGTCGCTCTGACCACCGCTTCTCAAGTTTCCGTTTCGATTTATTTCGGTTACTATTTTTTTTTCACATACTAGAGGGTCCGAAAAGTCATCACGATTGGTCAAAAAAGAGCATACGACCTTCGAATTGGACGAAAGATTTTTACCAGCGTCTGTCCAGAATGGGTTCGCTCTGACCACCGGTCCTCAAGTTTCCCTTCCGATTTATTTCAGTTTACATATTTTTTCACATACTAGAGAGTCCTAAAAGTCATCACGATTCATCAAAAAACAGGAAACGAACTTCGAATTGGATGAAAGATTTTTATCAGTGTCGGTTCAGAATGGGGTCGCTCTGACCACCGCTTCTCAAGTTTCCCTTCCGATTTATTCCGGGTTATATTTCTTTTCACCTAAAATAGAGTCCTAAGAGTCATCATGATTCATCAAAAAACAGGAAACGAACTTCAAATTGGATGAAAGATTTTTACCAGCGTCGGTCCAGAATGGGGTCGCTCTGACCACCGCTTCTCAAGTTTCCCTTCCGATTTATTCCGGGTTATATTTCTTTTCACCTAAAATAGAGTCCTAAAAGCCATCACGATTCATCAAAAAAGAGGAAACGATCTCCGAATTAGATGAAAGATTCTTATCAGTGTCGGTCCAGAATGGGGTCGCTCTGACCACCGCTCCTCAAGTTTCCCTTCCGATTTATTTCGGTTTATATTTTTTTTCACATACTAGAGAGTCCTAAAAGTCATCATGATTCATCAAAAAACAGGAAACGAACTTCGAATTGGATGCAAGATTTTTACCAGCGTCGGTTCAGAATGGGGTCGCTCTGACCACCGCTTCTCAAGTTTCCCTTCCGATTTATTCCGGGTTATATTTCTTTTCACCTAAAATAGAGTCCTAAAAGTGATCACGATTCATCAAAAAAGAGGAAACGATCTTCGAATTGGATGAAAGATTTTTATCAGAGTCGGTCCAGAATGGCGTCGCTCTGACCACCGCTCCTCAAGTTTCCCTTCCGATTTATTTCGGTTTATATTTTTTTTCACATACTAGAGAGTCCTAAAAGTCATCATGATTCATCAAAAAAGAGGAAACGAACTTCGAATTGGATGAAAGATTTTTATCAGCGTCGGTTCAGAATGGGGTCGCTCTGACCACCGCTTCTCAAGTTTCCCTTTCGATTTATTTCGGTTTCTATTTTTTTTTCACATACTAGAGGGTCCGAAAAGTCATCACGATTGGTCAAAAAAGAGCATACGACCTTCGGCTTGGACGAAAGATTTTTACCAGCGTCTGTCCAGAATGGGGTCGCTCTGACCACCTCTGCTCAAATTTCCCTTCCGATTTATTTCGGTTTATATATTTTTTCACATACTAGAGGATCCTAAAAGTCATGACGATTCATGAAAAATGAGGAAACGACCTATGAATTCAACAAAAGATTTTTACTAGTGTGCGTCCAGAATGGCGTCGCTCTGATCACCCCTCCTCGAGTTTCCCTACCGATTTATTCCGGTTTATATTTCTTTCCACCTAAAATAGGATCCTAAAAGTCATCCCGATTCATCAAAAAAGAGGATACGACCTTCGAATTGGACGAAAGATTTTTTACCAGAGTCAGTGCAGAATGGGGTCGCTATGACCACTGCTCCTCAAGTTTCCCTTCCGTTATATTTCGGTTTATATTTTTTTTCTCATAATAGAGAGTCCTTAATGTCATCACGATTCATCAAAAAAGAGGAAACGATCATCGAATTTGATGAAAGATTTTTATCAGAGTCGGTCCAGAATGGGGTCGCTGTGACCACCGCTCCTCAAGTTTCCCTTCCGATTTATTTCGGTTCATATTTTTTTTCGCATTCTAGAGAGTCCGAAAAGTCATCATGATTTATCAAAAAACAGGAAACGAACTTCGAATTGGATGAAAGATTTTTATCATAGTCGGTCCAGAATGCGGTTGCTCTGACCATCGCTCCTCAAGTTACCCTTCCGATTTATTTCGGTTTATATATTTTTTCAAAAACTAGAGGATCCTAAAAGTCATCACGATTCTTCAAAAATGAGGAAACGACCTTTGCATTTAACGAACGATTTTTACTAGTGTGCGTCCAAAATGAGGTCGCTGTGACCACCCCTCCTCAAGTTTCCCTTCCGATTTATTTCGGTTTATATTTTTTTTCACACACTACAGGATCCTACAAGTCATCACGATTTATCAAAAAAGAGGTAACGACCTTCGAATTCAACGAAAGATTTTTACTAGTGTGTGTCCAGAATGGGGTCGCTCCGACCACTGCTTCTCATGTTTCCCTTTCAATTTATTTCGGTTTATATTATTTTTCACATACTAGAGGGTCATAAATGTCATCACGATTCGTCAAAAAAGAGGATACGACCTTCGAATTGGACGAAAGATTTATATCACAGTCGGTCCAGAATGGGGTCGCTATGACCATCGCTCCTCAAGTTTTCCTTCCGATTTATTTCGGTTTATATATTTTTTCACATTCTAGAGGATCCTAAAAGCCATCACGATTCTTCAAAAATGAGGAAACGACCTTTGCATTCAACGAAAGATTTGTACTAGTGTGCGTCGAAAATGAGGTCGATCTGACCACCCCTCCTCAAGTTTCTCTTCCGATTTATTTCGGTTTATATTTTTTTTCACACACTACAGGATCCTACAAGTCATCACGATTTATCAAAAAAGAGGAAACGACCTTCGAATTCAACGAAAGATTTTTACTAGTGTGTGTCCAGAATGGGGTCGCTCTGACCACCGCTTCTCAAGTTTCCCTTCCGATTTATTCCGGGTTATATTTCTTTTCACCTAAAATAGAGTCCTAAAAGTGATCACGATTCATCAAAAAAGAGAAAACGATCTTCGAATTGGATGAAAGATTTTTATCCGCGTCGGTCCAGAATGGCGTCGCTCTGACCACCGCTCCTCAAGTTTCCCTTCCGATTTATTTCGGTTTATATTTTTTTTTCACATACTAGAGGGTCCGAAAAGTCATCACGATTGGTCAAAAAAGAGCATACGACCTTCGAATTGGACGAAAGATTTTTACCAGCGTCTGTCCAGAATGGGGTCGCTCTGACCACCGGTCCTCAAGTTTCCCTTCCGATTTATTTCAGTTTACATATTTTTTCACATACTAGAGAGTCCTAAAAGTCATCACGATTCATCAAAAAACAGGAAACGAACTTCGAATTGGATGAAAGATTTTTATCAGAGTCGGTCCCGAATGGGGTCTCTCCGACCACGGCTACTCAAGTTTCCCTTCCGATTTATTTCGGTTTATATATTTTTTCACATACTAGAGGATCCTAAAAATCATCACAATTCATCAAAAAATGAGGTCGCTCTGCCCACCCCTCCTCAAGTTTCCCTACCGATATATCTCGGTTTATGTATTTTTTCATATTCAAGAGAGTCCTCAAGTCATCATGATTCGTCAAAAAAGAGGAAACGACATTCGAATTGGATGAAAGATTTTTACCAGTGTCGGTCCAGAATGGAGTCGCTCTGACCACCGCTTCTCAAGTTTCCCTTTCGATTTATTTCGGTTTCTATTTTTTTTTCAGATACTAGAGGGTCCTAAAAGTCATCACGATTCGACAAAAAAAAGGATACAACCTTCGAATTGGACGAAAGATTTTTACCACCGTCTGTCCAGAATGGGGTCGCTCTGACCACCGGTCCTCAAGTTTCCCTTCCGATTTATTTCGGTTTACATATTTTTTCACATACAAGAGAGTCCTAGAAGTCATCACGATTCATCAAAAATGAGGAAACGACCTTTCAATTCAACAAAAGATTTTTACTAGTGTGCGTCCAGAATGACGTCGCTCTGATCACCCCTCCTCAAGTTTCCCTACCGATTTATTCCGGTTTATATTTCTTTCCACCTAAAATAGAGTCCTAAAAGTGATCACGATTCATCAAAAAAGAGGAAACGATCTTCGAATTGGATGAAAGATTTTTATCAGAGTCGGTCCAGAATGGCGTCGCTCTGACCACCGCTCCTCAAGTTTCCCTTCCGATTTATTTCGGTTTATATTTTTTTTCACATACTAGAGAGTCCGAAAAGTCATCATGATTTATCAAAGAACAGGAAACGAACTTCGAAATGGATGAAAGATTTTTATCAGCGTCGGTCCAAATCGGGGTCGCTCTGACCACCGCTTCTCAAGTTTCCCTTTCGATTTATTTCGGTTTATATATTTTTTCACATACTAGAGGATCCTAAAAGTCATCACGATTCATGAAAAATGAGGAAACGACCTTTGAATTCAACAAAAGATTTTTACTAGTGTGCGTCCAGAATGGCGTCGCTCTGTTCACCCCTCCTCAAGTTTCCCTAGCGATTTATTCCGGTTTATATTTCTTCGCACCTAAAATAGAGTCCTAAAAGTCATCACGATTCATCAAAAAAGAGGAAACGATCTTCGAATTGGATGAAAGATTTTTATCAGAGTCGGTCCACAATGGGGTCGCTCTGACCACCGCTCCTCAAGTTTCCCTTCCGTTATATTTCGGTTTATATATTTTTTCACATACTAGAGGGTCCTAAAAGTCATCACGATTCGTAAAAAAAGAGGATACGACCTTCGAATTGGACGAAAGATTTGTATCACAGTCGGTCCAGAATGGGGTCGCTCTGACCATCGCTCCTCAAGTTTTCCTTCCAATTTATTTCGCGTTATATATTTTTTCACATACTAGAGGACCCTAAAAGTCATCACGATTCATCAAAAATGAGGAAACGACCTTTGAATGAAACAAAAGATTTTTACTAGTGTGCGTCCAGAATGGCGTCGCTCTGATCACCCCTCCTCAAGTTTCCCTACCGATATATTTCGGTTTATGTATTTTTTCATATTCAAGAGAGTCCTCAAAGTAATCATTATTCGTCAAAAAAGAGGAAACGACATTCGAATTGGATGAAAGATTTTTACCAGTGTCGGTCCAGAATGGAGTCGCTCTGACCACCCCTCCTCAAGTTTCCCTTCCGATTTATTTCGGTTTATATTTTTTTTCACATACTAGAGGATCCTAAAAATCATCACGATTCATCAAAAAAGAGGATACGACCTTCGAATTGGACGAACGATTTTTTACCAGAGTCAGTCCAGAATGGGGTCGCTATGACCACTCCTCTTCAAGTTTCCCTTCCGTTATATTTCGGTTTATATTTTTTTTCTCATACTAGAGAGTCCTTAATGTCATCACGATTCATCAAAAAAGAGGAAACGATCTTCCAATTTGATGAAAGATTTTTATCATAGTCGGTCCAGAATGGGGTCGCTCTGACCACCGCTCCTCAAGTTTCCCTTCCGATTTATTTCGGTTTATATTTTTTTTACATACAAGAGAGTCCGAGAAGTCATCACGATTCATCAAAAAAGAGGATACGACCTTCGAATTGGACGAAAGATTTTTATCATAGTCGATCCAGAATAGGGTAGCTCTGACCATCGCTCTTCAAGTTTCCCTTCCGATTTATTTCGGTTTATATATTTTTTCATATACTAGAGGATCCTAAAAGTCATCACGATTCATCAAAAATGTGGAAACGACCTTTGAATTCAACCAAAGATTTTTACAAGTGTGCTTCCAGAATGGCGTCGCTCTGATCACCCCTCCTCAAATTTCCCTACCGATATATCTCGGTTTATGTATTTTTTCATATTCAAGAGAGTCCTCAAAGTCATCATGATTCGTCAAAAAAGAGGAAACGACATTCGAATTGCATGGAAAATTTTTACCAGTGTCGGTCGAGAATGGAGTCGCTATGACCACCCCTCCTCAAGTTTCCCTTCCGATTTATTACGATTTATATTGCTTTTCACCTACAATAGAGTCCTAAAAGTCATCAAGATTCATCAAAAAAGAGGAAACGAACTTCGAATTGGATGAAAGATTTTTATCAGAGTCGGTCCCGAATGGGGTCTCTCCGACCACGGCACCTCAAGTTTCCCTTCCGATTTATTTCGGTTTATATATTTTTTCACATACTAGAGGATCCTAAAAGTCATCACGATTCATCAAAAAAGAGGATACGACCTTCGAATTGGACGAAAGATTTTTTACCAGAGTCAGTCCAGAATGGGGTCGCTCTGACCACTCCTCCTCAAGTTTCCCTTCCGTTATATTTCGGTTTATATATTTTTTCTCATACTAGAGAGTCCTAAATGTCATCACGATTCATCAAAAAAGAGGAAACGATCATCGAATTTGATGAAAGATTTTTATCAGAGTCGGTCCAGAATGGGGTCGCTGTGACCACCGCTCCTCAAGTTTCCCTTCCGATTTATTTCGGTTTATATTTTTTTTCACATACTACAGGATCCTACAAGTCATCACGATTTATCAAAAAAGAGGAAACGACCTTTGAATTCAACGAAAGATTTTTACTAGTGTGTGTCCAGAATGGGGTCGCTCCGACCACTGCTTCTCATGTTTCCCTTTCAATTTATTTTGGTTTATATTATTTTTCACATACAATAGAGTCCTAAAAGTCATCAAGATTCATCAAAAAAGAGGAAACGAACTTCGAATTGGATGAAAGATTTTTATCAGAGTCGGTCCCGAATGGGGTCTCTCCGACCACGGCTCCTCAAGTTTCCCTTCCGATTTATTTCGGTTTATATATTTTTTCACATACTAGAAGATCCTAAAAGTTATCACGATTCATCAAAAAAGAGGATACGACCTTCGAATTGGACGAAAGATTTTGTACCAGAGTCAGTCCAGAATGGGGTCGCTATGACCACTCCTCCTCAAGTTTCCCTTCCGTTATATTTCGGTTTATATATTTTTTCTCATACTAGAGAGTCCTAAATGTCATCACGATTCATCAAAAAAGAGGAAACGATCATCGAATTTGATGAAAGATTTTTATCAGAGTCGGTCCAGAATGGGGTCGCTGTGACCACCGCTCCTCAAGTTTCCCTTCCGATTTATTTCGGTTTATATTTTTTTTCACATACTAGAGAGTCCGAAAAGTCATCGTGATTTATCAAAAAACAGGAAACGAACTTCGAATTGGATGAAAGATTTTTATCATAGTCGATCCAGAATGGGGCGGCTCTGACCATCGCTCCTCAAGTTTCCCTTCCGATTTATTCCGGTTTATATATTTTTTCACATACAAGAAGATCCTAAAAGTCATCACGATTCTTCAAAAATGACGAAACGACCTTTGAATTCAACGAAAGATTTTTACTAGTGTGCGTCTAAAATGAGGTCGCTCTGACCACCCCTCCTCAAGTTTCCCTTCCGATTTATTTCGGTTTATATTTTTTTTCACATACTACAGGATCCTACAAGTCATCACGATTTATCAAAAAAGAGGAAACGACCTTTGAATTCAACAAAAGATTTTTACTAGTGTGTGTTCAGAATGTGGTCGCTCCGACCACTGCTTCTCATGTTTCCCTTTCAATTTATTTTGGTTTATATTATTTTTCACATACTAGAGGGTCCTAAATGTCATCACGATTCGTCAAAAAAGAGTATACGACCTTCGAATTGGACGAAAGATTTGTATCACAGTCGGTCCAGAATGGGGTCGCTCTGACCATCGCTACTCAAGTTTTCCTTCCGATTTATTTCGGTTTATATATTTTTTCACATACTAGAGGACCCTAAAAGTCATCACGATTTATCAAAAAAGAGGAAACGACCTTTGAATTCAACGAAAGATTTTTACTAGTGTGTGTCCAGAATGGTGTCGCTCCGACCACTGCTTCTCATGTTTCCCTTTCAATTTATTTTGGTTTATATTATTTTTCACATACTAGAGGGTCCTAAATGTCATCATGATTCGTCAAAAAAGAGGATACGACCTTCGAATTGGACGAAAGATTTATATCACAGTCGGTCCAGTATGGGGTCGCTCTGACCATCGCTCCTCAAGTTTTCCTTCCGATTTATTTCGCTTTATATATTTTTTCACATACTAGAGGATCCTAAAAGTCATCACTATTCTTCAAAAATGAGGAAACGACCTTTGCATTCAACGAAAGATTTTTACTAGTGTGCGTCCAAAATGAGCTCGATCTGACCACCCCTCCTCAAGTTTCCCTTCCGATTTATTTCGGTTTATATTTTTTTTCACATACTACAGGATCCTACAAGTCATCACGATTTATCAAAAAACAGGAAACGACCTTTGAATTCAACGAAAGATTTTCACTAGTGTGTGTCCAGAATGGGGTCGCTCTGACCACTGCTTCTCATGTTTCCCTTTCAATTTATTTCGGTTTATATTATTTTTCACATACTAGAGGGTCCTAAAAGTCGTCACGATTCGTCAAAAAAGAGGATACGACCTTCAAATTGGACGAAAGATTTGTATCACAGCCGGTCCAGAATGGGGTCGCTCTGACCATCGCTCCTCAAGATTTCCTTCCGATTTATTTCGGTTTATATATTTTTTCACATACTAGAGGACCCTAAAAGTCATCACGATTCATCAAAAATGAGGAAACGACCTTTGAATTAAACAAAAGATTTTTACTAGTGTGCGTCCAGAATGGCGTCGCTCTGATCACCCCTCCTCAAGTTTCCCTACCGATATATTTCGGTTTATGTATTTTTTCATATTCAAGACAGTCCTCAAAGTCATCATGATTCGTCAAAAAAGAGGAAATGACATTCGAATTGGATGAAAGATTTTTACCAGTGTCGTCCAGAATGGAGTCGCTCTGACCACCCCTCCTCAAGTTTCCCTTCCGATTTATTTCGGTTTATATTTTTTTTCACATATGAGAGAGTCCGAAAAGTTATCATGATTTATCAAGGCACAGGAAACGAACTTCGAATTGGATGAAAGATTTTTATCAGCGTCGGTCCAGATCGGGGTCGCTCTGACCACCGCTTCTCAAGTTTCCCTTTCGATTTATTTCGGTTTATATTTTTTTTCGTATACTAGAGGGTCCTAGAAGTCATCACGATTCGTCAAAAAATAGGATACGACCTTCGAATTGGACGAAAGATTTTTACCAGCGTCGGTCCAGAATGGGGTCGCTCTGACCATCGCTCCTCAAGTTTTCCTTCCGATTTATTTCGGTTTATATTTTTTTTCACATACTAGAGAGTCCTAAAAGTCATCATGATTCATCAAAAAAGAGGAAACGAACTTCGAATTGGATGAAAGATATTTATCAGCGTCGGTTCAGAATGGGGTCGCTCTGACCACCGCTTCTCAAGTTTCCCTTCCGATTTATTCCAGGTTATATTTCCTTTCGCCTAAAATAGAGTCCTAAAAGTCATCACGATTCATCAAAAAAGAGGAAACGATCTTCGAATTGGATTAAAGATTTTTATCAGAGTCGGTCCAGAATGGGGTCGCTCTGACCGCCGCTCCTCAAGTTTCCCTTCCGATTTATTTCGGTTTATATTTTTTTTCACATACTAGAGAGTCCTAAAAGTCATCATGATTCATCAAAAAAGAGGAAACGAACTTCGAATTGGATGAAAGATTTTTATCAGCGTCGGTTCAGAATGGGGTCGCTCTGACCACCGCTTCTCAAGTTTCCCTTTCGATTTATTTCGGTTTCTATTTTTTTTTCACATACTAGAGGGTCCGAAAAGTCATCACGATTGGTCAAAAAAGAGCATACGACCTTCGACTTGGACGAAAGATTTTTACCAGCGTCTGTCCAGAATGGGGTCGCTCTGACCACCTCTGCTCAAATTTCCCTTCCGATTTATTTCGGTTTATATATTTTTTCACATACTAGAGGATCCTAAAAGTCATCACGATTCATCAAAAATGTGGAAACGACCTTTGAATTCAACAAAAGATTTTTACAAGTGTGCTTCCAGAATGGCGTCGCTCTGATCACCCCTCCTCAAATTTCCCTACCGATATATCTCGGTTTATGTATTTTTTCATATTCAAGAGAGTCCTCAAAGTCATCATGATTTATCAAAAAACAGGAAACGAACTTCGAATTGGATGAAAGATTAGTCGATCCAGAATGGGGTCGCTCTGAACATCGCTCCTCAAGTTTCCCTTCCGATTTATTTCGGTTTATATATTTTTTCACATACTAGAAGATCCTAAAAGTCATCACGATTCATCAAAAATGAGGAAACGACCTTTGAATTCAACGAAAGATTTTTACTAGTTAGCGTCCAAAATGAGGTCGCTCTGACCACCCCTCCTCAAGTTTCCCTTCCGATTTATTTCGGTTTATATTTTTTTTCACATACTACAGGATCCTACAAGTCATCACGATTTATCAAAAAAGAGGAAACGACCTTTGAATTCAACAAAAGATTTTTACTAGTGTGTGTCCAGAATGGGGTCGCTCCGACCACTGCTTCTCATGTTTCCCTTTCAATTTATTTTGGTTTATATTATTTTTCACATACTGGAGCGTCCTAAATGTCATCACGATTCGTCAAAAAAGAGGATACGACCTTCGAATTGAACGAAAGATTTGTATCACAGTCGGTCCAGAATGGGGTCGCTGTGACCATCGCTCCTCAAGTTTTCCTTCCGATTTATTTCGGTTTATATATTTTTTCACATACTAGAGGACCCTAAAAGTCATCACGATTCATCAAAAATGAGGAAACGACCTTTGAATTAAACAAAAGATTTTTAGTAGTGTGCGTCCAGAATGGCGTCGCTCTGATCACCCCTCCTCAAGTTTCCCTACCGATATATTTCGGTTTATGTATTTTTTCATATTCAAGAGAGTCCTCAAAGTCATCATGATTCGTCAAAAAAGAGGCAACGACATTCGAATTGGATGAAAGATTTTTACCACTGTCGGTCCAGAATGGAATCGCTCTGACCACCCCTCCTCAAGTTTCCCTTCCGATTTATTTCGGTTTATATTTTTTTCACATACTAGAGAGTCCTAAAAGTCATCACGATTCATCAAAAAAGAGGAAAGGAACTTCGAATTGGATGAAAGATTTTTATCAGAGTCGGTCCCGAATGGGGTCTCTCCGACCACGGCTACTCAAGTTTCCCTTCCGATTTATTTCGGTTTATATATTTTTTCACATACTAGAGGATCCTAAAAATCATCACGATTCATCAAAAAAGAGGATACGACCTTCGAATAGGACGAAACATTTTTTACCAGAGTCAGTCCAGAATGGGGTCGCTATGACCACTCCTCCTCAAGTTTCCCTTCCGTTATATTTCGGATTATATTTTTTTTCTCATACTAGAGAGTCCTAAATGTCATCACGATTCATCAAAAAACAGGAAACGAACTTCGAATTGGATGAAAGATTTTTATCATAGTCGATCCGGAATGGGGTCGCTCTGACCACCGCTCCTCAAGTTTCCCTTCCGATTTATTTCGGTTTATATATTTTTTCACATACTAGAAGATCCTAAAAGTCATCACGATTCTTCAAAAATGAGGAAACGACGTTTGCATTCAACGACAGATTTTTACTAGTGTGCGTCCAAAATGAGGTCGCTCTAACCACCCCTCCTCAAGTTTCACTTCCGATTTATTTCGGTTTATATATTTTTTCACATACTACAGGATCCTACAAGTCATCACGATTTATCAAAAAAGAGGAAACGACCTTTGAATTCAACTAAAGATTTTCACTATTGTGTGTCCAGAATGGGGTCGCTCTGACCACTGCTTCTCATGGTTCCCTTTCAATTTATTTCGGTTTATATTATTTTTCACATACTAGAGGGTCCTAAAAGTCATCACGATTCGTCAAAAAAGAGGATACGACCTTCGAATTGGACGAAAGATTTTTACCAGCGTCTGTCCAGAATGGGGTCGCTCCGACCACGGCTGCTCAAGTATCCCTTCCGATTTATTTCGGTTTATATATTTTTTCACATACTAGAGGATCCTAAAAATCATCGAGATTCATCAAAAAAGAGGATACGACCTTCGAATTGTACGAAAGATTTTTTACCAGAGTCAGTCCAGAATAGGGTCGCTATGACCACTCCTCCTCAAGTTTCCCTTCCGTTATATTTCGGTTTATATTTTTTTTCTCATACAAGAGAGTCCTTAATGTCATCACGATTCATCAAAAAAGACGAAACAATCTTCGAATTTGATGAAAGATTTTTATCAGAGTCGGTCCAGAATGGGGTCGCTCTGACCACCGCTCCTCAAGTTTCCCTTCCGATTTATTTCGGTTTATATTTTTTTTACATACTAGAGAGTTCGAGAAGTCATCACGATTCATCAAAAAAGACGATACGACCTTCGAATTGGACGAAAGATTTTTATCATAGTCGGTCCAGAATGGGGTCGCTCTGACCATCGCTCCTCAAGTTTCCCTTCCGATTTATTTCGGTTTATATATTTTTTCACATACTAGAGGATGCTAAAAGTTATCACGATTCATCGAAAATGAGGAAACGACCTTTGCATTCAACGAACGATTTTTACTTGTGTGTGTCCAAAATGAGGTCGCTCTGCCCACCCCTCCTCAAGTTTCCCTACCGATATATCTTGGTTAATGTATTTTTTCACATTCAAGAGAGTTCTCAAAGTCATCATGATTCGTCAACAAAGAGGAAACGACATTCGAATTGTATGAAAGATTTTTACCAGTGTCGGTCCAGAATGGAGTCGCTCTGACCACCCCTCCTCAAGTTTCCCTTACGATTTATTCCGGTATATATTTTTTTTCACCTACAATAGAGTCCTAAAAGTCATCACGATTGTTAAAAGAGAGGAAACGATCTTCGAATTGAATGAAAGATTTTTACCAGTGTCGGTCCAGAATGGAGTCGCTCTGACCACCCCTCCTCAAGTTTCCCTCACGATTTATTCCGGTTTATATTTTTTTTCACGTACAATAGAGTCCTAAAAGTAATCACGATTCTACAAAAAAAAGGATACGACGTTCGAATTGGACGAAAGATTTTTACCACCGTCTGTCCAGAATGGGCTCGCTCTGACCACCGGTCCTCAAGTTTCCCTTCCGATTTATTTCGGTTTACATATTTGTTCACATACTAGAGAGTCCTAAAAGTCATCACGATTCATCAAAAAAAAGGAAACGAACTTCGAATTGGATGAAAGATTTTTATCAGTGTCGGTCCCGAATGGGGTCTCTCCGACCACGGCTCCTCAAGATTCCCTTCCGATTTATTTCGGTTTATATATTTTTTCACATACTAGAGGATCCTAAAAGTCTTCACGATTCATCACAAAAGAGGATACGACATTCGAATTGGACGAAAGATTTTTTACCAGAGTCAGTCCAGAATGGGGTCGCTATGACCACTGCTCCTCAAGTTTCCCTGCCGATTTATTTCGGTTTATATTGTTTTTCACATACTAGAGAGTCCTAAAAGTCATCATGATTTATCAAAGAACAGGAAACGAACTTCGAATTGGATGAAAGATTTTTATCAGCGTCGGTCCAGATCGGGGTTGCTCTGACCACCTCTTCTCAAGTTTCCCTTTCGATTTATTTCGGTTTATATTTTTTTTCACATACTAGAGAGTCCTAAAAGTCATCATGATTCATCAAAAAACAGGAAACTAACTTCGAATTGGATGAAAGATTTTTACCAGTGTCGGTCCAGAATGGGGTCGATCTGACCACCGCTGCTCAAGTTTCTCGTCCGATTTATTTCGGTTTATATATTTTTTCCCATTCAAGAGAGTCCTCAATGTCATCACGATTCGTCAAAAAAGAGGAAACGACCTTCGAATTGGACGAAAGATTTTATCACAGTCGGTACAGAATGGTGTCGCTCTGACCACCGCTTCTTAAGTTTCCCTTTCGATATATTTCGGTTTATTTATTTTTTCACATACTAGAGAGTCCTAAAAGTCATCACGATTCGTCAAAAAAGAGGATACGACCTTCGGATTGGACCAAAGATTTTTATCATAGACGGTCCAGAATGGGGTCGCTCTGACCATCGCTCCTCGAGTTTCCCTTCCGATTTATTTCGGTTTATATATTTTTTCACATACTAGAGGATCCTAAAAGTCATCACGATTCTTCAAAAATGAGGAATCGACCTTTGCATTCAACGAAAGATTTTAACTAGTGTGTGTCCAAAATGACGTCGCTCTGACCACCCCTCCTCAAGGATTCCCTTCCGATTTATTTCGGTTTATATTTTTTTTCACATACTACAGTCTCCTACAAGTCATCACGATTTATCGAAAAAGATGAAACGACCTTTGAATTCAACGAAAGATTTTTACTAGTGTGTGTCCAGATTGGGGTCGCTCCGACCACTGCTTCTCATGTTTCCCTTTCAATATATTTCGGTTTATATTATTTTTCACATACTAGAGGGTCCTAAATGTCATCACGATTCGTCAAAAAAGAGGATACGACCTTCGAATTGGACGAAAGATTTATATCTCAGTCGGTCCAGAATGGGGTCGCTCTGACCATCGCACCTCAAGTTTTCCTTCCGATTTATTTCGGTTTATATATTTTTTCACATACTAGAGGATCCTAAAAGTCATCACGATTCATCAAAAATGAGGAAACGACCTTTGAATTAAACAAAAGATTTTTACTAGTGTGCGTCCAGAATGGCGTCGCTCTGATCACCCCTCCTCAAGTTTCCATACCGATATATCTCGGTTTATGTATTTTTTCATATTCAAGAGAGTCCTCAAAGTCATCGTGATTCGTCAAAAAAGAGGAAACGACATTCGAATGGGATGAAAGATTTTTACCAGTGTCGGTCCAGAATGGAGTCGCTCTGACCACCCCTCCTCAAGTTTCCCTTCCGATTTATTACGGTTTATATTTCTTTTCACCTACAATAGAGTCCTAAAAGTCATCAAGATTCATCAAAAAAGAAGAAACGATCTGCGAATTGGATGAAAGATTTTTATCAGAGTCGGTCCAGAATGGGGTCGCTCTGACCACCGCTCCTCAAGTTTCCCTTCCGATTTATTTCGGTTTATATATTTTTTCACATACTAGAGAGTCCTAAAAGTCATCATGATTCATCAAAAAAGAGGATACGAACTTCGAATTGGATGAAAGATTTTTATCAGTGTCGGTCCCGAATAGGGTCTATCCGACCACGGCTCCTCAAGTTTCCCTTCCGATTTATTTCGGTTTATATATTTTTTCACATACTAGAGGATCCTAAAAGTCATCACGATTCATCAAAAAAGAGGATACGACCTTCGAATTGGCCGACAGATTTTTTACCAGAGTCAGTCCAGAATGGGGTCGCTATGACCACTCCTCCTCAAGTTTCCCTTCCGTCATATTTCGGTTTATATTTTTTTTCTCATACTAGAGAGTCCTAAATGTCATGACGATTCATCAAAAAAGAGGAAACGATCATCGAATTTGATGAAAGATTTTTATCAGAGTCGGTCCAGAATGGGGTCGCTCTGACCACCGCTCCTCAAGTTTCCCTTCCGATTTATTTCGGTTTATATTTTTTTTCACATACTAGAGGATCCTAAAAGTCATCACGATTCATCAAAAAAGAGGATACGCCCTTCGAATTGGCCGAAAGATTTTTTACCAGAGTCAGTCCAGAATGGGGTCGCTATGACCATCGGTCCTCAAGTTTTCCTTCCGATTTATTTCGGGTTATATATTTTTTCACATACTAGAGGACCCTAAAAGTCATCACGATTCATCAAAAATGAGGAAACGACCTTTGAATTAAACAAAAGAGTTTTACTAGTGTGCGTCCAGAATGGCGTCGCTCTGATCACCCCTCCTCAAGTTTCCCTACCGATATATTTCGGTTTAGGTATTTTTTCATATTCAAGAGAGTCCTCAGAGTAATCATGATTCGTCAAAAAAGAGGAAACGACATTCGAATTGGATGAAAGATTTTTACCAGTGTCGGTCCAGAATGGAGTCGCTCTGACCACCCCTCCTCAAGTTTCCCTTCCGATTTATTTCGGTTTATATTTTTTTTCACATACTAGAGGATCCTAAAAATCATCACGATTCATCAAAAAAGAGGATACGACCTTCGAATTGGACGAAAGATTTTTTACCAGAGTCAGTCCAGAATGGGGTCGCTATGACCACTCCTCTTCAAGTTTCCCTTCCGTTATATTTCGGTTTATATTTTTTTTCTCATGCTAGAGAGTTCTTAATGTCATCACGATTCATCAAAAAAGAGGAAACGATCTTCGAATTTGATGAAAGATTTTTATCAGAGTCGGTCCAGAATGGGGTCGCTCTGACCACCGCTCCTCAAGTTTCCCTTCCGATTTATTTCGGTTTATATTTTTTTTACATACTAGAGAGTCCGAGAAGTCATCACGATTCATCAAAAAAGAGGATACGACCTACGAATTGGACGAAAGATTTTTATCATAGTCGATCCAGAATAGGGTAGCTCTGACCATCGCTCTTCAAGTTTCCCTTCCGATTTATTTCGGTTTATATATTTTTTCATATACTAGAGGATCCTAAAAGTCATCACGATTCATCAAAAATGTGGAAACGACCTTTGAATTCAACAAAAGATTTTTACAAGTGTGCTTCCAGAATGGCGTCGCTCTGATCACCCCTCCTCAAATTTCCCTACCGATATATCTCGGTTTATGTATTTTTTCATATTCAAGAGAGTCCTCAAAGTCATCATGATTCGTCAAAAAAGAGGAAACGACATTCGAATTGCATGAAAAATTTTTACCAGTGTCGGTCGAGAATGGAGTCGCTATGATCACCCCTCCTCAAGTTTCCCTTCCGATTTATTACGATTTATATTGCTTTTCACCTACAATAGAGTCCTAAAAGTCATCAAGATTCATCAAAAAAGAGGAAACGAACTTCGAATTGGATGAAAGATTTTTATCAGAGTCGGTCCCGAATGGGGTCTCTCCGACCACGGCTCCTCAAGTTTCCCTTCCGATTTATTTCGGTTTATATATTTTTTCACATACTAGAGAGTCCGAAAAGTCATCATGATTTATCAAAAAACAGGAAACGAACTTCGAATTGGATGAAAGATTTTTATCATAGTCGATCCAGAATGGGGTCGCTCTGACCATCGCTCCTCAAGTTTCCCTTCCGATTTATTTCGGTTTATATATTTTTTCACATACTAGAAGATCCTAAAAGTCATCACGATTCATCAAAAATGAGGAAACGACCTTTGAATTCAACGAAAGATTTTTACTAGTTAGCGTCCAAAATGAGGTCGCTCTGACCACCCCTCCTCAAGTTTCCCTTCCGATTTATTTCGGTTTATATTTTTGTTCACATACTAGAGAGTCCGAAAAATCATCATGATTTATCAAAAAACAGGAAACAAACTTCGAATTGGATGAAAGATTTTTATCATAGTCGATCCAGAATGGGGCGGCTCTGACCATCGCTCCTCAAGTTTCCCTTCCGATTTATTCCGGTTTATATATTTTTTCACATACTAGAAGATCCTAAAAGTCATCACGATTCTTCAAAAATGACGAAACGACCTTTGAATTCAACGAAAGATTTTTACTAGTGTGCGTCTAAAATGAGGACGCTCTGACCACCCCTCCTCAAGTTTCCCTTCCGATTTATTTCGGTTTATATTTTTTTTCACATACTACAGGATCCTACAAGTCATCACGATTTATCAAAAAAGAGGAAACGACCTTTGAATTCAACGAAAGATTTTTACTAGTTTGTGTCCAGAATGGGGTCGCTCCGACCACTGCTTCTCATGTTTCCCTTTCAATTTATTTTGGTTTATATTATTTTTCACATACAATAGAGTCCTAAAAGTCATCAAGATTCATCAAAAAAGAGGAAACGAACTTCGAATTGGATGAAAGATTTTTATCAGAGTCGGTCCCGAATGGGGTCTCTCCGACCACGGCTCCTCAAGTTTCCCTTCCGATTTATTTCGGTTTATATATTTTTTCACATACTAGAAGATCCTAAAAGTCATCACGATCCATCAAAAAAGAGGATACGACCTTCGAATTGGACGAAAGATTTTTTACCAGAGTCAGTCCAGAATGGGGTCGCTATGACCACTCCTCCTCAAGTTTCCCATCCGTTATATTTCGGTTTATATATTTTTTCTCATACTAGAGAGTCCTAAATGTCATCACGATTCATCAAAAAAGAGGAAACGATCATCGAATTTGATGAAAGATTTTTATCAGAGTCGGTCCAGAATGGGGTCGCTGTGACCACCGCTCCTCAAGTTTCCCTTCCGATTTATTTCGGTTTATATTTTTTTTCACATACTAGAGAGTCCGAAAAGTCATCATGATTTATCAAAGAACAGGAAACGAACTTCGAAATGGATGAAAGATTTTTATCAGCGTCGGTCCAAATCGGGGTCGCTCTGACCACCGCTTCTCAAGTTTCCCTTTCGATTTATTTCGGTTTATATATTTTTTCACATACTAGAGGATCCTAAAAGTCATCACGATTCATGAAAAATGAGGAAACGACCTTTGAATTCAACAAAAGATTTTTACTAGTGTGCGTCCAGAATGGCGTCGCTCTGTTCACCCCTCCTCAAGTTTCCCTACCGATTTATTCCGGTTTATATTTCTTTCCACCTAAAATAGAGTCCTAAAAGTTATCACGATTCATCAAAAAAGAGGAAACGATCTTCGAATTGGATGAAAGATTTTTATCAGAGTCGGTCCACAATGGGGTCGCTCTGACCACCGCTCCTCAAGTTTCCCTTCCGTTATATTTCGGTTTATATATTTTTTCACATACTAGAGGGTCCTAAAAGTCATCACGATTCGTCAAAAAAGAGGATACGACCTTCGAATTGGACGAAAGATTTGTATCACAGTCGGTCCAGAATGGGGTCGCTCTGACCAGCGCTCCTCAAGTTTTCCTTCCGATTTATTTCGGTTTATATATTTTTTCATATACTAGAGGATCCTAAAAGTCATCACGATTCATCAAAAATGTGGAAACGACCTTTGAATTCAACAAAAGATTTTTACAAGTGTGCTTCCAGAATGGCGTCGCTCTGATCACCCCTCCTCAAATTTCCCTACCGATATATCTCGGTTTATGTATTTTTTCATATTCAAGAGAGTCCTCAAAGTCATCATGATTCGTCAAAAAAGAGGAAACGACATTCGAATTGCATGAAAAACTTTTACCAGTGTCGGTCGAGAATGGAGTCGCTATGACCACCCCTCCTCAAGTTTCCCTTCCGATTTATTACGATTTATATTGCTTTTCACCTACAATAGAGTCCTAAAAGTCATCAAGATTCATCAAAAAAGAGGAAACGAACTTCGAATTGGATGAAAGATTTTTATCAGAGTCGGTCCCGAATGGGGTCTCTCCGACCACGGCTCCTCAAGTTTCCCTTCCGATTTATTTCGGTTTATATATTTTTTCACATACTAGAGGATCCTAAAAGTCATCACGATTCATCAAAAAAGAGGATACGACCTTCGAATTGGACGAAAGATTTTTTACCAGAGTCAGTCCAGAATGGGGTCGCTATGACCACTCCTCCTCAAGTTTCCCTTCCGTTATATTTCGGTTTATATATTTTTTCTCATACTAGAGAGTCCTACATGTCATCGTGATTCATCAAAAAAGAGGAAACGATCATCGAATTTGATGAAAGATTTTTATCAGTGTCGGTCCAGAATGGGGTCGCTCTGACCACCGCTCCTCATGTTTCCCTTCCGATTTATTTCGGTTTATATTTTTTTTCACATACTAGAGAGTCCGAAAAGTCATCATGATTTATCAAAAAACAGGAAACGAACTTCGAATTGGATGAAAGATTTTTATCATAGTCGATCCAGAATGGGGTCGCTCTGACCATCGCTCCTCAAGTTTCCCTTCCGATTTATTTCGGTTTATATATTTTTTCACATACTAGAAGATCCTAAAAGTCATCACGATTCATCAAAAATGAGGAAACGACCTTTGAATTCAACGAAAGATTTTTACTAGTTAGCGTCCAAAATGAGGTCGCTCTGACCACCCCTCCTCAAGTTTCCCTTCCGATTTATTTCCGTTTATATTTTTTTTCACATACTACAGGATCCTACAAGTCATCACGATTTATCAAAAAAGAGGAAACGACCTTTGAATTCAACAAAAGATTTTTACTAGTGTGTGTCCAGAATGGGGTCGCTCCGACCACTGCTTCTCATGTTTCCCTTTCAATTTATTTTGGTTTATATTATTTTTCACATACTGGAGCGTCCTAAATGTCATCACGATTCGTCAAAAAAGAGGATACGACCTTCGAATTGAACGAAAGATTTGTATCACAGTCGGTCCAGAATGGGGTCGCTCTGACCATCGCTCCTCAAGTTTTCCTTCCGATTTATTTCGGTTTATATATTTTTTCACATACTAGAGGACCCTAAAAGTCATCACGATTCATCAAAAATGAGGAAACGACCTTTGAATTGAACAAAAGATTTTTAGTAGTGTGCGTCCAGAATGGCGTCGCTCTGATCACCCCTCCTCAAGTTTCCCTACCGATATATTTCGGTTTATGTATTTTTTCATATTCAAGAGAGTCCTCAAAGTCATCATGATTCGTCAAAAAAGAGGCAACGACATTCGAATTGGATGAAAGATTTTTACCAGTGTCGGTCCAGAATGGAATCGCTCTGACCACCCCTCCTCAAGTTTCCCTTCCGATTTATTTCGGTTCATATTTTTTTTCACATACTAGAGAGTCCTAAAAGTCATCATGATTCTTCAAAAAAGAGGAAACGAACTTCGAATTGGATGAAAGATTTTTATCAGCGTCGGTTCAGAATGGGGTCTCTCCGCCCACGGCTCCTCAAGTTTCCCTTCCGATTTATTTCGGTTTATATATTTTTTCACATACTAGAGGATACTAAAAATCATCACGATTCATCAAAAAAGAGGATACGACCTTCGAATTGTACGAAAGATTTTTATCAGAGTCGGTCCAGAATGGGGTCGCTCTGACCGCCGCTCCTCAAGTTTCCCTTCCGATTTATTTCGGTTTATATTTTTTTTCACATACTAGAGAGTCCTAAAAGTCATCATGATTCTTCAAAAAAGAGGAAACGATCTTCGAATTGGATGAAAGATTTTTATCAGAGTCGGTCCAGAATGGGGTCGCTCTGACCACCGCTCCTCAAATTTCCCTTCTGATTTATTTCGGTTTATATATTTTTTCACATACTAGAAGATCCTAAAAGTCATCACGATTCTTCAAAAATGAGGAAACGACCTTTGCATTCAACGAAAGATTTTTACTAGTGTGCGTCCAAAATCAGGTCGCTCTGACCACCACTCCTCAAGTTTCCCTTCCGATTTATTTCGGTTTCTATTTTTTTTTCACATACTAGAGAGTCCGAAAAGTCATCATGATTTATCAAAAAACAGGAAACGAACTTCGAATTCGATGAAAGATTTTTATTAGCGTCGGTCCAGATCGGGGTCGCTCTGACCACCGGGTCTCAAGTTTCCCTTTCAATTTATTTCGGTTTATATTATTTTCCACATACTAGAGGGTCCTAAAAGTCATCACGATTCGTCCAAAAAGAGGATACGACCTTCGAATTGGACGAAAGATTTATATCACAGTCGGTCCAGAATGGGGTCGTTCTGACCATCGCTCCTCAAGTTTTCCTTCCGATTTATTTCGGTTTGTATATTTTTTCACATACTAGAGGATCCTAAAAGTCATCACGATTCATCAAAAATGAGGAAACGACCTTTGAATTCAACAAAAGATTTTTACTAGTGTGCGTCCAGAATTGCGTCGCTCTGATCACCCGTCCTCAAATTTCCCTACCGATATATCTCGGTTTATGTATTTTTTCATATTCAAGAGAGTCCTCAAAGTCATCATGATTCGTCAAAAAAGAGGAAACGACATTCGAAATGGATGAAAAATTTTTACCAGTGTCGGTCCAGAATGGAGTCGCTCTGACCACCCCTCCTCAAGTTTCCCTCCCGAATTATTACGGTTTATATTTCTTTTCACCTACAATAGAGTCCTAAAAGTCATCAAGATTCATCAAAAAAGAGGAAACGAACTTCGAATTGGATGAAAGATTTTTATCAGAGTCGGTCCCGAATGGGGTCTCTCCGACCACGGCTCCTCAAGTTTCCCTTCCGATTTATTTCGGTTTATATATTTTTTCACATACTAGAAGATCCTAAAAGTCATCACGATTCATCAAAAAAGAGGAAACGATCTTCGAATTGGATTAAAGATTTTTATCAGAGTCGGTCCAGAATGGGGTCGCTCTGACCGCCGCTCCTCAAGTTTCCCTTCCGATTTATTTCGGTTTATATATTTTTTCATATACTAGAGAGTCCTAAAAGTCATCATGATCCATCAAAAAGAGGAAACGAACTTCGAATTGGATGAAAGATTTTTATCAGCGTCGGTTCAGAATGGGGTCGCTCTGACCACCGCTTCTCAAGTTTCCCTTTCGATTTATTTCGGTTTCTATTTTTTTTTCACATACTAGAGGGTCCGAAAAGTCATCACGATTGGTCAAAAAAGAGCATACGACCTTCGACTTGGACGAAAGATTTTTACCAGCGTCTGTCCAGAATGGGGTCGCTCTGACCACCTCTGCTCAAATTTCCCTTCCGATTTATTTCGGTTTATATATTTTTTCACATACTAGAGGATCCTAAAAGTCATAACTATTCATGAAAAATGAGGAAACGACCTTTGCATTCAACGAAAGATTTTTACTTGTGTGTGTCCAAAATGAGGTCGCTCTGCCCACCCCTCCTCAAGTTTCCCTACCCATATATCTCGGTTTATGTATTTTTTCATATTCAAGAGAGTCCTCAAAGTCATCATGATTCGTCAAAAAAGAGGAAACGACATTCGAATTGGATGAAAGATTTTTACCATTGTCGGTCCAGAATGGAGTCGCTCTGACCACCGCTTCTCAAGTTTCCCTTTCGATTTATTTCGGTTTCTATTTTTTTTTCAGATACTAGAGGGTCCTAAAAGTCATCACGATTCGACAAAAAAAAGGATACAACCTTCGAATTGGACGAAAGATTTTTACCACCGTCTGTCCAGAATGAGGTCGCTCTGACCACCGGTCCTCAAGTTTCCCTTCCGATTTATTTCGGTTTACATATTTTTTCACATACTAGAGAGTCCTAAAAGTCATCACGATTCATCAAAAATGAGGAAACGACCTTTCAATTCAACAAAAGATTTTTACTAGTGTGCGTCCAGAATGGCGTCGCTCTGATCACCCCTGCTCAAGTTTCCCTACCGATTTATTCCGGTTTATATTTCTTTCCACCTAAAATAGAGTCCTAAAAGTCATCACGATTCATCAAAAAAGAGGAAACGAACTTCGAATTGGATGAAAGATTTTTATCAGTGTCGGTTCAGAATGGGGTCGCTCTGACCACCGCTTCTCAAGTTTCCCTTTCGATTTATTTCGGTTTATATTTTTTTTCACATACTACAGAGTCCTAAGAGTCATCATGATTCATCAAAAAACAGGAAACGAACTTCAAATTGGATGAAAGATTTCTACCAGCGTCGGTCCAGAATGGGGTCGCTCTGACCACCGCTTCTCAAGTTTCCCTTCCGATTTATTCCGGGTTATATTTCTTTTCACCTAAAATAGAGTCCTAAAAGTCATCACGATTCATCAAAAAAGAGAAAACGATCTTCGAATTGGATGAAAGATTTTTATCAGCGTCGGTCCAGAATGGCGTCGCTCTGACCACCGCTCCTCAAGTTTCCGTTCCGATTTATTTCGGTTTATATTTTTTTTCACATACTAGAGAGTCCTAAAAGTCATCATGATTCATCAAAAAAGAGGAAACGAACTTCGAATTGGATGAAAGATTTTTATCAGCGTCGGTTCAGAATGGGGTCGCTCTGACCACCGCTTCTCAAGTTTCCGTTTCGATTTATTTCGGTTACTATTTTTTTTTCACATACTAGAGGGTCCGAAAAGTCATCACGATTGGTCAAAAAAGAGCATACGACCTTCGAATTGGACGAAAGATTTTTACCAGCGTCTGTCCAGAATGGGTTCGCTCTGACCACCGGTCCTCAAGTTTCCCTTCCGATTTATTTCAGTTTACATATTTTTTCACATACTAGAGAGTCCTAAAAGTCATCACGATTCATCAAAAAACAGGAAACGAACTTCGAATTGGATGAAAGATTTTTATCAGTGTCGGTTCAGAATGGGGTCGCTCTGACCACCGCTTCTCAAGTTTCCCTTCCGATTTATTCCGGGTTATATTTCTTTTCACCTAAAATAGAGTCCTAAGAGTCATCATGATTCATCAAAAAACAGGAAACGAACTTCAAATTGGATGAAAGATTTTTACCAGCGTCGGTCCAGAATGGGGTCGCTCTGACCACCGCTTCTCAAGTTTCCCTTCCGATTTATTCCGGGTTATATTTCTTTTCACCTAAAATAGAGTCCTAAAAGCCATCACGATTCATCAAAAAAGAGGAAACGATCTCCGAATTAGATGAAAGATTCTTATCAGTGTCGGTCCAGAATGGGGTCGCTCTGACCACCGCTCCTCAAGTTTCCCTTCCGATTTATTTCGGTTTATATTTTTTTTCACATACTAGAGAGTCCTAAAAGTCATCATGATTCATCAAAAAACAGGAAACGAACTTCGAATTGGATGCAAGATTTTTACCAGCGTCGGTTCAGAATGGGGTCGCTCTGACCACCGCTTCTCAAGTTTCCCTTCCGATTTATTCCGGGTTATATTTCTTTTCACCTAAAATAGAGTCCTAAAAGTGATCACGATTCATCAAAAAAGAGGAAACGATCTTCGAATTGGATGAAAGATTTTTATCAGAGTCGGTCCAGAATGGCGTCGCTCTGACCACCGCTCCTCAAGTTTCCCTTCCGATTTATTTCGGTTTATATTTTTTTTCACATACTAGAGAGTCCTAAAAGTCATCATGATTCATCAAAAAAGAGGAAACGAACTTCGAATTGGATGAAAGATTTTTATCAGCGTCGGTTCAGAATGGGGTCGCTCTGACCACCGCTTCTCAAGTTTCCCTTTCGATTTATTTCGGTTTCTATTTTTTTTTCACATACTAGAGGGTCCGAAAAGTCATCACGATTGGTCAAAAAAGAGCATACGACCTTCGGCTTGGACGAAAGATTTTTACCAGCGTCTGTCCAGAATGGGGTCGCTCTGACCACCTCTGCTCAAATTTCCCTTCCGATTTATTTCGGTTTATATATTTTTTCACATACTAGAGGATCCTAAAAGTCATGACGATTCATGAAAAATGAGGAAACGACCTATGAATTCAACAAAAGATTTTTACTAGTGTGCGTCCAGAATGGCGTCGCTCTGATCACCCCTCCTCGAGTTTCCCTACCGATTTATTCCGGTTTATATTTCTTTCCACCTAAAATAGGATCCTAAAAGTCATCCCGATTCATCAAAAAAGAGGATACGACCTTCGAATTGGACGAAAGATTTTTTACCAGAGTCAGTGCAGAATGGGGTCGCTATGACCACTGCTCCTCAAGTTTCCCTTCCGTTATATTTCGGTTTATATTTTTTTTCTCATAATAGAGAGTCCTTAATGTCATCACGATTCATCAAAAAAGAGGAAACGATCATCGAATTTGATGAAAGATTTTTATCAGAGTCGGTCCAGAATGGGGTCGCTGTGACCACCGCTCCTCAAGTTTCCCTTCCGATTTATTTCGGTTCATATTTTTTTTCGCATTCTAGAGAGTCCGAAAAGTCATCATGATTTATCAAAAAACAGGAAACGAACTTCGAATTGGATGAAAGATTTTTATCATAGTCGGTCCAGAATGCGGTTGCTCTGACCATCGCTCCTCAAGTTACCCTTCCGATTTATTTCGGTTTATATATTTTTTCAAAAACTAGAGGATCCTAAAAGTCATCACGATTCTTCAAAAATGAGGAAACGACCTTTGCATTTAACGAACGATTTTTACTAGTGTGCGTCCAAAATGAGGTCGCTGTGACCACCCCTCCTCAAGTTTCCCTTCCGATTTATTTCGGTTTATATTTTTTTTCACACACTACAGGATCCTACAAGTCATCACGATTTATCAAAAAAGAGGTAACGACCTTCGAATTCAACGAAAGATTTTTACTAGTGTGTGTCCAGAATGGGGTCGCTCCGACCACTGCTTCTCATGTTTCCCTTTCAATTTATTTCGGTTTATATTATTTTTCACATACTAGAGGGTCATAAATGTCATCACGATTCGTCAAAAAAGAGGATACGACCTTCGAATTGGACGAAAGATTTATATCACAGTCGGTCCAGAATGGGGTCGCTATGACCATCGCTCCTCAAGTTTTCCTTCCGATTTATTTCGGTTTATATATTTTTTCACATTCTAGAGGATCCTAAAAGCCATCACGATTCTTCAAAAATGAGGAAACGACCTTTGCATTCAACGAAAGATTTGTACTAGTGTGCGTCGAAAATGAGGTCGATCTGACCACCCCTCCTCAAGTTTCTCTTCCGATTTATTTCGGTTTATATTTTTTTTCACACACTACAGGATCCTACAAGTCATCACGATTTATCAAAAAAGAGGAAACGACCTTCGAATTCAACGAAAGATTTTTACTAGTGTGTGTCCAGAATGGGGTCGCTCTGACCACCGCTTCTCAAGTTTCCCTTCCGATTTATTCCGGGTTATATTTCTTTTCACCTAAAATAGAGTCCTAAAAGTGATCACGATTCATCAAAAAAGAGAAAACGATCTTCGAATTGGATGAAAGATTTTTATCCGCGTCGGTCCAGAATGGCGTCGCTCTGACCACCGCTCCTCAAGTTTCCCTTCCGATTTATTTCGGTTTATATTTTTTTTTCACATACTAGAGGGTCCGAAAAGTCATCACGATTGGTCAAAAAAGAGCATACGACCTTCGAATTGGACGAAAGATTTTTACCAGCGTCTGTCCAGAATGGGGTCGCTCTGACCACCGGTCCTCAAGTTTCCCTTCCGATTTATTTCAGTTTACATATTTTTTCACATACTAGAGAGTCCTAAAAGTCATCACGATTCATCAAAAAACAGGAAACGAACTTCGAATTGGATGAAAGATTTTTATCAGAGTCGGTCCCGAATGGGGTCTCTCCGACCACGGCTACTCAAGTTTCCCTTCCGATTTATTTCGGTTTATATATTTTTTCACATACTAGAGGATCCTAAAAATCATCACAATTCATCAAAAAATGAGGTCGCTCTGCCCACCCCTCCTCAAGTTTCCCTACCGATATATCTCGGTTTATGTATTTTTTCATATTCAAGAGAGTCCTCAAGTCATCATGATTCGTCAAAAAAGAGGAAACGACATTCGAATTGGATGAAAGATTTTTACCAGTGTCGGTCCAGAATGGAGTCGCTCTGACCACCGCTTCTCAAGTTTCCCTTTCGATTTATTTCGGTTTCTATTTTTTTTTCAGATACTAGAGGGTCCTAAAAGTCATCACGATTCGACAAAAAAAAGGATACAACCTTCGAATTGGACGAAAGATTTTTACCACCGTCTGTCCAGAATGGGGTCGCTCTGACCACCGGTCCTCAAGTTTCCCTTCCGATTTATTTCGGTTTACATATTTTTTCACATACAAGAGAGTCCTAGAAGTCATCACGATTCATCAAAAATGAGGAAACGACCTTTCAATTCAACAAAAGATTTTTACTAGTGTGCGTCCAGAATGACGTCGCTCTGATCACCCCTCCTCAAGTTTCCCTACCGATTTATTCCGGTTTATATTTCTTTCCACCTAAAATAGAGTCCTAAAAGTGATCACGATTCATCAAAAAAGAGGAAACGATCTTCGAATTGGATGAAAGATTTTTATCAGAGTCGGTCCAGAATGGCGTCGCTCTGACCACCGCTCCTCAAGTTTCCCTTCCGATTTATTTCGGTTTATATTTTTTTTCACATACTAGAGAGTCCTAAAAGTCATCATGATTCATCAAAAAAGAGGAAACGAACTTCGAATTGGATGAAAGATTTTTATCAGCGTCGGTTCAGAATGGGGTCGCTCTGACCACCGCTTCTCAAGTTTCCCTTTCGATTTATTTCGGTTTCTATTTTTTTTTCACATACTAGAGGGTCCGAAAAGTCATCACGATTGGTCAAAAAAGAGCATACGACCTTCGGCTTGGACGAAAGATTTTTACCAGCGTCTGTCCAGAATGGGGTCGCTCTGACCACCTCTGCTCAAATTTCCCTTCCGATTTATTTCGGTTTATATATTTTTTCACATACTAGAGGATCCTAAAAGTCATGACGATTCATGAAAAATGAGGAAACGACCTATGAATTCAACAAAAGATTTTTACTAGTGTGCGTCCAGAATGGCGTCGCTCTGATCACCCCTCCTCGAGTTTCCCTACCGATTTATTCCGGTTTATATTTCTTTCCACCTAAAATAGGATCCTAAAAGTCATCCCGATTCATCAAAAAAGAGGATACGACCTTCGAATTGGACGAAAGATTTTTTACCAGAGTCAGTGCAGAATGGGGTCGCTATGACCACTGCTCCTCAAGTTTCCCTTCCGTTATATTTCGGTTTATATTTTTTTTCTCATAATAGAGAGTCCTTAATGTCATCACGATTCATCAAAAAAGAGGAAACGATCATCGAATTTGATGAAAGATTTTTATCAGAGTCGGTCCAGAATGGGGTCGCTGTGACCACCGCTCCTCAAGTTTCCCTTCCGATTTATTTCGGTTCATATTTTTTTTCGCATTCTAGAGAGTCCGAAAAGTCATCATGATTTATCAAAAATCAGGAAACGAACTTCGAATTGGATGAAAGATTTTTATCATAGTCGGTCCAGAATGCGTTTGCTCTGACCATCGCTCCTCAAGTTACCCTTCCGATTTATTTCGGTTTATATATTTTTTCAAAAACTAGAGGATCCTAAAAGTCATCACGATTCTTCAAAAATGAGGAAACGACCTTTGCATTCAACGAAAGATTTGTACTAGTGTGCGTCGAAAATGAGGTCGATCTGACCACCCCTCCTCAAGTTTCTCTTCCGATTTATTTCGGTTTATATTTTTTTTCACACACTACAGGTTCCTACAAGTCATCACGATTTATCAAAAAAGAGGAAACGACCTTCGAATTCAACGAAAGATTTTTACTAGTGTTTGTCCAGAATGGGGTCGCTCCGACCACTGCTTCTCATGTTTCCCTTTCAATTTATTTCGGTTTATATTATTTTTCACATACTAGAGGGTCATAAATGTCATCACGATTCGTCAAAAATGAGGATACGACCTTCGAATTGGACGAAAGATTTATATCACAGTCGGTCCAGAATGGGGTCGCTCTGACCATCGCTCCTCAAGTTTTCCTTCCGATTTATTTCGGTTTATATATTTTTTCACATTCTACAGGATCCTACAAGTCATCACGATTTATCAAAAAAGAGGAAACGACCTTTGAATTCAACGCAAGATTTTCACTAGTGTGTGTCCAGAATGGGGTCGCTCTGACCACTGCTTCTCATGTTTCCCTTTCAATTTATTTCGGTTGATATTATTTTTCACATACTAGAGGTTCCTAAAAGTCATCACGATTCGTCAAAAAAGAGGATACGACCTTCGAATTGGACGAAAGATTTATATCACAGTCGGTCCAGAATGGGGTCGCTCTGACCATCGCTCCTCAAGTTTTCCTTCCGATTTATTTCGGTTTATATATTTTTTCACATACTAGAGGACCCGAAAAGTCATCATGATTCATCAAAAATGAGGAAACGACCTTTGAATTCAACAAAAGATTTTTACTAGTGTCCGTCCAGAATGGCGTCGCTCTGATCACCCCTCCTCAAGTTTCCCTACCGATATATTTCGGTTTATGTATTTTTTCATATTCAAGAGAGTCCTCAAAGTCATCATGATTCGTCAAAAAAGAGGAAACGACATTCGGATTGGATGAAAGATTTTTACCAGTGTCGGTCCAGAATGGAGTCGCTCTTACCACCCCTCCTCAAGTTTCCCTTCCGATTTATTTCGGTTTATATTTTTTTTCACATACTAGAGAGTCCGAAAAGTCATCATGATTTATCAAAAAACAGGAAACGAACTTCGAATTGGATGAAAGATTTTTATCATAGTCGATCCAGAATGGGGTCGCTCTGACCATCGCTCCTCAAGTTTCCCTTCCGATTTATTTCGGTTTATATATTTTTTCACATACTAGAAGATCCTAAAAGTCATCACGATTCATCAAAAATGAGGAAACGACCTTTGAATTCAACGAAAGATTTTTACTAGTTAGCGTCCAAAATGAGGTCGCTCTGACCACCCCTCCTCAAGTTTCCCTTCCGATTTATTTCGGTTTATATTTTTTTTCACATACTACAGGATCCTACAAGTCATCACGATTTATCAAAAAAGAGGAAACGACCTTTGAATTCAACAAAAGATTTTTACTAGTGTGTGTCCAGAATGGGGTCGCTCCGACCACTGCTTCTCATGTTTCCCTTTCAATTTATTTCGGTTTATATATTTTTTCACATACTAGAGGATCCTAAAAGTCATGACGATTCATGAAAAATGAGGAAACGACCTATGAATTCAACAAAAGATTTTTACTAGTGTGCGTCCAGAATGGCGTCGCTCTGATCACCCCTCCTCGAGTTTCCCTACCGATTTATTCCGGTTTATATTTCTTTCCACCTAAAATAGGATCCTAAAAGTCATCCCGATTCATCAAAAAAGAGGATACGACCTTCGAATTGGACGAAAGATTTTTTACCAGAGTCAGTGCAGAATGGGGTCGCTATGACCACTGCTCCTCAAGTTTCCCTTCCGTTATATTTCGGTTTATATTTTTTTTCTCATAATAGAGAGTCCTTAATGTCATCACGATTCATCAAAAAAGAGGAAACGATCATCGAATTTGATGAAAGATTTTTATCAGAGTCGGTCCAGAAT
Source organism: Oxytorus armatus (assembly GCA_958009045.1). Classification (NCBI taxonomy): domain Eukaryota; kingdom Metazoa; phylum Arthropoda; class Insecta; order Hymenoptera; family Ichneumonidae; genus Oxytorus; species Oxytorus armatus. The sequence goes on along the minus strand of OY253745.1, from coordinate 28,249,865 downwards.
GGGGTCGCTGTGACCACCGCTCCTCAAGTTTCCCTTCCGATTTATTTCGGTTCATATTTTTTTTCGCATTCTAGAGAGTCCGAAAAGTCATCATGATTTATCAAAAATCAGGAAACGAACTTCGAATTGGATGAAAGATTTTTATCATAGTCGGTCCAGAATGCGTTTGCTCTGACCATCGCTCCTCAAGTTACCCTTCCGATTTATTTCGGTTTATATATTTTTTCAAAAACTAGAGGATCCTAAAAGTCATCACGATTCTTCAAAAATGAGGAAACGACCTTTGCATTCAACGAAAGATTTGTACTAGTGTGCGTCGAAAATGAGGTCGATCTGACCACCCCTCCTCAAGTTTCTCTTCCGATTTATTTCGGTTTATATTTTTTTTCACACACTACAGGTTCCTACAAGTCATCACGATTTATCAAAAAAGAGGAAACGACCTTCGAATTCAACGAAAGATTTTTACTAGTGTTTGTCCAGAATGGGGTCGCTCCGACCACTGCTTCTCATGTTTCCCTTTCAATTTATTTCGGTTTATATTATTTTTCACATACTAGAGGGTCATAAATGTCATCACGATTCGTCAAAAATGAGGATACGACCTTCGAATTGGACGAAAGATTTATATCACAGTCGGTCCAGAATGGGGTCGCTCTGACCATCGCTCCTCAAGTTTTCCTTCCGATTTATTTCGGTTTATATATTTTTTCACATTCTACAGGATCCTACAAGTCATCACGATTTATCAAAAAAGAGGAAACGACCTTTGAATTCAACGCAAGATTTTCACTAGTGTGTGTCCAGAATGGGGTCGCTCTGACCACTGCTTCTCATGTTTCCCTTTCAATTTATTTCGGTTGATATTATTTTTCACATACTAGAGGTTCCTAAAAGTCATCACGATTCGTCAAAAAAGAGGATACGACCTTCGAATTGGACGAAAGATTTATATCACAGTCGGTCCAGAATGGGGTCGCTCTGACCATCGCTCCTCAAGTTTTCCTTCCGATTTATTTCGGTTTATATATTTTTTCACATACTAGAGGACCCGAAAAGTCATCATGATTCATCAAAAATGAGGAAACGACCTTTGAATTCAACAAAAGATTTTTACTAGTGTCCGTCCAGAATGGCGTCGCTCTGATCACCCCTCCTCAAGTTTCCCTACCGATATATTTCGGTTTATGTATTTTTTCATATTCAAGAGAGTCCTCAAAGTCATCATGATTCGTCAAAAAAGAGGAAACGACATTCGGATTGGATGAAAGATTTTTACCAGTGTCGGTCCAGAATGGGGTCGCTATGACCATCGCTCCTCAAGTTTTCCTTCCGATTTATTTCGGTTTATATATTTTTTCACATTCTAGAGGATCCTAAAAGCCATCACGATTCTTCAAAAATGAGGAAACGACCTTTGCATTCAACGAAAGATTTGTACTAGTGTGCGTCGAAAATGAGGTCGATCTGACCACCCCTCCTCAAGTTTCTCTTCCGATTTATTTCGGTTTATATTTTTTTTCACACACTACAGGTTCCTACAAGTCATCACGATTTATCAAAAAAGAGGAAACGACCTTCGAATTCAACGAAAGATTTTTACTAGTGTTTGTCCAGAATGGGGTCGCTCCGACCACTGCTTCTCATGTTTCCCTTTCAATTTATTTCGGTTTATATTATTTTTCACATACTAGAGGGTCATAAATGTCATCACGATTCGTCAAAAATGAGGATACGACCTTCGAATTGGACGAAAGATTTATATCACAGTCGGTCCAGAATGGGGTCGCTCTAACCATCGCTCCTCAAGTTTTCCTTCCGATTTATTTCGGTTTATATATTTTTTCACATTCTACAGGATCCTACAAGTCATCACGATTTATCAAAAAAGAGGAAACGACCTTTGAATTCAACGCAAGATTTTCACTAGTGTGTGTCCAGAATGGGGTCGCTCTGACCACTGCTTCTCATGTTTCCCTTTCAATTTATTTCGGTTGATATTATTTTTCACATACTAGAGGTTCCTAAAAGTCATCACGATTCGTCAAAAAAGAGGATACGACCTTCGAATTGGACGAAAGATTTATATCACAGTCGGTCCAGAATGGGGTCGCTCTGACCATCGCTCCTCAAGTTTTCCTTCCGATTTATTTCGGTTTATATATTTTTTCACATACTAGAGGACCCGAAAAGTCATCATGATTCATCAAAAATGAGGAAACGACCTTTGAATTCAACAAAAGATTTTTACTAGTGTCCGTCCAGAATGGCGTCGCTCTGATCACCCCTCCTCAAGTTTCCCTACCGATATATTTCGGTTTATGTATTTTTTCATATTCAAGAGAGTCCTCAAAGTCATCATGATTCGTCAAAAAAGAGGAAACGACATTCGGATTGGATGAAAGATTTTTACCAGTGTCGGTCCAGAATGGAGTCGCTCTTACCACCCCTCCTCAAGTTTCCCTTCCGATTTATTTCGGTTTATATTTTTTTTCACATACTAGAGAGTCCGAAAAGTCATCATGATTTATCAAAAAACAGGAAACGAACTTCGAATTGGATGAAAGATTTTTATCATAGTCGATCCAGAATGGGGTCGCTCTGACCATCGCTCCTCAAGTTTCCCTTCCGATTTATTTCGGTTTATATATTTTTTCACATACTAGAAGATCCTAAAAGTCATCACGATTCATCAAAAATGAGGAAACGACCTTTGAATTCAACGAAAGATTTTTACTAGTTAGCGTCCAAAATGAGGTCGCTCTGACCACCCCTCCTCAAGTTTCCCTTCCGATTTATTTCGGTTTATATTTTTTTTCACATACTACAGGATCCTACAAGTCATCACGATTTATCAAAAAAGAGGAAACGACCTTTGAATTCAACAAAAGATTTTTACTAGTGTGTGTCCAGAATGGGGTCGCTCCGACCACTGCTTCTCATGTTTCCCTTTCAATTTATTTTGGTTTATATTATTTTTCACATACTGGAGCGTCCTAAATGTCATCACGATTCGTCAAAAAAGAGGATACGACCTTCGAATTGAACGAAAGATTTGTATCACAGTCGGTCCAGAATGGGGTCGCTCTGACCATCGCTCCTCAAGTTTTCCTTCCGATTTATTTCGGTTTATATATTTTTTCACATACTAGAGGACCCTAAAAGTCATCACGATTCATCAAAAATGAGGAAACGACCTTTGAATTGAACAAAAGATTTTTAGTAGTGTGCGTCCAGAATGGCGTCGCTCTGATCACCCCTCCTCAAGTTTCCCTACCGATATATTTCGGTTTATGTATTTTTTCATATTCAAGAGAGTCCTCAAAGTCATCATGATTCGTCAAAAAAGAGGCAACGACATTCGAATTGGATGAAAGATTTTTACCAGTGTCGGTCCAGAATGGAATCGCTCTGACCACCCCTCCTCAAGTTTCCCTTCCGATTTATTTCGGTTCATATTTTTTTTCACATACTAGAGAGTCCTAAAAGTCATCATGATTCTTCAAAAAAGAGGAAACGAACTTCGAATTGGATGAAAGATTTTTATCAGCGTCGGTTCAGAATGGGGTCTCTCCGCCCACGGCTCCTCAAGTTTCCCTTCCGATTTATTTCGGTTTATATATTTTTTCACATACTAGAGGATACTAAAAATCATCACGATTCATCAAAAAAGAGGATACGACCTTCGAATTGTACGAAAGATTTTTATCAGAGTCGGTCCAGAATGGGGTCGCTCTGACCGCCGCTCCTCAAGTTTCCCTTCCGATTTATTTCGGTTTATATTTTTTTTCACATACTAGAGAGTCCTAAAAGTCATCATGATTCTTCAAAAAAGAGGAAACGATCTTCGAATTGGATGAAAGATTTTTATCAGAGTCGGTCCAGAATGGGGTCGCTCTGACCACCGCTCCTCAAATTTCCCTTCTGATTTATTTCGGTTTATATATTTTTTCACATACTAGAAGATCCTAAAAGTCATCACGATTCTTCAAAAATGAGGAAACGACCTTTGCATTCAACGAAAGATTTTTACTAGTGTGCGTCCAAAATCAGGTCGCTCTGACCACCACTCCTCAAGTTTCCCTTCCGATTTATTTCGGTTTCTATTTTTTTTTCACATACTAGAGAGTCCGAAAAGTCATCATGATTTATCAAAAAACAGGAAACGAACTTCGAATTCGATGAAAGATTTTTATTAGCGTCGGTCCAGATCGGGGTCGCTCTGACCACCGGGTCTCAAGTTTCCCTTTCAATTTATTTCGGTTTATATTATTTTCCACATACTAGAGGGTCCTAAAAGTCATCACGATTCGTCCAAAAAGAGGATACGACCTTCGAATTGGACGAAAGATTTATATCACAGTCGGTCCAGAATGGGGTCGTTCTGACCATCGCTCCTCAAGTTTTCCTTCCGATTTATTTCGGTTTGTATATTTTTTCACATACTAGAGGATCCTAAAAGTCATCACGATTCATCAAAAATGAGGAAACGACCTTTGAATTCAACAAAAGATTTTTACTAGTGTGCGTCCAGAATTGCGTCGCTCTGATCACCCGTCCTCAAATTTCCCTACCGATATATCTCGGTTTATGTATTTTTTCATATTCAAGAGAGTCCTCAAAGTCATCATGATTCGTCAAAAAAGAGGAAACGACATTCGAAATGGATGAAAAATTTTTACCAGTGTCGGTCCAGAATGGAGTCGCTCTGACCACCCCTCCTCAAGTTTCCCTCCCGAATTATTACGGTTTATATTTCTTTTCACCTACAATAGAGTCCTAAAAGTCATCAAGATTCATCAAAAAAGAGGAAACGAACTTCGAATTGGATGAAAGATTTTTATCAGAGTCGGTCCCGAATGGGGTCTCTCCGACCACGGCTCCTCAAGTTTCCCTTCCGATTTATTTCGGTTTATATATTTTTTCACATACTAGAAGATCCTAAAAGTCATCACGATTCATCAAAAAAGAGGAAACGATCTTCGAATTGGATTAAAGATTTTTATCAGAGTCGGTCCAGAATGGGGTCGCTCTGACCGCCGCTCCTCAAGTTTCCCTTCCGATTTATTTCGGTTTATATTTTTTTTCATATACTAGAGAGTCCTAAAAGTCATCATGATCCATCAAAAAGAGGAAACGAACTTCGAATTGGATGAAAGATTTTTATCAGCGTCGGTTCAGAATGGGGTCGCTCTGACCACCGCTTCTCAAGTTTCCCTTTCGATTTATTTCGGTTTCTATTTTTTTTTCACATACTAGAGGGTCCGAAAAGTCATCACGATTGGTCAAAAAAGAGCATACGACCTTCGACTTGGACGAAAGATTTTTACCAGCGTCTGTCCAGAATGGGGTCGCTCTGACCACCTCTGCTCAAATTTCCCTTCCGATTTATTTCGGTTTATATATTTTTTCACATACTAGAGGATCCTAAAAGTCATAACTATTCATGAAAAATGAGGAAACGACCTTTGCATTCAACGAAAGATTTTTACTTGTGTGTGTCCAAAATGAGGTCGCTCTGCCCACCCCTCCTCAAGTTTCCCTACCCATATATCTCGGTTTATGTATTTTTTCATATTCAAGAGAGTCCTCAAAGTCATCATGATTCGTCAAAAAAGAGGAAACGACATTCGAATTGGATGAAAGATTTTTACCATTGTCGGTCCAGAATGGAGTCGCTCTGACCACCGCTTCTCAAGTTTCCCTTTCGATTTATTTCGGTTTCTATTTTTTTTCAGATACTAGAGGGTCCTAAAAGTCATCACGATTCGACAAAAAAAAGGATACAACCTTCGAATTGGACGAAAGATTTTTACCACCGTCTGTCCAGAATGAGGTCGCTCTGACCACCGGTCCTCAAGTTTCCCTTCCGATTTATTTCGGTTTACATATTTTTTCACATACTAGAGAGTCCTAAAAGTCATCACGATTCATCAAAAATGAGGAAACGACCTTTCAATTCAACAAAAGATTTTTACTAGTGTGCGTCCAGAATGGCGTCGCTCTGATCACCCCTGCTCAAGTTTCCCTACCGATTTATTCCGGTTTATATTTCTTTCCACCTAAAATAGAGTCCTAAAAGTCATCACGATTCATCAAAAAAGAGGAAACGAACTTCGAATTGGATGAAAGATTTTTATCAGTGTCGGTTCAGAATGGGGTCGCTCTGACCACCGCTTCTCAAGTTTCCCTTTCGATTTATTTCGGTTTATATTTTTTTTCACATACTACAGAGTCCTAAGAGTCATCATGATTCATCAAAAAACAGGAAACGAACTTCAAATTGGATGAAAGATTTCTACCAGCGTCGGTCCAGAATGGGGTCGCTCTGACCACCGCTTCTCAAGTTTCCCTTCCGATTTATTCCGGGTTATATTTCTTTTCACCTAAAATAGAGTCCTAAAAGTCATCACGATTCATCAAAAAAGAGAAAACGATCTTCGAATTGGATGAAAGATTTTTATCAGCGTCGGTCCAGAATGGCGTCGCTCTGACCACCGCTCCTCAAGTTTCCGTTCCGATTTATTTCGGTTTATATTTTTTTTCACATACTAGAGAGTCCTAAAAGTCATCATGATTCATCAAAAAAGAGGAAACGAACTTCGAATTGGATGAAAGATTTTTATCAGCGTCGGTTCAGAATGGGGTCGCTCTGACCACCGCTTCTCAAGTTTCCGTTTCGATTTATTTCGGTTACTATTTTTTTTTCACATACTAGAGGGTCCGAAAAGTCATCACGATTGGTCAAAAAAGAGCATACGACCTTCGAATTGGACGAAAGATTTTTACCAGCGTCTGTCCAGAATGGGGTCGCTCTGACCACCGGTCCTCAAAATTCCCTTCCGATTTATTTCAGTTTACATATTTTTTCACATACTAGAGAGTCCTAAAAGTCATCACGATTCATCAAAAAACAGGAAACGAACTTCGAATTGGATGAAAGATTTTTATCAGTGTCGGTTCAGAATGGGGTCGCTCTGACCACCGCTTCTCAAGTTTCCCTTCCGATTCATTCCGGGTTATATTTCTTTTCACCTAAAATAGAGTCCTAAGAGTCATCATGATTCATCAAAAAACAGGAAACGAACTTCAAATTGGATGAAAGATTTTTACCAGCGTCGGTCCAGAATGGGGTCGCTCTGACCACCGCTTCTCAAGTTTCCCTTCCGATTTATTCCGGGTTATATTTCTTTTCACCTAAAATAGAGTCCTAAAAGCCATCACGATTCATCAAAAAAGAGGAAACGATCTCCGAATTAGATGAAAGATTCTTATCAGTGTCGGTCCAGAATGGGGTCGCTCTGACCACCGCTCCTCAAGTTTCCCTTCCGATTTATTTCGGTTTATATTTTTTTTCACATACTAGAGAGTCCTAAAAGTCATCATGATTCATCAAAAAACAGGAAACGAACTTCGAATTGGATGCAAGATTTTTACCAGCGTCGGTTCAGAATGGGGTCGCTCTGACCACCGCTTCTCAAGTTTCCCTTCCGATTTATTCCGGGTTATATTTCTTTTCACCTAAAATAGAGTCCTAAAAGTGATCACGATTCATCAAAAAAGAGGAAACGATCTTCGAATTGGATGAAAGATTTTTATCAGAGTCGGTCCAGAATGGCGTCGCTCTGACCACCGCTCCTCAAGTTTCCCTTCCGATTTATTTCGGTTTATGTTTTTTTTCACATACTAGAGAGTCCTAAAAGTCATCATGATTCATCAAAAAAGAGGAAACGAACTTCGAATTGGATGAAAGATTTTTATCAGCGTCGGTTCAGAATGGGGTCGCTCTGACCACCGCTTCTCAAGTTTCCCTTTCGATTTATTTCGGTTTCTATTTTTTTTTCACATACTAGAGGGACCGAAAAGTCATCACGATTGGTCAAAAAAGAGCATACGACCTTCGGCTTGGACGAAAGATTTTTACCAGCGTCTGTCCAGAATGGGGTCGCTCTGACCACCTCTGCTCAAATTTCCCTTCCGATTTATTTCGGTTTATATATTTTTTCACATACTAGAGGATCCTAAAAGTCATGACGATTCATGAAAAATGAGGAAACGACCTATGAATTCAACAAAAGATTTTTACTAGTGTGCGTCCAGAATGGCGTCGCTCTGATCACCCCTCCTCGAGTTTCCCTACCGATTTATTCCGGTTTATATTTCTTTCCACCTAAAATAGGATCCTAAAAGTCATCCCGATTCATCAAAAAAGAGGATACGACCTTCGAATTGGACGAAAGATTTTTTACCAGAGTCAGTGCAGAATGGGGTCGCTATGACCACTGCTCCTCAAGTTTCCCTTCCGTTATATTTCGGTTTATATTTTTTTTCTCATAATAGAGAGTCCTTAATGTCATCACGATTCATCAAAAAAGAGGAAACGATCATCGAATTTGTTGAAAGATTTTTATCAGAGTCGGTCCAGAATGGGGTCGCTGTGACCACCGCTCCACAAGTTTCCCTTCCGATTTATTTCGGTTCATATTTTTTTTCGCATTCTAGAGAGTCCGAAAAGTCATCATGATTTATCAAAAAACAGGAAACGAACTTCGAATTGGATGAAAGATTTTTATCATAGTCGGTCCAGAATGCGGTTGCTCTGACCATCGCTCCTCAAGTTACCCTTCCGATTTATTTCGGTTTATATATTTTTTCAAAAACTAGAGGATCCTAAAAGTCATCACGATTCTTCAAAAATGAGGAAACGACCTTTGCATTTAACGAACGATTTTTACTAGTGTGCGTCCAAAATGAGGTCGCTGTGACCACCCCTCCTCAAGTTTCCCTTCCGATTTATTTCGGTTTATATTTTTTTTCACACACTACAGGATCCTACAAGTCATCACGATTTATCAAAAAAGAGGTAACGACCTTCGAATTCAACGAAAGATTTTTACTAGTGTGTGTCCAGAATGGGGTCGCTCCGACCACTGCTTCTCATGTTTCCCTTTCAATTTATTTCGGTTTATATTATTTTTCACATACTAGAGGGTCATAAATGTCATCACGATTCGTCAAAAAAGAGGATACGACCTTCGAATTGGACGAAAGATTTATATCACAGTCGGTCCAGAATGGGGTCGCTATGACCATCGCTCCTCAAGTTTTCCTTCCGATTTATTTCGGTTTATATATTTTTTCACATTCTAGAGGATCCTAAAAGCCATCACGATTCTTCAAAAATGAGGAAACGACCTTTGCATTCAACGAAAGATTTGTACTAGTGTGCGTCGAAAATGAGGTCGATCTGACCACCCCTCCTCAAGTTTCTCTTCCGATTTATTTCGGTTTATATTTTTTTTCACACACTACAGGATCCTACAAGTCATCACGATTTATCAAAAAAGAGGAAACGACCTTCGAATTCAACGAAAGATTTTTACTAGTGTGTGTCCAGAATGGGGTCGCTCTGACCACCGCTTCTCAAGTTTCCCTTCCGATTTATTCCGGGTTATATTTCTTTTCACCTAAAATAGAGTCCTAAAAGTCATCACGATTCATCAAAAAAGAGAAAACGATCTTCGAATTGGATGAAAGATTTTTATCCGCGTCGGTCCAGAATGGCGTCGCTCTGACCACCGCTCCTCAAGTTTCCCTTCCGATTTATTTCGGTTTATATTTTTTTTTCACATACTAGAGGGTCCGAAAAGTCATCACGATTGGTCAAAAAAGAGCATACGTCCTTCGAATTGGACGAAAGATTTTTACCAGCGTCTGTCCAGAATGGGGTCGCTCTGACCACCGGTCCTCAAGTTTCCCTTCCGATTTATTTCAGTTTACATATTTTTTCACATACTAGAGAGTCCTAAAAGTCATCACGATTCATCAAAAAACAGGAAACGAACTTCGAATTGGATGAAAGATTTTTATCAGAGTCGGTCCCGAATGGGGTCTCTCCGACCACGGCTACTCAAGTTTCCCTTCCGATTTATTTCGGTTTATATATTTTTTCACATACTAGAGGATCCTAAAAATCATCACAATTCATCAAAAAATGAGGTCGCTCTGCCCACCCCTCCTCAAGTTTCCCTACCGATATATCTCGGTTTATGTATTTTTTCATATTCAAGAGAGTCCTCAAGTCATCATGATTCGTCAAAAAAGAGGAAACGACATTCGAATTGGATGAAAGATTTTTACCAGTGTCGGTCCAGAATGGAGTCGCTCTGACCACCGCTTCTCAAGTTTCCCTTTCGATTTATTTCGGTTTCTATTTTTTTTTCAGATACTAGAGGGTCCTAAAAGTCATCACGATTCGACAAAAAAAAGGATACAACCTTCGAATTGGACGAAAGATTTTTACCACCGTCTGTCCAGAATGGGGTCGCTCTGACCACCGGTCCTCAAGTTTCCCTTCCGATTTATTTCGGTTTACATATTTTTTCACATACAAGAGAGTCCTAGAAGTCATCACGATTCATCAAAAATGAGGAAACGACCTTTCAATTCAACAAAAGATTTTTACTAGTGTGCGTCCAGAATGACGTCGCTCTGATCACCCCTCCTCAAGTTTCCCTACCGATTTATTCCGGTTTATATTTCTTTCCACCTAAAATAGAGTCCTAAAAGTGATCACGATTCATCAAAAAAGAGGAAACGATCTTCGAATTGGATGAAAGATTTTTATCAGAGTCGGTCCAGAATGGCGTCGCTCTGACCACCGCTCCTCAAGTTTCCCTTCCGATTTATTTCGGTTTATATTTTTTTTCACATACTAGAGAGTCCTAAAAGTCATCATGATTCATCAAAAAAGAGGAAACGAACTTCGAATTGGATGAAAGATTTTTATCAGCGTCGGTTCAGAATGGGGTCGCTCTGACCACCGCTTCTCAAGTTTCCCTTTCGATTTATTTCGGTTTCTATTTTTTTTTCACATACTAGAGGGTCCGAAAAGTCATCACGATTGGTCAAAAAAGAGCATACGACCTTCGGCTTGGACGAAAGATTTTTACCAGCGTCTGTCCAGAATGGGGTCGCTCTGACCACCTCTGCTCAAATTTCCCTTCCGATTTATTTCGGTTTATATATTTTTTCACATACTAGAGGATCCTAAAAGTCATGACGATTCATGAAAAATGAGGAAACGACCTATGAATTCAACAAAAGATTTTTACTAGTGTGCGTCCAGAATGGCGTCGCTCTGATCACCCCTCCTCGAGTTTCCCTACCGATTTATTCCGGTTTATATTTCTTTCCACCTAAAATAGGATCCTAAAAGTCATCCCGATTCATCAAAAAAGAGGATACGACCTTCGAATTGGACGAAAGATTTTTTACCAGAGTCAGTGCAGAATGGGGTCGCTATGACCACTGCTCCTCAAGTTTCCCTTCCGTTATATTTCGGTTTATATTTTTTTTCTCATAATAGAGAGTCCTTAATGTCATCACGATTCATCAAAAAAGAGGAAACGATCATCGAATTTGATGAAAGATTTTTATCAGAGTCGGTCCAGAATGGGGTCGCTGTGACCACCGCTCCTCAAGTTTCCCTTCCGATTTATTTCGGTTCATATTTTTTTTCGCATTCTAGAGAGTCCGAAAAGTCATCATGATTTATCAAAAATCAGGAAACGAACTTCGAATTGGATGAAAGATTTTTATCATAGTCGGTCCAGAATGCGTTTGCTCTGACCATCGCTCCTCAAGTTACCCTTCCGATTTATTTCGGTTTATATATTTTTTCAAAAACTAGATGATCCTAAAAGTCATCACGATTCTTCAAAAATGAGGAAACGACCTTTGCATTCAACGAAAGATTTGTACTAGTGTGCGTCGAAAATGAGGTCGATCTGACCACCCCTCCTCAAGTTTCTCTTCCGATTTATTTCGGTTTATATTTTTTTTCACACACTACAGGTTCCTACAAGTCATCACGATTTATCAAAAAAGAGGAAACGACCTTCGAATTCAACGAAAGATTTTTACTAGTGTTTGTCCAGAATGGGGTCGCTCCGACCACTGCTTCTCATGTTTCCCTTTCAATTTATTTCGGTTTATATTATTTTTCACATACTAGAGGGTCATAAATGTCATCACGATTCGTCAAAAATGAGGATACGACCTTCGAATTGGACGAAAGATTTATATCACAGTCGGTCCAGAATGGGGTCGCTCTGACCATCGCTCCTCAAGTTTTCCTTCCGATTTATTTCGGTTTATATATTTTTTCACATTCTACAGGATCCTACAAGTCATCACGATTTATCAAAAAAGAGGAAACGACCTTTGAATTCAACGCAAGATTTTCACTAGTGTGTGTCCAGAATGGGGTCGCTCTGACCACTGCTTCTCATGTTTCCCTTTCAATTTATTTCGGTTGATATTATTTTTCACATACTAGAGGTTCCTAAAAGTCATCACGATTCGTCAAAAAAGAGGATACGACCTTCGAATTGGACGAAAGATTTATATCACAGTCGGTCCAGAATGGGGTCGCTCTGACCATCGCTCCTCAAGTTTTCCTTCCGATTTATTTCGGTTTATATATTTTTTCACATACTAGAGGACCCGAAAAGTCATCATGATTCATCAAAAATGAGGAAACGACCTTTGAATTCAACAAAAGATTTTGACTAGTGTCCGTCCAGAATGGCGTCGCTCTGATCACCCCTCCTCAAGTTTCCCTACCGATATATTTCGGTTTATGTATTTTTTCATATTCAAGAGAGTCCTCAAAGTCATCATGATTCGTCAAAAAAGAGGAAACGACATTCGAATTGGATGAAAGATTTTTACCAGCGTCGGTCCAGAATGGGGTCGCTCTGACCACCGCTTCTCAAGTTTTCCTTCCGATTTATTCCGGGTTATATTTCTTTTCAACTAAAATAGAGTCCTAAAAGTCATCACGATTCATCAAAAAAGAGGAAACGATCTTCGAATTGGATGAAAGATTTTTGTCAGAGTCGATCCAGAATGGCGTCGCGCTGACCACCGCTCCTCAAGTTTCCCTTCCGATGTATTTCGGTTTATATTTTTTTTCACATACTAGAGAGTCCTAAAAGTCATCATGATTCATCAAAAAAGAGGAAACGAACTTCGAATTGGATGAAAGATTTTTATCAGCGTCGGTTCAGAATGGGGTCGCTCTGACCACCGCTTCTCAAGTTTCCCTTTCGATTTATTTCGGTTACTATTTTTTTTTCACATACTAGAGGGTCCGAAAAGTCATCACGATTGGTCAAAAAAGAGCATACGACCTTCGAATTGGACGAAAGATTTTTACCAGCGTCTGTCCAGAATGGGGTCGCTCTGACCACCGGTCCTCAAGTTTCCCTTCCGATTTATTTCAGTTTACATATTTTTTCACATACTAGAGAGTCCTAAAAGTCATCACGATTCATCAAAAAAGAGGAAACGAACTTCGAATTGGATGAAAGATTTTTATCAGAGTCGGTCCCGAATGGGGTCGCTCTGACTACCGCTCCTCAAGTTTCCCTTCCGATTTATTTCGGTTCATATTTTTTTTACATACTAGAGAGTCCGAGAAGTCATCACGATTCATCAAAACAGAGGATACGACCTTCGAAATGGACGAAAGATTTTTATCATCGTCGGTCCAGAATGGGGTCGCTCTGACCACCGGTCCTCAAGTTTCCCTTCCGATTTATTTCGGTTTACATATTTTTTCACATACTAGAGAGCCCTAAAAGTCATCACGATTCATCAAAAATGAGGAAACGACCTTTCAATTCAACAAAAGATTTTTACTAGTGTGCGTCCAGAATGGCGTCGCTCTGATCGCCCCTCCTCAAGTTTCCCTAGCGATTTATTCCGGTTTATATTTCTTTCCACCTAAAATAGAGTCCTAAAAGTCATCACGATTCATCAAAAAAGAGGAAACGATCTCCGAATTAGATGAAAGATTTTTATCAGAGTCGGTCCAGAATGGGGTCGCTCTGACCACCGCTCCTCAAGTTTCCCTTCCGATTTATTTCGGTTTATATTTTTTTTCACATACTAGAGAGTCCTAAAAGTCATCATGATTCATCAAAAAACAGGAAACGAACTTCGAATTGGATGAAAGATTTTTACCAGCGTCGGTCCAGAATGGGGTCGCTCTGACCACCGCTTCTCAAGTTTTCCTTCCGATTTATTCCGGGTTATATTTCTTTTCAACTAAAATAGAGTCCTAAAAGTCATCACGATTCATCAAAAAAGAGGAAACGATCTTCGAATTGGATGAAAGATTTTTGTCAGAGTCGATCCAGAATGGCGTCGCGCTGACCACCGCTCCTCAAGTTTCCCTTCCGATGTATTTCGGTTTATATTTTTTTTCACATACTAGAGAGTCCTAAAAGTCATCATGATTCATCAAAAAAGAGGAAACGAACTTCGAATTGGATGAAAGATTTTTATCAGCGTCGGTTCAGAATGGGGTCGCTCTGACCACCGCTTCTCAAGTTTCCCTTTCGATTTATTTCGGTTACTATTTTTTTTTCACATACTAGAGGGTCCGAAAAGTCATCACGATTGGTCAAAAAAGAGCATACGACCTTCGAATTGGACGAAAGATTTTTACCAGCGTCTGTCCAGAATGGGGTCGCTCTGACCACCGGTCCTCAAGTTTCCCTTCCGATTTATTTCAGTTTACATATTTTTTCACATACTAGAGAGTCCTAAAAGTCATCACGATTCATCAAAAAAGAGGAAACGAACTTCGAATTGGATGAAAGATTTTTATCAGAGTCGGTCCCGAATGGGGTCGCTCTGACTACCGCTCCTCAAGTTTCCCTTCCGATTTATTTCGGTTTACATATTTTTTCACATACTAGAGAGCCCTAAAAGTCATCACGATTCATCAAAAATGAGGAAACGACCTTTCAATTCAACAAAAGATTTTTACTAGTGTGCGTCCAGAATGGCGTCGCTCTGATCGCCCCTCCTCAAGTTTCCCTAGCGATTTATTCCGGTTTATATTTCTTTCCACCTAAAATAGAGTCCTAAAAGTCATCACGATTCATCAAAAAAGAGGAAACGATCTCCGAATTAGATGAAAGATTTTTATCAGAGTCGGTCCAGAATGGGGTCGCTCTGACCACCGCTCCTCAAGTTTCCCTTCCGATTTATTTCGGTTTATATTTTTTTTCACATACTAGAGAGTCCTAAAAGTCATCATGATTCATCAAAAAACAGGAAACGAACTTCGAATTGGATGAAAGATTTTTACCAGCGTCGGTCCAGAATGGGGTCGATCTGACCACCGCTTCTCAAGTTTTCCTTCCGATTTATTCCGGGTTATATTTCTTTTCAACTAAAATAGAGTTCTAAAAGTCATCACGATTCATCAAAAAAGAGGAAACGATCTTCGAATTGGATGAAAGATTTTTGTCAGAGTCGATCCAGAATGGCGTCGCTCTGACCACCGCTCCTCAAGTTTCCCTTCCGATGTATTTCGGTTTATATTTTTTTTCACATACTAGAGAGTCCTATAAGTCATCATGATTCATCAAAAAAGAGGAAACGAACTTCGAATTGGATGAAAGATTTTTATCAGCGTCGGTTCAGAATGGGGTCGCTCTGACCACCGCTTCTCAAGTTTCCCTTTCGATTTATTTCGGTTACTATTTTTTTTTCACATACTAGAGGGTCCGAAAAGTCATCACGATTGGTCAAAAAAGAGCATACGACCTTCGAATTGGACGAAAGATTTTTACCAGCGTCTGTCCAGAATGGGGTCGCTCTGACCACCGGTCCTCAAGTTTCCCTTCCGATTTATTTCAGTTTACATATTTTTTCACATACTAGAGAGTCCTAAAAGTCATCACGATTCATCAAAAAAGAGGAAACGAACTTCGAATTGGATGAAAGATTTTTATCAGAGTCGGTCCCGAATGGGGTCGCTCTGACTACCGCTCCTCAAGTTTCCCTTCCGATTTATTTCGGTTCATATTTTTTTTACATACTAGAGAGTCCGAGAAGTCATCACGATTCATCAAAACAGAGGATACGACCTTCGAAATGGACGAAAGATTTTTATCATAGTCGGTCCAGCATGGGGTCGCTCTGACCATCGCTCCTCAAGTTTCCCTTCCGATTTATTTCGGTTTATATATTTTTTCACATACTAGAGGATCCTAAAAGTTATCACGATTCATCAAAAATGAGGAAACGTCCTTTGCATTCAGCGAAAGATTTTTACTTGTGTGTGTCCAAAATGAGGTCGCTCTGCCCACCCCTCCTCAAGTTTCCCTACCGATATATCTCGGTTTATGTATTTTTTCATATTCAAGAGAGTCCTCAAAGTCATCATGATTCGTCAAAAAAGAGGAAACGACATTCGAATTGGATGAAAGATTTTTACCAGTGTCGGTCCAGAATGGAGTCGGTCTGACCACCGCTTCTCAAGTTTCCCTTTCGATTTATTTCGGTTTCTATTTTTTTTCAGATACTAGAGGATCCTAAAAGTCATCACGATTCGACAAAAAAAAGGATACAACCTTCGAATTGGACGAAAGATTTTTACCACCGTCTGTCCAGAATGGGGTCGCTCTGACCACCGCTCCTCAAGTTTCCCTTCCGATTTATTTCGGTTTATATTTTTTTTCACATACTAGAGAGTCCTAAAAGTCATCATGATTCATCAAAAAACAGGAAACGAACTTCGAATTGGATGAAAGATTTTTACCAGCGTCGGTCCAGAATGGGGTCGCTCTGACCACCGCTTCTCAAGTTTCCCTTCTGATTTATTCCGGGTTATATTTCTTTTCACCTAAAATAGAGTCGTAAAAGTCATCACGATTCATCAAAAAAGAGGAAACGATCTTCGAATTGGATGAAAGATTTTTATCAGAGTCGGTCCAGAATGGCGTCGCTCTGACCACCGCTCCTCAAGTTTCCCTTCCGATTTATTTCGGTTTATATTTTTTTTCACATACTAAAGAGTCCTAAAAGTCATCATGATTCATCAAAAAAGAGGAAACGAACTTCGAATTGGATGAAAGATTTTTATCAGTGTCGGTTCAGAATGGGGTCGCTCTGACCACCGCTTCTCAAGTTTCCCTTTCGATTTATTTCGGTTTCTATTTTTTTTTCACATACTAGAGGGTCCGAAAAGTCATCACGATTGGTCAAAAAAGAGCATACGACATTCGAATTGGACGAAAGATTTTTACCAGCGTCTGTCCAGAATGGGGTCGCTCTGACCACCGGTCCTCAAGTTTCCCTTCCGATTTATTTCAGTTTACATATTTTTTCACATACTAGAGAGTCCTAAAAGTCATCACGATTCATAAAAAAAGAGGAAACGAACTTCGAATTGGATGAAAGATTTTTATCAGAGTCGGTCCCGAATGGGGTCTCTCCGACCACGGCTCCTCAAGTTTCCCTTCCGATTTATTTCGGTTTATATATTTTTTCACATACTAGAGGCTCCTAAAAATCATCACGATTCATCAAAAAAGAGGATACGACCTTCGAATTGGACGAAAGATTTTTTACCAGAGTCAGTCCAGAATGCGGTCGCTATGACCACTCCTCCTCAAGTTTCCCTTCCGTTATATTTCGGTTTATATTTTTTTTCTCATACTAGAGAGTCCTTAATGTCATCACGATTCATCAAAAAAGAGGAAACGATCTTCGAATTTGATGAAAGATTTTTATCAGAGTCGGTCCAGAATGGGGTCGCTCTGACTACCGCTTCTCAAGTTTCCCTTCCGATTTATTTCGGTTCATATTTTTTTTACATACTAGAAAGTCCGAGAAGTCATCACGATTCATCAAAAAAGAGGATACGACCTTCGAATTGGACGAAAGATTTTTATCATAGTCGGTCCAGAATGGGGTCGCTCTGACCATCGCTCCTCAAGTTTCCCTTCCGATTTATTTCGGTTTATATATTTTTTCACATACTAGAGGATCCTAAAAGTTATCACGATTCATCAAAAATGAGGAAACGACCTTTGCATTCAACGAAAGATTTTTATCAGCGTCGGTTCAGAATGGGGTCGCTCTGACCACCGCTTCTCAAGTTTCCCTTTCGATTTATTTTGGTTGTTTTTTTTTTTTCACATACTAGAGGGTCCGAAAAGTCATCACGATTGGTCTAAAAAGAGGATACGACCTTCGAATTGGACGAAAGATTTTTACCAGCCTCTGTCCAGAATGGGGTCGCTCTGACCACCGGTCCTCAAGTTTCCCTTCCGTTATATTTCGGTTTACATATTTTTTCACATACTAGATAGTCCAAAAAGTCATCACGATTCATCAAAAAATAGGAAACGAACTTCGAATTGGATGAAAGATTTTTATCAGTGTCGGTCCCGAATGGGGTCTCTCCGACCACGGCTCCTCAAGTTTCCCTTCCGATATATTTCGTTTTATATTTTTTTTACATACTAGAGAGTCCGAGAAATCATCACGATTCATCAAAAAAGAGGATACGACCTTCGAATTGGACGAAAGATTTTTATCATAGTCGGTCCAGAATGGGGTCGCTCTGACCATCGCTCCTCAAGTATCCCTTCCGATTTATTTCGGTTTATATATTTTTTCACATACTAGAGGATCCTAAAAGTTATCACGATTCATCAAAAATGAGGAAACGACCTTTGCATTCAACGAAAGATTTTTACTTGTGTGTGTCCAAAATGAGGTCGCTCTGCCCACCACTCCTCAAGTTTCCCTACCGATATATCTCGGTTTATGTATTTTTTCATATTCAAGAGAGTCCTCAAAGTCATCATGATTCGTCAAAAAAGAGGAAACGACATTCGAATTGGATGAAAGATTTTTACCAGTGTCGGTCCAGAATGGAGTCGCTCTGACCACCGCTTCTCAAGTTTCCCTTTCGATTTATTTCGGTTTCTATTTTTTTTTCACATACTAGAGGGTCCGAAAAGTCATCACGATTGGTCAAAAAAGAGCATACGACATTCGAATTGGACGAAAGATTTTTACCAGCGTCTGTCCAGAATGGGGTCGCTCTGACCACCGGTCCTCAAGTTTCCCTTCCGATTTATTTCAGTTTACATATTTTTTCACATACTAGAGAGTCCTAAAAGTCATCACGATTCATCAAAAAAGAGGAAACGAACTTCGAATTGGATGAAAGATTTTTATCAGAGTCGGTCCCGAATGGGGTCTCTCCGACCACGGCTCCTCAAGTTTCCCTTCCGATTTATTTCGGTTTATATATTTTTTCACATACTAGAGGCTCCTAAAAATCATCACGATTCATCAAAAAAGAGGATACGACCTTCGAATTGGACGAAAGATTTTTTACCAGAGTCAGTCCAGAATGCGGTCGCTATGACCACTCCTCCTCAAGTTTCCCTTCCGTTATATTTCGGTTTATATATTTTTTCTCATACTAGAGAGTCCTTAATGTCATCACGATTCATCAAAAAAGAGGAAACGATCTTCGAATTTGATGAAAGATTTTTATCAGAGTCGGTCCAGAATGGGGTCGCTCTGACTACCGCTTCTCAAGTTTCCCTTCCGATTTATTTCGGTTCATATTTTTTTTACATACTAGAGAGTCCGAGAAGTCATCACGATTCATCAAAAAAGAGGATACGACCTTCGAATTGGACGAAAGATTTTTATCATAGTCGGTCCAGAATGGGGTCGCTCTGACCATCGCTCCTCAAGTTTCCCTTCCGATTTATTTCGGTTTATATATTTTTTCACATACTAGAGGATCCTAAAAGTTATCACGATTCATCAAAAATGAGGAAACGACCTTTGCATTCAACGAAAGATTTTTATCAGCGTCGGTTCAGAATGGGGTCGCTCTGACCGCCGCTTCTCAAGTTTCCCTTTCGATTTATTTTGGTTTCTTTTTTTTTCACATAATAGAGGGTCCGAAAAGTCATCACGATTGGTCTAAAAAGAGGATACGACCTTCGAATTGGACGAAAGATTTTTACCAGCGTCTGTCCAGAATGGGGTCGCTCTGACCACCGGTCCTCAAGTTTCCCTTCCGTTATATTTCGGTTTACATATTTTTTCACATACTAGAGAGTCCAAAAAGTCATCACGAATCATCAAAAAATAGGAAACGAACTTCGAATTGGATGAAAGATTTTTATCAGTGTCGGTCCCGAATGGGGTCTCTCCGACCACGGCTCCTCAAGTTTCCCTTCCGATATATTTCGTTTTATATTTTTTTTACATACTAGAGAGTCCGAGAAATCATCACGATTCATCAAAAAAGAGGATACGACCTTCGAATTGGACGAAAGATTTTTATCATAGTCGGTCCAGAATGGGGTCGCTCTGACCATCGCTCCTCAAGTATCCCTTCCGATTTATTTCGGTTTATATATTTTTTCACATACTAGAGGATCCTAAAAGTTATCACGATTCATCAAAAATGAGGAAACGACCTTTGCATTCAACGAAAGATTTTTACTTGTGTGTGTCCAAAATGAGGTCGCTCTGCCCACCACTCCTCAAGTTTCCCTACCGATATATCTCGGTTTATGTATTTTTTCATATTCAAGAGAGTCCTCAAAGTCATCATGATTCGTCAAAAAAGAGGAAACGACATTCGAATTGGATGAAAGATTTTTACCAGTGTCGGTCCAGAATGGAGTCGCTCTGACCACCGCTTCTCAAGTTTCCCTTTCGATTTACTTCGGTTTCTATTTTTTTTTCAGATACTAGAGGGTCCTAAAAGTCATCACGATTCGACAAAAAAAGGATAGAACCTTCGAATTGGACGAAAGATTTTTTCCACCGTCTGTCCGGAATGGGGTCGCTCTGACCACCGGTCCTCAAGTTTCCCTTCCGATTTATTTCGGTTTATATTTTTTTTCACATTATAGAGAGTCCGAAAAGTCATCATGATTTATCAAAAAACAGGAAACGAACTTCGAATTGGATGAAAGATTTTTATCATAGTCGGTCCAGAATGCGGTTGCTCTGACCATCGCTCCTCAAGTTTCCCTTCCGATTTATTTCGGTTTATAAATTTTTCACATATTAGAGGATCCTAAAAGTCATCACGATTCTTCAAAAAGGAGGAAACGACCTTTGCATTTAACGAACGATTTTTACTAGTGTGCGTCCAAAATGAGGTCGCTCTGACCACCCCTCCGCAAGTTTCCCTTCCGATTTATTTCGGTTTATATATTTTTTCACACACTACAGGATCCTACAAGTCATCACGATTTATCAAAAAAGAGGAAACGACCTTCGAATTCAACGAAAGATTTTTACTAGTGTGTGTCCAGAATGGGGTCGCTCCGACCACTGCTTCTCATGTTTCCCTTTCAATTTATTTCGGTTTATATTATTTTTCACATACTAGAGGGTCATAAATGTCATCACGATTCGTCAAAAAAGAGGATACGCCCTTCGAATTGGACGAAAGATTTATATCACAGTCGGTCCAGAATGGGGTCGCTCTGACCATCGCTCCTCAAGTTTTCCTTCCGATTTATTTCGGTTTATATATTTTTTCACATTCTAGAGGATCCTAAAAGCCATCACGATTCTTCAAAAATGAGGAAACGACCTTTGCATTCAACGAAAGATTTTTACTAGTGTGCGTCCAAAATGAGGTCGCTCTGACCACCCCTCCTCAAGTTTCCCTTCCGACTTATTTCGGTTTATATATTTTTTCACATTCTACAGGATCCTACAAGTCATCGCGATTTATCAAAAAAGAGGAAACGACCTTTGAATTCAACGCAAGATTTTCACTAGTGTGTGTCCAGAATGGGGTCTCTCTGACCACTGCTTCTCATGTTTCCCTTTCAATTTATTTCGGTTTATATTATTTTTTACATACTAGAGGTTCCTAAAAGTCATCACGATTCGTCAAAAAAGAGGATACGACCTTCGAATTGGACGAAAGATTTATATCACAGTCGGTCCAGAATGGGGTCGCTCTGACCATCGCTCCTCAAGTTTTCCTTCCGATTTATTTCGGTTTATATATTTTTTCACATTCTAGAGGATCCTAAAAGCCATCACGATTCTTCAAAAATGAGGAAACGACCTTTGCATTCAACGAAAGATTTTTACTAGTGTGCGTCCAAAATGAGGTCGCTCTGACCACCCCTCCTCAAGTTTCCCTTCCGACTTATTTCGGTTTATATATTTTTTCACATTCTACAGGATCCTACAAGTCATCGCGATTTATCAAAAAAGAGGAAACGACCTTTGAATTCAACGCAAGATTTTCACTAGTGTGTGTCCAGAATGGGGTCTCTCTGACCACTGCTTCTCATGTTTCCCTTTCAATTTATTTCGGTTTATATTATTTTTTACATACTAGAGGTTCCTAAAAGTCATCACGATTCGTCAAAAAAGAGGATACGACCTTCGAATTGGACGAAAGATTTATATCACAGTCGGTCCAGAATGGGGTCGCTCTGACCATCGCTCCTCAAGTTTTCCTTCCGATTTATTTCGGTTTATATATTTTTTCACATACTAGAGGACCCGAAAAGTCATCATGATTCATCAAAAATGAGGAAACGACCTTTGAATTCAACAAAAGATTTTTACTAGTGTGCGTCCAGAATGGCGTCGCTCTGATCACCCCTCCTCAAGTTTCCCTACCGATATATTTCGGTTTATGTATTTTTTCATATTCAAGAGAGTCCTCAAAGTCATCATCATTCGTCAAAAAAGAGGAAAGGACATTCGAATTGGATGAAAGATTTTTACCAGTGTCGGTCCAGAATGGAGTCGCTCTGACCACCCCTCCTCAAGTTTCCCTTCCGATTTATTTCGGATTATATTTTTTTTCACATACTAGAGAGTCCGAAAAGTCATCATGATTTATCAAAGAACAGGAAACGAACTTCGAATTGGATGAAAGATTTTTATCAGCGTCGGTCCAGATCGGGGTCGCTCTGACCACCGCTTCTCAAGTTTCCCTTTTGATTTATTTCGGTTTATATTTTTTTTCACATACTAGAGAGTCCTAAAAGTCATCATGATTCATCAAAAAACAGGAAACGAACTTCGAATTGGATGAAAGATTTTTACCAGCGTCGGTCCAGAATGGGGTCGCTCTGACCACCGCTGCTCAAGTTTCCCTTCCGATTTATTTCGGTTTATATATTTTTTCCCATTCAAGAGAGTACTCAAAGTCATCACGATTCGTCAAAAAAGAGGATACGACCTTCGAATTGGACGAAAGATTTATATCACAGTCGGTCCAGAATGGGGTCGCTCTGACCATCGCTCCTCAAGTTTTCCTTCCGATTTATTTCGGTTTATATATTTTTTCACATACTAGAGGATCCTAAAAGTCATCACGATTCATCAAAAATGAGGAAACGACCTTTCAATTCAACAAAAGATTTTTACTAGTGTGCGTCCAGAATGGCGTCGCTCTGATCACCCCTCCTCAAGTTTCCCTACCGATTTATTCCGGTTTATATTTCTTTCCACCTAAAATAGAGTCCTAAAAGTCATCACGATTCATCAAAAAAGAGGAAACGATCTCCGAATTAGATGAAAGATTTTTATCAGAGTCGGTCCAGAATGGGGTCGCTCTGACCACCGCTCCTCAAGTTTCCCTTCCGATTTATTTCGGTTTATATTTTTTTTCACATACTAGAGAGTCCTAAAAGTCATCATGATTCATCAAAAAACAGGAAACGAACTTCGAATTGGATGAAAGATTTTTACCAGCGTCGGTCCAGAATGGCGTCGCTCTGATCACCCCTCCTCAAGTTTCCCTACCGATTTATTCCGGTTTATATTTCTTTCCACCTAAAATAGAGTCCTAAAAGTCATCACGATTCATCAAAAAAGAGGAAACGATCTCCGAATTAGATGAAAGATTTTTATCAGAGTCGGTCCAGAATGGGGTCGCTCTGACCACCGCTCCTGAAGTTTCCCTTCCGATTTATTTCGGTTTATATTTTTTTTCACATACTAGAGATTCCCAAAAGTCATCATGATTCATCAAAAAACAGGAAACGAACTTCGAATTGGATGAAAGATTTTTACCAGCGTCGGTCCAGAATGGGGTCGCTCTGACCACCGCTTCTCAAGTTTCCCTTCCGATTTATTCCGGGTTATATTTCTTTTCACCTAAAATAGAGTCCTAAAAGTCATCACGATTCATCAAAAAAGAGGAAACGATCTTCGAATTGGATGAAAGATTTTTATCAGAGTCGGTCCAGAATGGCGTCGCTCTGACCACCGCTCCTCAAGTTTCCCTTCCGATTTATTTCGGTTTATATTTTTTTTCACATACTAGAGAGTCCTAAAAGTCATCACGATTCATCAAATAAGAGGAAACGAACTTCGAATTGGATGAAAGATTTTTATCAGCGTCGGTTCAGAATGGGGTCGCTCTGACCACCGCTTCTCAAGTTTCCCTTTCGATTTATTTCGGTTTCTATTTTTTTTTTTTTCACATACTAGAGGGTCCGAAAAGTCATCACGATTGGTCAAAAAAGAGGATACGACCTTCGAATTGGACGAAAGATTTCTACCAGCGTCTGTCCAGAATGGGGTCGCTCTGACCACCGGTCCTCAAGTTTCCCTTCCGATTTATTTCAGTTTACATATTTTTTCACATACTAAAGAGTCCTAAAAGTC
This sequence comes from Oxytorus armatus, assembly GCA_958009045.1. Lineage (NCBI taxonomy): Eukaryota > Metazoa > Arthropoda > Insecta > Hymenoptera > Ichneumonidae > Oxytorus > Oxytorus armatus. The sequence continues at coordinate 28,225,355 of OY253745.1, read as the reverse complement.
ATCACGATTCATCAAAAAAGAGGAAACGAACTTCGAATTGGATGAAAGATTTCTATCAGAGTCGGTCCCGAATGGGGTCTCTCCGACCACGGCTCCTCAAGTTTCCCTTCCGATTTATTTCGGTTTACATATTTTTTCACATACTAGAGGATCCTAAAAGTCATCACGATTCATCAAAAAAGAGGATACGACCTTCGAATTGGACGAAATATTTTTTACCAGAGTCAGTCCAGAATGGGATCGCCATGACCACTCCTCCTCAAATTTCCCTTCCGTTATATTTCGGTTTATATTTTTTTTCTCATACTAGAGAGTCCTCAATATCATCACGATTCATCAAAAAAGAGGAAACGATCTTCGAATCTGTTGAAAGATTTTTATTAGAGTCGGCCCAGAATGGGGTCGCTCTGACCACCGCTCCTCAAGTTTCCCTTCCTATTTATTCGGTTTATATTTTTTTTCACATACTAGAGAGTCCGAAAAGTCATCATGATTTATCAAAGAACAGGAAACGAACTTCGAATTGGATGAAAGATTTTTATCAGCGTCGGTCCAGATCGGGGTCGCTCGGACCACCGCTTCTCGAGTTTCCCTTTCGATTTATTTCGGTTTATATATTTTTTCGTATACTAGAGGGTCCTAAAAGTCATCACGATTCGTCAAAAAACAGGATACGACCTTCAAATTGGACAAAAGATTTTTACCAGCGTCGGTCCAGAATGGGGTCGCTCTGACCACCTCTCCTCAAATTTCCCTTCCGATTTATTTCAGTATATATTTTTTTTCACATACTAGAGAGTCCTAAAAGTCATCATGATTCATCAAAAAACAGGAAACGAACTTCGAATTGGATGAAAGATTTTTACCAGCGTCGGTCCAGAATGGGGTCGCTCTGACCACCGCTGCTGAAGTTTCCCTTCCGATTTATTTCGGTTTATATAATTTTTCCCATTCAAGAGAGTCCTCAAAGTCATCACGATTCGTCAAAAAAGAGGAAACAACCTTCGAATTGGACGAAAGATTTTTACCAGAGTCGGTCCAGACTGGAGTCTTTCTGACCACCTCTCCTCAAGTTTCCCTTCCGATTTATTTCGGTTTATATTTTTTTTCACATACTAGAGGATCCCGAAAGTCAATTCCCACATCACATTCCCAGTCTCTCGGCGCGAGGGAGCGACGCCGAGACAGTGGGAATGTGATATATAGATATATAAGTATACTCGATGTCGACGAACAGTGAGCAATGAACACACATATATATATACTAGGGGGGCTCTGCCCCCCTGCGTGCTTTGCGCGCCACCCCCCCCCCCCCCCCCCACCCGCGCCCCCTCCCGTTCCCGCTCGATCCCGCTCGCTCTCCTCAACTCTTGTACACGGCGGCGGCGGCGGCGGCGGCAAAATATTTTTATAAGATAGAGAGATATACAGGGTGTTTCAGAATAGTCGCACACGGCGGGTACCACGGGACGCGGGACGGTCACCCGACTAAGACGGTCTGCGGCAAAATGTCGTACGATGAGTAGTTACTGAGTTATAAGCGTTTGAAGTAAACCAATCACAGCCGAGCATTCTCATGGATCTGACGACGTCTCGACGCTCGAAAACGCGCCAAGCTTCATGCGACTTTGAAGACAAAAAATAGCCGGCGAGTGTGGTTGCTCGAACCCAGCGGCAGACAAATGAATGCGCGGCTGTCATAATTCTCGGCCATGTAATGCGGGTCAATTGAATTTTTTTATCATTTTGAATAAAGCTACTCTAGTTCCGAAATCTTGACTGCATTCATGAATTTATACATGAATGTTTGTCGTGAGAAATTTTTTAAATAACCTGAAAAGATTAAAATACACGGACATATTTATTTATCGCCAGCGGATTGAGATCATTTATTTACTGTAAAGAAAAAAAAAGTATTCTCTTTCATCGTAGTGGACCAGATATGCTTAATAAGCTGTCGGTCAACGCGGTGAAAGAGAATACATTTTTTTTTTAAATGAATTTCAAGTGACAAACGTGATGGGATTCGTCAGTCACGTTTGTAATAGCGATCGATGGTCCTATGGGTGAAACGTCGGATTCGCAATGTGGCAATCCTGGGTTCGATTCCGGGTCTTTTTTTTTTTTTTTTCTTACTGAGCTTCATTATGTACCTCATTCGTAGTGAGGAGTGAAATATAATTATTCTCCAATGAACTATTATTTTCAATAATCTTAAAAAAAGGAAATTTAGAAAGGCGATGTAAGAGAATTTTTTTTTAACTTATTTATTTCGATCAGTTTGAGGTGTCTGATGTGCGAGAGCGCTAAAGTTTGAATACATAGAATATGGGAAAGATTGGGAATTTTCCCATACTTTCCCATATTCTATGTATTCAAACTTTAGCGCTCTCGCACATCAGACACCTCAAACTGATCGAAATAAATAAGTTAAAAAAAAATTCTCTTACATCGCCTTTCTAAATTTCCTTTTTTTAAGATTATTGAAAATAATAGTTCATTGGAGAATAATTATATTTCACTCCTCACTACGAATGAGGTACATAATGAAGCTCAGTAAGAAAAAAAAAAAAAAAAAAAAAGACCCGGAATCGAACCCAGGATTGCCACACTGCGAATCCGACGTTTCACCCATAGGACCATCGATCGCTATTACAAATGTGACTGACAAATCCAGTCATGTTTGTCAGTTGCTTTTTTTTATAAAAAAAAATGTATTCTCTTTTACCGTGTTGACCGACAGCTTATCAAACACGTCTGGTCACTACGATGAAAGAAAATACATTTTTTTCTTTACAGTAAATAAATGATCTCAATCCGCTGGCGATAAATAAATATGTCCGTGATTTTTATCTTTTCAGGTTATTTAAAAAATTTCTCACGACAAACATTCATGTATAAATTCATGAATGCAGTCAAGATTTCGGAACTAGAGTAGCTTTATTCAAAATGATAAAAAAATTCATTTGACCCGCATTACACGGCCGAGAATTATGACAGCCGCGCATTCATTTGTCTGCCGCTCGGTTCGAGCAACCACACTCACCGACTATTATATTTTACTCGGGTGACCGTCCCGCGTCCCGTGGTACCCGCCGTGTGCGACTATTCTGAAACACCCTGTATATATATATACTAGGGGGGCTCTGCCCCCCTGCGCGCTTCGCGCGCCACCCCCCCCCCCCACCCGCGCCGCCCCCGCCCCCGCTCGATTTTTATCAGCGTCGGTCCAGATCGGGGTCGCTCTGACCACCGCTTCTCAAGTTTCCCTTTTGATTTATTTCGGTTTATATTTTTTTTCACATACTAGAGAGTCCTAAAAGTCATCATGATTCATCAAAAAACAGGAAACGAACTTCGAATTGGATGAAAGATTTTTACCAGCGTCGGTCCAGAATGGGGTCGCTCTGACCACCGCTGCTCAAGTTTCCCTTCCGATTTATTTCGGTTTATATATTTTTTCCCATTCAAGAGAGTACTCAAAGTCATCACGATTCGTCAAAAAAGAGGATACGACCTTCGAATTGGACGAAAGATTTATATCACAGTCGGTCCAGAATGGGGTCGCTCTGACCATCGCTCCTCAAGTTTTCCTTCCGATTTATTTCGGTTTATATATTTTTCCACATACTAGAGGATCCTAAAAGTCATCACGATTCATCAAAAAAGAGGATACGACCTTCGAATTGGACGAAATATTTTTTACCAGAGTCAGTCCAGAATGGGATCGCCATGACCACTCCTCCTCAAATTTCCCTTCCGTTATATTTCGGTTTATATTTTTTTTCTCATACTAGAGAGTCCTCAATATCATCACGATTCATCAAAAAAGAGGAAACGATCTTCGAATCTGTTGAAAGATTTTTATTAGAGTCGGCCCAGAATGGGGTCGCTCTGACCACCGCTCCTCAAGTTTCCCTTCCTATTTATTCGGTTTATATTTTTTTTCACATACTAGAGAGTCCGAAAAGTCATCATGATTTATCAAAGAACAGGAAACGAACTTCGAATTGGATGAAAGATTTTTATCAGCGTCGGTCCAGATCGGGGTCGCTCGGACCACCGCTTCTCGAGTTTCCCTTTCGATTTATTTCGGTTTATATATTTTTTCGTATACTAGAGGGTCCTAAAAGTCATCACGATTCGTCAAAAAACAGGATACGACCTTCAAATTGGACAAAAGATTTTTACCAGCGTCGGTCCAGAATGGGGTCGCTCTGACCACCTCTCCTCAAATTTCCCTTCCGATTTATTTCAGTATATATTTTTTTTCACATACTAGAGAGTCCTAAAAGTCATCATGATTCATCAAAAAACAGGAAACGAACTTCGAATTGGATGAAAGATTTTTACCAGCGTCGGTCCAGAATGGGGTCGCTCTGACCACCGCTGCTGAAGTTTCCCTTCCGATTTATTTCGGTTTATATAATTTTTCCCATTCAAGAGAGTCCTCAAAGTCATCACGATTCGTCAAAAAAGAGGAAACAACCTTCGAATTGGACGAAAGATTTTTACCAGAGTCGGTCCAGACTGGAGTCTTTCTGACCACCTCTCCTCAAGTTTCCCTTCCGATTTATTTCGGTTTATATTTTTTTTCACATACTAGAGGATCCCGAAAGTCAATTCCCACATCACATTCCCAGTCTCTCGGCGCGAGGGAGCGACGCCGAGACAGTGGGAATGTGATATATAGATATATAAGTATACTCGATGTCGACGAACAGTGAGCAATGAACACACATATATATATACTAGGGGGGCTCTGCCCCCCTGCGTGCTTCGCGCGCCACCCCCCCCCCCCCCCACCCGCGCCCCCTCCCGTTCCCGCTCGATCCCGCTCGCTCTCCTCAACTCTTGTACACGGCGGCGGCGGCGGCGGCGGCAAAATATTTTTATAAGATAGAGAGATATACAGGGTGTTTCAGAATAGTCGCACACGGCGGGTACCACGGGACGCGGGACGGTCACCCGACTAAGACGGTCTGCGGCAAAATGTCGTACGATGAGTAGTTACTGAGTTATAAGCGTTTGAAGTAAACCAATCACAGCCGAGCATTCTCATGGATCTGACGACGTCTCGACGCTCGAAAACGCGCCAAGCTTCATGCGACTTTGAAGACAAAAAATAGCCGGCGAGTGTGGTTGCTCGAACCCAGCGGCAGACAAATGAATGCGCGGCTGTCATAATTCTCGGCCATGTAATGCGGGTCAATTGAATTTTTTTATCATTTTGAATAAAGCTACTCTAGTTCCGAAATCTTGACTGCATTCATGAATTTATACATGAATGTTTGTCGTGAGAAATTTTTTAAATAACCTGAAAAGATTAAAATACACGGACATATTTATTTATCGCCAGCGGATTGAGATCATTTATTTACTGTAAAGAAAAAAAAAGTATTCTCTTTCATCGTAGTGGACCAGATATGCTTAATAAGCTGTCGGTCAACGCGGTGAAAGAGAATACATTTTTTTTTAAAATGAATTTCAAGTGACAAACGTGATGGGATTCGTCAGTCACGTTTGTAATAGCGATCGATGGTCCTATGGGTGAAACGTCGGATTCGCAATGTGGCAATCCTGGGTTCGATTCCGGGTCTTTTTTTTTTTTTTTTTCTTACTGAGCTTCATTATGTACCTCATTCGTAGTGAGGAGTGAAATATAATTATTCTCCAATAAACTATTATTTTCAATAATCTTAAAAAAAGGAAATTTAGAAAGACGATGTAAGAGAATTTTTTTTCAACTTATTTATTTCGATCAGTTTGCGGTGTCTGATGTGCGAGAGCGCTAAAGTTTGAATACATGGAATATGGGAAAGTATGGGAAAATTCCCAATCTTTCCCATACTTTGCAAAGTATTAAAAAAATTCTGAATTGAGAAAGTATGGGATTTTTTCCATACTTTACGAAAGTAAGGGATTTTTCCCATACTTTCTCGAGTCAGAATTTTTCCCATACTTTGAAAAGCCTTGTAAATGTTCCCCATACTTTCGCAAAGTATGGGAAAAATTCTGACTTGAGAAAGTATGGCAAAATTCCCATACTACGTGTACCTTGCAGTCACGATACCTGTTTCCGGAAACGACGTGTTGCAGATTTTGTTTTTAATGTAGGAGATGAAATCAATTATCAATCTCATTTTTTCACATTCCATTTAATATTGTTATATTTTTAAAATGAGTTCTGACATTGGTTTCATCTCTTGTGGTGCAAGGGAACGTGTACCTTGCAGTCTCGATACCTGTTTCCGAAAACGACGAGTTGCATTTTTTTTTTATGTAGGAGATGAAATCAATTATCGTGCTCATTTTTTCACATTCCATTTAATATTCTGATATTTTTAAAATGAGTTCTGACATTGGTTTCATCTCTTGTGGTGCAAGGGAACGTGTACCTTGCAGTCTCGATACCTGTTTCCGGAAACGACGTGTTGCAGATTTTTTTTTTAATGTGAAAGATGAATCCAATGATCGGACTAATTTTTTCACATCCGAGTTAATATTCTAATATTTTTAAAATCTATCCCGACATTAGTTTGGTGGTCCCGAGACTGCAACATACACGTTCCCTTGCACCATAAGAGATGAAACCAATGTCAGAACTGATTTTAAAAATATAACAATATTAAATGGAATGTGAAAAAATGAGCACGATAATTGATTTCATGTCCTAAATAAAAAAAAAAAATGCAACTCGTCGTTTTCGGAAACAGGTATCGAGACTGCAAGGTACACGTTCCCTTGCACTACAAGAGATGAAACCAATGTCAGAACTCATTTTAAAAATATCAGAATATTAAATGGAATGTGAACAAATGAGCACGATAATTGATTTCATCTCCTACATAAAAAAAAAAAAAAATGCAACACGTCGTTTCCGGAAACAGGTATCGAGACTGCAAGGTACACGTTCCCTTGCACCACAAGAGATGAAACCAATGTCAGAACTCATTTTTAAAATATCAGAATATTAAATGGAATGTGAAAAAATGAGCACGATAATTGATTTCATCTCCTACATAAAAAAAAAAAAATTCAACTCGTCGTTTTCGGACACACGTATCGAGACTGCAAGGTACATGTTCCCTTGCACCACAAGAGATGAAACCAATGTCAGAACTCATTTTAAAAATATAAGAATATTAAATGGAATGTGAAAAAATGAGCACGATAATTGATTTCATCTCCTACATAAAAAAAAAAAAATGCAACTCGTCGTTTTCGTAAACAGGTATCGAGACTGCAAGGTACACGTAGTATGGGAATTTTGCCATACTTTCTCAAGTCTGAATTTTTCCCATACTTTGCGAAAGTATGGGAAACATTTTCAAGGCTTTGCAAAGTATGGGAAAAATCCCTTACTTTCGTAAAGTATGGGAAAAATCCCATACTTTCTCAATTCAGAATTTTTTAAATACTTTGCAAACTATGGGAAAGATTGGGAATTTTCCCATACTTTCCCATATTCTATGTATTCAAACTTTAGCGCTCTCGCACATCAGACACCTCAAACTGATCGAAATAAATAAGTTAAAAAAAAATTCTCTTACATCGCCTTTCTAAATTTCCTTTTTTTAAGATTATTGAAAATAATAGTTCATTGGAGAATAATTATATTTCACTCCTCACTACGAATGAGGTACATAATGAAGCTCAGTAAGAAAAAAAAAAAAAAAAAAAAAGACCCGGAATCGAACCCAGGATTGCCACACTGCGAATCCGACGTTTCACCCATAGGACCATCGATCGCTATTACAAATGTGACTGACAAATCCAGTCATGTTTGTCAGTTGCTTTTTTTTATAAAAAAAAATGTATTCTCTTTTACCGTGTTGACCGACAGCTTATCAAACACGTCTGGTCACTACGATGAAAGAAAATACATTTTTTTCTTTACAGTAAATAAATGATCTCAATCCGCTGGCGATAAATAAATATGTCCGTGATTTTTATCTTTTCAGGTTATTTAAAAAATTTCTCACGACAAACATTCATGTATAAATTCATGAATGCAGTCAAGATTTCGGAACTAGAGTAGCTTTATTCAAAATGATAAAAAAATTCATTTGACCCGCATTACACGGCCGAGAATTATGACAGCCGCGCATTCATTTGTCTGCCGCTCGGTTCGAGCAACCACACTCACCGACTATTATATTTTACTCGGGTGACCGTCCCGCGTCCCGTGGTACCCGCCGTGTGCGACTATTCTGAAACACCCTGTATATATATATACTAGGGGGGCTCTGCCCCCCTGCGCGCTTCGCGCGCCACCCCCCCCCCCCCCCCCCCCCACCCGCGCCGCCCCCGCCCCCGCTCGATCCCCTCACCCAGCCTACTCGCTCCCGCTGGCTCTCCTCAACTCTTGTACACGGCGGCGGCGGCGATATATTTATATAATATAGAGAGATATGTGTGCGTGTGTGCGCCTGAGTTACTGTCTCACACTCATATATATATAAATATATAGAAGCGACGCCGAGAGAGTGGATATATATATATATATTCGTGAAACAACGTGGCAGTGCTGGCACACGGACGAGCCGGAGGGATTCGCGCGGTCGGTCGGTCGGAGACGCGCTGGTGCACACCATCGTGTCTCCGGCTCGTGCATGTGACCACCGACTAACTTTATTTCGTATGCTGAAGACCTTCACCTGGTATACTACTGTATGGGTGGAAGTGTGCGTTACCCGCTTTCAACGTGGTCTATCCCCACTCTCTTTGTGACGCTTTTTCGTTCGCACTCGTCGGATTTACTGTAACGAGCGATAAAAAGTTTCACTTAAAACATCTCTGGCAATCTCGGTACCCGTCTATCGCCGTTTACGAAAAAAAAAAAAATTCTTCATCGCAAACTCCTCGGTTGTTCGCTTTCCGAAAAAATTCTTCATCGCAAACTCCTTGGCCGCTGTAGCATTTCCGAAAGCCGTGCCGAGTCGAGGGACAAAAATTTATCGCGGCTCCTACAATCTTAAATTGTTGATAAACACGACGTCAGGCCTGCTCCTATTTCTTCTCTTATACGGACAGAGTGTTTAGAAGAAATGAGTCACGCGCGAGCCGAATCCTACTTATATACTAAATTAAGCTTAAACTTATTGAAAATTTTAATTTTAACCAATCACGAAGCTCGATTTCACGAGGACCACATCTTGCGGGAAGCATTGACCAATCGGGAACCCGGAATCGCTCGTGGGCGTGGTTTATTTTCGTCATGCGATTGCGAAACGTCGACCAGGACGGTCGCATTTTCGAAAATTGTAATTTTTTAACACAAGTATTGTGACGGGCGGGGGGAGGCAGTTATGTCGCCTCGATCGTGAATCCATTTATATCGATGATGTAACCGCATTTTTCAACACAAGTTTGGTGGTGGGGAGGTATGTCGCCTACTCATCAATGTGATCGATCCGCTCGTGATGAAAAAAAATATATATATTGTAACGGGACGGATTCGGAGCCCCTCGTCACAGGGAAACATGAGTGAGCGAGGAGGTATATGATACGAGCGCCGCGCGACCGGCGACGTAGGCATCGCGTCCCGGGTTGTCTACCGCAAAGCGGGCTCGCAAGATACCAACTCGTGCCTCTTCATACCCCGATACCACCGACAGCTTTGTGAGCCATTTTGCCACATGAGGCCGTGTAGAATGATAAAATCAACATGACACGACGAGACCGGATAAATAAATTCTAAAAGTATAATAATTTCAAATACTAGGAATTTCCCATTCCGAAGAGAGCAGGGAAGCTCAAATTTTGCCCCACTCGTAAACCAAAAACCAATCAGAATTTGGGAAACGAGTGCGGCGGTTATACTCGCTTGTCTATAAAAGCTGTGCTTTTACGAGCGCAAGTATCAGTCCTGAACACCATATCGTGCTGTTCATTCATTTCGAATTTACTCTTCGAGTAAATTTCTCAATCTTCGGTTTTGTCCGATTTTCTACAAAACGGTCTGCTCTTCAGGCATCAGTAATTAAATTCAACTTGTGCTTGTTTCATTCTGAAACAAGTAAGTAATTACTGTACGCGAGTTTAAGTGTAGCTTCATCGACGAATTTAACTATTCATCGCACTTCGCGGACGTCGCTTCAAGTTATTATTTTTGAAAAATAGAATCGCCATTTAAGACTATTCTATTCTCTCTACGACGTGTTGGTCAAGAGAGTTTTTTCACTTCAATTTAATTAAATTGAAGTGAAAAAAAAAAGTTTTTTCACTTCAATTTAATTAAATTGAAGTGAAAAAACTCTCTTGACCAACACGTCGTAGAGAGAATAGAATAGTCTTAAATGGCGATTCTATTTTTCAAAAATAATAACTTGAAGCGACGTCCGCGAAGTGCGATGAATAGTTAAATTCGTCGATGAAGCTACACTTAAACTCGCGTACAGTAATTACTTACTTGTTTCAGAATGAAACAAGCACAAGTTGAATTTAATTACTGATGCCTGAAGAGCAGACCGTTTTGTAGAAAATCGGACAAAACCGAAGATTGAGAAATTTACTCGAAGAGTAAATTCGAAATGAATGAACAGCACGATATGGTGTTCAGGACTGATACTTGCGCTCGTAAAAGCACAGCTTTTACGCTAGAGGAGACAATACTACTTTGCAAGAAATTTCTTGCAAAGTAGTATTGTCTCCTCTAGACAGTACTACATTCACCGGAAATCATCGAGTTTATGAATAAAGTTTTCACCCACCTCGTAGGGAGCCGTCTGTGTCTAGACCCCTTGTATTGCGCTCGGATGATCGAAACAGAGAGGGTGCACGTCTCAGATACCCTAAAACACCCATAGGTAGGGCCTTTTTCGAGTCGCCACGCGTCACGTTACGGCAACGCGGCGCTGTGAGAGTCCGAGAAACAGTGCATGATTAAATCACCCGAGGGAAACTTTGATCTCGATTTCACTGGGGAAAACAACAGCGAATTAAAAATAACTTCAAAGAACAAAGCTTAATACAATTTCCGACAATCAGGAAATCTACGATTCAATCATTTTCAAATTGCCAGATAAATAAAAAAGCTTCTAAATTTCAAACTGATAAAACAATAGTAAATTCTCGACAGTACATAACACACGTATTCCTGACGAAATGTACTCCCTTCAAATTGCTAATATCATTAACACGCTCTTCCAGCAATTAAATTAAAGAAATAATTCCTACTAAAATAACCTTTCCGAAAGTAAAGTCAGAATCCTTTAAAATTCAGCTATATTGAAAATAGCATTGCTAGATTTATTTTGTGCTCACTGGTCATCACTTCTCGAGACACAGTAATTTCTCAAACAACCTACTATATCGCTCTGTCGAGTGCCGATGATGAGAGGTTGACTCTGAAACGCATAAAATATGTGATGACGAATTTCTACCGAATCTGAGGCATCTTTTAAATACAATAAAATTGTTATTATCTAATAGAATCGGCATCACGTCGCCTCCCCGAACCTCCAGTTTTCCTTCGAGTCCACGACACGAACTCTAACCTCAGATTTCATTATAAGAAAAGAGACATCTTAATTTAAAAAGTTTCACCATTTAATTTGGAATCATATTTTATTAAATTAAATGTTCTGAGACGATCTTTGCGATCGTATCACATGAGTGAAACGTTTCAATATATATATTGTAAAGTAATTTTGATTGAATCCATTTATATCGATGCCGTTTTTTAACATGAGTTTGGTGGTGGCAGGGGCTCGTGATGATTACATTTAGGATTCCTATATATTCCGGTCCTTACCGTGTCCCGACATCAGTTTGGTGGCAAAAGATGCGCGACGATGACTGATTGTGCGCGACACCGCTACAGAAATAATAAGCGGTAAGTAAATAAAATAGACCGTCACGTTATTACTCTTGATAAATGGTATGCAAATTTTATTATCAATCGATATGGCGAAAATTTTTTTACCTATTCGTTGTTGGGAAATTTTTTCCTTACAACACTAATATGTCTGGTAATATTCATCGGTTTGTTTCATGATTACCACAACTTTAACGATAAATATGGCTAGACATTTCTCAAATGAATTATTGGACCCAATCGACCATACGAATTGATTTTAAATCGGAGGGTATTTATCGATATGGCGAAAATTATGTTATCTATTCATTGTAGGGAAATTTTTTCATTCCAACGCGTGATTATCGGCTTGTTTCAGGATTACGACAACTTTAGAGATAAATAGGGCTACACATTTCTTAAATGAATTATTCGATCCAATCGACCATTGGATACAAATTGATTTCGAATAGGAGGGTAACGAATACTTGGAGAAAATTTTCGATCATCTTGCCGACTTACACGACTACGACTATTCAACGTTCCAATCACTGCGAGTTTACAGTACGGAAAGTTCTTTGTTGCCATTACCAAAATTGAACATGGACCGAGAATTTGTCGGTGCAATTACAAAAATCGACGCGTCGCTTCAGCTTCAATTCTCGAGCAGGCACTCGGTATATTTACCGTTTATTGAAATTTGCGGATGCGACGAAAACGCCACCGTATCGAAATCATCAGTATCCGTATTGCGTACAACATATTACTTCGTCTGTTGTATCTGCATTACGCATTATGTTTCAATACTCATCGTTTTCAATTCAGTTCGGGACTCGTTGTAATCCGAAAGAGTCTACCGATATTAAAATTGTTCTTGGACGTTGACTTGTCAAAAGATTATTCATACGATCATGAAAATTCATATTTATTGGGTTGTCGAAAAGGGTATATTCGCGACGTGATTCAATATGTAAATTATAATTTACAAATTAATTTTACTATCGATCAGCTGAATCAGTGCACGAAAAAAACAATAATTTTAACGTCGCAGGGGTGCAGGTGAAGATCTGAGTCTAAGATCTGCCTTACACTTCTGGACGACATTCCAAGCGCGGCAGCATGTTTCCGCGCAGATCGCTTTGGAGAATGTTCAATCGACGCTCTTAGTGCCGCGATGTTTTCGGGTGTTCGCATACTTTTAGGTCGCCCAAGTGGTTTCGTACGAACTGCAGATCCTGTCGCCCTTACATTACGGATCCATTTCCGAATGGTTTTATGATCAGGAACACTGTCATGACGATTCAACCCGATCCGGACCCGAAAAGCCCTCTGCGTCGCCACAACGCTTTCGCCATTTTTGAAGAACGTCTCTACAACAAAGTCCCGTTGCTCACCCGACCACGGCATGGTGACTACTGAAAACGGCATTGTTTCCCCCACCTAACGGCACCAGCCCCACTCCTCTATTCGGTCTGAGGGCCCTTCAGTGATTTTTTGAAACTAGGGAGCTAATTCTTCCCCACCCTGTATATCTTATTCAGATACACACGAGGAAGCGATGTCTCGATTAGAAAAGTTAAAAACAAACGATTATGCGTACACGACGGATGCAGATCATTTCGAAGAGATAGACCATCATATGAAAACATATTTGAAGAAGACACGTTAAATCGATCAGTCAGAGATAGATGAGATATTCAAGATGGCACCTGCATTGAAAAACGACAACAGCGTCAACATTCAATTCGACCAAAATTGTAAGTGGAATAAGTTTTCAATCACAAATAATACAAGCTTATGACGTAATTCTTTGCAATTCATTTTTATTGTCTACAGCGGACTATACACCATCCTCAAAACAATCGACGTCGGATGAAGACACATATACGCGAGAGGATAGTATGAAAGCAAACAAAAATCGAACCAAATGCGGGAGCAATAAAAAGTCGTCCATCAGGTTAATCAACGTGTCTAAGGAGGTTGCCAACGCTTCAGGTGGAAGTAATATTGCAAGTTTTCGATGGCTTCATATTAAAGTCTCTAATAATGCTAAAATTTGGTACCCACGCTCGTTCCAAAATTCTTCCATCTGATGCATCATATCATAAAAGAACTTTCAGAAAAAAGTACAGTGCAAACCGTTTATATTCTGTTAAAAAAAAAATCATGATTGAAACGTAATTTCTTCTTGATTATAATATATAGGACTTCATCGGCCCAACAACATTTACGGAAATAAGCAAGATGACGTAAGCGATTTGAAAAAAAACCCATCCAGGATCTAATATAGCCAAACATCTACCATATTATCCGGTTCAGGCCTTACATACGTCGAGAATTTTCAAAAAATCGATTTTTTGTTTACAGGTTATTATTCCTTATAGTCTTAGGCGTATTTCTGTGTAAGCTGATTGTAAAAATTCCTCATAGTTCGAAAGTTATTGTAGATAATGTGACTGCCCGACGAAAGGACAAAGGTCTGACGCGCTCGAATCAACGCTACCAAAGCAACAAAAGAGGCCACAACAATTCGTCGATTAGAAAAAAATAAATAACAACAATTTTTTACTGACAAGGAAGGCATACAATATGAAGCTGGAATGGGAGATTAGACGTAAGTTAACTAAATAAATTTAAAAAATTCATAAAGTTCTTGCTCCAGCCGCGCGCGACTTCGAGCGAAACGCGCTTGAAACTTTAAACGCGTTTTTCTCAAAACTACTTTTTCTGACACGGTCGGCATAATAACTCGTACGGTTTTTAATATTTATTGATGATTTTTTTTTTAAATATTCGGAATTGTTTTTTCTATAGTCTGTCGAGCCGGATTTTTAAAATTATAATTAGAAAATTTTATAAAAACAATTCAAGTGTGACTTTTTTGACACAAACTTAACATTTTTTTTCAAATTACCGTAAATTGTTTAATTTTTCGAATTTCAAAAATCCGGCTCGACAGACTATAAATACTACCTTATTTTACAAGAATTTCTTTACATTTTGCAGATCCGTCAACATTTGAGGAAGAAATACTGCCGACCGTGGAGCAACTTTTTTTTTACAGTGCTTCAAAAAATGTGATTTTTCATGTTGTAATTTCTGAAAAAAAAAATTGAAATAAATTTTTTACAAACTACACACAGTAATAAACAATGTGTAAGAATTTTTTTATCAATTTCTATTTCTATCCCTCCTAAAAACAGTTTTTCTTTTGGTACGTTTTCGGTACCGCTGGACGTATGTAAGGCCTTAATATCGATATGCACTCATACAGTCCGTTTTTTTTATATACCAAATAAACTTACATTAATGATAAGAGGTTTTATATGGGAATACGTAATATAACCTTTTAATATTATCATTCGCCAATGAATTCTGTACCCGAAAAAAATCTTCATCTTTAAAACATAATTTTTTCTTTCGCTCTTCTGTCATTTTCAGTTGCAACCAAATCCAGTAAAAAGCAAGAAATATTCAATATAGCTGGAAGTGAGCTGTATAACCCGGTTAATACCAATGCAAACTGATACGGTCAGAATTTAATTTAATTCATTTGGTGTATTGTATACACACGCCGTCTTGGATGTCATGGTTATTCATAATATATTCAAGCCTTATTTTCGGATAAGCTGATTCAGACTTCGTCCTGCTCGTACGAGGAATAGAAAAACTGGCATACGAGCAACGTCAGCTGACGACAGTAGTAGAGCTAGGCCGGTTCCGCCTCATGTCGCCCATCACCCTGAACCGCGGTCGGTAAGGTAGATCCCGCCCTTGTCGACGTCGGGAATCGCAGTCTGTAAGGCGGTGATCTACTTTACCGATACCACGGTCGGCATGGTAGGACCTTACCTACCTTAAATCTGTAATATTGCTGAACTATTATTTTGGAGGGGGTGGCCTACGGGATTGTAGAGGCGTATGTCCTCTGGGAGGGATACCCTCATTGTCTCGAAAACTCAAACTCGCGAAAAAAGTGATGGTAATCGTTTTAGTTGATCACGTCGCCGCTGAGAGCGTTGATGGTTAAAGCCGACGCAACCGCGGGTCACAGTCTTACATTGGCGGGTAGCCCGTAACCGCAATCTTTCAAATCTACACTTGCAAACTGTCAGTAACCCACAAAAGTTAAACGTCAGTATCAGATAGGTTAAACAGAGTGTATTTGACGTCGTAATTTATATCCAAATCGGTATATTGTGACAATACGTCAGTTAAATAAAGTACGCAGTTTATTTATTTAAAGTTCTTCTCAATAGTTTTATTTGAATTATAATTATCAGTATTTAGAGTTTATAAAGACGACTGTTATTAGTATTTATGACTGTGATTAAAAACTTATATCTGCCCTGAGTAGAGCTACAATCGGTGAACGAGCCTAATTCAAACAGTGTTTGTAAGCCATGTGTATATTTACCAGTATTTTCTGCGAAACAGTTTGTCACCGTGTTGTCTGTCACACTCATCGGTTGCTCTGGCAAAGAGGTCCTTCGTCGGAATGTTGTAATGGCCCACTGCCGCTTATGAAAGTCCAATAGGTACGCCGTCTGTTTTTCTCCAGTGAGAGCGGCTCGAGAATCTACAGATAGTTCTCATATACCGTGCCCTCAACTTCTGTTAGGATTTGACTTCCTGTAGAAGATCCAGGTCTTTTTCAAAGGGTGACAGACTTTTTTAAAGTTTGCCCTAGCGATTGTCGCATAATCAGTTTGCCGATATTGTATCTTTGAAGTATTCCTCATGACAACAGGGCGGCACGAGCTAAAGTTTTGACCAGATCCGTCTGCGCACAATGGTGAGAAAGGTAAGACTTTAACGAGACTTGATGTTAATGGGAATTAAGAATTTCAAAAGATGAGACAAATGGAAAGCAAAGTTTGTTGAATGTTGTATTTTAACAGTCGGAACTTGTCCAAGAAGAGTTGTATCCCGATACAATGGGTGATACGGCTGCTATCGCCGCAGAAGATTGGGGGCTCCGACACTCAACTCATATCGTTGAGCAATAGCTATCAGTCCAGAGCCTCGAAAAATGATCCCAAGATTCATAAAAAAGCTAACGTGCTTGGCACGGAAGCCAAAGTCGGTGCCAGCGGACAAGGAATTGAGCAACCGGCTGTGAGCATGTCCGTAAGTACAAAATACTCTCTCATTTAATGATATACGAGGGGGGACCCAAAAAAACGGGAATTGCGCTGCAGGGGGGAGGGAGAGTGGGGGAACCCATTGCTCGACCAGGTGTCCGTTGGGGACACGTCTCCTGAGTTAGTGTCCAAAGTTCTGTCGCCGTGAGTGCATCGGTTCCGCCCGTGGGAATTTTTGTAGTGAATCAACTTTTTTCATTTCGGCCAAAACGTGATGGCCGATTGTCGAGAGCAACGCGCGGTTGTGAAATTTTGTTTCCTGTTGGGGAAATTGGCCGCGAAAACTAGTGTAATTCTTAAGACTGCTTATGGAGATGCCGCCCTAAGTAAAACCAGAGTCTACGAGTGGTTTTCACGTTTTAAAAATGGAGAAATGTCAATTTAAGACTAACCCCGTTCAGGACGCCTCTCAACGTCAACAAGTGACGGAAACGTCGACAAAATCAACGCTCTCATTCATGATGACCGTTGCCGAACCATTGATCAACTCTGTCAGATGTCTGGGATATCATGGACTTCAATTCGGAGGATTTTATCTAAAGATTTGCACATGAGCAGAGTTGCAGCCAAATTTGTCCCTTGCCTTCTCACAGACGAGCAAAAGGAGCGTCGACTTCAGGCATGTTTTGAACTTCAAAACCAGCTCGAAAAGGACTCTGAACTTTTTTCCAAGGTGATTACTGGTGATGAATCGTGGTGCTATGGATACGACCCCGAAACAAAGCAGCAATCAAGCGTTTTGCCACTGTGGAGGAGGTAATACAAAAATCGCTGGAAGGCCTAAAGAACATCTCGATAAGTGAATTTAAAAAATGTTTTGAACATTGAAGGGATCGTTTGCAGCGGTGCGTTGTGGTCAAAGGAGAATACTTTGAAGGTGATCAAAATTTGGTGTCAAAATATTTAAAGAAAAGAAATTCTGACGAAATTCCCGTTTTTTTGGATCCCCCCTCGTATATACACAATAGAATTATATTTGGATTTTAGTTTGTATTTTAAATTACTTAAACAATGCCAAGAAGTTTATTGCTCCCTGATGTATTTCATTTTGTTTATTGTACATCAGGATGACATTACGAAGGAGTTCGACGAAGAAATATGAAAGTTGAAGACGGTAATCTTGACATGCGAAGGCAGAATTCCCAAGCTAGAATCGGCAGTAGCGCTACAAATGAAAGAGGAAGAGAGAAACGGGAAGAAAACATCTCCAAATCCTGGCAAAGAGCATCTTGCTTCTGACGAAGTCTCATTTACATCAGAGTTGTATTTTTGTAAACGTTATGACGAAAACATAACTCTCCTGCAACAAAAACAAAAGGAACTATTATATTACGATATCTAATATCTTATCTGATCTTTATTATTTATTGTACATCCAATCATCGCCTTTCAATCATATTTTTACTGTACACATTTTCTATATTATAATACATTTTAATCGCCTGGTCAAAATGACTTTGGTATATTAACAGGTCCACAAATTCTGTGCAATTTTATTCTTCTCTTCTTTTTTTTCCCTTCGTACGTGACTTTAATTAATATTGTACTTTGTAAGACAACATTCATATAATCTTCGAGTGCCTCAATTTGCAAAGGCAATATCTAGATGTAAGGCAACAAACAATAAGAAATTAATCTATTTCATTATAACCCTTGCGTGTTCATTTAATCGTCGGAATTGTTCAATGATAGAATATTTTGTACTTACGCACATGTTCACAGCCGGTTGCCCAATTCCTTGTCCGCTGGCACCGACTTTGGCTTTACCAAGCACGTTAGCTTTTTTATGAATCTTAGGATCATTTTTCGAGGCTCTGGACTGATAGCTATTGCTCAACGATATGAGTTGAGTGTCGGAGCCCCCAATCTTCTGCGGTGATAGCAGCCGTATCACTCATTGTATCGGGATACAACTCTTCTTGGACAAGTTCCGACTGTTAAAATACAACATTCAACAAACTTTGCTTTGCCATTTGTCTCATCTTTTGAAATTCTTAATTCCCATTAACATCAAGTCTCGTTAAAGTCTTACCTTTCTCACCATTGTGCGCTGACGGATCTGTTCAAAACTTTAGCTCGTACCGCCCTGTTGTCATGAGGAATACTTCAAAGATACAATATCGGCAAACTGATTATGCGACAATCGCTAGGGCAAACTTTAAAAAAGTCTGTCACCCTTTGAAAAAGACCTGGATCTTCTACAGGAAGTCAAATCCTAACAGAAGTTGAGGGCACGGTATATGAGAACTATCTGTACATTCTCAGGCCGCTCTCACTGGAGAAAAACAGACGGCGTACCTATTGGACTTTCATAAGCGGCAGTGGGCCATTACAACATTCCGACGAAGGACCTCTTTGCTAGAGCAACCGATGAGTGTGACAGACAACACGGTGACAAACTGTTTCGCAGAAAATACTGGTAAATATACACATGGCTTACAAACACTGTTTGAATTAGGCTCGTTCACTGATTGTAGCTCTACTCAGGGCAAATATAAGTTTTTAATCACAATCATAAATACTAATAACAGTCGTCTTTATAAACGCTAAATACTGATAATTATAATTCGAATAAAACTATTGAGAGGAACTTTAAATAAATAAACTGCGTACTTTATTTAACTGACGTATTGTCACAATATACCAATTTTGATATAAATTACGACGTCAAATACACTCTGTTTAACCTATTTGATACTGACGTTTAACTTTTGTAGGTTACTGACAGTTTGCAAGTGTAGAGTGAAAGATTGCGGTTACGGGGCTACCCGCCAATGTAAGACTGTGACCCGCGGTTGCGTCGGCTTTAACCACGAACGCTCTCAGCGGCGACGTGATCAACTAAAACGATTACCATCACTTTTTTCGAGAGATTGAGTTTTCGAGACTTTGCGTTTTCGAGACAATGAGGGTATCCCCTCTGGGATTGTAAAGGCGTATGTCCTCGGAGGGATTGTAAAGGTGTATGTCCTCGGGGGTTGTAAAGGCGTATGTCCTAGAGTCACCCATCACCCTGAACCACGGATTGCGGTAACCAAATCCCCCTCCACGACCCCCGGCATATCAGGAAGCCATTTAGCCGACACACACACACACACACACGACACAAACCATTTAGCCGAGACACAAACCTGTTGGAGGTAGGGTTTGGATGCTGGAGCTTCGTGAAGTTTCCTGACGAGGTGGCGGGAGGTGGGGATTGGAAGGGCGGAGCTTAATTATTTAACTACAGTTTCCAAACTCGACCCGAACAAAATGGGTCGGCAGTGTCCTCGTAATTGACAAAGACCGTAGAGGTCTCGACTGTGCCCCGAAAGGAGATTCGATTACTTTGTTATAAATGTATCTCGTCCAAAGTGAACACGACACCATGGACGATCGAGACAACAATACGATTGCCGAGATTCGTCGAGAGAAAAAACACCACGATCTGCTCCGTAGACTACCCAGATTCAAGATCGGCGACAAGATACGAGTCAGCAAGAACAAACATGTTTTTGATAAAGGCCCCCCAACCGGACAACAGAATTTTTACTGTAATCCGAGTACTCACCACACGACAAGGTACGAGTCAACAAGAACAAACACGTTTTTGATAAAGATCCCTCCAACTGGACAACGGAAATTTTTACTGTAACCCGAGTACTCGCCACAACCCCGGTGACGCATCGGTTGATGGGTTACGATAATGAGTCGATTGCCGGCGGATTCTGCGGGGAGGAGCTTCAGAAAGTACGGATTCGACGAGCCACACAATAATTGAAAAAAAAAACAAAGTACCCCCGACGTCTATCTCGTGGAGAAAGTGATCAAGAGGTGTGGACTTATAAGTAAATTCGGCGAGTCACATAATAATAATTGAATAAACGAGTTTGATTTGTAAAAAACATATTTATTGCGAATAATGCTTATTCAATGACATATATAATAGTTGGATATACACATAATAAAAATAATTTGTCGCCCTCACATCTCGAACACACCGACTTATTCGGTAATGAATTCCATTTGATTATTCACACCGCCGAGATACTTTAGCAGTAATTTCCTCGCTCATGCTGCATGCGCAGTCTTGTCGAAGAGGGTGCCGTCCTTCTCGAAAACGTCTGAGATGCGTTTGGGTAGGAAGAGCTCGAACTTGTCGGTGGAGAGATTGGGGAATTCATGCCTAACAATCTTCAGATCCCGCAAGAATGAGGCCAATTTGTCGAGCGACGAATCCATGAAACGGAGTGAATCTATGAATCGGAATTTCATATCACTTTCCGCGACATGCTTCGTGAACGAGATGTATCGTTCTTTCGTCTGAGGTAGTAAGGAAACCCGACCGTCGAAACACGCGACGATTTCCCGTATGATGAGATGCGAATCGTAGCCGGAGAGATTGTGAAAGACTACGGGTATGGTTCGGGTATCCTGATAATTGAGATTACACTCATTATGTGCTGGACCCCGATACCTTCCCGTCAGATGACATCTCTCACTCTGCCGTCGGTCGGTAGAGGTTTCTCACAGATGTGGCACAGCGTCGATGATGCATGGAAATCCCTCTCCTGTCGCAACGTCAACCTCACCATCGGCTTAACGCCCCCGAGTATTGACGCAACATCTTTAGCAAGCTGTTGCAGTTCACGAACGAACCATTCTGCCGGTTTTGTTCCTCTGTAGCTGCGGTACTTTGACAACGAGTCATCATAGCTACACTTTACGTAGTATCCTACGCTAAGCGCCTTATGTTTCTGGTACGCGTTCTCGTCTCCAATAGGCTTCAGTAGGCACTCAAAGTCACCGTATACAATGAACGGCACTCTCGCCTTGTGGCAATGATTTCTGAAGCGTAGTATCCGATTCACACATTTTGGCATTCGAATCTTAAACTTGTTCACCTCTTTGCAATCACTTTCATGTGCAGCGAGTTTGTCTTCACAGCGGAAAAAGTGGAGGCAACGATCACAAATATGGTGCTTGTGATCTCTCTTAGATAGCTGATTCGAGACTAAGCGTGACAGGTCTTTGATCCACACATAGTGGAATCTCGGTTTCGTGTAGTGTTCAATGTTTTCACCCTCCTCCTCCTCCTCCTCATCGACATAGTGATCTTGTACAAGAAGGAGATTCACGTGGCGATTTTTCCTCGAGGATGTTACGTGGAGGGGTGTGGTATTGAATGAGCGTCGGCATTTTGTTAGGATATATACATTGACCGACACAACATTTTGTTTTTCAAATTTATGAATTTGTCTAGGCATCACGGGAAATTCTATGTCGTGAAAGTTCAATTCGAGCTCATGCTTTCTGTACTCGGAGACACGATCGGAGTTGTGTACTGGATGTAGTGCGGACAGTACGGCCCACATGAAACACATCTCGTCGTTGTTCATGTTAACACCTGCATTCTTGTTGCGTATCATTTCCGGTAGATGCACATATGAACTACCGCGCATCGGATTGAACTTGTTAATGTTCACTGTCAAGCTAATGATGGAGTGCAGTCTCCATCCTGAGCCCTGGTGCTCAAATTCCTCTATTTCCCGCTGAATGGGCTCTTTAACATTCGCCATGAACCACACTCTTATGTTAGTCGTGGGGAAAATTGGTATAGCCTTGGTATTGAAATACTTTATCTCCAGTATTTCTTCATTGTTTTTTACGATACTGAATTTTGCCGTCAGCACTGTATAAACCTTCACGGCATTTTTTTCTCTGTTCAGCACATGTTTGATTTTTGAATGGCAGCGTGTCATACAGTCCTTCATGAATGAGCTCACATCTACGTGTTTCAAATTTGTGATCACACCTACCCTGATGCGGTTTTTGAACGACGATCTCAAGTCCGACCATACTACCTTATCAGAGCGTTCTTCATGATTCAGGATACCCCGTCCTCGTTTCAACAAACGCTCCAGCTTAATCTTAATGCCCGTCAAAAAGCCGATTGTTGATGAAAACTTTTGGATTTCTGGTGCGGCCCTTGCGGATGACTCTACCTGCTTCAGACCATTCATCACTCTCGAGAGACGTTTGATCCACTCATAGATCTCAGCTGCTTCTCCATTTTGTAGCAACACCAATGCCTCCTCCCAAGTCTTCATGATTTCCTTACACTCCTGTACTGGCATCTTGTGTGAATGATGCTCGTGGAATTATGCTTGCTCCTCCAGAGCGGGTCGCACTTATATCCACAATTGAGGGGTCGGGGTAGGTGCGACGTAGCAGCTGATTGGCTGCTTGGAAGGGATCCGATGGTGGGGGAATCACCCGAGAAAGCAGCCATGACGCGCAGGTAGAGGTAAGTGCGTCGTAGCAGCTGATTGGTTGCTTGGGTGGAATCCGGCGGTGGTGGGGGAATCACCCGAGAAAGCAGCCACGACGTACAGGTGGGGGTAAGTGCATCGTAGCAGCTCATTGGCTGCTTGAGACGACTCCGGGGGGGGGGGGGGGGGGTCACCTGAGCAAGCAGCCACGACGCACAGTGTTGGGGGTGGGACGTAGCAGCCGATGCTGACAATGGTAGTGGGAGGAGTCCAGTGGTGGGGTAATCAAATATATAAGGCCCGAGAAAGCAGCCACGAGCATCAGAAAAATGGAATTCGTTGTGGACTTCCAGGGCTTCAAGAGACCGGTTAATGACTTCGTATTCAAAGAAGTAGCAGTAGTCGCCCTCGAGGAGGACGCCCTACCGTCGGTCTACCTATTCGAACCGCCACACAAATGGAGTGCCCTGCCAGCCAAATATAGGAGTGAAAACCGATGGCTGGAGCGAAATTATTATGGTATTGCCTGGAACAGCGGAGACATACCCTACGAAGAGGTCCATGACATTCTATATAGTCATCTACGCAACGCCAGCAGGGTGTACGTGAAGGGAATCGAGAAGAAGCAGTTGCTGGAGCAAATCTATCACCACGTTGACAGCCTCGATGATCTGGGTTGTCCATCGCTGCGCCTACTGAGTGCCAACTCCGATGTCTCATGCACGAATCACACTCATACATGGGATCCATACTGTGCGGCATACAACGCGCGCGTGTTGAAGAAGTGGCTTCACGATTGTCGCGCGGACGAGGCTCGCACCGAGGCCTAAGGTGCAATTGCTGAAACGCCCGAAATAATTGCCGTTATTGATAATAAATACTGTTAAAATAATATTTTTTTTTATTCTTCGTAATATTTGCATAATTTTTGGGTTCTTGTGAATAAATAATGCTAAAACAATATATATATTTTTTAATTTTTCTTTATTCGTCGTAATATTGTAGTTAGACGTTTTGTGTTCCCTAATTTCTGTGGCAGTGTCCGTTTATGAATTGTAGGACAGGAATTCGGAGGAGGGGGCTGCCTGTTATTTATAGACGGATCACCCTTCTGTGGAGAAATCTGATTCTCCACAGGAGGCCGATCCTTCCGTTCATCATCAGCATCGCTGTCAGATATGAACAAATCATCCTCCAGGATACTTGGCATATCTGACAACGATGTGAGGTGCAGTGGGGGTGGTGGTGGGGATAGCGGTGGAGGTGATGGTGGTAGTGGGGATAGTAGTGGTGGTGGTGGAGAAGAAGCTGGTGGTAGTCGTATCGTGAATGTCGTTGGTATCGCCGCCGTCGTCGTCGTCATTGTCGTCGTCGTCGGTGTCGTCGGAGATGCCCATTTACTTGGCACCCCCGGATGGTCGGGTTCATGCCAGATAGTTGCTGGTATCTAGCGCAATAATATGGCTAAAATGAATTCCATAAAAAATGTGGGGGCTCTACTGCTATTGGGAAATAATTCATTATAAATGGAGGGGAGTAATACTTACAAGCATTGCTCGCCTTTGAACCTCGAAAGGGGGTAGGGGTAGATCCCACACCCGCCTCTCGAACCGAGGATCGCCTGCATGCCCACTGAAACACGTTGTACTAGAAATTGGGGGAAAAAATGTATTAAAAGAGAGCGTTAATGAAAGAATGAGAGAGAGAGATTGATTGATTGATTGATATTTATTAGCTTTCTCAGCTATTTTTGTACACATTATTACATATTTTCTTATCTCTCTATATTATATAAATATTTCGCCGCCGCCGCCGCCGCCGCCGGCGTGTACAAGAGTCGAGGAGAGCGAGCGGGATCGAGTAGGCTGGGTTAGCGGATCGAGCGGGGGCGGGGGAGGCGTGGGTGGGATGGCGCGCGAAGCGCGCAGGGGGGCAGAGCCCCCCTAGTATCTAAATATATCTATATATATTATTTTACTGTTAACACAATATACTCCTTCAGCATGCGTTTAAACTGCTCAACTTTTTCACAGCCTTTTATTTCAGTTGGCAACGCATTATACATTTTCACGCCTTCATAGTACATACTTTTTTGCGCACTTTTCGTTCTTCTAAATTGTATTACTATATTTTCGGCTTGCCGTGTTTCCCGACCACTCCTCGTTCCTACTATTTGTAACCGATTTTTTAATTCTTTTGGCAGCAAATTCTTTAATGATTTAAATATAAATATACACACACTGTAGTGCAATCTTTGCCTCACAGACATGAATTGTACCGCATTCAACATATCCTCCACCTTCGTATATCGGTTGCATTGCAATATGACTCTCATCGCTCTGTTTTGCGCGATCTGCAGTTTATTCAACTCTGTCTGCCCCATATTGCACAACAGTGTTGCACAGTACTCAAAACGTGGCGCTATAATTGGATTGTAAACGGTGCATCTTGTAGACGCTGTGCATAATGCCCCATTCTGTTTAAGAAACTCGATTTTTTTACCTATTTTTTTCAATAAATACTCGCAGTGATCTTTAAATTGTAGCTTATCATCAATAATTATACCCAGGTATTTCATCGACTCCACTCTCTCTAGTTCCGTTTCATCCAGACA